>JAKOOJ010000007.1:63393486-64729486 GCA_022577455.1 Arizona elegans
TGCCTTTTGGATCAATACTCTTTTCTTGGATTTTCATTTCTTCTAGAAAGAAGAGCTGTAAAATACAACAAAGTAATACCAATTTACTCCCCTCTCATCTCTGAGTGTTACAGCGAAGATTTATGATGTCATTGACATTTTGCTCAACTGCTATCATAGCACAGAATTACCTTTCCTTAAGATAAACTAGGAAACAATTAAGAGTTGCACAGAGAAAATGAAACCATGAAATGTATGAAACTTCTCTTTTTCATTCCTTAGTTCATTTCATGGGTTGTATTCTTGGACATATTTTCTTCCTGTTTTTAAAAATAAAACCTTCTATCCCCTCTCCTTCCTCTCTCCAGCTGCCCTTGGGTCTTTATTGCCTGAGGTAAAACTTCCAGGTTGCCAAAACATGATGCGTGGGTCTATCAGTTATGTCCACAGAGGCAGGTGGTGCTGAATATTTCTTCTACCCAGATGGTATTGTATATGGTGTTTGGTTTGTGTTCCCAAACTTAGCACTGGAAGAATGTCATAAGGCAACTCCTTTAGAAATGAAAGACTTTGAAAAGCAAGTTGTGACACACTATGGCGATCTCATTTAAAAGAAAAATAAAACCAATCGATCAGAATACAGTTGGAAGGGACCTTAGAGGTCTTCTAGTCCAACCCTTCTAGTCCAAGCACGAACCTTATATCATTTAAGAGAGGTGTTTGTCTTTTCTTTAAAACCTCCAGTGATGAAGCACCTACAAACTTCTGAAGGCAAGCTGTTCCACTAGTTAATTGTCCTCACTGTTAGGAAGTTTCTCCTTAGTTCTAGTTGCTTCTCTCCTTAATTTGTTTCCATCCATTGTTTCTTGTCTTGCCTTCTGGTGCTTTGAAAAATATGTTGATCCTCTCTTATTTGTGGCAGCCCCTCATACTGTTATCATGTTACCCCTAGTTCTTTTTTAATCCCTACCAGCATGCCTGTGATTCTTTTATCTTTTGGGGCTAAAAGGAATATAGACTCCCTAAGAATGGAATTTAAAAGGGGAAGACAGAAGCAATGAAGAAGAACATCTTCTCAATATAAGTGCCCTGAAAACCATCCCACTATCACCATCCCACAATTTTATTTCAGCTGCAACAACAAAAAGTTACAGCTTCCTATCTTTTTCAGAGACAATAAAAAGCAATTGATGACATTTTTAAGGAGAAAAATATGTGGATTAAACATAAATGTGTAAATTAAGGATCAACGTAAGGATTAAAGATTAACCTTTTTTTACAGATTAAGAAGTGATTACAAGAACACAAGCAAGCAGTCAGATGAGGAGACCTGGACTCACTGGTGGCCCCTTATCGCAATGAACAAGGACATACATTAATTGTCGCAGCTACTAAGATTGTTGGTTGTGCAGGTACAAAGATAGCCAGGAAAATGATTGAAGCCTGGGAAATGGGCCCCTTGTCAGTCAATAGGAGTGCTGAAGCATCAGTTTATCAGATGCTTAGGAGCAGCAGTGAAATGCACTTACCTTCGCTACCGGTTCGGGAATGTGAACATGTGTGCCTCTTCTGCACATGCCTTCTGCGCATGCGCAGAGTAAAAAATGGAATGTAAGGATGTCCTGGACCGCCCACCGCCCACCCGCCACCGGCACTTTCGGTTCACATGAGCCGGATAGAACCGGCCGGGTTTCACCACTGCTTAGGAGCTGAGGACCTGGCAGCACAAGGAAACAACAGCCAATCGACGGCCATCAACTCACCAATCAACCAATAGGAAGGCACCACATAAGTACGACTCATAGAGTAGCCCAAAGCACACATTCTGCTAGAGAGAAGTTCGCTGAGCATGAGTCCAAAAGCTCAGAAGAGTAAATCTCTGGTCCTGGTGATCAAGCCAGATTGGATCTTGCAGCGTTGAGAAGAGAATTTAGCATAAATGACCTTTTAAAACTCTACCCCCAACTGGATGATGAAATTAAGAGAATAATTTCTCCATGGAGAAAATCTCCAACAATATCTCAAGGGCAGATTTCTCCCTTAATAGTGATAGAAGCTCTTAAGAAGAAAAATAATAATCACAGGATGGTTGGGATTCAACTGAATGCCAAAAGCCAGATCAACTGCAAAGTCCTGGAGAGCCAGTTGTATCTGCAAGGAAAGACAGGATATTAACACACACCATTGCCTACCTCATGACTAAATACACACAAGGACATTTCACCCGTAAGAATTCCTCCTACATTCCTTACTCTTCTGAAAGAATGTCAAAACATTGTCTTTTATTAAAACGAATGAAATCTCTCTTAGAGATAAAAGCCTCTCTCTGTCTTTTTACATCTCTGTTTTTTCTTTCTGCATAGCACTGATTAAAACCCTTTCCCCCTCAAATGGTCTTCTGCTTTTAATTGGTTATTGCACTGATTAAAAATGGAGGAGTAAAATGCTCATTATGAAAAAGGATAAATAATGTTTGCTTATAAATGTGAAAATGCAATTTTCATTAAATTCATTACTTGAAATTTTAGTCACCCTCCGCCCCCCCACCCCCCCACTCCGTACTAACTCTGCTATTATATAGGAAAGCTAGTTTGATAACTGCTGTTGGGATTGGGGATGATGTGTTAGGTGGATTCACAAAGTTTAAACAGACAATTGATTGCCATTACTGAAATTTAAAAAAAAAAATCACACAAGAAGTCTCACAAGTAAACTAATTAAAATGAAAAGCTTATAAGAATTTAAATTGCTCTTCAAAGAATAAGTTAAAATAAAAATAACATGCAATAAACATTTGGCCAAAAATTGACTCTAATAAACTGTTATATAAGAAAACTGGGAGTCTTACTGAATACAATTGTTAATATTGCAGAAAGCTAGTGTCTAGTCTTTTGCTTAAAAACAGAATGCATACAATTGTAAGCTTGTCTGTTCAACAGATAAGAGTATTGAATGTAAAGAACTATTTGTACAAAACTTGGCCTATTGTAACCTTACATTTCCTGTTATATAGACAATAATAAAACTGATTTATGGGTTTAATTAAAAAGAAACATTACTCACTAGTTCAGGTTAGTAATTTGTTAATAGAACATGATCTTTTGCAGCAAAAATGTGTACTTTTTCTCAGGCAAGATTGAAAAACTTTTGAGATTGCTTGGAGAAGACAGCTGGAATAAAAATAGTAATTGGTTTGCTAATAAGGCCAATCACTGGATTAGACTTCACTACTTCTGCCTATCCGAAACATATTTTAATGTATTTTGGGAAACAGAATTTTGAAGGAGTGTTGGCTCCCTATGCTCACAAATTCTTACCGAAAGAATTTGCAAAAGATATTTATTTTGGAGAAGAAAGCATGGGCAACAGGTAAGCCTTCAGTAGAACACTGGAAAAATTCACAGTATCACTCAGCTGTAAATCATAATTTGTGCAGTGTCCTACTGAGGATCATGGACCAGTAATTTGAAAATAACCCATAATAAATTTGGATGAGGGGATAGATGGGGAAGTCAGCAAATTTACAGATGACACCAAGCTGGCAGGAATAGCCTGTTGTGATCATCCTGGCGGGCACCTCATGAGTAGTCCAGATTAGAGAAAGCACAGGACAAGTGTTTCTCGGGATGAGATCGCCTCGAGCTGACTCCAGACCTCTCTTTTATTAGTAATCAAAATACAGTGTCATCAAAAGGCGTTATTATGGCTACACATCTCATATTACATGCATGAAGAAGAAAAGCATCCATATAGGTTTCACATTCTACAATATTACAGTAAATCACGTGAATTTCAGGAAAGCAAAAGTTAAGGGAAAAACGAAACTCAATTCTCCCAGCATCTTCTTTCTGCTAGTCGAGGCCCATCTCCCCGTTATCAGAGATTACCTCAATCCTCAGGAATGTAGTACAGGGAGATGTCTCTGCCTTGCAAGTCTCAGCCTTGCAAACACAGCCTCCAATCTAAATAGGGTCCCTCCAATGGTCATCTATCTGAACCCGCTTTTACTAAACTCCATATACGTGTCCAACCAGTTAGACTGGTCTACACATATACTATGGTCACCTGATTCCCACAATAGCCAACACTCCAGAAGATAGGCTTAAGATACAGAAGGAGCTTAAGTCTTGAACATTGGGTGCTATCTAACAAAATGAAATTCAATGGTGGAAAAAGTAAGGTTCTACTTTGAGGCAAGAAAACCCAAATGCACAGGTACAGTATAGATGGTGCCTCACTCAATAGTAGCAACTATGAGAGGGATATTGAGTTCTAGTGGACAATCATTTAAATATGAGCCAACAGTGTGCTGCAGCTGCCAAAAAAGCCAACACAATTCTAGGCTGCATTAACAGAGGGATAGAATTAAGATCCCTCTGTTAATTTAATATTAATTAAGTGTTAATATTACTTTATAATGCCTTGGTAAGACCACACTTGGAATACCGCATCCAGTTTTGGCCACCACAATGTAAAAAAGATGTTGAGACTCTAGAAAGAGTGCAGAGAAGAGAAACAAAGATAATTAGAGGACTGGAGGCTAAAACATATGAAGAACGATTGCTGGAATTGGGTGTGTCTAGTTTAATGAAAAGAAGGATTGGGGTGACATGATAGTAGTATTCCAATATCTCAGGGATTGCCACAAAGAAAAGGGATTCAAGCTATTCTCCAAAGCACCTGAGGACAGGACAAGAAGCAAGGGATGAAAACTAATCAAGGAGGGAAGCAACCTAGAACTAAGAAGAAATTTCCTGACAATTAGAATAATTAATCAATGGAACAACTTCCCTCCAGACATTGTGAATTTTCCAACACTGGAAGTTTTTAAGAAGATGTTGGACAACCATTTGTCTGAAATGAAATAGGGTTTCCTGCCTGAGCAGGAGGTTGGATTAGAAGACCTTCAGGGTCTGTTCCAACTCTTCTCTTCTCTTCTCTTCTCTTCTCTTCTCTTCTCTTCTCTTCTCTTCTCTTCTCTTCTCTTCTCTTCTCTTCTCTTCTCTTCTCTTCTCTTCTCTTCTCTTCTCTTCTCTTCTCTTCTCCTCCCCTCCCCTCCCCTCCTCTCCTCTCCTCTCCTTTTCTATTCTACTAAAAGCCAACCAAAATGAATCCTCAAGAGATGTGCATCAGCTAGTGTAGTGCAGGGGTGAAATGCTCTCGGTTCGGACTGGCTCGGGCGAGTAGGTAGCGATGGCAGCGGGCAGTTCGGAGAACCGGTAGCAAAAATCCCTGCCCTCGCCCCCCATACCCAGCTGAGCCGCGCGATCATTAGAGCCTTTTTTTTCTTTTAAATGGCTCTGACGAGCCAAGCTCTGACGAGCCAAGGTCTGACAATCCCAGCTGAGTTGCCTGCTAATCAGGCAACTCAGCTTGGATCGTCAGACCTATTTAAAGTTTTTTTCTTTTAAATGGCTCTGACGATCCCAGCTGAGTTGCCTGCTAACTGGTAGCAAAAATCCCCCCTCCCCCACCAGCCTCCAGCTTGCTTACCTTAGCTGCTGGTCGCAACGCCTGCCTTGCTTCGCTTGCTGTAATACCTGCAATCCATTGCATCAGCAAGCAACTGAATCTCCCTGCCTGCAATCAAGCTCATCAGTGAGCAGCTCTATCTGCCTGCCTGCCTTCCTGCCTTGGCAACTTTAAGACTTGTGGACTTCAACTTCCAGAAAGCTGGCTGAGAAATTCTGGGAGTTGAAGTCCACAAGTCTTAAAGTTGCCAAGGTTGGAGACCCCTGTTCTATTGGGTAAGTTTTTTTCCCCTTTGGGAGTTTTAAAAAAAAATAGTTAATTGGGGTTTTTTTTAGTTGTTTTTTTTTTAGACCTAGCCATTTAAAGTTTAGGAAGTTTTAAATTTAGCTGCTTTTATATAAAAATAAAAATAAAATAAAATAATATTTGTGCAGCTTTCTGAGATTTAGTGTGTTTCTATAATGTTTCACTCTAACTACACAAACACACAAAATCTCACAAAGCTGTATGTGGAATTTTGTGTGTACAAAGTGTGAAAGTTGTTTTTTGGGGCTTTTTGTGGCTGTGTGAGGTTCTTGCTTGTTGCAGGGGCCATTTTGGGTCTAGCTGTTTTTACATTATGGATAAGCCAGTTGTGTTGTGTTGTGTGTCTGTAAAGTGTGAAATTTGTTTTTTTGGGCTTGTTGTGGCTGTGTGAGGTTCCTGCTTGTTGCAGGGGCCATTTTGGGTCTAGCACAGCTGCTTTTACATTGTGGGTGAGCCAGTTGTGTTGTGTTGTGTTTTGTAGGTTAAAAAAGGGCAAAGAAGTGATATTGACTTGGCCATGCCCACCCAGTCACCTTACCACCAAGTTCCGCCCACTAATTAAGCCACGCCCATAGAACCGGCCCCAAAAATTTTTAGATTTCATCCCTGGTGTAGAGAATGCTAATCCTTAATGGCAAATCTGTTTCACATGGAGTTTTGCTTACTTGTATGCTAGGCCTGTCACCTGTGATCTTTTGAGCCATTGCCAAGTCATGTCACTGGCTGTTTCCTAGCTGGATCTTTACATTTTTCTTTCTAGAAAAAAGTAACATGGGAAACATTCTTTAGCTTTTTTATACATTGCTCTTTTTCCACAGCACAAAAATAGTCATGCAGTATGCTTCAAATATAAATAAATATAAAGTTGTCCTTTCTCTAGCCAAGATTGCATCTCTGATTTGTCTTTGAAAGTAAGAGTGCAAATCTGGCTATTGTCATATGAAAATAAATAGAGGGCTTTGATTAATTGAACAGCTGCATTCTGTGTTGGTTTAATTCTTCAGTTTGGAAACGGAGGAGAAATATCCCTATTTCTGGACAGGGTCTAGCTAGTAGACATTTGTTTCAGGAGGTCTAGCTAGTAGTCATTTGCAATAGAGGCAGGGGTGAAATCTAGCAGGTTCTGAAAGGTTCTGGAAAACCGGTAACGGAAATTTTGAGCAGTTCAGAGAACTGGCAAATGTCACCTCTGGCTGGCCCCAGAGTGGGGTGGGAATGGAGATTTTGCAATATCCTTCCCCCAGGAGTGGGGAGGGAATGGGGATTTTGCAGTATCCTTCCCCTGGAGTGGGGTGGGAATGGAGGTTTTGCAGTATCCTTCCCCTGCCACACCCACCAAGCCACGTCCACAGAACCGGTAGTAAAAAAAATTGGATTTCACCACTAAATAGAGGTGACATGTTTTGGGTCTTAGGTAGGCACAGCACTTCTCTGCCGACCATTAAAGCAGGTTGTCTGTTTCAGACAACCAAATAACTCCTTCTGCATTGAACACTATGGTATTTTAGAGCCATCTTTAAAGCCTTGTATTTTTGTGATGATTTTCTCTAGCTCTAATACTTTGGTCCATTTCAAAGATTTTTTTAATCAGGACTGTGCAAATGAGAAAGGGCTGTGTGTATGTTTTGTGTATTTAATGAAGCTGAAAGAAAGTCTCAAACTTCATGTAATATTAATCACAAGTAATTCCACCCTACTGTTTCATTGTTGAATTAAATCAACCTTTGACTTTCCTTCTAACAAGAATTAGAGGTGATGGAGAGAATTTAATATTTTCTCTATTGTTTTTCCATCTTCAATTTTATTCTTGCTACATGGTTCTTTTAAGAAAGAAAAGATGTGAAAAAGGATTAAATATGATTAACCCCATATCTACTTTGAGCCTGATATGCAAAAAATTCCATTTGATCATGTAAGGGTGATAATAGTTTGTCTAAATGTAACAGGCACTAAGAAAGCCCTACCTGAAATTGGAGGCCTTCCAAATATCTGGTTAATCTCTGTATCTCTTCAAAGGCAGCCCTTGAGCATTCTTTAAGAGTTAAATAGGGGTGACCTTGAAGGCCACTTGGAAGATACAGCTGGTGCAAAATGCATCAGCATGGACACACCTCGACAAGCTCATGTTCAATTGATGCGCCATAAGCTGGATTGGTTACCTGTTTCTTTCTGGGTGCAATTGAAGATGCTAGTTAACTATTATAAGCTGGGCACAGACATTAGAAAGTCAGCTGTTCTTCTAAATCTAATAAAATAAATACTAACACTACCAATTTTTCTTACCTGCTTGTTCTTCTTGTTGTAATCAGTACAGAGATTGCACATTTGGGTTTCACATATGGTCATTTTTTAAAAAAATCTGTTTTCTGAAAGTTGCTATGGCAGCAATGTGCACCCAAAACTGGATAGCATCACCTTCCGTTGTTCAATGGAAATTTTCAGTGTCATTGCTCAGTTAGCAATCACTTACTGTCCAATTAATAGCTTTTTTTGGTCTCTTGCTATCTCCCAAGGCCAATTACTATTCTTGTATATTTTTAAAACCTTCTTGCTGTATTGAGGATGCTCAATACATTGCTCAGAATCAGCCACGACCGGTAGAAGCATATAAAGATGGCTAAAGAAATGAACAGGTTTCCATCATTGCCTCATCATTTCATCATTCAGCAAGGATTTTTGCATTAAGTATATTCTTCTCAGTATATTTTATGACTTGGCTCTGAAATTTCTTCTCAATCATTTCTACCAATACAAACTAACCTCTAAATGCAGATATTTCAGTATGAAATACAAACTTCATACTAAGCTATAACGTGTTTTGGTATGGTGTCAAGCATGAAGCTATTGATGTTTTTATTATGTTTTTATATTTTATTGTGCTTTATTACTGAATACAATATGTGAACCATATCACACTGTGTTTTTTCTGCTGTCTAAAATGGAAATTTGCTCACTCTGTAGTTTCTCAGCTCTTTAGTAACACACTGGATTGTGTCTATTCTAAGGGATTTCTTTTATAGAGAAAGTCTTCCCCATAGATCTTCCCCAGTCCCCCGTTTCTCAACTGGCACGGCGTCGTTCTTGTGGGAAAAAATGTACAATTCCATTATGATCAGCATACCCACTTGTATTATAAATTAATTATCCCTTCATGACGGCAGATTTTTGGTAATGGAAATTGTAGGACAGCTATTGGAAAAAGGCCCAGGAAGCAAAAACAACTTTTTCTATATTTTATAGGAATGGGAAGATGCTGGACATCATGAGTCATTGCTGAAGTCCAGATCCCTCTCTCCCACTTGCCATTCATATCTTCATTTTAAAGGCTGGATGCCATTAATTGCCCCTTTGCAGACTTGTGGGATTTAGTTCTAGATTTCCATATCTGGCAGAGCCAGTGTTGATAGCAACTGCCTGACTTTATAGAACATTTATACTACTAAATAATTTTTATATCTGTTTAAATGAGATTTCTGTTACGATATTTTCAGGATCAGACTCAATAAGTAGATTAAGAATTAGATATTCAAATAAAGCACTGTTTATTTACAGAAGGCATTCTATATTCACTGAATATTCACAGATAGAAGCACAGAAGGAAAGCATACAGCTCCTTATATATACATGGGGTGGAGCTAGATGTAGGAGTGATTAAATATGAATATATTAAATAGAGAAGAATAAGTTAACCCCTGATACCCTGGTCATATATTATTTACATAAAGGAGAATAAGGCATTTACTTGTGATAAATCCCCCTCTAAATGCCGATTCGATATATAACAATAATTACATTCAGATTCTGAACAATATAAAACTTGTAACTTAGAAGTCAAATATTTGTGCTGCTTAGAGGGTAAAGGCTTTGTTAGTATGTCAGCAATTTGCTCTGAGGTTTCACAATGGACTGCTTTAATAAATCCATCTTGAGATAACTGCCTCACATGTTTGAATTTTATATCTATATGTCTGGATCTTTGTCCAATGGCATCAGATCTAGATATTTCAATAGCAGCCTTATTATCTTCATGTATGATAAATGGTAATGAAGGTTTCATCCAGGTGTCTGACAACAAGTCATTAAACCATACGAGGTTATTTGAGGCTTTAGACAAACAGACATATTCTGCCTCAGTTGTTGATGTGGCTACTAAGTCTTGTTTACCAGTATACCAGTAAACTGGACAATTGTTAAGAAAAAATATATAACCACATTTTTCTACATGTGGTGTCGCCAGCCCAATCTGCGTCGGCGTAACATGTGAGGATGGGCTCTTTGACACTATTGGGTTCCAATAATAAACAAAAATCTAAGCTACCTTTCAAATATCTTAATATTCTTTTGACAGCTTCCCAATGATATACTAGTGGTTTGCTGACGTGTCTAGACAACAAGTTGAGAGGCAAAGCGATATCGGGTCTGGTCCAATTGGAGATATATAGAAGGGAACCGATGACTGATCTGTAAAGTGTATTATCTTTAAATTCGGGATGACTCATCTGTGTTCCTCAGGAAATCAGTTTGCATGGGAGTATCACAGGGTTTAGCATCGTTTAAATTACATTTGTTCAGGAGTTCTATAATCTTATCTCTTTGAGAAAGTTTGAATCCCTTTTTTGTTTTACTAATTTGAACTCCAAGATATTTATTTACCTTACCTAATGATTTCAAAGAGAAATGTTCATTTAGTTTTGTTACAAATGTTTCTCTCTTCTCTTTGTGTTTACCTATATACAAAATATCATCCACATAAATTAACACAAATTCTAAAGAGTCATCCTCTTTTTTAACAAAGAAACAGTTATCAGCAGTAGTGGCATTAAAATTCATAGTTTTGAGCACTTTGACTAAACATTCATACCATCTTTTGCCAGATTGTTTCAGCCCATATAAACTTTTATTTAGTAACCACATTTCATTTTTGTTTGTATATTGACTGTGAGGCGCTCTTACATATATCTCTTTATCTAATTTTGCATGTAGATATGCAGTCTGTATGTCGTATTGGAATACATCAAGGTTAAGTGCTGATGCTATGACCAGTGCAGTTTTAACACTCTCAGTTCTTACTGTGGGAGAGTATGTATCCGTGTAATCCTCGGGATATTTTTGTGCATAACCTTGAGCAACTAGTCTAGCTTTGTATAAAGTGTTGCCTCCTTCTAAGTTTTTGATTTTATATATCCACCTAGTACCAATAACAGTTTTATCTTTAGGTGCATGTGTAGGTGTGAATACATTTAATTTCTGCAAACCATCCATCTCTTTAGTCATGGCTGATTCCCACTTTTCCTTTTCTTCAGGGGGAAGTTTTAGCACTTCCTCGTATGTGTTTGGTGTTGATGTTTCTCCATCCATATACATTATATAATCTTTGTATTTGTTTGGTATTTGGTTTCTGTTATTCCTGATTGTTCTTTTTGGTTTACTATCATTGTCATGTAAATACCTAGCTTCTTTTTTTGTTAATGAATCTGTCTTTATTTTGTATTGACTGTTTGTCCATGTTTTGTTTTTGTTTTTATGTATGTTGTGATTGTATTCTTCTCCAGTTCTTTCCTCTTGGTGTTTAGTGTTTGTATAGTTGTTTGGGAAAATTTCATTAAGATGTATTTTAGACCAGTTGGCCTGTTCATGGAATACAGCCGTTCTGGAAACTATAAATCTGTTGTTATTATCGATGAATCTGTACCCTTTTGTGCCTGTTTCGTAACCCATGAACCTGAGTCTCCTAGATACGTTCTCATCTTTACGTCTTAATTGCTTAGGTATGTGTACATCTGCAGTGACTCCAAATATGTGCATATGAGCTATTTTGGGTTTCCTATTATACATCATTTCATATGGTGTCTTGTTAACAATGCTGGACCAAGTTCTATTTTGTGTATAATTGGAATATTGTAAAGCTTCTGACCAGAATTGTTTTCCTAAGCCAGCATCTTCTAATGTGCATCTAATCATGGTTTGTAATGTTGAGTTCTTTCTCTCTGCCACTCCATTTTGGAATGCAGAGAAAGGGCTAGACGTGTAATGTAACATCCCTTTGTCTTTAAGCCATTGGGAGAATTCTTTTGACATGAATTCACATCCCCTATCTGTCATAATTTGTTTTATTCTAATATTATGTTGTGTTTCTATACGTTTGTAAAACTCCTTAAATTTCTGAAAATTTTCATCTTTGTGCTTTAGTGTATAGACAAAGCCATAACGACTATAGTCATCCACAATGGTTAGGAAATAACGTTTTCTATATGTGATTGATGGTGTTAATGGACCAACTAGGTCCATGTGTACCAAATCAAAAATTTTATTGGTTGATCTTGTTGATTTTTTGGGTTTGGGGCTAGTTTTGAGTTTTGTAGATTTACATACTGAGCATTCCAAATAGTTTTTACAATTTTTTATTTTAACACCTTCAGCATGTTCAGTCATCTTTTGAACTACAGGAAAACTGGCATGTCCTAATTTCCTATGTAAGACATGAGCACACTCATCATGAATTGGTTTACCAATATTAGGTATTTTGTTGTTGTGTGTGTCTTTGTGATTATGAATAATCTCATGTTCCTCATTGTTACTATTACTACTGCTTTCGTTGTCTATGTTATTGTTATCTTCCATGTTGGAATCAATGTTGTGTAACCATTTTTCTTTTGTCATTAGATAAGGTAGACCTCCTTTAATAATCACAGTACCTATGTTTGTTCTGTTTTTCTCTAATGTTGCTTTTCCTTTTGAGAACACAATATTTATGCCAGAATCTCTGCTTAGTTTTATTGCACTAAGTATGTTATGAGGTATTTCAGGTATTAACAATACCCCCTCTATTTTTCCTAGGCTAGGTAAGGTTATGTTTCCTCTACCTATGACTTGAACCTTCTCTTGATTAGCTACCTTAATTACGAATTTATCCTCTACAAATGAAGATAGTATATTTTTATTATTTGTAGTGTGTTTGGTTGCTCCAGAATCGATAAGCCAATCATTGTCCTCTGTCTGTTGTATGTTAGTGTTGTCATGTTTGTTTAACCCATTCAGTGAACCAGACTTTCTATCTTTTGAGTTATCCCTGCCCCCTCTATGTTCCCTATAGATGGGTGGACTTCTATATCTATGTCTATCAATTGATGACTGTCTGTTTTGATACCTATTTCTATAGTCAGGATTTTTTCTATTTCTGAGGAGTTTTGGACAGTCTCTCCTATTATGTTCTTTGGATCCACAGTTGTGGCATCCTATTGGTTCATGATATCTTTCTTGAAAAACTACCCTCTTATATTGTTTATGTTCCATGTGATTGTTACAACGACTTCTCCTTGAATTATCTTCAGATATTAGCTTGTTAGATAGACTTTCTATGGATAAATATCCTAAATTGATTGTGTCTAAATGAGATATATAGTTATCCCATGATGGGTCTAGTGAGTTAATGATAACACTCTTCATTGTTTGATCTGAAATTATTTCCCCCCTTAAATGCAGTTCTGCTCTAATTTTGTTTAAAGATATTAAATGTTCACTTATGGTAACCCCTGGTTTTATCCTAGCTAAGAAGAAATCTTTAGACATTCTTGTTGTAGTGGCTACACTTTCACTGTGAAACAATTTAAACATGCATTGAATAATTTCTGATACAGTTAGATTTTGCTTAATACTGTGGTACATGGCAGGAGATATACTGGAAATCAATAAGAAAAATGCCCTATGGTGCAGACAGTCTAATTTTAGAGTCCAAGGTCTTTTTGGGGGATTAGTGATAAAAAATAATAAGTTTTCTTTTAGAAAGACAACCTGGAGCTTCTGACACCATTCTTGCAAATTAATGCCATCTATTCTCAGTTTTGGGAAATCATTGGGTAAATTCCCAATATTGTTGGATCCATTACTTACAACTGTAGGTAGTCCGTGGTCTTGCAAATGTTGAAAGTTACAAAATGGCGTGGGTATGCTTGTGACAATTCTGAATGGTTCTCTCTGTTCTTCATGTCCTTCGAAGTTGTCTGTGTAGTCTTGCACATGCGCGTTGTTCATTTCGCTCCTGAAGCCGTCGTGAGAGGTTCTCGCTGCCGCAGCTCCCTCACATCACTCTTCTTCTGAGGAATCGGTCTCCGGCTCGATCTTGGGAGTCCTGGTGATAGCAGGCGCTCGCTTTCTTTGGTTGAGAACGCTGGTCCCTGGTATCGTCTGTGGCGTAGGGTGGTATCTGCAGGGCTCTCTGGGTTCAGGCGTCGGCGCTTCCGTCGTTTGAATAGAAGTGGGTGGATTCTGAGATGTTTGTTTGCTTGCTTGCCTTTTCGTTGATTCTTTAGTGATTTTCAATTTTGGTCCAAAAGCAGCAAAGAGCGTTTTCATTGCTGATTTTACTTGCATATCTATCGAAGTCTCTTCAATCTCTGTGTCTGATTCTTCTGAGGTGTAAATTTTCTCTTTTTCATTTCTTGCATCGAGTAAGGCTTTTCGCGCCAGGTATTTTGAATCTAGCTTTCTGATTGGCTCTGCTTCGCTCATCTTAGGGGTCCGTTGAAACCAAGATGGCTGCCATTTGAAATTTTGCGCGGGACTGTTAGTTTTCTTTTTCGCTGTATTTTTATTTTCAGGCAGATCGCTCACCGTTTTTGAGTCTTTAGATTTATTCGTAACGATGTGCTTCTCTTTCACTGCTCCGTTGTTTTTTAATATTTCTTGGAGGTTCACGATGAGATTTTCATCGTTCTTTTGGCTTTTTAAGAGTTTTAGTATCTCTGACCTGAGTTCGTTGTTTTCTATTTTGTTTTCTTCTTGGTCATCAGTCTCATCCATTGTTTCTTCATTGTCAGTAGTGCAGTCTTCAGATTCTCTCGATATTGTATTCGTGGACTCATCGATTATTTCTTGATCTGCTTCCATTTCTTTGCTGTATGCCCTGGTGTTGGGTCTTTCTCTTTTATTTCTGGAGTTTTCTCTCTCAGACATATTTAAAGTTTTATTGAGTCAATTTAACCATCCTCTGCTACCAAATTGTTATGATATTTTCAGGATCAGACTCAATAAGTAGATTAAGAATTAGATATTCAAATAAAGCACTGTTTATTTACAGAAGGCATTCTATATTCACTGAATATTCACAGATAGAAGCACAGAAGGAAAGCATACAGCTCCTTATATATACATGGGGTGGAGCTAGATGTAGGAGTGGTTAAATATGAATATATTAAATAGAGAAGAATAAGTTAACCCCTGATACCCTGGTCATATATTATTTACATAAAGGAGAATAAGGCATTTACTTGTGATAATTTCTTTCTTCCTTGGGCTTATTTTTATATAAGAGTGAGATAGCTAATTCAAGTAGCCTTTGGTGTATTCTAAAATAATTAGTCCTTTTAATATATTATTATATTATATTAATGTTGGGAGTGATTTGGCAGAGAGGATTTTAATATTTAGAGTGTATTGGATTTTCTGCCTTAATATTAAAATACTAATAAGCTCCTTGGATAAGAAGTGAAACATCTTCAAAGAAAAACCAGTTGCCCCTTGAAAAATGGCAACAATACCTAGTACCAGGGACATCCATGGGGGAAAGAAGTGAGTGTAAAACAATTCAAGATGGCTGACATGACTGTGTAGCACCAACTCAAAAATATAACAAAATAAATGTTGAAAGAATTCTAATGAATTCTAAATGCATCTTGTGGGAAGTAACTTATCTATGAATGTTTCAGGATCAGGAAAGATTTTAAGACAGTTTGGAAGTATTTTGAGATATAGGTTTTTGGTGATGTTTGGGTACAATAAATTCAGTCTTTCTCCTTTTTTTCTTTGGGGAGTGGGCTTTTTAAATGTTAGCTCTACCTAATTGTTTTTCTCAGGAATGGAGCAACACAAATTTTCCAATTTCCCTTGCAGAATGCTCTTTGCAGGGGGAGAAATACTCAGAAGTGACCCACTGATTTCTGGATTATTACTGTATTTTATTTTGCCTTCCAAACCATGTTAGAGTAAGTTAATAACAGATAGTCTCTAAATGCTTTATTGTTATTATATATTATTATATTATATTGTAATAGTACATATTGTATTATTATATGCCTCCTAAAGAGAGCTCATAAGGGCATAGGTTAAACAAATATGAAGGAAAGCACAGTCCCCTCCTCATTTCAAAATATGAAGGCGATTACCATCAAAAGATAAATACCTATGTTTCTTTCCAAAAGGATAAACAATATGACAAAGAATGAAACTCTGCTATATTTTGCTGATGTTAAGAGATGAAAGAAAAATCATATTTTATGTTTTGGAGTCTGACTTAGTTGTACTTCTTTCCAGTCTTCTTTGATGCATTGCCTTTTTAGATAATATCAAAGGGAAAAAAGTAAGAAACTTTGAGAAACTAAAAGAAATGTTACAGAAACAAAAATGAAAGTATTAATTGGGCACTGATTAAGTTTCTGTATAATGATATACCATATTATGTTTTAAAGTTGATTTGCTGAATAATCTACAAGGGCTGGATTCACACACATGCTAAATCATAAATGACAGTTGGCATTCGTAACACTCACTGCAATAAAACAAACTATGAGTGAGCCCAATTGTAAGCAAAATATGTGTCTAAAACATTTTGATGCCTCAAACAGAGAAGCAGGCAGGCTCTGTTCCAAGTTAAGTGGAAATTCCAAATGCAGCCAAATTGTTCTGGAATGTAATCAGAATGTCCTATATGCCTTCCTCCTCCTGTGGTAGTAAAGACTACTACAGGAAGAGAGAGTAAGGAATTAAATAATGAAACATTTGCTGCTCTTCAGTGATACCTTGATTTTTTGCTTGAGTCTGTAGCCTCACACTGCTACTGCCATGCATGAACCGGCCTACTGTGTCCTTAAATATAACATGAAATTTTAATATCAAGATTCATGCCCTCCATCCCGAGCTTAGGTGAGCCCTAATTGGGTTGTTTTAGAATGATGCTAACAAGTTCTTATGTAAACTAATTAATATCCTTTAATTACTAAGCAATTTAAATTAGTTATTAAACCAAATAAAATTAAATTGCTTATTAAATTAAATCAAAATTAATATAAGAAGAGTCAGCTCTTCAAATTTCAGCAGCAGTTATTTTGCATTGTTGGAAGGAAAAAACATACTTTTGGAGTCACTGTTGCAAAGGCTTTTTTGTGGAGTGCATTTGAATAATTGTTGACTCCCGATGACTGGGTGGATGGATAAGTATTTGCAGATTTCTTGACACAAGTTTGGAAATGGCTTGACATCACCTTCTTCTTCCTAGGGCTGAGAGCAAGTGATTGGCTCAAGATCACCCAACTGGCTTTATGCCTATTATGGCACTAGAACTCACAGACCTCCAGTTTTTAGTCTGATGACTTAACCAGGACAAGTATAGCTTTTACAAACAATTCCATAAATTATAACTGGTCCCCATTGTCCTAAGTTGATACATTAGCCAGGAAGGGTATTTCCTCCACTGACTTTGAACTTTAAGAACTTCTTCACTCTTGTGATGTATTCATTTCTAATCTTCTTCTTGACTACAGTGTGCTTGATATTGTCAGCTTGAAGGATGCCCAAGTATTTGTAGTGATTATCTTCCTCCAAACTCTTGAGGTATTTCCATAGGGCATCTTCATTCCTTCAGTTTTCACTATTTTTCCTTTGTTGATAGAGGTGGCACATTTCTCCAGTCCAAACTCCACTGCAATATCTTGGCTGTATCTACAGACAGTATTGACCACTGGTTCTCTTTCAGATGGTGTTTTTCCTCATAGCTTTAGATCATTGATATAAAAGAGGCAGGATAACCTGGCAGATGTTTTTGATGTTTGATAGGCTTGGCCTGACTTGTTCAGTATTATTGACAGAGGAATCTGAGCAATAACAAACAATAATGGTGTTAGCAAATGTCCATGAAAGATTCCTCTCTTGATATTAACAGTTTCCCAATGTATGACCATTGACTATCAACTACATCTTTCATTGTGCCATTGATCTTTGCACAAAGCTTTTCTAGGCACAGCTGATTGTTCAATTATGTGGCAGGGAGTCAAATACTTTCTTGTAATCAGTTCAAGCTACATCCAAGTTGGTTTTCTTTCCCTTGCAGTTTTCCAAAATCACCTTGTCAGTTAGAAGCTGATTGTTCATTCCTCTGCTGTTTGGGCAGTTTTCTTTCTGCTCAAGCGGAAATAATTTGTTTTCAACTGGATGCTGGAACAGCATCAGGTATAACATCAGTTATCAATTTGAAAGTTCTTGGTAAACAGGTAAATGGTCTGTAGTTGCCTCGTGCTGCCTCTTTTGCTGGATCTTTCATTATCAGGTAGATTTTATCAGATGTTAATCATTCTTCAATTTCCCCTCCTTGCAGTATGTTGTTGGCAAGGAATGGGTCTAGACCAGTCAACTGTTTCAACCAAAACCATGCAGTTCATCTTCACTTGGTGCTGACTAATTTTTGATCTTCCCTAATGTTTTTCCATTTTTTTCTGCTGTTATTACAAGTTCTTTCATTTCAGCTTCATTTTTATTTTTATTATTATTAGTCTCACAGTCATAAAGAGAATCATGTTATGGTTGCTCCAGATACATGATTAAGAAGATGTGCACCCCTTATGGCTGCCAAATTTTCATTTTTATTTTAAAAAGCCCTTTGTTTTAAATTGTCTGTGTTGTCTTCCAGACCATTTATTCTGAATGACCTCAAATGACTTTGTCCTTCAATTTAACATGTCAAGTAATCATGTGCCTGTAACTAGGTATTGCAAAGCAATGATTGTGCAATGTGACTGTTGAACTGCACACTTTGAGATCGGCTAGCTCTGGAAATAAATCTGGTGTCTGTACAGCTTGTGCTTATGTAATGCAGTAAACAAGTCAGAAACGCTAAAAAAATTACCTGCAGATTAAAAAAATAAAACAACTGAATAAACAATTCATACAAGAAAAATATCTAAGCCACATGTCATTAGGATATAACCGGGATACAAAAATACTGAAAGAATAATTTCCCATAAGGTACACAGAGTCACCTAAGGTAATGACCCCACAGATGGTGAGCTTATTGTACTTTTATGTTTGACCTAGAATGTTAGCTTCCTATAAAGTCTCTTTCAGTTTTTCATCCAGTGGAGATGGGGGATTAATTTTTCTGAGTGTGAAACATTGATACAATGGCTCAAGAAACAGCATCTATCTTTGAATGGATCAACAATATTGTTGAATGAACCAAATTTCTGGGTGGTTCAAATAAAATTCCCAAGCTTGCAGTAGCAATTAACAAATTGAAAGCGAGAATAGATACCGCTGATGATGGAAAAACCTGGATATATGTAATTATAGAAATAATGTAGACTATTGTTAATTTTAGAGTAAGAGCTGGATGTATTTTTTCTTATGTCTGTACCAAAGAGTTAAAAGCCATTCATTTTTTCTTTCCTTTTTCTTATCACACTTGTATCTTGTTTTCTGTTTGAGTTTTCTTTCTTCTCAATGCTCTTTCTTTTCTCTTTTTATCCAAGTTTTTAAAAATTTAATAAAAATGTATTAAAAGAGAGAAATCTAATTGGGGTGTGTAGAATTGGCAAGAGCATTATTATTTCAACATTTACCGAAACACTGAATGCAAATTTGGTCCTGCAAACCTTGGGGAGGGAGAGAATTTTATTGGAAGGAAATAGGAAATCTCTTTGTTAGTGCCATGATCCTGATTGGATTTAAAAGAGATTGCTATGCATTCACATTACTAAACTTTTAAGAAAAAGTTGAACATTTGAACATGGTTATTACATCAAGTTTGCACCACAGAGAGTCTCCATGTGTTCCATCTCATGCTGGAAAAAAGAAATGCAGTCCAGTGTTTAACTGAGACAAATTGAGGGGTTACATTTACATTTGGCTTTTGAGATGCCATGTTAGATAGGAAGAGCTGGGTCAAAGGAGTAGACACATCTGGACCTTACAAAATTAGTGATATTAAATTAATACTGAGTTAACTTTATGTAATTAGTAAGTCCTGCTTTCTTCTATCACATTAAAAATGCAACAACAATTTCAACAAGTTTTGAGGAACACACCCAAAGCTTGGGGTGGGGTGGACATATGTACCAGAGGTGGGTTTCAGCAGTTTCTGACAAGTTCTGGAGAATTGGTAGTGGAAATTTTGAGTAGTTCGGAGAACCGGTAGTAAAAATTCTGACTGGCCCTGCCCCCATCTATTCTCTGCCTCCTGAGTCCCAGCTGATCGGGAGGAAATGGGGATCTTGCAGTAACTTTCCCCTGGATTGGGGAGGGAATGGAGATTTTACAGTATCCTTCCCCTGGAGTGGGGTGGGAATGGAGATTTTACAGTATCCTTCCCATGCCATGCCCACCAAGCCACGTCCACCAAGCCATGCCACGCCCACCAAGCCATACCCACAGAACCAGTAGTAAAAATGTTTGAAACCCACCACTGATATATACCACCTTTTGCTGCCCAACATAAACATTGATTCCCAGGTATAGATGGGGAGCTTTGACATTTATTGATGTGTCTAAAACCACATTTTCATCTTGTTATGAGTTGTTTCATTTTCTTTTTTTCTTTTCCCAACTCAATCGCAATTTGTGTCACTCTAATCCACACATGCGGTTTCTGCTATAGGATGTCACTCTTCCATTTTTAAAGTCGTGATCTAAAATAATGTTGAATCCTTCTCACAATAGCCATAAATAATGAATGAAGTGCCAAAAGTAATCTTTCCAAAAAGCAGTGAGAGCAGGATGACAAAGGAAGTAAAGTTTTAGTTGCATTACAGTTTAGAAATAGTTGCAAAAAAAGGATAGTCTGGGCAACAATATAGAATAGGAAAGAAGTTAAAGCATGAAGTAGGAAAAAAAAACAAGAGAGAGAAAGGAGAGGGACATAAGGTAAGGCAAGGTAAAATAAGGTAAGGTAAGGGCAGGTACAGAGCCAGCAGCAACAGGAGAAGAATGCAACAAGCCCATAAAATGAGGAATAAGGTGGATAGATAGGGTGAGATAATGTAGGATCTTTGAGGATCACACTGGAACCTCATAGGGCACCAAGTATAGGACTATGATATAGATGCAATGACAAAAAATGGAATTAAAAATTTTAATGGGGCAAATATAATTCTTAAGAACCATGAAATGATATCAATAAGTTTGCATTAAATCAAACAATGAGAATTCAAACCATTTTCTTTTTTAAATGTAGATAAGAAAATTTGTTGTAAATTTCAAATTCAGTTTAGAATAGGGGTGTAATCCAGTAGGTTCTGACAGGTTCTGGAGAACCAGTAATGGAAATTTTGAGTAGTTCAGAGAACCGGCAAATACCACCTCTGGTGGGAATAGAGATTTTGCAATATCCTTCCCCCAGGAGTGGGAGGGAATGGGGATTTTGCAGTATCCTTCCCCTGCCATGCCCAACAAGCCATGCCACAGCCATCAAGCCATGCCCACATTTGGATTTCACCACTGGTTTAGAACTCAAACATCTGTGGTTAGATCTTCCAACATGCCATCCTGCTTTAAACAAAAACCCAGGAAAGGTTTGTGGTTTTTTTTATAATTTTATTTTTTATATATTTTACCTAATGTATCCAAAGTACTCTTTCAGGAAGCCTATCTCCCTGTCTTCTTCCAAATAGTCTCTTTTTTGTTTTCGATCTCTGGTCTTTACAAAAGACTGCTGCCCTCAAACAAATGTCTTTGAGAAAAAAAGGAGGGGAAAAAAGCAAAGAAAATAAACAAATAAACCCCATAAAACCTGGATGATTTTCTTTTTAGAAAAACCATGGACAGCTTTTTGTGGGTAGATGGCATTGTGGTGTCAAAAACACATTATTCCATCATAAACCCCAAATATATATTTTGTGAGGGTTGAAATGTAATGAGTTTCACTCTAAAATTATCACTGGATCTATTCACCCATCTCTAATGAAAAATGACACTGAGCTACTCCACTAAACCTTTTACTGCTAAATAAATATAAGCTCAAGATTCTTCTCTTTCTCTGGCTGTTTTTGCAAGACCTGCTATTCAAAGAACCCAATTTTATGAGTTGGTCCAATATACTAAATTCCAAGCTGGAAATTAGGAACAAGATAGTTCAAATAAGGTATTATCAGAAAATAATTAAGACTAAATAATTGAGCTATGAAAATCTGCCTCTTTGTTTCCATCTAATGGCCAATGAACAATTAATCATGACTTGCCTTTAGAAGTTGTAGAGGTTTTTAGGTTTAAGAGATTGGACAATCATTTGTCTGAAATGGTATATAGGGTCTTCTGCTTGAGCAAGGGGTTGAACTACAAGATCTCCAAGGCCCCTTCTAACTCTGTTATTCTGTTGTGTCTCAGTTTTGGTTTTCTTAAAGTTGGGTATTTTTAGAAGAAGAATTTTCTGAAAGGTTTCGTTTTTGTTATCCTGGTCCAACAAGTAAAATATTTAGCAGAAATGAATTTAACAATGTTTCTTGAATGACAAGAGTTTAAACATCTATGTGAAATTAATTTCTCTTTTTATCCTGCAGGCTGTTATCTGAGCCAGAGAATACTCAGAAGTTAGTTTGCATGTGCTGAAAGTGAAATTCAAATGAAAAATACAAATGTTATAACTGAAAAATTACAATGTAATCTGCAAATTGATTTTCTCCCCCAGATTTTTTTTACTATTTTTTTACTATCATATAGCGCTAATGGAACATATTAAACTCTAAGCCTAATTTCATAAAAATATGGAATTCATATAATATGGTAAACCTAAATAGAGAAAACGTATTATGAGTTGACGTGATGGCCTAATTGACAGATTGTGCTAATACAATGGCAGGATTCCCACAAGACACTGAACCACAAACTAGTCCATTCCATTTTCGCCTAACTACAGTTAATGAATCTTGCTCTAGTTTATTTAATCTTAAACTTCTAATGTAAATAAGATGGAGGCAAAGCAATGATGCAAGGTTCATAAGAAGGAATTCTTTTAGATAAATGAATGTGTAAATATTCTATGTTTGTTTATTTGATCCTGTGTATGTAGAAAACTGCAGCCTCTGTGGATTTTAAAGAAATTAAGAAGATTAAGAAAATTTCTCAAATCTCATTCCCATTTAAATTAGTATTTCTAAATTTCACTGGAGTCAGTTAGAATTAATATTAACCTCCATTATTATGAAGAAGTTCTGTTCAAGTGGTAACCATCGCAGGCTGATCTTCAAAGAACTAACGAGGTTAGACCTGATGATGTTACCTGGCCTGGTGATGAAACATCAATAGGAAGACAACAAAGCTCCGCAAGCACCAAGAACTCAACAGTTCAACCTTCTTCTTCTTCTTCTTCTTCTTCTTCTTCTTCTTCTTCTTCTTCTTCTTCTTCTTCTTCTTCTTCTTCTTCTTCTTCTTCTTCTTCTTCTTCTCCTCCTCCTCCTCCTCCTCCTCCTCCTCCTCCTCCTCCTCCTCCTCCTCCTTCTTCTGCCATATCCGTCATTGGATGTTGGTGACCATGTTGGCAATCCTATTTTTGTCAACAGCCACATGAAAATGTGTTGCTGAGTTTTGTCCAAACCAGTCAGGTTTTGAAGCCATATGTTCTTCCTCTGCCTGGACCTCATTTGCCTTCAATCTTTCCCTGGAGGATTAAGTGAAGGATGCCGTATTTTTCTGGGTGGTGCATACTATGTCCAAAATATTCTAACTGGCTTTGATGATTTCCCTTTGCTTTCCCAGGTGGCTTATCATCTCCTTATTTGTGATTTTGTCAACCCAGCTTATACATAACAGCTGTCTGTAAATCCACATTTTAAATGCTTCTAGTTTCTTCAAGTGGTTTTCTGTCAGAGATCAACTCTCTACTCCGTAGAGCAGGATAGAAAAGATGTAACATCTGACAAGCCTGATTTTCAGTCTTAGTCTTACGTCATGACTGCTGAAGACCTTTTTCATTTTGAAGAATTCTGTTTGAGCTTTCTCTGTCCTTGTCTTTACTTCACTGATCATGTCCCAGCTCTCATGTAAATTAAAACCGAGGTACGTGATCCTAGGAATACCTAGTGGTATTCCTTCTGAATTTATCAGTGATAAATTAATGGGTTGTTTGCTGATGACCATGATCTTGGTTTTTGAGGTGTTAAGTTTCAAGACATATTCTTCAGATATTTCTGAGACCCTGTTGATGAGGAGCTGAAGGTCTTCATGCTTACTGCAATTCAACCTTGAGCACATATATTCTCTACTATTGGAAGGAGGAGGTAAATTCACCAGAAAGCCAACTGAACTGGGACAAATTCCTTATTCTTAATTTGTTACTTGATTTGTCAACTATAACTGCTCTCTCTTCTGTTTACCTAGAGGTTGATGGATTCTCTTGGTGCATGATGGTCTGATTCTCTGCACATTTGGGTTCAAAAGCTTTGCATGAACTGGTACACTTATAAGTTTTTTAAGTTGCTCTATTTGACTTTAAAACAATCAAAGCGGGACCTGTTGGGTTTATGTCATCCACACAAAAATACTTGTACTTGTGAGCATTAAAATATAATAAATATTAGATTATAAATCATAATTAATGGCCCAGGCAAATTCAATAATTATAGGTAGGCCAATATAAGTACCAGCTTCAAAAGCTCTTTGGTTTTTAGCTCATTAGGCAGTGGACAGATTCACCTCCCATATTTACAGATGAAAACAAGGAAATACTTATAATCCCCTTCATTGTGATACCAAAGCTAACTAGCTAACTAACTCAGTGTTGAGAGATCTACACTGCTAAACTGTGCCATTAATTTTGTCATAGTTTTTTCACTGCTGATGTAAAAGCCAGGAGGGCTCTTGTTCCTTTGCTGAAGATAAACTAAAAATACGTGATGCACACAAAAATTCTAGTGTTCTCAGCCATTCAAAATATACATCTGTCTGTTATTATGTCTTCTAGTCTTGATGACATAGGCTGTTTCTGCATAATTTTAGTCACAGTTTGCTTAACCATGGATTACTGGCTATATAACAAGTCTATATAACAAATCACAAATACCTGATTTGCACAGATTAAACAAGCAAATCACTTTATAGATTGGCATGTTGTCATATATTATGTCTACATGTTATCCCCAAATGTAACCAAGAAGCTGTTATTGTCCTTTTATGGCTTATGGAATTTCTAGGATTCACTACAATGGGAACAGGGTACTTGAATTAAATTGGATGAATTCATTTCTTTTTAGGGGCTTAGATTTCACTAGAACTCTGGCAATTTGGCTATTATTATCTGATAATCAGTCTGTTATTGTCCTGGGGATGTCCAAATCAAACAAAGAAAAGCTATCTTTGATAGATATTTAGGAGCTATTGAACTAGCATCACTTTCAACTCCTCTTTTTAAATTCTTTTGGGAGGAAAAGCAAAGCAAAAAGCATAATCACGCAGCAGGGGTCAGCTGCATCAACACTGAATTACAACAATCTTTCCCATTTTTAAGCCCTCTTTTATCTCCAGTAGGTTTTGAAATATAAAACAGCGACAGTGTTCCCAGAGTAACCACATTTTTATGTTACACCTTGAAAATCTCTTCACCAGTAAGAATAGAGAGTTCATCTTTTGTGAACTGCTTACCCCATGACGACTGAGTTATGGTGTTCATATGCAATATTCACCATGTCCATGGCCCAGTTAGGCATACTGTATAAAGATGACCTTCAATTTTCCAGTTCTGCGATATGTAGTGTAAGAAAAGAATTAACTATTGTTCTCATGTCATTATATATTCTTTTTATCTGCATCTCTTCTATGTATTCAGCCCCACAGCAGTTTATAACCTTCCTGACTTCTTTCAGTGGATGATATAAGAGGGAAAACTATTACCAAGGAGAGGAGAAGAGAAAGCTATCCAGAAATGGACACAAACATAGCCCAAAACAGCAACTTGTGATTTAAGAAATCTAATCACATGTCTGGATTGTTGAGTAAAGCAAAGGATCATCTCACCTGCAAATCCCTTTAAAAGGTTTATGAAGTCAGGAACAAGGAACATTAAAACCTCTTATAAAGTATTATCATTCAAGGCTTCATTTATGGATGGAACTGCAAATATTCACCTTTTGTTTAATACATGAATTTAAGTGTATTATTTTTATCAGACCTGGTGGTCTTCCGGGTGCGCTTCAAGGTTTTGGTTCTCACCTTTAAAGCGCTCCATGGCTTAGGGCCTGGATATCTACAAGACCATCTTCTGCCACCGATAACCTCCCACCATCCAATACGCTCCCATAGAGACGGTCTCCTCAGGGTGCCATCGGTCAAGCAATGTCGACTGGCGACCCCCAGGGGGAGAGCCTTCTCTGTGGGGGCATCTGCCCTCTGGAACGAACTACCCCCAGGGATACGATTGATCCTAGACCTCCGTACTTTCCGTCGGGCTCTGAAGACTTTCTTGTTTCAGCGAGCCGGGCTGGTTTAAGATTTTAATTGATTAATTTTATGGGTAAGGGGTTTTAAAATTGGGTAGCCAAATTGATTTAATTATTTTTTAAATTATTTTAATTTTCATACTGTATGTATTTTAACCTTGGCTGTTCACTGCCCTGAGTCCTTCGGAAGAAGGGCGGTATAAAAGAAAAAATAATAAATAAAAAAATAAAAAAATAAATAACTTGGACAAAACTAAGAAATGAAGCTACAGAAGAAATGAAGATAATAGAAAACTGTAAGATAGAAAAAAAACAATATTATTCTTTGGTGTACTGGTGATTCTGACATGAATTCTTTTAATTATTATAGCCCCAAATATTAGCAATAATTCCTATGGTAAATTTGTTATTTGATTTAAAAGAAACAAAAGTTAATCACACTTCCTTTGATTTCAGTCTGAATGAAGGCAGAGCGTAGTAGTCAAACCTGAGATAAAATTATTAGTTGAAAATTTATCACTATTAATTTATAAAGCATTTTGAGATATTAAACAGACAAAAACCTGAAGGCGTAGGCGCCAGTGTTTCAAAGTTACATGAATATTTTTTAATGATTATTAGCTTGAATAGATACATTGCAGGAGATAAAAAAAAATAACACAACAGCTGAATGGTTGGAGTGATTCTATTGATCAATCTCCTTCTCTCTATCCTTCTGCAAACATGACTGATACTTGATGACTTATATCAATGCTCAGGTGGGATTACTTTGAGTCTCATGTAAGATGCTCTTGACTTTTCAAAGGAAATATGATAAACAGCTACATCAATTAATAACACCCATCTTCTCCAATGATTGCTGTCCAGATGGCCATGTTGGCTGGAGATAATGAAAACTGCAGTCTAACACATCTGGAGAGAAATGCTTGGATAGAGTTGGTTGTGCAGAAGAAAACTATCTCTCTCTCATCTTCCAGGCTATAAACCTGAAAATGATTAGGTGGCATATTATTAATTAATTAATTAATTCAACTTACATGCTATTCAACTCCTATTGCCTCAGAGTGGCTTGCAGAATATAGAACACATGTCAACATTTTGATTACTAGAACCATGTTTCTCCCTCCAATATGAATTAGGAGTACACTTTGCAAGAAGAGGTGAATCTTCCTTCCTTCCTTCCTTCCTTCCTTCCTTCCTTCCTTCCTTCCTTCCTTCCTTTCTTTTTCTTCTTTTTCTGAAAAAAAGAGATTAGCCTATTTTTTTTTCCTTTTTAACTCTACTTTTTAATACATGGGAGTGGGTATGTGATTCTTTTTCTAAAAACCAGTGGACGAAGCATGAATCAAACTTTGCTTTACTCATGTACTGCAGCCCAACAGCCATGTTTGTCAAGCCAAGGCCAAGTCCCATCCCATCCTATAGTTAGGATTCTCACCACAGCCACCTGGATACCTAGGGCCAGTTTGGGGGAACTGATTGTTAAATTGGTGGCTGGCCCTGTCCCACCCATTCCAGGAGTCCCCCCATGCCCCGTTTTGGCTCCCAGGTAAGTTCAGGGAGGCCTACTAGGCCCAAAATGGGGCAAGGGGGGGGCGCATGCCTCCCGGCGGGCCGTTTTTGCTCCCGGGGGAGTGCAGGAGGCTGAGTGCTACCTGTCACACACCCTGGCCACACCCACCTAGCTGGTCATTAGGGCAGAGAACCAGTTGTTAAAATTATTTGAATCCCACCACTGCCTAGGAGACTTGCAAGTGGGAGACAGAGATATATTTTTGTCTTACCACTGTTCCTTGCAATTATTTGGAAGCATGTTACCTTCAACTCATAAATAACTCTCGGTCTTCAAAACTAATAGTCTTTTAAAAGCCTCTTTGTATTTAAAACACTTAAATTACTGTTTCCCACAATTTTGACACACACACACACACAATGCACACAAATCATAAAATAAGTTATAAAAATAGGTTTAACATCACTAAAACAAGAAAGATCTTATCTTCCACCTCCTAGAATTTTGGTTGTCCCCATGTAGGATAAGCTCCAGCTCACTTTGCATCATCAGAGTCACTTACCAAGCTCTTGGTTGCTACAATCTTAAAATAACCCTATCCAACAAAAGGTTTCCCAACTCTAAGTTAATGAGAAAGCTGGGAAACATCAAATCCCTAGAACACAAACTAATGACAAAGGTACAACAAGCTTATTGTTAACTTATTAAAGTCTTAAATAGCATCTGCCTTTTAGGATGAACCATCAACAATAAAAGAACAGGCAAGAAATATGCTGCAGTTTAGCACTTGGTAGAGCAGCCATGAAGGCCTTGGAAAAAAATATTCAAATGCTGCAATGTGACTAAAGCTATAAAGATTAGAATCGTGCAAGCCACAATATTCCCTGTGATACTATCTAGAAGTGAAAGTTGGACTTTGAAGAAGCAGAATAGGAAAAGTATTCATGCTTCTGAGTATTGGAGAAGATTCCTGAGAATACTGTGGATTGCCAAGAAAACAAACAAATGCATTATTAAATACATTAACCTTTGTTCTTACTTGAGGCACAAATGACCAGGCTTAAATCATCCTGTTTTGGACATAGCAGGAAAAGGCATAACTCTCTGGAGAAGGTGATGTTGGGAAAGGTAGAAAGAGAAAGAACGAAAGAGAAAGAAAGAAAAAAGAAAGAAAGAAAGAAAGAAAGAAAGAAAGAAAGAAAGACAGAAAGAAAGAAAGAAAGAAAGAAAGAAAGAAAGAAAGAAAGAAAGAAAGAAAGAAGACCACCAATAGCAAAGGATTTAGTTACAGTGTTGATAGCTTTACCATTGGAAAACCTGAAGTGTTGGATTAGGAATAGATTGTCATGTAGAAAATCTGTCCATGTGGCCCCTAAGACTCAACAATTTAATGGCACATATCCAACCAACCTATTTGATTTCATTGTGGTCTTCACTGCCTTTTTCAATTGTAATTTTGGCTCTTCCATTTTTGAATGGCTATATCTTATTTCTGCAGTTACACTATAATAGTAATTCAGTTGGACTGGTATAAACTGCCACTCATTAAGCTAAACCTAGTGTAGGTATATTAAGCAGAAACCTATTTATGAGCCTAAGTGTCTTAACAGAATTTAACAATAAAACTGATAAGTTTCCTTTCAAATGGTATTCCGTGCAAAACATTGATTTTAGAACAGCAACCAAAATGGCTGTCAGTCAAACTATTTATTTCTGCATTTACATATTATGTTAAACTATGATTTGTTTTAACCATAATTTGTAAAATGAACTGCCATTTATTTTATTATTTATTTATTTATTAAATTTATATGTATCCAGCTTGGATCGTTTCTGGGTGGCTTAAAAATGATAAAAACATAAATATAAAACAGTTAAAATTAATGAAAGTTAAATAGAGACTAAAATCACAGGATGGGACTCTCTTACCCTATCAATCACCTCCAGCAAAGAGTGGCCCCATTAAGGCTCCAAGCCAGCTGGCAGAACTAATTTTAAGCTCTTCCAGAAGATCAAAAGTGTGGGACTAGATCTCACCTCCAGTGGCAGATCTGTATAATACACTGCGTCACGCAAATCACAATGGCTGGCTCAGGGGTAAAATTCAGCAGGTTCTGACAGGTTCCGGAGAACCGGTAGCGGAAATTTTGAGTAGTTCAGAGAACCAGAAAATATTACTTCTGGCTGGCCCCAGAGTGGGGAGGGAATGGGGATTTTGAAGTATCCTTCCCCTGGAGTGGGGTGGGAATGGAGATTTTGCAGTATCCTTCCCCTGCCATGCCCACCAAGTCACACCACGCCCACCAAGCCACGCCCACAGAACTGATAGTAAAAAAATTTGGATTTCACCACTGGGCTGGCTACACAAATAGCAAAGCAATTGAAACAAACTACATTATGGTTTACAGTGCCATGTGAATCAGTCATTTTGATTGGACTGTTAGAATATTGAAGATGAAAGACAAGTCAGAAACATTCTGCAATCCTTTAAAAAAAAAACTTTAGGCAAAGACATATAGTGAGACCATAAACTGACAAATCTGGCCCCTATCAGTTTTATATTTTCTATTTTGCATGTGTTCAGTGCCATATTTAGAGATATGCTTTTTCACACATAAACTCTATAAAGCAAATCCCTCAAATCTTGTCTTCATTGTATTTGTTTGCCTTTTGTGACACTAGACTGTGGGGTAGTTCAAAATCCATCTGACACATCATCTCCATCCATTCAAGTTGCCTGATAAACATGTACGCTCAGGCTATAATATCTTGAAATAAAAAAGAACCCTGGGCTTTATGACAGCGCACGCTGAGAAGCAAAGGACAGATAACATCAAAATTGCCTTTCAAGTCCCCTGGAAGTTTAATTCTTAATATAAACGAGAACACACAAATCTTACATGAGCAAACAATGATTACCCTGGAAACTGTTACACTCAGAAAGAACAAAAATAATAACTAGAGTACATGAAAGTCATCTATACTTTATCTCCACAATCTCATTGTATAATGGAGCTATGAGAGTTGTGGTATTGGTTTTTTTTGCATCTATGACTGAAAGAGCCTTTGATTTAAACTTGTTTCAAATCAACTCTGCAGTAATTGCAAGTAAGTTATGGCTGGGATGAACATTCTCTCCGACATTGTAGGAGAATTGAATATGATTCTCCTCACCAATTAGATGAAGTCAGTCCAACATTAGTTCCAATGAATGAAATAGTGTTTATTAGTTGATGGTAAATATGGATGAAATGTGTTCTTTCTGTTATACATGAATTATTTTAAGTATTGGAATAATGGAAAAACAGGTATCACTGTACCATGTTTCCCCGAAAATAAGACCCTGTCTTATATTTTTTTGAACCCTGAAATAAGTGCTTGGCCTTATTGCCATGCGCTCAAAAGCCCGATTGGGCTTATTATTCCCCAGATTGGGGGAAACAGGGTAACACTGTGGCAACGTGGTTTGGTAAGCCCATTGTCACCTTTACTCCTCATTTTCTCATCTAGTAACTTGAGATCATATCTTCAAGTATGACTTTATAAGATGGATGCACAACCTATTTTAGATGGACAGCAGCACGTGAAATTTCAGGAATGTGGGGCTACATATGGGAAATTCAAGGACAAGAAAACCTATACAGAAAGTAAAGATGTCCAGAATAAGACTCACATTTTTCATAAAACCCATTTTAATTTGACTCATCTCACATTTTCTCAACTTATTCTCTCCAGAGGTCTGCTAAGGTTGATTTTATCTTACTTTCCAAAAAGAAGAGGCAATTGATTAGGAGTGGGGACCACATCAGAAGTCTACATGCAGTTCTTGGAATGGGATTTGTATACCTGTGTTCTTTGTCAAGTATGGGCAACTTTGTTATTTTCTTTTAATGGGCAGCTGAAGGCAACAGGGCTGACCAGTAAGTGATATTTCCAAAGTGGGATTTTGAATGCAGAAGGAGTTAGAATGACTTGCCTGCTTGCCTTATTTTTAGATATCTTAGACCTAAGTAAGGATGGTCACTGGTCATGGGTATTTTGATCTGGTTATTGTTTTTATTGTGTAGTGAGCTTCAGTAGGCAAGAACAGATCAGCATAGCTACAACAGCTTTTATTGACTCAAAACTGGAACTGGAGAACAGTAGGAAAATGCTTGTAATTTATACTCTGGGCCCACAGGGCCTTAACCAATCATAATGCTTGAAAAACCCGCCCAAATATGAATGTTCAAAGTTCCCCTCCAAAACAGTTGGCGCTAGCAGTTAGGGTCATCTAAAGGTTAGTTTCACTTTAGCAGGGCTTAACACAACTGTATAAATTCAATACATAATAGTTTTCTTCTGAAAAATACCAGAACACAGCATAAATCATTTATCATTACCTCCTCCTTCGGTCAGTCACTCCCTTTCATACCTAGGAAGGAGGCAAACAAAAATCACTTCTGAAAAACCTTGCCAAAAAAATTGCAGGGATTTGTCCAGCCAGTCTCCAAGGATCAGACATGATTGAACTAACTCTGTGCCTAAGGGAGGACTGGAACACACAGTCTCCAAGTTGTCTTAACCACTATACCAAACTGGCTCCTTTGTGCTGACCCTGCCAGATCCTATATAAATATCCAGGTCCCAAGCCATAAAAGACTACAGATGATAATTACCACTTTGAATTGTACCCGAAAGCCAGTTTCTATATCAACTCTTCACACTTAAGACAGGATTATTTTTTTCTTTTTTAAAATATTGCTAGTAATGACTAAGAACAGTTTTGAAAGATTTTGTAACATCTATGCATCGTATCTGAAAACCATCAGGTGAATCCTTTTTTTAAAAAACCTGCCCCAGCTCTATTTAGATATTTATTTTCCAACTCAATAATTCAGAGGCTTAAACGGTACGCAACAGTTTTTTATGTTCCATACAGAATTTTAAAGAACTGGAGAGTCCAATTTTGGAACAGTCAAGGTTGTCTTTTGAAAATGTGTGCAACATGGGAGTGTGAAGGCAAAACATGACTCACTCAGTTTCAGAAATCTAAGGGGGAAAAGTGAGGGGAGGTGATGAAAATGGGGCAGATGAGATCATTGATTGTTACCTAAATGGCTGTGCATATCGTGATGAAATATATAACATTACACTGTTTAATTTGTCTCCTGAATATTTTTTTTAATGTCTTGGGAGCCTCCAACAGTTGGTGTGGAAGTTACATTGAGAATTAAAGTTTCTTATAGCTGGAAAGCCGATTCTGTCAACAAACCCAAGAACCACGTAACATCAAGCCTGAGAATCACCAAGCAAGCCATGGGAAAGAGAGGAAAAAGAAGTGCCAAATTTAAATTGCTCTTGGCATAAGAGGGAACTGCATTCTCATATTGACAGAAGTAGTTTCCCCTAATATTCATTAAATACTTTTTATCTAAAAGTACTATATCAAATGTCTGTGTAGCTTCTTCCTAGTTTGAGTGAGGGGGTTGTCGGTTAACATCTTGCTTATATTTCCTATCTTCACCATGGCCCCCACTTAGAAGATCTAAATGTGGATACTTTCTGTGCCAACACAAAAAGCCAATAGCCTCACAAAAATGGTTTTTACTTGGCCTTCCTTGAGCCCAGGGATACTGAATACTGTTTTACCAAAAAAACATCTAAATCAAGAATTGAGAGCTTCTGGTAAGCAGAACCGTCTAGTTTGGAAGACAGCAAACCAGATATCATGTCAGCAAAGCCTGGACAGCAGCTACAGCTTTACAGGTGAAATTGCTGACTTGCTGTCTTCTAGAATTGTCATGAGCATAGTTGCTCCTCATTATAGAGACAGAGGACACCAGGCCTCTGTTCAGAGACTCTTATATTGTTTTTCTTGGGTATTTTGAGATATTCTTTATAGATTCAGGGTGAAGATACAATTAGGGCACATTCCAATATTATAATCTTCCTGAATAGGGTATCTCCTATAGGATCTTCTTAGGAATGCTACCAGGATCATCCAATTCCCCTAGTCTCTTTCCAACTTACATCTTCTAGGGGCAGCAATGAAACTTTCCTCCTTTTCTGAGATCTGCCTAAGAAGGTGGTTGGACTAGAAGACCTCCAAGGTCCCTTCCAACTCTGTTATTCTATTCTATTCCAACTAGTTTTTTAGGTATGAGAGTCAGAGCTAATTATGAGAAGTTTTATGTCTTTCTCAGGTTTCACTATGAGCAGTTTCACCTTTGGCATTTGACAGGAAAAACCAGATGTTTCCAGTGCTGTTTTGTTCTACCCACATAACAGTAAAATTTGTCAATGAATCGGATGTGCGATCTGGTAAACCATCTCATTAGCAGTTTGGTGTAGAGTTAAGGCACTGTGCTAGAAACCAGGAGATGGTGACTTCTAATCCCACCTTAGACACAAAGTCAGCTTGGTGACCTGGGCCAGTCACAATTTTTGCTCTGGGAAGAAGACAATGGTAAACCACTTCCACAAATCATACCAGGACAATTGCAGGGACTAGTTCAGACAATCACCTGGAGACGGATTTGAAGGCACTCACACAACAACCCCTCTCCAACCTTATTATCTTTAATAATTAGAGGAATTCTATGGATTATTTATTTGTTTATAACTCAACACATACAAGAGGCTATCACGGTGGGTGAAGACTACCATAGTAAATACGTTACCATTGAATGAATATAAAATGCTCAGTATGCCAATGTAAACTGCAATGTACATTTTTTTCTATGCTTATCATATCATGTTTGTCTCAAAACTGCTCTGAGTGCCATAGCAACTAGGAATTTTTCTTCTCCAGTGTCATTTTCTTTAGAATGGGGGAAGCATGGTAGGTTGGGAGAAGAAGTCATAGAGCACCGTTTGCTTTTCATAGCCAATGTGCCAAACGTCTTGCTGCAAATATACTATTATTATTTTTAGACTCTGTGTCTTGCTGGTGGTTTTTTTTTTTTTTTTTTTTGCTTTCTTTCTTTAACTTTCTTTTTTTAAATGAAACATGTTATGTAAATTGATAAATAATTAATCTTATATCAATGTTTCCCAACTCTAAAAATACAGATGCCAATTTAGTAAAGGTGCTTTAAAAGGGGACACGGATGGATAGGATGGAGAGAAAGGAGGGAGAGAGGGAGAGGAAAAGAGACAGCAAGAAGTAAAGAAGGGAGCTGACTAAAACATTTAGTTTCTCTGACCTAATTATAAAATCATCCTTCCTGACCTGCTCCTTATTCAGGTTTCATAGAGCATACATCTCAGAAACGTCTTTTGAGAAGCAAAGGCCAAGCACTCAGAAATGAATGGACAATTAAAAATTAATGGAAACACTAGAGAAATTCAAACTGCTCTATGTTCCTCCCAGAATTAAGTTATTGATACTTTGAATGGGTGTGGTTGGGTTGTTGATAACGAAGAGACAGATTTCTTTTTATATTACATCTGAGAGTCTTTCATTGAACAATATGCCAGTATAAGGCTTCAGCCAGCTTGCTTGGCACAAAGATGCTCCACTTACACTTTGCTGAGGGCATATAGTATTTGGTAATGAAAACTCCATCTCATAGGCAGCCCACTGCTGATGCTGAAGGCAGTCCAGCTTTTACCAGTAAGGAAGTATTGTTTTCCCAGTTATCATAACAGGAAACCTCCAATGTCGATATTTTAGTTTGTTTGAAAGAAGAGTCTTTGAAGATCGAAGATCTGTAGGCCTCTTTTTGGCCTGCTGCAAGATGTCCTATAGCAGTGGTTCTCAACCTTCCTAATGCCACGACCCTTTAATACAGTTCCTCATGTTGTGGTGACCCCCAACTAGGGGTGGGTTCTAAATTTTTTTACTACCGGATCTGTGGGCGTGGCTTATTTTGTGGGCGTGGCTTGGAGGTCATGTGACTGGGTGGGCGTGGCTAGCTGGTCATGTGACCGGGTGGCCATGGCTGTATGTATAGGGACTACTCAGAGGGCTGAAAAAAGTCATTTCTGACAGGTCCTCGCACTTTTGACTGGTCCTCACACTTATGACCATCCTCACATTTATGCCTGTGCAGCATTCTTAACAACCATGTCACTCATTTCACAACTGCTTCTCTTCAACATGGTATAAGATAGGGCAAAAAACGTAAAATGTGAGGACAGTCGTAAATTCAAGGACTGGTCAAAAGTGCGAGGATCAGTCAAAAATAACTTTTTCAGCCCTCTGAGTAGTCCCTGTGCACAAAAGGACTACCCAGAGGGCTGAAAAATGTAATTTCTGACAGGTCCTCGCACTTATGACCAGTTTTCGCAGTTATGACTGGTCATCATTTATGCCCATTGTAGCATTCTTAACAACCATGTCACTCATTTCACAACTGCTTCTCTTCACCATGGTGACAAGATAGCGCAAATACGTAAATTGTGAGGACAGTTGTAAGTTCGAGGACTGGTCAAAAATAACTTTTTCAGCCCTCTGAGTAGTCCATATGCATAAAAGGATACAGCAATAGAGAGGGATAAAGGAAGGGAAGGGAAATTAGAGTAGGAGTGAAGGTAAGAGAGGGAGGAAGAGAGGAGGAGAAAGAGAAAGAGGAAGTAGGGAGAAGAAGAAGGGGGGGGGAAGAGAAAGTAAGTAAGAAAGAAAAGACAGAGGTGATAGGTTTGAGGAGAAAGATTGCTGTACAATAAAAAAGATGAAAGGGAAGAAAGCCAAACAAATATTAAGATATTAAGATAAAGAATGCATTGTTAAACTTTAAAGAATAAAAGAGAACAAATAGCAATAAATAGCAATAATTAGAAACACACATACAAACATACAACATATTTTCTTTGAACAGAGTATTTGGCCGGTTCACAAATTTAAACAGTTGTAGGAGGTTAGCACCCACCCCTTTCCTAGAAGAATGAAATATTTTGGGAAATATTAAAAAGGCAGAATATTATATTTCCCTACCTGTATGAGAAATGGAGAAGCATATTTTACAGACAAAGCAGCTCCCACCTTCCTGCCCCCCACCCTTTGTTAATGGGCCAGAGGCAGAAACTCAATCCTTTGTCAAAGGACATTTGCAACACAATAGCAACAGAAACTAACACAATGGGCCCCATCAAGCCATGTGATCCTGTCCAACATTAAACCATCTTTCCAAGCAGTCTCCATGTTTCCAGTGTCTTTTTCCCCGCTTGGAGCAGAACCCAGAAGGATATTTCTTCCAACACAGTATTTAGTCATTTCAATTAAGTTTACAATTTCTATATTTCCTTTTTACCATATTTATTCCTCATCTATTTTTTTAAAAAAACAATATTACCCTTCATCCTCATCTCTAATCTTAATCAAATTCAATTTTTCCCTTCTATTCTATATTATACCCCTTCGCATTGTCATCTATTTTTATATCCATCCTCACATTGGTTAATTATGTAATACAGTGGTTTAATACAAATTCAACATTTTAATATAAATCAATTAGTTATATAACTATCTTTTTTGTATATTAATCAATATGAACATGAATATTCCAATTATTTCCATGCAATCCAATTTCTTACAAATCAATTAATTATATTTACCAATAATAATAAACCAAATAATTTCCCCCATATATTCCTCCAAACCACAACTTAACCAATTAATAGTATCTCAATTATTACAATTCCCTAGTTAAATAGAGCTTTTTTTCTTTTGTGTTTTAAAATCTTGGAACTCTCCTCTTTTGCCCTAAATTTCCCATTGTTTGAAGTGTTGCACTTACCTTTTTTGGTGAGGAAAAAGAAATCTCTCTGCCTCATTTTGTCACGTTGCAGCCTGCTTACTTTCAATTTCGCTTTTTCAGCATAGATAGGGGGAAAAAAACTTGCTCCAGGAATTTACCTCTTTGCAGCTAGCTCTTTGAAGCCCCGCGGCAAGAATTTAAAGTTTTTTTCTCCTCTAGCCACCAGCTGGGACTCCGGAGGCAGCAATAGATTGGGAGTGGGTGGGGTAAGCAAACGGCGACCGGGCGATCCAACAGAGGCAGAGGGTGAGGGTGAGTGAAGGCGTGGGGGGGGGCGAGAGAGGGCTTTGGCGACCCCTGTGAAATGGCCGTTCGACCCCCAAAGGGGTCGCGACCCCCAGGTTGAGAACCGCTGTCCTATAGCCCAATGTCTGGGCATTTTACTTCCATGACTTTATTTTTGTTTTGTTTTGTTGTGATGATGACTCCTTTTCTTCTTTCCTATTTGCCATGAAAATATCAACTTCATAGAAGACTTAAGGCTTGTTACTGATTCTCTTGGGTGTTTTCCTTTTCCCCCTTCTTTTTGCAAAATCCTGAAGAGACCTGGGGGATTAGAAGTCCTGGCAGCTTGAAATTGACTAGTTGCTGTCAACAACACTGGAATCTTGCCCCACAATTTTGATGCATGTCTAGTCAGAAAAAGGCTCCATGAATTCTCAAGGCTTTCTTCCAGGAAAATGCAAATATTATACTGTAGCATGTACTATAATCTTAAACAGCATGGACCTTATTGTGCAAAGTGGATCTATTTCCATATAAACTGGTTGTACGAATAGGCAACAAAATAGCGATTTCGCTTCAGTAAAATGTACTTTTACAAACAAACAACATTTGTTTTCCTGTTTCATTGATGAAAAAGACCAGTTTCCATACCCCTTCCCTTTTCATGCTTCCTTCTGAGGCGTTTATTTCAATAACTTGATTCATTTCCTCCTAGGAAGAATATACATAGACATCTGATGACAAATAAAAGATGAGACACCCACGTTATCTTGTGAAAGACATGGGTTAAGTGGAAACTGTTTCCAAATCTCCACTATAGTAGTTGAATGAAAATGTCATCTGTTTCATTTTAACAGATTCTCACCAAGGAATCGAATATATGATCACTTATTTTGCAGGTAGCATAACTCTCCTTTTCTCAATCCCCATTTTAAAAGTTCAAAATATTTTGATTATATGATGATGAAGAAAAGAGGAGATTTTCTTCTAAAAAAAGGACTAAAGGACTAAAGTGTTGTTAAAGTAGCATTTATCTGCCAGCTGCCTGCAATTACTGCGAGTTCAAATCTCACCAGGCTCAAGGTTGACTCAGCCTTCCATCCTTCCGAGGTAGGTAAAATGAGGACCTGGATTGTGGGGACAATAAGATGACTTTGTATAAAAAAGAACACCGCTTAGGAGGGGCCAAAAGCCCTACTAAGCAGGTATATACAAAAGTATGAAGACTATTGCTTAACGAATTGTAAGCCGCCACATACCCCATTTAGAGCATAGAAAAATATGTCTGAACGTTGTTACACAGCATCAAGCATAAGAAGCACAAAGCAGAGTTTCTTGTATGGCATGGGAAAAGTGGGAGACAGAAGGGCTGAATTTAAAGTAAGAGATTATAAGAAGAGGCAATAATATTGTTCTGTTAGTGAACAATCAACTATTCAAAGTGGCTGCTGTCTTTGTGCTTAATAAAGATTTCTTACTAACTATACCGGGTTGAGTATCAGGGAAGCTTCAGTGAAAGTACATCAAGCTATAGGAGGAAATCTGAGGCACACCATCTGTGTGAAATGTGAATGTCCCTGAAGCATGTGAATTAAAGGCAGAATATCATGTACTCCAGCAGCAAGAGGCCAGTCAACAGTGAAACATTTATAAAGCTAATTAAGATTTAAATTTGGCCTTTTTCATCAAAGTCTCCATTTAATGATGCGCTGGTGTGAACTACCATTTAAATGAGCTGGTATCTAACTTCCGATCAATTATTGAATAACCAATCTATTTGTGATAAAATCTTCTGCTCCAAAGATCATAACATATTCATTTTGTTAATTTTATAGGAAACTGAGAATGGAAATGGAAAGAACAGTGTTGATAAACAGATAGGGAACACACACTATGGTTTTAAGCTGACATAGTATAGAGTAGTGGTCACCAACTGGTGGTCCATGGACCACTGGTGGTCCGTGACAAAATTTTGGTGGTCCGCAGAAAAATTATTTGCATTTTTAATATTGCACTAAATCAGGGGTCCTCAAACTATGGCCCCTGGGACAGTTACATGCAATGAACGTTTGTGTTGCTGCAGAGAGTCTCCCACTTTGAGGTTTTTTTTGTGCGGGTTGGAGGGGGGCAGAAATTTGGGCGAAGGCTAGAGGGAAGTGCTGCTGGTGGCAAAGAGCCGGAGGGCCTTGTTCCAGTGGGACTGCATCATGGCCTGGAACTGGCTGACCATCTCAGCCTGCTGAGTCTCCAGGTGCCTGTACCTGGCCTTGCACTCCCAAAAGTCTTCCCTGTGCTTGGAAAGCCTATGCTCATAATCCTCAATGAAGTGCTTCTAATGAGCCTCCTTCTCGGTCACATCCAATTTGAACTGAGCTGTTTTGCTAACTCTTTCTTGTGGTGGCTGCTTAGCTCCAACAACTGTTTCCTGTTGGAGCCCTAAGGAGCCTGGGCAGGGAGGTGAGGAGTTGGCCACGCCCACCCAGTCACATGACCACCTAGCCATGCCCACCCAGGCGGTCATTAGGCAGATCATATTAGTGGTCCGCGGGATTTAAAATTATGAATTTAGTGGTCCCTGAGGTCTGAAAGGTTGGTGACCCCTGGTATAGAGGATCTTCCGAAAGGTGGTTTTTTTCAAGAAGCAACTGGACTTTCTGCTTTTTCTTTGAAGACATTTCGCTTCTCATCCAAGAAGCTTCTGACCATCCAGTCAGAGCTGAAGAAGCTTCTTGGATGGGAAGCGAAATGTCTTCAAAGAAAAACCAGAAAGTCCAGTTGCCTCTTGAAAAAGGCATCTTTGGGACAACCATGACCTGGATGACTGAAAATCTCCATAGACATATGCAGGATCCTATACAGTCATATCAGAGGTGGGTTTCAGCAGGTTCTGACCAGTTCTGGAGAACCGGTAGCAGAAATTTTGAGTAGTTTGAAATACCACCTCTGACTGGCCCTGCCCACTTCTATTCTCTGCCTCCCGAGTCCCAGCTGATTGGGAGGAAATGGGGATTTTACAGTAACCTTCCCCTGGAGTGGGGAGGGAATGGAGATTTTACAGTATCCCACCAAGCCATGCCACGCCCACCAAGTCACGCCCACAGAACCAGTAGTAAAAATTTTTGAAACCCACCACTGAGTCATATGTGCTGTAATTTCACAAGTTCCTTTGGCCACGTGTCATGTTTATGGTGAGATTAGAGAGGAGTAGGTGAGAGACAAAAATGGGATGGACCCCTGCGATAGATTCTCCTGTCACGAGTCCTGACCTTTATTTGCACTCATAATTCTGCACAGCAATTTACTTTTGGCATAAATCACCAACACTCTTTGAAAATGAGATCAGTGTGGCCTTTGTAAATCAGCAAACAAGAGCTGAATGAAGGAGAGCATTCAGATAATTACAGTAGTTGCTGAAGACCTATGATAAGAAAGAAATATCAAAAGTAAAGACATCCAAATAACCTTTTAAAAAATGCTCTTTGATTATTCTTCCATTCCAATCCCCAGTCCTATATTTTTATTACTGTGCTGACATGCTGAAGGAAGAATGCAAGTTAAATGCAGCTCTTGGATGAATTGTATAAATAGACTTTTTTAATTAAAAGAGAAAATGGATTCTAATTTAGCAATTGTTTGTACAGTCATTTTAATTGTTCAGAATGAAAAATAGTTGATTGATAATGTTTTATACTGGGGTTGCTCACCTACCTCCAGTTTTTCTAACTTCCTCAAATATTTATGTATATATTTCTATAACTGGGAAGTTTCTAGATGAATTGATTACCTTTAATATAACCATGTTGGTTTGACATATTAAGAATTATTGACTGATATTTTTACAGAACTGTAGATTGGGAAATGTTTGAAAATGTTTTGGCAGCTTTCCCATACATCTGGTACCAAAACCAAGAACATTCTTTAACTGACTTGTATGGTCTCATTTTATTTACTTGGAAGTAAGTTCTACTAAATACAATATAGCTTGGTTGTGAGGATATATATGTAGGATTACTGTCAAGTCTCCAAAAGTCCTTTTAAGTTTAGCAGAAGTGAAACATCTGTCTTGATCTCAATATAATACCATCAACAGAATCATTTCAGAAAATCCTTACAAAAATTTAAATTGAGGTCTCTAAATGTTGTTATTTGCTAGAGAAGTATGGGAATAGTTGCATCAATTTTCAATTTGCTATTAGGGGCTGCATAGTTTCAGACCAAAGCTTGGAGTAAGGAAATGTTAGGTCTCCAGAAAGCTTTCAATCAAATTTGAATTCATATATGAAATAGACACAAAAAATATGAAATATTGAGTTGCTTTGATTAGACATTGTCCTCTTCTGATTCCAATTATACATTTACAGATAGAGTTGCTGTAGAAATTAGTTTACTCAAGAGATTAGTCAAGATAAAGAGATAACAGCAGACAAGGAACAGCAATAGCACTTAGACTTATACACCAGTTCACAGTGATTTACAGCCCTCTCTAAGCAGTTTACAGAGTCAGCATATTGTCCCCAACAATCTGGGTCCCCATTTCATTGACCTAAGAAGAATGGAAGGCTGAGTCAACCTTGAGTCAGTCAGGATCAGACTTTTGGCAGTGGGCAGAGTTAGCCTACATTGTAACCACTGCATCTTCATGGCCAAAACAAAATCTCTGAAAGAAGCTTGCCTGACTGGTTTTATTTTTAACTGGAATATGCAGAAAAATAGCCAAAATTCAGTCCAAAATTCCAAGAGCTAGACCAGAGTCAGAATTTTACAAGCAGAATCCACACAAATATCATGCAAGAGTGGGAGATTAGACAGTTAATTCTAAAGATGGAACATGAGTTAGGTCTGTCTCTTAAATCAGGCTGCAAACAGCTGACTTTAATTTATTTAAGAATAGCAATAGCATTTATATACTGCTTCACAGTGCTTTACAGCCCTCCCTAACTAGTTTACAGAGTCAGCATATTGTCCCCAACAATCTGGGTCCTCATTTTATCAACCACGGAAGGATGGAAGGCTGAGTCAACCTTGAGCCAGCGAGGATCGAACTCTTGGCAACTGGTAGTCAACAGAAATAGCCAGCGGTACTGCATTCTAGCCACTGCACCAAAATTTATATGTCCACCCACTCACTCTCAGCCACTCTGGGCAGTTTACAAAAATGATCAAGTTAGCACACTTAAAGCATATATATATAAATGCTTATGTAGAGCAAACTTCAATTAACTTTATAATAATGACATCAGTATTGTCATTATATATTATTAGTTAATGGTGCAGTCTTTATAGAAAAAAAATCAGTCAATGTTCTGGAAAAAAATACAAGACTTAGCAATTTCATCCTTATGACCACACGCAAGTCAAGATAAACCACCATGCAGGGGTGAAATATAAAATTTGTTACTACCGGTTCTGTGGGCGTGGCTTGGTGTGTTTGTGTTTGTGGGGGGGGGGGGTGTAATGTGACTGGGTGGGCGTGGCCAACTTTTTTTTATTTTAACTTTTCAAAGCATTTTTTCTGCAAATGCAAAAAAATGCTTTGAAAAGCCTCTGCCGCTAAGGAACACAGCTGGGATCGTCAGAACCTTTTCAAAGCATTTTTTTAACCACCTCTTCCGCTGAAGAGGTTGCAGAAAAAAATGCTTTAAAAATCTCTCTGATGATCCCAGCTGAGTTGCCTGATCATTTTAAAAAATGTTTTGAAAAGTCTCTCTGACGATCAGGCAACTCAGCTGGGATCATCAGAGAGACTGATGAGGATCATCAGAGAGCACTGAGGAGACAGTTGGATTTGACAACCCAATTTGCCTCTATCAATTCTGTGGTTCTATAGCATTGGCATAAAAAGCCACACTAATTTTTGTCACCTCTCATATCTTTTCAATCACAATTCTGCTAAACACTTTCCAAGACATGTTTAAACACAAATCCTCATACAGTTTTGTTATGATTCCCTTTGTATAAAGCAAAATAGCTTTCTAATTTTCTAGCATGAGGGTAATCTTTTATTTTATTTAAATAATTTATATAACTCTCACAATAATGACTTCGGATGCCAAACAAAGATTAGAATTCAACAATTAAAACAATAAGGTATGGCAACCCAGGTTAATGATACCCTCCTGTCATTGCTGAGGATTTAGACTGATTCTGATGAAGTTAGCCAAGCTGAACCTATGAAATGCCAGCCTCTGGAAGCAAGACAAGAGTCACCTGAGGCTAATCAAACACAGGTACCACCCAGAAGTGTATTCAGCAGGTTTTGACCAGTTCTGGAGAATTGATAGCAGAAATTTTGAGTAGTTTGGAGAACTGGTAAATACTACTTCTGACTGGCCCCGCACCATCTATTCTCTGCCTCCCGAGTCCCAGCTGATCAGGAGGAAATGGTGATTTTGCATATCCCCTGGAGTGGGGAGGGAATGGAGATTTTACATATCCTTTCCCTGGAGTGGGGTAGAAATGGAGATTTTACAGTATTCTTCCCCTGCCATGCCCACCAAGCCATACCCACCAAGCCATGGCACGCCCACCAAGCCACGCCCACAGAACTGGTAGTAAAAAATTTTGAATCCCACCACTGGTACAACCTAAACAGCTTGGAATAATCAGATGATGAGGTGAGGGCCACCAAGCCCTCAAACACAGTGCACAGAATGGAAGCAAAATAATGATGTTCAACGAGATTTCTTGCCAAACAGAAGGGAGACCTTCATAACGGAGGGCAGCTGGCTGCAGCCAGAATTAAAAGGCAGCTTTGAGTCAGTTTCCTTGTTACAAACAACTTTGTGATCTCTGGCTCTTTCATGACGTTCTTGTTGATTCTGTTCACGAAACTCTAATCCTTGGACTGGCTGACTAACATGATTTGGCTCTCTGAACTCAGACTGGATTTGGGACTTCTTCCGTGCTGAAACAAAACCAGTAAAGCAAGTTTTCTTCCTCAGAGACTTTGTGTTGATTTATGATCCTCCTTGTCTGTTATATGTGTAACTTTGAAGTAAATTACTAATTCCATAGCAACTGTGCTTGAGTGTGTAATTGAAATCTGACAACAACAGGGCTAGCCTGCCTTTCTGGCCCAAATGCTTGGGGAAACAGCCAGGGTTTGTCTGCATTCTATTTATTTATGAAATGTCAAGGCTGTTTGAATCCATGATTCTGGGTAGTTTAGAGATAAAAAGAAACACAGTACATAGAAAAAGAGATTATGATTGACTCAGTGGTGAAATGTAAAATTTGTTACTACCGGTTCTATGGGCGTCGCTTGGTGGTGGTAATGTGACTGGGTGGACGTGGCCAACTTTTTTTTTTAAACTTTTAAAACCATTTTTTCTACAACCTCTTTGGCCGAAGAGGTTGTAAAAAATGCTTTCAAAAGCCTCTGACGATCCCAGCTGAGTTGCCTGATCGTCAGAGGCTTTTTTTCTTTTAAAAACATTTTTTCTACAACCTCTTCGGCCGAAGAGGTTGTAAAAAAAAAAAGCTTTTAAAAGCCTCTGACAATCAGGCAACTCAGCTGGAATCGTCAGAGGCTTTTAAAAGCATTTTTTCTACAACCTTTTTGGCCGAAGAGGTTGTAGAAAAAATGCTTTTAAAAGCCTCTGACGATCCCAGCTGAGCCACAAGATCATCAGAGGCTTTTTTTTTTTACATTTAAAAGCATTTTTTTCAGCCGAAGAGGTTGTAGAAAAAATGCTTTTAAAAATAAAAATAAAAGCCTCTGATGATTACGCGGCTCAGTTGGGCATGGGGGGGAGGCAAGGATTTTTGCTACCAGTTCTCCGAACCACCCGCCACCATCGCTACCAGATCGGGCAATCCTGTTAGATCGGCGCAGCGAAGCAAGACGCAACCAGCTCTGGTCCAATTCAGTACTTTATTTAGCACAAGAAAAAGACGAGCGGCTAGGCTACCGGGGCTCTTTAAATACGCTCCGGCAAGCTCAGCTGCCCAATGACAGTTCTTTAAAGTTCCCGCCGGAGGATTAGCCAATCCCCGGTGGATGCCCAAATAAGGACATAACACTCCTCCCCCCTTAGTCCGAAAAATGTCCATCACAGTCAATGTGCATAACGAAGTCACGCAAGTAGGCGAGACACCTGCTTGTCCAGAATGACCTGCGCAGTTCAGTCTGAGCTTCGCCGCCGACCTGTGCAGGCGAAGCTCCTGTCCTCTCCGGCTCCCCGGCTGGGGTGGCCGGGGCTTCAGCCGTCGAGTGTGTGGGACCCGTCCCAGCACCTCCGGCCGCAACATCTGGAACTTCGTGCTGGTGTCGCCGGTCCTTCCCTCGCCCGGATTCTCTGGAACCTCGCGGCTGGACATCGCTGCTGTCTGGTGGGTGCCGTCCGAAGCCCGGTAAGTCTACTGGTGTTTCTTTGGACTTCTGTGGCTCCCGTTGCTGTCGGTGTTGGGTGTGGTCGACCTCGCCGGGGTGGTGTTCGTCTCCACTGCTGGGTTGGTGCCAGTCAGCTTCGCAGGGTTGGTGCTGGCCAACCTCGCCGGGGTGGTGCTGTTCGACCTGGTCTGGGTGGTGCTTGCCTCCACTGCCGGGGCGGTGCCGGTCGACCTTGCAGGGTTGGTGCTGGTCGACCTGGCCAGGATGTCGGTCGGGGTCTCCCTCACCAGTTGGTCGCTGGCCGGCTCGGTTTGTGTGTTGTGTGCCTCCCTCGCTTGAACAAGTGCCGAAGACAAGGACTTGATTTATTTAATGGGGGTTCCTGCCTCTAGGGTTGGAGGTGAGCAATGGCTGTAAGGAGCTCTCCCAAAAGCAAATTAGGTTTTTCTTTTTTAACGTTTTTAAAGTATTTTTATATTTTTAATTCATTTTTAATCTATTTTTAATTTATACTGGACTTTTACAAAGCCCATATAGTGTGGCTACTGTTTGTTTTAGACATATTTTAACAACACTACAACCTGAATTCCTGGCTTAGGCTACTCCTGTGACTTCTCCTTGCAAGGCCTGAAATTCGGATTACCGGACTTGTTGACAAACCTCAGTGGAGGCCCCTAACCTCGGAGGGGATTTTGAGCTGTTTGTTTTTGGAACGAGTACAGTAAGGAACTGGCTGGCTGCAGACCCTCCAGGTAGGCCTGCTTTTAATGAAACTCTATCAGCTTTTTAGTCTCTTTCTCCCACATATTTCCCCTGTGAAATAATTTAAACAATTTAAACAATTCTGAAAATAGATGATAGCAAAGAAAAGACAAGCCGTTGTTTGGAAAGGAGAGTGGTTTTTACCTCTGTGGTGCCTCGGCTGAGACCATCATTAAGGCCTACCTTAACTACGATTGCTGAGGGAGGATAAATTGTTGCGATATTTAATTTCGCTGGGAGATACTGGATCAACTATCTACCAGAATGGGAAAGAAAAGTAAGAGGCAGAGAGCTTGCTCTCTCTCCCCAAAATCTATGACAGAACTTAATTACTCCAAGCCTCTTAAACAGCTTAAATTGGATGACTTTATGGAGAGGTGTAATCCAGAACCCAATCTGAACTTCGAACTTTGTCTCTGTCGACTGTATCATTGGGAGAGGGAGATACAGAAGGGGAGTTTTCTTCCCGGATTTCAGATTCAAACTCGCCTGCTAGAATGGGTGATTTTTCAAGCTCTATCCCCTCTCCTACTTCTAGCTGCTTAAAAGAAGTTCTGACATATTCAGACCTCAGAGAGATGGTCTGTACTCAGAGTATGTTAACTGCGCACACAGTAGATTCAATATATGACTTACTGACATCGATCAAAAGAGACATCGAGAGGATCTTCCAGTTCTTAAATGGCCCTCACTCTGCAGCTAAACAGGGTGAGATTGCATACCGTCCTGACGCGCGGAGAGAGTGGGAGGGTGTAAGACCTCAACCCAAACAACAAAGCATTGGAAGTACTGATGCTAACCCTCATCAAGAAAGAAGGTTGTTAAAGAAACAAATCGCTTTAAGGATAAGGAAAATCCCACGCAATAGAGGACGATGGACTTCAAAGGAAAGGATAACCCTCTCACTTGCACAGCTATTGAAATCTGATCCTTTATTAATAGATCTACTCAGATATGAAAAACTTCCCCAGCATAGCAATTGTGTTCGACTAATACTGCATTTGGACAGCAATACTATACCGAATGCTGTAATGAAAAGAAAAGGATCCCTGCTCAGATTTGAAGTCATTCCTACAAGAGTCTTCTCGAGTGGGCCTATTAAACCGCTTTTACAAGGACTTAACCAAACATCAAAAATGGTACCTAGGAAACACTCTGCTACCTCCAGGGTCTTTCCTCCAGAATCCGGAAAAACTATGGAGGCAGGTCAGATCAGGGAGGTCCCACATATGAAGGCAAGCACCAACAAACCAGAGGATGCTATAATCAGTGAATTTGTCTCCTTGTCTCCAAAGGAGCAAAGGTCGATGTTAATTGAATTTGATTTATTAAGATCTTCGCTAGCAGAAGCCTGTAGTTCAACGAGAAGGCTATCCAAGTCAGAAGAACGGGGAAAGCATGTGCAGACAAGGCCTAAAGTCATTAAGTCCGTCCAGCGGGATAGAACGGAAGGCAAAAGTCTTTTCAAAGAAACAAAGACCATGAACATAGCGGCAGAAGTTCACCCTCCCCCAACAGTGCAACTGCCCTCACCTGTCTCATCTTCCTTAAGAACGGAGGAGGTACTTCCGCAACAAACAGAGGCCACTTTTGACTCCTTTGGCACTCCAGAGAAAGCGGTGGTAGTAATTCCGCCCCCCCCACCAGAAGGGTGGAGGAAGAGACACAAGGAGTAGTGCCTCGGGGTGACTGACTAAACAACAAATGGCCAACAACTAGGGTATCTTATATCCCTAGCCTTTCCCTCCTGTCCTGGAATATAGCGGGCTGGAAAGGCATTGCAAACCGGATGGATTTTATAAAATTGATTTCAACACATCATCTCATCCTCCTTCAAGAAACCTGGCTGACTACAATATGCGAAGCATAATACATTCTGCAATGCTAACAAACCAGGCAGGTGGTTGGCTTACACATTAAGGAAGAAACAAAGCATACGGACTATTGATAGTGTTGATATTGGGGGGAAAGAAGTTTTTCAACAGAATTTAATAAAAGAAGCCTTTTTTCAATATTACACTAAACTATATGCCAGAGAGGAGGTGCAGAATGGACTTATAGAAAAATATTTGGATAATAAAAGAGTTACAAAAATCACTGAACAACAAAAGGAAAGAATGGATTATCCCATAACAGAGGAGGAGATAATAGCAGCAATAAAACAATTAAAAACAGCCAAAGCTCCTGGAACGGATGGTCTGACAGCAGTGTATTATAAAACTTTACAGGCAGAAATGGTGGAACAACTTAGAGACTTATTTTGCAACATACAACAAGGGGGAAAAGTACCTCCATCGTGGACTACAGCTTATATTTCTTTGATACCAAAAGAGCAAGCAGGTCCCAAAAAACCGGAGAATTACAGACCAATATCTCTTTTGAATACGGATTATAAAATTTATGCAAAAGTATTAGCCAACAGACTGATGCCAGTAATTCAAAAGGTGATTCATGATGACCAAGCGGGATTTATTGAGGGTAGGCACATGAAGGACAATGTAAGGCAAGTAATAGATTTATTGGAATATCTTGAGAAGAATAAACAGATCCCTGCAGTGCTGGTCTTTCTGGATGCAGAGAAGGCCTTTGATAGAGTGGATTGGAATTTTCTACTAAAGACATTAAAAAAGATGGACTTTGGGGACCAATATATACAGGCGGTCTCAGCAATTTATCAAGAGCAAAAGGCACAGATCATTATCAATGGAAGTCTGACAACAGAGTTTAAAATTGAAAAAGGTACAAGACAGGGATGTCCATTGTCCCCATTGTTGTTCATTTTAACACTAGAAGTCTTGTTAAATACAATAAGGGATTCTAACACATTGAAAGGTATAATGATAAGGCAAGAGGATTACAGAATAAAGGCATTTGCAGACGATCTGGTTGTTACCCTAACACAGCCAATGGAATCGATAATCCAGATGAAGGACATTATACAAGATTTTGGTAAAGTTTCAGGTTTCAGATTGAATCAGAGAAAAACTAAGATGGTAGTTAAAAATATGACACAAGATCGTAAACTGGAGTTAGAAAGAAGGGCAGGTTTTGAGATTGTACCAAAGGTAAAATATCTAGGAGTTCAGGTTGCAGAATCAAATATGAAATTGTTTCAAAATAACTATGAGGCGTTGTGGCGAGAGGTGCAAAAAGATATGGAGATTTGGAAAAAACTGCAGCTGTCTTTACTTGGAAGAATAGCAGCAGTTAAGATGAACATTTTGCCAAGATTTCTTTTTTTGTTTCAAATGATTCCGGTGCTCAAAAATGATAAACAACTAAAAGCATGGCAAACTGGTATCAACAAATTTGTTTGGAACGAGAAAAAACCAAGAGTAAAAATGAAAATTATGCAAGACATCCCAGAAAGGGGAGGTCTCAAACTTCCAAACCTACAATTATATTATGATGCAACAGCTTTGACTTTAGTAAGTGATTGGTTTGGAGGAAAAAAGACTGGAATATTGAATGCAGAAAGTTTTGATTTGGAATTTGGATGGCACGCTTACTTATTTTATGACAGCAAAGTGGATAAAGTATTTAAAAGCCATATACTTAGAGATTCTTTGCTGAGAGTTTGGAAGAAGCACCGAAACAACTGGAATTACAAAATACCGCTATGGCTGGATCTTGGTCATATCTTGTGGAATACAAATATAATGTCACTCGGGGGGTTTTTATATAAAGAGGTTCTTTTTGCAGATGCGGGCAGATGGCAGCTGAAGACATTACAGACATTGTTGTCTGAAGGGATTAATTTAACTTGGTTACAATATAATCAATTGCAATTGAGATGGAAAGAGGACCAAAAAACTGGTATTATGATGTATGAGGAAGAATTAGTTAGACATATAAAAGAGAAAGGCCCAATGCATATTAAAAGACTTTATAATGTTTTGTTAGAAAGGGATTCAGAAACTGAACTAGTTAAAGACTGTATGGTTAAGTGGGCACAAAATTTTGAGGAACCAGTGATGTTGGAAACATGGGAAAAAATTTGGGTTCAGAATGTTAAATTTACACAGTCGCAGAATCTGCGGGAAAATTTCTACAAAATGTTTTATAGATGGCATTTAGATCCAAAAAAATTGTCGTGTATGTACCCTAGTGCCCAGCCTAAATGTTGGAGATGTGACTGCTTAGACGCTACATATTATCATGTTTGGTGGACCTGTAAGAAAGTTAAGGCTTTTTGGATAAAAATTTGGTGGGTCATGCAGAATGTTTTGAAGAGAAAGATTCAATTTTCTCCACAACTGTTTTTATTGGGTATAGTTAAGGGTTTTACATTGGGGGAAACAAAAATGATATTGTACATGATAACTGCAGCAAGATTGTTGATAGGTAAATACTGGAAAAATGAAGCGCTGCCTTCGATTGAGGAATGGATTTTGAAGATGGCCAGTTTTGCGGAGATGGCGAAGATTTCAGCATATTTAAAAGACTGTTCTCAAGAGACTTATGAATGGGAATGGAAGAAGTGGATAGATTATGTTCAGAACAAATATCAAACTAGGAAGTACCAAATAGCTTTTATTTGAAAATGTTATATTAAGATAGAAATATTTTAAGGTTGAGGATGAAAATTTATTTGAAAATGTTATATTAAGATAGAAATATTTTCAAGGTAATCAGGATGAAAATTTAGTTGAAACTGCTATATTAAGATAGAAATAGGTTAATGTAATGAAGATGAAAATTCGTAAGGGGAGGGCGGGGTTCAAGTTTTATATACAAAGGAGGGTTTTTCCTTTTATTTGACATGATTATATTGTGAGGAAGTCTGGGGGGAGGGGTGGGTTAGGGTGGGTTAGGGAGGTTGGGAAGTTTGGGGCGGGTCGAGGGGGGGGAAAAAAGGGGTGAAAATGTAATTGTAAAACTTTTGCAATAAAAAAAAAAAAAAAAAAAGAAACCTGGCTGACTACTAATGATCCACAGATCAGCTGACCGGGTTTTGCCTCATGGCATAATCCGGCAGGCAAAGTCAATTTAAGAGGGAGGGCAATTGGGGGCTTAACCACGTTGGTCAAAAGGGATACGGGATGGAAGGGTGAAGAAATTTCTTTAGATCCTCAATTCCAATATATTCTGCCTATTAGATGTACGTTCAGGGGGATGGACTTAATCTTAATTAATGTATATATCGCTCCATTTTCATTCCACCTTCTAGGAAGGGATTTGTGGGGTGAATTAGATTCAGTATTAGCTACCTTAAAGGGACGCTTTCCCCAAGCAAAAATGATATTAGCTGGAGATACTAATGCAAGACTAGGTCCCTCAATGAAGAGCTATGCTAACCGAGGCCTGGTACCAACTGGTTACTTATATAATGAGTTCACTTGGTCCTCAATGGACAAGAGGACCAATAAATATGCCCAGAGGTTAATTTCCCTGCTGTTTATGAATGATATGCAAGTACTTAGTGGCTCGAGTGATGGGTATATATATCCTTATACTTTGTCGTCCAACAAAACCTCAACCTCTATCGATTATATCTGCACTTCCTCTAGTTTAGTACACCATTTTTCAGAAGTAAGAGCTATATTTAGAGAGGAAAGCAACCACTTTCCCATCACAGCTCTGGTTTCACTCTCTTCAGAAGTTAGGCCTCATTCAAGAGAGGAAATTGACACCTTAGCAAACGCCCGGGTTTATAACTATAAAAGGTTATATTGGCACAGACTTGGTGTCAAATCTGTCACCACTTATTTGGGCTCAGACAAAGCCAGACACCTAGCAAGGGAAATCTCCCAATCTAAGCCCAGAGACAACACCCCAATGCCAGCTTATACAGAGCTAACTTCTACTCTTAGGAACTTAATGATCCAGAACGATAGAAAAGTAGATGGCATCTCTAGAAAGTGGTTTGATGATGATTGCCATAACTTGAGGTCAAATCTAAGAGCCGCAGTTAAGAAAGTTAACCGATCCAGACAGGATGGTGATTATTCAAATATGGTTCTACTCAGGAGAGCATACAAATCCCTACTGAAAAACAAGAAAAGTAGCTATAATACCAGGATGTGGAAAGAGGTAGAAATGGCAGCAAAATCCCAATTCCCTACGATCTTTTGGCATAAGATAGCCGGTATATTAAAACAACGTTCCCCATTTATGGACACTGATATATCAGCAGTAAAATGGGAGAAACACTATCTTGCTTTATTTGATGGTAACAATACAACAAATATCTTGCAATTGGATATCCTCCAGCAAGAATTAAGGAAATGTCCGGAATGGACACCAGTTACCCCTACCGAAGTTAAGCATATAATTCAATCTTTAAAGGCCAGGAAGGCCCCTGGAGAGGACTTGTTGCCTCCTGAACTCTTTAGGTCCAACATTGACTTTTGGGTACTGGTGCTGGTAGCACTGTTTACTTATATCGATAAAGTAGGGATAATCCCTGAAGGGTGGAGGTTAGCTATAGTTTTTCCAATTTTTAAGAAAGGTGACAGAGCTGCCCCATCCAACTACCGACCCATCAGTCTTCTTAATATAATTTCAAAAATGTATATGAAACATCTCCTAAATAAAATAGAGGACTGGTGCTTGGATAAGGAAATTCTGGCAAATGAGCAGGCAGGTTTTAGATCAGGTAGGTCTACCATAGACAATTGTTTTGTCCTTTCCCACTTAATTAATAAATACAAGACCCAGGGGAAAAAGCTGTATACCGCCTTTATTGACCTTACTGCTGCTTTTGATTCTATAGATAGGAACCACTTGTGGAGGAAACTACAAGTTATGGGGATGGACCCCAGACTTATTTTGTTGATCAGGATTCTCTATACTAATACGGCAATTAGAGTCAGATATGCAGCAAATGGGGCCTCAACAAACAGCATACCGACAACTAGAGGAGTGAGGCAGGGCTGCCTGCTGGGCCCTACTCTTTTTAACCTTTATATAAATGATATCCCAGCACAGCTGGATGATCTTCTGACGCACAGCCCCCAAATAGGCTCTAGATTTATTAACGTATTAATGTATGCCGATGACTTAGTGTTGTTTTCTAGAACCCAAATAGGAATGAGGAGACTTCTTGACAAGCTCACACGTTACTGTACTGCAAACCACTTGACTATAAATGTAGCTAAATCAAAAGTTTTAGTCTTTGGCAATAAGAATAAAAAACACAATTGGCAGATTAATGACACAAAAATTGAGCAAGTTACCCAATATACTTATCTTGGAATTGTTTTTTCCAGTGCAGGAGGTTGCACTCCGCACCATCAACACCTTTCTCAAAAGGTCAGAGCAGGAGCAAGCCTTGTATCCAAATTAAGTAAACGAATCCAACCAACCTCCATTTTACCTCTTCGTAAAGTCTTTCAAGCTAAACTTGTTCCGATCATGTTCTATGGTGCTGAAATTTGGGGTCTTACAGAGGCCCCCATATTAGAGAGAACTCAAAATAATTTGTTAAGGAGGATGCTTGGGGTAAACAATTCCACTTCAGCTGCAGCCGTCAGAGCTGAATTGGGACATTTCTCACTGTACACTTATACAATCACTAGGGCGGTAGCCTACTGGCTAAAAATGACCCAAATGGATGCCAGCAGACTCCCCAAAATATGTCTAGAGGAACAGCAGATTTCAAATCCTCAAAGGTATTCCTGGCTAACCCGGCTGTCAGAAATATTGAACCGATATGGCGTAGGGTTCCCGTTGTGTGACACACTGAACCAAGTTAAACAACGGATTAAAGATATACACGGGCAAATGGACATGGCAACCCTTTCAACTAATCATTCCCTTAAACTGCTGACAGCAGTTAAAACAACTTTCACTCTGGAAAAGTATTTACATTTAGAAATGCCATCAGTGGAGAGACAGTTATTTGTTAAGTTTAGATTCAAACTTCTAGATACAAACATTAGATTCGGCCGTTATCGGAAAATCCCGTATGACAAAAGAATATGCATATGTGGGGTAAACATCGTGGAGGACACGGCACATATAATATTCGAATGTAGTCTTTATCAAGAAGTAAGAAAACAATATCTGTCCCCAATTATAAATAAATTTCCCCACTGGAATATAAGCCAAAAACTAGCATTTCTGTTGAGGGCTGACTCTCCTCCCCTGGTAAGAGCGATCACTCGATATCTTAAAAGAATGACAGCAATATGAGCCAGTTATATCAAAAAATTTTTTATCGATTGTAAGGAAGATGAGCTCAGTTAGAGAGGAGCTATCCTATTTGGGTTATCTAGTCTTGGCAACTTAGCTATTGAAAATTGATATTGTAAAATTTTAATGTCATCTATCATATATTTTTAGTTTGCTATTTTTGTAACCGTTTTACCTTTTTCCCTTTTTCTTTTCTGTTTTGTTTGAAAAGGCCTTCGGGCTATTCAATAAACTATACTATACTGCCTCCCTCGCTTGGTTGTCCCTGGTCTACTTGCCTGGAGCGGAGGTCTCCCTGGCTGGGGTGTTGTTGGTCGCCTTTTCTGGGGGTTGCAATTCTTCCTCCCTGGGTGGGTCCCGGTCTACCTCTCGGCTGTTGTGGCAGTCCCTCTCCCTGGAGTGGTGGGTGCCCACCTCGCTGGGCTGGTGTTGCCGTCCCTCAGGCCACAGGTACCGGTCTACCGCTCTGGACTGTCGACAGTTCAGCGCATGGTAGTGACATTGGTCGGCCTCGTCGGGGTGTGGTAGCCTACCTCGTCGGGGTGTTGCAGGCCTACCTCATCGGGGTGTTGCAGGCCTACCTTGTCGGGGTGTTGCAGGCCTCCCTCATCAGGCTGGTTTCCTTCCGATCCCCTCCACCTTTTCCAGAGCTGGTCGATGTGACGTCTACAGACCTGTCCATCTTCCAGCTCGACTCGGTAGGACTTCGGGCTGGTTGTGCTCTCTATTCTCCCCTTCAGCCACTTCGGAGAGCCATGGAAGTTTAGCGCAAACACCGGGTCTCCTATGGCGAAGGCGCGGAGCGGGCGGCTGGCCGTTGCTGTCACTTCTGGGTTGTACTGGGGGTGCAGCCGGTCCAAGGGTGATCTCAGTCGCCTGCCCATCAGCAGTTCGGCTGGACTCTTTCTGGTGGTGGCATGTGGCATAATGTGCTGGGTGAGGAGGAAGTTGTTGATCCTTTCCTGCCAATTGCCCATGCCCATCTTGATGAGTGTCTCTTTGGTCAGTCTCACCATTCGTTCCACTTGTCCATTCCCAGCTGGCCTTTAGGGGGCTGAGAGGGCATGGCGGATGCCCCGTCCAGCCAGGAATTCCTCCATGGACTTGGACGTAAGTTGAGGTCCATTGTCCGAGACCAGGACATCCAGCAGCCCGTGTGTGGCAAACAGGCGCCTGAGATGCCTCATGGTGGCTTCGGAAGTGGTAGATGCCATGGGGATGACTTCTAGCCACTTGGAGAAGGCGTCCACGACAATTAAGAGGTACTGCCCCTGCATCGGACCCGCAAAGTCAATGTGTATCCGAGCCCATGGGCAGCTGGGCGTCTCCCACTCCAACGATTGGGCTTGGGCGGGGGCAGGGCGTACCTCTTGGCACGGGTCACATCTGGCGACCCACTCTTCAATGTCCTTGTCTAGGGATGGCCACCAGACGTAACTCCGTGCCAGTCCTTTCATTCGCACGATGCCAGGATGTTCATTGTGGAGCGTTTCGAGCATCTTCTTCTGTAGAGCGCTGGGAATCAGCACCTGGTCTCCCCATAGGATGCAGCCTTTCATTGTGGACAGCTGCTGTTGCTTCCGCGTGAACAGGCTGGTTTCTGCTGGTTTCTCTGCTGGCCAGCCTCGCAGGACCCAGGATCTGACTTGTTTGAGCACAGGGTCCCTCTGGGTGTGTGCGGCCACGTCAGCTGATGTCACTGGGCAGTCTCTGTCGGCGTCTATGTGGAGGAGGCTGAGGGTGGGTGCGGGGTCTTCTACTGGCTCCCGGGATGGGCATCTGCTCAGGGCATCTACGTTCCCGATGGTTTTGCCGGGCTTGTGGACGAGTTTGTAGGAATACCCGGCAAGGAAGATGGCCCAGCGTGTCATCCTGGGCGACATGTACCCGGGTGTGGGCTTGTCACCCACTAAAAGTCCCAATAGTGGCTTATAGTCTGTGATGACCGTGAAATTCTGGCCATATAGGTATTTGTGGAAGCGCTTGATGCCAGCCACGATGGCCAAGGCTTCCTTGTCCAGCTGACTGTAATTTCTTTCGGTGCTGGATATCATTTTGGAAAAGTATGCGATGGGTGCCTCTGATCTGTTGGGGAGCTGGTGGCTGAGGACTGCGCCAATCCCATATGGTGAAGCGTCACATGTCAGCAGCAGGGGAAGCGTCTCATGGTATTGGATGAGCACGCTGTCTGATGATAGGAGTCCCTTAATGGTCTTGAAGGTGGCTTCCTCTTCTGTCCCCCATCTCCAAGGAACCGCTTTCCCCAGCAATCGATGGAGTGGCTCAGCAGCTGTTGCCTTCTGTTTAAGGAACACCGCATAAAAATTTAGCAATCCCAAAAATGCTTAAAGCTCGGCTTTGTTTTTGGGGGCTGGGGCTTTGTGGATTGCCCTGACTTTAGCTTTGGTGGGGTGGTGCCAATGCCATCTATGAGATAGCCCAGAAACTCGACCTCCTGGACCCCAATGATGCACTTGTCTCTCCTGACTCTCAAACCCTTCTCCTTAAAACGCTGCAAAACTTGTTTAAGTCGCTCAAGCAGCTGGGTTTTAGAGTGCCCGGAGATTAACACATCATCGAAGTATGGCACCACCCCTGGAATGCCTTGGAGAAGGCGTTCCATCATAGATTGGAAAATGCCTGGGGCTGCGCTGACTCCAAATTGGAGACGGTTACACTTAAATGCGCCTCTATGGGTGACAATAATTTGTGCCTCCGCAGTTTTTTCATCTACTGGCAATTGCTGGTAAGACTGGGCCAGGTCCAGTTTGGCAAATATTGTCCCACTTCCAAGTGAATGCAGCAGATGTTGCACCACTGGAACTGGGTATGCACTCTGCGATAGGGCTTTATTTATTGAACATTTATAGTCGGCACAGATGCACACAGATCCATCATGCTTCATGGGAGTCACAATGGGTGTCTCCCATGCTGCATGATTGATTGGTTCCAACATGCCTTGGGCGATCAGCTTATCTAGCTGAGCATCTACTTTGGGCCTCAAGGCAAACGGAACTCTGCGGGGCTTAAGCCTAATGGGGGTAATTGTCTTATCAAGATTGAAGGAAATGGGCTTCCCCACAAATTTCCCCAGCTTACCATCGAAGACTTCCTTGAACTCTTCGAGGAGGGTGTCGAGTTCGTCCTGTCGGATTTGGTTAACCCCTACGATCCCGAGCCCTAGCGGCTTGAACCACTCCAGGCCCAGCAGGGTCGGGCGGCTGTGCTCGACAATGGTGATGGGGAGGTCACCTTGGAACTCGCGGTAAGAGGCATGTATGGTGGCTCTTCCCAGGACTCCGATGTGGTTCCCTCCAAAATCTACCAGCCTGGAGCGCAGGGGTTTCAGGTCCTTCTTGCGGATGTCTGGCTTGATGCACTTTAATTTTTGCTAGTCCATGATGGAGTAGATGGAGCCAGAATCTACTTCCATGGAACATGGGGTTCCTTCCAACAGCATGGTCACGTGGCACTTGGTGGTGGTGTCGTCGTCATCGGAGAGGTGGATGGTTGTTTGGTGCACTGTTCTCATCCGATTTCCGTCGCTCTCACCCCGTCTGGATTGGTAGGAGGACCGTTTGGATGATCTTGCGTTGTCCTCCCGATTTTTGCGAGGTCGGTGGCTGGAGGGTTCTGGGGCTGGTTCCTCGGCTCTGCAAGCTTTGGCGATGTGACCCCTTCTGTTGCAACGTCTGCAGGTTGCATCTCTCCACTTGCAGTTCGCCCTGGCATGGTCCCCTCTGCAGCTGGCACAGCGCTCCCCCTTGGCGTTTCTTTGTGCGGTTTCTCGCCTTGGGGGTCTGTATACCTTGTGGACGGCGGATTCTTCCTCTGACTCCGAGCCAGCTGTGGAATCCTCAGTCGATGACTGTGTGGCACTGCGAATCTTGTGGATTCCCTTCGCCCGGATCACTACGGCTGCTGCCTTCTCAGAGATTTCGGATGCGGTGGCTTCCTCCACCACGTCCTTGAGCACGAGCTTTTTCCTGCTCAAGAACTTCTTCTGCAGGCCTCTGTCCCTCATGCCGAAGACCACGTGGTCAGCTATGGCATTGTCCACATGGTCGAATTCGCAACTGGCTGCGATTTGGCGCAGGGTGGCCACAAACTCCTTGATGGTCTCCCCTTCCTGCTGGTCTCTCTGATGGAAGGTGAACCGGTTTGCCACCGGTGTTCCTGTTGGGGCATAATGGTCCCGTAAGATCTGCAGCACGTCCATCCATGGCACTTCCTCGATGTCCCGTGGTGCCACCAGATCGATGGCCATGTCGAGGACTTCTGAGCCGCAGTTGGCCAGGAAAATGCCCTTCTTGCGGTCATCATCGGCATCCCTGATATTGTTGCCTCTCAGGTATTGCTGGAATTTGACCACGTAGGATTTCCACTTGTCCTTCCCTGGGCAGAAAGGAGCAAGGGCTGGCAATGTGACTTCAGCTGTTGCCATGACTTTGGAAATGCCTACCAGTGACTTCAGCTGCTAAGTGACTTGCTCTTGAGGTTGGCTTCGCGCCACAAGGTTCGTCGCTTGGTTCTAGTCCTTCGTCGCCGGTGTTAGATCGGCACAGGGAAGCAAGACGTGACCAGTTCTGGTCCAATTCAGTACTTTATTTAGCACAAGAAAAAGACGAGCGGCTAGGCTACCGGCTCAGGCAGGCTCAGCCGCCCAATGACAGTTCTTTAAAGTTCCCGCCAGAGGATTAGCCAATCCCCGGTGGATGCCCAAATAAGGACATAACAAATCCAGTCCGAACCGGGAGCATTTCACCCCTGGATTGACTGAAAGAATAAAACATACAGCTATAAAGTAAGCACTACTAATGTGGGCCCCACAACTACATGTCCCATGACCTGAGAGAACAAGCAGATTTGTTGTAGTTTCCTGAATATCATGAGGGTGGCAGCTATGCAAAACTCTTAGGAGTGGGGGTGGAGAATACTATTCCAGAGGGCAAACACTGCAACAGATTAGATGCACTTTCTGGATCCTATAAGATGGCACTGTTTGATTGACAGGATCTCGAGGACATCCATCAGGTTTGATTAAGTTAAATAAGTTGCATTCCATAAGCAAACTACATCCATATGTTCACATTTTTCCAATCATCCAATTAACATCTGTAGCCTTATCATTTTTCAACATCCTCACAATACTTAGGACTTCCTTTCTTTACTATTTTTCTTGGATGTTAAATGTTTGGAGCATACATTTCATGTCAACTGTTTGATGTTTCATTCCCATTCCCATATAGCTTTCCAAAATAATTCTTCCAGCACTTCATTAGGATTTAATCTCATTTCACCTCATTTTTGTTCAACTCAGTTCCCTCTGCTGTAAAATCCTTGTTTAGTTATTTTCATTTATAGTAGAACCTCAGTTAATGTAGCATTTGTGGAGAAGGGATATTCCTTAGTCTAATTATCCATTAAATCAGAGAGGACATAAGCTGCAGTGAAGTCATTATGCAAACAGCATTAAATGAAATAAATAGCATTAGAATTTCATCCAGTACATCAAGGCCAGTGGTGGGATTCAAGTAATTTAACAACCGATTCTCTGCCCTAATGATTTCTTCCAACAACCAGTTTTCCAAACTGCTCAGAAAGTTAACAACTGGTTCTCCTGAAGTGATGTGAACCGGCTGAATCCCACCACTCATCAAGGCCCACAAAATCAAGGTTTCACTGAACTTGCAAAGCCATGTTTTATTTTCATCAAAATCATAGTAAATTTTCTTTGCTATATTAATTTTAACTGTTCCTAACTGTTAGAGTCTTCCTCAGGATCATATTAATATGCTTTCCTCCAGTCTTTGAGTAACCAACAAAGTATATTGACATAAATTTATCCTTCTTTACAAACTGTTTCTTCCTTAATATTCACTCTTGACACAATCAGAAATGGTCTGTTCCCCCATTCAGAATTTTTCTACCTTTTTGGATCCTTCACTAATTATTTCAATCTTTCGTTATAAATAATCATGCTTCAAGTTTATCTCCATTCCTCTGCCATCTCTCCTAATGAATAGGTTTATGGATGTAAATTGTGTATTTGAAACAAAACTTTCCTCAAGCACTTATTTATCAATCTCCACATTCATTCCCACTTTTCCTATACTTTCTTCTCTTATTATGACCCATCTAATCAGGTCACGGTAAGGAATAACTTGTTTCCCTAGATTACATTCATTTTGAATATTATGCAATTCCCCTATGCCCAATAATCAAGTATCTACTTTTCCATGATCACAACTCATTGGAATATGAATGCAATTTTCACCAATCTATTATTACTTTCATACTGTATGTATTGTAGGAAGTTATCATCCACCCCTCTCCTAGAAAAATGAAATATTCTAGGAAATATTAAAAAGGCAGTTTATTATACCTTCCTGGATGAGAAAAGGAGAAACATGCCCTTGGAAAGCGGCCCCCACCTTTGTTAATAGCCCCAGAAAGACAAAAGACATCTTATCTACAACACAAAAGATCTTCAGCTCCAGGGTGATGGGATTAAGATATGGCCCTCAGGACATGATAGGATTAGCCCTCTACCAGTGGTGGGCTGCCCCCGGTTCGGACCAGTTCTATAGAACCAGTAGTAAAACCAGCGGGAGGCACTGCCCATCAACCCCAACATTATCAAGAAGCTTCTGCACATGCCCTTCCTTCCTTCCTTCCTTCCTTCCTTCCTTCCTTCCTTCCTTCCTTCCTTCCTTCCTTTCTTTTTCTTTCCCTTAATTTGTCTCATTTACTCTTTATCTTCTTATAATCCAAGTCTCATTATTCTATTATTGAGGACATCATTAGATGGCCTCATATAGATACTAACTTTTGCCATTAATCATGGCATTCATCAATGAATGCTTTCACATAATGCTTTTTAGTAATGTTCCCTGTCAATACTAAGGATAGCACGATCATTTTGGTTACTCAGCCTTCCATGGTTGATAAAATGAGGACCCAGATTGTTGGGAGCAATATGCTGACTCTGTAAATATCTTAGAGAGGGCTGTAAAGCACTGTGAAGCGGTCTATAAGTCTAAGTACTATTGCTATTTAACCAGCATGAGCAGCTAAAATCCAGTTTTATCCCTTAAATGCTCAAACTAGTCTATGCAATTTAGGATTCTGAACAGATGCTATGATATGTGTTCTCACAATTACAACTAAGACACGGTAGGAATTCTAGAAAATGTTTAATGTGGAAACTCGTTTTCCCAGGATAAGTTTTCACAGTAGTGCCACAGAATTTTAGATTCTGAGAATGATGAATCTGATCTAATCAGACCAATTAAGCCTAAAAAGAACAAAAGCCCAAGTTATTACATGGGATCCAGTAACAACATTACCAGCCAAGGAGAACAGCAGCTGCTATCCCCTATATAAACAGGAAGCAATACTTATTCTCTAAGGAGCAAGGGGGTTAGGAGTCAGTTATTTAGACTTCCCCCATGCAATGTGAGCCAGTGATGTGAGCTTTCTCATCAGTCATGGATCTAAACTAAAAAGAGATGTGTACATTGCTATTTCTCCAAAGGAAAAATAGACCTTTTTTAAGCAGGAGGAATTCTTCCTCATAGAGATATATAGTGCACTCCATGATAGCAAGCATCATCTGGAGACAACCACCAGCCCAAGCAAAGGATTTTTGTAGCTGCCTCTTCAAAATATTAAATTTGTGAACTTGGGATCTATTTCTGAATTTGAGAATGATGTCAGACCTTTAAATACTTAGGATGACCTTAAATGCTATCCCAAATTAACCCTTGCAAATTATTTACCTCTGCTTTTTTTGAAAAAATTAAAAACTATGATCTCTCTTGCATGTATGATTGTATCATGATCATGTTTTAAAATTTTAAAAAATCAATGTGTAAATACATTGTTTTGTCTATCTTTAGTTCATAAAGTTCTCTGATCCTGACTACCAATGTTTAATTGTGTTTAGTTAAAGGGAAAAAGTGTTTCCTTCTTATCTTCCCCTGAAATTCTAGTTTCCATTCAAGTCTTCCATTTAGATTTGAACTTTTTTTCTGTTTGAATTTATAAGGGGGGAAAAAAATCACATTGTGCTTTCTAAACCAAATGCTAAGTTGGTTTTCAGTGAGAGTAAATCTGTTAGGAAAACAAAAAATATTACAAGCAAAATACCTGCTTGGAGAGAATAATTGTTAATGTCTTCTGATTCTGTTTTATTTTGTCTTGGGGATCCCTACAATTGTATTTTGTATATAAGGATAAGGTTGAACAAGTTTTACATTTCTAAATTATGCCTTTATGAAAAGAACTTCCTGAAGAAAAGCTATAGAGCTTTTCTAAGAGCCGAGGTGGCGTAGTGGATAGAATGCAGTACTGCAGGCTACTTCAGCTGACTGCTAGCTGCAGTTCAGCAGTTCAAATCTCACCAGGCTCAAGGTTGACTCATCCTTCCATCCTTCCGAAGTGGGTAAAATGAGGACCCAGATTGTTGGGGACAATATGCTGACTCTGTAAACCGCTTAGAGAGGGCTGTAAAAGCACTATGAAGCGGTATATAAGCCTAAGTGCTATTGCTATTGCTACAGACATTTGTTACAATATCAGGTTCAGAGCTTGGAATATTAAGGGCAGGATAGATTCATTGGAAATTAATAACATGCTCAGTCTACATTAGGAAATATGATGGTCTAAGGTAGAACTCCTAGCGTTCTAAATTACTTTGCCAAAAGATTTTGATACAAATGTGTAGATATATCCATTCAAAAGCAGTAATACTTCCTAAAAATGGAGGACCTTAACTTGACACTCAGAAAGTTGTAAGAGGAAAGAGGAATTTGAGGATATGACCAATACTTGGTTTTCTTTGGATTGCTTAATGTAAATTTAGGCAGCAAGGAAGCAGAAAGTAGGTTTAACTATAATGGCTGTTGGGTATCTCTTATCTAGGAAATCATTACAAATGTAAATGATATCAATTATTGAATGCAGTTTATCATGGACATTTATAACCCCTTGAACATGAGCTACTATCATAGACCACTGTTTCTAAATCTTGGCATATTTAAAATGCCTGGACTTCAACTCCCAGAATTCCTCAGCTATCATGCTGGCTGGGGAATTTTGGGAGTTGAAGTCCTGGCATGTTAAAGTTGCCAAGGTTGAGAAATATTATTATAGACTGCATATGGCTATTGAGATAAAGCTCCTGCTTTCAAAAATCCCATGAAAATCTAGATTCTGATAGTTATATAGGGCGTTATAGGTGCTCACAAATCTTACTATATGGCCTAGGAAGCCTGCATGAAATTTCAATTATTAATGCGAAAGGGAAAGCTTTTTATTAGATGATGATGTGAACTGAAACAGAAGGATGCTTTTGATGGAGGATGACCCTAAAAGGCCATCTAAAACTTCTATCCTAAATTTGGGTATGTGAGGTCAAAGAAGGACATTGGTTGGTGGGATTTTTTGTTTGTTTGTTTCTGGTAAGATATGCCCTGACAACAGTGGGAGATTCTCCCCCAGCCCAAGTAAAAATAATAACCTATTTTAAAACAGGGCTTTGCTGCCCTGCTACACTGCTAGATAAGCAGCATCTAATTCTAGGCAGGCATTGTTAGTCTGTAAAACAAATGCAGAACTAATTCTACATATGAATTCTACAACTAATTATAAAAGCATGTTACTTTTTTTCCTGAACAATTTCTGGATTGGTTTTTGTACTCTACTGTGGAACTTTGATATAATATTGGAAAATGAATGGAATAAAATATAATACTGTATATAATCCTTTGGCTGGGGAAAAGAATTTAGTACCTACTAGTGGAAAATATGCTACATTAAGACAAATATTAGTTATGTATTGGACTAGCTTGATTTTGCGACATCTTGTCTATCCTAACCACAGGGTCACTTATCAGAATAAAGAGTTTTTGTTCTAATTTTATGCCTTTGGTTAATATTTGACTCCTTGCGACAGCCTGAACTAGTTTCTGTAGTTTTCTTGGCAAGGATTTTTGGAAGTGGCTTGCCATTGATTCCTTCCTAGGGCTAAGGGAGTGTGACTGACTCAAAGTCATCCATCTGGCTTTGTACCTAAGACTGAATGAGAAATCAGAGTCTCCTGTTCTAACCTGATACCTTAACCACTACACCAAATTGGGTTTCATCAGAGCACAGTAAAAAACCAAGATACTGTGTGAGTTGTCCTGAGTTTCTTTCAAATTGGATACAATTTCTCTCTGGAGAAATTCAGAAAAATTAGCCACTCAATTTTTCTACCCACAGATTTATAGTGCATCTTGAAAGGCTATTTGTGCCTACCATTTGAACAAAATACATTACTTTCTAGCAGTTTAAAGCTACCTTAACTGAACTTCAAGAAGCAACTTCAGAAATTTTGGCAGAAAATATGGAAGACCCTGGCTGGAACAAGGTAATTTGCTTCCTGCAGAGAATTACCTTTAATGCACAAAAGATGCTCTCAGCTTCTTGACCTGCTCAGCCCCTTTGGCTCTTCAATTTTCCTCCCTTAAAGTCTCAATTGCAGATTACTTGATATTGAAATTGAGTATATGCAGTTTACTGTACAAGTATTTTGCTTGTAGAACACTAGGTTACCAGAGGATACCACTCGTTGATGTTAATGTTGCTGTGGAAACCTTGAGGTTGGAACTGGTTGAATTCAGAAATCGCATGCAGGAGAACTCAAGCAAAATTACCTTTATGGTTTCCACAGCAACCCTAACTTTATAACAAATATATGTAGGCTGGGTAAGCTTGCTCTCTAGACCTTGCTTGTAGTTTCAGGGCCAACTTCTGGCAATTTCATCTTTTCCAAGTGTCTTTGATTTCTTTCCAGCACCTTTGATGGCTTAAGACCACTCTGGCAACGAACACTGACAAAAGAGTCTTACTGCTTTCCCCAGCATGGTGTATTTTAAAATGTCCATTTCTTTTCTCTTCTCTGTTGAAAGTATGTAACTTTGGGATTCAGTTCAGTCTTCATTTGTACATTGTAGGAATGGCTTTTATGTGCAGTTTTAGAATAAGCTATAATCAAGGCTGCAGCCTGAGGCAGAAAAACATTGTGTGGTAAGCAAAGATGAGTTTTAAACCTTTTCCTTTTGGACTGTTCTCCAGCTGAAAATGAAGCCTTTCAGGCTTTTCTTATTTCAGAGAAGGACAGAAAATATGTGTTTATTTTCCACCATAAAGGGGAAATGTGACAAGGTAATTTTGAAAAGAGAAGTGACTTAAGGAGCTCTCCTCCTCAGCCACAAATCGGTGTGGTACAGTGGTTAGAGTTTCAGATGAGAAGTACCTTGCCAATATAATACAGGGGAGAAAATGTATTCTATCTTAAGCTTTGTGGAAGAAAGATTGAATGGAAATGTAGTATGATCTGCTTCAACCTACAGTATAAGATTCCCTGGGAGGGAGATGTTTATGGAATGGAAATCAAGAGTCAAGATGTGACGACCTGGGGTGTGGCACAAAAGCAACACAGCTAGAGAACAGGTCTAACTCACCTATATTGCTCCAACTTTGCCGCCAAACGTCCCCAAATTTACTACAAGTCCTGGAGCAAAGCTCTCACATGCACCTTCAGCAGCCTCTGGCTGCAAGTAGTCTGGTAAGCAAGGTTAGCCAAACAGTAACCAGGGCCACCGTCCAGTAAACCAGGTTAGCCAAACAGTAACCAGAGTAAGAGGTTCAGCGAAACAGCAAACCGGGCAAGCCCCACAAGATAGAGCACAGTAATCTCCAGTTGTCAGCAAGTGCACTCGAGGCCCCACAGATTCAACACTTGTTCCCGACAAATGCCCCTCCCACGGCACCTCCTTATACCTCAGTTCCCAGGTGTGCCTTGTGAAGGTAGGGTGGAGGATGACACAAGGTAGTAGCTGTAATCACATGATTACAATCCCACTTGTGTGTGTGTGTGTTGTTGTTGTTGTGTGTGTGTGTGTGTGACTCTTGTATTGCATGAAAAACACTGCTGTGCCTCTCTCTATAAGCTGTTATGGACTGTTGGGAGCATGAAACTGCTCCAACCTGATGATAGGACAATATTCTTCTGGGTATTGGAAAATTATTTTGGGCAATTTCCAGATTGGTTTTTACCCAGCATATACCCAGCCAATCAGTGGTGGGATTCAGCCAGTTCGTGCTGGTTCGGGCAAACCGGTAGTTAAATTGCTGGCTGGCCCCTCCCCTCCCCGCCCCTTCCAGGAGTCCCCATGCACCCATTTTGGCTCCCAGGTAAGTGCAGGGAGGCAGTCCTAGGCCTAAAATGGGGCGCCGGGGTGGGTGGGTGGGTGCAGTAACCCCCCGTGGCCAATTTTGGCTCCCAGGAGGCTGCAGGGAGGCCTCCTAGGCCCAAAACGGGATGTGGGGGTATGGTGTGGCCTGCCCGCAGCCCATTTTTTCTCCCAGGAGGCTGCAGAGAGGCCTACTAGGTCCAAAATGGGGCACGGGGCAGCATGTCCCCCCACCCGGCCCGTTTTTGCTCCCAGGGGGGTACAGGAGGCTGAATGCTGCCTATCACACCACCTGGCCATGTCCACCATGCCCACGCCCACCCAGCCAGTCATTAGGGCAGAGAACTGTTTGTTAAATTATTTGAATCCCATCACTGCAGCCAATCCCTATATCCAGATCAAAGCAAACTTAAATGCCATTCAGTTCAGCTGACAAAAATATAATTGAATGTTTATTTATTAAACATCAGCAACATCAAAAACCGAGAAGTGGCAAAATGGGACAAGAGACAGACAAAGAGACATGAACAACAGACAGATTAAAAGGGCAGAGGTCATAGTATCAACAACCTACATGTTTCGGCTTCCGGTTTGACTTCCGTTGCTGTCAGACGGTTGCTTGGGACCACCAGCTCCGTTGCCCGTAAAGAGCCGCCTTTACAGCTGAAAGGCGGCTCGAAAAACTCCATTTCCATAAGGAAATGTGAGATAGAGCAGGCGAGGGCAGGTAGAGCCCTCTGCGAAGTCCCCAGAGTTTTTCTTTTACTCTTGGGGACGAAGCAGGATGAGGCTCCCTATTTCCTTCGCCGCTGCTCCGGGCTTCGGGAGACCTCTGCCTTTTGCAAAGCCAGGCGACGAGACCAAACCTTTCAACGAAAAACAACAGATTGTTTAATTAAAGAGAATGAGATTTGGACTTGGGACCCTAAATCGCAAGTATTTTTAATGATTTTATAAGCGTTTTTAAGTGAAGGAAAAAAAAAGTTTAAAATGGTGACCACTGAGGCTTGGGAAGAAGAAAGCCAAAAGTGAAAGTCCTTCCATAACAAGCTACAAAGTAGCGGAACAAACAGTGCTGGCTAGAATAGAGAAAAGAAAAATTTCTATTCTAAGTTTCTTTTTTCTTGGAGATTTGATATTGACCTTGTTTGGAGAGAAGTCCTCTTTCTTTAAAAAGAGTTTGTCTGTGTGGCAGGATGGCGTTAAAATTAACAAAGCCAGACAAACAAGCAGCGGGGGGGGGTTCCCCCATTTACAATTATGTGAACAAGTTTCGAGTTTACAGACTCAGAAGAATGGTTTTAATTTAAAAGAATTTGTTTTGAAGGAAATGGCAAGACATGACGAGATTGTGAACCAGAATTTTGAAAAATTTAGGCAGGAAATTAAAGAATTCATACAACTAAAGTATGATAATTTACAACGAAAGATTGTAACAGTGACTAATGCTTTTTCAGAAATAGTTATAAAGATGGGTACAAATATCAAGTTATTAAAGTCTAAAATGGAGGAAGTTGATGATAAGATTTATAATTTGGACAATAAAATACAAAGAATGGAAAATGATTTGATAAATATTCAAGACAATAGCTCTGAAGTAAAGTCTAAAAAGGAAGCTGATCACGAGACTTACAATGCAGAAAATATAAAGCAAGAGATTGAAAAAGAAGTTACAATGATGCAATACAGGCTCACAGAATTTGCGGTTAGAATGAGAGGGTTACAGAAAAATAATAGATATGTTTTAAGAAAAATATCTGCTGAAGTTCTGGCCGGGATTTTAAAGGTTCATCCAGAGGAGGTATCTTGTAAGATTGACAAGGCCTATAGAGTAAATTCTTGGATTGCAAAGCAAAGGCAATTGCCTAGAGATGTGGTGATTTATTTTACAGATAAAAAAATAAGAAATGATATTGTGCAAAAATCTTTTAATTCTACTCTACAATTGTATGGAAGAAAGATCTGGATATATAAAGAGTTGCCGCCCAATATATTAAAAGACAGAAAGAAATTTGGATTTTTGGTGACTGAGCTAAAGAAACAAAACATCTCATTCAGGTGGGATGTCCCAGTTGGCATAATATTGAGATATCAAGGAGAAAGATACCAACTAAATACTGTTGAAAAAGAGGAAGAATTTTACTATAAGGTTCTTAAAATGGGTTCAACATCTTCATGTATAATACATGAGTGGAATAAAGAAAAGCAAAATCAACAAGAGATAGAAATTCAGGATAAGCAGAAGGAGATGGAAGTAATGGAAAAACAACAAGTTACAGAGGTCTTTGTAGATGAGCCGCTTCTGGATTCTCCCTCAGAGGTCTGAAGGACTTGTATTTTATAAATACAAGAGAGGCGGCTTTGGGTTCTAATGTGATGATTTATCAAGTTACAGACCAGCATAGAAATCAATCAATTGACATACAACTCATAGAAAAGAAACCAGAATGGAGATTTAAGCCACAAAAGCAAAACCAACAAGATCAAGTTATAGATCAGCATGAAAACCAAATAGTTGATACACAACTTATAGAAAGGAAATCAGGATGGAGATCTAACCCACAAAAAGTCAAGAAAAGAAGAAGCAGGTCTTACAAAAACAAAAACTTTTAAACTAAACAACAGTGTAATGCCAGTTATCTAAGAGATGATTGAATATATGAAAAGATAGCTGAGGCAAAGTATTGATTTATATTATCCTGAGGAGAGTGACAGACCTCTGCAGTGCTGTACTTTTGGGATGTGAAAAGGGCCTTAAACTGAATGGATTGGAATTATCTATTTTGGATTCTTTGATAAATGTATTACGTTTATGCTGAGCTACAAGGCAAGAGAGTTATGGGATTGGGGCACACAGAAGATCTGGTTGTTACCCTATTACGGTGGTTGGAATTAATAATCTAGATGAAAGACACTACTATAGACACTATATGGAATACAAATATAAAGTCACTCGGGTGGTTGTTTTTTATATATCAAGACATCTATTGTTGATGGGGGCAGATGGTAATTGAAGATACCGAACATACTATTGGAATTAGGATGTGATGTTACCCTAATATGGGTGATGGAGTTAACAATCCAGCTGAAAGACACTACAGAAGATATTATATGGATTACAAGCTTAAAGTCATTTGAGGATTTTATTTACATAAGGGAATACTTCTTAGTGGTGTGGGCAGAAGAATAAAGATATTAAGAATTATTATGTATGGTAGTCCTATAGGAAAGTGGGTGGAGATAGGTTAGCTTATTGATTGTTTAGTTGAAGAAAAGGGATATTATGTTTAGATATGAATATATGTAAAAGATTTGAGTTAAGAGATATATCTATGGGGGTGGAGGAAATGGGCAGACTATGAGTTGAATAAATGTTAAATTAGGATTTATTATATAGTTTTATAGTGGAAGGTTGCTTTGAAATGTCATATTAATATACAAAAAAGATTTGATTTAAGAGATATATGTATGGAGGAGGAGAAAAAGAGTAGATTGTGAGTAGAAATTGCTAAACTGGGGGAATATAATAATATTATGCTAAATTAGGAGTTATTATATAATGTCATAGTAGAATGTTATTTTGAAATGTATAGTATAAGGGGGATATAATAATATTATTAGAAAGAAAGGGTCAGCATATGGGGGATGGAGCAAGGGGATGGTAAAGTATTATATAATCTGTTATGAATCTGGGTTTTACTTTGAAGAAGCCACAGGGGGAGGGGAGGGGGAGGGGGGTTAGGGAGGGGGGGGGGAAAGGAGGGAAAATTTGTATTTGAAAAACTTTTTCAATAAAAAAAAAACAACCTACATGTTTCAAAAGGGCACAAAACCTTCTAGAATCACTGGAAATAATATTGTGGGTAATTAGCATGAAATGGTTTTTGGTTATTCCATTATTTTAACCTTTTTAACATAACAGCAGCAAAATAGAGATGGAAAGTTAAATGTCAGATGCTCTCTCCTCTATTCTGCACCATGAAAGAAACAAGTGGGTGTATGGGAATGATGTATCCAGCACAGGGCACTTGAGATCAGCAACTCACCAAAAGGAAGTCTGGCAATACTGCAGTATATAAATTGTGTCCTCATCCTGTTCTTCCACTATTGTTGGCTGAAGCAACCTGGGAGTATGGCCTGTGTTATCCATTGTCTGTCTTTTTTTTTTTTAATTAATACTCTTTTGTAGTCTGTGGGATTTTTTTCTTTTACTTCTTCCTCCTCCTGAATCTATCACTCTCCCCATTCTCAACAATCAGCAAGAATCTGGTTGCTACCTAGAAAAGATATGTCTTTCTTGCCAGATGTCTTGGATTAATTGTTTAAAAAGAACTTTAGACACCATCCACCTGCGAACCAACTCTGGGTAGCCCACAATTTAAAATAATGCAACAGTATACAAAATATACAAGATCAGAGTCCATCTTTACCGTGCACCATGTACAGAAGAAAAAAAACCCCACACATCTAACAAGAGGACCACATTCACCCTACCCCAAGGCTTTGGAGAGCAGCCAGATTTTCAAAGACTTCTAAAACATAATTAGGGTGAGAATCACCTGACTTGGGGAAAGGGGGAGGGGGTTCCAGAAGGCAGAGGCCATAACAGAGAAGGTACCCTTCTTGGATTCTGATAGCTAACATTGTTTAATGAAAGGGGCCCAGACAGGTCCAATGCTATTAGTGCTCCTGAATGGGTAAAAAGGATAGGAGATTAGGATGAGGACTGCAGTTGGTTTGAAGGTTAGAGATGTCCCCCCTTCCCTAAAATGAACAGTTTTTTTCAAGTCCAGGTCTCTTGAATAGGAATTGTTTAGTTGTTCTCAACCCCCAACCCCCCACTTCTTCATGACTTAGCTGAGTTTTGACAGCTCTTTTCATTTAAAAAACCAAGCAAGATCCATCTTATAGCTGAGCCATTCTGAATACTCAATATTAAGGTGGAAAAAATTCCTTCCTTCCTTCCTTCCTTCCTTCCTTCCTTCCTTCCTTCCTTCCTTTAACTGGCCACAATCTGCTACCTTCATGGGGAATGAGTATATATAGAACTCTGCTAGCTGGGAAATTCTGAGAATTGTAATTCCAACATATCTGGAGGACAGCAGGTTGAGAAAGCCTAATTTAAGTCATATTCAACTTCTGTCTCCACTATGATGCAGACTGTGTTGTGCTGCTCACAGTATAACAGCAAACTATCTTCAATATTCTTGGTAATCTGAGATCTATAGTGTGAAAATAATGGTCTTGTTTCTAAGACATTTCATTTTTTTAAAGGTATTGTGCCAGAATTTCTTTGGATACAGCTCAGCTGCATGTTTTAGCTACCAAATAATTGCAGGTCTTGTACTTACATAATCTAATCTAATACGTACTATATAATCAATGTATGCCACAATGCCACAAGATGTCAGCCTGCTGTAATTGTCAGGAAGCTGTGCCAATATATAATGGTGTTAGACCTTCTCAACTTTCTGGTGAAACTTGGGAATTTCTCTTCTTGTCACTGTAATGCATGTCTGAAAAACAAAAGTTGTACTTGCTTCAAATTTTAGTAAATTAGCATTATCTCTTCCAGTACACAGAAAAAAGCCACATATGGGTGAATGAGTGGCATACAATGAATTGCAACAAGGGAAGTGTGGAAGATAGCAAAGAAAGAAAGAAAGAAAGAAAGAAAGAAAGAAAGAAAGAAAGAAAGAAAGAAAGAAAGAAAGAAAGAAAGAAAGAAGAGAAAAGGGATGAAATCTTTTTTAAAAATCTCCCATAAGGACATTTTTGGAAAAACAAATGGTTAAACAAACAGAATTAAAAACAATATTATTGATCTTGATCTACGCCCCAAATGAGAATCAATGTGCCTTCTTCAAAAATATACATAACAAAGTAAAAGACTTGGATTATGAGAATATTTGCCTTGTAGGCGACTTTAATGCAATCTCAGACACAGAAAAAGACTATTAGAGTAATAGGAAAAATAAAACTAGGAAAAAGACCCTTCCAGATACCTTTAAGGAAATGGCACAAGAATTATGTCTTCAGGACGCTTGGAGGAAAATAAATAAAGAAAAAAACAGTATACGTTCTACTCCAATCCACATCTATCCTGGTCCAGAATAGATATGGCCTGGATGACAACGGATCTTAGGAAAGTCTTAGAAGAAATAGAAATAATGACAAACACATGGGCAGATCATAGTCCACTAAAAATAATTTGGAAAGGCTACTGGAAGAAGAAGAGATGGATGATGAACACTGAAATCTTAAAACACAAAGAATACATACAAATGATAGAAAAAGAAATGAAAATATTTTTCGAGATCAACAACAAAGAGCAAACATCTCTTCAAAACTTGTGGGACACAGCAAAAACCTATATAAGAGGTCTGACAATAGCATACTTGGCGAAGAAAAACAAAGAAAAACAACAGAAAAGAGATAACTTGTTGAAGGAACTCAAAGAGTATGAATCCGAGTTACAGAACGAACCTCAAAACAAAAGGATCAAAGAACAAATAAATCTGACAAAACATAAAATAAATTTGATTACACAAACAGAAATATCCAGGAAAATTAAACTAGTGAAACAAAATCACTTCGAATATGCAAATAAGACAGGACGATGGCTGGCGTACAAATTGAAGAAAGAAAAAGAGAGAAGGACAATACATCAACTACAGGATGACGCAGGAGAAATACACTACAGGAACGAGGACAAAAAGAACATAGCAAGAACATTTTTCCAAAAATTATATAAACAGGAAGAGCCCTTAGAAGAAGATATTAGACAATATCTAAACGAAGCCGATATCAAAGAGTTAGAAGAAACACACAGAGACTTATTGGATAGGCCAATCACGATAACAGAACTAATAGAGGTGAGGAAAAAACAGAAAATAAATAAAACCCTGGGACCGGACAGAATACCTGGAGAGTTTTATAAAAATTACCAACACTCAATAGATGAAACTCTACTCGGAGTATTTAATGACGCAATTCTGGAAGCCACAATTCCTAATTCCTGGACAGAGGCCATTATTACATTGATACCAAAAGAAGAGACTGACCATACACATATTAAAAATTATAGACCGATATCACTTTTAAATGTAGATTACAAATTATTTACATCAATTATTACAGGAAGAATTAAGAAAATAATTAATGAGTACATTCATTCGGACCAAAACGGCTTTATCTCAAAGAGACAGATAAGAAACAATATGAGAGTAATAATTGACGTTTTAGAATATTATGAAATGAATGTAGACAAACAATCGGCCTTAATTTTTTTAGATGCGCAGAAGGCCTTTGATAACCTAAACTGGAAATTTCTCACACTACAATTGGAAGCTATGAAATTCGGTGATAAATTCATAAATATGATAAAGAAAATTTATTCTTCCCAAATGGCAAAAATAGCAATAAATGTAACTTGACAGAACAATTTCCAATATCAAAAGGGGTGAGACAAGGATGCCCTCTGTCCCCCCTGTTATTTATACAACTTTGGAAACTCTCTTAAAGGAAATTAGAAGAGATAAGGAAATAAAAGGTATAAAAATTAAGAGGGAAGAATACAAACTCCAAGCTTTCGCCAATGACATCGTATTTATTATAGAACAACTAATAACAACCGGCACTAAATTATTAGAACAAATAGAAAAATATGGGAGAGTAGCCGGACTCAAAATCAATAAACAAAAAACAAAGATACTAACCAAAAATCTTATTAACTAACAAGAAAAGGAATTAGAAGACGAATTAGGCATACAAACGACAAAGAAAGTAAAATACTTAGGAATATGGCTCACTAATAAAAGTTCATCAATTAGAGAAGACAATTATGATAAATTAACAAGACAAATTAAAAAAGATTTAGAAACTTGGAAAAAGCTACAACTGTCATTCTTGGGAAAGATTGCTTCTTTAAATTAAATGAATTAAAATGAATGTTCTACCTCAAATTCTATACCTATTCCAAGTGATCCCAATAAAACCGGGGAAGAATTTCTTCAAGGACTTCAATAAATTAATAGCAGATTACATCTGGCAAGGGAAGAGAGCAAGAATGAAAATAAAACATCTACAGGATACAAGAGAAAGAGGAGGACTGGCACTACCGAACTGGGAAACATACTACAGAGCATCAGCACTAATCTGGATCAAGGAATGGATGGAACTCAAAAATAAAAGATTACTGAATTTGGAAGGATTCAACCTAGAACGAGGATGGCATGCATTCTTATGGGAGGGCACCGATAAACGACATGGATATTTCCAGAGGCATATGGTCAGACACGCACTATATCAGACTTGGCAAGGCATTAAAAAAATATGCTACAATAAAATTCCGGAATGGTTATCGACCATGGAAGCTCAGATCTACCCAAACGCCATGGATAACACCAAAATGAAAACCTACAAAGATTTGCTAAACAACCAGGGGGAACTAAGAACGAGACAAGAATTGACTGGTGGGTACAGACATTGACTGGTGGCCATACTTACAAATAAAATCAAGGTATAAGAAAGATTCGGCACAATTTGGATTTGAAAAAGGCCAATACGAATTAGATAAAATTTTACAAGGATCACAAGATAAATTGATTTAAAAAGTTTATAATTATTTACGAGGATATAAATTAGAAGAAGAGGTAGTTAAAGAAAACATAATAATTTGGGCAAAGAATTTTGGCTACAATATTGAATTAGATAATTGGGAAAAATTATGGACAATAAATTATAAATTAACAATGTCTGTACCCTATAAAGAAAATGTGTACAAAATGTTTTATAGGTGGCACCTCCCACCGGCCAGACTGGCAAGAATGTTCCCCAACACTACCCCAACATGCTGGAAATGTAAACTCCATGAAGGAACTTATTATCACATGTGGTGGACCTGCCCAATGGCCAAACAATATTGGCTAATGATCAGAAAACAAATAGAAGAAATAACCCAACAAAGAATAGAAATGAGGCCAGAAACCTTTCTACTAGGCATAATAAATGGACAATATGAAAAGGAAATAAAATACTTAATCATTCATATAACAACTGCAGCACGAATAATTTTTGCACAAAATTGGAAGAGTAGTGACATACCAATGGAAGACAGAATAATTGGCAAAATCATGGAATGTGCAGAAATGGACAGACTCACAAAGGAACTACAAAATAGAGAGGAGCATGATTACTATTTAGTATGGGAAAAGTGTACACCTGGTTGGAGGATAGAAAAAGGAAAAAAGATTAGGAAGTAAGTGGAGTGATCTAATACAGAAATAGGAACATAAACTACAAATACAGGTTAACAATGAACCACAAAGATAGACATAAGAGAAAGACCAAACAATGAGGAGTCAAAAGCACAAATAAGAACATACAGTACAGTTGCGATAAACTTAATATATATTTGAATTTTTGTTTATATGTTTACATGTTTTGTATGTTTTGTTGTGATTTGTTTTGTTTAGTTTGTATTTTCAAATAAAAAAATGGAAAAAAAAGAAAAAAAAGAAAAAAGCCACATATGGGTGAATGAGTGGCATACAATGAATTGCAACAAGGGAAGTGTGGAAAATAGCAAAAAAGAAAGAAAGAAGGAAGGAAGGAAAGAAGGAAAGGAAAGGAAAGGAAAGGAAAGGAAAGGAAAGGAAAGGAAAGGAAAGGAAAGGAAAGGAAAGGAAAGGAAAGGAAAGGGATGAAATCATTTTTAAAAATCTCCCATAAGGACATTTTTGGAAAAACAGGTTAATCTAGCCTGAAATTTTATATTTGAGTGAAATTAGTTCTTCTGGACACTTAAGAATTGGGAGTGAATCACACATCTTATGTAAGAACTCAAAAAGAAGCAACGTTGAATGGGGAGATCTCTTCCACTGGTGTGGTTTCTGCCCACATTTTTAAAATAGCAGCCATGTGAGTGGGAGATAGAATTGAGCAGGATCAAAGTAGCAGAACATAGCAAAGGAAGGATTAGTAACTTTACCTTTTTACAATGATTTCTTGCAGCAACATCTGTTTTTGGACGTGCTCACTTTCTGTATTTCCTTTAAAAAGCTCAAACACAGACAAGGACTTTCCTAATATTGTGTACTGGGGATTATAAGAAGGATAGGCTTGGAGGACACTGAGATCAAGACCTTTGGTATTAGAAATGCAAATACTGGCCCTTCAGATGATGACCAGAACTTCTAACATTAGTAAGCACTGGCTATGCTGGTTGTGGCTGATGGAGATTGAAGACCAGCAAAGTCTATAGAATCTCAGGTTATCTACCTTCTGAGGTTATCTACTTTTATATCAGATTCAGTCCAGATACCTTAGTCTGTCCCCCCCCCACTAATCTCTCCCAAATTATGTACAGACAGCAAGGGGTAATCTTTATTTTAATAGCCTAGTCATTACCCAAGGAGTGAAGTATGTAGCAATTTAAATCATAAGGGTCTGAAAGTTGGTGATGCCTGCATTTGAATTTTGAATTCTCCTCATATGGGAGCCTAAAAGACTGGCTCCTCGTTGCTTTGAATTATGGAGGGAAAAAAGTGATTGTGTTTTTGACATGCAATAAATGTTTAAAGGAAACCAACACAGGGGCAAGATTAGCCCTCTCATTGAATTGCACACTTTTATCTTTTGGGATAAAGTAGACTAATCAGCAGGCAATTCATGAATGGATCTCCCAAAATTTAGTTTGAAAAGGGAAATGTAGGCATGCACTGCCCTGGAGAAAAATAATGTAGTGAAGTAAGCCTCCATAGGAAGCAGATGCTGAGAAAGTAGAGGGCAATGCATCACCAGTCCCTAGCTGTGAGAGATGAAGTTGGATTCAAAAGGGTCTGAACTTGCAAAATGGAACGTTTTAATTAACATTGCAGGGGAGCTTTGCTAAATGGGATGTACTTCTAAGTGAGCGTTATAGATCAAATTAAGCACAGGGAAATGGATAGTAAAGCACTATAATACATGCCATGCAAAATCACCCGTGTATTTCCACTTTCGGTTAATTATGAATAAAGCAAAAGCTTTAGAAGCACTGAAATCCTTACTAGAGAAGCAACTGCTTTGCAGTTTTTTTTCTTACAGATTTATTTCTCAGTCGAACGTGAGTTTTCTCCCCCTTCCTTTTCCCTCTTTGGACAGTACTAACGTCACCAGGCATGCCATAAAGGGGATCAGGAGACTAGATACTTGGCTACTTGAGGCAGGATATATTGCTGCTCATCATTTAACTTGTTGAAGTAGCACGAAAGCAACATGATCCAGTGTTTCAACTTCTCCCTCCCTATTTTACCTTCATGAATCCCGAGAGCATTTTTCAAGAAGACAGGTGATGCTGTTACTTTCCACAGACCTACGTCAGCAGTCACACAGCACGTGGCACGCTTGTCTGCTTTTCCTTGTACTTCTTTTTTGCTTAACCACCATGGTAGCTGCCAGAATCAGCACATCAAAGAAGAAAAGGACATAACTTTAACAAGTACATCTAAATTAAAAAGTTTGAGTAGTCATTCTCAGTCTGGTGCCCTCCAGCTGCCTTTGACTCCATTTGAGGCTACGATGCTGCAACAATAGAAAGACATGGATTGGGCAATTTGACTTGAAATTGAGTGGAGAGTAGGGATGAAAACTATATTAACATAAATGGTCTGCTATATGCATTAAGTGCAATTGTTCTGTGCCTGAAAATTTGAACGGGCCAAAAAGGGTAAAACATTTTTCTTGGGAGACATTTATTCCTTGTTGGAGACATTGGATGGGTGAAATTCAAATTTTTTCCCCTACCGGTTCTGTGGGCATGACAGGGGAAGGATATTGCAAACTCTACATTCCCACCCCACTCTGGGGCCAGCCAGAGGTGGTATTTGCCTGTTCTCCGAACTACTCAAAATTTCCGCTACCAGTTCTCCAGAACCTGTTAGAACCTGCTGGATTACACCCCAGTCAAAACCTGTTATTTCTGTTTCCTTCTCCAAACTGTGGCAGTGAGCCCACAATGGTGAGGATGGTGTTCCATGGAATTCAACTCACAAAAGGGTTGCTTTCATTAGCCCTTCACTGTCTTTCTCTCCTATCCCTCCATCCCCCATGGAGTTCCTTAGTTTTAGGCATCAGCAAGGAAAGATTACATATTCATGAGGATTAAGTGTCTAGCAGGTATTGGGCACCTGCCGTGACAAAAGAGGGAAATAATTACCTAATTGGGGTTAGAGCAGAAAGCTTGTCATCTCACAAATGGAAGAGTAATGTAGGAAGTTAGCACCCACCCCTCTCCTAGGAAAATGAGATATTTTAGGAAATTTTAAAAAGGCAGAATATTTCCCCTAAAAGGGAGGCAGAAACTTATCCCCTCCACCTTTGTCAATGGGCCATTAAGGCCTGGACCAGTCTATTCAGCATAACAATGATCTACCTCCTTCAAGCAGAGTCATAATAGGAATTGCCCAAAGCCCTTTCATTACGTCATCACCCAGCAAGGCTCAACCAAACCTGGGACACAGACAACCTACAGAGTTATCCCTGCGTGGCCCCATGGGAGTCTGACAACCAATCAGAATACAAGTTCAAATTCAAAAGTTTAAAGAGGGCATAAAACCCAGGCACTCTCAGCATCTCTTCCCTTTTTTGTCCAGGACCTCAAAACCATGTGGTCCTGCCCACCATTAAAAACCATCTTTCCAATCAGCCACCCTGTTTCCAGTGTCTTTCTCCCCACTTGGAACTGAATCCAGATGGACATTTCTTCCAGCAGTAAATAGGAAGAGCTAGCTTATTTAAGCAGCCTCTCTTCTAGATGTTATTAAAAAAATACAGGTCACCCTGAAAACAAACTCCTGAGAAATTGTTTTTAAAGTGTCAAAAGCCAGCAACCCTTTGGCGCTTCTGGGGAAGGAAGGGTGGACTGAAGAAATCTCTGCAAAAGTAGAAATGACAATTGCACTAAAGATTGAAGAGCCGGTGAGTAGACCAGCTCTTCATAATTCCTCTTTGGACAAGGAAAAGACTTGAGATCAGTCAGCAGTGAGATCACCCCCTCGGGTTGCTTTGTGATAGAATCTAATAATGCTGTTCTGTGTAGAACAAAGGGCAGTATGCCATTTTGTTATGATCTAATCTTCCTATCTCCTTGCTCTGATAAACACTGTATTCAAACTGCCAATTTCCCTGGGTTTGAAATAATGTGTAGAGCCACACATGAATCTTTGAAAAGAGCAAAGTGTTCTGGGATTCAAAAAAGACATCCTGACAATGAGGGACCACTCTGATCCCAGCTAGCATTCTGTCTTCTTCTTTCCTTCTTTATTTCACAGTATTTATTAAGTAATGGGTTTTTTTAAAAAAAAATCTACACAATGTTTAAATCACTGCCTATTATAGCTTGTGACCTAGATGTCCATGCAAATCTATCTATATATATATATATCAGTGTTGAACTGAACATAGGGTACAGATCTCATCTAATTCATAGCTAAAGTGCAAGAATGCCCTATCATGCATGAGTATTTCTTTGAATTTCTCATGTGCATTGAAATAAATTACAAGACAAGGTTCTCTTTCCCAAATTGGTTGATTAAAAAAAATTTGGTTAATAAAAGGTTGGTAGGAGAATATTCTCTAGAAAACTTTAGAGTAACTACTTCTAAAAGTGAATCTTAAATACTAATTACTATTTAAATATATTTAGCATGTAAAATTGGCATGAGGATGGGCTCCAGCACGAGTCTGAAAGTTTGGAAGACTAAACTTCTGGTCCTACCATTAGTGACCAACCCAGATTGGACACTGCAACATTATTCTGGGACACATATATTTGCCTTCATTCGTTTGTATGTACTATACATCTAATTTTGGACATTTAGAAATGATCATTCCATAGATTTGCTACATCCAGCAACTTCTAATCCATAATTCTGATACACAATTTCTTTAATGTGACTCCTTCATATACAGATACAATTCACAGAAATATACATTCTCCATCTCTGCCATTCCACTGTATTAAAAAAAGTTAAGATCAGGAGTAAACTGGTTATTCCCCTTCTATGGACAATGGTCATAATGATTTTATTCATAAGGTATGCAATTTAAACACATTTTAAACACAAAATCCTTGTTCCCACTGTGAGTGTGTCCTTTGGTTAAAAAGACAAAACCAATTGGCTTTTTAACATAAAAGAATGGTACAGAACAACTATAGAATTTAAAATAAGCTGCTGAAAACACTCAAGCAGTATCAGAACTTCGTCAAAAAGAGAAAGGCAAAAATGGAAGTGCAAAAGGGCCTCTAGATCCCCATGACAACCATCAGCTTGGCAGAGAGGTCTATTGTACTCGCAAACATCCAACCCTGCTGGAAATTCTGCCATATTGGGCTCCCTGGAATGGCCAGTTCACATTCATATTCATGACTTATTCATCTCATCTGGACAGGGAGCAATGCTTAGAGTCTGCCCTGAAATATTCATACTATTTGTTGATATTAGGAAGAAGAAAGACTCTGAAAAAGCCCTTTAAGTTTGGATGGACAAAGTTTTGATTGGCAAGTGCCATACTCAACATTTTAGGAACAAAGTAGGTGTGGCTACTTCATACATGAGGAAAGAACTGCTTCTGGTAACTCATTTCTGTCCTGAATTTGGACATGTAGGGCAGAGACCAGAATACAGATTAGAAACTATGAGGATAACCTGAAATTGAATTGCAAGCATTTTTTATTTCCTTCAACACATCCTTCTCAAACTGAATACTTTTACCTGTAATACTAATGAAAGCCAAGGCTATTCCCTCAGTTATTCTAAGAACTCAGCTGTATTTGATATTTTCTACTGCATAAATGTTGGCACCTAAAAACTACTTTTGATAAGAATGGTTTTGGAATGAATAGGAAAGGAAAAAAACCAACAATCAGCCAATTTTTATTCTCTCTCTTTCTGGTTTCTGGTCTTTTGGTTTATTCATTTGAGGGAAGGGACTGTCTTATTTATTACAGAAAATGTGTAAGTGAAGCAAAAATGCCTCGAATAAGTACTGTTATCAAGTAATTAAAATATTCCACATGCCCAATAACATTGCACAGGATATAGAGCACCTTTTTATGCATACTTAAAACAGAATTATCATGTTCCAGTGCAACATGTTTTTGGAATTACTCTTAATTTCATAAATTAAGGATTTGTTGTTAAAGAAAAGTTGAAACACTTTTAGAGAGCCTGTTGTTTGTATGCATTAGGCTCTCGCCTGTACCTCAAGCTGTGAATCTCCAAGAGATGAATAGGATAAGTGAACGAAGAGAGGGTCGTAGCTAGAGCATGACAAGCAAGTTAAATGGATGCTTTTCTTGTACTATTAACAAGTCAGAGCCAGTCTACATGAAAAGACATTGTCCAGCTCTCCTGTGTCAATGCCACTTCAGAATCCATACAGCCAAGTATGTTATTCCAGGGGTCCTCAACCCCCAGCCCACTACCCACTACCAGGCTGTGGCCTATTCAGAATTGGGCCATGTGAGTGACTGGCTGAAGTTTGCACATGTGGAGCTTAACTTGCATGAGCAGCGGCCTGGTGGACCCTCACTTGCATGCCCGCTACTCTTGTGGCCCAGTTCCTGTCTCCCCTCCCCAGCCAGGCCACCAAGCCGCAAAGGTTAAAGCTATTATTCCATTATTACCATATGGTTTAAAAAAAAACCCAAACCAGAGGTGGGTTTCAGAAGGTTCTGACCAGGTCTGGGGAACTGGTAGTGGAAATTTTAAGTAATTCAGAGAACCGGTAAATACCACCTCTGACTGGTCCCGGCCCCATCTATTCTCTGCCTCCCGAGTCCCAGCTGATTGGGAGGAAATGGAGATTTTGCAGTATCCTTCCCCTGCCACGCCTACCAAGCAATGCCACGCCCACCAAGCCACACCTACAGAACCGGTAATAAAAATTTTTGAAACCCACCACTGCCCCAAACCCTACATCTTTTTATACAGAAAATCAGTTCACTGGAGGGAAACACTTCTTGCTAATATGCTATCTTTATACAGGGTGGAAAATTTGAGTACCCTTGCAATCTTTCCATTTTTAAAAATAAAATGACAGTAGAACTGCACCACATTTCACATGAATAATTTGAAGCATACAGTTTGAAGCCTGTCAGGGTATCGAACCTCTTTCTTTGAGCAGCTTCCTGATCGTCACATTCTTAACTCTCTGTGCCTCTGCTGTGCCTGCTCTTTCCTGCCACATTCTTCCATAAGCATGTTTGAAGTAATCATTTCTCTTGGGAGGCAAGCTGCGTAAGCCAGGCTCAGGCTTTGACTACATTTGACCTCCTGTCCCCGTGCAGAACAAGAGAAAGGAAGCAATAAGCACTCTTTAATTGCATTAGTTACACACATGCTCCATGAATGCCAGACCAATTAGTGATGTTACTTTCTCCTTCAAAGAGCCAAAAAACATAGCCTGTCATTTAGGAAATGTCAGCAGGCTCAAGTGTGGTTGGCCTGGATGAAACAGCATGCCTGCCACCACCCAGCCTATCAGGATGGGAGCAGGCAGGTGAATGGATGGAAATATTTGATGTTCCACGAAATGTTTTTATGCAATAAATTTATTGCAGAGAAATCTGCAATAAATTTAAGCAGACTGTCAGTTCTACCTCCCATGGATTCTTTTCATAGATGTGAATGACTTTGGATGCTGCTGGATCATCTTCTATTACTTTGGGGAAAGCATTGATTTGTCAGGGGAAAAAAAAAAACCCTTATAGTTGCTTGGAACATATTCCAGAAAGGTTTGTGTAGGTTTCTGTTGTACATAATAAAGATTTTTTAAAAAATTGCATGATGCTAATTCACTCACTTTACATATGCAAAGTCCAGATTCATTTAGCATCATACCCACCCATCATATGGGCAATGTTATATTATACAATTAAAAATTACATGGAGGAGGTGGTGGGGAGGACAGAGAGAAAATTATATTGGGTAGCTTTTTTTCTCCCTAGGAAAGATCTCAAGATCACAAATTGGTCAGTAGAAGGGTAAAATAAAATGGTGGGTATGTATGTAAAGCATCCAAGATGCAGTTAATTGTGTCCTCGCTGATCTTGTCTGGTCTAAAAAACCCAAGGTTAATGCTTGGATAAGTCACCAAAAAAGGGCTGTAGGCAAGGCTGAGATAAAAAACAAAAATCATTCCAGAAGAGAGGAATGACAAACCACTTGGGCACTTTTGCCAAGAAAAGTTCTTGGCAATATCTATGTAATGACTAGATGAGCTTGAAATTAAAACACGTTTTTCAAAACATGCTCGGAGTTTTAATGAAGCATATTCCCAAGTTTGCAAATATGGATTGTCAGGTACCTCTTTTGGCAAGAGTCAGAAAGAAAATGGTACAAAAATTAATTTTGGTTGCATTAAAAGACCAGTAATCTGACAAAACACACAGACAATGGCAACATAGATCCCCCACAAGTCCTGCTGTGCTACCTCATTGTGATGGCGGATGAGGGAGATGAACAAATGCTGGAGATATATGCCAAGAGATGCCAGGATCTCAGCAGGATCACCTAAGGGATGAAGGTCATACCTGCTGACCTGCTAAAGCAAGTTGGCATTAAGGGAAGATGCTAAAGTCAGATTATTTTAAGTGACAATGGCAATTTCAAACTATGTGGGAAAAGGCAATAATAAACTACTTGTATTTTACAAAGAAAACCATATAGAGAAATCTACGTTGCCACGTACTTGATGGTACATAATCAATCAATCAATCAGTAGCAGAGATGAATAATGATCCAAACTTCTGTACCTGTAATTGGGTAAGAAAGACCATTCCAATGACAACAAAGATGCATTTGTTCTTTCGTCCATTTCATGACTGCAGAACTGTAGTGGCACAGTGGTTAGAATGCAGTACTGCAGGCTAATTCTGACTGCCGGCGGCCAGCAGTTCGATTCTCACCAGCTCAAGGTTGACTCAGCCTTCCATCCTTCCGAGGTTGGAAAAATGAGGACCCACATTGTTGGGGGCAATATGCTTGACTCTGTAATCCACTTAGAGAAGGCCATAAAGCACTGTGAAGCGTTATATAAATCTAAGGGCTATTGCTATCCACCTATATAGGTTGTTTTTAATTGATATTCACTCACAAGTTTTTCTTAACTACATCCAGTGTTTTTTTTTCCATTTGAAGTTGATATTGAGATTTACACACAAAGGCATTTTTTTTCCATTCCCTCATGGATCCTTTTCTTGTCCTATGTGTTTACATATTATGAAGAACATGCATAGATGAAAATATATCTAACAGAACAGCTCAAGGACAAAAGAATGCTAATATTCTTGCTGAGTGCTAGGAAAGGTTAAGCTATCTTCCGATTTGCATCTTGCATTTTTATTTAAAGAAAGGTTTGGTGGGGGAGATGGAGGTGTGAATGGAAATCCTGCTGAAACACACTGATGGTGGACTTAGTATGCGAAGTCCCTGGTTCCGTACAGGAGCCGTGGTTAGAATGCAGTACTGCATTCTGCTGACTGCCGGCTGCCAGCAGTTCAGCAATTCGATTCTTGACCGACTCAAGGTTGGCTCGGCCTTCCATTGTTCTGAGGTCGGTAAAATGAGGACCCAGATTATTGGGGCAATATGCTGACTCTGTAAACTGCTTAAAGAGGGCTGTAAACCACTGTGAACTGGTGTATAAGTCAAAGTGCTATTGCTGTTCCTTGTCTGCTGTTATCTCTTTATCTTGACTAATCTCTTGAGTAAACTAATTTCTATAGCAACTGCACTGTGAAGTGGTATATACTATAAGTCTCAGTGCTATTGCTACTCCCTCTCTGGTCCTTCACAAGAACTACTGGTAATCCTTGGTTGCAACCATTTGTTTAGTGATCGTTTGAAGTTATAAAATTGAAAAAAGTGACTTTTTAAGTTTTCACACATGCGAATGTTGCAGAATCCCCATGGTTACAGGATTCAAAATTCAGATGCTTGGCAACTGGCATGTATTCATGATGGATGCAGTGTCCTGGGCTCATGTGATCACCTTTTGACCAGGAAAGCCAATGGGAAAGCCAGACTCACTTAACAACAGTGTTACTAACAACTGCAGTGATTCACATAACAACAGTGGCAAGAAAGGTAGTAAAATGGGGCAAAACTCACTTAACAACTGTCTTGCTTAGCAATGGAAATGTTTGCCTCTATTATGCTTGCAAATTGAGGACTACCTATATGAAGCAAAAAAAACCCCAAACCACTGGGGGAGTTGCTGCTATTCCAAAGAACTGGAATAGATCTGGCTTGTATCAGCTACAGGAGCAGGTTTCAAAACTTGTCGCTACCGGTTCGTTTGTGGGCGCTTGCGTGCTCGTGATGGGTCTGGGTGGGTGGGCGGAGCCTCCCACCGCCGCCACTGCTTCATCCGATCCGGGGCAAACCAGTAACAACCCACCACTGAGCTACACAATATATCATGAGATCCATTTGTTTTTGCATACGCATTTTTAAAAGAAACCCAACAACTTGTCACTGCTTTACATATAATATCATATTGGAAATGGGAATGAGGATCAAATTTTTCCATTTTTATAGCAATTTGCCTCATATAATATTCTGGAGAACTCTATAATAAAAGTCTATTTTTGTGCCTGCCTGGTTGGCTCTAATAAATGTATAACAACTAGATGGAAATACTGCAGGTCTGGGTGGTCCAAATGGCCATAGCCACTCACATCTATCTAGGTCTAGGACAGGGGTGGGATATTGTGGCTCTTTTATAACCTGTGGACTTCAACTCCCAGAATTCCTGAGACAGCCCTCAGGAATTCTGGGAGTTGAAGTCCACAGGTTGTAAAAGAGCCACAATTGCCCACCCCTGGTCTAGGACATAATGGATGAAAAGTTTAACAGAAGGATACAGTATCAACATGTATCACTGAACTAATTTTCTCCTTTGCGCATTTGCTTCAGTAATAAACCCTTTTATTTATTTTTTTATTTAGACCATATGCTGGGCCATGCCATCATGCAGGATGTCTTTACTCCTGAATGGGGATGCATTTCCCCATTTGGAACTGATGGGCAATTTGGACTTTTTTCCCCTGGACTCACAGCACCTGCTTGAAAAGGTGATAGCTGGGAACTAAGGAGATTCATCTTGTGCACCAAAACCTCATTGTTGTCCCTGGACTGTGGCTACTCATGGTCATCTTACATGCAGACTGTTGCAAAGTGTTCTACATGGGGTTGCCCTTGAAGACCACCGAGAAGCTGCAGCTGGTTCAGAATGCAGCAGCATAGGCAGTAATGGGAATGCTATGATTTCATGAACCAGATTGATTGCTTATTAGCTTCTGGGTACAATTCAAGGCGTTATCATCAATAAAGTCCTTCATGGTTTAAGGACTGGCTAAAGGAGTTTCGGTCCTTCATGTAGAATTGTGTGCTCCAGGTTCCAACAGTGTCATCAGATGGGACCCAGGAAGTAGGTCTTCTCCGTTGCAGCATTTATGGCCCCTACTTTGTCAAACGGTCCTTGAAAGCATGTTTTCTTTTTCCTCCAGGCTTTGACCTATGGTGGGCCTCTTATGGGAATGCTCTAGCTTGTGTGTTCTACTGCATGTCAGGATGTCAGCACTAGTTCCCCTTTATATTATACTTGTACTATTTTTAGCACTGCATGTTGCTCAGAATCGCTATGGAATCAGATAACCTTTAGTTTGATTAATAAATATAAAATACATCATACATTTTTAGAACAGGTGCTGGCAACAGCAGAAGGGCTTTATCCAAAAATCTATCAGGCAATAACAGTTAAGTATAATCAAGAAACTGCCACACCCCTCACAGATCAGCCAAACCGAATACTCCTCTAGCTGCAGGACAAGACTGGTCTATCTGCAGTGCTCGGTCAGTATCGTTTGACTGAGGAGGAAAAAGCACAGGGCAAGCTGTCTCTTCATCAGCCAGTTATTCTTTCCTTTATTATGGTAATGAACCTTCACTTTGTTTATGAAGCCAGCAGATTTTGGATTTCTAGCACCCTCTACTGGCTGCTGAAATTAGAGAAAGGTTTTAACGCAACACAGTAAAAGGCCAGCAGGTCAAAATTAGAGAAAACCACTTTGTGGCTATTATCCCACCAAACAGCATCCCTACATAACTTTTAAAATATATATAATGTACAGCATCAACCTGTGAAAACGACATGTGTATAATACGAGCATTGAACTTCAAGAAAATACAAGCACAAGAGGGGGAAATAAAGGTTCACCTCTAAATTTCCATATGGAAGCCATGTTGCCCATCCTGCAAAAACAGGTGAACCATTATTGGAGCACTAATAATTTGCAAGCAAAACAAAGACAAAACCCCAAACAGAGGGCAGTTTCTGGTAGTGATGCACAGAATTCAAAAGACAGGGTAAAATCCATTGAGATACACCACGGTTTTAACACATACTTGATTAAGCGACTATGGTTTGGTTCACAAACTAAGTCTGAGTAAGTCTTTAAAATATGTGCTTTGGAACACCTGGGAGTACGCACAAAGGTCTCCATTTTGAACTATTAAGCATCTGTATCTTTGTTCTACCCTTGGGACAACGGCTTTGGAAGTTTATTGTATGTGAACTTTCCAAAATAGTGTCCAAGAGTCCAAGCTGAAAAGTTGAGGCTGCTTGAATGAAAAAGATACTTGGTATGTACTCCAGAGATTCTGAAGTGCTCTTACACTAGCTTTGCACAGTTCTAATATGCATAACACTAAACTGTAAAGCAAGATTTACAAGCTGTAACAGCTGGGTGTGTTAGTTCAAAAACAAGAGAAAATATGTGGCTTTGTAGAGTGTCTCATTTATGAGTGAAATGGATATTTCCTAGCTGCAAACCTTCCTACGGGGTTTCAGGCAGAAATAGTTTGCTTCAATTAGACAAAACTGTTGGTACAAACAATTTTAAGGCATCATCAAGCCTTCAAATAGTTGTGTCCACTGTCTTTGCACTGGTTTGTTATTTTATTTTTAGAATGCAGTGCTGCTGCTTTAGTTATTTCATTGTTAAATATTAGCAAACAGTATAAAATGCTTATGCAATTTTTCCAATGAAGTATTTATTGCTTTATGCACTCATGTGTATGATTTAGCATGTAATAAAATCAAATTAAAAGGAACCAGGCTGGGGTTTTTTGGGTCATAACTAAAAGGGGGACATTTTCACTACATGGTGGGATTATGCATGGTCACTGTTTTACCACAAGGAATCCTGCTTGCACTTCGAAAGGCCAAAGGAAGAAAAAAAATACAGCTATACTCTTGAGACTCTTGAGGAAAGGTTCTTAACTAACACATTCAAAGAATAATGGTGGAAGTAACTTCTTTCGGCGACTGATCTTTCTATATTTCCTGGTCTCCTGGTCTCCACTCTTGCTCAGCTAACTGCTATTGAAGTATCACCACCTAAGTACAAAAGTCAGGTTGTGTAAACATGCCTTGGAACTCTTAACTTCTCAAGGGAGAGATCTTCGTTTTCTGTATGTTGTTTTCCCTGGTTCTCTAACGCTGACCTCAATGGCAGTCACAAGAGATCACAATGTAATTTTATTACACCAAGCAATGAGGCTTTCATCAGAGGGAGAAACACATTAGAGAAAATTAGTTCTGTACTGCTTAACAGCTTTATCTTACCTCACACCCTTAACAGAACACTTTCTATTTGTTACAGACATGTTACTTATTAAGTTTTAGTGTAGATAAAAAAAGGTTTTAATATTGTAACAAAATATCAAGGTGACACTTTAACAGGAAAATTGCAACAAATAAAAGCAAGAGCTATTATTATGCAGTCTCCATCCTGACCTCCCTGTATAGGGCAATACTCCAGATTATTTTTCTATGCGCTGAAAGATGTGTTGGAGATATTAAATGTAAGAAAACAGTAGTGAAAATTTAGTTCCAATTACATGGAGAATGAATCTCTTTTAACATTCCAGGAGATGTACAGTATTTTACTTAATGCGATAAAGAACTTTGCGTTGCATGCGATGCTGGATCTCACCACGACGCATCATAAGCTGCAGCACCCTGTAGATGGCGTGCTCAGGATATTTCTGAGAGGGAAAGAAAAGGGAAAAAGACATTTTGTGAAAACACGCCTAAATAGAACAATGAAACTTGAAGAATGATGGACAAACTATGGTGCTAAACTGGACATTGAATTTCTGTATTAAGCAAATAAGATAGCTTCATTTTCACCTACATTTTGTATTAAGCACAGTAGATTTGTCTATTAGGGGATATTCTAGGTACATCTCGACTTCTACCCTGAATTGAGCCTGGAAATATGGTTGTAAATTATGCTGGTCATTAAGCGGGTCATCATGTGATGATCCAATATTAATTTTTTTGTGGCAGTTGTTAAACAATTGTCTGCAGTGGGTGCTTTTTGGTGGAAAGTGGAAGTAAATGCTGGTTTCCAACAAAAAACATAAATCATGGTCATGTGACTGTGGGAGGCTGCAACCAGTCATAAATGTGGGCTTGTTTGCCAAGGATCCAAATGCAATCATTTGACTGCAGTGGGAGAAGGTCCAGCTGTCAGAAGTTTAAATCTGGGTCATAAATACCTTTTTTGGATGGGTCTGTCTTAACTTCAAATAGCCTCTAAGGAAACAGTTACAAATTGCCTCTAAGGAAAGACTTTCCCAACATGAAAGTACATCTTCTATGCAAAGGGAGACCTATTTCTCCCTCTATGGTATTAAATCAGCTGTTAAGAGGAAGTGAATATTCTATGCACTCCACCTATAGCCCTGATCTCTTTGCATCCTCCTTCCAAATGTGTGGAAGTCCAATTCTCACAATCCTTGGGTCAAAGGACAGGAACAGCTGTTCTAGAACAGTGATGAATAAACATGGTATTCTAGGCGGCGGGGATCGCCTCTGCCTATTGCCAGTGTTTGCACCCTATTGCTGCCACCATTCAGAGTTCGCCGCCACCGTTCACCATCGCTGAATGGCGGCGATCCCCTCCGCCTAGAACAGCTGATTGGCAGTATTCCAGGAGGCCAATCCAACCATCAATCAGCTGCTCGGCAGCGAAGGCTCCAGCGGTGGCAGCAGCAGCTCAGCTCAGTTTACCGGTGGTGGGCACAACAGAGTGAAGCCCTGACAAGCCACATGCCAGGGCTGTGATAATGTGCTGAAGCTAACCAGGCTGTTTGCTGCAAGGACACTAGCCAGATGAATACCAGAAGGATGCTGGGAGGCAGAGGCAGATTTTTTTTTGTTTTTTGTTTTCCTCTAAAGCTAATTTGTGTCTTATGGTCCAGTGCATCTTATAGTGCAAAAAAATTGGTAATTAGGTCTGCACATCTTGCAACTTGCCCAGACAACCAATGGCACGCATTCTAGGGGTTCAGTATTTTCTTGATAAAATGCACATAAACCTCTTAATTTGTGTTACTTTCACAGGACTGCAAGCACAGGTGATTTGTCAACTGCCTCTCTCTCTCTCAGGTAACTTACTTGCTTCACAAAATCCTGGATGATGCTGTGTTCAGATACTTGGGAGCCAATGGCAAAGCGACGCTTGAGCTGCTTCTCAATGCGAGACAGCATTTCTTGGTCTTCCTGAGTAGTGAAGCCTTCTACTCCTGCAGGGAGGGCATATTGCAATTAACAGGAGACACAATTTTTTTATAGAAGTAAATTGTTCAAATCTTTGATATCTGATCTAGTCAAAATTTACAACAGTACATTTTGTATCAGCATGAGTTATTCTGTTGGATTTCATCAGTTTAAATAAACCGGAATTTAATACAATTGAAGTAGAAGGTTCATATCATTTATTTTTTGTCTCCTAAGAGTCCCCTTATTAAATTCAATCAAGTATAATTATATGGTTAGCATGTTAGTGTCTCTAACCATTTCATATATATTAGTGCAGACTTTTTCCTTACAGCAATGCTTAATGTAAGGAAAATATTGCTGATGGGGATGACAGTAAAGAAATTAATTTTTTAACATTACCTACCTACCTTCCGTTGAGGACCTGTATGCTGCACGAGTCAAAAAGAGGACTGTGAAAGTATTTACAGACCCCTCACATCCTGGACATAAACTGTTTCAACTCCTACCCTCAAAGCAACGCTATAGAGCATTGCACACCGGAACAACTAGACACAAGAACAGCTTTTTCCCGAACGCCATTATTGCTGAACAAATAATTCCCTCAACACTGTCAAACTATTTGCTAAGTCTGCACTACTATTAATCTTCTCATCATTCCTATCACCCATCTCATCCCACTTATGACTGTATGACTGTAACTTTGTGGCTTGTATCCTTACGATTTATATTGATATTGTTTCCTGATTGCTTATTTGTACCCTATGACTATCATTATGTGTTGTACCTTATGATTCTTGATGAAAGTATCTTTTCTTTTATGTACACTGAGAGCATATGCACCAAGACAAATTCCTTGTGTGTCCAATCACATTTGGCCAATAAAGAATTCTATTCTATTCTATTTACATCGTTACACATTGCCTCAATTGTATTCAGACTCTTAGCAGCCAACAAAAATCACAGCAGAAGGAAGATTTGAGGCAAATACTCCATATCTCATTCTTATACTCCTATATACTCCAAAGTTGAATTCATAATCTTAATTTTTCAAAGTCCAGCCAGTCTGAATGCTGAAAAAAAAATCAGCAATCTACCATTACCTTTGAGAGCCAGATTATCAACACATGTAATCTGTGGTCAATGAACTGCCTGGATAGCTCAGCAGACTAATGCATTGTAATTTAACTCCAGCTGTCTGCAATTAGTAAGTTCGAATCTCGCCAGCCTCAAGGTTGACTCAGCCTTCCATCCTTTCTAAGGTAGGTAAATTGAGTACCCAGTTTGTGGGGGCAATAAACTGACTTTGTAAAAATATACAAAAGTATGAAGGCTAATGCTTAACGCATTGTAAGCCGCCCTGAGTCTCCGGAGAAGGGCGGCATATAAATCAAATTTAAAAAAAAAACCTCTCTAGTACTGCACAAGCCACATGCATTTCCTTGGTGAAACTCACCTGAGAGGTTGCCTGACAAAGCCGCATCAAGTGTAGACACCTGGAAGAGTCGCAGGGCTTCTTCAATGTCTGCCTCAGTAGCAAAAGGTTGGAGCTTCATCTTACTGAGGGATTCTGCTATTCGCACAATGGCCTCCAGCTGCCTGCATGGAATGAATGAAAAAGCTCCATTAAAATAATATAAAAGGAATGGAAAAAATAATCATGAGAAGTCTTTAAAACATAAAAGAAAAAAGAAAAAGGGTGAAGCATTAAATCAATAGAATTATTAACTGGAAATTAAATTTGGACAAGGATCATTTCAGCATGTCTATTCAAACTCAAGGCCTTGCTCTATTCTCACTGTATTCAAATTTCCAGTGGTAATATGTGTATCCAGACATTGAAGGATGTATCATATAGGGAGACCTCAAGCTCATAAATGTTTATGCCTTTTAAAAACATTTGTTTGTCTGAAAAGTTGCACCCAGACTTTCTGATTTATGTGTATCTAGCAGGGTGCACAAAATGGCAAAAATCTTTTGAACCTGGAACAAACTGTCGCATTCTGATGGTTCTGCATTATTTGCTGCGATTCCAGATGAAACAGAATTGAAATGAGTAGAGCAAGGCTATTATGTGCATCCCCATCTTCTCTCAGCAGATTTTAAAGTGACCTCTCCCCACTGGTCCATTCACTCCGATATTCCCAAAGCAAACTTCTAATGTAGTATATAGCCCATCATCCTCCCAGCTGCCAACATTCTTAGGTTTCTCTGCTCTCCAAATACCAAAACCACTCCTGTACAGATCAAAACACTCCTAGTTTGTTAACTGAATAGGTCAATTTCCCCCTCTATCCCTAGACATGCAGGTTTCGGTTCAGTCATTGGCCAAATCAGTTTTTTGTGCATGGGGCAGTTTATGCACAGAAGACGTTCCTCATCCCTATGTATACTTACTGGCTAGACAACTGTCATGAAAAAAATAACATGAACCTTCTTGCCTAATGACACTTGAGAGAATCAGAAACTGTACAGAGAGACTTTTCTGTACAGTTTCTGTACTAAATAACCATTATTTAGTTCCTCACTTGAAACCCAGATACATACTTCCCCTTACCTTACTGTAATGGGAATGTTGGAGCGACGGTCGCTTTCTCTTTCATGTTCGCGGGCACCACTACGCATAAGGATATAGCGGTTCTTCAATTTCTCTGCAGCTTCTGCAGAGAGGCGAGGACCACATTTCCTATAGGAACAAATAAAAATCTTAGCACACACACACACACACACACACATTCATACGTACACATACACCACATAAATAAAGATCATTTCGTCTCACCAAATTTTAAATTCTTATGGCACAGTCACAAACCAAATTTGTAAACACTAGCAAGTCATAATGTAGTTTAGGATGTTGTGTGAACACATCTGCTGTGGCTTATTAAACAAACCACTGTTAGAACACCTTAATATACTGTATTTTTTGGAGTATAAGATATACTGGAGTATAAGTTGCACCAAGATTTCGAAGAGGTAAAGAAGGAAAAAAAAAGTTTGTGCCTTACCCGGCCCCCAGGAGCACTCTGCTGGTCTCCCAAACTCTCTGCGCGCCCTGTTTTTGTTTTTGGTTTTTTTGCAAAAATGGGATGCACAGAGGGTTTGGGAGGCCTGCAGAGTGCTCCTGGGGGCTGGGGAGGGCAAAAACGCGACGCGTGGGGGGTTTGGGAGGCCAAAAATAGGCCCGTTTTTCACAAAAACGGGATGTGCAGAGGGTTTGGGAGACCTGCAGTGCTCCTGGGGGCTGGGGAGGGCAAAAATGCACCCGTTTTTGGCCTCCCAAACCCTCTATGCATCTCCCTTTTGCAAAAAACAGGCCTGTTTTTCACAAAAACGGAACGCATGGGGCAGGGTTTCAGGAAGCCAAAAATGGCTGTATTCAGTGTATAAGACACACCATTTTCACCCTCTTTTAGGGGGGAAAAAGTGCGTCTAATACTCCAAAAAGTACAGTAATGTATGAACATAGTCTCCAGGCTGCTCAATTTATGAAATCAAAGTGGATGTTCTAAAGTGATTTCCTAATAATATGCCTTTTCTCCTCTAGCATCTTCTGGAAGCTTATAGCATCATGAAACTTATTAAGAATAGTTGGGTGGGCTTCTCTCCTACACTCCTTAATGTGGGACACTACATTAGGGTACTTGCTGCTGAAATGTCACCCTGGCCCTCAAGTCAGAGCGAAGGAAATTTTGATTTTGCTTCAGCACTGAGTTGAAGACCTTTTGAATCTCTACAACAAAAGCAAAACCTAGTTTTTATTAATCTGACGCATGCTTGAAAGGTTTCCACCACTCTTCCCATGTAATTACTGCTACAGTCGTCTTACTCACGCTCTGCAGTAGGCAATCAGCTTTTTCAGTTTATGCAGCTCAATCTCACCCTCCACTGCCTGTGTCTGGGTTAAGGCACTTACATGTAGTGACATCACATGCTTGGCCAGGGTCTAGGGAACAACAAATAACAAATTAACCAGAAGGAAAAAAAAAAAACAAAAAACACTGAAACTGCCTTTTGCACTTACTATTAGTCCAACGGCTTTATTGCTTTGGCATGCTAACTTTTTGAAGTCTGCAAGCGATCTGCCATTACCATTCCTTTAAAAAAGCACTGATTGCTCTTTTTACAGTAGTAAAGGGTTATTATACCTTATTCCACCCTTTATATTATCTTTGGAGAGCAATTTAGGGTATGTTTATACAAAACAGAGAGTCACAAGCTAGGCAATCAAACTTTATTGGACTCATTCATATGTAGTTAGTCATTATATCATGTGAACATAGAAGAATTGATTAAATGGATTATGGTTATGCTAGTCTTGGGTAAATGTAATATGAAAGCACAATCCATAAATCTTGTAGAATTTATACAGTTTTACAGTCCTTTCCAGGGCAGAGATAGCATTTAAATACAGCAGGATCTAAATTTGCAAAATACTTTCTACCTTCTGAATGCTAGCTTTGTTTTATAAGGAAGTGTAAAATATTGGCTAAATTCTCTAGAACGGTTAAGAGTATAGAAATGCATTCTTTATCTAGCCCTCCTTTTAGAAGTATTCTGTTATATAAAAGAAATGGAATATAGGCTTTCACAAAATCAAGTCTTTGTGCCATTGTTTCTACGTTTTTTTTAAAAAAAATGAATTTCCCACACACCCTCTCCCACATTGTACTGGGCTATTCAAACAACCCACCATATCTCTTTCCTCATTGTGCTCATCTTTGACAATGAAGATCATATCAAATCGGGACAGAATGGTGGGCATGAAGTCTATGTTTTCGTCTCCTTTAGTTTCATCCCAGCGTCCAAACACAGAGTTTGCAGCTGCTAACACAGAGCAGCGTGAATTTAGGGTAGTGGTGATACCAGCCTGCATGATTGCACAAAGGAAAAACCTGTATTAACCAGCATGTAGTACAGTCAAAATGATGGGACTTATTCAAATTCTTACCGTACTGGGCCTACAGTTTAGAAAAACTAAAAGTTAGAGCAAGATGCAAATAAGCCTGGAATACTTCCCCCATCATGTTCTATTAAAAAATGTATAATAATCTATAACCAATGGCCCACAGCGCGGCACTCTCAACTCTCTATACAAAAGCTGAACCTATTTAATTATTGTCAGGATTAGGGACCAAATGGGAACCTTAAGCATCTGTAAAACGTTAAAAATACTCACTTCCTACTTTAAACTTTACAACACAAGAAAGAATAAAAATTTTCTTCTCTGCCCACTGTTGCAACTGCATAATGTTACCATTGTGCTCACTGTGGTCCTGGACAGGAGGATGCAAAGGAAAAACGAAGCCCTTGGCACAAAAAAATGCTGTTCAGGCCTGATAAGGAAGAACAAATTCGATCTCATTTGATATTTTAAGGCTGGCCTGAACAGCCCCCAGCCTATTTGGTAAATAAAACCTTTGGACCTACTGATATGACCCATTGGCTTCTCTCCTAACCCTTATTTTTTCTGATAAACAACTTTTGATCTTCAGTTCCTTCGAGTATTTCTCATTGGTAAAGTTTTACAGTTACTTTCAAGTAAGATCAACGGAGAATCTAATTGCTCTTCAATGGATTTCCAGAAGCTTGTATGAATGCATAAAAGGCTTCAGGCAAGTAAGTCAGCAGAATGGTCCATTTCATACTTTGGAATCACCTACTTGCTACTGTGCATTACCCCCCACCCCACCCCCTTTGCAATTTATCCAGAGTCAATTTCATCCTTGGTCAGAAATAAAAAGTCCCTGGTTTAAAGCCATGTAAATGAACAAAAGAAAAAGCACTGAAAAAAATAACTGTGAGAAGCTGTGAGAAAAAATAACTGAGAATTTCTCAGAAGCTGATATGGTAAGTTCACCTTGGCAATGGAGATGGTCTGCTGCTCCATAGCTTCATGGATGGCCACTCTATCATCTTCACGCATCTTTTTCAAAGAAGAGGGGAAAACAACAGGTCAAATTTCCACATGTAGAAGAAAATAATACCATTTTGTTAAAATCTTTTGTTAAAAGTTTTGAAATAACATTCAAAGCAATAGTCAGTTATGTGTTGTTTTATGAAAGTTGATATCCACAGTAAAGTTGGTAGCTCACTTTCAGCACAAATTAAATGAATACATTTTTGAGCTTAAGCTGATTTGAGGTTTCTTGAATTTATTTATTATTATTTATTTATTTATTAAATTTCTATACCGCCCTTCTCCAAATAGGACTCGGGCCGTGCACAGCCAAGGTAAAAACAGAGCATACAACATTTAAAAACAGTATTAAAATAATTAAATATTTGGCCGTAAATTAAAACAACCCAATTTAAAATCAATTTAAAATTTAAAATTTAACTCAAGCCAGCCCAGCTAGTTGAAATAAATAGGTTTTCAGGGCCCGACAAAAAATCCGGAGGTCTGTTATTGTACGCAACTCTGGGGGAAGGTTGTTCCAGAGGGTGGGCGCCGTCACAGAGAAGGCTCTCCCCCTGGGGGTCGCCAGCCGACATTGTCTGGCGGACGGCACCCTGAGGAGGCCCACTCTGTGCGAGCGTACTGGCCGGTGGGAGGCTATTGGTGGCAGAAGGTGGTCTCGTAAGTACCCCGGCCCTAAGCCATGGAGTGCTTTAAAGGTGGTCACCAACACCTTGAAGCGCACCCGGAAGACCACCGGAAGCCAGTGCAGCTCGCACAGGAGAGGTGTCACATGGGAGCGCCTCGTCGCCCCCATAATCCCCCGCGCGGCTGCGTTCTGGACCAGCTGGAGCCTCCGGGTGCACCCCAGGGGGAGCCCCATGTAGAGAGCGTTGCAGTAGTCCAGGCGGGAAGTGACTAGTGCCTGAGTGACTGTGCGTAGAGAGTCCCGATCTAGAAAGGGGCGCAACTGGTGTATCAGGCGAACCTGATAAAAAGCCCCCCTGGCCACGGCCGTCAAATGATCTTCTAAAGACAGCCGTGCGTCCAGGAGGACGCCCAAGTTATGAGCCCTCTCCGTGGGGGCGAGTGATTCGCCCCCAATAGCCAGCGATGGCGTCAGCTGGCTATATCGGGACGCTGGAAGCCACAGCCACTCGGTCTTGGAGGGGTTGAGTCGGAGCCTGTTTCTCCCCATCCAGGCCCGCACGGCCTTACAGAAGTTTTACTATTCTCCATTTTTTAAAAAATGAATGCATATATTTATATAAAGCTCTCTTCTTAATGTGATGTGAACTTACTATGCACAGTCCTAGACTTATCACCATAATTCTGAGCTCAAATACAATAATGTCATAGTGATTGTTAAATGGGTCACAATGTGACCACATCTGATTTTATGACCATTTTTTGGCAATTGTTAAGCAAACGTCACAGTCATTAACAAATCTATTATACACAGTGGACATTTTTTTGGGAAACCAAAGTAAATGCCAGAAACTGGCATAAAATGTGACCACATGATGTTGCAAATGCCTGTAAATGTGAGCCAACTGCTGAGCAGGCGTGCATGACTGTTGGAACTTCAAAACTGGGTTATAAGTAACATTGGGGAGGTCCCTTGAACGGTTGCTAAGTGACTATTCCAAAGGTGCTTTTTTTTTTCAAGAGGCAACTGGACTTTCTGATTTTTCTTTGAAGACGTTTCACTTCTCATCCAAGGAGCTTCTTCAGCTCCGACTGGATGAGAAGCTAAATGTCTTCAAAGAAAACAATAAAGTCCATCTTGAAAAAGCCCCTTTGGGACAACCATGACCTGGATGACTGAGAATCTACATAGACATTTGCTAAGTGACTGGTTGTTAAGCAAGAACCAACTGTATTCCAATCTTAAAGCCCAATCAAAACACATACACACACCCCACAGACACATTTCTTGGCAGTATTACAACAGAGGTTTTTGCTAACCCTTCCATCTGTACCTTGTCAAACTCGTCAATGCAAACCACTCCTCCATCAGCCAAGACCATGGCTCCACCTTCTACAAAGAAGCTCCGTGTAGCTGCATCTCTGATCACTGAGGCAGTCAAGCCAGCTGCACTGCTGCCTTTCCCTGAAGTATAGACCTGAAAGGGGTGGGTGGGGAGACCATGTAATGTTACTCAAATATTCTACAGGCCAGAAACTGTTTGATAGCAAAAGAAGGAAAAAAGCTGCTATTTCTGAAATTGTTTCCCATTTAAATTGCTTCATTAATGTGGAATGTGCCTTTCTATAACTTACATTTATATTATGAAACATACAGTAATTCAGACCTTGATTTTCTTCTAAGTGACAAATTATAGATTTGTAGATTCAAGCTGCCTTTTTATGTATAACTCGAGATGATGAGCATAACTAATACACTGTGTGTCCTACTTTCCCCACAATAACCCTATGAGGAGGGCTGGGCTGAGAGTGATAGGCCCCAAATCACCCAGTCAATTTTGACCTAACAGAAGACTGGAACTGAGTCTCCTGGTTTCTTGGTCAGTCCCTTAATCACTACATCAAACTAGCTCACTATGTAACATCCCTGTCTTCACTTTTACCATTTAAGGCACCACAATTACAAAGGCCTCAAGCTCCCACATTAGCCAAGTAGAAATTCTTGACTTAAAAATAAAATTTATTAAGGATTCTACCTTCAACTCTTCATTCCCCTGGTATTTGACATACATTATTATTAGTCTTTGATCACTCAGCTATAAGTAATTCAGTCAGGATTGTTATCAATCTTAGAAACGCACTTTGCAACTAGGAGTTTTTCCCAAGTTTATCTTTTCATCCCTCACATCATATCACCCAATCTTCTATATACAAGCCAACAGGTGGATTTTTCAAATAAGACAATCTTTAGTATCAGCATTATTCAGAATTTATGCAATAAAATCAGAAAACAAGATGATCTTTTAAATTACTGGAACGACAATTTATAATTTTAATAATTGATATGCCTATGGATCAGGTACATAACTGCCCTACAAGTTACTTACTCCTATGGGTGAACATCTTTCTACAAACTTTAAGAGCTGAGACTTGGCAGTTCCGGGGTCTCCCATCATGAGCAAATTAATATCCCCTCTACGTGTTAACCCATCTGGAAGTCTGTAAATTGAGAGAAAGTGATCAGAGACTGAATATGAACTGTTTGTTAGAAAGCCTCTCCTTATTGAATTAAAATATCATTGGAATGATTGAAGGAAGCAGCTGGGGTAACTGCTTGGAGCTTTGCAAATAGGCATTCTGCTCTCCTTATTAATATTTCATTAATCCCCTAATATCAAACAAGTCTCATCACGAATTGGATCGGCTGAGACTTTTCTAACAGAACTCCTATCTGATTCCAACGAGGTATGCTTTCTTTCAGCACTCTACAAGTTGTAACAGCAGAGGTGGGAAAACTCTGAATCTTCAGCTGTTGCTGATTCTAACATCTCATGGCAAGAGAAGCAGGGGATTTACTTCAGAAACATCTAAAACAGGTCTTCAAACTTGGCAGCTAACTTGGCAGCAAATTTGGCAGCTATGCTATCTGGAGAATTCTGGGAGTTGAAGTCCACAAGTCTTAAAGCTGCCAAATTTGAAGACCCCTGATCTAGAAGGTCACAGAATTTTACCTGTGTATTAGGGAGTAATGTTTATCATTCTATCCAACAAGCTTTCATTGTCTAGCTCAGTGGTTCTCCAAGAATGGTCTGGGAAGCCCTGGAAGTTCAGAGACCCTTCCTGTGGTTCAGATAAAATTTCAAAATTTTTCAGTTTTAATTTCTAATACAGTAAATACTGATTGTTATAACCCACAGAAACCAAAGTTATTTTGGAAAAAATAATTTTAAGAAAGTTAAGGGATCCTGAGACCAAAATCTTAGAGAAGCAGTAGTTAAAAACAAAAATTCTGGTGCTCATCCAAGCATGCTGATGCACCTTTCTCTGCAAGACTGTTTTGGTTCCATTTGCCAACAATAATCACTCAAATTTGTTATTTGAGTTATTTTTTTCTCTTTAGAGGCTGCCTAAGAGTAGTTATTAAGAACATCAAAGCCCAAAGGGAATTGGAAATGGAGCAGAGTTAGCAATGCTTTTTTCCTCTTCCATTCTACTTCAACAAAAGAAAACACCATGTAACAGATAGCTGCTCTTTCCTTTTCATGTAGTGCTGGGTAAACAGCACTATTTTCTTTCCCAGGAATAGTTATGGTAAAAGTAAGGAAAAACTTAAGTATATAAAAAGGCTGCTTCATAGTAAAATAAAACAAGTATAAGTCCGTATGACTTTCTTTCTTAATGATACCCCTTTACCTCTCTTGCCGATTACCTTTTTCGAGAGCCTCCAAAAAGCATGCATGCAATTGCCTTCTTGATATCATTACTACCATAGATAGAAGGAGCAATGCTTTTGGCAATCATATCATAAATATTGGGCATGGAAGCCAAATGCCGAAACTCCTCCTCTTCCTGAGGTGTCATGGAGCCACTGACACTGCGCCCTAGAGAAAAACAGACAAATATTGAAAGGTTAGGGTAAATTCTCTCATCACCAGGATAAGAATACCAAACTAGCTTGCAGGGTTGTTCTGATATAATTCTAACCAAAAAAAAAAAAAAATGTAAATAAAAAATTACATCTTATGTAATACCTTATCAGTCATACTGTATGACAAAATCGCTCAGATCCGGGGGGGATTTGGACTCTGACTGGGTAGATCAGGGCAGGGTGACGAGGAATAGTCTTGAGAATGTTAGCTGGGAGGAGTTTGATGTTGTGACTCCCAATGATGCGGACAGGATTTTGGGGAAACTTAGTGCGGCCACATGTTTACTGGACCCGTGTCCTCCTGGTTGGTACTGGCTTCCCGGGAGGTTACACGAGGCTGGCTCCAGGGTGTTATCAACGCTTCGTTGAGTGAGGGTTACTTCCCCGCTGCCTTGAAAGAGGCGGTGGTGAGGCCTCTCCTCAAGAAGCCGTCCCTGGATCCGGCAATATTGGCCAACTATCGTCCTGTCTCCAACCTTCGCTTTATGACGAAGGTTGTTGAGAGTGTGGTCGCGTGACAGTTTCCACAATTCCTGGAGGAAACATCTTATCTAGATCCGTTCCAGTCGGGTTTCAGGTCTGGGCACAGCAGGGAAATGGCATTGGTCGCGTTGGTTGATGATCTCTGGAGGGCTCGGGACAGGGGTTGCTCCTCTGTTCTGGTCCTGTTAGACCTTTCAGCGGCTTTTGATACCATCGACCATGGTATCATGCTGCACCGGCTGGAAGAGTTGGGGGTGGGAGGCACCGTATTGCGGTGGTTCTCCTCCTTTTTCTCCGACAGGTCGCAGTTTGTGTTGGCAGGGGGGCAGAGGTCGACCTCGAGGCCTCTCGTCTGTGGAGTGCCGCAGGGATCGGTCCTCTCGCCCCGTCTGTTCAACATTTATGTGAAGCCACTGGGCGAGATCATCCGTGGCTTCGGGATGAGATACCATCAGTACGCTGATGACACCCAGTTGTACATCTCCACCCCAGGCCACCCCAACGATGCTCTTGAAGTGATGTCTCAGTGCCTGGAGGCTGTGCGGATCTGGATGGGGAAGAACAGGCTCAAACTCAACCCTTCCAAGACTGAGTGGCTGTGGCTCCTGGCATCCCGATATAGTCAGTTGACTCCATCACTGACTATTGGGGGCAAGTCCTTGGCCCCCACAGAAAGGGCTCGCAATCTGGGTGTCCTCCTGGATATGCAGCTGTCCTTGGAGGAATATCTGATGGCTGTAACCAGGGGACCTTTTATCAGGTTCGCCTGATTCGCCAGTTGTGGCCCTTTCTTGATCGGGATTCCCTGTGCACAGTCACTCACACCCTCGTCACCTCTTGCCTTGACTACTGCTATGCTGTCTACATGGGGCTCCCCTTGAGGGGCACCCGGAGGCTCCAGCTGGTCCAGAACGCAGCAGCGCGGGTAGTGATGGGAGCAGCATGGCGGTCCCATGTAACACCACTCCTGTGCGAGCTGCACTGGCTCCTGGTGGTTTTCCGGGTGTGTTTCAAGGTGTTGGTTATCACCTTTAAAGCGCTCCATGGCATAGGGCCTAGCTATCTTCGAGACTGCCTGCTGCTATCGACGACCTCCCAGCGACCCGTGCGCTCCCACAGAGAGGGCCTCCTCGGGATGCCATCAGCCAAACAATGTAGGCTGGTGACCCCCAGGGGGAGAGCCTTCTCTGTGGGGGCACCTACCCTCTGGAATCAGTTGTCCCCAGAGATAAGGAGAATCCAAGACCTCAGTGCCTTCCGCCGTGCCCTTAAAACCCACTTTTTCCAGCAAGCCGGGCTGGCTTAGGAAGAAATTTTTTAAATGTTTAATTGGTTTGTGGTTTTTTAAATTTTTGGGCCAAATTTATATATATTTTAATTGTTTTTAATATTTGTATTTCATGTTTTTAATTCTGGCTGTGCACCGCCCTGAGACCTCAGGGAGAAGGGCGGTATATAAATTGAAAAATAAATAAAATAAATAAATACTAACAAAGTACTATTGACATTAGACATGACTATTTTGAGAAATGCCACCAATCATTTGTATTAAATAGTCTTAAATCCCCAGATTAATATTGGTTTCACTCTGATATGGACATTAGAAAGGTTGAATAGATAAGAGTTGGAGTCAGTAATTCTCAGATCAAAGCAATACAAGTTCTCTTTTGACCAGCATGTTCCCTAGTCAAATGAAAAGGAGAGCAAAAAAGTATGGCATGACTCAAAACCTCACATAAGACCCAGGCTTCCAAATTAAAGCTTTACCTGAGCCTTCGGTGTCTACTTGGATCCCTACCACACGGATGTAGGAGCTCCGGATGCCAACTCCAACATTGTTCCGGCTCTTGATCTTTGTGAGGCCAGCTTTTTTGATTGAGTAAACACCTATGATGGTAGCTCTGTTCCCAGGGACAACTTTGTCACAAAGATATCTGGAAAATTAAGAGCAAGGAAGGAAGAAAAAGCAATTTAAAATTGAACAAAAAGGGTAACTCTTGAACGCTGTCTATGATTTTTGCTAATAGCAGGTGGCTGTCTGCTTACAAAGACCTTGAGGATCATATAACATGGATAAGTACCACTAACAACTATATTTATGCCTATATATAGTTTTAGCTAATTCAGTTTTCCATTTTATGTATTTAAACAACCAAATTCTGTCTTAAGCATGAACATGAACACAAGCATCTAAAGGTTTTAACCATGGATACAATAACATATTGTCTTTGGGTTTTTCTACTTGATTGAGTCTCTTGTTGCACCACAGTCCTATCCTGTCACCTGTCACAATAGAGCTGCATGTGCCGAGGCAACTCTCCATGAGGAACAGCATCAGGAGACTCTTGAAGCTTCAATGTCTGGAAATCCACACATTTACATTTGTCTGGAACAATGAAATATGGGTCCAAAGGACATTTTGCTAGGTTAGTCTGTTCCCTGAAGTGAAAAGAAAGACAGTGCAGGTAAAATGGGAACAGTTTTACTATTTTATAATGTCTGTCTCAATCATTCTCATAAGACTTTGGTGTTACAAATTTTGGAAATACCAATACTATGGGTACCAAATTTGTCCACGGTTATCTAAAATAAACTTTGAATCTTAGATGCAAATGGAATCCACATATCCACTAAACTTTAACCCAAATTCTTGCAGTTGTATTAAGAGTTGGCTAATTAAACAATACTAGCCACTTCACTGCCAGTGTTATAGTGTTCAATCTCATATTGCATCACTACACTGCATTAAAATGGAACAAAGTTGCTTTCTTGCTCTTAATTTTCTTTTGCATATCACCTTGCTTGGAAATTCAGAGTTCATTTTTTTTAATGAATCCAGTTTAGATTTATCAGATATATTTTAATTTTCTGGGGTACAGGAAAACACAGTTTTTAATTTATCTGTGCAGATCAATTCAAATTACGTGTTTTCTCCAAGAAATTGTGTTTTTTTTTCCAAAGCTCGATATAATCTTAACCAAACAAGCATCTTCCAAATGTTTTTGCACTAGAACTCTCCCAAACTTTTACTAAATTGTTTGTGGCTAATAGAAATTAATCCAAATATCTGGATGGCATAAAATTTGCCCAACTTTGCCTTAAATGAAAGGAAATAAATATAACAAAGGCTATAATATTAGGCAAATTATTTGATAATTCTAATGAAGCTTAATAGGGCATGTTAGTGAGAAAGTATATATATGAGTCCTCTGTAAACAAATGCAAAGCAACATAATCATATGTGTCTTACTCAAAACTAAATGTAATTAAAATCTGAAAGGAAATGCAACCCATTCCCTTACGTGCTGCACTTCCGAGGAAGAGCATATCCTTCCAGGCCTGGACGTAAAGCTATGTTAGGTATTATATTCCGGCAAGTGCGGCATTGGATAGTGATCTTGGTTGCTTTGGCTCTCACAGGAGTTGCAGCAATAATGATTCCTGGGATCTTCACCAAATGTGACATCTGTTCAGACTTCAAAACAAACAAGGAGAAATTACAACCGTCATGAAATCTGCAAATACACACACACACACACACACACACAGCATCCAAAAATCTAGAAATCCAAATCTCTTTTCCAGTGTCACTATAAGGTGTTCATAAAATGTTCCAATTATATTGGAACATTATATTCCATGTATCCAGTTAGGAGATACAAAAATACAGAATGAGGCACATAAAAACATGTCATACATATATCATTTATTGCAACCTAAGAACATAGGGCTCTTAGGTTACACATTTAAATGAACTTCAGAATGAAGTGTTCCTTTGAATCTGCTTTCTGAAGCCATAAGTTCCCCTTGTTTCCTACTGCAAAACATCTGCACTGCTTTATATTTCAAAAAGGTTTTATTTGCAGCCACCTCCTCCAACATCTGGAATAGTCAGAAGACTCTGTGGATGCATAAAGGCCTCTATGTCCACTTAACTATTTTGGGGTCTTCAGATTTTTTCAAAGGATTGTGAGCCACCTGGAGCCAGTTAAATTGCCCTCACAAGAAATATGTGTGCATAATTTATTGCAATTAATAATTAGGTACAGCAAAGAAAATAAATATCACTTTTGTGGTACAAAGCATCTGACGAGATGAAAGTTGGCATTGAACTAGTTTTTAGATTTTTATCCTGCCTTTAAAAGAACTTCAAGGCAACAAACATTCTTAATATTCTTTCCTTCTCCTCTTTTTTCCCTCAGCTCTGTGAGATGGGTTGGGCTGAGCGAATGACTGGTCCAAATTCATCCAGCTGATTTTCATGTCTAAAGCTGGACTAGAACTCATAGACTTCTGGTTTTTAGGGCAGCATCTTAACCACTATATCAAACTGTCCCTCCACAAAAATAAAGGATAGTTTTGATATAACTTTTATTTCAAGTTTATTTTAGAGTAAACGGATCACAGCTACAAAAGTTCCTTAAGGCAGCCATCAATATAAAGAAATTCTAAACAAACTGGAAAGACAAATCATTATACCTTATTGGCAAAATTAAGCTAATCGAGATTTTTATTACAATACTAATAAAATGCAGGAAAATGCAGAGGGAACCTTCATTAACTCTACAAAAATATAGCTCTAACCTCATTTTGAGTGAATCCTTAAAAAATAGCATATTTCAAATTGAGCTTCTTCTCAACTTCAACTTTTCTTGAAAAGAGCATGGAAATGATTTGCCATTTGGTTCTTCCAGGGTTTTACCTCTCAAACTAAGCTATAGTACAAAGAGGGGTTTCTGCAGGATGTGGTAAAAAAAAAATAAGGATGGTGGTCTTAAGTGCAATGCACATAAAAATTGGGTAGAGCTTTGATACACCTTTGTGGGTGACATTTTTATTTCTGTTTTACCATACAGATATCCCTGTATGGTATATCCCTGGCTACAGATCTGCAGTTTCCTGGGAACTTTCTATTCAAACACTAAGCAGGTCTTCCCTGTTTAGCTTTATGAAATCAGCCATAGGTCATACGGCTGAGGGTCTAACTAACCTTGAGATTTCGGATGTTGGATGGATTGGCATCTGATCTGAGCATAACCTGAATATCCTGAAGAGTCTCTTCTCCTATTGGCCGAGGACGTGTTATTTCATCAGCTACCTCTTTTGCAGCTTCTTCCAGCTAAGAAAGAAATGAAATTGTTTAAAATATAGGAAGAAAAGCATTCACCTTTTCTTAAAGAAGAAAGCCCAATTGGACAGAAATAGCTGCATATAGGTACCAGCTGAAGATGCTCCACAGGCTGCTTGTATATATAGTTTGCCAGATCTTCATCAAAGCTTGCCAAATCTTCTATCTCCACCTCAATCCAATATTGTCCAACATTATAATGACGTTTGAGCTCATCTCTTTCAATATAGTGGGAGAAAAAAAAGAGACTGTGAATATATTTATTGGAATAACATTCACAACTATGCACAAAGCTGCAGAACTCTAGGGCAAGTTATCTTATTTTGATATACTTACCAACATTTCAAAGGTATTTCAACTTAAAATGCTATAAACAATTGTTTAAGTTTTCCAAAAGAAAAAGGGCACCTGTATTTGAAAGAGAAGCCAGTCCGGTCTGTTCCAATGCGATACTGCCTTAAAAACTCTTTGAAGCGTTTCTGCAGCTGGGACTTTCGAACTTGCCCTTCATCTGCAACTGGGTCTCCACCAAAGCTATCGCTGTAGAAAATGCCAGGGTCATCAAAACCAGACATGCTGATTCTCTGGAAAAAAAAAAAAGCAGAATGGAGCTGAAAGATATCAATAAGATACATTACAAATATAGGTTTCACAACTTATATTAAGTCTAAAGCAGCTGGAAGCTGGGCAGCACTAAATTTAATAATTACAATTAAGACAGAGATCCAGTTTAAAGTATCAGGAAAAATACTTTTGAGCATATGCAAAGTTTACCCTACAGCTTTTATACAAGACAGCATTTTCCTTTGCATCATTTTTCCTTTTCTCTTGGCAGAGGTGGGTAGCTTATGATTTTCTGTTGCAAAGTAATCATTCCCAATAATTATAATGAAAGCGACATGAAGAATGAGTCACCTAGCTGCGAGATGGGCAACAAAATTAGACAGATTAAAGATTAGAAAGAAAGAAAGAAAGAAAGAAAGAAAGAAAGAAAGAAAGAAAGAAAGAAAGAAAGAAACTAAGTAAGTTCTTTATTGGCCGAGTGTGATTGTGGGTAGTTTATGATTTTCTGTTGCAAAGCAATCATTCCCAATAATTATAATGAAAGCGACATGAAGAGTCACCTAGCTGCGAGATGGGCAACAAAATTAGACAGATTAAAGATTAGAAAGAAAGAAAGAAAGAAAGAAAGAAAGAAAGAAAGAAAGAAAGAAAGAAAGAAACTAAGTAAGTTCTTTATTGGCCGAGTGTGATTGTGGGTAGTTTATGATTTTCTGTTGCAAAGCAATCATTCCCAATAATTATAATTAGAGCCACATGAAGAATGAGTCACCTAGCTGTGAGATGGGCAACAAAATTAGATGATAGATATGTGCTGCCGAAGCGAGCACAAAATTAGATGATAAATAGATAGAAAGAGAAAGAAAGAAAGAAAGAAAGAAAGAAAGAAAGAAAGAAAGAAAGAAAGAAAGAAAGAAAGAAAGAAAGAAGTTCTTTATTGGCCGAGTGTGATTGGACACACAAGGAATTTGTCTTTGGTGCATATGCTCTCAGTGTACATAAAAAGACAAGATACATTCTTCAAGAATCATAAGGTACAACACTTAATGATAGTCATAGGGTAATTCACCAACAGGACGAGAGCCTCGAGTTCCCTATAACTGATAACGGGAGATCTGTGTTTTTAAGCTGAAAAACTGCAAGCAGGAATCGTTCTTTTATTTTGAAGGGCACATTATAACCAACCAACTTTGATTCAATCGACTCACCCATCTGTGATACTTCTACAAGTTACCATCCTAGTAGGGGAGGATGGGAGTTGTGCAAAAGTTGGGCTATACAAGAAATGCTTGGAGGAACATTGTTTCAGACATGACGGGTCACTAATGAACATCGCCTCTCCTGAACTCCGGTTAACCAGCAGCCCAAGACTGACCCATACAAGCAGGTATCGCTCTAACGCGCGCCCCTGACCCCAGCGCCCCTCACCTGCCTCTGCAGCCGTAGAGAGAGAAACCTCTCGCAGAACGACTCGGTCGCTCGCTAGAACTCCGGGAGGCGTTTTCGCGGCAAAAAGTAATAAAAAAAGTTATTCTGGGTTCGCCGGCAGTTACGCACTCCGCTTTGCCCGCTGTCATTGGCTCAAGGGCAGCAGGACGTGTAACGATTGGCTAAAACCTCTGTCCTTTAAGCTTCACTCTTTAAGGGCGCGAGAGAACGGCGGCAGTAAGTGCCGAAAGCGATTGGAGGCGACCTAAATCAGGGCCCGCCTCTCTGCAAACTTTTCCTTTACCGAATTGGTCAGCCGTCCGCTAGACTAGAGGAACGTTTTTTTTCGCGCCAAAACTTGTCGCTTGCAGCGAAAAAAAAAGGGAAGGAAGGTTTAAAATGGCGGCTGTGGCTCGAAATGGGAGAGATTCGGCGCTTTTCGCTTTTTGCGAAATTCGCCATCGCGTTAGGTTTGTTGCCCTTGATAGGTATGGAAGTAAATAAAACTTGCCTTTTCCAAGCCAGAAAGTATGAGAAGATGCATCCGTTGATTTTGTTTTGCCACTCCCCTACAGCAAGAGATGGGGGCGGGGTGAGTGTGTGGAAAAGATTGAAAGCAGAATTGGAGAGAGATCTGCCTGTTACACATATGTTAGGCCAACGTTATTTAAAAGCATATAAAAACAATGCGAAACGAAGAAAAAAGAAATATCAAAGTAAGCTAAAAGTGCAAGTCAATTAAAAACATTTTTTTAATAATATTTTTTAAAAATAAGGTTTTTAGTAACAAATCAGTGCATTGGGATTTTAAGAGCCTTGGTGGTGCAGTGGACTAAACTGCTGTTAAAGTAGTACTTAGCTGCCAGCTGCCTGCAATTACTGCCAGTTCAATTCTCACCAGGCTCAAGGTTGACTCAGCCTTCCATCCTTCCGAGGTAGGTAAAATGAGAACCCGATTTGTGGGGGCAATAAACTGACTTTGTATAAAAAAAGAACACCTACTAAGCAGGTATATACAAAAGTATGAAGGCTATTGCTTAATGCATTGTAAGCCGCCCTGAGTCTCCGGAGAAGGGTGGCATATATAAATTGAACTAATAAATAATAAATAAATAAATAAATAAGTGTATTAGTAGGATCAAATAATATTAAATTAGTAATGTTTAATATTAAGTAATATTTATTTATTAAAACTTTAATGCTACGTTTAGATTATATTTGTAATCTTGATTTCAGGCCTTCTGGCCATAAATAAAATTGATTAATTGAAAGTGCAAGAAAGGAAAAACAAATAAAAAAGTAAACAAAAAGATATAAAGTGGTTTCTGATCTTTACAGCAGTTATTAAGTACAATTATAAATTTACCTATTTGTCTAAAGTCACAACTGATGTCTCTATACTCTTTGTCTAGTAATCAAAACCATAAATCATAAGCTTTTTACTCAGAGTCTATTTTTCTGTTTTATGCAAAAAATAAGACAAAGACTTTCCAGCTCTCTTTCCATAACTTACTCTCCAGGATTTCCACTTCATCATTTGTTTCTAAATTTACAGATGCTTTTTTACAGGGCTTTCCATTTTGTTGACTTATTCTTTAATCTTCTTTAACTTTCGAAGTCTTTGATCCATTCTTTTTTCAAAATTGTCAATTTATTATGTAGTGATTTAGTCATCTTAGCATCATTTTGGTTAACTTATTGTCCAATTCCTTAAAACATTTTCTGAAATAAATCTGGCATAAATCATCTCTCTGACGTTGCTGTATTGATCCTCTGCTATATTGCAGCTTTTCTGGCGATTGTCACTGTAATATTGTAATCCAAAAATGAAAGTGTCTCTATTGCAAGGGAAAGGTAAAAGGAAAGCTTTCCCTTCCCTCCTTTTGTCTTTCTGTGCCCTTAACATACTACTTTCTTCTCAAATGCCATTCCTTAGTTACAGACAGCATCACTCTGCCTCCTGTTATCTTTGTCTATTGTTCTGTAAATTCCACCAGTTAACTGCATAATAATAATAATAAAATAATAATAATAATAATAAAAAATCCATGAAAGTTCAATTTGTTTGTCTAGTTTAATTCTAGAAAAAGTGTAGAGAAGAGCAACAAAGATGATTAGGGGACTCGAGGCTAAAACATAAAGAAAGGTTGCTGGAACTGGATATGTCTAGTCTTATGAAAAGAAGGACCAGGGGTGACATGATAGCAGTGTTCTGATATCTCAGGGGTTGCCACAAAGAAGAGGGAGTCAAACTTCTCCAAAGCACCTGAGGATAGAACAAGAAGCAATGGGTGGAAACTAATCAAGGAGAGAAGCAACTTAGAACTAAGGAGAAATTTCCTGACAGAACAATTAATCAGTGGAACAACTTGCCTCCAGAGGTTGTAAATGCTCCAACGCTGGAAGTTTTTCTAGGGTTTCCTGCCTAAGCAAAGGGTTGGACTAGAAGACCTCCAAGGTGCCTTCCAACTCTGTTATTCTAATTACAATTTATTCAACAACTTTAGTCAGAAAACAATATTAAAAACCTTTCTCCATTTTAAACTTTCTTACATCCATTCCTTCTTGAGCTATTTGCCAAAAGTTTTTAAATCTTTAACCCCTCTCCCTCCCCTTTTAAGTCTAAAAAGAATGTTGAATCATCAAGTGGAATTCTCTTATCCTGCCACTCAGGAAATGTCTCTTTAACTATAAAAAACTATAAATCTCCACCCCGGACCACCCCAATGATGCCCTTGACGTGATGTCCCGGTGTCTGGAGGCCGTGCGGATCTGGATGGGGAGAAACAGGCTCAAGCTCAGCCCGTCCAAGACCGAGTGGCTGTGCCTCCCGGTGTCCCGATATAGTCAGTTGGTGCCATCTCTGACTATTGGGGGTGAGTCGTTGGCCCCCACGGAGAGGGCTCGCAACTTAGGTGTCCTCCTGGATGCATGGCTGTCCTTAGAAGAACATGTGACGGCCATGGCCAGGGGGACTTTTTATCACGTTCGCCTGATTCGCCAGTTGCGTCCCTTTCTGGATCGGGACTCCCTACGCACGGTCACTCATGCCCTCGTCACTTCCTGCCTGGACTACTGTAATGCTCTCTACATGGGGCTCCCCTTGAAGGGCACCTGGAGGCTCCAACTGGTCCAGAATGTGGCCGTGCGGGTGATTATGGGAGCGTCATGGCGCTCCCATGTAACACCTCTCCTGCACAAGCTGCACTGGCTTCCGGTGGTCCTCTGGGTGCGATTCAGGGTATTGGTTACCACCGTCAGAGCACTCCATGGCTTAGGACCTGGGTTTTTACAAGACCGCCTTCTGCTACCAATAGCCTCCCACCAGCCAATTTGCTCCCACAGAGAGAGGCTCCTCCGGGTGCCGTTGGCCAAGCAATGTCGGCTGACGACCCACAGGGGGAGAATCTTCTCTCTGGGGGCTCCTGCCCTCTGGAATGAATTCCCCCCGAGATGCGGAGGATTCCCGACTTACTCACCTTCCGCCGGGCCTTCAAGATGCTTTTATTCCAACAAGCTGGGCTGGCCTAATTTTTAAATTTTTTAATCGTTAACTCTTAATTTTTAAATGTCCAAAACAGGTAGTTTTATTTTAATTAGATATGGGCCAAATTATTTAATATTTCTTAAATTGTTTTTTAAATTTTATATCTGTGTGTTTTATTCTGGCTGTACACCGCCCTGAGTCCTGGGAGAAGGGCGGTATATAAATTAATTTAATAAATAAATAAAATTAATTAATTACACCCAAAAGTGTTTAAGTGAGGCTTGTACAAACCTTGTGTCCAAAAGGTTCTGAGCTTGATTGAGATCCCTCAGCATCTAGCTGCTCAACCCCTATTTTGTCTTCAAAAATCTGTAGTCTTCTCACAAGCAGCAAGTATGTGGAATGCAAATGGACAATCTTACAATCTCTTCTTTATGTTGGAAGACAGTGCCAGCCAGAATTCACCATCAGGCTATTTATAACTACAGTGCCATTTAGGACTGTCTAGTCTGTCAGATCTTCATACAATAGAGTCAGTTTGAATTTTTAATATGATAAATATGATAAACCTTACAAATAAAATCTTTTGGAAGCTGCTCCATAATTTTAAAAAGTGGGAAATACTGTATTTAGTTTAGGAAATACTTAGTTTAGGAAAAGTTTAGGAAATACTGTATTTAGACTGGAATTGTTTCCCCTCCCGCCTTTTATTTTTTGGGAGAATTTAAGGTTTGCATATGGTGTTAAGACATAATATGATTTGTTCAATAAGCATGGCAAGCAAGTTAAAGCCAAATAAATATGATAGCATAGCAGATGGGAATCTTGTCTCAGTCCACTTTAAAGACAAGCTTAAGGTAAGGACTTCATGTGCTAACTGGAAACACTCTGCATATATTAAATAAATACTACTACTCGTTGATGTTTTTTGTTTATGTATTGTGTATTTATGTTGTATTGAGTCATACTATCTGAATTGAGTAGCCTTATAAATCTTGAAATAAATTAAACTGGACTATCCCCTCTTTCACTTTCACATAGAAAGAAAAAAGATAGGCTGGGAAAGAAAGAAGGGTAGTGAGTAGAGGATAATGGCATGTGAACCTCTGCGGAATTCCATGGATGCCATAAGTGACTATTTTATTTATTTTATTTATTTTAATTTATTTTTATATGCCGCCCTTCTCCGGAGACTCAGGGCGGCTTACAATGCATTAAGCAATAGTCTTCATACTTTTGTACATTTTTTAATACAAAGTCAGCTTATTGCCCCCACAAACTGGGTCCTCATTTTATCCACCTTAGAAAGGATGGAAGGCTGAGTCGACCTTGAGCCTGGTGAGAATTGAATTTGCAGTAATTGCAGGCAGCTGGATGTTAAATGCTGCCTTAGTAGGAGGCATTAGCCTCCTACGCCACTCAGGCTCCTGAGGCTATTAAATAGTATATTCACCTGGAAACATTTTCAAGTAGAATTTACATAGGAAAACTCATTAAAAGATTGCAAGGCATTTTCTTCAGTCTTTTGCAGCATGAGATTTTTTAGTTTTCTGTATAATAATTAGGGAGCACTTTCATTGCTAAACAAGTATTCTTATTTCCTAGGAAACAGGGTTTGTGTAATCATATTAGATTGTATAGTTGTGTAGTTTGCTGTGTTCTGCAAAACCAGATATCATGGTTATATAAATTGATAACTGCTTTGTATGAGTTTGGCCAATATAAAGGTATTTTTTTTTATTTTTCATGGATGTGAGTATGAACTGGATGCTAATTTGTAATTAATCTAGCTCAAGATCAGTATGAGATTTTAGTAATGTCAATGTTCTTTCTAAGAAATAAAAATATTCCTGTGTTTAACTACATATGCTACTAATATATTTATTGCTACCTGAGCAAGTGCTCCTACCTCATATGTTTTAAGCTTTATTATATTTTTAGTAAATATATTCTAGACTTAAAACAAGCCTTAACAATATGCATTTTTCCTGAATCTGTCTAAAACATGATAAAGTAACCCTTCCTAGGTTAGCCAATAACATTAAGGCAATAAACCTATGAGTGGACTGCTGGATTCTAAAACATAAACAGCTGTTATGGAGATCACATGTTATGTCCTTCCAATAAATGCCTTTTCAATATTGACTTTTAAAAGATTTTATAATAACTGTAGTACTGAATGATTATCTTCCCAAATACAGGGATAAATTAACTTAATGGCAGAGTACTGATTAGTCCATTCTATCAGTTATATAACTCAGTGTTGAAAGCAAACATTTTTCAAACAATCTAACATATAAAAGTACACAGTTGAGTTAATTTACAAGGAGCTTTAATGAAAGTACATATAACTTAAAAGTACAAAGTACAAATACAAGAATGTTTTATTCTGTTCCTGAAAGGTCATTGCTAAGGCACATCTGTTTTAAAGTAGTAGAAGTGTGTCGCATAAAGGCACTCGATTCCATTTTAGGACAAAAAAAACAAACAACAATGCAACATATATTGTATAGAAAATCTTGTACACAAACACTGACAAAATATCACAGCTTGATTTATTCCTCACATATTCCAGATGGCAAGTTAACATTCTTTTCTCATCTTGGCTTCTTATTGGTTTAATGGCATGTCATAAAGTGGCATTTCAGGTTCTTTAGAGAAATGTATTTGACACAAACTTCTTTAAAAATGCTGCTGGTAACAACAATACCTAGAACTGGAGAAATAGTCAAGCTCAGTGCTTCTAATATGCGTGATAATCTAAATCTGCAACCTTCAATCTTTAAAAAGAAAAATGCATTAGTTCCAGAATAGGCAAGTAGTAGTAAAAGTGCTTAAGTTCTTTTCAGTTCATAGAGCATACAAGCCCACAACAACTGTTGTTGCTAAGACGAAAAGAGCAAGAGTCCAACGCAAGAGTGTGGTGCTGGGCAGCTGGTCTGTATGCTTCATCTGTGCTTGGCCACTTTCCTTTGGCACTGTATTAAGAAAACAAAAATTGTTCAGAATGAAAATCAGCTGGAAAGCTTGTATTACTAAATCATTAAGGACAGCAATGTTTTAGTCACAGTTATAGCATCACTAAATACCTAGTAGCTCTGCAAAGTAGAGCATACTGTAATAACACTGCAAAGTTTATGAGTATATTACAATTGTGTGGACTTAAATTGTGTGATAGACAACCATTTGGTGGTTGTAGCTTTCAAATGAATTAACTATGTTGGGTGGGGAGGGTGATGAGGGAATGTACAACTTGTAAGCAAGAACAACCATGAAAGTTAAGTATAGTCTAATAGTTATGCAATCAAATATATGAACATAAATCTGTAACCAGCAGTGTCTATAACAAGCCATGGTGATATCAACATGGGAAATATGTGTATCGTGATATCACAAAAATGATGAAATTATTCAATATATGTGACAAGATGCCCCTGTCATACTCCTTTCTGTGGATTATTCTATGAAATATTTTGTATATTGTATGAAATATTTTGGATGTTCATTCTTTGGTAGAACTTCACTTGTAACTTATAGTATAGCTGTAAATTAGTTTTCCATCTGTTTTTCATATCACTAATTGAAAATGTGCCATGTTTAACATATGGCCTATACAAAACCTAGATATTTTAAATGCACAGGGGAAAGTAGTGGCAAGGTGTGAAAATCATTCTAAGCGGGCATATTTTATAATGTATACTGATTTTTCAATTATCCAGGATAAAAATCAATAAGAAAATAAATTACGATAGTGAATATTAATGAATCATTATTTTTTCATTGCAGTTGCAAAAACAATCTAAAAGCTAAAATAATTTCTTACACTGTGTTCTGTTGCTTCCTGTTGTGTGAAAATCTAATTTGGATTTCCCAAGATGATTGTTCTGTGGAGGCTTTCCTTGATTCACCAACTTTTGCAGCTCCTGAAACACCTGAGAAAAATGAATCATAGAGTTTAATTGCAGAGAAGTTTTTTTCCCCTTCATTCCTGAATTTAGATTTTGTGAGATCCATTTTAAGGAATTTAGAAAGTCTCCTTATCTTCCAGTCTTCCAACTTCAGTATAACTTTTGATATGGAAAGCAACACAGAAAATGGATGTTTAATATGTTCAACGATGGCCATCTACTTTGCAATAATGAATATCAATAATAAATATAATTTAAATACAAAATGCTATAAAACTAGTGCATAGATAAATGTGAAAATTTGGTTCTTCCTGTAGATACTTTGCTATCTATCTGTAGGTAAAGAAAATGTATTTGCAATACCAGTAACATGGGAGGAGAAAAAGATGTCTCCAATTCATATTCCCTAATCAAATACATAATACTTTCTTTGTATCAATGGAATTTAACTTTCCTCAGTATGGAAAGTATTGGCCATGAGATCATCTCTCAATTACATATACATTTAATTTTAAATTCTATACTGCTAAGTGCCTCTATTTTTGGAAATAATGCATAACTATAATGAATAATCTAATCCCCTTTTTAAAATGTTCATGTTAATGGCCATGACCACATTTTATAAAAATGAAATTCAACAGTTAACAATATATAATATGGGGATGCATTTTTTAAAATATGTCTTGAATCATCCAAATTTCACCTTCATTGGCTGACTTAAGGTTCTGGTATTAAGAAACAGTTTTATAATATTAGTGCACTATGGTTTTCTCTATTCAATTTTTTCTTTTGAGATAAAGAGGCTCTTATACTGTAGCTTTTTCTCAGTAGAGCTGATATAACTTCTTTGTCCTTTCTCACAATGTTCTTTGAGATACAATAGTCTAATAGTATCTTAATAATATTCAATTGATATAAAATATAAAAATATAGTGAAAGAACCCAGGCTGAAGTTAAATGTTGAGATAAGGTAATTGTCTATAAACATGTCTGGAAGCAAGGATTTTTGATAGATTTGAATACTTCTATGTATATTTTCAAAAGATTCCCCCCCCCTTTTTTCATGAAATCTGTGCTCCTTTGTAAAAATTAACCAAATCAATTTGTAGCGTCCTGCTTGAATCATTTTAAGAATATGGTAATATGTTAACTAGTTATTGTTTAGACTGGTTGATTATAATAGAGCAGGTTGTTTTATTTGAGAGGGTCATCTTAGGCTTTTAAAATGCAGCACAATTATTTCTACTATACCCAAACTCCAGCATCATAATCATCTTTATCTTTTTCTTATGTTTTTGTTCAGTATTAAGCCGGAGGAAAAGTTCTATGAAAATTATAGCTTTGTTTACCCCATTGTTATTGTTTTTTGATAAAGGAGATATTTCAGTATACCAGATAAAACAGCAATCAAAGTTTACGTAGGAGAATTGTACTTCTTAAAATTATTTATTTTTTCGGTTTGAAAAAATTAAATATACGTGACTACTCACTTCAATATTCAAAAGAAAAGATTTTCTGGCCTCTTCAACAATTTTCTTGATAGTAGAAGAATCCATGGGGATGCTGTTCATCCGAGCTCTATAAAGCTGTTTGAATTTGCTGATGTTGGTGATTCCAGAGAAATTGAAGAAAGACAGCCCTTTTCCAGTATTGGGCAAACTGAGAGATTTCTGGGCAATCTTCTTCAGAATTTGGCCACCAGACAGATCTCCCAGGTATCGAGTATAAGCATGGGCCACTAAAAGTTCAGGTTCATGCTGGCCCACATGATGTATCCTATCCACATATGTTTGAGTTGCCTCCTGACACTGGATGTCTTTCTTCCATGAGGGACCATAGAAATATTCCAGGTCATCTTCCAGTGCAGCTGTGCGATTCAATTCATTGGGGAAATAAACAGGTGCATATACTGGGTTGTCCTTGTTCCTTTCAGATTCTTCCTCCAGGGCCACATAGATGCAATACAGAGAACCCAAATAAAGCTAAAACAAGGACAGGGAGGAAAAGAAAAACAGTTATAAAATCTCTCTTCAGTCATAAATGTTTCTTATTTAGTTGATTTGATATTTAGATTCACCTTCCTATTAAAAAGCCATAGTGTTCATGATTTTTTAATTCCAATTTTAGGTGGAAAAGGCTCCTAAGAACCAATTCAGTTTTGGAAGCATTTGATGTTTGGGCAATTTTATTTGAACGTCTACAAATTGCATTCAATCTTTTCATGTCATTTGGAATGATTATGATGTGACATTTTATATTGGCATTCATTTATCTAACTGTATGTAGGTTTCAAAATCTTCCTTAAATAGGTTGAATGCAGTAGTATTGCCTCATCGATGTGAGAAAAAGGTGTGGGACACCATATGTATTATATTTGATTGGTCTTCACTTGTTGACCATTTGAATCCCAATTATTGACATTCTACAGGAAATATAATTGATTTCCTAAAACTGCATGTATACTCAACCTACACTGGCAATGTTCCTGATAAAATCAGTGGGTTGTAAATAGTGAAAAAAGTTTCTAGTGATTTTCCTTATCTATTGTGACTTTCCATGTAAGTGTTTTACTGCTTCAAATACTCCTCCATCCCCATGTGGAGGTGACAAACTAGGCTCTCATTTTATTCCAGCATTATTTTCCTACAGTGCATAATCACCGCTAGATACAACCAAACTTTTAAAATGTATAGAAACATTTTTAAGAAAGAAGACTTCAGGTGTTATTTTTCCACTATCAGTTTTTAAAATATTTTTTGATAAAATACTTTGTGTAGTATTCGGTCTGAATACATTTGATCAGAAAAACAAAACTAGATCTAATTTTTAGCACTGTTTAGTTGATTTTTACCCCAGGTTTTGGACCCTTGTTTGGCTTGAGAGTATGGGAGAAACATGGGTAGAACAAAGTCATTAGAGAACATAGATTGTGATTTTGCCAACCATTGTTGTATTTAGTGAGCTACAATTCTGTCATCAGCTAGCAGTAGAATATGGTACTCACAGACTGCAACAGAATACATATTTAGAATATAATGTGTTAGAGCTTTGTCCAATACATTTTAGAAGCATCTGCTTTCTCTTATGCTCCTGAGTACTTAATGATAGAAATTATTTTATTTATTTATATTATTAAATTTATATGAAAAACTCCCTCTCTTAATTTAGCTATTAGAATCCTTTTTATATCCAAGGGTTGGTGCCCCTTGCACTAGCATTTTCCATTTGGCTCTACCTTGATGCCACTATTTTACACTTGGCATATCATGCAGTATTATGCAGATTAATGGATGAAACCTTTAATCAGGTGTCTGAAATACGATGTATTTGGCTTGAGGTTAGTGTCTAAATTGCTAGTCTGTAATTTTGCCTGTTGCATGTCTTATTTATTTATTTTTTTTACTGTGCCTTGTTTTTATATTGTGAGTTGTCTACTTCTCAAAAGCAGCATGAAATGCTGATCATCCTAAACAGTAAAACAGCCCTAGCCAGTTGGGATGACTCCTCGGAGGATTCAGCTTCTATAATTCCCAACCTGCATAATTGCTATAGCTGGATGAAGATGAAAAAGTAATTGTCTGATACAACTTGAAGATTCTCCTTTGAGAAATGTTGCAGTATGTACTAGGTGAGAATTAGGGAAAGGAAGAACTAAGATACATGGTTGACGTTGCTGCTTAATCAGTAGTTTTAGAAAGTGTAGTAAATCTTTGTCAGTTTCAGGGATTATTCTTAGAGAATTTAATGTATTGCTATTTTTTCTGGAACCTCTAAAACCAAGCAATTTTAAAAAATACAATAATTGTTCCTTTTCCAAATATTTTTTTTTATTATTACTATTAATACTTCTGGGTGGAAATGGCAAATTGTAGTGAATCACTGAAACTTCCCTAACCCGTTAGCTGGTAATCAGTAGCTTTGGGCAAAAATTCATTTGAAGAAAATGGAATGTACTGTCCTTATTCTATTTGCTTTCTCATTATTTGTTCTTACACCAAAAAATAACAACAGAGCCAATCATAATATACTTACTTGCATTGTATATAATTTAGACCTAATGTTACAGAACCATACACACATATCAAAACTTATTTACATTTTCTAGGTAATAATGGAGTTTTGAATAATGTAGTTAATTATATGTCTTGTTTATACTTTTTTTTTTTTAATTTGATTTATATGCTGCCCTTCTCCGGAGACTCAGGGCGGCTTACAATGCGTTAAGCAATAGCCTTCATCCTTTTGTATATTTATACAAAGTCAGCTTATTGCCCCCACAAACTGGGTCCTCATTTCACCTACCTTAGAAAGGATGGAAGGCTGAGTCAACCTTGAGTCAATACTTGCCCCTCACTCAATCTAGTTTACTAGAGTTCAGCCAATCAACAAAGAAAAAGAATCTGAAGAAGTTCTAACACTTATTTTCTTGAAGTATTTTGGTCAATTGAGGTTAATCTCTAAGAATTTTGTTTGTACTGCCATCACTTCCATTTTACTTTAGTAAAAATGTTCTACCTTATTTTTCCCTCTGTTGGTTTTATTAATTGTGTCTCTGCTTCCTCCAGCATCCATTATCCATTCAGCACTTATATCTAATGACTATTTCTAGTGAAAATAGTCTAGCAGTTGTACTGGAAAATGAATATTCAGGTATTTGTACATTTCTTTGGTCACCTATACTGACATGTTGCAAAAATGCATAATATGTTCCTATCCAAAAATAAATCAGGGAATTGTGTCTTCCCATCTTGTAATTCCAACATAAAACTCTATACTATGATTTACACTATGAGTTTCCTTTCTTTTTTCTTTTAGGAGTTCCTCAATTCACTTTAAATATATTATGCAAATATAACAAACATATAATGTGTGATTTCTTGTTGAATTATACATTCATAGGTGTACATGGTGTAATGTTGGTATGGTGTAATGTTTTTGTTTCAGAACAACAATATTTACCAGCACAGTAGACTTGTCTGTCAGGTTTATCATGGGGTAATTTGTTTTCCTGCTTGTTTTCTTTTTATTAATGTGTAATGCATGTGTTAATTATTCTATTTACAGAATTCAATATTTTCAATCTTTTATAAAGTTGTTCATTCTGACGAAGTTCCTCTTCTCAAGCAAAACCTATTCTATATATACCCCAAGAATATCTTGAGCTGAGTATTTGATTATGCCTTAACTTTAACAAGCATTATACTATCAAGTGTACTAAGGAATAAGTTTTAGTGAAAATTATTTCTGAATAAACATATTTAAGATTGGTATAGCACCTTTGTTTATACTTAGGGAAAAATAAAGCATTTGCTGAAGTCAACTACAGTGGAGTCAAGCACAAAATTGCTTACACCAGTCATAATTAAGGAGTAGAGGGTCAAAATCAGAAGAAGGATGATGTTAGGCTTCTGTCTCTATTTCATTTTTTATATTTTATTAAAATACTAAGGTCCATAAATTCAAACCAGATCAAATGTAGTAATTGGCAGAAGTGGCTGTACCACTGAAGTTAATAAATAGTAGAAATTTAAAAATACATAATTACCCTGGGAATTTATTTTCAGTTCCAGAACTGAAATTGCGGGGGGGGGGGGGGGGGGTGTTTCCTCACACAAATCTACCCACTCTTTTTTTTTTTTTTTCTATCTGGTACTTTGTCTTCCATGGGAAGGCTGGAGCCTTGAAGGATCTGTGGTTCTAATGTAATCTGTCCAGTTTCCTGTGCCCAGGATAATAAACTGGTTCAATTTTCTTATACATCAACTTACATTATATTGTACCTACACATCTGTATTTCCTAAACATTAAGTTACATTATACTGCATCTACTGCTTAATTTGCAATTTATCCGTAAACCATTGCTCCTCCAAAACCACAAAACGTACCTTAAATTCATGAAGTGACACCTGTCCCTTTTGGAAAATCTTCATGAATTCTGTGTTTTCTGCCTCTTCATGAACATCTTTGGTGTTTTCCTTCAGGGCTTCTGAAAGGTCCTGAAACTTTCTATTGAAGATATGAAAGAAATGGCTTAGGGTAGAATTGGTATTAAAGAATTTCTCATTAGTCCTTTAAGGGGGAGGGCCTTCTCTGTGGGGGCACCTACCCTCTGGAATCAGTTGCCCCCAGAGATAAGGAGAATCCAAGACCTCAGTGCCTTCCGCCGTGCCCTTAAAACCCATTTTTTCCAGCAAGCCGGGCTGACTTAAGAAGAAATTTTAAATGTTTTAATTGGTTTGTGATTTTTAATTTTTGGGCCAAATTTATATATATATTAATTGTTTTTTAATATTTGTATTTCATGTTCTTAATTCTGGCTGTACACCGCCCTGAGTCCTCAGGGAGAAGGGCGGTATATAAATTGGAAATAAAATAAAATAAAATAAAATAAATAACAAAGAAGTTAAATTGGCAATCTTAGGAAACCAGAGAAAAAGATAAGCATCCTTTCTAGACAATAGCGAAAGGACCTCTCTATTCTTCAAGGACAAGGTATGTTCAAACAAAAAGTTACATTTCTTTGGTCAAAAAAAAAAAAAAGTTTGGGAAAAATTACAGATATCAGAATAAAAGATCACATATTAGGCTGACATTTAGAATGGAATCAGATTGGTGGATTACAATATATTCATACAAAGTTTTCTTTTCTGGGATCACAGAGACCTGTTAGAGAAATACCAAGAATTCTAATGTAGAACATCTGTGAATGAGAAAAGAACATGCTGAATATATTTATGATTGTCTTAAAACCAACACTCACCCTTCAGTGTGCTGAGCCATTGTTCCCTTTTTCTGTTTGCTATCCTTTCTTTTGTCTTTCTGTTGTCCGTTTGCTTTCTTCTTTCCAGAGGCTGCGAGGTTTCTGAATGAAGCAGTCCTCCTTCATCATTCTCTTTATACGTTTACTGTGGGATCACGTGCTCAGCCAGAAAACATCTGACCTCAGAAAACATACAGTTCCCTTGCAACATGTACACTTTTTTTGCCACACCCCGTCACTAGAGAAGTTCAGCCCTTTTTTTTTCTTCCCTGAGTAGGGAGGGAGGAAGAGAAGTCATCTGATGCTGCTTTATTGACAACTAAGCACAACAGGATGTCAAAAGAATGCTGGGCATTAACTATTTCATTCCACAGAGCCAACCAACTTCTCTTTTCAAATATTAGTGACTCTTGATAGCATTTGTTTTTTATACATATTGGATATACAGTACAAGCAATTCAAAAGAGTCAGACAATGTACTGTACATCATATTTTTGTTCCTTGATCTAGGGAATAATCTTATTGGAAGCTTTAATATACATATGGCAGTGGAAAATTTATGTTGCTGAGGTTTCTGTCAGCCTACTGGCACAAAGTTCTGGCAGTGTAGATCTGTTGGTAGGATTTGATTAGATATTCATGGGGAATCCAGGGATGCTTGGTGGCTGAATGTGAATCCTCTAGAACCAAATCCATCTTGTTCCTCCTGTATATGGTCTCCAACTGGGTAAGCTTATTGCAGGATAAATTTCTCCCCTTTGTAGTTGACAAGTGGAGAAAATAATGCTTCTTCCTTGATTATAGTGCATCTGTAACTCTTCTTTTGCATTACGTTGGGAGTACACTCATCTATGTGGCAGTTTCATTGGAATACTCTGGGCGGGTAAATTAATTGCCAGACTGAAATCAATAGTTCTATTAATGATGTACTAAAATAAACTTGTTTATCTGTGGCAGAGGTAGCCAATCTGCACCCCTCAAATCCTTTGCGAGTGACCAATTCTGCCTTCTGGCAAAAATGAACTTTTTCTCTTTTGACAACCCTCTGGATCGGGGCGGGGTGGGGGTGGGGGCAGAAAATCTCATAAAGAAAAAGGTCTAGAAACATTGAATAATGGATGACTGTCAGGTTTTGACTTTGTCTCCCATCCTGGAAGGTGGCATCTGATAATTACCCATGAAGAGAGATAAAAGTTTCTGTGATTGATTTACTGCAGTAGTTTCAGTGGAAATGCTGAGTCTGGGTGCTGAAGGGTAGAGAATGATCATTGTAGAAGGAATCTATTTTCATTTGTTTTAGCTTGGGAGGCAGACACATGGAATCCAGGAAAGAGGACCTATGTGCGCTGACATTTCATCTGACTCAGCTCAACTTCTCAAAAATGTCACTTTTCTTCAACTAGCCAGATTATTCCAAAGCATGGTGACAAATGGCTGTCACTTTTTTCCCTATCTGGCTATATCATCATTGAATTTATTCTTACATGTAACATAAAATAATTATATAACAATACAGAGACAGCTCACATTATCTACCAGACTGGTGAGTCTTCTTCTTGTGAGATGATATAATGAGACGTTACAAAGGATGATTAACTGTTAATTGTTAATTAACTGTTAATTGTCCCTTGTGATGTGTGCTGTTTGGGCCTTGTAGCAGGGATTCTGAAGAAAGTCCAGTCTAAGAAAAGTAAAGAACCAGAAATATCTAAATATCTAAATAATTCTTCCCACGGGCCATTAGAATCATCCAGTGGGCAGTTTTAAGCACCAGTGTTGCTTCATAGAAAGCATCCTGCTACTGAAGTAACCTGTTGCTAGTGCCTATTTAATCATCATTTTCTCAAATTCTTTGATATCATAATGGCTGCACTAATTCAGTGAGTAGGTCAGAAAAGCAGCATTATAAGAAACTCTTGTGTAAGCCTGTGCTGTCATAAGACTCCACAAATAAACCAATAAAGACCAATTTATTACGGTCAAGATGATCTTTGAGCAGGGATAGAATTTTTTGGATCATGGGACTTAACCAATCCACAAAATGGCTACTGTAGGCCAAGACACAACTTTCTTAGCCATTTTTGGACTTCATTTGTTTAATTAAATAAAGGGAAGAAAAAGAAAAAAAATAAGGGAAGGAAAAGGACCATTCTTTTCCAACCCATCTAGTTCTACATAGTTCTATTATATATGTCTTTTTTTCTTCTTTCAGTTGGATGGAATATTTCCACTTAGATACCGGATGTAGCCACCTCCCATGGTGATTGTACTTAATTTTCAAAAAACGTTTGAGACCTTTTTGTAAATTAAGGTGATACCAGATGCTTAAGAAAAAACATGTTCTCAGTAATATTTATAAAATAGTGTTTTGGTCAACAAACTAAACCTCCATTTAATGTTTTAGAAAATACTTGCATTTGGAACTATTGGGATACCCTACAACTGATTAAACCTCTCTTGTATTTGTGGGTCATGCCATTTTGGCAGTATCAGCAAGGACAAACACCTTTGCAGATTGGAAAAAGGGGGAAACAACTTTCCTTCCTTAGAGTTATTGGCACAGAAGCAGAGACAATCTCCTTTCTTGCCAGTTGATTTGCTGTTTGCTAGGTTGAGGAATCTGCACCTCACAACAGAATTCTTCGTTATTGCTAAAGGGCATTTTTATTTAGAAGTTCTTCTAAACGATAACCTTTTAACCTCCTAAAATTATTCTCTTCTTAACTATCTTACTGGTACAAGATTAGATATTCACCATTAGCACTTAATATCTGAAATTTGGAATGGCCAGTTATTTAGCACATGAATGTGGTGTGAAATCATGCTTCAGTTCCTACCAGTAATGGCTGCTTCTCTTCCAACTGTTGGTAAGAAACAATGCAGGAAGCATCGAGAAAGTCACATGCATTACTCAGCAACAACAGTGCCTTCGTTGCAAGGAAACCTTCAAAAATGACACAGCAAAACGTTCTGTGCCCCTCAAAAGGAAATACTGACTCAGGGAGCACATTGTCTTGCTGTGCAACAGGAAACAGCAGCTGCTCCAAGGGTGGAGAGGAGAGAGGAACTAGCAATTGTTTTGTGAAAGCTCCCTAGCAAGGGAAAGAGAAGATAGCCTGTAGAATGCATGAACAAATAGAGTTAAGAGAGCAGTTTTAATTTCACAAGTCATTTTGATTGTACAGTTCAGCTTAAATGAAATATATTCTTCATCTTTTGAAATTTTCTTGGCAACATACTGTTGGATGGTTTGCCAGTGTTTACTTCTAAGATGTACCGGTATTTCAGTTTTGCATTTAGCCTAAAGCTATGCTCTTACCCAAGTATTAATAATCAGTCCTATCTTTGCTTAGCAATTTTCCAAGCCCAGACAAGATGAACTAGCTCAGTGTTTCAACCTTAGCAAATTTAAGATGGGTAAGCTTCAGTTCCTGGAATTCCCCAGCCCTATGTTTGATTGATCATAATTTATACTTCTGTGGGGACAAAGTATCAGTCAGTTAACTCTCCATGGTCTGATCAGCTCCATAAATATAACATTTTGCATGCTTCATATGCCAATAAAATAGAGAAAAATGTTACAGATATGATGTAGACAAGAAAAGAGAACTGGACACAACAGAGAAGAGCAATTTTAAAGAAAGAGCAATTTATATTAAAATTAATGCTTGTTCATGATAATGGACAAATCTTATGTCCTGTGTTGGCAAAGCAAAGTTATTAATAAGCTACATACTGGATACTTGCTTCCTCCATTATATTAGAAACAATACTCAGATATAAAACAGCAAACCCAACATAAAACAATATATGCCTGGAAATAAAAGTATTTGATAAAATAACATAGTGTTTACAAATTAATCAGTCTACAGTTAGATCAAGAAATGGAAGGCTGGAGCTCTGCAATCTTTGGTATTATAAAAAGGGAGAATAAAGTTTTGAGCCTTGGCTTGCACATCAGCAAGTTTTCACGTCAGATCTTTATATTAGTTGAGCTTTCTCAATGCACTGATGCCCTTTGGCTTGATCATCACTTCATTATTATTTTTGGTATTAATCAATGCTGCAGCCTTCATGGGCATGATTCAGAAACATGCACACATTTCAAATTAAATAGGAAGGCTCATGTGCTTCTGGAGTCAGAGTGCATTAAGAATGCCAAGTGCAACACTTTCACTAAGTCATTGGCTTATGAAGCAAAGATAGGCTGAGCTCATTTTAGCCTCACGTGTGGGATCAAGAGCGTCAAGCACATGGGATAGAGTGTGAAGTATTTTAAAGACAACCTTCCTAACCTCTGATACTTTTCAGATATTTTGGACAACCATAGCTTTTATAGCTGACCAGCAAGGGATGGGAGTTTTATTTTACACCTCAGGCAGTCCCTGGATTGAGAAAATTCCAAGGGTGGCATATAACTCTATAAACTGGTGATGGTTTTCTGGATTACATATGTGCCCTTTACCTACTGCTCATTCCTGCAAACCCAGGAGCTGTATCCTGAATCAGTCATCTCAGCAAAATCACTTGGAAAATGCTCAATGAACTTGATGCTAATTACTTTATCACGTTATGCTAATATTGATTTAAGCTAGTTTAATTGCTTAGGTGTGACAGAAATGCACAATAGAATTGGATTGTGCACCACTGAAATACACACCCTTACCCAGTGATTCATAATATGAACAAATGAGATAGAAACAATATGAGCAATTCAGAAAACCGTCACCAGCGTTGTAATCTGAAGAGAGAATACACTTTGTTCCTTAGGATAATGCGGGTCCTTTCATTTAAAGACTGTGCCAGTTTACAAATGGCTCCGTTGCTCTTTGATACCTTAGTATTGTCTATGTTCAACAGCTGAAACGCTTTGATTCTGGTGTATTTGAAAATAGAGTGAAAGGAATGATATGCTGTATTTTTGGACATGCAGAAACTCCTGCCATATCTGTCTTTCAGTTCCTGAACTTAAGATCTTTCAAGTAGAAAGATAGAAGAGAACATAAGAAGTTCAGGATTGAACTATGGGGTCTTCGATGCTCTCTGAGCTTGGTTGTTTTCAGGGTACTGATCATTTTACCTACCAGTAGTTGGGTAATGAAACGTCTTCAAGAAAACAGCCAAGCTCAGAAAGTATCAACGACTCTACAGAAAGATAACTTGATATCTTTTTAGCTTCCCCTCATGGAAACATCTAGAATTTCTTTGCATGTGAGAAAAAAAAGACAGGCAACATGAAGGACATGAAGAATCAGGCAGGCAAATGGAACAATAAAAGCTTTGCATGGATTTAATTACCATGAGGGAAGCACAACATTTATTTAAAAAATGTTTGGATTTCTCAGTTTGCTTATCTCTTGCTAAAATCACATTTTTTTCATGTAATTGTTGGATATTTCTTTCATGGTTCAACTCTCATTTGTTTCTTTTACTCTGTTTTCCCTATATTTTTCTTGAAATGGCAGCAAAACAGATGTTCTGATCATTTCTTTGAGGATGTCATGGTGACTTTTTTTAAAACAAAAGTCTCGTTGCTATTTATTGATTATATTTGTTGATTATTGATTATAATTCCTGGCCCCCCAAGAAAAACACAAGTCCCTGTATCAGTCTAATAGCAACCAGGTTGAAATAAATAAACTGTACTGTTGAGGACTTAATTACCAAAACCCCACCTCCCAATCCATAGCTTTAATGTAGATTTTTTTAATAACAGTTCACAGTCTGCTTCAAAGAAATGGTTACTATTTTTATTGCTTTGCAATATTTGCCTTTTATACACTTGCCACGGTGGCAAGATTTTTTTTAGATAGATTATTTTCTTTTCACAGAGAATGAATTGCAAAATGGCAAAACAATATAAGGCAAAAATCAAACCAAAGGAAAACTAAACCAAACAAAAGTACTCTTCTGTAACTGATAGTTCGGTATGGTCTTTTTAAATACAGTATGTTATGAATGTATTTCTTTTTCCCTGGATTAGCCGTTAGTTGGGCCAGAAACTGTTAAATGAACTTGAACCCCATTGTTTATGAGAAAATTGCTTGCGGTTCATCCAAAGAACTGCTTTTCTCAACCAGGATGTGAGCCAACTCAAACAGCTGCAATCTCAGAACAGCTAACAGGAAAACAAACACATGCAGCTGTGACTCAGCAAAAATAGGGATTGAAACATTTACTCAGCAATGTCAAGACACAAACAAGATCTACCATGACACAGCAGAATTAGAACAGGCACATGGCTTGAGACAACCCCCCCCCCCAAAGATTAGTCAGCACTGTTCAAACAAAGGGCTTTTTTGTGCAAGTGAAATAGCTCATTTGTGGTTGGAAAGAATCCAGAACTCTGAAAAGATTCCCTAAGACAAATGAACACACACAACTTTTACATTATTCATTGTAAATGTAAGTGTGTATCAAAATTATATTTCATTATGGTAATAGTGTGTGATCAGTGAGACAGAAAATAAATATGTTTAATTTCTAACCAGGATTAAAAATATCTGGTTTCTGATTAAAAAATAGCAGTTCCCAGAAATGGATATTGTTGAATGTATTTTTAGTAATCTTTGGAAATGCAAGGTCTCATTTGTATATATCTTAGTATGGTCCTCTACCTGAAACACAGACTTTGAAACTGTTAGTTGTTGATCAAGCGACAGTACAGAAACCGTCCCATTCAACAATCTATGTTAGTGGGTCTATAGTATTTCAAATATAACCAAATATGGATGGGTATTTTTAAAAATGGTTTTGATCAACCATTCTATTTAGTCTATTTTCTCTGCTACCCACAATGACATCAGCAAGTATTGTGGGCCCAATTGGCAAAAAAAAAGCTCAGGGCCATAATGGTTGGAAACATGCAGAAGAGGACTTCATCCTGCAGTGGATAGACAATGGCTAAAATGATTATATATATGTATGTGTATGTCAGGGGTGGGTTCTACTTATCTTTACTACCGGTTTGCAATGGGGCTGCATGCGTGTATATTTCACTCACCTGCGTGCTCTTCTGCGCAAGCGCAGAAGCGTTTTCATGACATCAGGGTCAGTGGGCGGGGCCCCCTGCCAGTTTTACTACCAGTTCTATAGAACTGGTGCGAACCGGAGGCAACCCACCACTGGTGTGTGTGTGTGTATGTGTAGTTTGCGCTAATATACTATATATACGTATATATCAGTAGTGGGTTTCAAACCCCGTTCTAATGGTTCCCTTGTGTGCGTGAGTGTGCTCACGTATCGCTCAATGTTTCTGAGCATGTGCAGAAGCTTCTGAGCATGCACAGAGACATCCGGGCGGGTGGGTGGAGATTCCTGCTGCCGCTGCTACCGGTTCACCCAATCCGTGGCGAACCGGTAGCAATCCACCATTGGTATATACATATATATAGATAGATAGACAGACAGACAGATTGATATAGATATATATGATAGGTGCAACCTTCATTTTCCTGAGCTGTGAGAAATACTACCAGATTTTGGTGAAGATATGAAGCAACATGTTCCTATTGATCACATCAAATCTCAAAAAAAGAGGATTATATCCCCAGATGGTATTATTTCCTTTTGTTACAGATCTACCCTCTTAATACAATTCCTCTCTGCTGATTAACACAGAGGTAACAATCAGAAATCATAATCTGGTATTCAAATTTACAGAATTAACTGTGCATCATGTGCTGAACTGCAAACTAAACCCATTAGCTGGAATTCTTAGTCTACCAAGCCCAGCAACTTAGCATAGGACTCTGTTTAGAAACTACTTTCTAACACTTTGCTCCCATGGTCAGGCAATATCTGACTGGTGCTAGCTGGTATCATTCCTTGCACACTTCCCCACTGAGCTTGAATTAGCAGAAAACAGAACTAAAATAATACTGTATTTGTCCTGTGTCTGTTTCAGATCACTGAAATCTGCTGACGTCTGCACAAAGTAATGGGTGATAAAGCCTAACTAATTGTCCAGACCTCAAGGATGTCCTTGAATTGTGTTGGTACTGCAAGGCAAACATCACTTTAACATTGGGGCAATGAAGAGTGGCTTAAATTTTTCTCGTTTATGGGCTTGTGTTTTGATGAAAATAGGGACATAGAACATAGCAGGAAAAATATTGCCAAGACACATTTATGCTGTGAGTTAAGCGCAGGTGGAGAAAAACCTGTTACTATATTAAAAACACTATCCAATAACCAACTGATTGAGATAGCCTTATTCATAATAAATTCAGAGTCACTCCTCAAAATTTCTATGATCTAATTTATACATTACAAAAACTCAAGATAATTTGTTTGGTTTTAGCTTGGCATATCGTAATTTATACTAGTTCATTCGCATCACATGAACTCTGCCCATTCTGCCTCGCTAAAAGAAAAAAAGTGAAATGAAATTAAGTATGTGAAATTGAGTGTGTAACCTTGGGCCATAGTATAATGATCCAATATTGTCAATGGCAAGAACTATCATGTGAAGTTTACCCTGAAATTTCCTCTGATAAAAATAACTTTGCCCTGAAATAAGATGGAATCATTTTTGCAGTGAACAGCACTATATGAAAACAAACAGGAAAAGTCCCAATAAAAATACAAACATTTCCAATTATCAGCAATTCTTGGTCAGTTCCAATTTCATTCAGAAGTTCTCATCACTTCTCATCTGGAAGCAAAAAATAATATCCAGAATTTATGGAAGAATTTATGCATGAAACAAATAAAATGATAGAGTGGATTGTGGGGAGTGGGAAACAAGGGAGGCTGCAGTCTGAATTAAAGTTGGGTTGAACCAGCCATGTCACGATTCTACCGTTTCAATTCCACACCATTCTTTTGCAGTAAGAATTAATTAAAACGTAAAAGACAGGAAGAAAAAAAAGAGAATTTCTTGTTTTTTGTCTGATAACTCTGTGTTTTTTAGTGCGACTGTTAGAATATTCATTTCTATGTCGATCTATTTGAAGCTGTTTAAAATCTCTACTCAACAGTAGTAAGTTTGATACCACACTGATGTCATATGAAAATAGTGCCCTCTGTTTATTAGAGGTGGAAAGCTAAGGATACTAATTGTAAAAATATGTCAAAAGCATTAAGGAGGTTTGTTGGCTATGAAGTGCTACAAATTAAGAGAAGGAAGCAGAAAAATTCAAAAGGGAGATGAAGTGCTTTGCCTTGGGAAAGCATATAGTACATGTCTGAAACTATGAATAGACTTTATTTATTACATTTATATGCTATCCATCTCACTCTTCAAAGTGACTCTTCTCACTCTTCAAAGTGACTCTTCATATTGTACATTTAGCTATAGGCCGGTAGGTTTGATTTGTTTCTCTAATTGTCTATACTCGATTTCATCCATCCATTATTCTTCATTTAAATGTCACTTTTCCTACAAAGCACTCAGAGCAGTATACAGCATATGACCCTCACTCTAGTTTATCCTACAGGTATGTCGTGAAGATTAAACAAACTCCAAAAACCAGCCAGTGATTTTTGTGGCTGAATGAGAATTTGAATTGGGGTCTTTGAGTACAGACTCCTGGTACAGCCTCATTGTTACAGTATATTGGCTATTGTCTATTTCCTCTTTTATTTCTTACCCTACTACTTAGTTAAATCACTCTGCCAAAAGAGACATTGATTGAGAATTAACACATCTTGGTGCCCATCAGGTTCCATATTTCACTGCAATAACTATTCCAGTCTTACTCTGAGAGCCTATATTTTTTGCTGCTGTCTGCCTGTGTCAATGTTTGTTATTGATCCTCTGTTCCCAAAGGAGTAACAAGGCAACATCAATATCTGCAAATGATTGTTGATAATGGCTAGAATGGAGAATAGTAGCAACTACCATTGGCATACTCAGTAATTTTCCCCTGTTGAAGAGAGTGAAGATCCATTGTAGGAAAAGAACATATTGAGGTGGCCTTGTTCAAGGGCATCTCTAAGCCTCATGTGGCATTGTCATAGTTGAACTTAATGGGTTGCAACCATTTTTTTATATCTATGTTTGTCTATCTTCTGAATAACCTCAAATATCTTCCATAGTCATTTAAACAACTGACTATTCTTTTAAACAAATGACTGTCCTCAAACAAATTATCACTGTCTACAAGATCTCTGAAGAAGTAGCATAGGAAATTCTGATTTCCTAATAAAAATGTAGAAGTCTCTTAATATCTAATTTAGAGAGCAGACAGTGCAAAGACTGCCCTCTTCCTCGCTGGTCTCTGGTGTATTCTTAGCACCTCCAATCAATAGTTTCTCAGGCTAATAGCTCTGGCAAAATGCAAAATGCCAAAGGAAATGAAATATGTCTTTAAAGGCAATGAAGGTAATAGGATTAGACAGATGACATGACTGTATAGCAAGGCAGGATAATTTGTGGCTACAATGAAAAATACATCAGCAGAGTATGCCATCAGCTACAGGAAAACTTTGTGGCAAAGAAAGATGGAACCAGGTTCTGGATGGGAAGTATGATAGGTAGGTAGGTAGGTAGATGATAGATAGATAGACAGATAGATAGATAGATACATAGATAGATAGATAGATAAACTTTATTGTCGCTTTGAATGTGCACTAATTGGCATACATTAAAATGAATTTTTGTTGCATACAGCTCTCAAAGGGTCATCACCTTCAATATACACTACATAAAAAGAAAAAAAATAAATACAAAATTATGCATTTCCCACATATATGACACAGAGAAACAACAATGTGATATTGTACTCTAGATAATTTTGGGAAAGTTGCAGCTTTAAGCTAAACTATTTTTGGAAGATAATTTTGAGGTTACTGCTTTTTTTTTCTTTTGAAGTTAAAACCGGTCTTGTGAATGGTCCAACCCCTATTTCAGTATACATCTTTTTAGGAGCTAGACATGAGAATTTCCATCAGGATATGCTTAAAAATATTTGTGTAAGATCAAATTGGGTGCAATCTTATTAGAGTGGATTCTGGAAGAACAGACTAGTTTTTTTGACCTTAATCTCCCTCCACTTTCTTTACACTAATGTATATTCTTCTCCCCTGCAGTTTTATCTTTTTCTCTATGGAAAGACCTGCTATACAAGAGGAGACCAAAATAATTATTGATGAATGAAAATAAGAAATCAATTTCATCATTTCAAATGTTGAACCATACTACGCAAAGGATGTTCTCCCACTGTGTAACACAAGGCAATTGCTTTTATTACCTCTATCCCAGATCACAGGTAGCTGTGAAGAACTTGATGGCATGGATCAAATTCACATTTCAGCTTGCTAGAAAGACACATTGATAAATGGTAGTTTCTAAGGAGCAGATGCTATTTTTTAAAAAGATTGTTGACTGTTTTCTTTCTTCATTTGTTCCAATGGTAATTATATTAATCATACATGTAATCATAAAGATGATGACAAATATTCACATTATTTTACAAAATATTCCTTTCTTGGGATACTCCCTTGGCATATTTGGATATTAAAGCTCCAGAGATAAACTTAACCAACAAGTACGTAGGACAGATCCTTGTCTCAAGAGGCTTATAAACTGAATCTGACAAGGAGGACAACGGAACAACTGAAAGGATTATTCAATAGAATAATGTGTACTGAATAAATTCGATTTATTATTGGGCATGGGGATTAAGGGACTAAAACTAGGAATACAATACCAGCAAAGTGGTTTGTGAGAAAGGATTTGAAAAGAGATGACAATTTAGCAATTTAGAGAGGCAACATGTTCAAGATGTTCATGCTCAGAAAATGTTCAGGTTGCAAATGCAAATAAATGGAGAAGAAGTTGAATGAGTACTTTTTTGTTTGGCTCAAAAATTTATGGAATGATAGCTGTAGCTGAGAAATAATAAGATGTCTGCTATTTGGGAGAAAAACAATAAAAGATCTAGACAACATGAATGTGCTGGGACATCAGACTAACAACAAAAATACACTTTCTCAAGGCTATTGTTTGTCCACTTGCAACATTATGAATGGAGGAGTGCCAGGAAGAGAAAGTAAAGCTGAACAAAGAAAAATGGATGACTTTTAAACTGTGTTGTTGAAGAAAATTGTTGAGAATAGCTTAGGTTAGAGGTTCATAAACTTCTTGCCATCACATCTCACTTTAGTATAATCTTAATGTAGATATGTCCCCTAAAATTCCAAACACTAAAATGGACACAAACAAATAATGAAAACAATCCAATGAAAGTTTGGGAAAAGTGGATTTATTGTTACAATGTACAGCAAAAATGTGCTTTGTACATCCCTTGGACTATTTGCATCTTCACAAGGGAGATACACTTCACAGTGTATCACAGTTTGGGAAACCCTGCCTTAAACTATAAGAACTACTACAGTTCATGTGGTATATCTAAACTGCTTAGTGGAAGCCATAATAGTGAAGTTAAATTAGATATTTTAGATACATAACATGAAGGCAGAAGTATAAGACTGCTGCTTGGAGAGAAAAAAATAAGGCAATTTAAAAAAAGACAAGATAGCTAGACTTTATCACTGATGGCACACAGATAAGCATATTAGAAACTGTTAAGGACAGACAATTCAGGAAAATGATGTCCATTGAATCACAAAGTCAGAGGCAATTGAATAAGTGCAGAACAGCTATACATACTATTTATTACCATTTATTCAACAGCCAGTCAATTTTCTAGGCTGAACAGTTTATGGAACCTTTAATGCAAAGTTAAATCATCTTTTTAGAAAATGTACAGTAGCTTACACCGAACAATTTAAGCTACTGATCAAGTAGCTTAAGACATCCATCTTTAAAGTAAAGATGTTAAAGCTTTTGCTGTATTACAAAGATAAATATCTTCAGAAATATGAGTCATGTCTTCCAATTGTAAAATTGCTTAATAAGTTTTTTAAAAGAAACACAGGCAGTTTGCTTCTGCTTCCTGAAATTCTAACTAAGCTATATGGTTGTAAATATTATTTCTTAACGCCAGTTGAGAGGGGGAGGATGGGGGGCAGTTCTCCTATAGTCGGGCACGGCAGTCAGGATGGGTGGAGACTTGGTTGAGTTTCCATTGGACCGGGTCTGCAAAAATAAGGGAAGACCCTCCTCCTGACTGTGCCTGTCAGTTTTTCGACTCGGTCGAGTCCGGACCAGTCGCATCTAGGATAGCTCCATTCCAAAGCAAAAAAAAATAAAAAAATAAAAAATAAAATTAAAATAACAGCAGATAGAAAATTAAGATTAATCCTATTAAAGCTCCCTGCTAGCGATCGGCCCAGCGAGAGACTTGGCTCCGCTGGAGACCGCGCTGCGGTTCAATTGCCGGCTGGCAATTGCCCGCCCACGCGCACGAGTTCGCTCTGTCGCGTTTGGGCCTAATTATATCGGGCGGCTGCAGGGACGGCTGGAGGACGTCGATCGATCGCCCGGCGGCTCCTTTCGGTGCGACGTGTATTCCGCGCCCTGTTAGTGCTGTAGGCCGGCTGGCTGGCACTTTCGTCATCGGTTTGCCTCGGAGCGACTATTTAAGGCCTCAGGAGGACAGCGTGGCCTTTCCCAATCGGCCAGCAGATCTTTAGCGCGAGGGAAATTCCGCGCTTCTGGGGGTGCTTCGACCGGCTGGCTAGCACACCCCAAGGCCTTTTTTTTCTCTGTCCTGTTTACCCACCGCACTGTGAGTACAGCCCCTTGAGGGCTTTAGTGGGCCTAGTGAGTTTCGGGGGTTGGCGGCCATTTTATAGCCCTTCTTCAGAGTCCTTCAAGATGGCGGACGCCAGGGCTCACAGTAAAAGCACTAAAGGGAAGCGCCCTCCCCCAGCAGAAGATCCAGGAGAGGGTACTTCCTCTGGCACCCAGGCTAAGAGGCCTAGGACTCAGGCTCCGAAGCAGGCCTCAATGACCAGAGAAGAGAAGAGGAGACATAAGGCGATTGAGAAGGCCTGTAATAAAGCGGCCTCCTCTTCCAGGGCACAACCTCTGCCTTTTACTTCGTCAGTATCTGACTCTGTCTCATTGGGGGAAGCTCCACATTCTTCTCAGGTACCAGATCTCTCCCCAGATATCTCAGTCACTGAGGATTCCTTAGCCCCAATTCCAGAGGCTGTTTTCCCTGCAGAGGATCCTGCTCCACAAGCACTTGTGAATCCAGATCCCATTTCCCAGTCTTCTGGAGACCTCAATAACCAGGCCTCTCAAGGCCAAAAACTAGATGTCACTCCAGCTTTGGCCCAGTTGATTGCTAATTCCATCAGACAGGGGATTGCCCAGGGACTTCAGGAGAGAGCTTCTTCCAAAGTTTCTGATTATTTGAGCCGTTACACCCCTTCTGTACGCTCCCAGCCTTTACAGGCCTCACCTCAGGGTCCAATGAGAGCAGTTTCCCCTTCCAGGGACAGCCAGGGCTCCCTTTCAGGTGAAGAGGAACAGGCCATCATTGAGCAGGATTTATCCGAGGATGAGGGCCTGGAACCTGATTAAACGCCATTCGTCGGCCTGTTTCGCCCTCAAATGTTCCGCTCTTTGTTATACAAGGCCCAAACCACCACGGGCCTTGGCCTTCCAGAGAACAAAGATCAACCCCAGCCAGGGTCATCGGCAGCTTCTTCCTCCCTATTTGAGGTGCCTACAATTCAAACCGAAATTGTGCCTGCACCTAAATTATTTACAGATGTATTGCAAAGGCAATGGAAGAATCCTAGTACAGGTCCAATTCCTAACAGCCTTGATAGACGTTTATATAATTTGGCGTCGGAGTACGCTTCTCTTTTACAGATACCCTCTGTGGATGCACCAGTAGCAGCCCTCTCATTACCTTCACCTTCATCAGGTCCTGCAGAGGAGTCACTAAGACCGGAGGAAAGGAAGGCGGAACGTACACTTATTAAGGGTCATCAAGCAGCAGCCTGGTCTGTCCAAGCAGCTTCTGCTGCATCCTTTTTTAATCGAGCATCGATCCTCTGGTTGAAGCAGCTGCAAGGGCGTATACCCTCTACTGATGTGAGAACGCATCAGGATATTAACAAGATACTAGCAGCAGTAGAATTTTCAGCTGACGCCACCTTGAACGCGGCTAGATTTTCCGCAAAGGCCATAGGCTCTGCAGTCACTTCTCGAAGGTTATTGTGGTTAAAGTATTGACAGGCTGACGTGCGTAACAAATGGCGTCTGGCCTCATCGCCATATGCGGGTGACAAGCTTTTTGGCCCTTCACTTGAACCTCTTCTAATTGAGACCAGAGACCACCGAAAGATCTTGCCAGCCATGTCTCGCAGAGCAGAGGGTCATTTGTCTGGCTCCTTTCGGTCGCAGTCCTTTCGTGGCTCTGATACCAGCTATTTCCAGCAGAGATCTCAGCGCACCTTCCAACAGCGGGGGACCTTTCAGCACGACAATCAGGTCAGACAGGGCCCCAGATAGCCTCCCAGAAGACCCCAGAGGGGTGGTAGAGGACGTCCCTTCCGAAGGTCTCGCTAGGGGTCTTGTTCCGACCCAACTGGGGGGCCGTCTATCCCTTTTCTCCCAGGCTTGGGAGAATAGCATTACAGATGAGTGGGTCAAAAATACCATCAAATTCGGCCTTTCCCTTGAATTCTTATCTACCCCTCCTAGTAGATTTATTTGTTGCCCTGTCTCTCTTAACAGAGTGAAACGGGCTCAAGTAGAGGCAGCTATTGGTCACTTATTGTCTATAAGGGCCATCCAACCTGTTCCTCCTACTGAATTTGGACAAGGTTTTTACTCCCGCCTTTTTTTAGTACAAAAGTCCTCAGGGGGTTGGCGCCCTATTCTCGATTTGAAATCCTTGAACTGGCATATAATTTATCGCCGGTTCAAGATGCATTCCTTACATACAATTTTACTTTGTATTCGGGAAGGAGATTTTTTGTCTTCTGTGGACTTAACTGAAGCCTACCTCCACGTTCCCATACTTCCCAACCACCGTAAATTCCTTCATTTTTGTTATAATAACAAACATTATCAGTACCGTGCCCTTCCCTTTGGTTTGTCTTCAGCCCCCAGAGCCTTTACCAAAATAATGGCTGCCCTTATGGGATATGTAGCTACCATCCCCATTAGGGTCTCCTTTTATTTGGACGATGTTCTAATTTTGTCAAGCTCCTTACAGCAGGCACAGACAGACCTAGCTACCACCCTTCAGGTCCTCCAGAACCACAGGTTCTCGGTAAATCGGTCTAAGAGCCACTTAAACCCTTCTACTAGGATACGCCACTTAGGGGCGGTTATTGATACCTTGTCCTCCGAGGTCTTCCTTTCCCCAGACCGAGTGGACAGCCTTAGGGGCTTAGCTAGCCGAATACAAGATAGGGGGGCTTCCTCCGTCCTCTCCCTCTCTCGCCTTCTTGGCAAGATGGTGTCTACCTTCGGAATAGTCCCTTGGGCCCGTTTACACTGCCGAGACTTACAGTGGCTGCTACTACCCTTTCAACGTTCACATAGGGACAACTCGACCACGAGGTTGATTTTACCCCCTCCGGTTCTACGGTCTCTCTCCTGGTGGACGTCGGAAGCGTTGTTGAAAGGGACCAAGTTCCGAGAACCTCAGCGTCTGCTTATCACGACGGATGCCAGCTTGTCAGGGTGGGGCGCTCATCTGGGTCCCCACCTAGCTCAGGGCCTATGGTCAGAGATCGAGCAACGAATGAACATCAATGTGCTCGAACTGCGGGCTATTTTCCTCGCCTTAAAGGCCTTCAAACCGCACATCCTTCACCGGGATGTCCTAATTCGCACCGACAACGTAACAGCCAAGGCGCATGTGAACCGTCTCGGGGGCACACGCTCCAGGGCCCTGATGCGAGAGGCACGACGGTTGGGCATATGGGCGGAGGCCCACCTGGCATCTGTACAAGCGGCTCACATTTCCGGAATTCAAAACCTGATGGCCGATTCCCTCAGTCGGGCGCAGATAGACAACGCAGAGTGGTCCATTTCTCCCCAGCTGTTCCAGGAGATAGTCCACTGCTTCGGTCTTCCTCAAGTGGACCTCTTCGCCAGCGCTTCCAACCATCAGCTTCCTCAGTTCTTTGCCAGGTTCCCCTGCCCAGGGGCGGAGGCAGTGGATGCGCTGCGGTGCCCGTGGCCAGCCGGACAACTTCTATATGCCTTTCCCCCAATCAACCTCTTGTCCAGGGTAGTACGAAAATTACTGCAAGAACAGGCGGAGATGGTCCTCGTTGCCCCATCCTGGAACCGGCGACCTTGGTTTGCAGACCTCGTCTCCTTGTCAGTTCAACCACCTTGGCGGATACCGGACAATCAGGTGACGCTCTCTCAGGGTCAGTTACAACATCCAGACCCTCTCTGGTTCCAGCTCACCGTTTGGCGGTTGAGCGGGAGTTGCTAACCAAACTTCCCTTATCGGAGGGGGCCATTTCCACTATCCAGGCAGCACGAAGGGCATCTACTACCCGCATTTATGAATCCACCTGGCGTGCCTTCTCCTTGTGGTGTAAAAGGCGCCTTCATACACCTATGTCAGCGTCAGTTCCTTTGATCATTGAGTTCCTTCAGGACGGCTTTGTCGCTGGTCTATCTCCAAACACCCTTCGGCGTCAGGTGGCGGCTCTCTCCACAGTGTTGTCCACCTCCTCCTCGGATCCTTTGTCCAAGGAACCTCTAATTCGACAATTTTTATGAGGCGCAACGAACATCCGACCTCCCACAGTCCATAGGTACCCCACGTGGGATTTACCTAAAGTTCTACAGGCCCTCACCGGGCCACCCTTCGAACCTCTACGAGACATTTCCTTGAAACACCTTTCTTTCAAGGTGGCCTTCCTAGTGGCAGTGACATCGGCCCGTCGAATTTCAGAGATGGCGGCCCTTTCGATCCGGAAAGAACTATGCATTTTCCACCAAGACAGGGTAGTGCTCAGACTGGACCCTTCCTTCATCCCGAAGGTTAATTCAATATTTCACTGGTCTCAAGAAGTCCTCCCAGATTTCTGTCCAGCTCCTCGCCATCACCTTGAGAAGAGATGGCATACCCTGGACGTTCGACGAGCGGTCAAGATATACATCGCCCGCACTGCAACCTTTCGACGTTCGGATGCACTCTTCGTGTCATTCTTACCTTCTTCCCTGGGATCTAAGACCTCCTCTTCCACCTTGGGCCGTTGGATTCGGGCGTGTATTTCCACAGCTTATGAGGCTTTGGCCCTTCCGGCTCCACGCAACATAACTGCCCATTCTACGCGAAGTGCGGCTACATCAGCGGCATGGTTCACCCGGGCCACTATCGATGAAATTTGTCGGGCAGCCACTTGGGCTTCCCCTTCCCCTTTCGTCCGTCACTACCGCCTGGACAAGTTTGCATCGGCGGACGCGGCCTTTGGACGAAGGGTTCTCCAAGGTGTCCATACATCCTCCTGAGTGCGGGACCGGCCATTTCCCGCCCAACTGGACACCTCGCTTTGGTATGTCCCATCCTGACTGCCGTGCCCGACTATAGGAGAATGGGCGTTGGTACTTACCTGATACGCCTCTTCTCTGACTGTCGGGCACGGCAGTCAGCCCCTCCCTGTGTGGGGAAGGCCGGTCCCTGCTCAACTTCACTGGGGAGGGGGCTGGGGTGTTCTAATGTGTTTGTTTTCAATTCCTAGATACGACTATCTGCACAGGCTCCCTCGTCTCAAAACTGACAGGCACAGTCAGGAGGAGGGACTTCCCTTATTTTTGCAGACCCGGTCCAATGGAAACTCAACCAAGTCTCCACCCATCCTGACTGCCGTGCCCGACAGTCAGAGAAGAGGCGTATCAGGTAAGTACCAACGCCCAATTTCTGTATGTTATGCATTTTTAAGCAAAGACATCTACCTCACTTCTCAGTGCTACATGGGATTGGAAACTACTTTGGATTTTGCAAAGATTTGTGGAGAATGATTAAAACCCTCTGAAGATTTAAAACTGAATACATGCAAGACTAAATTCGTCTGTGTGCATTCCCCAAATATAACAGCATTATCATTTAAACCTATCTTAGCTCCTGGTGGTTGCTAGGAGTAAAAAACAGCTTATTCACACACTTATTCAATGAACTCCTGGTCATTTTATGGGCAAGTCTATGTTTTTTTCTTGAGAGCAGTGCTGAAATAGTTTGCCACTGTCTTCCTCCAGGATGTGCTTTTCTGCACTCCCTAATTAGTTTGCAAGGGACACGGTGGCTCAGTAGCTAAGACGCTGAGCTTGTCGATCAAAAGATTGGCAGTTCAGCGGTTTGAATCCCTAGTGCCGCGTAACGGGGTGAGCTCCCGTTACTTGTCCCAGATTCTGCCAACCTAACAGTTCAAAAGTACATAAAAAATGCAAGTAGAAAAATAGGGACCACTTTGGTGGGAACGTAACAGCGTTCTATGTGCCTTTGGTGTTGAGTCATGCTGGCCACATGACCATAGAGACGTCTTCGGACAGCGCTGGCTCTTCAGCTTTGAAACAGAGATGAACACTGCCCCCTAGAGTTGGGAACGACTAGCACATATGTGCTTTAGATTAGTTTGTGGCCTGGTGACCAAGAGGGGAGGACCAGGATGAAGATTAAATAACAGTTCCTGAATGAAAGTTAGCCAATGTTTTATTTTGCTCCCTTATCAGTTTCTCTTGTTTACTCTTCTGAATTTGAGAAAGTCTCATTGCTGAAACAAGGGACAAAGAACCTTCCTTGATAAAATAAGGACAAATGAAAAAAAGAAAGACAAAGGATAAGTGCTGATACACCAGTTTTATACAAACCATTTGATCACTCAAAAGTGGGTGACTACTTGCCCTTATCTGTAAATAAAACCAAGACCTACAGCCCTGTTATTCTATCCAGGTCTTCCATCCCAACCTGATTAGCTTTCAACTGAAACAAAGTCAGCCTGGTGCTGAGATCTACAGTCAAATAAAGTATTTCCATTTGTTCTTCCAAAGCGCCCAAACTATTTGTCAGGCAGAAATTCTTGAAATTCTGGGCTTAGAATACTTAGAACTATGCCGCCTTTGGTATGACCTAAGCGTAGCTCATAAAATTATCTGCTACAATGTCCTTCCTGTTAATGACTTCAGCTTCAACCACAACAATACATGAGCACACAATAGATGCAAACTTAAAATGAACCGCTCCAAACTCGATTGCAGAAAATATGACTTCAGCAACAGAGTGGTCAATGCCTAGAATGCACTACCTGACTCTGGTTTCATTCCAAAACCCCCCAAATTTTAAGACTGTCTACTGTCTACTGTTGACCTCACCCTATTCCTATGAGGGGCATGCATAAGAGCACCAGTGTGCCTACCATCCCTGTCGTAATGTTTCCCCTATTTGTATCTATTTTATGTATCCAATCCATGTTTATACTTATTGACAAATAAATAAATAAAAAATAAAACATGCTCTTTTCCTGAACAGGGGATGTTTACATGAGAAATGCTGCTGTCCAGATGTTCAGTATTTCGAGATTCTGTTGCTTTTATTTTTGAAGACTTGAATTGGCAGCCCTTGACTGAGATGCCTATAAATAGAAGACTGCACTCTCTAAAGCAGGACATGCCACTATCTTATTTAGACTTTCTGTAAGATAGACAGCATGGTCATCTGTGCATTGCAGCCCTTTGCTGACCTCTGCTGGTCTAGTTGTTTCTGCTCTTTTAATGGGAGCCAGTTTGGTATATATATAGTAGTAGTAAATTTAAAATTACTGACAAAAGAAATAAAGGGAGACTAGTATAGCTATTGTCGGGTAAATTTAAATACAAAATAGTTTGTTGTGGAAGTGACTGCCTGCAAAGGCTCCTGGATTGGGACTGAAAAGCGAAAGCGGAAGCAGTATGCTCCGTCCCATATTTGGGTAGACCAGGTTGCCCTGATAGACCGGTCTCACTGGAAAAACACTTACAGTAGTTGTAGTTAAGGCATTAGACTAGAAACTGGGAGTTGTGAGTTCTAGTCTTGCCTTAGGCAGGTAGCTAGCTGAGTAGTCTTGGGCTAGTCACTCTCTCTCAGTCCTAGGAAGCAGGCAATGGTAAACACTTCTGAAATCTTGCCAAAAAACTGCAAAACTAGTCCAAGCAGTTGCCAGGAGTCAACACTGAATACACCAAAATTTAAAATAAAAAGAAAGGTTTTTTTTTTTTTTTAAAGGGTGGGCACAAAGGAAAGTGTTTTAAAGAGCACTTAAAAGGAAAGCATGATGCTTGTAAGATATCTGGTATCTTGCTGGAATGTATTGAAATTGGCTAGTGGCACAATACATGTTATGGGAAAACATGTAACATCCCATTCTATCCACATTGACTGACTGATCTAAAACAAACACACAGAGATGTCTATGGAGATTCTCAGTCATCCGGGTCAAAAGGCAACTGGACTTTGTTTTATTTCAGTTCTGCAGAAGCTTCTTGAATGAGAAGCGAGACATCTTCAAGGAAAAAAAAAGTCCAGTTGTCTTTTGAAAAAAATAACATCTTTGGGAAAACACACAGAGGCAGACACAAAACACCCCTAATTGTTTTTCCCAGAATAACTTGCCATTACAATGAAAGGACTAGTTATGGAGTAAACTTGCTCCCACCCACCCCCTTTTTTTCTTTTGCTAAACTTTCTTTGGTCTTGCATTTGGAGTCCTCCTTTTGGCATCAATTCACCATTTCCTACATAAAAATATACAGTATATATATATATATATATATATATATATATATATATATATATACACACACACACACACACACACACACACACACACACACATATATATATATATATATATATATATATATATATATATATATATATATATATATATATATATATATATATATACTGTATATTATATATACAGCAGGGGTGAAATTTACTTACCTTCCCTACTGGTTTGGAAGTGCTTATGTGCTTGCATGCATCACATGCGTGCACGGACCCTCTGCACATGTACAAACCCTGGTTAAAACCAGGAAGTAACGCCAACTGGGCGGGTGGCCGGAGCGTCACGCTGCCATTGCTACCGGTCCGCCGAACCACCCGCTGCCAACGTTACTGGTTCGACCGAACTGGTAGCATTTCACCCAATATATAGTATATTATATATAGGTCCAGAGTGCACACTCCAGGCATTCTAAGTCCTTTGGAAAGTCCCTAAACCCTTCTCAAGTAACTTTTAGTAGAAAAGAGAAGGAGATTATTATCTACATGGAGGTAATCATATAAACCACACTTCATTTAAAATGTAATTTAAAATAAAACATTGATATCAATGTTTGATATCAAACATTGTTTTGTCCTGGTTCTGTTTCATTTTAGGAGTGAAGCCCCTGGTGCACTACCCAAAGACTGAAGGGCGTTTTCCTTCCGAAGATGATTGTGCAGCCATGATGTACTGTCATTTTCAGCAAAGAGTAAGAGCACACTGGATGTCTTTTTCCCCACCCCCCCCACAGCCAGGGTCCCTGATGTGGGCTGAAGGAGTGGTCGAAGGCAAAGGCTGGCCCAGGTTCAAGAGTTGGGGCCCTCCTTCCCATGCAGATGAACTTTTACACAGTTCAAGAGAGATCAAGAAAGGGTAGTGCTGCATTGTTTTGCATCATGGGATTCCATGTGACCGCGTGTCTAAAAAGGGATTCGGAGTATCAACTTGAAGAGAGCTCCTGCTTCTCCAGTTTCCAAGAGGACATTTGATATCAACAAGCAGCACACGTACTAAGTAAAACAGCACCTTTGGTCATCTGCTTTTTTTTTTTTTTTTTTTTTTAGAAAGGATTTCATTTCTTGAAGGCCAAAAACTTAGGTTATAATCAGGACTGCAAGGAGGGAATGAAAGAGGAAAAAAGTACGGTAAATGGGCATCTGGAAAGACACTCTATATCTTTATATAGGAAGATCCGTGGTGGCGCAGTGGCATAGTGGTTAGAATGCAGTACTGCAGGCTACTTCTGCTGACTGCTGGCTGACTGCAATTTGGCAATTCGAATCTCACCAGGATTGACTCAGCTCTGGATTGACTCAGCCTTCCATCTTTCTGAGGTCGGTAAAATAAGGACCCAGATCGTTCGGGGCAATATACTGACTTTGTAAACCGCTTAGAGTGCGCTGTAAAGCACTATGAAGCGGTATATACATCCAAGGGCTATTGCTAGTGCTATTTACAGGGAAAGCAAATACCCAGACTGTTCCACTGAGGGAAGGGAAAACAGTCCTGTGAAGTCTATTGACTCTTAATGGTGCTGCAGAAAATATATTTTCTGGATGTTAAAAAGAATCAAAACTTTAAAGTATTTTATAAACGTACATGCCTCTTTATCTCTAGGGTGCTTATTCGGAATTGTCCTCTTATTTCAGGGAAGCAAACTTCTTGGATTATTTTAAAATGCATTGTTAATTGTAGTGTAGGGATCGGGAGACTGAAGATGACTCATTTTTGTAGCCCACCCCTACCCAACCCTCAGTGTGCCTTGACCACATCGCCAAAATGAAGCAGAAATCTTGTCAATTTTTAATAGCAAATCTCATCACTGTCCCAACAGGCCAGGAAATAAATGAATAAAACTCAGCTTTCCGGATTAGAAAAAAAAGTGGCCTTCGCATTCTCGTCAGACTACCTAAATTAAAAAGGAACTGCACACAGATATTACTGGGTATGAGTCAGATTCTAGACGGTATGATTGATGGTTAAATCCAGCACCTGAAAGCCTGCAGATTGTTCTGACTTAAATGTGCATTTGTCAAATGTTCTCTCAGTGTTATGCCTCTGGTTTTAGGAACCAGTATTTTTTCCAAAAGATAGCAAATTATTTTGTTGTTGGGAAATTATCATTTAGCTGTTTGATCTACTGTTTGCATGAGAAAACACAAATTCTTCAGGTAACCTGTTGCATAAATATCCTTTACATATTAAGAATTCTTTTTCTAATATCAAAAGTCTACAAAGTTCAACCAACAAAGGGATTTAATTGTTAATACTACCCCTCCTCAACAGCATGGAAAATCTGTGTAGCACAGACATGGCGAAAGCCCCCTTTTCGGTTTCCACAATCATCCTGCACTAGAGACCTCCTCATCAAGAGTTCTGCAAAACGGAGCAGCAAAAGTAAAGATGGTACAACATAATACAAATGCTGGCAGAACATTCCAGGTAGGTAGCAGCACAAGGGAAGTGCTTTTCATTAGCAGTTTGGGATGGACATAATTATGAGACTGGCTGGGATAATAGAAGCATAAAGTTTTGCCTGGACAATGGCAGCACAGGAAATAAATATACCATGGTCGATGGTATCGACCATGGTATCATGCTGCGCCGGTTAGAGGGGTTGGGGGTGGGGGGCACCATCCTATGGTGGTTCTCCTCCTATCTCTCTGACCGGTCACAGTCGGTGTTGGCAGAGGGGCAGAGGCCGACCCCGAGGCTCCTTGCTTGTGGGGTGTCGGAGGGGTCAGTCCTCTCACCCCTTCTGTTCAACATTTATGTGAAGCCGCTGGGTGAGATCATCCGTGGTTTTGGGGTGGCGTTCCATCAGTACGCTGATGATACTCAGCTGTACATCTCCATCCCAGGCCATCCCAACGATGCCCCTGAAGTGATGTCCTGGTGCCTGGAGGCCATGCGGGTCTGGATGGGGAGAAACGGGCTTCAACTCAACCCTCCCAGGACCGAGTGGCTGTGGCTTCCGGTGTCCCGATATAGCCAGCTGGTGCCATTGCTGGGTATTGGGGGCGAGTTATTGGCCCCCATGGAGAGGGCTCGCAACTTGGGCATCCTCCTGGATGCACGGCTGTCTTTAGAAGAGCATATGACGGCCGTGGCCAGGGGGGCTTTTCATCAGGTTCGCCTGATTCGCCAGTTGTGTCCTTTTCTGGATCGGGACTCCTTATGCACAGTCACTCAGGCTCTCATTTCCCGCCTGGACTACTGCAATGCTCTCTACATGGGGCTCCCCTTGAGGAGCAAGGTTACCTTTAAAGCGCTCCATGGCACAGGGCCTGGGACCTTACGGGACTGCCTTCTGCCACCAATAGCCTCCCACCGGCCAGTATGCTCCCACAGAGAGGGACTTCTCAGGGTGCCATCAGCCAGGCAATGTCAGCTGGCGACCCCCAGGGGGAGGGCCTTCTCTGTGGTAGCAGCTGCCCTCTGGAACGACCTGCCCCCAGAGATATGTAGGATACCAGATCTCCGTGCTTTTCACCATGCCCTCAAAACTTTTCTATTTCACCAAGCTGGGCTGGAGTAACCCCCCCCCCCCCGCCCCCTTAGATATTTTAATTGTAACGGATTTTAGTTGGGATGTTTTAAATCTGGGCCAAAATTTAATTCTTTTAATAATTTTAAATTTTGTATTGGATGTTTTTTATTCTTGGCTGTTCACCGCCCTGAGTCCAGCAGGAGAAGGGTGGTATAAAAATTTAATAAAATTAATTAATTAATTAAATAGCCAAGTCCTCATTGATAACTTTTAGTGCTGGCACAAATAGCTTCCTCCCACTGATTTTCTTAAGTTTATCCTGAAAATCATCTATCAGGTCAGGACAGTTCCCACTGAAATTAGCAGCTCTGGGCTGTGTAGCCCATCATCCCAATGTGGACTCCCATGAATTGTGAAATTCGCAAAAACGACTAAATCCATTTGAAAATCTATTAGCAAAATGTGCTTCTTGTGGCACATCTGGTGATAACCATTCACATTATTTTGGGGAGTATTCTTTTGGGAATATCTGCCTGTAACAATCTGGACATCCTCGGACAGCATGCATTTCTGTCACTTTCAGTATAAATAATCCTGTTACAGCAAGGAATTGTCCACAATGGTCCCTGTCCTTAATTTCCTGGGAATGCCAGGTTCTGCGATATTGTTTCTTCATGTGTAACTGGTTCAGGAGTGCTATCAAAGTAGAAGTCTAGGATCTCATTCAGCAGAATGAGTAGGAAATCCAAACATATGGCCAACCTGACTGATCACAACTAGAAAACCATTTAACATCATGAAGTTCAGAGTCTACAGCTTCCTATGTGCACTATAGCACTTATCTGATTGGTACCTTACAAATATAGTAGCTGTGATGTGCATGGTATGCATAGATGCAACTCTGGCATTTACCTGTACAATTTGTGAAAGTTTTCTGTGCTGTTAAATTTGCCTACCTCCTCTCTCACATTTACACATTTAACCGAAATAAGTATACTTCTCTCTTTACTTGCGCTTGTCCCTCATCACCAACAACCAAAGAAATATTTTTTTTAAAATTATCAGTTTTGGCTTCTTCATAACCTAACTGTCAAAATATACTAAAAGTAGAAAATTAATCTGGGGAAAAACCTTTTAAGCTAAAAACGCTACACTGAATTTCAAAAAGAAGTTATGATGTACCAAGATTTTAATATACAAGTTTCACAATCTAGGGCCACTGAAAAGAAAGACAAGTTTATCTGTATTTTCTAAAAGAATTGCTATCATATTAATTACAGAAATTGACAGATGCTAATCTTAACTGTACAGCTTAATCTGAGAGCTAATGTCCTAGTTCAATGCTATAGAGCTTGGGTTTTATGGGCCTGGTATAAGAATATCCATGTTCAGTTGGATACGTACAGGTGGCACCTACTCAGCAAATGTTCACATTTTTTAAAAGTCTAAATTAATACAAACTTCAGTTAGGAGTTACTTCCTTGCTTTGCTTTTGTGCTAGGAACTACAAACTCTTGCTGAGAAGCCTCTTGACTGCTTCTCCTTGTACTCTTTCTCCACATTTGATTAGAAACTGTATTATAATGTAAGCCAAATTTGACAGAAAACATATTTGTAGTGAAGTCATTTCTTTAATATGGCATATACAAAGCAAGTCTCCCAATTACATGGCATAATTCAATAGTGCCTTCCCCCAAACCATAAACCATAACCATAAACCTGGTGAATGTCATTTGCAGTTCTTTCTGAGAATATAGTGGAGCGCAATCTAAGGGAAGATTATGGTGAAATCAGAAAAGTCATGATAGTGGGTTTCATCAGATTCAACTTTTTTTTTTCCAGAAAAGTCTTTGCCTCCTGGACATTCTAGCTTTGAAAATTGAAAGAAGCCATGGAAGAAACTGATACTGCTCAGAATTACGCACTATGCAGCTGGTATCTGGACTGGAGGGAGAATGTGCTTAGCTTGCGAGCAGAATCCTTCATGCAGAAATATTGGTATGTAACAAAGTGTTTACATGTGTGTGTGAAAAAAGACCACAAACAGTACTCTTTTTTTTTCTACAGCAAACTGGATCTGTAGTTTCCTTATTGCTAGAGAAGAAAAACACAGAAAAGCCAGCTAAGGATTGAAAGAAGCAGCCCAATTTGACCATTTTGTGCAACTGCCTGTGGGATTGGGAAAAACTGACAAATCCTACTACCCATTTTCAGCACGACTTTTAAGAGTCATCATCATTGGAGAAAGATATGCACAACAAAACAATGAAGAACACACCCAAGGTTGCCTAGATCTCCCTGGAGAAATCCCCGTTCATCTGGCAAATACATTTGACAGCTCTGCAACCTCTTCCTACTGCTTGCTTTGCTTTAGTGTCCCCTGTTGCAGCAATGATTAACCTAACCCGAAGCAGTCTGGAAAGAAGGCAGGAAGAAGGAAAGGGAAAGATTCTCTTCTCCGATCTTGTCTCCTTTGGATTCCCCTCTCTCCCCCAAGAAGTGCAGTGCAGAACACACAGGTCCTCTTGTAACCACGGCACACCAAGCCGCAGAGCGGCTCATAAAGCAAACATTGCATCTTCGTTTTTGTCCTTCTTTTGCTGAGGACCAGAGTTAGTGGATGTTGTGGAAGGAGCCCCTGTGGGGGTGCTGGGAAGGGTAGGAAGCCGATCTGCCACCTTTGCACGCTCCTCAAGGAATCTGTCAAACTCTGGGAAGAAAGAATTAGGGACTATTTTAAAAGAGGAAGAATTAAGCCAGGGCTGGAAGGGCACTGGAAGGAACTACAGCTGAAATATCTATGAGGGGCTCTTGGTGCTCTCTGAGCTTCTTTGTTTTCTTGCAGGCCTTCCATTACCCAAACAGGTAATGAAATGTCTGAAAGAAAACAACCAAGCTCAGAGAGTACCAAGGACCCCTCATTTCAAGTCTGAATTACAAATATTCTCTTCTATTGGTGAAACACATATCTGGAGTTGCACAGATCCTATCGCTGTGGTAATAATCAATGACAAACAATTGCTTTCATCAGGGCATTTCTGAATGCCTAGATGCAAGAGCTAACGAATCTAACAGATCTTGGTAACCCTATTAGGGGATTACAAAAATTACAGGTATGCTAAGAAATTGTGTGTATGTGTGTGTGTTGTTAATATAGGATGGTTTGATTTTAGACTTTGTACACATGGGGTCAATAGTTGAAGAACATTTCAGGCTGAGTAGCTGGACAATATCAGTCACAAAGGACAGGATATACGATTGAGAATAACTTGCCTTCACTGGTGACACCCTTTGGATCCACTGTCTCGTTTCCCTGAGGAGAAAAAAAAAGGCAATATGGAAACCAAATAAGATTAAATGGAAGCTCGCAGGACTCACTTAGAACACAATTTTCCAAAAATACTAAGATCTGTTATTTGTTCACCCACCATACCTACAGAGTAGATAAGTGTTTCAAGGAGCAGTTGAATTTGGGTCACTGATATCAAATTTCAGTTTTTAATGCTGATATGTCAGTGACAGGCAGACCTGGCCACAAGAAAGGAAGAGTAGACATTTCCTTTTCAGTGTCAGAAGAGACTCAAGGAGAGTAATACAAGAGAGGAAGTCAGTCTTAGTAGTTAATACTTATCATCTCTATAAGCTAGAGACAGAATCTAGGATTCCCCCCCCCCCATTTAATTATGTCCCTCCCCACAAGACAGTTGATAGGATGAGCCAGTAATTAACTCCTTCTTATACACAAGTATTTCATCTTTATTACATACCCCTTCAGTGGAGATCCACTGTTCAATTTCCTCCATGAAAGCAGCCTGGGATACAGGAATCTGACAAGGAAAGTGAGAGGGAAAAAAAAAGACCAAATAGTCCTTGTATATCCATGTTTGTAAAATATTATATATCCCCTCAGCCTTCAGAGTTAAAAAGTCATGGTTTAAATCAGTGCAATTCTTGGTTCAACATTTCTTAGTGTCACTGAAGAATGATTTGAAATCTTTCTCACACAGCTTGGGCCTTACCTTGCTGGTACAGACTTTATGGATAACATCATAATGTATATGGAGAGACATCATTAATTAGAAGACTTTGACAGATGTTTTAATTTTCTTAAGCAAAGCATAGAAATCTTTGTTTTAGTTGATTTTAGGTCATGTCACTGTATTTAACAAGCCTAAGGAACATTTTGCAAAACAAAATCGGGTAATTTATGTCTAGCAAAAGTGCTTCTGTGGGCTTCTGCTTTGCTTCCATCTTCTAATATAAAGGCCACTTTAAGCTCTCACTACAGCCACTGTGGCACAAAAATTATACGCTTAAGATCTGACAAATAAGATCTTTCAAAGTTTCACTTTTTTCCTCTACACTTTCATCTCTTTTGGCTAATTATTATTATCCCTTACACTAATCTTCCTACAGTTGTTTTTTGTGGGGAGAAGCAGAGGAAAGAGTGACGTGTAAGTTGAAGTTCCTGAGTAAAATGTGGGATGTAAATCCAAGAAAAGGATTTAAATAAGATTCTTGTATTTTGCCTATTTCCTGTGTTTAGCAAAATACGTTTAAAGTATTCCTAAAATTTAAAGGAAATAGGGTTTCTTATATAAACAGTGTATTAGGTCAGTCATTTTTACTTACTTCTTTTAAGCATATAACCTGTGCTGTGATATGAAGGGCTTTGTTTCCATTATAAATTAAAAATGAAAACTTGCCTGGGGAATTATACTGTAATTTCACAATGTAATGATGAAACTCCACTTCTTACTTCCCCACTTCTTCATTTTTAAGTTCATGTTCCTATCTTAAACCAAATAAGCTTATCTTGATAAGCCAGAATGTGCAAAAGAAAGAATGTATGTTTATTTTGGCTTTCACTATTCAAAAGCAAGCAGGTGAGGTCTCAATAGACAGATTCATAAGTTAAGAAAAAAATATTCAAAGTTAAAGCACAAATACCATTAAGGCAGAAAAAGTATTGAGCTTTTGTTTATAAAGCCATTGGAAAACAAAGAGAAAAGAAACAAATGAATAGAAGCCAACTAGTCCAAGGGAAGAAATAATGCAATCAGTTCCTTTAAAGCCACTACCAGAGTCTGGTCTATTTTTATCTCATTCTCTTCCCTCTGCCAAGATAAAGCTCTTTTTTCTTCTTCTGTTCAAATCAAACTGGGTCGAAAATTTGGGGAAGAGAGGCATTATTAAGAAAAATGTGGTCATAATTTATTTTATCCCCAGAAGAGCTTTCTGGAACAGATGGAAAATGAGAGCTACTAAAGTAATCCAGAACAGTGTATGGGTTCAGCTTGGACAAAGCAGTACAATTCCAATCCTAGGTTGATATTATTGATTAGTTAATGGCATGTATAATCTTGGAATCTCAGGATCAGAATGATAGGCAGCCGGATATTGATCCTAGTATTTGTGCATATATTTCTCCTGAAAGTGGGTGCTACAGAAAAAAAAGTCAAAAGAAGAGGCAAATCAGAACTTGCCACTAGATGACTGTATGGGCACTTTGTGAAAGTACAAATCCTTGCTTGATATGGAAGCTTGTAGGTTATGGTCACTTCATAATCCTTTATCAGTCTTTCTTCTCATTTCCCCTTGAAATAAGGAGAACATTTCTAGTCTTTCATGAAGATAGTCAGAAAGAAATAATGGATTTTTTGTACATAATCTCTGGACTGTAATGCAATGCAAGTGCATTCAGAGCTATACACGTTATGTTACAAAGATGGTGGGAATAAATTAAAAATCTGTAGAAGATTCTATTTTGGCTTTTGTAAAAACTTTTGTAAAAATGTTTCCTCTACCCAGGTAGAATCTGGAATGTGGCATTTTGAAGAAGAGGTTGCTTGGCTTCAAACCTAATCGTATCGCTTTGTCTGCTGGTGTCCCCACACAGTGTTCAATCTGTGCCACAATATGCTCGCTATGCTTTAAGCGCTTTTTAAAATCTTCCCCAGTAGAGATACATTCTCACCATTCCTTGGCGCATCATCCAGTTTGCAATTGGGGCCTCATCAGTAGAACCACCTGGCTCCAGCTAGTTAAGAGAAAATTTGTTTTCAAAGAAGATAGAAAATGTGGGTGATGAGGACAGAGGGGAGCAATGTAGGGGGACTATCCCCCCTCTATCTAAAAGATCATGGGGGAACTTCTCTCTTGCCTGTCATTCTTTTTAATGAAATTGAAGGAATTTACGGCTCAAGTCCGTAAAAGAAAGTTGAATTATTACAGAAAAGCAAGAAACTGAATGGAGAAAAAGTGCCTTTTGCTCTTAAGGACTGAATTAAAGGAGGATAGCTATTTAAGGAGTGTAACTCAAACTTCGAAAGAAGTTCGATTCAGAATGACTATATTTGAAAACTGTGTTATTATAAAGTGGATTCAACACAGGGAGGCGATATATTTAGAGAACTGCTCATCTTTTTGACTGTATTTACCCCAGGGTGAATGCATAGGACTCATTCTCTTTTGCAGAGGGTTTTTTTTAAGTATTGCATTTTTAGAACTTGATGACTGTTAACTGATTGAAGAATTTTGATGATACATATTGCATTTTTAATTAGCATCTTTTCTTATGGTTGAGGTATAATAATTCCAAGATACTTATTGTGGAACTGAAGTATTATTATGAAGTATTAAAATGTTATATATTTCAGAACTTTGTGGAAATATCTTTTAAATATTTGAGTTATGTTTTTCCAATTAGATTGAATTTTAATGAATTATTGGACATAATGCAGTGCATTACTATGGATCTTTGGTTTGCATTATTGCTGAATGCATATAAGTAATCTATTGTGATTTATTATGAACTGTTGTGGGAACTATATCGTGAAAAATTTGCTTGAAAATGAATTGAAATCTGAAATCATTTTTGCCTCCTCTTAGAATTGCTTTACAGTATTTACCCTCACTATGGGTAGATGTATGTTCTCTTACTTTGGAATGGTAGATATATTCATATACAAATTATACATGAAAACATAGAAAGCTGTATTATCAAGAGAGATGATTACTACAATTTCCCCAAATTTAGCATCCTTCAGTTATTTTGAATTTCACTTCACATTGTCTCAGCAAAATAACTGATTGGTTGTAGGTCAGTGGTACATATGGGGAGGCCTTGAATAGGCAGGATATGCCTCTTCAATTATATAGTTATGTAGTTATATATACAACTGTCTAACAATTTGATAGACAGCTACTCACTGCTCCTGTATTCTGTTGTCTGGCATCCAAGGCTCCAGCTAGACCTTTTGTTGCTAAAGGATCTTCATACTTCATCCTGAAAGAGAAAATCAGGTTAGCCAATAGACATGGGTTTAGGCATTTTATCTAAAGTGCAGATATATGTTCCATATTTCTGGGGTGAGGTTGGGAGTGCTTTACACACCCACACCCCATATAGACATACCAATAGTCAGGCCCAATAGAAATTTATTATATAAATTACATGTCTGATTTGTAATTTTCCTTTAAACTTTCTTATTCATTTGATGCATAACAGTTGAATGTTCTTAAATAAATTACATTTCTCTGAAGAAAATAAAAATACTGTGATTGACTTATAAGTCTGTCTGTCTGTCTGTCTGTCTGTCTGTCTATCTATCTATCTATCTATCTATCTATCTATCTATCTATCTATCTGTCTATCTATCTTCCTTGCCCATAATTTGGTAAACACTGGCACATACATGTATTTAGGTTGACCGTAAAACCAAATTTAAAAAAAGAGATGAAAGACGAAAGGATTTAGAGAAAATTTTAATGTCAAAATTAATAAACTCCCCTTCAACTGTCTCTTTTTATAGGCTCATACAATATTAAAGAATTTTCAAGGAATAGATGGTGACATCAGACATTAGATTTAATTTATTATACTGATTAGTTGTGGTCATTTGAGGATGAAATACAACAGCAAATTCATCTGCATTAGAAATTGGAAAATAGATAGTTCAGATAGTTGCATGCAAAGTTAGGATTCACATTTAGAAGTAAAATAACAATCAGAAAAACAACTATTTCATTATTGGTAATCAGTAGATCTCTCAGAGGAATTATTTACAATGTATGTTCACAATTTTGCTGGACATTATCAGAATGGCTTCTAGCAAATGTGTGAACCTAAAGGCTTTTCTGTGCTTTTATGAGTGATTCAAAGACTACACCCAACCTCTGCCCAAATTCCATGACAAAATTGATGACCCCTAGAGTTTGTAAATAATTCCTTAAATATAAATTTTATGTAATTGTTGACAGACATTTGGATAGCATTTTAGGACACTGGCAGCACAGAAGCACTGGTGTCAACATTCCTAAATTCCCGAGTGTTCTTTGTAATATATCCTTTAACCACCCATCAATCCCAGGTTTGTAGAATCCTTCACACTTTAAAAAACGGCTTACTTTGTATGTTGAGAAGGCTATGTGAAAACTGTAGAAAAGTCCTTGCTCTACCTTCCATCTCTATATGAATTCCACTGTAATTGTGGTATTGTAGTTATAATTTGATACTATTGGTGTGAATTATTTATTATTTTTAGCAGACTTAGAATATTTTGTTTTTGTAGCTGCTGCAGATTAGAATGGCTGTAAATCATTTTAAGCACTGATGTGCAAGAATAAAGTGAGCAAAGAGTTAAGATTCAACAAAGATTTTAAATCCAAGTCTTTGATAGCTAGATCTTTATCTATTGCATATTGATTTGCATGCATATATACTAGGGGAAGCAATTGCAATTGTTTCATTCTAAAATTTAATATTCAATTATAATTTCACTGAATTTTACTGTATGTTTTCCAAATGTGATAAAGCACAGAAAGTCAGATTGCATATGTGCAGAATCTGTTTTGTTTTTGACTAGAATTAAGGAATTCTGAGTTTGCACATCTGTCAAATACCAGAACTAAATGGAGTGCCTAGTCATTCGGCATAAAAATCCATTCCTAGTGAGCTTGAACTTTATTTTGGTTACAGCTGATGGGGAATCAATTTGTTTGCTGCTAAACGGAGATTTAGAATAAGTAATTTTAGAAAAAGTAATTTTATTGCAAGAGTACTGAAATGTGTTGGTTGAGAATAGAGGAAAGGCTGTAAGTCACCCAATGATTCTGAGTATTCTCGGCTCTTCGACATCTTAAGAACTAAACCTAAAAAATCCAGTTTGTTTGAGAATCTAACCTGATCCTCTAATCAAATCTATATACCATTTTGAGAAAAATATAGTTTTGCAGCCTGCATACACTAAGCAAATAAAACACTCTTCTATGCTATCTTTTAGTCTGATATTTTACAGAAGGCATTCTGAAGTTGGTAGTTATGGGGAAGGTTAAAAGATTATAATAGGTATAATCTGCTGTGCTTTGCTCCTAGCAATCTGTCTGTTTGTTTATTGAGATTTTTGCAAACATTAAGTATAGCTCCACAGGAAGAGGGAATAAGGTACTTTCATTTAAATACAGTGTTATAGGCACTCAGTATAGAACTGCACATGCATAGAGTTCTATATCTCTATTTCACTTTAATGCATGAATTTAACACACATTACATGCTCTGTTTTGTAGGTAAAATTAGGCATAACTTTTCCAGATTAATGCATACAGCTATTGCGATGCTGAACATAATCTCACAGAAACTGTTTCATAGTTACACCCTTTTGAAAAAAATAACTCATTTTTGTTATTTACTCTAAAGTATACCCAGATCTGCATTCTGTCTACACTCTACCTAAATAAATTCTTTCTTACACAGGGTCAATGTAGCCTTGGATAATGTTGCGTCAGAAATGAGTTCCTCCGAACCATATTTCTGTCCCTCCCCATAATCACTGGGACATGTTCCTTCTTGTAGCCAGAGGGTTGGGCCACCTCTGCTCAAACTTTTCAAAGAAATGCTCGTCAGTGAAGGGTCCACTGTGCACAATAGCATCGAGGATGAAGCAGAGTGCTACCACCATGCCAGTGACAAGGCAGAAAGGCAGGAATGGTTTAAGGTGTTGCCAGAACTTGTTCATGATGTTTTGGAAAGATACCGAAAGCCCAACTCTAGTAAAATTATCTTGATCTGACCGTTGAAGCATAGAAAAAGAAAAGCACAAACATATGCGTAAATAAAGGCAGGCTGCAGAATAGATAATCCCGATCTGGTTTCCAGGCAAAAAATTAAAATAGGAGGCAACCAGTCCAACTTGAGATAGCAGAATAAACTGAAGATGTCCCTTTATCAGAAAGATTATATTTATCTTAATCTTAAAAGGATTAAGTAGTACTGGAGAAAATATGCTGCCAGTTCCTATGCAATTATCCAGAGTGGGAAAAGATCAGCCAGAGTGGATGTCAAGAGATTAAATTTCAACTACTTCTAGTGCTGGTTCACTCTCTCCGCTTTCTTTCCATATAGTTCCCAATTCTACTTCATATTCCATTAACAGCAAGCAGGACGGGAGTCGTCTTCCTGCAGCCTGGTATATGCACGGGGTGTCCGTATTCTTCCTCTGCTATGGTTTCCCTTCATTTTTGAACCAGGCAGAATCTCTGAAAAGGCACGCTCTGCGGCAAGCATTATAAGCTCTTCAGTGGCTGGAAGAGCTGAATCAGTGGGTGCCTAGAAGCATACTGGCACGTAGCCTAATTTGCTAAGTGTTGGAGGGGGCATAAGTGCACATGGCTATAAAAAACATCTGTTTCTATTAGCACCGATGTCACTCAAAAACTTGCTTTAATCATATGCCATGAAGTCTGAAAAATATGCCAGGACCCAGCTGTGGTGTTTTGGAACTACCGAATTGGGCAAGACCCTCAGAATTAACCATATATCATTGCAAGACTAAAGTCAGATAAATAGTACTTAAAATTTGTATCATACTTCTTTACTATACAAAATGCCTCATGTAATTTTCATAGCCATTCTGCAGAGTGGATCAACACTCCATTATTCCTATTAAACAAATCTTGGAAGAAAGTGAGGGAAATTATGGTTATTTTAAAGCTATTTGGTGAATGCATAGTTTTGCACCACCAGGAACGTGTCAGTAGAGTGTGGCAAAATAGCCAGTCCTGTTGTAGGAAATGTCTGTTGCTTTATAGAGTGAAGAGCTGAGTCAATTTTTAAGATGATTATCTCTCAAACAACTAGGTAATTAAGAATATGTAAGGAAATTAAAATCAAAGAAGTTTCTGACAAACAAGCAGAACAGTTTCCTCAGAGAAATGCTAACTCAGCCATTCGCTGTGGCAACAGCTCATGCTTTTAGCTTGCATAACAGCTTGCAGAAAGTCTGCATTACCACCTCTAGATAAATAAATAAAGAAGGTGCAGATAGTCCTCAACTGCCGACCATCTGTTAAGCAACTGTTTGAAATTACAATGGTGCTGAACGAAGGGACTTAAACATTGTACTCGAAGTTCTGACTGCTGTAATGATCCTGTGTTCACATGGTCACAATTCAGGAGCTTGACAATTTGCCCACCCTTACAACCAATCTCAGGGATGCTATAACTGCTCCCACCAGCCTATCTCCCCCACCCAATCCTGTCCTACTTGGGCCTACTTTCCAATTGGCACAGCCCCTACAGACCTTGGTCTGTTCCCTGTCTCACTGAGTTCCACACCCTTGGGCCAGCCCCAATGGGCCTTGCTCCGCTTACCTCTTCCAATGACTGCCTTTCCGAAAGAGAATCAGCCTGTCTGCTCTGCAGCTTTCCTATACAGAAACTACCTGGGGCCATGCTGGAAGCATGTACTATTTTGGAAAGCAGTTACAATTCTCACAATTCAAGAATAGCAGTCATTTCCAAAATGGCACCTGCTTCCAAGATGACACTAAGCAGCTTCTATATAGGAAGGCTGCTGTGTGGCACACATCAGATGACTCTCTTTTGGAAAGGAGATTTCGAAAGATCACTTTTCCAACAGAATGTCCAGCCGATGTGCCACACAGGCTTTTACAGAGACCGCCTCACACCATTCTGGAAGTGTCTGCCATTCTTGCAATCTCTCAGAAGAACACGGTTTTCCAAATTGCATGATTTGGAAAATCATTCCTCTCTGAGAGATTGTACAACTAGTGCCCACTCCAGAACATACAAGGCTATTTCTGCAGGAAGACTGCAACGTCGCATTGGCTGGGCACTCTTGGAGGTCAGAAAAAGTCAGTGGACCAAGGCATGACAGGGGCAGGAGGCCCAATGGGTGGAACCTTGGCAGGAAGCTATGCAAAGAGTGCCTTGAGCTTGGAAGAGGCCCTGAAAACCCATTACAGCCAGAGTGAGCAGGGGAGGTGCATAACAGTAACTAAAGCATTAGTCCTAATTGATGGTTACATTGCTAGACTGCTCTAATTCATGAATCTGTTCTTCATTTGCCCCATGCTATTAACAACAAACCTTCTATTTTATTGCAGCTGCAATTCACAGGAACCACTAGAGGTTTAGGAAATGCCAAGGGGGACAGGGAGTGGAGAAGAGAAATGTGCTAATTACAGCTCAGGTTTGCCCTAGTTCTTAGGAGTAGAACAACAAAGAGTCTTTTGAAATCTCAACAATCTAATTCCCAAATCCACTATTATTGCATTATTGTTGGGGCATAATAAGACACAAAGTATGTTTTGTTAGTATCACTGTATTAAAAATTTAAGGAGTCTGAAATACCTGCTAAAGGAACCCATCATTCCCAAACTGACACCAAAACTAGGATTTTCAACTTCACACACAACATGGCAAGACTGATGCTACATGAGTCAAGTGACATCACTTTCAAAATGTATTGTTCATAATACTGGCAGCCTTGATTTCAGTCTCTTGGTTTTTCTCATTTTTCTTTTCTACTTGCAGGACTTTAAGAATTTTGGATTAATAATTGCCTTCTCTACATGAAAAATATGGAAGGGCAGATAGCTGAAAGCTTTTGAAATTATGTCTACATTTAAAAAATAAAATCAACATTTTGTATAGATTTAAAACAAAATGACACTAGTAAAATCTGAATACAGATATACATTACCAATTCACTAATTCAATCTCTTAGTTTGAAAAGTTTGCTTTACAGTATTCATTATTTTTGCCCATATAACGGGTATATTCACTTACTCTTTGCGTTGCTCAGCTAAGGAACTGCCACGGGTCAGTGCAAACATATCAAACTCTTCTTCCAGTTTGCTAGAATTATTGAGGGATTGTAAACCTGAACTGACACTGTTAGCACCGAGATCTACAAGGCAAAGGACAGCAAGGTATCATCTAGAATGTTAAAAATATATGAATATGTAATGAACCTATCAATCTGAAAAAGAACAATCAAGCTTTCTTGCATGGAGGGGGCAAATTTTCCAGATGAAGAAAGTATTAGAAAGATCTATTATGACTTCTACACAGCATGCATTTGGGCAAAAATGGCTATCAAGTTTTCAATAATTTCTCAATAAATCTGCCTATTTCTGCTTGTGTTGGCCTACATTCAAACAATGTTGTTTTTTTAAAAAACAGGAGGGAAATTGTATAAAAACTAGAGACAGCTTGCAAAATGGCCAGAATTCTGAATATGAATGGGGAAAAGAATTTTATAGTCTTACAAACTCAATTAAGGTACTTACCAATTCCTGCAAGCTGAGATGAAAGTGTATTGGCAGTTTCAGGAACTTTTTGTGCTGGTGTGACACTAGGTCCCATGTCAAGCATACTGTTTTCATTCTGTGTGTCATTTTGTTGCTTGGAAAAAAAAAGAAAGAAAATGAATTTTGCTAATCTTGGATTACTGTGAAGGATTACAGCATTTCTTCCAAAACATGCCTCCCAATTCACTGATCATGTGTTCTGATTTTTCGGGGAAATCCAGTCAAGGACATGGAAGCCTCAGAAAAGGGTGATATGAATGAAAAGTTGCTACACAAGGTCCCTTCCAACTCTGTTATTGTTACATGAAACAGTCAGTTAAAAAGATATTACTGTTTTAACAAGGAAAAAAAATAAAGAAAAGGTCATCCAATGTTCAAAGGAACTCTCACATAAGCATTTCCTGGGGCATCTTAAGACTTCAATACATGACAGACTTCATACTTCTAATATAGGTTCTACCATGCAATCAGTAAAAGTTTGGACTTGAAGTTTATGCCATGCTATTAAAGGATGGTTGTGGAAGTATATGACAAAAATTACAAGTCTAGTGTACACAAATGAAGAAAATGTTTCTAGGATGAGATGAAAACATTATTCACCATCTCAAACTATTCCCTACATTGACTGGCTGTTCTTGTCCATTTCTATCTGGAAAAGCCAGATCTGAATCTAGGATCTTTGGCACAGAGTACAGAAACTCTTCCCCTAAACCACAGCTTTGCCCTGGTTTAGGATCAGTCCAAACAACCAGGTATACTAATGAACAATCCTCCTAGAATCTTTCTCTAAATCTAGTCAATGCAAAACTTAGTTAAATTTTATGACATGCATCCTGAATCATAAACTGATATACATCCTGTATTGGAAACATTTTGGCATCACCAAATGGAGGTAAGTTCACCAGCAAAATGCCACTAGAACTTTTAACATCTTCATCACTTTTAGATGGAAAAAAATCTAACTACAAATATTTGAAGTATGCTGCTGCAGCTACTAGTTATTTTATCTCATTCTCTAGCAATATCAATAATATGACCTCATGAGCATGCTTTGAAGGAGTGACAGAGTGGTTCAATGGTCAAAGAATTGCACTAGGTCTCAGGATCCCAGGATCCTGAGTCCAACTTCAGCCAAGGAAATTTATAGATAATTTTAGGCCATACACTCTTTAAACCCAAGCTACCTCTCTGGGTGGCTTTGAGGTACAGATTGGTGAAGGGAGTGCCATATATGCTCCACTGAGTTTTTGGAGAAAAGGTGGGCTATAATTCAAACAAACTAAGTAAAATGCTGAAATACCTTTGCAGGCTGACCAGATCGGAGCCGTTCAAACCTATGAGAATCAATGAGATAGTTTCAATGGAAAACAGCAAGGCTGATTTACATATAAAAGAGAAGGAAAGGATAAGGGAAAGGGAAAGATGATCTCAGAAATACCGTTCGTGGCGCAGGAAAATATTGTTGAGGTTGTCATTGACGATGAGCAGCTCCTCAGTTAACTGTTCATTAAGGATGCGGGGAATCAGCTCCAATATACGCTGCTGCATTGCTTTACATGTCCGATTCAGTTCCTACCCACAGAAAGAAGGTACAAGTTATGGGAACAGAACCAAAGAAACTAGGTTAAGAAGCAGTTGCAAATAACTAATCCGTTAAAAATCTATGTTTGTTCATCCAGGTCATGAATGCAAAAAATAGTTTTTTGGAGGTGGGTTAAGACTCATCTCAATGATTACTAGTTTGAATTAAATGAAATCATTATATAAATAGCAACAATAGTAGATATCACATTTCAGCACTTCTTACCTGGAGCAGTTCAAGGTCAGAAGGTTCAGTTTGTCCTGGCACTAATTCTGTTAACATCTCAGACATTACTTTTACATTTCCATTCACCACTTCCAATTCACTGCGTAATTTTCCAATCTGAAAACAACAATAGAGACATTTTCTAAGCATTCCATTACTGATGAACATGTTGCCTTAATTTGTCAAATCAATACTTTATCCAGCGAGTATAGTCTGGTTGCTCTTGCCTACTGGTTGGCAGTTCAGCAGTTTGAATCCCTAGTGCCGCGTAACAGGGTGAGCTCCCGTTACTTGTACCAGCTTCTGCCAACCTAGCAGTTTGAAAGCACGTAAAAAATGCAAGTAGAAAAATAGGGACCACTTTGGTGGGAAGGTAACAGTGTTCCGTGTGCCTTTGGCATTTAGTCATGCCAGCCACATGACCATGGAGACAACTTTGGACAGTGCTGGCTTTGAAATGGAGATGAGCACTGCCCCCTAGAGCCAGAAACAACTAGCATGTATATGCCAGGGAACCTTTACCTAATATTTTTATACTGAACATCTGAAATGCAAAAAAAAGACAAACTATCCTCTCTTCTGTATGACAAATGGTAATAGGACTGCAGACAATTTACCATCAACCCAGGAAAGAGAGGAGTCCTTATATCCTGTCTAAATCATCTGCATGATATTGTTACATGCGGTGCGTGCTCTTTCAGACAAACATGTCCTTTGACACTGGTCCATAAGTGTCTGGATTCCTTTTTTCAGAAACTTGCCATAATGAAATAGAAAGGGGTGGCCTTCAATAAGAAACTCTCTTATATAGAGAGAAGGGAGTGGTTTGTGTTGCTCTTACCTGGTCTGGCGTAGGTGTGATAGAGGCATCAGCTGCAATTTCTGGAACTTGTGGTAAAGATACAGGGTGCAGGATTGAATCTATCGCTTGAGGAGAATCTGCTGATGAAATAATTCCTGACTGGGCTTCTGGTGGTGTGTATACAGTCTAAAGAGAAATCCATAAAGGAGAGGAAGAATAGTTCAGTTATTTCTATGGTATTTTTTTTTTTTTAAAAAAATCCGCCCAGTATATTATATGCTGTTTTTCATACAACAAATATGGTGTTTTCTTTTTATCTAAGTAATGAGCCAGTCCTACAGGTCAAAGTGTTTCCCATTCTCCTTAATATTTCTCTGTGGCTTCCAAAGCAGTCACTGCAACCTGGCTCTTTCCATTTCTCTGCATGAGCAGCGAGCAGCAGATAGGATGAAATATGTTGCTTTTCAAAGCAAAGCAGATTTTCAATTAGATTGTGTGATTTGGGAGAAATGTGCAAAACTGCATAGGCAGTTTTTGTTCAGAACTCTCAACTATGTCTTACAGGGGTTACGAAGCCTGTTTCTTAAATTCTGTATAGTTCTTAGACTTTGATTATGATAGCAATAAATTCCCCTTTGAATCCAAGGGATCTGCTTACTTCCACTACACTTGATGTATCTTGCCATACAGCTCTTTCATTTTCTTTCATAACACGTATCAGTTTGGAAAGGGAAAAAATGGGAACAAATCAACATCACTGTTTCTAAAGATCTCCAAGATATATTCCATATAATATTATTCATATAATATTTTGCTCTAGTATTTGTAATGCAAATGAAGAATTATTGTGCATTAAACATTTACCCTCTGGGGTGTATGGATGGGTGATAGCATATCTAGATCTGTCATGGGAAACTCCAGGCCTTTTCTCCTCAGGTCCTCATAAACAGTCACAACCCCGGTCAGGTCCGGTGTACTACGAAAGGCATCAGCCCAGGACTATAAAGACAGAAAAATCATTACAGTTTTTCATTTTTAAATTCCTGTGTGATTTTTTTTAAAAAAGCATGAACATTATGATTCTGTTAAACATGCAAGAAAAGCAGACTATGCATCAAAAGCAGAGAACAGTTACCAGATTTGAACATTCTGTTGTACCCTGGACATTTCAGCTTTTAAAAGGTTTTTGGCTGCACGGGCTGGTCAGAGTCTAAATATTGGAATGATCTGATAAATATTAGATATATGATAACACTAGCAGCATATATGGCTGTTAGAAAACCTGATTTTAACTTTTTAAAAATATTTAATTTATTAAATTTGCTCACCACCCATCTTATCACAATGTTAAGTTTCTAGCCCCTGTGACTGTAGGCTTGTAGCTTGTAAGCTACTCTAACTGAGTAAAAGTGGTAGCTTCAGATTGTTGCCTGTGTTTTGCCTCTTACCATGAACAGTAACATAATTATTTATACAAAATAAGGTCTAATATTATTTATAATTATTACTTTATACAAGATAAGGTCTCATACTATGCAAATTGAATACACCTACAAGGTACATACATGTTTCAGATTTCACTTATCTTCAGGAAACCAAGCATGGATAGAAAGTTTACTTCTATTTAATAAGCATAGATTACATACTGGCATGAAAATAAACTAGGCTTGTGGTTTAGGCAAAGTAACCGTTATGATACATGGAGGGCCCTCTGAAAGACAGAAAGATTGACAGGGATATACTTACTTGGATGAGGGTCAGCACCTTATCATGTACAATGGCTGGAGGATTGTTTTTGGGAAGGATAGTTCGTACTAATACACCTTCTACAAAATCCTGGCTAGCAATCAGTATGTGAAAGCGATGGCCACAGTTTTTGACACACGTCTCAAGGACCTGCGAAGTCAAACAAGAGGCATTAGAAATTACTTCTGGTCTACTTGCTTTTTGCTTTTTCATTTAGTATTCTAGGTTAGAGATCACTCCTCTTTTCCAGGTATATCCTTGAGGTAAAGCACTTACCATAATAACTTTCTCCCTTGCTAACACCCTCCTAATGGAACAGAACTGCCTGTCACTTAGTTTGTCAATAAAACTTAATTGGAAAGCTATCCCCATTTACAGATGGTAAAAAGCAAAGGTGAGAGAGAAAGTGAAGGTATAACTTTATATATAGTGGAAGTAAAAAAGTCTATCCACCCATTAAAATACCAAGTTTGAGGTGTAAAAAAAATCAGACCAAGAGAGAACAGAGAATAGAGCTGGAAGGTCTTTTAGTTAATCCTTGCTCAAGCAGGAGACCCTATACCATTTCAGACAGTGATGGAGCATCCACAACTTCTGAAGGCAAGCTATTCCATTGGCTGATTGCTCACACTGTTTGGAATTTCCTCCTTAGTTCTAGGTTGCTTCTCTTTTTGGTTAGTTTCCATCCATTGTTTCTTGTCTTGTCATTTGGTGCTTTGGAAAATAGTTTAACCTCTTCGTGTTTGTAGGAGCCTCTCTAATATTGGAAAATCACTTCAGAATTTCCCCCACTTTTAATATAACATATAAGCTATACAATCTCCCAATTAATCATTTGTCTTGGCTGTGGGGTAGATGGCAAAAGAGAGACTTTTCTTACAAAGAAAAACATCCAAGCCCTGCTACCTTTTGCAAAAACCTATAGCACGTCTGACAAAAGCATGTGGGAAAAAGCCAAGCTGAAGTTTTTGGGTATAATTCCGAAAAGCATGTTTGGTGCAAAAACAATACCGTGCATCACCAAAAGTACACCATAGCTACAGTGAAGCACAGTGGTGGCAGCATTAGTCTTTGGGGCTGCTTTTCCTAGCTGGAACTAGGGTTTGAGTCAAGGTGGAGGGAATTATGAAAGTTCCAAACATCAGTCAATTTTGGCATAAAACCTTTAGGCCTCTGCTAAAATGCTGAAGCTGAACAGGAATTTCACCTTTCATCACGATGACCCAAAACATACCTCCAAGTCAACAAAAGAATGGCTTTACCAGAAGAAGTTTTGAAACAGCCAGCCAGAGCCTGGATCTGAATCTAACCGAAAATCTTTGAAGTGATCCGAAGAGGGGGGAACGGGCATAGGAGATGCCCTTGAAATCTGACGTTTGGAGTGCTTTTGCAAGGAAGAGTGGGCAAATATTTCCAAGGCAAGATGTGCCATGCTGATAGGCTCCTACCCCAAAAGGGTGAATGTTGTCATAAAATCAAAAGGTACTTCAACAAAATATTAGTTTAAAGGTATGCACACCAGTGGTGGGTTGCTACCGGTTTACCCTAGATCAGGTAAACCAGTAGCGGCGGCGGTAGAAGGCTCCACCCACCCAACCAGATGCTTCTGTGCATGCGAGTGAACTGGTAGTGACAGTTTTTGAAACCCGTTCCTGGTGCACACTTATGCAGCTACATTATTCTAGTTTCTTATTGCTATTTTCTCCCTAAAAAATTCAGTTTGTTTTTAATTGAATTGTATATAGTTTATATGTTACATTAATGGTGGGGAAAATTCTGAAATGATTTATCTTGATCTGATTTCTTTTACATCTCAAAAACTTGGCATTTTAAAGGGTGTGTAGGTTTTCTATATCCACCGTAACTGACAAATTTGCACCCTACTCACCGTCAAAGCCAGCATCACTTCATGGAAATTCTTATTTCCCACAATCCTTTTCTTTATGGCTCGAAAAGCATCTTTGGGCCTAACAATAGCAAAGATCAGATAATAAAAATACTAACACTGAAAAACAAACAAAATATATGCTTGCAATTTGCCAGACAATAAGGGTCAGAATCAGATTTCTTCTTTTTCAATTAGACCCTGGAATCACCTGTTGTGGCCCATCAGCGGCCTGTGTGGATTGTAGCTGACTCTGACAGCGAGGAGGCTGGTGTGGTGTTGCACCAGCAGTCTGTGCAGCTGGCACTCGAGTCGGACAATGGGGAGGCTGGAGAAGATGTGATGCCAAAGGCAGGGATTCAGCCAGGGCCTTCAGAACCTCCAGAAGCTCCTTTAAGTGAAGAGGACGAAGAGGAGGAGCCTCTTCTCGATGCACGGGCGCACAGAGTGTCCAAAAGGCAGGAGTGGCTTCTCAGGAGGAGGTCTACTCGAGAGTAAGGCTTGGGGCTAATTGGCCACTCCTTTAGCCTATTTAAGGAGGAATGCCGACTGAAGCAATTTTTAGGGAACAACTTTAGTTCACTCTACTTCGCGTCTGGATTCTCTGCAAATTGCTTCTGGGCTTTCTGCCAACCGTAGTAAGATTGTTATTACTTTATCTTTGGTTTCCTTTAGGCTGTTAAGAAAGTTTCTTAACAGCCTTTGTTTTGAAAAAGACTGAGTTATTTTAGTAAATTAAATTTTGTACAAACTTTGTGTGTGCTGTATTCTTTGAGGTCCGTAGCTGGGGCAGAACATCACCCAACCAAAGCACAAAAAGAGCAACCTCTTCTTCACAATACATTAAACAACTCTCTTCCCCCCCAACACACATTTTTGTTCACATGAATTAAAAGAACCAAGACTCCTAAACTTAACGAAGATATATGAAAATGAGGCACTAAAAAGTGAAAGCAGATATTTGAATTATTTTTAAAAAAATTAACAAGTAACATTAACAGATCTAAAGAAAAATACATTAACGAGATAACTAAGAATATTTTTATTTTTTCAGATTTCAGGAAAAGCATGTAAGATTGATTTTACCCTTGTGCAAAGAATTATGACTTAGTAATGGAATTTTTGGCAGTGTTTGACAAAAACACTGTTTGAGCAGTATGCCGCTTTTTGGAAATCATCACAAGACTCAGCGTTGAGCTGTTATGTTTTATTTCAATGCTCCCTGTTACACATATCACTTTTCCTGAGCTGGGTATGTCTTTAAGGATCTCAGAAATTGTGCAGGCTAATGCAAAATCATCAGTGAACCTACCCAGAAAATGACCATTGACTTCAGCACTTGTTTCCTTACCCTTCTTCTGTCTCATTAATGATGTCACAGATTTCCATGTTAAGAGCCCAATCTTCATTCTGTAAGGAGCCATCAGTAGCTTTTTCTGCAGAAATGGAAAAAATAGCAACCTCTAGTACTCAATTTCCTAGGCAGCTTCAGCCTATTTATATATCAAATACACATAAACATGTTTGAAAAAAAAATAGTATAACAAGATCATTACAAGTGGTAACAATATTCACAGTGCACCAGGGAATAAATACAATTCAATTAAATGAATACATTCTCAAAACAGATCTACTCCTAAGGTCTGCTAATAGAGACAGATTTTGATAGGTTTCCTAATCTTAGCAAGATTGGAGCCAGTCAGAGTTTAGGAAAAATATTTTAGAGAAGAGGAGGAGCAGTTGAGAAAGTATACTTTCTCAGTCTTTTCTGATGGGATTCCCTGAGAGAGGGAAGCCACATGGAGCTTACTCTTTCTGATGGTACTGAATGGACAAATACAACTGGGAGACAATCCTCATGACATTTATCTGTTATATAGAATCATACAGAGCTTTAAGGGTGACAACCATCATCTCAAATTGCATACAAAAGTCAACTGGTCACCTGTGCAGTTCTCAATGTACAGATACACCCATAACTATTTGAACTGCTCCATTCTGGACCAATTACAACTTTCTAATGGTCTTCAACAACAGCACCATGCACACGGGGTTGCAACACAAAAAATTGTTACAATATTTTGAGGATCAGACTCAATGATGAATTCAGAAGCAATTTCTTCAGTTAAAGAAGTGTTTATTCATAATAGGCATTCTACTTATTCTTGTCAGATTTACAGTGAGAAGCAAGCATGAGGTAAAAGCACTCTCTATTTATATCAAAGGGGAGGAGTCAAGGAAGGGGGTGATCACACATGAATACATTAAAGGAGGAGGAATAAATTAACCCTTTATATCCTGTACATATATACATATCTCTTGTTATAGAATAAGGCATTTACTTATGACAAATCCCCCTCTAAATGCCGATTCGACATATAACAATGATTGCATTCGGATTCAGAACTATATAGTACTTGTAATTTTGATGTCAAGTATTTGTGTTGTTTAGAAGGTAAAGGTTTAGTTAATATATCAGCTATTTGTTCTGAGGTTTCGCAGTGGATTGCTTTAATGAATCCATCCTGAGATAATTGTCTCACGTGTTTAAATTTGATATCTATATGTCTGGACCTTTGACCAATGGCGTCAGATCTTGATATTTCTATAGCCGCCTTATTATCTTCATGTATGACAAATGGTAGTATTGGATTCTTCCAAATATCAGATAATAAATCATTAAACCACACTAAATTATTTGAGGCTTTAGATAAACAGACGTATTCTGCCTCTGTTGTGGAAGTCACTACTAAATCTTGCTTCCCAGTGTACCAGAATATTGGGCAATCATTTAAAAATAATACATAACCTGAGGTGCTCTTTCTACATTTGATGTCACCTGCCCAGTCTGCATCAGCGTAACTGGTGATAATAGGTTCTTTAATATTATTGGGTTCTAAGAGTAGGCAGAAATCCATGCTGTGTTTTAGATATCTTAGTATTCGTTTAACTGCTTCCCAATGATACATAAGTGGTTTACTTACATGTCTAGATAATAAATTAAGTGGCAGAGCTATATCAGGCCTGGTCCAATTAGATATATACAATAGAGAACCAATAATTGATCTATATAATGTATTGTTCTCGAACTCAGGTGAAGATTCATCCATATTCCTTAGAAAATCAGTCTGCATAGGAGTATCGCAAGGTTTGGCATCTCTTAAATTGCATTTTTCCAGAAGTTCTATAATTTTATCTCTCTGGGATAATTTGAATCCCTTTCTTGTTTTATTGATTTGAACTCCAAGGTATTTGTTTACCCTTCCTAGCGACTTTAAAGAGAAATGTTCACTTAGCTTGGATACAAATAAGTCTTTCTTTTCTTTATGTTTGCCTATATACAAAATATCATCCACATAGATTAACAGAAATTCTAATGATTCACCTTCCTTTCTAACAAAAAAGCAATTGTCTGCAGTTGTGGCTTTGAAACCCATATTTTTAAGCACGCTGACTAGACATTCATACCAACGCTTGCCGGATTGTTTTAATCCGTGCAAGCTTTTGTTAAGTAACCAGGTCTCATTTCTATTTGTACATTGGCTATGAGGTGCCCTTACATATATCTCTTTGTCGAGCTTTGCATGTAAGTATGCAGTCTGCACATCATATTGAAAGACATCAAGATCGAGTATAGCCGCTATGACTAAAGCTGTCTTAACACTTTCGGTTCTTACAGTGGGAGAGTATGTGTCAGTGTAATCCTCAGGATATTTTTGAGCGTAACCTTGTGCGACTAATCTAGCTTTATATAATTTATTACCCTCTTCTAAATCTTTGATTTTGAATATCCATCTGGTGCCTATAATTGTCTTGTTCTCAGGGGCAGGGACTGGTGTAAATACACCTAATTCACGCAAGCTGTTCATTTCTTTTGTTATGGCTAATTCCCATTTCTCTCTTTCTTCCATGGGAAGTTTCAACACTTCCTCGTATGTGTTAGGTGTTGGTGTCTCGTCATTCACACACATTATATAATCCTTATACTTATTGGGTAATTGTTTTCTGTTACACCTGATTGTTCTTATTGGAATGCTCTCATTATCGTGTAAATACCTTGCTTCCTTTTTGGTTAATGAATCTGTTTTTATCCTGGTATGGTTACCTGTCCATGTTTTGTTTTTGTCATCATGTGTGTTATGTTCATGTTTCTCTCTTTCTATTCTGTCTTGTTGTTCAATATTTGGTTTTGTATTTTGGATTATCTCGTTAAGATGTATCTTAGACCAGTTGGCCTGTTCATGAAATACTGCTGTTCTTGAGACTATGAATTTGTTATTACTGTCAATAAATCTATATCCTTTTGTGCCTGTTTCATATCCCATGAATCTGAGCCTTCTGGATACGTTATCTCCCTTACGTCTTAATTGTTTTGGTATTTGTACGTTTGCTGTAACTCCAAATATGTGCATGTGTGATATTTTTGGTTTCCTATTGTACATCACTTCGTATGGTGTTTTATTTAGGATGCTAGACCAGGTCCTATTTTGGGTATAGTTTGAATATAGTAATGCTTCTGACCAGAATTGTTTTCCTAAACCAGCATCTTCTAATGTACATCTAATCATGGTTTGCAGTGTTGAGTTCTTTCGTTCTACTGTACCATTCTGAAAAGCAGAAAATGGGCTAGTCGTGAAGTGTAGCATTCCTTTGTCTTTTATCCATTGTGAGAATTCTTTTGACATGAACTCGGATCCCCTATCTGTCATGATTTGTTTTATTTTGATATTGTGTTGTGTTTCTACACGTTTGTAAAATTCTTTGAATTTTTGGAAAGTTTCATCTTTGTGTTTTAAAGTATAAACAAATCCATAACGGCTATAGTCGTCTACAATAGTTAGGAAATATCTTTTTTTGTATGTGATGGATGGTGTTAATGGACCAACCAGATCCATATGTACCAGATCAAAAATTTGGTTAGAGGTCCTTGTTGCCCTCTTTGGTTTTGGGTTTGTTCTGAGTTTTGAGGATTTACATACTGAGCATTCCAAATAGTTTTTACAATCCTTTATTTTAACGCCATCAGCATGTTCAATCATTTTTTGTATTACAGGGAAACTTGCATGTCCCAATTTTCTATGCAACATGTGTGCACATTCATCATGAATTGGTTTGCCTATATTGGGTCTTTTGTTATTGTGTGTATCACTAGTGGCTGTGTCTTTGTGATTACAGTGTGTATTGGGTTCTTCATTGTCATTGTTGTTACTATGTTCACTGTCTATGTTGATGTCGTCATCAGTGTTTGTATTAATGTTATGCAACCATTTATCTTCTGTTACAAGGAAGGGTAGGCCCCCTTCGATAACTACACTATTCAATTTAGTCCCATCCTTTTCTAGTATTACTTTTCCCCCAGAGAAGATTATATTTATGTTGGAATCTTGGCTTAATTTCACTGCACTAAGTATGTTATGTGATATTTCTGGTATCAACAATACCCCCTCTACTTTACCTAAACCAGGTATATTTACATCTCCTTTCCCTATGACTTGAACATTTTCTTGATTGGCTACTCTTATCATAAATTTATCATTTGTGAATGAAGACAGTATTTTCTTGTTATTTGTTGTATGATTAGTCGCCCCTGAATCTATGAGCCAAGTATTGTTTTTTGATTTTTGTGTGATGACATCGTTATGTTTATCTAATCCATTTAATGATCCTGATTTTCTGTCCCTTGAATTATCTCTATCCTTTCTGCGTTCTCTGTAGTTTGGGGAGTCTCTATATCTGTATCTATCAATAGATGATTGCCTGTCTTGATATCTATCCCTATAATCACGGTTTTGTCTTTCCCTATGAAACATGGGGCAATCTCCCTTAGAGTGTTTTCTGGATCCACAATTGTAACATTCAATTGTTTTTTGGTGATTCTCTTGGAAGGTTACCCCTTTTGCCTGTCTGTGTTCTGTGTATGCATTGTATCTACTTTTCCTCAAATTATCTTCAGCTATTAACTTATTTGACAGACTTTCTATGGATAAGTATCCTAGATTGATTGAGTCTAAGTGTGATATGTAGTTATCCCATGATCAATCTAATGAGTTAAGGATAACGCTTTTCATTGTCTGTTCTGATATTATTTCTCCTCTTAGATGTAATTCTGCTCTGGTTTTGTTTAAGGATATTAAATGTTCACTTATGGTGGTTCCAGATCTTAATTTGGCTGAAAAGAAATCTTTAGACATTCTAGTGGTTGTTGCTACACTTTCACTATGAAACAATTTAAACATGCATTGAATTATTTCTGAAACAGTAAGATTATGCTTAATACTGTAGTACATGGCAGGTGATATGCTAGAAATTATTAAATAGAATGCTCTGTGATGCAGGCAGTCTATTTTTAGAGTCCAAGGTCTTTTGGGAGGATTGGTTATAAAAAATAATAAATTTTCTTTCATAAAGACAACCTGAATTTGTTGACACCATTCCTGTAAATTGATGCCATCAATTCTAAGTTTTGGGAAATCACTAGGTAGATTCCCAATATTACTATTCCCACTACTTACAACTGTGGGTAGTCCATGGTCCTGTAGATGTTGAAAATTGCAGAATGGTGTGGGTATTCTGCTGATGAGCTTGAAAGGTTCTCCTTCTTCATAAAGTTCATTGTAGTTCTCTGTGTTCATCTGCGCATGCGCGTTGGTCATTTCTTTGCTGAAGCCGCTGGGAGAGGTTCTCTTTGCTGTAGCTCCCTCGTAGTGCTCTCCTTCTGATGATTCGGTCTCCGGCTCGATCTTGGGTGTTCTGCTGGCAGCTGTGGTTCTTCTCTTTTCTTTGGAGCTTTCTTGCTTGGAGTATTTTGTTCTTTGGATCGTTTGTAGTGTGGGGGAAATTTCGCAGGGCCCTCTGGGTTCAGGTGTCGTCATCATCGTTGTCCGGATCGAGTCGTGCAGGCTTTGAGGTGTCTGTTTATTTCTTCGTCTCTTTTGTATTTTTGCATTATTGGCTTTTATCGATTCTTTTGAAATTGTTAGACTTGTGCCAAACGTTTTAAATAGTTTTCTCATGGGTGTTTCGATTTCTTGTTCGGTGGATGATTTTTCTGTATCTGTTTCTGACTCTTCAGAAGAATAAATATATTTTTTGCTATTTTTTGTGTTTTTTCGCGCCAGAGTTTTTGAATGGTGCATTCTGATTGGTTCAGCCGTGTTCATTTCTGTGGCCGGTTGAAGAAAAGATGGCTGCCTTTCAAAATTTTGAGCGGGACCTCTGGTCTTGCTTCTGGTTATTTTTTCTTTCGTTGTAGGTTCGCTCACCATTTTTGTATTTTCGGGTTTGGCTTTTTCAATGTCTTTTTCTCTCGCTGCTCCATTTTCTTCCAAGAAGCCTCGGAGTTCCGCGATGAGTTTGTGGTCATCTTTTTGACTTTTTATTAGCCTCAGTATCTCCGATCTGAGGTCTTTGTCTTTTATTTTGTTCTCTTCTTGGTTGTCGGTTTCATCTGCTGTTTCTTCGATGTCTGTGGTGTTATCTTCAGATTCTTTGATTGTTGTATTTATTGGTTCATCGATCATTTCTTGATCTGTTTTTGTTTCTTTATCATTTGCCCTGGTATAGGGTCTTTCTTTTTTATTCTTGAGGTTTTCTTTCTTAGGCATGTTGGATTTTATTGAGTCAGTTCAACCATCGACTGCTACCAATTTGTTACAATATTTTGAGGATCAGACTCAATGATGAATTCAGAAGCAATTTCTTCAGTTAAAGAAGTGTTTATTCATAATAGGCATTCTACTTATTCTTGTCAGATTTACAGTGAGAAGCAAGCATGAGGTAAAAGCACTCTCTATTTATATCAAAGGGGAGGAGTCAAGGAAGGGGGTGATCACACATGAATACATTAAAGGAGGAGGAATAAATTAACCCTTTATATCCTGTACATATATACATATCTCTTGTTATAGAATAAGGCATTTACTTATGACAAAAATGAACCAAAGTGTGAATGGCTATAATGCGGCCTTCTGTTCCGGGAAAGTTTGCAGTTGGTGCATTAATTGGAGCTGCCTACCTAGACCAGAATAGGCCAACACACAACGGCCAATTCAACAATTCAATTTATTTATTTAAAATAATTTTTAAAATATTTTAATTTTTGTCCTTCACATTTCATTTTGTTCCCCCTTTTGCATCTTTTCTTTAATGATTCTATTCCACCATTTCTTTGATATTAGTGTAATTCTTGTCCTGTGGGAGTTGGCTATGGCAAGTTTTTCTAGACCTCATAGACACAGCTTCACTTCCTCCTCAAATAGGAACTTTGAATCATAATTGAGCTGTTCAGAGTAATCATGATCTTGTCCAAAATTAAAGATGGAATATCTCTTGTAAAAGAAATCTCTAGATGTAGGGCCCATTCTTCTTAGGACATACAGCAGGGACCAAGCCAGTCAGTTATGGTGCCTAATAATCCCTTTGTTTACTCCCATGATACAGACACTATGTGTTTTGCTACCAGTCTTTAGTCATGTGGTAACTCTTTAAAAATGCTTTTTAACTATAACAAAAGAAAAATCCCAAATACTATAATAAAATGATACTACAAAAATCAAAACAAGAAAATGAATGGAAAAAGCTATACATATTAGAACAATTATATATACAACAGAACATAAACACTTAAACAATAATTAAATCCTGAATACACACAAATAAGGCGACTATGTTCCTCCATCCCAGTCATTAGTCAGTGGCCTGTTAGTTGAAAGCACTTTGATAGGTTTCTCCTTGTTTGCTTATCCAGCTTTTGGTTATAATAGTCTATTCTATAGCTGCCATCACCAGAGATGTACAGACTCAGGTAAACACTTGATTTCAGAGGTGTTGTAGAGGCAGTAAGACAGGGGTGTCAAACTCAAAGCCTGCGGGCCAGATCCGGCCTGCAGGGTGCTTAGATTTAGCCCATGGGACCACCCTGGAAACAGTGAAGGATTGGCCTGTAGTGCCTCTGCCAGTGAAAACGGAGCATGCAGTCCTCCCGAGCTCCATTTTCGTTGGCAGAGGGTTGCAGGAGGCAGTCCCAGCCGAAAATGGAGCTTGGGAGCCTGTTTTCGCTGGCAGAGTGCTCGGGCCGGCACAGGAGCCCCCGGCACAAGTGACGTCAAGCTGGCCACGCCCATCCTGGCCACGTTCACCCCAGCCTCCTGAGGTCAAACACAACCCTGATGTTGGCCCTCAATGAAATTGAGTTTGACACCCCTGCAGTAAGGAGTTGGCAACATGTAGCTGCACTCTGCCACTACTTCTGTAGTGAACTGTAGTGAACGTCCTGAACTCGATATTTCCTGAACCTGAATGACTAGATTCACACTGTAGAAAAAGACATGGTGCCCATGCTGAATCTAAACCATCTTTGCCTATTTTGAATCAAATACTGCACTATTCTAATCTATGAATGTTTCTTCAGAGAAAATAATGTACACAATAGTCTTGTATAGTAGGCAGATCTTGTTCTCTCCACAATGTTGCTAATGCCAGGGTGATAACCAACAAAGCTGTTAGTGCTAATGTTTAACCCCGCAATCTGTGCAGTCTCAATTGCTTTTGGCAAACAGGTAAATTTAAGTTCAGAGGAGAGTACTGCTGGTATTAAAAAAAACACTACCACCATCACCATCAAAAAGTGGATGTCTAGACTTAAACCGGTACTAGTTTGTAATAACAAGTAATTAGCTAATGGAAAAGAGGAGAAGTTATTCACAGTAATACAAGCAAGCAACAAACGAACAGGACAAATGAAAGGAAAAGAAATTTCACTCAGAAGAGCAGATTAAAAATGTCACCTATTTTTCCTGGGTGAATTTCTGTAATAAGGTGATAAAAACAGTCTAGCACCAGTAATTTAGCAAACTGAAACACTTAGAAGGTGCCAGAGTTTCTTGGGTGTGATTCAGTTTTTAAAACAATGAATACTATTAACTGAAAGCTGTGAAATCAATATGTTTAAAATATATTAGCTATATAAGAGTGATACATTGGAGATCCTTCTCCTGCCTGCTTCTGGGCAAATTACTAAAATTTTGATCCCCAGTCTTTCGAAGTCTAAAGGCCCTGAAGTGTACTTTTTAACTGATTGGATAAGATAATAAAACAATACTTATAAGAAGCCACTGGTAGAAATTATTGCATTATTTGGGTGTTGAACCTGAGTGTCACAAATATGCCATTACTAAGCAGCTCCATCCCTCCGTCATCACTTAGGAGGTTTAATTTATCAGATTTAGGTGCCACTTGATTTCACAATACACGTAGTAGTGGGATTAGTGCCTGGATACATAGTGCTGCATAAAGATTATAAACTGAAATTGAATTCCAATACTCTGAAAATTTATGGTTCAGGAAATGACTAGGTCTCTGATTATAAATCATCTTTTCTCACTGGGATTCTTCTATGAAACCCCAGGGTTCTGTGACAGGTTGTTAGGGGTTCCATGAGTTTGATTGAAAAAAAGGATATTTTAAACTTCATGTATCAAACAATACTAACTGTAGGTATAATTTTTACGTAGGAGTTCCCCGAGATCTACAAGTCCTTCAGGATAAATAGGCTCAGGAAGACTGTTCTAGATGAAGCTGTACTTTCTTTGAAAAAAATAAGAGTACAATATACCTCTTGTGCTCCTGTTGCTTATAGTGTCAGCAGTATAAGGTAATCCAGACTAAGAAAAGGATACCATGTGTATCTAAAACTATTTTTTTATGAAGACTGGTATCTTAAGATGGGTATCAAGACAGAATATTACAAATCTGAATGTGCTTCTCCGTTTTTTTCTATTAATGTGAATTAGGGGGGCATCTGTGTGAGAGATTTTCTTAACACTTTCCCGTCATCTGGGCTAAGTGATGTTTATCTCCTTGTTGTCCTAGTAATGGAGTATTCCTCTGTTCATTGAGGTCATTTTCTTTTTTATTTACTATAATTTTATTGAAGTTTAAAAGGTCACCTTCTTTACTCATGCCCCATATAGGTGCTAGGCCTATAGCTGACCAAGTATGCCTGGTTGCAACACTTTCTGGACTGGAATGGCCTGTCTCTAATGGTCTCTCAATAGCTAAACTCCAATCTAGATTACAGCATAGAATTGTGAATCTGCCCTTGAAACACAACAAGAAAATTGCAGTTAGTGCAAGAAGAGACAATAAAGCTGTTATTAAATAATCTTCAGAGATTACATTACTCTCTATTGTTACCGGTTAGATTATATGGCTTTAATACTGATGTTCAAGGTCCTTGTTTAAAATATTTGAGCCATGTCATTATGCAACTATTTTATTTATAGATGAGGTATAAAATTCTCAAACAATATAAGGAATAAGGGCCAGATCTACACATTCAGTCAAGTTACGTAACAGAATTGACTATTTCACTTCAAATTATATATATATATTGGATATCTTTTTTTCTGGGAAAAATTACCCATTCAAAATTGTATTGAGTTACAAACTCACCAAGAATCCTTGCCAAGCCAATATATCTTATTCTGTGTTCCTACATGCTTTATTGGAACAATAATATTTGCCAATTCTTATAAGACTTCTGAAAGCATAACACTGAAAATTGGTAATCACTGTGTATTAAATCTATGTCGGTAGGTTTAATATAAAATACCATTTTTCAATGTGATATGCTTATCAATAATACACAAAACTGGAAATAAATCAATATGATAGGACAAATTGAGCTATTTCAAAAGATATAAATTATAGGCTGAGCATCTTAAAAGATATTCCAGATGGCTTACAGTCCTAGAATTTCCTGCTGATCTCCTGTCAAATTACTAATTGGATCTGACCACATGAGAGCAACTACGGTCAACTAGGTATTGCCATCTGCTGAAAGTTCTTTTTAATATCCAATTTTGATGAAAAATATAAAAAAAAACAGATAACATACTTCACTTCTAGGATTTAGCAGAACACTTCTGCTAATTTAAATTTAACAATTTAAAAATTGTCATTTCCACTGTTAACACATTAGTGTCGTTTCTGAAGAGAGAATTGCCACTATCGCTTCTGGAAACAATGTCTTCCATCTAAGCCACTGCCACCAAAATGGGGCTTTCTCAATTATCTCCTTCCCGTTACTAACTAAAGACATGAGGGCCAATAGTTGCTGAGTTTGTATTTGGATACATTTTGAAAGCAGCAATTTATAGAATGATAGGGTTGGAGGAGACATTGGAGTCCAACTCCGTGCCCAAGGCAGGAGTCCTCATACCATCTTGGATAAATATTTTTTCTTGAAAACCCCTATGTGGGTCCATGGAGCACCCATAACTCAGGAACCAAGCTCGTTTGCTCTCCAAATTTAGGAAATACAGAACATAAGATAGCAAGGAAGATAGCCCATGGCAAACTGATATTATCTTCGCAACTTCTTCCGTTTCCTTATGATTGTGCATTATGCTGCAAATGAAAACTACTGGCCTGATTCTATCTCATTCTACGGTTCTCATGTATGTCTGTGTTGAACATTCTGTTGAACACCTCTTTGGATTGAGACCTCATAAAAGAGCCCCATCTTCTTTTAAAAACTTTTGTCCTCTCATATATCAGTGACATCGATTTTGAGCTATAACATTTCATATGTTTTTGCATTTGAAGTGGGGGAAAAACAAGGGCAACTGAATGTTACTCCTTTTATGAAGCTTTTCTAAGACATAGTGATGTGAATGATGTACATGCTAAATTCAGCTTCAGAAGCTGTAATTAGAAGCATCAACAACTCAGAGGTCTAACTCAGGCCCCACAACTTTTATATGGAATGAACAAAGCAATTTAAATCTCACCTGACAACAACAAAAATTCTAGTTGGAAGACCACAAAACTAAATGTGCCAGCAAATTCGATATTCCAAACTGGTAATATGTGTGAGTATTGCCTGAGTTCTTACAGGCAAACTTAGCAAGATGTATGTTAGCCTGCTACCAGGGTGTGGAGATGTGGCAATTTATGACACATCACTAACATGCTAAGAATTACCGGTTTTGAAGGTTTTGGATTCCATGGACTCCAATATCATCAAAAACTATTATCTATTTTTTTCCACTAAAGACAGAAGGGGATTTATCAGTTAATGCTATTAACATTTATTACAGTCTAAGCACATTTCAAAATATGGAGTTTAAATTATATTTCAAACATACAATTATATTGGGTGAAAACAGAGTTGAATAAAATGAAGCAAAGCATGGAAGTGGAACAGATTTATATCTTGTTTGGTTTCAGTTGATTTTAATGTCTCTTATCTACTCCAAGTCTAGACTTTACCCAGCATTATGAACAGCATATAGGTGCATGTGAATTTAGACAAGTATCTTATTTGGAGAGTTTAACTTCATATTTAAATCAGAAATATATTTTAGTTAAGACACATTGGATTTTTGTTAATGAAACAGATCATGATGCCATAGGGAAAATATATACCTGTAGAATAGTGAGATGACTCTTGTGCTTCTTTACTTACAAAACTATATGCTTGCATGGTTATATAATACGTATAATACCTATCCACCAACCTTGGCAATGTCTCCTCTTTCCATGCAATCTGACATAAGAACCCCAAGATCAAGAAGTGAATGTCATGCCTTAATTTTTAAAGACTATCTACAGCACTTTTCCTCCAGATAAAGGATGGATGGATTTAGGAAACAATGTCACTATTTTCTCACCCAACAGGCGTTCTTGACCACTGTATAGCATTCATTGCTGAAACCTGTCCTAAGATCCTTAAACTTAATTTAGAACATATTCATAAAAATAAGAAAAAAAACCCATTAGATCATTAAGTGTTCTGTGTTAAAGATTAACACAGATTAACAAAGATTAAACCTAGCAACCCAGGCATAGCTAAGGACAAAAGGATGCACAATAGGTTCATAAATGTTAATTTTGTGAATTCTTAAGCCAGCAACAGAAAACATGTAGCTCTGCAAACATTTGAGAACTACAGTTCCCAGGAGCCCCAGCTTGTATGACGAAAGATGAGCAAGGCTTCAAGATGCGCTTCAGCAACAGCAGGAAGGCCACAAGCTCCTCGTCAGTGACTTAAATGCTGTGTCTGCTAAGAGATAGATTTTCCTCTCCTTAGGACTGAACTTTAATTTATTTAGTGCTCCGAACAGCCATTTGGTGTCCCCCAGTCAATGCTATCCCCATGGGACAGACTGAAAAATTCCATGCACCTAAGGAGAGATGGAATTTGTAGTCTACGGTCTCTGGTGACTGGGAAGACCAGAGGAAGAAAGCATTTAGGCCTCCGCCCATTCAGTGTTTGCCAATTCGTGCTTTTGCGACATGAGCTATTTCCTCAAACTCGAAAGCAACTGAAGGGCAGGCTTCGAAGGTCTTTTCAAAATGATCTCAGCTGTTCGCAGGCAGCCCACTCTGAGGGAGCGACCAAGCCTTCCAGGGGGCGTGACGTTCGCACCAGAGGCGCGTCCTCTTTAAATAAGCAAACTTTATCCCTTCTTGGAGACCCCACTCCATACTGTTACCGCGACAGGATTGGCTTACAAGGTCTACCCCTCAAAGAACCCGCCTCCTCGATCATACCCCATTGATCAGCACGAATTGTCTGTCAGAAGAATGTCCTATCCCCATCGGCCAGAGAAGAAAAAAAAAAAACATAAACCCCGCCTCCGTGGTTTATAAGCTCCGCCCCTCCCGCGGTTAGACACTGAGTTGAAGTAAAATCCGGAGTTTAAAGCTAGTTACGCGAGCGGTCGAAGTCGGGAGACACGGGGAGGTTGGGTGGGGAGAAAGTGGGGTAGAGGAAGCGTAACGCAAGAATTAGGCGGCAACTTACCAATGCGCTGTCCGACCGGAGAACTAAAGGGATTGCCGAGAAGAAACTCCATCACCACCTAGACGACCGCCACGGCTTAGCAGAGATCAGCTGACAGGGCCACGGGTGGGTCACGTGACCGCTCTGAGCTGCAGGGGGCGTGCCCGGTTCTTTGCCCTTGTGACACACCCCGTAGCGTAAGCGCCTCCTTTGCGAGCGGAGTTTTAACGCGGAAATCTGATGGAGGAAGCGAGTTGGCGGGATGTGGGCAGAGCCCGCTCTTAAACATCTTCGCCGGCAATGAGATGTTCTATTTCCGAGGGAGGCATTTCCTTGCAAGCACGCTTGGGAGCTGTAGTCTTTTCCCAAGGCTCTTGCTTGCAGGGAAGGGTTTGTTACCGGATGACAGCGAGCGGCGACGGTTGGATGATGCCATAATTATAGGTCGCAAATGGGACCCAAGCCGCTCCCAGTCATCGCAGTATTGGTAGCTTCCGCGGAGGGCCTGCTCGGCAGAAAGCAGCCTGAACGGACTCCCATTTCGCTCTGCCGCAGTCGAAGCTGTATGAAACCTATCCGCAAAAAGGCGCTTTGCTGCCACTAGGGCCGAGCTGAGGTATCTTCTATTCCCCGATGTCTTTCACTTCTTTTTCAGTAGCAACGTTTAGGTAATTATAGATGCCAAAGTGGTCGGACTGTTTTCCCCATTCAAACCCATATGTTCAGGGAGTTATTTGTAACTTTCTACATGCAATTAAATACTTATATCAACTCAAAGCAGGAAAGAAACTCTGTTGAGTTGACTCAGTAAAGCATTGAGAAAATTTTTGGATTCTCACCCTGATTCAAATGAATTTATGGTTATAAATTTTAAAAGTACATTTGCAATTTCCAACCATAAATGCAAAGCTATTTCTCATACTTTAAATCTACTGGAATACTGGAAAGTAACATGTTTGAATTTTTATCAGAAAAGTTATATGGACAGTATACATATGCAAAATGCACCCAACTGAAAAAGTAATTTTAAATCTAACAGTACAGCAATATTGGATTACTGATGATTTCAAGGTATTTTGCATCATGAGCATAGTACTAATATTTCAGTATTTTATTATCTAGATGTCATTTAATGTGGAAATAGAAATAACACCTCAAAAACAAAGCATCTTGCTAATAACTTTAATAGCAACAATTTGCTTGATATGCTAATGCATATGGGGACAAACGTCTCAATTTTAAAACAATCAAGCTTGTATCAAAAACAGTGTAAGTATATATCTACATGTTGATCTGTTACAGGCTCAAGTTTTCATATTTTAAGTAAATACAGTACAGGTAGTCCTCAACTTATGACCACAATTGAGTCCAACATTTTTGTTAAGTGAAAAATTTGTTAAGTGATATTTGCTCCATTTTGTGATGTTTCTGACCATAGTTGTTAATTAATTAATTTGTTCAACTTGTATGCCGCCTTTCTCCGAAGATTCAAGGTGGCTTACAATGCATTTAAAAACCATATATAAAAACATTAAAAATTAAAACATTAAAAACAATTAAAACCCATTCACACCATTCATGGCCGGATCTCGCCAGATCACAACAGCGAGATCAACGGTCCCAGGCCTGCCGGAAAAGCCAGGTCTTCACCGCTTTTCGGAAGGCCAATAGGGTGGGGATGGTCCGGATCTCAGGACCATCGGTCCTCGGTTCCAGAGAACTGAGGCAGCCACAGAGAAGGCCCTCCCCCGCGGGCCCGCCAGCCGGCATTGTTTGGCTGACGGAACCCGGAGGAGACCAACTTAAGCGAATCACTTCAGTTGTTAAGTTAGTAATATGGTTGTTAAGTGAATCTGGCTTCCCCATTGATTTTGCATAGCAAAAGATGATCACATGATCTTGGGACACAGCAATGGTCATATGTATGAACCAGCTGCCAAGCATCTGAATTTTGTTCACATGATCACAGGAATGCCTCAAAGGTCGTAAGTGAAAAATGGTCATAAGTAATTTTTTCAGTGCCTTTGTAACTTTGAACAGTCACTAAATGAACAGTTGTAAGTTGAGGATTACCTGTACTATGCTTTTCTACCTCAGGACCCAAACTGTTATAAATGCCAGCAGAGTGACCCACAAACCTCACATGAAAATTATGACAAACTCATTTACAACTAAAAAGTTTATAACAACTGTTCCTGATAGACACACTGATTGAATTTCAAACTGTAATAACATTGAGACAAAATTAAAAAATGGCATAGAATACAGAGTCCTACAGGATATATATAGGTGATTATCATACATAGTATCATACTGATGGCAGAGGGATAGAAAATTTTCTGATACTGAAAAACCTGTACATGAATTAATAGGAAGAAATAGAAATGAATCAAAATGAAATTTCCAGGTATAAAAACATTTATGTACAATAGCAAGGTGGTTAAATGCAGGAACTATAAAAAAACAAAAGCACAGGTTCAAAACCTTTCACTATCAAATATGACAAGATATGTATTATACAAATGTGTACAAATTTTAAATAAAGGTACATCAAGTACATTTGTATGTTTAAAAACATCAAGTCTACCACATTGCACATGGTAAATGTGAAGCAGATCTATTTAATCCAAGATGCTGAAAATTTAAGCTACATATTGTTTGTCTTTGAATTAAAGCCTTTAATTGACAGATTATTTCAGCCTCTGGAAGAAGGCAATTATTTCTGACTCGCCTGTGCTTATCTTCTGTGTTCTGATTTTTTCTAGCTTTTGTGATATATCTGTGGGTGGGTTACACAGGACAGAAGGACATAAGTAAAAATCACCTTTCTTCATTTGTAGGAGAGCTGTATTAGTCTAGGCTGGCAAAAAAATCAGTTGTCTGATAGCACCAACTAACAAATTGTATTAAATGGAATAAGTTTTTGTCAGATGTAACTCATTTGGTCAAACTGATTATGCCTTTTAATTACATTTTTTAGTTGGAAAAGGTGCTACCGAACTCCTAATTTAAAGACTTTCCACTCAATGCTGAAAACTCAAAGAACTTTCCAAAAGCAGTGATTTAGTGTAAATGCAATTAAATGATTCTGCTAAATGTCCAGCTCTAAAGATTGACATTCTTTATAGTTCATATACTGCTTGTATATCTGCACAACTTTGAGTCAGTGATATATAGCAAGATTTTTAGAAGTAGTTTGCCATTGTCTGTTTTCTAGGGCTTAGAGAAAAATGACTCCGCTAAGGTCACCAGCTGGCTTCCATGTTTTCCTGGTTTCTAGCCTGATGCCTTAATCACTATCTCAATTGGTTCTTACATTGTTTGTAGCACTGTTCAAATAATATCAAATCTGAATAGGTTTTTAAAACCTCAAGTCATTAGCTCTTAGCACGTAGTACTTTAATCATCAGGTTAACGAGGGGATAGAAATGGAGACAGATGCTTCATTATTTACAGGAAGCTTAAGATGAAATGATGGAAAACCAGTCAATTTAATAGTCCACCAACTAGAAAAATATCCACTCTAAGAGCCTAGGTAAGTGATGTACCGTATATACTTGGATTCAAAATTATTTCATTTCCTATTGTTTTAAGATTTTTAAATCCTATGTGATAAGGTTAGAATTTTAACATTTGTTTTATCCATTTTTTTAATCACACTATAAGGACACATCGATTCACAATCACAGTTGGAACCAGAACTTCCATCACTAAGCAATGTGGTGGTTATGTGAGTCACCATGTGACTGCACCTAATTTTATTATCTTTTTGCTGTGATCATTAAGTGAATCTGGCTTCCCCTACTGACTTTGTTTGTCAGAAGCCAGCTGGACAGGTCACAAATGGCGCTACATTACCCTGGAATGTAAATATATGAGGGTCACAAAGCATCCAATCATGATCATGAGAACTCTGCAATGGTCTTAGGTGTGAGGACTGGATATATGCCACTTTTTCACTTTGTAACTTTTCTAAATGAATGGTTGTAAGTTGTGAACTGCCTGTATTGCTATTTTCATATGAATACTTTTTTAAAAATTCAAAATCTCCTTTTAATCAATACTTGTTATAACCTGAAGTTCAATTATAAGAGTGTATAGATTATAAAACCAATACAGGTTAGTTCTTGACTTACAACCATTTGTTTAACGACCATTTGAAGTTATAACTGCACTGAAAAAGTGACTTATCACCATTTTTCAAGCTTATGACCATTGCAGCAACTCCCGTGATCATGCGATTAAAATTGGAATGCTTGACAACTGGCTCTTATGACCCAGCATCCTAGATTATGTGATCACCTTTTGTGACCTTCTGACAAGCAGTCAATGGGGAAGCCATATTCACTTAACAAGTGAACAAGTGCATTACTATATTAACAATAACAGCGATTCACTTAACTGGCAAAAGTTATAAAATGGGGCAAAAGTCACTTAACAACTGTCACATTCAGCAACAAATTTTGGGCTCGTTGCCATAGGTTGAGGACTACCTGTACATGTTTTCTGAACAGTAGTAATAGAAAGAATTTTTTGTGTTCTAATTAAAACTACGGTATTTTTCAGAGTATAAGACACACCTTTTCCCCTCTAAAAGTGGGTGAAAATTTCGGTGCGTCTTATAGACTGAATATGGGCCCATTTTTGGGCTCCCAAACCCTCTGTGCATTGTGTTTTTGCCCTCCCCGGCCCCCGGAAGCACACTGCAGTGTTCTGCACAGCTCGTTTTTGCCAAAATTGGGCCCATTTTTGGGCTCCCAAACCCTCTGTGTGTCACGTTTTTGCCCTCCCCAGCCCCCAGAAACACTGCAAAAACAGGATGCAAGGAGGGTTTGGGAGACCAAAAATGGGCCTGTTTTTGGCTTTCAAAGTGCTTCTGGGGGCCGGGAAGGGCGAAAACATGATGCGTGGAGGCCAAAAACTATTTTTTTCCTTGTTTTCGTTCTCTAAATTTAGGTGCGTCTTATAGTCCAAAAAATATGGTATATACAAAAATACATATCCAAAAATGTAAATTCCTGTTAAAAATGCCATACTTAATCCTATGCAAGTGCTTTCCCAGAGAAGAACAGATTCAGAGCTCTTAAGCCAGTGCTGAAACATTAGATTTCTCTTCCTCTTATTATTAATAAGTCCTTCAACATCACCTGTCTAACTGCCTGTACATGAATGTTAGCACCATAAGAGAAAGAAGTTGAGTTGCTGGTAATAAGAATGCTAAATTGGAATTTGCATAATTGGGGGAACGCTCTTGATTTCTATGACAATATTTTTAGCTACTGTTTCAGAAGTCACTAAATGTGAAGAATTTGGAGCTTGGAATTGTCGGCTAAAGATCTTCCTTTTCTCTCATAATCTGAACATTGTATGAAATATTACATTTCTACACTGTAATTACTAGTGCTATATATGTTTTGAAAATGATTTGGAAGAATTGCTTCAAGACTTAAATGAACATGAATTAGCACCTCATTGCTACTTATTAAAACTGTGTGTGTGTGTGTGTGTGTGGAGAAAAATATAACTGCTTTAAGCAGTCACATTAAAGAAGTAACCATTTTAATGATTTGATTTCATTCACTCCCAAATTTGTATGTAGCCCTGACAATTAATGCAACATTTAATAAGAATTCCTAATGTCCAAACTGTTTTTTAAGGATACGACAATTTTCCCCCCGTCATTAATTTGAACATGTCCATTATTTTTTCTCCATTCCATTGTCTCCACTTAGAGAAGTACCGGTAATATTTTATAGCAATAGCAATAACATTTAGGCTTATATACCACTCCATAGCTCTTTACACCACTCTCTGGATGGTTTACAATGTTGAAGCATTATTTGCATATTGCCCCAACAGTCTAGGCCTTCATTTTACTGTCTTTGGGAGGATGGAAAGATGAGTCAACCTTGAGCCCTGTCAGGATCAAACTCCAGGCTGCGGGCAGAGTTTGCTTGCAACACTGCAGTTTAACCACTGCACCATAAGGGCTCTGTTTTATATCTAAAATATTAGTGGCATTGAGTCCATGGCATGTGTTTGTCCCAAACTTGCTTGACATTTCTAATTAAAATAATTCAATATATCTTTTTCCTTTTATATTAAGGCCAATATATAAAAAAATACTAAACTCTAGTTATGTAGAAACACACAGACTTAAGAAAACATCCTTCAATTCTTGCAAATTCAAGTTCTGGACTTTTTTCATAAAAGCAAGTTAAACAGTTATTGACAAAAAGCTTTAAAATTCTGTAGGTTGAGACTTGAAGAACCCAATATATATGTATACACACCAGTAGCATGGCAATAGTTTATTTTCCACACTTGCTTTTTTTGTCAAAGACCGGGCATTATGTAGGCAATATTATCTAATGTGTTTGACTGAAAAGACAGAAACATTAAATTAATTCAATATGTTTGTTACAAAGTGAAACATTTTTTACTTGAATAGAATATTTAAGGAAAGCCCCATCAAAGGCAACTTGTGATTTCCCAGCCCCACTTCTGCATTGCCCAAATTGACAACAAATCTTCCAATTTTTTGTTCAGGATTTTTCCTATTTGTTTACTTTGTTTTAAAACAACAATGGCTGAAATAGATGTGACAATTTCCCACTTCATATTATACTCACCTGCCTATCTCTCCCACTGTCTCTGCCCTTTTGGTTGGCTGCCTACCTCCTGCCACCTGCTATCCCCATCACCCATTGCAACTGCATCTGCAGCACTGAATACAAGTACTATACTGAATGGGGTCTCTGTTTGTGCCCTGCACAACTAAATTTTAAGACATAATAAGACAGCTTGGTAATTAAGTGTAACTTACCAAAACATGTTTGGGGCAGCCATTTAGCTCTGGTAACTGGGATGTGAGACAAGTCAAAGGGCCCAGAGCACAAATAATTGAATCCAGGAGAACTGATAAACTTCCTGATACGGCTACCATTCCCTGGGAGGCCAAAAAGGAATGAGAAAAGTTGTTAATCTACAGGTGAAACTCGAAAAATTAGAATATTGTGCAAAAGTTCATTTATTTCAGTAATGCAACTTAAAAGGTGAAACTAATATATGAGATACTCATTACATGCAAAGCGAGATAGTTCAAGCCTTGATTTGTCATACTTTTGATGATTATGGCTTACAGCTCATGAAAACCCCAAATTCACAATCTCAGAAAATTAGAATATTGTGAAAAGGTTCAATATTTTAGGCTCAAAGTGTTCCACTCTAATCAGCTAATTAAGCCATAACACCTGCAAAGGGTTCCTGAGCCTTTAAATGGTCTCTCAGTCTGGTTCAGTAGGAATCACAATCATGGGAAAGACTGCTGACCTGACAGTTGTGCAGAAAACCATGACTGACATCCTCCATAAGGAGGGAAAGTCTCAAAAGGTAATTGCAAAAGAAGTTGGATGTTCCCAAAGTGCTTTATCAAAGCACATTAATAGAAAGTTATGTGGAAGGGAAAAGTGTGGAAGAAAAAGGTGCACAAGCAGCAGGGATGACCGTAGCCTAGAGAGGATTGTCAGGAAAAGGTCATTCAAAAGTGTTGGGGACTTTTACAAGGAGTGGACAGGGGCTGGAGTCAGTGCATCAAGAGCCAATCTTCTACAACATAGCATACTCCAGATTTTTTCAGGATTGTGATTTCCATTAATCTTAACTATTCACTACAAGAGGTGGGGCTGGAATTTTCAACTCCAATTTTTGTAGGTGAATTAGATTTATTTCAATGGTTTATTTTTTTTAAATGAAAACTTATTACCAAAAGTAGACATCTGCAATACAATTTTAGGATGCTGAAAACTAGAGCTGGGGGCCACATGTGACCTAGGGACTATCCACCCATGATCTGACTGAAGAACACTATTGTCAGCCTTACTAGATATACTAGACCAAGAAATCAACTACACAGGAAGGGTAATACTACTTTTATTAAGATTGGCTATAATAATAGAATCATGCAAGTCTGATTGTGCTTCTTCCTTGTTATAAGTCTGAATTAGGGAAATACCTACCTGAACTACTTCCAAATATCTCTCTGTGGTAGACTTAAAATAGGTTTCAACTCACTGTTTCCTGGCAAAAGATCTTGTATATTTTTTTATTTTCTACAAATATTACAGAGGAATGAAACCACATGGTACTTACTTCAGTCTCCTGCAGCCTGTGGCCAATAAGACTCAGAGATTCTCCCAGTAATTGCAGATGTGCAGCTACATCAATGGGATCTGTCTCAGGAACCTTTACTGGTGAAGAGGATAATACCATCGTGCTAGTTGGGGACTTTTTATGGGGTGAAGGCATGCTTGTTAGAGAAGCTGAAAACAGACAATAAAACAGTTTTAAAATTGTAATCTTATACAATATACAAAAAACGTGAAAAGGGAAACATGCTTCGGCGGGGGGGAGTGCAGGAAGATCCCTTGCAGGGTCGTGCTGAGGATTTTGTGCAATTCCTGCACAATAAAGTCGCTTCGGATTCGGGATGGCTTGGACTCCGATTGGATGAGTCCACGGGAGGAGATGAGGGCAGGTCTTGAGAATGTTATCTGGGAGGAGCTTGATCCTGTGACTCCCGAGGATGTGGATAGGGTTCTGGGTAAGATTAGTGCCGCCACGTGTTTATTGGACCCGTGTCCCTCCTGGTTGGTACTGGCCTCCCGGGAGGTTACACGAGGCTGGCTCCAGGGGATTATAAATGCTTCTCTGAATGAGGGTGCCTTTCCTGCCGCCTTGAAAGAGGCGGTAGTGAGGCCCCCCTCAAGAAGCACCTGGACCCGGCTGAATTAGACAACTATCGTCCAGTCTCCAACCTTCATTTTGTGGTGAAGGTTGTTGAGAGCGTGGTGGCACGACAACTTCCCTGGCACCTGGATGAAGCTATTTATCTGGACCCGTACCAGTCGGGCTTCAGGCAGGCACAGCACAGAAACAGCATTGGTTGCATTGGTGGATGATCTCTGGAGGGCTCGGGGCAGGGGTTGCTCCTCTGTCCTAGTCCTATTAGATCTCTCAGCGGCTTTTTGTACCATCCACCATGGTATCATGCTGCAGCGGTTGAGGGGGTTAGGAATAGGGGGCACCGTTCTGCGGTGGTTCTCCTCCTTCCTCTCCGACCGCTCGCAGCTTGTGTTGGCAGAGGGGCAGAGGTCGACCTCAAGGCGTCTCGCATGGGGAGTGCTGCAAGGGTTGGTCCTCTCGCCCCTCCTGTTCAACATTTATGTGAAGCCGCCAGGCGAGATCATCCATGGTTTTGGGGTGAAGTGTCATCTGTACGCTGATGATACTCAGCTGTACATCTCCACTCCAGACCACCCCAACGATACCCTTGATGTGATGTCTTGCTGCCTGGAGGCCGTGCGGGTCTGGATGGGGAGGAACAGGCTCAGACTTCCGGCGCCCCGATATAGTCAGCAGGTGCCATCGCTGACTATTGGGGGTGAATCTTTGCCCCCCACAGAGAGGGCTCGCAATCTGAGTGTCTCCTGGACGCACGGCTGTCTTTAAAAGAGCATATGACGGCCGTGGCCAGGGGGGCCTTTTATCAGGTTCGCCTGATTCGCCAGTTGCAGCCCTTTCTGGACCGGGACGCCCTGCGCACGGTCACTCACGCCCTTGTTACCTCCCGGTTGGACTACTGTAATGCTCTCTACATGGGGCTCCCCTTGAAGAGCACTCGGAGGCTCCAACTGGTCCAGAATGCGGCCGCGCGGGTGGTTATGGGCGCAACTTGTTGTGCCCATGTGACACCCCACCTGCGCGAGCTGCACTGGCTCCCAGTGGTCTTCCGGGTGCGCTTCAAGGTGTTGGTTAACACATTTAAAGCACTCCATGGCATAGGACCCGGGTACCTTCGAGACCGTCATTCTGCCACTAATAGCCTCCCACCGGCCAGTCCACTCCCACAGAGAGGGTCTCCTCAGGGTGCCATCGGCCAAGTTATGTCGGCTGGCGATACCCAGGGGGAGGGCCTTCTCTGTGGGAGCCCCAGCCCTGTGGAATGAACTGCCCCCGGAAATATGTAAGATCTCCGACCTCCAGGTGTTTCGCTGCGCACTGAAGACCCTATTGTTCCGCCAGGCCGGGCTATCAACATAATAATTTTAAATTGGGGTATTTTAAATTTCTGGGGTTTTAAATTGAGCCAAATCTATTTAATCATTTTAAATTTTTAATCGTTGTTTTGTCTTATGTTTTTAAATAGGTTGTACGCCACCCTGAGTCCTTCGGGAGAAGGGCGGTATAGAAATAAAATAATAATAATAATAATAATAATAATAATAATAATAATAATAATAATAATTATTATTATTATTATTATTATTATTATTATTCATATATGTGAATATTTCTCTAATTCATGCCTTTTGGAAAAAAGAGCTGAAAAGCTGCCCAGAGAGCATAGAAGTTTAATAATTATTATCAAATTCCCTCACAACTCAAAATAACTCATGCTTGCATTGATTCTGTCCAAAGAAGCTTTCCCTGTTAACCTTCCCTTATGTTGTATTTGAATTTTCACAATCTCCAGGTACTTGTGAAGCAAGAAGACTAACATACATGGACAACATCAGATTGTGAAAGACAGCTCTCCAATCACTGCTCCACCAAAGTTCCCTCTGTTCATATTTGTACCTATTTCACATTGTGAATATTTTGTATTGATTATTCAATTCATGGAGTTAAAGGTTTTGACTGAATAAGAATCCTTTGACCTTAGGTCAAACGCTACTTAGGTGATAAAAGCAAGAATAACACAGAGTTAAAGTATAGTTAAGTCTGGATTAAAACAAAATCCTGACAGCAGCCAAAGTAAATTCTCAACTTTGGTTACAATGAATTAATTTAAGTGGAGTCTCTTTGAAATATACTGACCGTGCTGCCTCTTCTCAAATAACTCAACTCCTCAACCACTGCTTTCCCAGATCTCTCATACCTTTCCATCTATTACTTTATTTTAAAAAGGCAGCTGATAATTATCTAAAAGTCAAATCAGTTTAATATACAATTATCAAAAACCCAAGCAAATTTACATTTTTTGTGCCTATGGTGTTTTGGTATTTAATTCATTGTTCTAATCTATGCAGACATGTTCTAGATAGTCTGACTAATAGGCAAACTAACAGCAATCCTGGCCTAAAGCGGCTTTTCTAATACTTCTCAGACCTTCATATTTGAATTCTGAGCTCTGGGAGTAAACCAAAGCCCTAATATCTGCCAATTTCTCATCAGCTGGTTAATGATAAATTTCATTTCTGGAATCTTGGAACAATTTGATGACACAGACAAATATCCCAATATATTTAGTTACAATAATAAAAATTATCTTAGGAAGAAAACATATGAATGTAATGAAATGTGGAAGCTACCTTTCAATTTTGGGGAACCTTCTGATGACATTGCTTTTCTCTTCACTGTTGTCGCTTCTGCTTTATTCTGCTTATGTTGCAAATACTGAGCCTTCTGCTTCCAAACCTACAAAGAATACGGAAAGCAAAACTGATATGAAAACTGCATTGTTTAGGCAATTGATTAGCAAAATATGCAGCCCACATAGTTAAAGAGTACTTAGATCCCAAGCATTTCATAATTATTAAATGTGGAGGGGACTGCTATACATAAACTACACTGGGGAGTAAATTAATGGATGCACCATGGTGGCATCATCCTGGGCGCAAGTCAACTCAAGATTTTTTAAAAAATGTCTTCTCAAATATTTACCAGCTTATCTTTCTCTGGAAGCTGTTTCCAAACCTCTGCTAGCTTTTTGCTCAGCTCACCAAAATCTAGCAGGAAATCAGAGAAGGTGAACAGTTCAGAATAAAAGCAGGTAGTTTCTAATTTTAATGAGGATTCATGAATATTTAGTTAACCACTGAATCCATTATAAGACACATTAACAACACATGTAACAATAAATATTTTTCAATAACTATGAAATATAAAGCTATCCATGCCAGAGTTTATATTAAATGTAGAAAGTCATCCCATAATGAATGACTTTATATATTTTGGCTATACAAATTACTACCATAAGTAAAAATATTAAAGATGGTTTCAACATTCACACCAAGCTACACTGTGACCACTTGCTTAATTCAAAAACTGTGTAACAAGACAAAGGGAAACTCAGAACCTGAACTACGATTGGCCATGTTGTCTTGAGAATTAAAACACTGTTTGCCCTGTTTTATGGTCTTGTTTTAAAATATGCCAAAATATAAATTATTGTAGTATGTTTTATGTGGGCCTGCCCTGATAAGAAACTGCAATTGTTTTAAACCACAAGCACTAGACTAGAACTTGGAAATACCTTTCTATTCTTTAAAATTAGTTCTTTATAGTTCTAACTTAAAGATGGCCAAACAAGTTATTATAGTAAGTGTCAAATATTCTCTGGGTTCTAATAGTGAGGAAAAGACTAATTGGAAATTTAGAGGTAACATCTCAAATCTCGAATCTTCCCATCAGGATGATTTATATGTAATAGTAAGTTTTGTATTTTTCGGCAACCAGCTAAAATGTCTTTTTAAGTTTGAATATGAAATGCAGATGGTATCACTAAGAAATGTACTTTCTCACCGTGACTTATGAGAAAGTATCTCTTCCTGAAAGTACAGATTTTAAAAATGTGTGTCTCTATAAGCATGTGCATAATCTCCTCACTTACTGTTCAAATGGGTACTTTATTCTTTTTGCAAATAATTTAAGGAAACTATAATAGAGGTTGGATTTTAAGCATACAACAAAAATTCAACCCTTACAGAGCTATTATTTTACCTATTCCTGGATGCTCGGCCACAATGTTCACACGATATTCTTTACAGAATACTTGGTAGGCAGACATATTTTTCTTCTTTGGCTAATTAGAAAAAAAGGGTAGGGAGATAATATTTTACAGTATGTACTAGTATCAATTTCTTTCTAATACCTACAGAAATACCTGAAAAACCATCTCATAGTCCACTTCTTTATACATTAGTACCTGAGCTGAAGTTTTTGTTACGGAGTATATATATATTTTTTACAAGCCATAGTTTTATAGTTGGAGGAAAAAATGTAGGATTTCTTAATGCCTTAAGTTCATGATGATAATGAAAAAAGACAGAATCTAAAACATTTTACAACACAAAAACCTCTGGATTAAATACCGGTAGCAGATTATGGCTTAAAAACTGGAATTACAAAGAACATTTTGGATTTGCTATTACAAGAATCAACCATAACTTATAGTACTCACTTGCTATGCAGTTTTACCTTTTCTTTTTCTATTTTCTCAATCTTCTCTTTTTCTTCTTTCTTCTTCTTTTTCTCATTCAGGCTATCTGTACAGAAAACAGGTGGTAGTGGTGAGGAAGAAGGAAGAGGGGCAGGTAGAGCAAACTGGATACTATTTGGAGAAACAGGCAGTTGTGGTGTTATTTCCACTGCTGCTGGTGATGAAGAGAGTCCAGAACTCTTCTTCAATTTAGAGTGTTTTTTCTCCTTGTGTTTCTCCTTGTCTTTCTTCTTTTTACTCTTCTTTGATTTCTTTTTCTTTTTTATCTCCCGATATGAATCGTCAATGATTAGTTCTCCAGCTTCCAACTCACCTCCAGATGAAGATTCAGATTCCATTTGTGGTTCCAAGTTTGAAAGCTCAAAATCACTGCTTTGGCCTTCATGGAAGAGGGATGTGTCTGGGCTGAAGCCCTCAGCAGGAGAAAGGGGATGGGGATCTGTAGGTGGCTTGTGCTTCTTGCGGGATTTCAAGAAGCTGTGTGTATCATGGCTTGAGGGCTGCGAGCTTTGTTCATCCCGACTAGATTTCTTAGAGGTCTTTTTTGTAGCTCCAGAATGCGGAAAGGGATCTTCTGTTACAGTACCCCCTTTCTCTTTTGGTGAGAGGATTAACTTCATTTTTAAGCCATCAGGCTCACGTAAGGTCAGCATTTCAGTGTTTACATATGGTGGCTTTATTTTTTTGGACTTGTGGAAAGTACTATCATCCAAGGGTGGATCGCTGCTTCCGCTCAGCTTCTTCTTGTGATGTTCCTTCTTACCCTCTGAATAATTGGCAGCACTGAATGAAGAATGAGATGGTTTTTCCAAAGTCCTTTTAGATGATTTGGAGCTGGTAGTTAAAGGAGTGTTGATGGCTTTAAGCAAATCCATGGCAGTATTAGCAGAGAGTGAAAAAAATTACTTTTTTCTATTCGCTGATGATGACTCCAAAGGCAAGGAAAGTTCAAAAGGACAAAGGTCTAAAAGAGTACAGAGAAAACAGGTAAAAATAAGTACATGCACAGGATGTCAAAATCAACGGTAGCTTCATTTACAAACTGTCCTAACATCAGATTATTAAACTACCCAGCTGGAAAACTTCAGTTGTTGTTCTTACAAAGGATTTGGCTCTAAGGCTTCTGGATTATTAATTTTATAGTCATAATATTAAATTCTATTTTAGTGAATTCTATAAATAATGCAACAGTTTACTGAACATCTTACACCTCACCTGCTGGATTTGCAAGAAAGGAAAACTGCAAAATACAATATATTATCAATATTCAAAATCATATTATGTAGGGAACAGAAAACAGTATTTGGAGTAAGAAATCTGAAGTCAGAGGAATAAAATACAGGGTTGGAGTAGCAAGAAACTAAAACATAAAATACCTAAACCAATTAAGAAGTTTTTGTCTAGGGCCAGAAATATATTAAACAGGAGCAGGCAGATTTTTCTGGAACAGGGATTTCCACAGCTAACCAAATACCCTCAAAATGGGTAATATGATTAAAGCCCTGCCCTGTTTTAGGTACTCATTACACTCCTTAAAAAAGGACAGGGCTTCAACTGTACAATCTCACCTGCCATTTTTACTTTTTTGATACTCCCTCCTGAGTGGAAATCCCAAAAGAATGTTCAGTTGTGCTTTTGCCTTTCTTAGGTAAGTATCTTTGGATTTTGATTCATGTATGGGGGTGGGGGGAAGCTATTTAAATACCAAGAATCAGAAAGTTTTTAGAGATCAAAGGCAATACTTTGATATAGACTAAAAAATGTAATGGCACTTGGTGAACATGGTGGAATACTGCTTAATATACTCATGATGTCCAATACAAAATATTACACTAGTAATATACACTAGTTTGATCCACCTGATTAGTTTTAAAGACAGACATTGTAAATTGTGATTAAGTTAATGCAACATTAATCAGTTAGACTAGAAACTAATTTAAGTATTTCTAGAAGCCATTTGAGAAGAGAGATAAGAGAGGCAAGAAAGTTGAGAAGGTTGCTCAATGATCACAACCTCCTTTCTTGTTAACAGCTTTCTTGTTAACAACTTGTCAGAACATGGAAGAGAGAATAAAAGAGCCTGCTTTCATAAGATACAAGTAATCTTTACCAATAGCAAGGAATTGGCTGAAGGAAGGGAAAATGACCAAAAAGTAAGGAAGTGACGAGAAAGAGACGATTTTGATTAATTCTGGACAGTAGGTCATATCCAGTAACTTGAAATCCTAAAGAACAGTGTTTGGGAAGCTTGGAAAATCCTGCAAATTTAGCTAGTGAAGGTATAGGTAGTCTTCAGGTTATGATCATCAGATCATGAGAAATAACATTCCCATAGTCATGTGATCAAATTTGGGTGTTTGACAACCAGCATGTATTTATGATGGCTGTTATATCTTGGAGTCACATGGTCACCATTTTTGACCTTCCCAGCTAACTTCCAACAAGCAAAGTCAATTTGGGGGGGGGGGGGGGGAAGCTAGATTTACTTAATGACTATGTGACTCACTTAACAACCACCTTGCTTAGCAAATGGAAATTCTGCTCCCAATTGTGGTCATAAGTCAAGGACTATTTGTAGAGGATGAAATGGACTTGGCCTCTGTTGCCCCAGACAACAAAGCCAGAACCAATGGGTTGAAACCAAATGGAAATAGATTCAGGTTATATCTTGGTTGCAAATGGGGCATCTCAACAAACTCAGTGATGCCATGGAATGCTTCATATTTTTGTGATGTTCATTTGCAAAGCTGGGTTTCTGGTGGTGGCTGTGATAAAAAGCAGGTAACATGCAAAATCAATGTGAAGAAGCAAATGAGGGTAATGGTGTCCAATCTGATTCCAATCTGATTTAATAAACTCTGCAATGCCCAAGAAATGAACACATTCTATTAGTAAGTAAGCATGGTTATTTAAGAATGAAGTGAACATATATTTTCTTTCAATTTATGTTAATGATTTTTGTCAATTGATTACTAATTAGTTAGGATAGGAGCTAACCATGTAATAAACAGAACTGTTAGGTATTTCTTTTGGCTGTGGAAAAATTACTGAGACACTAAGGACTGTGAACTGTGAAAGACTGGGAAGCTCTGAGTTAGATATTAGTTATTATATACATTTTTCTCTGAATAGTATTATTTTTTATTTTTAAATGTCCACAAATTCCCTATATTTTTCCAAACAGTTTGATTTCAGTTATCAGGGACACTGTTTCTCCTCTGTAATTTTCCCATTCCTGTTACTAAAATTTTTCTTTTGAGGAAAACAGAATCGGAGATCTTGATTCTGATAGAGAGAATACTGGAAGCTGTATATACTTAGTGTATTTAATTTTGGTCACAATAAGTATCTTATGGTTACAAAATGGAAGTAGACCGGAACCATTTTGATTTGGAAAATTATCCATCAAGAGAAAACTGAATATTTTTTTAAAAAAATATGTTTTTTCCCATTCTGATTAGAAAAATCATAGATCAAGAAAAAATGAATAATCGTTTTAAAGAAAAATTGTGAACCTTTCCCAGAAACTATTCCCTTTCCCTCCCCTGCCCCCCCATATACTTACATAAAATATTTTATATTTAAAGCAGCATATCTGAACATTAGAGGAAGGGAACAGAAATTATGATCTTCATAATGATCTACTTATAATTCAAATCTCACTAATCAGATTTAGAAACAGAATGCTTCACTGAATGGAATAATTCAGCAAGAGTATTTTTTATTTATATTGTCAATTTTTCAGTTACACCACAGTATTTTACACATTCTTCGACATTTACTTAACTTCAACAATGGTCAAAGTTAAAAAACTGGAATTAAATTCAAACATGTGAGAAGTGCTGCTGGGCTACAGGAAACCTGGCTCAGGACTGGGGTTTACCTTATTCTAGATAGTAAAACACTACTTCAAAGAATACGTCTGCAATAGCTGGCAGTGCTTTTGAGCTGTTTTTAATATTCAAACTGGTGAAAGGTACATCTAGTTGGGTCAGACATCATTTAATAATAAATAAATTTATACAGGTCTGGGTTACATCTCAAACTGGTCACAGCAATGTATTCTACATGAAGCTTCTATATTCTAGAATTCTGGAATATTCTGGAAGTTTCAATTAGTGAAAAATGCAGCAGTGCATGATGCTGGATGTTACACTTGTGTTAAAAAGTTCAGCACTTATTGTCAATTATTCTGTAAAACAGGTTAACACCTTTGTTTTAACATCCAAAGTCCTAGACCTATCCTATCCCATCGGACTTTTGCTATAAAATGCAAAAGAAACTCTCTTGAAGTTGCCTTTACTTCTCAATGTCTGTTTGCTAGGTCATAGCAGAGGGCCTTCTCTTCTCTTGCTCTCAAGCTATGGATACTCCCTCAGGAGCTACACTTGGCTCCCATTTTTGCCACTTTTCAGAATGGAATTCCCCATAGACAGAGAAATGGAATATAAAATGAAATTGACACTAATATTAGTAATAACAGTAATACACATTCATAATTCATAAAGATACTGGAACTTGTATTTCAGTTAATGAAATAATGACACTGAACAATAAACTCACTGTCAATTCACTCCTAATTCAATTGTTACCATTTTGACAAAATCAGAATAAAGGTTTTTCTCCTTCTCTCTCAGTCCTCTCACCTTCAGCCTATTTTCTGTATTCCTCTTGAGCAGTTGTCTCCTCCTTTTCCAGAAGCAGATCCTTATAAGAATGTTTCTTTCCTTATTGGGTTCTGCCAGCTGCTAGTCCCACATCATCTGTTTAGTTATTACGTAAGAAAGGAATACAATTAAAATGAAGAGAAGCTTTCATTATAAGATACTACATTATGGCCCCAAATAAATGATGATGCAGAAAAAGAAGCATACAAGACAGGCAGACACCCATTCAAACTTAAACATCAGTGGTTCTAAATTGTAAGTGTGGTTTTAAAAAAATGAAGTTTTATTCTTACTCAATTCCTTCCCTATGATAAGAATTGAAAAGGCTGCTCATACAAAGACATCGATATTAGGATTCTGCAGTGCAGAAGTTATGCATTCAGTCTAAACTGAATTATTATTCCTTGGAGCTGATAGAATTAAGAATTAAGACAGAATTCTACCCTGTCAACATTCTACACTATTCTTTGTGACACTCTTGTTCCAGTCCTGATTCCCACAAATTTGAGAATAAGGAGAGAAGATATGAAAAACTGTAGACACCCAATCCAAGCAAGGTACTGGATTTTTTCTCCACACATGGCTGGGCTAGTAACATCTCTTATATTATGAAACAATCCTACCTTTTTTTTCCTTGGAATCATCATAAGCCATGGCTCTCTTGCAGAGATCTGGGAATGTATTGCCACGTCTAGCCTCCTTCTGTTTCCAACTACAGAATAAGGTATAAGAAACAGAGAATAAGAATAACCCTCCGATAAAGTGGGAATCATAATGCAGAAGGGACTAAATATTTGAAAGAATGAAAAGAAGGATGAAGAGATGCTACTATCTACAATATTACCCTTCAAAGAGATCAAAGCAAAGAGAAAGGACCTAATTTTAACAAGGAATTCATTTATTCAATGCCCTTACTAATAGGCAGAGAAGATGATTGCTAATATTCTATTGCAAGTAGCTGGATGCTATGTTCCAGATTTTCTTGAAATGGCTTTTACAATGCTACAAGGCCTTTCAAACAGAGAGCTGTATTTAATTCCATGTATTTTAAATAAAGGCTATAGAGAACGAGAGTCTGAGATAGAATTGCCAACAAGAATAGTTTTTAATTATGACAAGACCAGTGGTGCAATTCAATTTTTGTTTACTACCGGTTCCGTGGGCGTGGCTTGGTGGGCGTGGAATGGCTTGGTGGGCATGGTAGGGGAAGGATACTGCAAAATCTCCATTCCCTCCCCACTCCTGGGGGAAGGATATTGCAAAATCTCCATTCCCTCCCCATTCCTGAGGGAAGGATATTGCAAAATATCCATTCCCACCTCACTCTGAGGCCAGCCAGAGGTGGTATTTGCCGGTTCTCCAAACTACTCAAAATTTCCGCTACCGGTTCTCCAGAACCTGTCAGAACCTGCTGGATTTCACCCCTGGTCAAGACATAAATGGAATAATCCACTTGGAAACCGCTTTTCGATTTTGTTACTGAGATGGGAAAAAAAAATGAAACACTGACTTTGGGTTTTGCTGATTAGGTAAGTTTGTTGTTATAGCGATGATTCCTATATACTACTATGTAAAAATGAAAAGTTGAGACTATGTTATTCTACTGCGCTAAAATGTCAGAAGTCAATGCTTTTCTTCATTTTCCCCCTACATTTTCCTCTCTTCTCTTTTCCCTCCCCTACTTTCCCCACTATTTTCATTTTCCTTTGTATTTTACGCTCTAATAAATAAAAAGAAAGAAGACGGGGAAAAAGGAAAAAAAACCAGTCCTTTCTCTGGGCCTCTGCAGCATTTCTAACTTCTTGTGACCTCAGTTGTGCAGAGGTTCCTTATCCTGGCTCAAGAATGACAGTTCAGGTGAGAAGGGCAGCTACTGAAGCCTTCCTTCTGTCCTCCCAGAATGACAACTGTCTGCATGACAGTTTCTTCCAGAGCGCACTTGAAGGGTTGTTTTTTTCAACATTATTTTTGAGTGTTAACAAAAAGATTAAAAAAAAAAAAAAGCTCCAGGATTATTATTTTTTTTAAAAAATTGGTATTTCTATAGGAACGTTTCAACCTCCATTTCTAAAGAACAGGCAAAACAAGGCAAATTTACAACTGATGCGCTCCCCGCGACAGGAAAAACTTTCCCCCGTTTCCAAGTAACCCGGTATTACTGGGAAATACAAAGCTCAACTGTCAAGACTGCAGGGGTCTCCAACCTTGGCAACTTTTAAGACTTGTGGACTTCAACTGCCAGAGTTCCTCAGCCAGCAAAGGAGTTGAAGTCCACAAGTCTTAAAAGTTGCCAAGGTTGGAGACCCCTTGACCAAGAGCTTTTATTCCTGACAAGCGCTATATGCGGTAATGCTTTGGAAGGCAAATCCCGAAGGAGGACACGATCATCCTCCATCAAGCCAATGCCGCAACAGCTCCCGCCACAAGTCTCTCCTGCAGTCCCGTTACTCATTCGGCTCCACCGGCCTTCAGCCACCGGCTCGTTTAACGGAGCGAAGGTGGCCCAACAAGCCCCGGCTGCTCTCGCATCCGGGCCAACACGCGCGCGCCTCTTTTTTCTCCAGTTTGTGCTTACAGTCGGCGAGATCGAGCCTCACACAGCCAGGCACGAGCCGTAAGAATCCGGCAGTCTTCTTCTCTCCAACCGCGGCAAGAGAGCCGCCGAGAACAAGGAGGTCGGTCGGCCCCTTGCCCCCGCAAAGGCGGCCCCGGGATCCCGCAGCCTCCCGGAGGCCGCTCTGACAGTGGCCCGAGCCCGCCCTTCGCGAGAAGGCGGGGAGAAGGCGCGAGATCCCGCGGGGGGGGGGCGCCCTAGACATCGCGCGAGATTTCAAGGGGAGACAAGGCGGCCTTTGTCGTGCGTTTTGCTAACGGCAGAAATTAGGCGGGACGAGAGGCGGCGGTTCTCCATGATGGAATTCAGGCTTAGGGTGGGGAAAGCGGGCTGTTTTTCCCCTGCTAGGGGTGGAAGTGGGCACTATTCGACTTGAGGCACGGAGACCGAAGCCAAGGGAGGGCCCTTCCTATCGTTCTTCAAGTCTCTTCTTTGGATGGCGCGGAGCGGACTGTCGATTGTGGCGCCCGTGGCTCTTCAAGCGTGAGGAGGCTGCTACTCCTCACGCTTGGAGGAGAAACGCTACTACTTCGAGCTCCTTGGCGCGCTTTTCGGGTGCTCTTAGTCCTGTTGAACCATAATTTCAGACTTGGAATAACTTTATTGTCACTTTAAATGTACACTATTCGACATACGTTAAAATGAAATTATCGTTGCATACAGCTCTCAAAAGGACACCATACCTCCAACATACACTACGTAACTATGACAAAAAAATGGATATGCCCACATTTATTATATGACACACAGAAACAACAGTCTAGTTCGGATATATACGTGTACATGGTGAGAAAAAAAGACGGATGGCATAGGGAACAAAGCTCTGGTAGTCCAGAATCTAATAGTCCTGCTAGAAATACTTCGAAACCTCCTCCCAGAGGTGACCAAAAGAAACAGACCATAAAGGGGGTGTGAGGGGTCTCTAACAATGCTTTGAGTTCTAAGCACTGAGCTTATAAACAGTATCCTGAATATCAGTGTAGGAAGTTAGCACTCACCCCTTTCCTAGAGGAATGAAATATATTGGGAAATATTAAAAAGGCAGAATATTATGTTTCCCTGGATGAGAAATGGAGAAGCATGTTTTAAAGATGAAGCAGCTCCCACCTTCTCCCCCCCCCCCCCGCACCCTTTGTCAATCGCCAGAGGCAGAGACTCATTTCCCTCCCATCTTTGTCAATGGACCATCATCTGCAACACAATAGGACCCATCTAGCAACAGAAACTAACACAATAGGACCCATCTAGCAACAGAAACTCACCACATGGCACCTGGGAAGATTACATCAGCCAGCAAGGCTAGCTAAGACCCCCACCCCTTGGGAGTCTGACAACCAATCAGGATATTCTTCTGGGCCCCAGGAAGTTCAAAGCCAGAGAGGGCATAAAACCCGGGGACTTGCTGCATCTCGGCCCCCTTTTCTGTTCAGGAACTCAAACCATGTGATCCTGTCCATCATTAAACCAACCTTCCAAGCAGTCTCCATGTTTCCCCACTTGGAGCTGAACCCAGAAGGATATTTCTTCCTACAACAGGAAGTGAGTTTCTTATAATCTCGACTGTCTTTACCACTCTATATAGACTTTATATCTCAGGCACTGCTACCACCAAACCAACAGCGATGCAGTTTGTTAAAACACTCTCAATTGTGACTCTGTAAAAAGTGGCCAGGATAGAAGGAGAAAAATGTGCTCTCCTCATCTCTCTTCATCTCTCCTTTAAGACTCTGGGTTTTCCTAAAAAAAGATTTCCTAGCCCTTAGGTTCAAAGGCATGAATTTATGCATTTGCTTAGGAGTTTCTCTTAGCCTGTTCGACCGACTGTGTAAACTGCTTCTTTTGAAGCTGTTTGATAAAATAATAAGGGTGAAATAATTGCATTAAAAAGAAGCACAAGTGCACCTAAGATCTAAGGAGAGTTCTTTAAATGATTCAGGAGGCCCTTGTTTTGTGGTGAGAGGAGGAATACGCTGTTAGGTGTAAGGACATGTGAGATATGCTTTATTTCAAATTTGAAATGTCTTCATTGCTTTTGACTTCAGAGTTGCCAGAGTAGGTAGAGTGGCAGTCCATGCTAGCTCAGAAAGTTTGGCTAAGGAAATTATTTTACAATTCATTTGTTTGTTTGTTTGTTTATTTACTTACTTACTTACTTACTTACTTACTTACTTACTTATTACAACAGTCTATTATGGTCATGGACCAATACTCCAAACAAAATCATTAAAAACAATAATAATAGTAAAAAACAAAAATAAAAGATAGAATAAATTGTGCTTGATATTGTGGTTGGTGGTGGATTATTTGCTGTTATTTGCCTAATTTTACATACAACATAGCAAAATTTGGCCACAAAACTACTTTCATTAATCTGATAATAGTTGCACATAAAGAAGATCAGTATTTCCCCGATATTTTATTAGGTAAGGTGTTACAAATTGAATCCGTGTCTTCATAGAAGATGCAGTATATTAATTTAAACAATACAGTAAAGTTACCCAGATTAAAGTACTAAAAACTGTGCTGTAATTAAAACTAAGAGAGCTAAGAGCTGGATGTGTTGGGGATGAGATCTTACCACATCAGTCACCACCGGTAGTGAGTGTCCTTGGGGCTGCAGGCCATGTGTCAAAGCCATGTTTTAATACCATACCATAAGGCCAAAAGGGTGAGGGCAGTTCTCAGCTCTAGTAGTAGATGTTTCACAGAGATGGGCCACACCAGAAAAGGCTCTTCTTTGATCCTGCCAGCTCCAATTCCTCAGCAGATTGGATCTATAGCAGGATTCTGATGTGAGTAGGAAGGCTTCTCCCATTGGGGAGAGATGGCTCTTCAAATAAAATTGATATCATTACAGTTGTTTGGAAACCAAAATAAAAAACACTCTAGGAATTTAATGCTTCTAGTGTTTGCAATTGAAATTTAAGTCATCCTGTTAGCCAGTTTTACTATAGGTTAAGTGGCAGGTACTACATAGTCTGATTTTCCAATCTACCTATTGAATAAATTCTTAAATAATACCATATTTTTTGTGGGGGGTCAGCTTGTGTAACTCTCATACACAAGGCCATCTGAAGAAGTGTGTTGTTCATTGCTGGGCTACAATGGTCTAAAAATGTGGCTGCTAATATCAGTGGTATTCTCCACTCACCCCTTGAAGCTCTTTGAGTGACTTTGATCTTCTCATTTTTCCTCAGCTCAACCTATCACACAGACCTGTACAGGAAAACAGGAGGAAAGAGTACTGTCTAAAGTAACTTGAGTTCCTTGACAAAAGGTAGGAATACATGAACTACAATATTGCAAAAGTATAACACTGTTGCACCAGGCACTACAAACCAGCAAAATTTAAACTTAAAGCTCAAGATCAACAGGACATGAGGATTTATTTATTTATTAAACAAATTTATATAGCTGCCCAACTTATATACGGTGACGCCAGGTGATATACAGTAATAAAAACCCCAAACTCCGACCTCTCCTCCCATGACAGTGACAAACACAGTCAAACAAGCCACTTGATTGGCTCCATAATCTGGGGTCCCTAAATCCACCAACAGAACCATGACTTCAGAGCCTTTCAGAAAAATAAGGTGGCAATTAATCTGGGGAATGATGGTCCACAGTGAGGGAGACATGAAGAAAAGGTATAGTGCAACATCCTAACCTAAAGCTTACCAAGTATATAGTCATTTAACTGTATGCATATATAATGACATTTGCTTATACACTATATTAGAAGATATTTCATAATTTATTTCAGAGAACATTTAATTGGAACATAACATTCAATCAGGTTTTAATGACATCATTTGGCTTATGTTGCATTACTCTAAGGATGTTGCTAATTACTGCTAATTAATTCAAAGTTCTATATATTTCTGCAAGATGTTAATATGACATGAGTGATTGGTGGAGTTTGGTTTTTAAAGCCCAGTTTGTACTTTTTATATAAGCAAATCTAATACTGCTTCTGAACTCTGTATGTAAACCCTCAAGAAGACCAATTTTAGCATCAGAAGCTGAAGATTTTTTAAATAGTCTATTAATAAACAAGCTGTCAAGACAAAAATAGAAGTATGATTAGAAAATGAGGATGGAAGATTAGTGTTTGTCTCCTAATTCACGGGAAGCATAAATGTACTCCCTTTGAAGGTCAGTTATTTTACCAATGATTTAGAAGTGAAACTATGTTGCATTCCATACATGGTTGAAAAGACATCATTTCATTCTTGGGTTCCTTGATAGTTTTGTATTTTAATTAAAATTCCACTCACTGCTTTTGCTTTAAGCTGCTATATCCTGTCAAAGCATACAGAATTCACATAATGATTTCCTCTGAAAGCTGTTTAAAAATGTGCTATCTTCAAAGTCAAATTGCTGTATGGCTCAATATCATTTATTTTCATGAAGCATTTGGAACAATTGCATCCTATTTCAATCTGGCATCATCCAGTTGTGGGATTGCAATTTCCAATCCCAAAACATCTGGAAAATGCCAATTTGCAAAAAAGCTGTTCTGTTGTTATTAAGCCAAACATGACATTGTACATTCTTCTGTTTAGTTCTATTTCCTGTTCTCCTGCTCCAGTTTTTTGTTTGCTAAAAAATTGAAAGCATGTGATGATAAAGGCTTGTCACATCCATTATTTGTGAAGTGCTATTTATATGGCTTCTAAGAGGAAATTATTATTATTATTATTATTATTAATTTTTATTCATTAAACATGAAATTCAGTCAACTGAACATTTAAAAATGTATCACAAATATCATTGACTGGCTCTGAGGTTGATATGGGTTGCTGCAAGTATCCTAGGTATCAACCAAGTATCTTTTTAAAATGTATGTTGTTCCGAGTAGCGCAGAAAATAGAAAATTTTCTGTGAATTCTTCTATCTAGCATCAGCCCCCAGTAGCTAATCTGCAGACTCAAATAAATTATGTGTACTTGGACTTCCCAGGAAATGGAATTGGCATAAAGAGGATATATACAGATTTTACCTACAGCACACTTTAGGCTTTCTGTCAGATAGTTATTTGTCTTCTATAAAGACAGGAGCCTTAGTTGCTTACAAAACAAATTGGTGTGCTCCATCAATGGCCCAATTCCTCCTGGAGAACTTGAGAACAGTTGTTTCAACAGCTGAGAGATGCGGATTTTCATATCTGATATCTAGCTCCATTGACATAGTGGATGAAAACAGTATTTGGATTTAATACAAGTTAGCTCTCTGGTCATATACTGGTATTGTTATCAGATGTAAGTGCCATTTAATTTAACTGAGATGTACATAATACTATAAAACATTTTCCATTCTCTACCATGAGAAATATAGCTATTCTAATCGCAAAAGATGCTTTCATTTCTTATTCAATCCACAGTAATTGTACTTTTATTTTCTTTGGAGATCTCCTACTGAGCCTATTTTAGTTCTTTCTAACTTGCTTCTGAGTTATTTTTTGTTCCTTAATTGTTTCTACTTGAAGAAACTCAAAGGAAAAATTATGATGACTAATAGATTTGCAAACGATCAATGCTTAACCACCCTCATAAATTGCTTTGGTAAAATTAGCAAGAACGAACAGCTGTTGGCATGCATTTATTGCAGTAATAAATGTAAATAAATTTGAAAACATTGTTCACATGAAATTCAGCTATATTTGTAGTGAAAATTAGAGATAAATTAGGTTCAAGAAGGAGATTAAACATAGGAACAGAAAAGCTAAGGAGGAAGATGAAGAAAGAAAAACTGGTGTTTTATTCCATTATGTTACCTTCATTACTTTTCATGGTAAGATAGAACAGTACCTGCTAATTTATCTTAGCAATATAAAATTACCATGATGTTTCCATATTTTGATTTATTATTTGTTCCTACATGAAAAAATACATGAAAAGAAGAAAAAATTTACTACTACTTAGGCATCTATATGACTTAGAGCAGCGGTTCTCAACCTGGGGGTCGCGACCCCTTTGGGGGTCGAACGGCCATTTCATAGGGGTCACCAAAGCCCTCTCTCGCCCCCCCCACGCCTTCACTCACCCTCACCCTCTGCCTCTGTTGGATCGCCCGGTCGCCGTTTGCTTACCCCGCCCACTCCCAATCTATTGCTGCCTCCGGAGTCCCAGCTGGTGGCTAGAGGGAAAAAAACTTTAAATTCTTGCCGCGGGGCTTCAAAGAGCTAGCTGCAAAGAGGTAAATTCCTGGAGCAAGTTTTTTTCCCCCTATCTATGCTGAAAAAGCGAAATTGAAAGTAAGCAGGCTGCAACGTGACAAAATGAGGCAGAGAGATTTCTTTTTCTTTTTCCTCACCAAAAAAGGTAAGTGCAACACTGCAAACAATGGGAAATTTAGGGCAAAAGAGGAGAGTTCCAAGATTTTAAAACACAAAAGAAAAAAAGCTCTATTTAACTAGGGAATTGTAATAATTGAGATACTATTAATTGGTTAAATTGTGGTTTGGAGGAATATATGGGGGAAATTATTTGGTTTATTATTATTGGTAAATATAATTAATTGATTTGTAAGAAATTGGATTGCATGGAAATAATTGGAATATTCATGTTCATATTGATTAATATACAAAAAAGATAGTTATATAACTAATTGATTTATATTAAAATGTTGAATTTGTATTAAACCACTGTATTACATAATTAACCAATGTGAGGATGGATATAAAAATAGATGACAATGCGAAGGTATAATATAGAATAGAAGGGAAAAATTGAATTTGATTAAGATTAGAGATGAGGATGAAGGGTAATATTGTTTTTTTAAAAAAAATAGATGAGGAATAAATATGGTAAAAAGGAAATATAGAAATTGTAAATTTAATTGAAATGACTAAATACTGTGTTGGAAGAAATATCCTTCTGGGTTCTGCTCCAAGCGGGGAAAAAGACACTGGAAACATGGAGACTGCTTGGAAAGATGGTTTAATGTTGGACAGGATCACATGGCTTGATGGGGCCCATTGTGTTAGTTTCTGTTGCTATTGTGTTGCAAATGTCCTTTGACAAAGGATTGAGTTTCTGCCTCTGGCCCATTAACAAAGGGTGGGGGGCAGGAAGGTGGGAGCTGCTTTGTCTGTAAAATATGCTTCTCCATTTCTCATACAGGTAGGGAAATATAATATTCTGCCTTTTTAATATTTCCCAAAATATTTCATTCTTCTAGGAAAGGGGTGGGTGCTAACCTCCTACAACTGTTTAAATTTGTGAACCGGCCAAATACTCTGTTCAAAGAAAATACGTTGTATGTTTGTATGTGTGTTTCTAATTATTGCTATTTATTGCTATTTGTTCTCTTTTATTCTTTAAAGTTTAACAATGCATTCTTTATCTTAATATCTTAATATTTGTTTGGCTTTCTTCCCTTTCATCTTTTTTACTGTACAGCAATCTTTCTCCTCAAACCTATCACCTCTGTCTTTTCTTTCTTTCTTTCTTTCTCTTTCCCCCTCTTCTTCTCCCTACTTCCTCTTTCTCTTTCTCCTCCTCTCTTCCTCCCTCTCTTACCTTCACTCCTACTCTAATTTCCCTTCCCTTCCTTCATCCCTCTCTATTGCTGTATCCTTTTATGCATATGGACTACTCAGAGGGCTGAAAAAGTTATTTTTGACCAGTCCTCGAACTTACAACTGTCCTCACAATTTACGTATTTGTGCTATCTTGTCACCATGGTGAAGAGAAGCAGTTGTGAAATGAGTGACACGGTTGTTAAGAATGCTACAATGGGCATAAATGATGACCAGTCATAACTGTGAAAACTGGTCATAAGTGCGAGGACCTGTCAGAAATCACATTTTTCAGCCCTCTGGGTAGTCCTTTTGTGCACAGGGACTCCTCAGAGGGCTGAAAAAGTTATTTTTGACTGGTCCTTGGCACTTTTGACCAGTCCTCGAATTTACGACTGTCCTCACATTTTACGTTTTTTTGCCCTATCTTATCACCATGTTGAAGAGAAGCAGTTGTGAAATGAGTGACATGGTTGTTAAGAATGCTGCACAGGCATAAATGTGAGGATGGTCATAAGTGTGAGGACCAGTCAAAAGTGCGAGGACCTGTCAGAAATGACTTTTTTCAGCCCTCTGAGTAGTCCCTATACATATAGCCATGGCCACCCGGTCACATGACCAGCTAGCCACGCCCACCCAGTCACATGACCTCCAAGCCACACCCACAAAATAAGCCACGCCCACAGATCCGGTAGTAAAAAAAATTAGAACCCACCCTAGTTGGGGGTCACCACAACATGAGGAACTGTATTAAAGGGTCGCGGCATTAGGAAGGTTGAGAACCACTGACTTAGAGGCATGTCTTCTATTACAGTACCAACCACTAATCAAAACAGTCTGTTACCAGAAGCTTTTATTTGTCCATAGAAGAACATGAACAGACCTTTTAGTCTGCATTGGCTTCATAGCCAGTTCCCTTGCCTTTCTCATTTCATACTGATTTTGTTGTCCTGTTTTTACATACACCATTTCCTTGTCAAACTATTCAAGGTTTGCAGTTTAAAATGGCTTTTCCTTGCCTTGAATGCTTCAGTTCTGTTAGGACTCTCCTCATATTTTCTAGCTCTTAAGTGGGTAGACATTCTGGGAGTTATAGTCCTAGTATATTGACAGGGTTCCTGGGGAAGATGGGATTAAAATAACATCTTAAAATAGGATTGGCCAAATTTTATTACATTAAAATCTTGATCACATAGTAACTTCATTAATCACACACAAATAAAACAAACCAGGTTTTGGAGAGTTGCATATTATGCACCCCCACCTTGGAATCAAAGATCCATGATATAAGAAAGAAGAAAAGAAATACATCCATATACAGTATTAGTTATTTCATAATTCTGTATAGTTAAGTTGAATAGTTAATAATCAAATGAGATGGTAGCCACAGAAGGAATTGCTTATACATATAGGAATGCAAATTGCAGGGCCCTTGCTATCTAGTCTAATTGATGGAATGCTACCATAGAATATTAGATCCACATCAACTTTTTCTTCAGAAACTCAAGGTGCTCTACACAGTGTTCCTTTATTCCCCTCCCCCATGGAATTATACATGTATATATATATAATTCAGTAGCTAAGAGGACAATTGTCCAAACTGCATAATATTTCAACTATTGGATAGAATGTTCAGAATCTAAATTAAAAGAAAAAGAAAATACAAGGACTTTGAAGACCTAGGAACCCTTGGGTCATAAGATGGCATCTGTTCCTCAGATAAAATGAGAGGTAGAGTATTACAATATACTCCGTACACATGTGTAGCAAAAAAAAGTTAAGTATAAACTTAAGTTTGTGGTAGGGGTTGTGACTTTTTAAACTATATTGTCTGCCAATATAAATGTAGAAAAAATGTAATTTCTAAAACATTGAAATTGATGTAGGAATTCTCAAACTGTGGTTCAAGACTTCCTGAGGGCAAAGGTTTTTTTTACTTTTATGAACATGGACTAAATAGATACTTTAATCCTCTGCCATAATGAAAGTATTTTATATTAATTTTCAAGGCCTAAAATTTTGGACTATCTTGAGATAACACTTTATCATCTCATAAAAAAATTGGGATAGAAATCTAAGAAAACTTGGAGAAAACAAGAGCTGATGGACAGCTAGTTTTTTAAAAAAGGAAAAATTAGTATAGAAAGATAGTAATAGCAATAACACTTAGACTTATAAACTGCTTCACAGTGCTTTACAGCCCTTTCTAAGTCAGCATATTGGCAATCTGGTTCCTCATTTTACCAACCTCGGAAGGATGGAAGGCTAAGTCAATGTTTTCCCTCAGGAAAAGGTAAATTATCTTCCTTGTGAAGAAAATACTGTAAAAATGGCAATCTATTACTATATATCGAAACAGAAACAATTTATATTCCATATATTCTTGTTCATATGATGTTGCTGTTACATGAAATTTTAGTTGTTTACAAAGTTCATAAGTAGGTGATAGTTCTTTTCAGCTGTTGTTCCCTAGTAGTTGTTACTTAACCAGATTGTCTTAGATTCTGGAGATGAGATATAGCCATTGAAACAAATTGTTGAAACTCTTCCAATTATCTTAACCAGGGGTGTCAAACTTGTGGTGTCACGTTGTCATCACATGATATATTGCGACTTTCCCCCCTTTGCTAAAACGGGTGGGTGTGGCCAGCACGTGACACATCTTGCCCACGAGCCGCGAGTTTGACACCCCTGATCTAAATGGACTCTCCTGTTACATTTGATGGCAGCCAGTTTCATTGTGTCTTGAAAAGAAGGGCCTCGGCAAGATCTAATATTGTTTGTGTGAGAGAGGGCATGATTACATATCATGTATTATATCCCTTCTTGGCAGTCTCCTAAATTAGAAAGTCTCAAATTTGTAGCTTTCAGACAGAGTAATTTTGATTACCCTTTAAGTATTTTGTTCAATTCCACAATACCCTTTGTGAGATATGGCAAACTGAATTATGGGCAATACTCTTTAGTGTGATCACTGAGTTCCTCTGAAGCCATGATTAAATTTACAGTTTTATTTTCATTACTTCTACTGTTGATATATAGCAGTCAAATATCAATTTTGTATATAGCAGCTACAAATAGGTTTGACATTTTCACTGAGACATCATAACTCTTGATCTTTTCTTGATCATCATTTGTAGTTTAGACTCTATTAGTGTATACTGTATATAAAAATTGACTTTTTTGCTTGAATGTGCATCACTTTGTATTTGCTTCCATGGCATTGCATTTACTACATTTTTAAATTTATGACTGGGAAAATCCTTTTTAAAGTGTTTACAAAAATGAATTCTTGTCTTAGTATCCTTTTAAAAGATGTACTTAAGTATGATACTTGAATGATACTCTTTTAAGAAAACTAGATCTGAGTTACCTGATGGGTCAGCATTTTTTAGTGTGTGTGTGTGTGTGTGCGCGCGCACGTGTATGCATTGGGATTTGTTTACCACTCCAATCTAGAAAGGTTCACATTTCAAAGTGCAAGAGGACACTACTGAAAAAGTTATAAAGCACATTAATAACATTAGGATAATGGTGGTAACTAATGGTCATTTCCCCAGGGCCTGCTAAGTGAATATGATGTTGCTAATTACTTACTCATAGTTACCAATGTATTGCTGCCATTTTAGCATTCTTGTAAGTTTGTCTTTAGAATTAATAATGTATAACTGGATTTAGGTTGTCCGCAAGCAGTTTTAAAAGCAATTGGAAGAGTTCAGCAAGTACCTTTACTTAGAGAGCTAGTTGTTCTTAATCAATAGTCCTCAAAATAGCTAGGAAATACTTGTTAGAGCAATACTTGTCCTACTGCCCCAGTTAAAAATGATGTGATTGATGTCAGCAGAAATACTTGATCTGGATGTGCAATCAATTGATAATAGTTTCTGATTCTTACTTGTCTAACAAACACCAGAGAAAAAGCTCATCCTTAAATAAAGTATCTGAAAAATGATAATCAGCTTGTCAGTACTAGAAACAAGGACTAACATCTTCTTAGCCAAAGATGTATTGATTATTCCCCTAAATTCTTGGCTAGGGAACTCTGGGCTTTAATTCTGGCATCATTTTGCTCATTCTAAATTATTGCTGATTGGTGAGTCTCAGCAAACAGACACACAGTTAATTTGGCAAGCCTGAAATTTGCTAAGTGTATATGTGTAAAGACAGAGACTTCAGTTAGACAAAGAATGGAACAAAAAAAGAGAAAAGTTAAGTATTCAGACATGCAAAAGTATCTCTTCCCATATATAGATTTGAAAATAAGTGAAAATATTACAAATCCTACAAATCTTCTGTTTCTACCCCCCTCCCAGTGGTGGGTTGCCCCCAGTTCGCACTGGTTCTATAGAACCGGTAGTAAAACCGGCGGGAGGCTCTGCCCACTGACCCCGATGTCATCAAAATGCTTCTGCGCTTGTGCAGAAGACTGCATGCATACGCGAGCGAAGCGAGCATGCGCGCGGCCCTGCCGCAAACTGGTAGTAAAGGTAAGTAGAACCCACCCCTGTCCCCTCCCCCCAAAAACAGTTAACTGCTGTGCTTGTGCAACTTTTCACTGTTGAAGTGTAAGCATAACTACTATTTTCTACTTCTATAGATGTCCCCTTGGTGGTGCTATTAACCAAGCTTTCCATTTTTTGTCCTTTAGCTTAAAATTCTGATTAAAATTACTAAATGGCAGTATGCCATAGTTGTTCTAACATATAATCACAGCAAAGCATGATCAGGCTTCTAAATGCTAAAATACTGCATTAAATTTGAAAGATTGCAGTAAAATAAACCAGCTCTGCTTCAGAATGGTGCATATTCCATATATCTCTGTCTCTGTGAGATTGGTTTTTCTCCTTCAAATGTTTTCTTCAAGCAACTTTTCAGATTCTGTAGTAGAAAACTGAAGCACTGAAGCAATTATATCAAAGAGACACAGAATGCTAATAATGATATATGCAATCTTTAGCTGGACTATAATTTAATATAATGATACCATTCAATATTACTTGGTTCCCTTCTGGACAATTTATTAGAAATATTCAGCATTTTTATTATTCAGGATATAAATCTTTATGATAGGATTTAAAGAAAATTAATGATGGTGCTGACTACCAGAGGGTCCTCTGATCTGAACAATAATGTTTTATTGTTAAAATAAAATAAAATAAAATGCTTCTTAGTACCTTCAAGATTAATCATTTTATTAAGTTATAGGATATTATTAGCTAAAGCCTACATTCCATATATATTAACTGTTCTTTTCATTGTGTGTATGTCTGTGTTTGTGTGTGTCTTCGTCTGTGTGTATATACACACACACATATATGTCTCTGTGTGTGTGTTACACATATCATACCTGGGTTACAAAAACCCACATGAACACCAGATGGCAGCAAAGAGTTTTCTGTATTTTAAAATTTTCTTTAAGGTTTAAAACTCAGTTTTTCATAGCTACTTGGGAAAAATATAATTACAGAGGGCCCCTTGGTTGTGTAAAAAAAGTTATTCTCAACAAAGAATGGCTTGGATTCAGAGGACAAGGGGGAAATTTTAAGGCTGAATACCTAAAAATCACGGGTGGAAAATCTGGAGATTCATACTTTGATATATAGCTGAAATCATAATCTTTGCCATCCATTTTCATAGAGTCTAAGCCAGGGTTGTGAGATCTAAACCAAAGATAGAATAATTGTGCTGTTGTGCAGAAGCCCAGGAAGTTGAATGGCACAAGTCTGAGTGTACAACTCTGTTTTTCTTTGGACCAGCTATGCTTAGTCATGTGCCAGGTAATCTTAGATTGGACTTGGTGGAGCATTAACAGCCATACATCTCACTGAACAAACAACTAAAAGTTTATAACCTTTTTGTCATCTTGTGTGCAGAAATCCAGACCTAGTGAGAACCACACAGTTGTTGACTTAACTATTTACTGAACATGCTTTAAGCCTGTCTCCTGACCATGGCTATGGCTACAGCTGTTGCTCAAACTTGGCTTCCTTTCTTGCTTATTCCTTGTGTTGATTGTCATGCTTAAATCTGGGACTATCCGATTATTGCTCTTCACTCTCCCCAGAATAGAACATAAACAGATATGGCCCTTAGAGTTAATGTGCAGCTGCCTTCCAATTAGTCCTTTGGCTGATCACGACTGTACTTAATAATGCCAGCACTAAAATTAAAAGCTTTATTAGCGGGGTTGTGGTTATTATCAGGGCTATACAAGGCTTTAGAATGAGATATTTTCAGATATCCAGGAGTATGAATGGAGAACTATCTGCCATTCATTAAAGCAGCCACGTCTGTATCCAGGATTGTACATCTGTGCCAATATGATATCCCAAATAAAATTATGCTTTGAGGAAACTCTAGGCTTCAGAGTTTTGATTGCTTTGGGGTTATTACTTGGAACCCTGACTCTGGAAACAGATATAAATGCTTTAATGGATTGCAGACAAGAACTGTCTTCATTTTCCTGGGCTTTCTGGAGCCCTTCTTCCCAACCAAATCCAAAGCAATGAACAATCCTAATAGTATATGGTAGCTCATATTGTGCTGCAGTTTATTACCGTGCTTCATACATGCCTGACTGCAAGGGACTGGGAATCACAAAGTCATATGGAATCATGTGAGGTAACTTCTCTTAGGTCGGTGTTTCACAATTTGTTCCTGTCCAAGTGTATTAGGGTTACATCTTCTACAATTTCCAGCTAGTATGGCCACCAGTGACTGAACATTTTGGACACTGTGGTAAAACCTATAAAGTGGAGGTCCATATTTCCTCTAACATTAAACAAAAATGTTTAAATATTTTAAAAAAATATTTTCAGCTCAAACTCTAAATTATAAGTCTGTCTCCAACAATCATACCTTTTTGATGAATTGAATTTATGATTTCTCTAACATCTGGATTCCATACCATAACTTTTGTTCAACTATATTCAACATGCACTTCTGTTTTTGAAAAGATTCCCTGCTTGGCTTGAAAATGACAAGGTTTATACAGTCTTATGTCTTTAACCAACATTTTATTTCCATTGTATATTACTTGAAAATTAAATTAGCAAGCCCTTATGGATGTAAATGCACCAAGTACCATTAAATTTTTGTAATTTTATAATTAAATAAAATTTATTGTTCAAATAAATAAGCCTGCCTAATATGCTGTATAGCTTAGCCTTCAGGGCTATCACCTAAATTCATCAAAAGGATTCTGCCATAATAAAAATTTCCTGTCCTTGAGGCTTTAGAATAAAAAGAGAAATAGTGAGAGAGAGAGAAAAAAAAATTAATGGAGCCTGATCAGCATCAGAATAAACTCAAAAATAGATATGACAAGTTGGGTTTGCATAAACTTGTCAGTTGCTACTTTAGAGACAAAGATCTATTACCTCTCTGTTATGCTGCTAACTTAATTTATAGCAATTTATTCTATAAAAGTAGATTGTAACTATGTTGGCTTGGAACAGGAAGAAAAGAAATCACCTTAGATGCTCTGAAAATAAAAATGGTAATGTGTATAATAGATTTCTGATAAAGTAATTTGAACAGCAAACTAATATTCAGGCTAAATGCATTTTAGTGAACCTCATCACATCCCAACAACTCATCTAGATGCATTTATAGATAGAAAGATAATTGAATCACGTGATCCATAATACGTCTGTTGTGGGGGAGAGGATATGGTTTTGCCTATAATAGCATATTCTGGAGAATATCTAAGAAAACAGAAGCACTAGCCCGCAGCCTGATGGTAATTTCATCTTCCATATAAAGTACTGTTGCACTAAAAATATAACTTTTATACCTTTCTGAGATGTATATAAAAATTAGGAAAAAAGATCTAGGTATCATGCAGAGCTGGAGCTACAAGATCCCAAGTCTGAAAGTAGATCACCAAACACGTTTTCTTCAAAGAATTTAATTAACTTCATTCAGCATTTTAGAGGTCTTTTCATATTTTGCATTTTGAAGAAGCAGTGAAGATTTTTTAAAAGGCATGCATAAAGCATAACCAATGTTCAGAATGAATTTCTCATGATATAGGTACATTTACAATGATTGAGTGAACAGTCGGTGTCTAACCTGATTTTTCTATCCTGAAAAAATGAAATGCCCCATGCATTTAATTTGACTTGTTTTAAAACATGCATTTCAACAAAATTACATATCACTGTGCTATACTGTCCAACGTTTTGTAAAAGATATTTATTTATTTATTTATTTATTTTTCATATTTGTATATCGCTCTACTCCCGAAGGACTCAGGGTGGTGAACAGCCATAATAAATACAAATACATATAGAAGTTAAAAACTATTAAGAAACAGATTAAGTAATTTAGGCTCAAAGATTAAGAACATCCAAATTTATCTAAAGAGGTTTAAAACCCAATTTAAAAGCCAGTTTAAAAGCCAATTAAAAAGGGAGAGTTAGGCCAGACCAGCTTGTTGGAATAGAAATGTTTTCAGGGCACGGCGGAATATGCGTAAATCTTGGATGTTTCGTAACTCCGGGGAAAGCCCGTTCCAGATGGTAGGTGCCCCCACAGAAAAATATGCTAATGCTATCTCAAGCTAAAGACTTTCATTTCATACTTGCAAAATTAACATTTTCCAAGATACTTTCTTTCCTCCCTTGCTCAAAGTCAACAAGTTAGGAGCAGCCAATAAGGCTACTGTACAGTAGAATCAGATAGTAACAACATCCGGAGAGCTGTTTCTCTTTTGTCTATCTTGAAACATCAAGTACAGACCTGCAGAACACAATTCATGATATAATGTTATCATGCACTTGTATTTCTTCACTACTGTCTTCCATCATTAAAGCTGATAGAAAGAAGGAAGCAATGGAATTCAGTGTGATGATTACATGCCATGTATTGTGTTACCTTGACATTACTGCGAAGAATGGAGCAAGAAATCCCACCCAGGGCCTCTTGTATTATTTAGTCATCCCCCCTTGTTAATTTATATTTTCAGAAGCATTCCACAATACCATTATCTCAGGAGTGTAATGGTGTGTTATTCTGGCAAGGGTACATCACCGGTACCAGTACTCATTCATAAATGTATTGCACTATGTATTGAAATCAAAATGACAGAGAAAATAATACCTGATGTGTTATATGTAGAGATAATTTATATATAATTATATTCATTCCCTTGTGAACATTTGAAGAGGTAATTTCTCTCCACCTGCACAATCAAATTATTACTGGAAAAATAGAGGGAGGGATGGGGAGGGAGGAAGGGAGGGAATGAAAGCCTCCTTTTGAGGACTAGAGATGGCTTTCTGATGGGCTTCCTGAAAACATCTGCAGGTCGATAACAGTTATATTTATTAAATATGCTATCCAGCCATTTCCATATAATGCTAATTATTATATAATATTATGTAGCAACATACAGTTTCAGGTGAATATGTGTGAATAGTTATATGTAAAAAATAAGTACATGAGACTCAAAGGAGGTCATGGAGACAGAAGGGTTGGCTTAAGAAAATTGCAGTTTTTGCCATCCGTGGAAAAATATCAGAATGAGGTGATCTTAGAAGTTCTGATTCTCAAAATATAAGTTGGTTTCAGAAGAACTGTCAGGTGTGGAAGACCAGGTCCAAATGTGAAAGTCCAATTAACCTGATTTATTGCTAAAAGCCCATGCAGAGGAATTTTCTCAACAATCAGCACTTGGTTAGAGTTAGAGAAAAGTCAGTCGGAGATTAGACATTGCTTGTGGCTACATAGAAATGCTAGGTCATCCCCTTTTCATTCCACCCCCAGGTTCTGCCATTCCTTCTTCCATAAGAGCAGATGATTCTCAGGTAAAGTGGATGAAGCAATAATATTCCAGTGGAATAAAACTTCCAAGAAGTCTGAAAAAAGTGCCAGATGGAATTGCTCCAGCTCTCTTGAATGGTATAAAAATGTATGGTAATAGTAATCCTTTAGAGACCTCACATAGAATGAACATTTCATACCGGCCTCCTGCCTTGATTCTTCTGGAACTAAAAACCCACCTAATCAACCAGGATTGGATTTTGGAAGGTATGCATGGGTATTTGAAATAAGTAAGCTGTTGGTTCAAAAAAATGAAACAAAAGTTCTAAATCTGTACTTATTTTTTCTGTTTTGGAGTTCAGTATGATTTGCTGTAATAAAAAGTCTCATTCAAATCAAGCACAGTTCTGGCAGCTTCATTTATGAACCTATCCATGTAATTTTCTTGGCAGCAGTACAGAGGTTGATTGCCCTGCTTCCTTTCAGGATGTCTGTTTTTCAAAGTAGATTCTCTGCAAATGCAAGATTTGCCATTTGCTCTAAAAGTTCTTGCATAACAATTTTGGGATAGAATGACTGCTGGTAATCAGTTATGTATTTTGCTAAAACTATCCAGGCTTTATAAAATTCAGGATAATTGGAACAGGGTCACTTAGAATTTTATAAACAATACTGCATATTCTCATGGGCATGTCAAAAATATGAGCCATAATTGTGCAGTTACAGAAACTTGTACCAAAACAAATGAGAGGCAGGGACAACCCCATCAATAGAGAGTGGTAATGAAGCTGGAGGTCACAGCAATGGCCTTAATAGCTGTCTCTTTGTGCTGAAGGGGAGATCTTTCTTTACCTCATGGCCAGTCCTGATCTCTAAGCTCTTTTGCTGGGAGATTTTATTTTGTCGGTGCTGAAGTAAAATTCAACCAGGATCTGTACAAGAAATTTAATTTTGTCCTTCACCTTAGCTATCAAAAAATCTCCAGTCAGCCCAGATACAAGTTTAATAAGCAACAAAACCACTCTTCAATGCCATATCTTTTAAAAAGAATATTGTAAGTATAGTATCATGAGGAGAGTCTTAACCTTGATTAAATTTGGGAAGCCTGTAAAACATTGGCACTTGAATCATATTTCTTTACAGGTCATAAATGTGTCATGCCATCCACCTCAGTTTTAAAACATTAGTATCTTACTCATTTATTAAGAGATACAACAGAATGATTATATCTGGATTTTTGTCTCCTTGGAGTGCTACACTAGTATAAACAAGAGAAAATGTCCTGCTTTATTGTGCATTGTGGGGTTTTTGTGTGTGTGTGTGTGTGTGTGTGTGCCTTCAAGTCAGTTTTTGATTCCTGGTGACTGCTTGGAAGGTCCCTGCAATTTTCTTGGCAAGGTTCTTTCACACGTTTTTCCACTCTGGATACATCTTCTAAATTTCTAGGATGAGTTTCTAAGGACTGCAGCTTCATTGTTCCTATAACTGGCTTGCACTTGCCTTGCACAATTGAAAAGCTTTTAGAAAATAGTGACTAATGTTGGTTCTTGTTTCTTAGCTGAAGGGCTAGTACTTTAATTCTCTGAGAGTGAGATTTTTCCACTGAAATCAACAGCCAAATTTTTATGGTTTCAGAAAGAGATTAGGCTCTGGAAAATGATCTTTGAATGAGGCTATTAAAGGAGAAGAGAAAAGTATAGGAAGCAATCAGACCACCAATCCATAGTAGGCCTGCCAAATTGATGGGTTACTTAACCTCAAAAGCAATCATTTGATGACCTCAAAAGTTCCTTTTAATTATTCTTATTGCCTTTGCAGTAAAAGTGTTACTAAAAAAACCTATAAAATTAACCACCTTCTTAAAGAAAAGTTTTGTTGGAATGACCTCTTAAAGGCAAGGAATTCCATAACTTAATATTATTCCACAAATATATTTTGGTTGTTTTATTGATTTGCAACCTAGTGGCCTTTGCATTGACAGTGTGGCTGATTTTTAAAAATAATTTTGTAGGGCAAAGAACATATGGAGAACAATCTGTTTTGCAGGAAATGTTTGATCTTTTTAAAGTGCCTTAGCCATGACTCCTTAGAACTGTTCACCCTTGTAGTTAAATAGTTCTTTATCTTACACAAATTCAATCAGCCTGTTCTGGTGACCTTCCTGAAGACTTCTTCATGACTTTTACCTACCCTCCTTTTGCTGAAAAACTGAAAAGCAATCTATATTATGCAATGGGTCAGTTTCCTTATCTGGTTCTATTTTGGGATGAGGAAGAAGGATTTTTTCTCTTTTAATGCATTCATATCTATTGCCTTTTAATCTTTTAGGAGACATTCAGCTTTTTTATATTCAGCAGAGACCTGCTTCAAAATATTTATTTATTAAGTTATTTATAGCCCACTTTTGGATTTTAAAAATATCCTCTCCCAATCTTCCCACCAGCCTCTCCCCATGCTCACAGTAAAGACAAGATTATTGTAGAAATTTTGTTAGCTTGTCGATTCATGTGGGGAACATTGTCTGGGAATAACAGATAGGCCTCAATTGCTACCACAATTGGGACTGGAATCTTGGTCGTTGAGTGAAGCAGACATTAAGCAAGATCCTTCAGTTGGTGACAGAAATGGAACTGAAATTTGCAGCCTGCAGAAGGGTTTCTGCTCACCTTCTGATGATTTCAGCTCTGTTTTTGTAACCTGCTGAAGGATTTCAGCTCCCCTTTGTTCCCTCCATTTGCAATCTTCCCTGCCATCTTCCCCACTGACTTTCTCAGGAAGCTGATAGATTGCAAATGGTGATCACATGTTCGTGGGGCACTTGGCAACCGGTTGTAAATGCAAGTTGGTTGCCAAGCACCCAAAATGTAGTCCATTATGGTTTGTGTGTAGCAGTAGTGGGTTGCCCCCGGTTTGCACTGGTTCTATAGAGCGTGGCTCCGCCCACTGACCCCGATGTTACCAAAATGCTTCTGCGCAGAAGAGTGCGTGTGCACCCGAAGCAAGCACGCACATGCGGCCCCGTTGTGAACCGTAGTAAAGGTAAGTAGAACCCACTCCTGGTGTGTAGGCATGATGTACTACAACAGCCAGAAATGTTTTATGGGTCAAAAAGCACCCTTTCTTGAGGCCGTTGTAACTTTGAATGGTTGATAAATTACTGCTCATAAATGGACCACCTGTATTTTTAGGGGAAAAGAAGAAAGAAAAATTCTGTATGTTTAATTTACCCCGTAATAGTAGCTTTTTAGTTACCTAGTAAATGATAGCATGGAATAGAATGTCAAGTGAACAGTGTCAAGAGGAACATGATTCTGATTTATTTTGCCTCATCATGTAGGATGCTTAGTTTGATCACTTCACCTTTCTTTGTTCCCCTTTCACCCTTCTCCAAGTGGTCACAGAGATTACTGGCTTATGAAACACTGCCCTTTATTCAGTTTTACTGCCACATAAAAAAAAGGAAACAGTCTACAAAACCTGTGCATAAAACTGAGAGGCGAATGAATTTGCTCAGATGGCAGGATGGGGAGTTACCTCTCATTATATCTGTTATTGCACAACCTCAGTCCCAAAGCTTGATTTATTTTATTCATGAATATGAATCTCATTTCAAGCTTAGTTTTTCTCCAAGAATTCAAGCAACAGAGATGGGCAGCCTTATCCTTCACTATATCCTCTCAGTATCTCAGCTTCTCTGATGGTGAAGATGATTGAGGCAAGAAATCTGTGAAGCATAACATTCTGAAAACCTAAGAATTTCCTCCCATGTAGTCTTTTGAAGCTCTACACTTCGTTCATGTATTTTAGCAAATTGGTATCTATGTATCTGTGACTCTCATGCTATCACAATTGTTTATTCCTTAAGCAGCGTCACATATTATAGAAGTTGAGTACTCTGTGTTAAACAGATATATCCAGAAACTAATAAACATGAGCAGAAGGGTGATATTCGCTTTCCATTTTAACTCCTGAATAGCTGATATTTAAATGTGGCTGATGATCCCTGAGTGTAAAGCCAACAAGATTAATAATCATTGTTAACTCAGGCTACTACATGTACAGTCCATTTTTAAAGCTATCTAAATTCCACCTCTGATGGAAGCAAATTCCATAGTTTGCATTATGAAAAGGAAGGAAACTAGGCTAACCGAACTGAATCATGTAGAGAAAGAATAAGCAACATAAACTAAAGAGCTGCTTTGGACTCATCACAGCTTTTACATAGTTAAGTTATTTTTTATGATGCACTATTGCATCCTGACATATACTTTGGGGATAACCATGCCATATAGCTGTGAATTTTTAACACAGCAAGGAAAATCATTGGGAAACACTGTTACGGGGCATTTGTGAGCATTTATGATGGACTTTGACTGCTGCTTTTGTTTATTAGTTATATTTGTCAAAATTCTGGAGAAACATTAATTCTGTCTCTGCCTTCTTGCTTAGATTCTTATCCTATGACAAACCCCTAAAAATTCACATTAAATTGTAGACTAATAGAATATGAAAATCAAATTCAAACTTTTTAATTTGAGTCAAATATTGCTTAATGCTTCCCTACCCTATCTCTACTGGGTTATTTTTGCATTGTTATTTAAAACGAAAACAAAAACATGCTTAGATTAAAACCCACAATTGCTTATCATTTAAAGTGGACTGTATCAAGGCATGTGAAAGAAGGGATTGATGTAACACTTTAATTCATGGACAGAGGCATTTTCTGTGTTCACTCATGAATGTAAAAATAAGCAGTTGGTAAGCTGTTCAGTGGTGCAAAACTCTATTAAGCACAGATGTAAAGATTAATGCAATAGAAATAAGCATATGCAGAAGAGAACAATTTCTGTTTTAAAAAACTGATTTAAAGTTTAAATGGATAGTTACCAGTGACAATGTAAAATTGGGTCTGGCAAGTAATAAATGGAGAAATAAGGAACAATCTTCTGTTGCTTCCATATGTAGGAGACTTCATTACTATTCATATATTATTTATCATACAGTTGTCTATTATCTTTTCCAATTCCCTGTAAGTTGATTGCATTTTAGTTTCTTTACTGCTATTTTTGTATCCTTTCTGTACCCTTTTTAAAGCCAAAGTGCTGAAAATCTTTGTAACTGCACTAAGCACATGTGAAGTGTTAGAGGCTCTAGCAAGCAAAGACAGATGGTGTGGCCAAGTTGGATAAATGCAGGATTTTCAATGTGAAAAATTTTCAACATCCTGATTAATATATTCTTACACCAGCCTTCCCCTAAACTGGCACCCACCAAATGTGTTAGGTCTGTAATTCCCAGAATTCTGACAAAGGATACCTGAGATTGTTGATCCTTTGTCCTCCTCCTCCTCATCTTCTTCTCCACCTCCTCCTCTCCCCTCCCCCTTCTCCTCCTTTAGAAAATTTGGTATTGTTTGGAGTGCACTTCTGTATTCTCTCTACATGATCTCTGCTGTATTCCCCAGTCATCATGATTGCTACACCTTTCCCCAAAGTTTTAAAATGGATTAATTTCAGTGATGTATTTGTGTTCCATATGTATATTTAGCTTTGTATTTTAAAAGTAGTTACAAAACAGGACACCAGATTATAAATAGATGCACGAGTCACATTATTTTATTTCACATTTTCACAACGTGGCACTCTTCAGATGTCTTGAGATCTCAGTTCCCAGCATTCCAAAACAAGAAAACAATACCATGTTCTTAAGAAATTCTGGGAACTAGAGTCTCAATCCATCCGAAGGACATTAAATTGGAGAAGACTATTATAGTACATGACATGCTGAGAGTGCTGCCTTTCACTTCACCCTGTGTCCATCCTCCATATCAGTGATGTGTCAACTGAGCTAATTTTAGACAGGGGTTAATGTTTTTTCAAAAGAGTACTGGACAGTGCTCAGAGATAGCTTGAATGACAAGTTCCAGGGCTATAGAACCTCCGTACCTGTGATCTATTACTTAGGCAACTTGAAAGATCGTCCAAGGTCTTGCCTGCAGTCTTTGGCCCCATCCCAAGGCAGGGAAGCAACTGCTTATTTTAACTGTTGGCAGGTGATATTCAGTGGAAGGGAAAATGAAGCCAAGGGAATCCATCAATTGCTTTTCTTAAGTTCTCCTGCATCAAAACAGTAAGGACAGCACCCATTGCCAAACTTGTTATTGAGGCAGAACAAATCCTGGCATTTGGGATAGTGGAATTTATATTGGCATACTTTTCTCAAGCACTAAAGGATAGCACATTAACATGGATGATGGGGGTGGCCCAAAACTCTTCTACAGAACATTTCCCCAGTTTTCCTTATACATTATAGATTTTTTTCACTGCCACTGATTCAAGGGGGTCAAGTACTGAAGCAGATTATGTCATCGTTTGACCAATTTTCATACAAAGCAAGGCTCAATTCTGACTTATTTCAATGACACTCTTTCTCTAGTATTTATCTATTCAGTTTCAGACTGAAAGAGTTGCATGATAGATAGATAGATAGATAGATAGATAGATAGATAGATAGATAGATAGATGTAGATATACTGTATGTAGATATACAGCCAAAGAGGAATCACTGAACATTGGAAAAAACCAGATTTTAAGAATAAAATCATAGTATTAAAATCTGGGATTTCCATAATGGTATAAACCAGTGATGGCTAACCTTTTTGCCATCGTGTGCCAAAAGCAGGGGGAGTGCGGGGAGGTTATGCATGGGTGTGCCCACACCCATAATTCAATGCACCCTGCCACCCCCGCGCATGTGCACGCAACCCCCCTTGCACTCCCCCACTTTTGGCACGCGATGGCACGGTAGGCCCGGTTTTCGCCCTCCCCAGGTTCCAGAGGCTTTCTAGGAGCCTGGGGAGGGCGAAAATGGCCTTCCCCGCCCTCCGGAGGCCAGAAACTGCCCGATTCCCGACTTCCAGTGGGTCCAAAAATCAGCTGGCATGCCCACTGATATGGCTCTGTGTGCCACCTGTGGCATACATGCCATAGGTTCACCATCATGGGTATAGACAAATTTTTTTCCTCTTTTCTCACAGACACATTTTCCCATGCTATTCTAACTAACTAAAATAGTCTATGAAGAAAACGGTTATTTTACAGAACATCACAATTTGTCAATAGTGCATACATTATACATATTATAGCATTAAACATTTAATATGAAAAATGTTGAAGCATCTCATATTAAAATCTCCCTGAGAAATATTAAGGGAAAGTGCTTATAGAAATGCATAAACTAGCAATTCTGTAGTTATAAAATGTTGAGTGCCTGATTAATATATCAAGATCAAGTCTGTGTAAAAAACATTGCATTTCCCTAATACACAACCCTGCTTTATTCATATAATTGAGTATTATTCATATAATTGAGCCTTACACAACTCCCTCCCTGTTATTTAAACACAGAAAAATATCTGGCACTTTAAAGTGAAATTTGTCTTAATATGCAATTTATCTGCGAGGGATTAACTGATTCTGTGAGCTTGCCTTTTCCCACATCTGGTCCATTGCCACAAAGAGGAGAAATATAATTGGAAAGTTTAATGGAAAGAATTGGTTCTGAAAAGGTACAGTAACTCAGCACCAGAGTCCTTGCTTTGCATGAAGAGAGTCTCAGGTTCAAATCTAAGGATAGAAAACACTTGTCTGAAAATCTTGCAACGCCTCAGAAAATATTGTGAGCTGCCCAGAGTCCTTGAGGGTTAGACTGCAAATAGGTACTTCTCGACTTACAGCCATTCATTTAGTGACTGTTCGATGTTACAGGAGCACCAAAAAACTGACATGGACATTTTTCATACTTACGAATATTGCAATATATCCATGGTCACATGATCAAAATTCAGATGCTTGGCAAATGACTCATATGATGGTTGCATGAGAGTCTTGGGATCATGTGATCACCAACAAACTCCAAAATTCCAAAAGACCATTGACTTTTATTAAGTCAATTGAATGGACACATAGCACTGAAAGTTTCTGGCTTTCAAAGTCTTTTATTTAGGTGTTGGTTGGGGGATCAGAAAATTAGTAGAGAGGAAAAGGAAGTTTAGAACTGGTACTGCAGTCTGTACCAAGCCATCATAGAGGACATCAATCAATCAATCAGAGCTGGAAGGGACCTTGAAGGTCTTCTAGTTCAAACCCATGCTGAAGCAGGAGATCCTATACCATTTCAGACAAGTGACTGTCTGTCTCTAAAAAACTTCCAGTGACAAAGCACCTACGGCAAGCTTTTCCACTGGTTAATTGTCCTCAGTTTCTCCTTAGTTCCAGGTTGCTTCTCTCCTTGATTAGTTGCCATTCATTATTTCTTGTCCTGCCTACAGGTGCTTTGGTAAATCAGTTGACCCCCTCCTTTTTGTGGCAACCTCTCAAATACTGGAATACTGCTATGCAATGATGAAGAGTGTTCTACACAGATCAGAATGGTACAAGCCATAATAGTCTCTGTGCCACTCTATGGAAGCAAAAGTTGGACTTTGAATAAGCAGGAAAAGAAATGCACTGATGTTTTCCAACTTTGGAAACACTCCTAAGAATACCCTGGACAGTCAAAAAACAACAACAACACTAATGGAATATTAAACAAATCAACCTGGAGTTCTCACTTGAGACATAATGGACCAGACTCATATTATCCTACTTGGAACACATTATGTGAAATCCTAGCTTTCTGGGGAACTCTAATGCTGGGAAAGGCAGAAGGAAAGAAGAGGAGAACAAAAGTAAAGAAGAGGAGAACAAAAAGCAACAATTAAAGTGGGAATGAGTGAACTGATGGAAAACCAAATTGGGGATTGTCAAGGAGAATATATGGTTGCTAAAAATCATAATGGATTTGGTGGTACTGGTATGTAATCAATGAAATTCATTTATACTTCAAATTTCTAGGCTCTCAACTACAGTGACTCTTGGCAGCTTAATATATAAAACCAATAAAAAGACCAACCTGCCCCCAAACTGTCATCTGGTGGAAATGAAACCAGATTTCTCCCTACCCATGAACATTAAATAATCTCACATACCCCACCAAGGTCTGGGGGAAGAGCTTGAAGGAATCCTTATTGCTTGAATTTCTATTTTTAACCCTTAGTTGAGTTATTTGAACCAAACTGGTTTTAAGTTGATGTTGAGCATACCAGCTGAAATTATTGTCTACTTTATTAATAACAAGACTTTCCAGATAATTACTCTTGTTTTCCACTAGTCGAGGAGTCTGTACATTTCAGATAAAACATAGGCAATTTAATTTTTTTCAGAGCTGAAAATTTTTGACCGTTTTCTTAATTCTTCCCAACAAGCTTTGAAAGATCTTTTATGTAGTTGCATCCTCTCCAGGTTAAAAATATCCGGATGACTACTTGATGACAGCAAAGTGATACCCAAAATTTTAGACTTTGCATCTGTTTATTGAAAATCCAAAATTTTGCAATCCAGATATGAAAGCCCTATTTCATAGCAACCTGATACTGTTCTCTGCTTGATTAGTCCTTGAATATCTGCAAGGCTCATTATTCCATCTATTTATGTAAACTGCTGCAGACCTGACCCCAGGATCGAAACAGTTTGGAGCGTATCCTATTTTTTTATCAGATAATATTTTCATCTAGAATTCCAGCCCATCAACTCTCCAAGAATAATATTCTTCTCCATCCTTACTGTTTCATTTTCATTTCATTTTCATTTCATTTTATTAAATTTGTATACCGCCCTACTCCCGAAGGACTCAGGGCGGTGAACAGGCACAAAATAAAACACATAAATACGAAAGTTAAAACATGATTAAAACCTAATTAAATAATTTTTGCCCGAGACAATTTAAAACTCCCAATAATTTAAAACAAATTAAAATTTGAGTTTAAAAATTTAAAAGAAGGGGAAAAAATTAGGCCAGGCCGGCCTGCTGGAATAGGAGTGTCTTCAAAGCATGGTGGAAAGTGCGCAGATCCAGGATCCTCCTTATCTCCGGGGGAGCTCGTTCCAGATAGTAGGTGCCCCCACAGAGAAGGCCCTCCCCCTAGGGGCCGCCAGTCGACATTGTTTGGCTGACGGCACCTGGAGGAGCCCCTCTCTATGAGACCGTACCGGCCGGTGGGAGGCTGTTTGTGGTAGTAGGCGGTCCCGTAAGTAGCCAGTTTTTTATTATTTTATCCCCAAATAGACTATAGTCTTGATCATCCTCATTCTACCCTGATCTCTCTCTCTCTTTCTTCTCTCTCTTTCTTCCCCCCTTTTCTTTTCCTCCCTCCCCCTCCCCTCTCCTCCTGTTCCCTCTTTCTTTCTTTCTCTCTCCCCCTCCCTCCTGTATTCTATAAATATCAGCCTCTGCTTGCTGGAGCCTTATCTTCTATCTTTATGTTTCTATTTTTGGTTCCAATTCTGTTGCCATTCACCACTGGAATCTCCTAATAGAGAGAACAGTAACCTTCAGCATCTCATACATGAAACTGGGGATAGAGATGGGTTTAATACTCTTACTTTCACATCAAAGAACAAAGTCCTACTCTCATTGCAGAAGCTTTCATCCTATCTTCTATATGCTGCAATACCAGCTTTATCGAGATTAAAAATATACATGGATAAAATTTACTTTACTGCATTACTAACAGCATTATATTACATTACAATTTTATAGTTTGAATATATACAATATATTGCACAGTATTTGCTTATTTATATATGTATGTATGTATATAATTTTTTTCATTTCTTTAAAATGCTTCATTCCAGTTCAAAACAAATTTTCCTTACTAAATCCAACAGAAAATCCCCTCTGTCCTCAGTCAGCAGAACTGGGGCAGAAAATTGCTCTGCCTTATGGCAAATGATGACTTTAAAATGGGATGGGTTTATTCACATGAGAAAGAAAATGCCATTTTATTTATTTTTGAATTTGTATACACTTCTGTTTGTGTAAATAGTGAAGGTATCTGATAACAAACCCTGTCCTCTCCTCAGAGATTTAACCAGCAGAGATATTATAGATGGAGCTGATACATAACTACAATCTTAATACAGATGTTCTCCTTTTTCTTCTAGACTTCTAAAGAATTAATATGTCTTAAGATCTCAAGACCAGCTCAGTGGCATAATTTGGTCCATTCTTGGATATACCCACAATTTATATGAATGGATTTGTATTATCAGAATGAGAGAAGTGGGCTAGTTTTGCAAGGATCCAAAAATTAGGCTGGTAGACTATTTGTGGTCCCGCAGGGTTTTGGTGAGTCAGCAGGGACAGAAGATTCAACCCATTTCAATATTTTATTGTGCTTTGGTGGATTTGAAGGCAAAATGGATAATCTGATAAAAATTGCAATATGCTGTTTTCTAATCTTAACAAGAAAAAGGAGAGCTAACCTTCCAATCTCAATTCAAATCAAATCTTTATTGTCAGTGCACAACATACAGTATTTACAATGAGATTGGTTGAGCTCCCTCAGTGCACCCCCCCAACACAATACAACTCACAGTGAAGGCAGAAAATCCCTAACCCAATAAATGATATTAACAAAACACCCAGTCCTATTGCACCAGTGTGAACATGTTACACATTGTGCCGGCCCTGGAGTGCATCATACTATATAGCTATGATGTTATTTCTCATTCAGGAGTCTGACAGCCCACGGATAAAAACTGTTCTTCAGCCTGTTTGTGTGGCTGGCTATACTTCTATATCTCCTTCCCAATGGTAGAGAAAGAGTACATTCTGCAGTACTCTTTAAGTAATCAATAGCCCCAACTGTCCTCTTCACTTCTGGAGGACAGCAACATGTCATCCTATATTATAGTGTAAGTCAAAGGGTTGACCAATTATTTCTTTTTTAGTAATTTTTAGTAATTTAGTAATTTTGATGGACGTTATGATAGGAATGGAAACAGATCTATCCAAGGTGGGGCGGGGGGGGCAGGGCTACAATTATTCCCACCTCAAACATCCACAATTCTCAAAGCCTTCATTTTTCAACTCATTTGAGGGAGATACCTGAGAGATACCAGAGATACCCGGGAAGCAAAATTGCTCCCATTCTGTACAGGGCTCATAAAATAACTTTGAGAGACAGGAACAAAGCCACAGCTAGTCAAAAGTCTGATAAGAGAAATTTGGGTCCAAAGCTGGACTGGAGGTGGAGAAAGCATCTCTGAATTGACCTCCTTAGTTCTTTGGAATGTAAGGGGAGGGGAGGAGGAAAGAGCTTTTAGACTTTCAAGATTCTTTTACTGTAAACCAGTGGTGGGTTGCCCCGGTTTGGACCAGTTCGCAAGAACTGATAGTAAAACCGATGGGAGGCCCTGCCCATCACCCTGGATGTTGTCATCAGTGATCTGCGCATGCGCAGAAGCTTCTGTGTATGTGCAGAAGCAAGGCTTGTGCACGCGCGCGATCCCATGTGAACCGGTAGTAAAGGTAAATAGAACCCACCCCTGCTGTAAACTTACAATAAAGGTAATATTAATATTATTGGTTTTAGTTTCCTGGTCTGAATCACCTCGAAGGGGATACATACTCTAATCCAAAACTCCAAAAATCTGACCATTTTGGCAGTGTGATTTCAGAATAATAGAGACTACTGTATGGAAAAGACATTCGATTCCTGCAATGTTCATTTAAGAAAACTGAGGCCTGAAGAAGCAGCAGCACATTTAAAATGTCTCATTGCTTAGAGACGGGATATGGAAATGTTATAGTAACTTCTACCAATTTAACATTAACAGAAGTACATGGACATATAGTGCTTAGACTTGGGAAAGAAATAGATTCAGCATAAAGGGAGCAGTTCTCTCAGATAGTAATATGTTTGACATGTTAACAAAAAAAGAAAAAGAAAAGTAAAACTCTTGGATTTTGTTTGTTTATCAAATCTTATATTATTTGGGGTTTAGTAAGCCCACATAACCTAGTTTATGGTGTCTTCCTCAATGAGAAGGTATAGCAAGGAAAGTTGTTCCATCTGAATATAATTTAAAAGATTAAAAAATATAACAAGGGGCACTATGTATCTTAAATATCAATAATACAAATTATTGTTAAATATCAATAATACAATATGGATAGCAGACAAAATAAGTGTACCAGCTACTAAGGCATTGTCTTATTTTTGGTGAGATGCACAGTATTTTTGTTCGATTTGCAGCAAAGAAAATTTTATTGATACTTCTATATCTAATTCCAAATATTATATGGAAATAGTATACAAATCTATTTCCATTTCTGATGGAAAGAATCAAAATTCTTTTGATGTTACATTTCCTTCTTTTGTTGGGAATTATCTAACATCCAAAGTATTAGGGCTATTTAATCTGTAAGAATGACCATTAGTTTGATGGCTTTAGACAAATTCATGGAGCATATCAATCAAACTTTAGTTATGATGGGCTGCAACATTTTGGACAACCATGAGATGGCAACAAAGAGTTACAGAAACCTCTAACTTGATTGTGATTGTATAGCAATAGCACTTAGACTTATATATTGCCCCATAATGTTTTAGCAATAGCAATAGCATTTAAATTTATATACTGATTCACATTGCTTTACAGCCCTCTGTAAACCTCTAAGTGGTTTACAGTGTCAGAATATTGCCCCCAACAATGTGGGTCCTCATTTTACTGACCTCAAGAGGACGGAAAGTTGAGTCAACCTTGAGCCCCATTAGGATCAAATTCCAGGCTGTGAGCAGTTGGCCTGCAATACTGCATTCTAACCACTGCGCCACCAGGGCTCCTATTGTGTATTATTACTTCCTGGAATAGAAGCAGAGCTCTGAAACGATTATGGGAGAGCACTATACATCTTCTATGACAACTTCCCATGGGGTTCCAGTTGCCATTGTGGGGAATTGAAGGCCTCAGGATATAGATCTTTGGTCTGATCCGGCAAATCTTCTTATGTTCTTTTAGTACAAAAATGTACTTGCCATTTGTAGACTTTGGAAAATGATAGACGAGAAGAGCATTATAATGACTACTATTATTTTAAAGATGTCTCTTAGATGAAGCTCTTTATTGAGTTAGTGCTCTATCAGGCTGATGGTTTCTGCACTTATATTTCCGTTATATCCATTTTGTGCCAGTAAAGTAAGGTCATATTTGCTGATTAATGCTATAAATGGACAGATTTCCATTCTCTCTTTGCAATTTTTCTAAACTAAATTTGAAACTGGCAAATAGCCATCCAGTAATGAATTTCCAGACAGAGAGATACTTTTTAATACCCACAGCATAATAGCCATGTGTTTACTGGATATGTAAATGACATCATTACCATTTCCCACTCCTTCACCATTATAAATTCACAATAGGGATCACAGCAGCGTTTCTTTAGGTAGAATTATCTATGGCAAATCAATTTGATTGGAGTTGTGTGAAAGGATTAATGAGTTAGGATGCAGCTCAAGGTTAGGTGAGTTGAAGCCCTTGCACTGAAGTTGGATTTTCAGATTTACATTTTTAAGACTGGTGGGGCCATTATGTTACACTGCTGTAACTATTAAACAAATGTATGTATATATGTATATGTATATGCATATGCATATGCATATGCATATGCATATGCATATGCATATGTATGTATACATTCATATGTATGTGTGTGTGTGTGTGTATTTTACCTTACAGCAGAAAGAAATTACTGTGGACTGCAAAAATGTGCCAATCAATCCTAGAACATTCTTAGTCTGCATGGTCAAACTTGTCAGCAAAATTGTTGGGTTCAGTAAATATTTTTGCCTAAAAATGGCCAAATGTCACTGCTTTGTTTTGTCTTTCTGTTTTCTTTTTTAAACTTAGCACTGAATTTCACTGTTTTGGTGATAGATCTCAACAACATAAGATATGTGTGGTATAAGACCTGAGGTTTTTGGGGAAAAAAAGATGCTGTTGTTGTGATCTATAGGATGCCACCCCAGCCTTAGAAGTTTAGATGTATCCAGTTGCATAGGAACTAAAGAATTCTTTCTAAAGATTTCCAATGCATGTTTATCTTAGTCTTCTGAGGCTACCAATGAGTTGACTAACAAGGTTGTGGAGAAGAAAGGAATTAAGTGATTTGATACTTTATGTGAGTGCCATGAAAGCCTACAATAGTCATTACTATTATCAATTTAAAATCCATTTCTGTTACATTTATTCAGATATACAAGATAGTTCTTGTTTAGTGACTGTTCACAGTTACAATAATGATGAAAAATTAAACTTTGCAACTTATCCTTACATTTATGACTTTCACAGGTCTGTAAAGCAAAGGAAAACTGAAGTAAGATTGTAAGCACAGTAGAAGTGTCATTTAGTGACCACTTTGCTTAACAACCAAATTGCTAATCCCAATTAAGGTCACTAGGTCAGGACCAGGGTTGTTATTCAGCTGGGTGAACTGGTAGCGGCAACCGTGGGTGGGATGGGCCTGCCGCAGTGTAATGCCATCCTATTTAGCCATGTTTTTGAGGCCAGGCAGCATGTGTAGAAGGCGTGCGCACAAGCAAAGCGCATACATGGAAGGCTGGGTGCATGTGTGGAAGGCGCGCGAGGGGCGAACTAGTGGTAAGAATATTGGAAACTCATCACTGATCAGGACTATCTGTATAGCAACAAAATCAGGATACAACTTATTTGGGTCACTTTCTGAATAAAAGCTCATTTAACATTCATAAATTCATACTTAACATTCACAAGTATGGACAGGCTAGGTTAGAATCCTTGAAGAACCAAGGCTGTGCATTCATTCTGTGTGATGATAGGTAGCATGAACAACTCACTGTTCCTATTAATTTTTATACTTTCCAACAATGACTGACCATTCCTTCAAAACTTGGCTCTCTCATCTTTCTACTTTCCCCACAAATTTAGAATGCCATTGCCTCAAGTAGTTCATAGTAGTTCATTCAGGAACCATCTGCTCTTTTGGGAACCAATTTTTGCCACGTTTACTCCATGTCTCCATTCTGGTATTTCCCTGATCAATTCTCTGAAATATGCCTCAGTAAATCTTTCTGCCTTTCGACACATATTCTATTTTTTATATATGGCTGCTCAAACACATGGCATAAAGCTACATATTATATTTTACCTTTATACAGTGATATATATTATATGCTAGTGACAATATACAGTACAGTGCTAATTCACAGGCACATTATTACTTAATGTGCAATCCATATCTATGTTCTATGTCACGAAAAATCTGCCATATTCTTCTCCAAATAGAAGTCTGACAACTACCCCTCCAATCGTCTTCTTCCTAATATATGTGCCTAAACTTCCATCTCCAAAGTAAACAGTGATTCCAATGACAGTCCTACTGATAGTCCTGCAAGATAATTTATAATCACAGATTAAATCTTTATTTCAATCATAGGCCAGTATAAGGAGGGGGTGGGGATGGGGTACAGTCAATTAAAAAGCATAGAGGAGACATTAAAGATTTAACAAAAGAAATAAAATGAAAATCTATAAGTTATTAAAACATAAAACATATATAAAAGTGTACAAATATAAAAGAAGAGGTAGGAGCATTAAAAGGGTGTAAGGGTGTAAGGAAGCATGAAAAGTTAGTTTGGTTCTCTTTAGATCATGATACCAATGTATCTCTGAAGGTTACAACCACAAAGGGTTCTGTTCAATTGATGTTGACTGAGGCTCTGTTGAAAGCAATGACAAATTATGACAACCATGCTAACTTTGGGAGAAATTGTCTTTTTATGAGGATAGCAAGTGGCATGATAGTGAAATAATAAGATCACTTAAATTTTCAGCTCCACTTTTTTTGCATTGAGTGTATTGCTCAAAACTGGGGCATCGGACATTCCAATTTAAAGAAACAAAGAACAGCACCAACAAAGTTCAGAAGATATCTACAGCTTGGAGCCAGGATTGAGAAGATGGACCAGATGTCAAGCAAGGCTTCATGCAGGGTAAAGCTCCAGATTAAGATACGACAGATGGATGTACATTTTTATCAGTGTGGATAATTTAGTTATTTGCTATCAAGCTAAGGATAGGCAAGAGATTACAAAAAATCTCAACAAGGAAAGCATATACCACAACCTTAGCATCCAGATTGGAACACAGACACACACACACACATAAACACCCCAAAGTTACTGAATCAAAGAAGATAAAAGATGAAGCCAATGAAGCCAGCATGCATATGGAAACTAACTTCCTAAAATAAACTGCCAATTATGAACCCTGCCTGAGACTGATGAACGCAGGATGGCATATGGGAAGCTCCTGTACGTATTAACAATGACAAGATCAGACACTCGTGCAATTCACTTCTATTGGTACTGGTGCAATAATCAGAATTCTGTATAAGAAAATAAGCACACCGATCCAAAGGGATAGAGTCAAGAGGATGGGTGATCCCCTAAAGGGTGTCCTTGAAGTATAACCCCTTGTTTGGTGACTGAAGTTACAACAGCACTGAAAAAAGTGTCTTATGACTGTTTTTCACACTTACAACTGTTGCATCATTCTCATGATCACTTGATCAAAATTCAGATGCTTGGCAATGGGCATGTATTTATGATGGGTACAGTATCCAGGGTCATGTGATCACCCTTTTGAAACTTTCTGACAAGCAAAATCAATGGGGAAGTCAGAATCACTTAACAACCATATTACTAACTTAACAACTGCAATGATTCACTGAACAACTGGGGCAAGGAAGATCGTAAAATGGCCTAACATTCACTTAACTATGTTGCTTAGCAAAAAGAAATGTTGGTGTTATCTATGGTTATAAGTTGAGGATTAGCCGTACATAGATCTCACGCTGCCATCCAACAGCAATCCTAACTAATAGTCACGTGAACAGCTTCTGTCTGCTATTCTGTTTTGCAGATTGGGCAGAAGATAAGACAGTGTTGTGGCCCAGGATTCTCACTCTGAAGAATCTCCTCTGCTGAATCTGTCTCAGTGGAATGTCAGATTTAGGAGACACCAAGCCAGAAACCTCCTGAGTTTGATCAAACAGGCACCATTAGAACAGGTGGAACAATCAGATGATGAAGTATAGCCTGCAAGCCCTTGGTTGGACTAAGTCACAGGTGTCAAACTCACCGTGTTGCGTTGCCATCACGTGACACATCATGATGTTTTTTCCCTTTGTGGAACTGGGTGGGTGTGGCCTGCATGTGATGCATCCAGCTCACGGGCTGCCCATTTTACACCCCTGGACTAAGTGAATAAGATGGAGAACAGAGCAAAGACACTCAGAGAGACTCTTTGCCAAGCAACTCTCTTAATTAAAGACAGTTGGTTGTAGCCTGATTTAAGAGGCAGCCCTGACCCATTTTTCTTCATTGGAAAAAACATCTGATTTTCTGCTTTGTTGCATCATTCCTGTGAATCCAGCTTGTCTTTGAATTGGCAGACAAACCTGACTTGGATCTCTGAACTTTGGACTAGATTTTGACTACTTTTCTGGTGTTCCTTTTAAAAGTGAAGTCACCCAAGCAAGCTTTCTTTCCAAGAGACTGTTGATTTATATTTCTTTCCTTGTCTATTGCTCAGCCTTGAGTAATGAGTGTATCTGAGTTTGAGACCTGAAACAGGACAGACTAGTAGAAGTCTACATACAAATATTGATTGTTTCCTTTTTGCCCATTAAAGCAGAGTCTATATCTGCAGCATAACTGGGCCAAGAGATTGTATTTTCTGTTCCTATGCCTACAGACTGGGCCAAAAGGCAATGGGGGCAAAAAACAGTGCAGCTGCATAAATTGTTAATGAATAGATATGCCAGAGCATTCATATTTCAAAAACAAGAGGGTTGTATCTTCCAAAGAGACAAAACTATATCCAGGACAAAACACACAGAAATCAGACATTGCTGTGTATGAGATGCTCCAGAAGGACTCATTAAATTGCCCATCAGAATAGATGCTGGCAGTTATTGCCCAGAATCAACCCAGAACCATTTAAGAGATTATGGCAATTGAGGATAGGTACACATGCCATTGGGAATGGGTATTGGAGTTGTAAATTCAGTAGCACAAACTCGTTCAACACCCCATGATCTACTGACAAGGAGACAATAGGGTATGGATAGTTAAGGATTTATTTGGTATTCCTTCTTTGCCTCTCCTGTCTATTCTTTGCCTAGGCGATTGATAATCTGAGCTCACTTCCAACTACTTTCTTCTCAAGCCTATATGCTTAGAGCACAAAGTCTTTGAATCTTATAGTAGAATATAGCTAGTTTAGTGCTAGTCTTTGTTTATACACACTATGCACTTCCTGTAAATAAATCTCCTGTCTGTTATAGCTATAAAATTTGCTTCACTAAGCATTACTCAGATCAGATTCCTGCTTCCATAAAATGCTCTCATACATACCCAGATCCTTTCAATCTTCAAATCTCATTCTCTCCTCTTTCTTCCTTACACTATTTTCCAGAGTATGAGTTGCAATGGATGGAGGATTTCCAGAGATGTCCTTTCTTGCACTCCTTTCTAAGGAGTCTTATCTGTTGGAGATGAAGGAATGTTGAATGCAGAACAAAATGATGATTCTTTAGCCCTGTATTCTGAGTATCCTGTTTGGTGGGTGGTTTTTTTTTTTTTTTTTTGACACATTGTGTTTGTATTTCAAAGGAAAAATGATCATACCTGATAGTCACAAGACTTGGAAGTTCTGACCATCTGACCAGCTTCAGAAACAGACATTTACATCTCATAGAATGTGTTGGAGAGGATTTAAAAAAAAAAAACATGCAAAGAGGAACTTGCAAAAGGAGAAATATTACCCTTTTTATGACTTTTTACACTTGTCAGTGCTATTTTGTTATTGCAAATAATATTTCAAATGTTCTCGAGCATAATCCAGTCACCTTCTCTATAAATTTGCTGAATAAAATGTGTTCAATGCAAATGAGAATCCATTTATTGCTTCCAAGTTGCAGGAAAGTGAAATTACCATTTAAATATTCACTTAGTTCAACTGAAGGTAAATCAATGCTGACCATGAAGTACAGAGACTCAAGGCTTCACATTACGATAATTAAACTATTCGTGTCAAATAAAAATGGAATTATTATTGTCTTTCTCAATGGCTTCCTCCTCTTGATGCATGCAGGTTTGTCATTTTTGTGGTTCTTGGATGATTAGTAACATTTCTACCACTTAAATGATTTCATATTTGTGCGATTTATGGGTGATGTTGACAAGCTAAGCAAAGCTAGATTAGGGTAAGAGACCTTCAGGAAACATGAGGGGTGTAGGTTAGATTTGAGTACATGAAAAAATAATTCCAAAAGGCAATAGAAAAACTACCTCTGTGTTATGGTCAAAGAAACTAGCAAAAATGTCCATGCTGGACTTGAAAAAGATCTTATACTTTTGCAAGCAAATTGTGGTTATTTTGCCAAATATTGTACTCATTGCTTATTAAATATTAGTGCCAGCTGATACTCAATTGTACTGTTTATATACAGGTAGTCCTTGACTTACAACAGCTTGTTTAGTGACTGTTCAAAGTTACAATGGCCCTGAAAAAGGTGAATTATGACTGTTTTTTACACATACGACAGTTGCAGCATCTCCATGGTCACATAATCAAAATTTGGATGCTTGTCAACTGACTTATATTTATGACAGTTGCAATGTCATGGGATCATGTGATCATCTTTTGTGATCTTCTGACAAGCAAAGTTAATGGGGAAGCCAGATTCACTTAACAGCTGTGTTACAACTTAACAACTGCAGGAATTCATTTAACAACTTTGGCAAGAAAGATCATAAAATGGGGGCAAAATTCACTCAACAATTGTCTCATTTAGCCACAGAAATTTTGGGCTCAATTGTGGTCATAAGTCGAGGACCACCTGTACTTTAAAACTGGATTTGCCCAAATATTCCATTTGAAGCAATTTGGCTGTTGAAAGTGGTTCCAAGATATATGCTAAGGATAAACAAAAAGCATGTTTTTGAAGAATATCATTTTAAAACACCTGAAAAGTGCATGCTTAGGAAAGGCTCAGCTGCACCTTATCCTAAATTTGAAAAGTAAAAAATTGTATTCTCCTTGAATATGGTTACTCTATTAAATAAGAAGATCTGTAAGTGCTTCCAAGGAACTTCCTTCCTTCCTTCCTTCCTTCCTTCCTTCCCTCCCTCCCTCCCTCCCTCCCTCCCTCCCTCCCTCCCTCCCTCCTTCCTTCCTTCCTTCCTTCCTTCCTTCCTTCCTTCCTTCCTTCCTTCCTTCCCCATGTAAGAGAAAATCTTACTCATGGGGCTTTTGTCCAAAGAGACATGCATAAAATAATTTATTAACATGCATATATACTACTGATTTTCCACATCTAACTTGGGTTGATGTTTTATAATTCATAAGCAACTTACCCTGCAATCCACCCACCCTCATTTCTAGATCCGGAAGTTAGCTTTCCATTTGTTTCTATTCTCAACTTTTGAGGTTCCATTTGCAGACAAGAAGTCAGTGATGCCAAGAGGATAATTTTTCTATGACATGCTGAGTGATTCTTCCATAAAATTGCCAAGCACTTGACAAAGTCATTATTGCTAGTTAATGATCCATTATGCAATTGCCATAATTAGCAATCATATTGATATTACCTTACTGGAATAATTGGACTAGTTATAACCTTTATTAGCAGAAAGGGAGAATTGTCCACTGAGGCTGTCAACGACTAACGTTGTTCAGACATTGTGTCTTTTGAATGGATTGTGCAAACAGTTTAGATAATAATACCAGCAGTCTGAAATTTATTGCCTAGCACGTGTATGGGAAATGATGAGCTGCTGCAAAAGATATGAGAAGCCTTCACGGTTCTTTATTTATGTTCCTTGTGTAAGAGCTCTCCTCTAAAATATGTATTGACAGTGCAGATTGCTGCAGAGTGAGAAACATTATGGATTGTAGAAAGAATCAAAGTGGTGTTCACTACAGTTGACGCCCATTTCAGTTTGTTTGCTGGACACCTTCTCTTACCTCCTCGACTCAGGAAAAAATACTGACTAGTTCTGTCCTTATCATAAGCAAAGAAAACAACATGTGGCACAGTAATAATTCAAACTGATAACATGGTCTATGCCTCTTTCTATGGGTATGGGAAAACTTCAATTGACAAAAGCCATGATGAGACAATATTTATGGGAGCCATCTGGTGGCAGCCATGGCATATGGAAGATTGTGATTTGGAACGTAAGAAGAATAATGGTATATGGCATGAATCAACAAGTGAAATGAAAGAAGTATATATCCAGTGTGTGTCTGTAAAACTAAGAGAAAGGGGAAAAATGTGTTAGATATGCTGAAAGTAGTTTCATCTTGATTAATTAATTAATGCATGTAGTTGATTAATACATGTAGAGGAGTGAAAAATGAAGGTTTAGCTCTGAATTACAGACATACAATTTTGGCCCGTTCAGATGGTGCTGAGATCGTTGTATGATTGCTAGCTCCATTAGATGTCTGCCAGTATGTATGTATGTATGTATGTATGTATGTATATTATATTGTCCCAAATAATCTTTAAATTTGTTAATATTATGATGTGACAAGCCACGATAAGTGGGAATTAAAAAGAGTTAATGGAAACAGCATTGGAAAAGAAAGAGAAGAGTTACCATTTGGCAGGCTTGAATAGACAATAAGAAGATAGGCAAGGCGGGAAGAAGCTGCATTGTCTCAGGAGTGGAGGATGACACTGCCACTCAGAGGGTCCAGGAATCCAGTGACTGGGAATGGAGAACTTTGTGTAAAGTGGACTTGTGCCATTGAGGGCTGCCAGTTGAAACCTAGCTATCCATGGAAAATAACCATTTGAGACCTGATCTGACACTCGGGTGAAATTCAGCAGGTTCTGACAGGTTCTGGAGAACCAGTAGCGGAAATTTTGAGTAGTTCGGAGAACCAGCAAATGCCATCTCTGGCTGGCCCCAGAGTGGGGCAGGAATGGAGATTTTGCAATATCCTTCCCCTAGGAGTGGGGAGGCAATGGGGATTTTGTAGTATTCTTCCCCTGGATTGGGGTGGGAATGGAGCTTTTGCAATATCCTTCCCCTGCCATGCCCAAGCCACGTCCACCAAGCCACGCTCACAGAACTGGTAGTAAAAAAAAGTTGAATTTCACCACTGCTGACACCCACTCCCTTCACACCTCAGTGAAGACCAGTGAAGGCCATGGAGAAATGTGTGAATATGAAAAAGAAAATTATTATATTTGTTGATTTAGACAGAACATATGATAAAATGAATAGATTTGAATTCTGGAATGTTCTGCACAAAAATGGAGTTGAAAGTTACTTGTGGAATATGATAAGAGTAATATATTTTGGAAATGATATGTGTGAGAATAAATGAAATACTTAGCAAATGGTTTAAAAAGAGCAGGGAATAAGATAAGGATGTGTGAAGTTTCTGGGTTGTTCAGTATGTTATAAACAGATATATAAGGAATGGTGATGGTGGTGATATTTGTTATAGGATGTGCGTATACATTTCTTTCATATGCAAATGTTGTAATACCGTCTGAGAGTCTGAATGATTTGCGACAATTGTTAGCTAGATCGTATGATGCAATGAGGTATAAGAGCCTGAAAATTAATATACCATAGTACTTTTATTTGAAAAGGGAAATGAAGCAAATGATCGTAAGTTATGCAAAAATGGCAAACAATTGGAGCAAGATATTTACTAAAAATGAGATTATGGATGGAGAAATGTTAAGATATGAAGATGCTGATCGAAAAGTAAAGTGTATTAAGAAGTCTGTGTGAGGAGAATACGTTCATCAAAAAAGTGGTTGGGCTCCTGCCCACTTTGTTATTTGGAAGCGAGAGCTGAATGTGAGAAGAGAAAAATACAAGTTGAGGGCAGTAAGAATGGATGTTTAAGAAAAAGACAGGGTAGGCTTCCAAACGAATGAATGCTGAATGTGGATTGAATGCAAAAATAAGTTACAAGTATTTTTTTTAAAAAAGTACATTGAAATGGCTTAGAATCATAGAATTTTAGGGTTGGAAAGGCCTTTAGAGCAAGGTCTGTTAGTCCTACCTCCTTGCCTAGTGCAAGAATCCTCATATCATTCTGGACAATGCTTTTCCAGTCTTTTGAAAACCTTTTTCTCTATGATGGAGCACCCACAACTTGAAGAAGCAGGCTCTTCCATTCTCAATAGCTCTCACAGTCAGGATATTCCTCCTTAGTTCAAGTCTGGATCTCTCACTGTAAAGCTTCCACCCATTCAGCTCTTGTCTTACCTTCAGGTGCTAGGGAGAATAAATCTACTCCTGCTTCCCTGTTACTTTCCTTCATGCATTGGAAGACTGCTGTCATGTTTCTTCTTGGTTTTCTCTTCTTTAAGATAAACATACCAAGTTCCTTTAAGCCAGGGGTCCTCAAACTTTTTAAACAGGGGTTCAATTCACGTTCCTTCAGACTGTTGTGGGGCCAGACTTGCTGGGTGGGCATGGCTAGGTGGTCATGTGACTGGGTGGGCGTGGCCAATTTAGCAGTCCATTAAACAATACACACAAATTAAACTTTAATTTGTTATGCTCCTGGGGGTAAAAATCAGGTTAGTGAAGGGATGTGGCTGCCTTGGGGGAGGGGTGAGGGACTTCTGTTTGTGCGTGTATATGTCTCTCCCTCTCTCCCTCTCGTCTGGGGAGGCAAAAAAATGGGCCCATTTTTGGCCTCTCAGGGCCTCCACACATCCCATTTTTGGCCTCCTTGACCTCCAGAAGGCACATTAGGGACCAGCGGGTAGGTTGGGCGATGTGGGCAGGGTAGCCTTGTGGTCTCACGCGGACTGGATTAATGGCTTCAGCGGGCCGTATCCGGCCTATGGGCCATATTTTGAGGCCCCCTGCTTTAAGCCCTTATGATAGTTTTAGACCCCAAGCCCTTTAGCATATGTGTTGCTTTTCTTTGAACTCTTTCCAGTTCCTCAGCATCTCTTTTGTATTGCGTTGTATTCCACAGTATTCCAGGTATAATTTGCTCAGTATAGCATCAAGCAGGGTTATAACTCTTCATGATCTTGACACTACATCTCTATATACTTCAATATATTTCAGTATACCTATTGGTTATATTGTTTAAATAGAAAATAAGATATGGAACAGGGTCTAAAATTTGTACAAGCAAGAACGATCTACAAATGTATGAACAAAATGAAGAAGGAAGCTATGTTTCTTTTTTTTTAAAAAAAATTGCAAACTTACATTTTTGGATTAATTTTTTGTGTGCTTTGCATAAAAGTGCTAACCCTGAATGGGAATGGTGTGACAGATATGTATATACAGTATGGAAGAATAAATCAACAGGCAGAGACACATTGTATTTCTGGTCTAGTTAGTCCCCTGCTTTGCCATATGATATATGCTCCCATGGCTCTTTTTATATTAGGATAATGAACTAGCACTGACATTTCTGTCTGTGCTGTCAGGCCAACAGAAGGCCTAGATTGGTCCTAGTCCAATCCTATCAGCCAATTAACCTTCATACAAGTCTTTTATTTCCACAAGCTTGTTGGAAATGCTTGGAATTCATTTTCATGTCTGGGGATTTGAAAAAAGGAAATAAAAAATTATCATCTGCTATGAAGATATTAGCCTCTAAATAAGGAGACAGCATATAGCATTAAGTCATACTTGTCCACATCATTTTTTTGGGGTGGTGGTGGTGAAATCTATTAATACTATGACTATATCTGTGAGATTGCTGCTCATCATGATGTAAAAGACTATGATTTGTTTTGTCATGACATCTTGCATAATTTTGAAGCTTTTTTGGGGCATCCAGAAACTGACTGGAATAATAGTTTTGGGTAATCAAACTGTTGGAAAAGGGCTTAAGAGTGACATTCAGGGTATCAGCATGGACGTTTGGCTTCATTTTTAGAAACAGAGGTAATTGGTTTGCTTTACAAAATTGCTCAAAGAATTTTTTCATGTGAAATCTCATTGAAACAAAGCACCTGACATTTTCAATAGTCTTACTTGATCTCTAAAATGAAGATCATTTTTCTCTCTCTCTCCTTACCTCCCCCTCTCCCCTCTCTCTCTCATAAAATGTGGGAGCTGTCTGACTCTCAACAATTTTGGGTGCTCACAAGTAAAAACACTGAAACAAGAAAAAATACAACAATACAATACAGTAATAATATACTTGCAATATCTTTTCTTTTGAACTACTGCAATGCATTGTGCATGGGGTGATTACTCTTCAAAATGGTTTAAAAACTCTGTAAGAATAGAAAACCTGTATGCTACAATTGTCCAGGTATGATCTAGGATTGCTGGAACTCTAGATGGCATCCACCTTCAACTGTGGAAGATAGAAAATGCCCCAGACTAACTCCAATATGAACCCATTATAAAAATACAACAACTATGAGATTGTTAAAACAAAACAAGAAAGATGTATCTGCCCTCCCTCTCCCGATAAGACATAAAGTGTGCAACTTTGTTCTTGAGGCCTAGGCAAAAAGAAAATCCCCCCACCTCCTGCAATTGGCCTCAACTAATACAAGTTGTAGGTTTTTTGTTTTGTTTTTTTGTTCTTATACATCAAGCAAACATTAAATCTATAGCGGTCTACATCAAAGCGTGAGAAGGAAGTAAAATTGTCGCATTACATATGTAAGATAGCCAAGAAAAATCTATTACATATACCAAATGATATGTTTATCATATACATCAGTTTGCAGCTCGGTTTTACATCCAATTATACCATTGACTCCAAGATATATAATAGTCTGTGTCCCCTCGTCCTTTCAGTATCATAGTAAGACTAAGAATATTAAACTAACCTGGTCAATAGCATATAAAGAAACATATATAAAACGGCATATCGATGGCATTTACCGCAGGCCAGACACGCCAAAATGTTCCCCAGAACACCCTCAGTCTGTTGGAAATGCGGTGTTAAAGAGGGCACATACTTCCATCAATGGTGGACCTGTTGAGAGGCAATGAAATTTTGGAAGAACATCCAGAAATGGCTTAATGAGATGTTGGGGCAGCGTATACAACTGCATCCTGAGGTATTTTTATTAGGGATAAGACCCAAAAAGGAAAATGTAAATAAAATGGCATGGTACCTGTTGTTACATATAACAATAGCTGCAAGATTGGCGTGGGCCCAATATTGGAAGATTGATGTTAGCCCACCCGAACAAGTAGTAATTCAGAAAATAATGAACTGTGCGGAATCAGATTGGCTTACAAGTTGTAGTTTTGTTGTCAAACATAGTTTCAGAAAAAGTAAGGTCATCAGTCATGATGACTACTCCAGTCTTAATGTCTCTTGTGGCCAGCAGATGAAGACTATGATAAGGAGAATCACAGATTATTTCTCTTTCAATAATTTTTGTGTCATCTTGCCTCTTTAAATAATGCTAAATAATGAAAAGACAAAATGAAAGATTTACAATTAAAGCAAGCATATTCCTTAAATAAAAAAAATGTAGAAACAAATAATAAGACTCATCAGGTTTAATCTACTGCAGCAGTGAGATACTGATTGAATCATTTTCTTCTGCAAAGAGGTAACAACATGTACTAGCCTAGTCTATTTTGGTGGGAAACTCAGAATCTATCTAGACATTGGGGTCTTTTCCCAATGGCACTTTTTATCTGGAAATAGCACACAATTCTCCTTGCATCCAGTGTACCAATAAATGTAGAGCTGTCAATCTGAAGTTCAACTTTAGAGATCAAGAATATTAAAAAAAAAAAAAAAACAGGAGCAAAATGAATCTTGAAGATACCCATTAACAATGAACATTTCGACAACAGGATAATAAAGTACATAGACTTTTAAAACACATTCTTCCCTAATTTAAAAAGAATGCAGGAGTAGCATAAATTATGTGTGTGCTAATTTCATGTATAAATCTAAATTTAGATTTAATCATTACTCAATCTTCATCCAGGAGTATAATTAGCATATATAAAAGATATGCAAAGTGTGTATATTCCAGGTAGTAGGATATGGGCTGTAGTTTGTGTCTAATGCTGGATCTAGAATAGAGATCCTCCTTGCATGTTTCTGTATAGCTGTAGTGGTCAAAAAGTACCAAGCCAGTAGCACGGAATATTGCATGTAGCATCCAGGGTACTAACTTAGTTTATTACTTTTCTGTATTACTAAAAAGTATTATGTGAAAGCTTCAGTTGACAAAAACCATGATGGTTATAAAAACTAACGGACAGCAATGAGACAGAGTGCTGAAAAGGTTGCATGAAAATGTTGCACGCGTGTGTGCTCACTCACGCACTCATTGGGGGAGTGCTCTGGAAAAGCTGAACTTCTGGGTTCTAGCGCGCATGTGTGCCCAATGATCAGCTGGCTGGAGCGCATGCCAGTTTTCTGCACTGTCATGCACATGAAGGGATCACGCTCCAGAAAAGCTGAACCTCCGGGTTCTGGCATGCATGCGTACCCAACAATCAGCTGGCTGGCACACACATGCATACTGGTTTTTGGCACTGCTGTGCACGTGAAGGACAGCTGATTGTTGCGCATACATGCGCCCCAGAAACCTGGAGGACAAAGAGGCAAGGCCATGCGTTCTGGGCGACATGGCTTCACGTGCCACTTTGGGCACACAAAGATAGGTTTGCCATCACGGGTATATATAGTCCACTTGTAATGTATTTTGAAATATATTTCTGCTTTTTAGGTGATCCACTTTCAATACTAGTAGCCCTATATTGCCAAAAGTAAAGGTCTTTTCTGCTATGAAAAATTTCTTATTGAAGATATCTCAGAGTTACCTGGGGTCCAGAGGATAAAAACATAGCATGTAGATGGCAAGAATAGAATGATTTGTGTTTGCATTTGTCTGTACAAGTCCCAGTGTAATTAGGCCCACCCACCCTCTATTTGAAGAAAGGCTTCATCTACTTACCCACTCAGTTAAACAAACCTTACTGATACTTCAGCCTGATATAAGAATATTGTTGCTCTACCCTTGGAATGAAAAAAACTCTGCTGGATTCAATAAATCACTGTAATCTTTTAAAAGGAGAGTTAAATGGGCATTGCATTACAAACCACAAAGCACATTAATCAACCTGCTAGAAATTGTAAATATGACAAGTACATCCATCAAGCTACCACCTTTCTTTCTGGTCTATATACATGAATGTTAGGAAGTTAATGGGATTAGAGAGCTCACCTTTTTTAAATATACATTCTTGATCTATTTGTGTCTTTTACTCATTGTAGTGACAGGAGTTTATGTCATAGCTCAGCTTTTAATCTGCGTCACATAGCTACTTCTTGGCTGAATCAGGATTCTTTATAAAAATGTCTCACCTATTTAGGAATTACCTACTAAGCCACTTTTAAGTGGTTAAATTGTCCTTCTATAAATCACCTCACAATGTTATAATCTGATAATGGAGAAATTATCAGACCTTACTTTACATCCCATATCCAAATATAAAGAAATTAGTGTAAATCACTCCATATGATACTATCATAGGAACAGGTTTTTTGTTTTTTTTTGCATGTAGCAAAGAATACATTTCAGCAAAGATCTGGGAAACGTGCAAATTTTGAAACAGAGATCCTTTTTTAGAAGAAATTTTTTCTTGCTCCCACTCTGTATTCTATGCATATCAGCCATTTCTAGTCTAATTCTCACCAGAAATGTTGGACTGCAATGTTTTTCTTTGTAGTTATTAAAACTGTACAATGTAATTTAATTTACCTTGAATTATGTAGGAAGTAACTGAACACCAATCCCGATATGGAGAGCATGAGGCTTCTGGTTTTTAAAAAGGTTGTCCTTTTTTATCTGGTAGTTTATTATTATGTTTCTTCCTGAAATGTGTTTTCTAAAGAAGTTCAGGTCAGGTTTTGAGTGTCCATTTCTATGTACTCATGCATTTCCAAATAACTAAAACATTCCAACAGGTCATTGTGTGATCTCTGGCTAAGCCTTTTTTGTGACCTCCAGTATCGACTCCTAAGAAAGTTATTGAAGATCTTTGATATAATACTTATTACTTTGAAAAAGAAAACCCATTAAAGCTGTAATTTAAAGTCTGAGAAGTTTTTTTAAAAAATTGTGAATAATGTTTCTCAAGACTCCTTCTCACCAACTCCAAATCAGAAAAAAAAGTCAATTCTTGTTTTCCTCCTTATATTCTTTCATCATCTGCCTAGTGTTTTTCTCTTTCTAGTTGTCACTCTTCCAAATTTTAAGCATAGACCCTGGCTACAACCAAATTGCTTTTTTCACTAAAGCAAATGCACTACAGTACCAGAAATAGTAGGTTGCTGGGTTAAGCCATCATTCAAACATAGATGAAAAATTGGACTGCTTATGATTGAGAATGTCCTTTAATTTTAAATCTCTCATCACTCTTTCATCTTTATTGCAGCTTTCATCATAACAGTTATTGGGTTTTGAAATGCCCCAGTCAATTTTTTTGTACTCTCTCATCTAATTTCTTATCACCTGAAATAATATTTCCCACCCACCTACCCCCGATCACACTTATTGAAAATTACACAATTTCTATCAGAAGTCATATCTGGTTCTTCTACTGAAATATAATACTGCTCTGAGCCTTGAGAAACTGGTGAGCATATAGGTAAAAGAAATATCCAAAGTATAAATAAATATCAAGTTACAAATTTGTATTTCCATTGATAACCACTGCAATCTGGATGATACCAGTACGTACATTCTGACTCATGTTCTGACTCAATGATGGCTAACCTTTGGACCGAGTGTCCAAAGTGCACGAGCATGCATGTGTGTGTGCCCAACCCCCCAAAATGTAATGTGCATGGCCCCCGTGCATGTACCCTGCCCCTGCTGAAGCATGCGTACCCCCCACATATGCCTCACCCCCATGCATGTGTGTGCAGCCCCCTGCACATGTTCCACCCACCGCGCATGCCCCATCCCCAAGGTATGTGTGCACCCCACCCCCCACATGCCCTGTCCCCCGCGCATGCATGGCAGAGACCTGATGATCAGCTGGCTGGTGTGAGGCACATGCACATGCACGGTGGACCTGAACTGGGGCGATGGCTTGTGTGCCTGATGACCAGCTGGCTGATGTGAGGCACATGCGCATGCATGGTGGATCTGAACTGGGGCGATGGCTTGTGCGCCCACAGAGAGGGTGCTGCGTGCCACCCGTGGCACATGTGCCATAGGTTCGCCATCACAGTTCTAAACCTTTCACTCATGGTTAAACCTACATCTTCATTTCCTGCATTCATTTATCAACTCCACAAAAATATGATGAAAATCTAGTTGTTGTCTTAGCATCATGTTATTTGTTTGGGCATGACAAATAATGTTAAAATACAAGAATTGTGTTAAGTTATGGTTTAGTATTTTGTCTGGCCATTGTTTTACTCATTTTTTTTAGTCTTTAAGCATCCTGTGATGTGTTTTTTTGAGTGTTCGGGGAGGCATAGTAGAAATATGTAATATTATAGGTGTTGAACAAGGAGGCTTTCCTCCTTTCTTATCTTAACAAACTGATTGGAACATGTATTTCCTATATGTATTAGATCCAATGTAGTCTTCTAGTTGTCTATCAAAGGTTTAATCATCTTATAGGCAAGGTGGGCAGCACAAAAATTTTAATAAACAAACAAACATATATGGTTTCTGCTAAGGAGGGGTTGAGTAAAAAAGGGTAAGGGTTTCATACAACAAAAACGTAGAGACAAAAGTAATAACAATGTTTAAAGGATAATATTCCTCTCAGTCACTCTGTTGCACAGGCCAATATTTGAGTACAAAAAATTAGGATTAATTAGATCTTACTTATGTGATTAATTGCAGAAGTTAGCAAGTCATTTCCGCTTTTGTAGTAACCATGTCTGAAGGGTGCAGGAGGAGAAATCTGTACTGAGAAATAAACTAGTTCTTGCATATCTTAATTGGCATTCATGGATCAGAAAGGAAAAGATTACAAATTGCAGGGCAAGGGGAGTGATTTCATTTATCCTTAAATTATTTAATCATAAAGAGTTGCAGATGTACTGGCTTGACAGTCTTAAATATATTTCATTGGGTCATCTTCTAGATACAAAATATAATCTGAAACACCCTTTTTAAATAATATTATTTAAATATTATTTATTTAAATATATTTAATATTATTTTTAAATAATAGTTTTATTAAACATTACAGTTAAAAAGATAAAAACCAATACAAACTAAAATAAAGAAAAAAGAAATAGAAAGAAGAAAGAGAATAGACAAGAAAGAAGAATATAATAAAAAGAAAAGAAATATATAAATAAAGGCTTTTCTCCTTTATCACAAAAAGTATAAACAATTTTAGTAAGTTATCACTTTTTCATAAAATACAACAAATGGTATTGTCTGATATTTCATTTCTTATGCCTAAACAAATTCTTAAATGTTTAAAGTCTGATTATTTTAAACCTTAAGTCCATTAAGGATTACCAGACATAACAACACATCTTTTTTATTTTTGATCAGATAAATAAACTTTATATTCTTTCTTTTTAGCAATTGTTATTGTCTCCTTTTGGCATTTTGTTTTGTTTGCTGGTTAATCTGTTCTGCTTTTCCATCTGCTCTTTCAATTGGCTCCTCCTTTTCCTGGGTGTCTTGATCACTCATTGTCCTTTGTATAATATTTTCCAGTTTTTCATCCATGTCATGTATTAAGTTCTTAATTTCCTTGTGGTTTCTTATCAGAATGTCTTTGATGTTTCGAAACATTGATGCCATTTCTTCCCAAATTCCACTCATTTCCTCCTGATGTAGCATCTTGTCTTGTTTTAATAAATCCCGCTCTTGTCCAATAATCCAAACACCATATATTCAAGCCTAAAGTCACTCCCCAAAAAGAATTCAATGTTCACAATTTTTGTATTCCATAGTTAATCAATCTGTTCCTTTAAATAATCCCAAAGGCTTTCCAGAATCTCCTTAAATCCCCTTTATGTGTTCAATCTTGTATCATAGCATTCAGGGGTCTCTTTAATGAAAAAAAACTTCCTTATTCTCATATTTAAATCTCCAGTAGCCATGACATATGTGCATAAAACATATCCTTGTCAGAATTTTCCAGTATTTAAGAATAAGTTATACTTTCCTTTTGTCAGTAGATGGCACTCTCAGTTTAGATTTCAATGTTAACCAGTTTAATAAGTTAAAATATAGAAACAAAGTTAGTTTTTTAATGTAAATAGTTCCAGTATTTTTAAAATGCCTTTCTAGAACAACGCCTGCTCAGTTTAAAACTCCAATTTCCTGTATTTTTAACAGTATTTTTTCTCCTCTTAATTCTTTTCTTTCAATTCTGAAGTTTTTCTCAAAGTGCTTAGTTGCTGCTTTAGCAAATAGTTGTGAGCCTCTCTTTTCCTGGATTTTTTCCTTTTGGGTTAGGTTTTAAATAAGAAAGAATCATCTCACCCAGACACTTCCAGACACTGTTCAATAACTCCGCTCCAGGACCAGTCTTAGGTGTTCCTCGGATGCCCCAGCTTTTTGGCAGTATCTTTAGGCTGCCTCTTCACGTCATGGCTGAGAGGGGAAAAAACCTCGGGGTCCAGCAGTTGCGATTCTCCACAGTCTCACAGGGCACCCCTCTTTGCTTTGCCGCCCCTACAGAGTGGCTTTGGCTCCTTTCGGAGCCCACCAACTGTGAGAACTTGGCATGGGAGCACGGAGACCTGCTCCTCATGTCCGATCTCGCTGTGATGTCAACTGGAAGTTTCAGTCAGTTTCTATTATACCTCCAGTATAGCATTTTCTCTATCATTCCTGAAGTCTAACAGTTTTAAATCCACTTTCAGATCAGTCTCAGGCATGTCCAGGATAGCTTGTTTGTCTTCTATAATATATTTTAAACATAATCTATCTATAATAGCAGTTTATTCCAGAATTAACAATGGATCCATTGTTCACAAATATCCTTCAATTATATTTGAATTTTGTTCCATTCTGCAATACTAAGTTAAATTTAAGTGTTCTTCTCCTTTAATGTTTAGTTCTGTTTCCCTCTAGCGTCAAACCTTTAAAATTTCTTCCAATGATTTTTTTTAAAGAATTAGAAACAAATGCATGGGAAATGTTCTTATGATAAATTCCAAATTTCTATTTCAAATACATCTGGATCCTTAATGCAGTTATAACTTTCCAAATCAATGTTCTAATCACTCTTTTGATGTTTATTATTATTTTTTAAATTAAAAGATTAAATTTGTATTTATTTTTTTTAAATTAAAGATTGGAGGAAACTTGCCTGGTACTGTAAAACTTCTTCATCCAAAAGTTCCCAGTAGCTGAGAAGCAGATAATAAGCAATAACCAAAAATGATTAGAAAAGGAAGTATGAGAATCCTAAGTCCATAAAGGCATTGACTTCAGTTTGAGCGAAGATGACTTCATGACCCAGATTTCTGGACCAATTGTGAGCAGTCTCAGGTACTCTTTTTGTTTGGAGAGGAATTTGGAAGAGCTAGTTTACTTTCTGGTACTTTATTTTGTCATGGTCATCGGCTTCACTTTTAGCAGAGCTATCTTCAGTTTGCCATTTCTTCCCCAGAAGTCATGATCTTAAAAACTCTTAAGCAATATTTTATTGACATTGCTGGCCTTCTGGGACAAGATATCTCTGTGAATTGCAGCGTCAGAAGGAAGCAAAGGCAGCCTTGCCTTTCTTAGCAAATCCCAGAAATAGCATGCTTTTCAGAGCAACAAGATTTCCCATGTCAGGTGTGGAAAATATCTATTTTTAAAAAAGATTATTTAAAAAAACCTCACCATTCAATAAACCTGAGATAGGGGAAACAAAATACATTTTGTTTCAAGCTTGAAATAAAACTTAGCATTTCTGAAGTTCTGTTGATCCAGTGTGGAGCTGGTTATGGTTTAGCAAAAACAAAACCAGGACATAAAAATTGCTCCCTGTTTAACTAAAACAAAATCTTTAAAAAGTCAGGTATTTCAGTCATATGAGACATTTAATATCAGTCAGTACATGAACAGGGTTACTCAAAACCAACTTATTTTATTTTTATTTATTCATTTTCTCTTTAAAATCTATATGGCAGACATTTAGGAACATACTCTTTTTCTTTATCTAAATTTTTATATCTTTACTCATATATCTACTCTTTCCTTTTCCTAAGATATATAAAGAGCACTTCCGATCTCCAAACACCTTTGATTAACTTGGCCATTAGAAAAGAACATTCTCTCTTTACCTCATTCTCTTTACTTTCATGGTTTTTCTTTTTAAGAAAAGAATGAAAAGAATGTGAATGAGTGCAAAAGAAGCCATCAGCAGAGATGCTTTGCGTGAAACAAAAGATAATAATATTAATAAGGGCTTATGAAGTTGCAGGTGCATGCTGAATGTTTTTTGTTTCTTGATTTCAGCATGCCTTTCAAGATGATACATTTCCTGGATATGCAGTCTGAATCTCAACCTCAACAGGAACCAAGAACATAATCTATATGCAGTTATCCCTAAATTTAGTAGCCCAACAAAGAACAATAGTTTTGAATGTTAAATACACTTGGAAGTCTCCCTAAACAAAAGGGCATGAGAGAATGTGATGTACAGGCAACACTAAAATCTAAAACTAGCTCTCCACCTAAATAGTTTTGTCCCAGGCAAAAAAAAAAAAAAAGAAAAAAGAGTGGTTTGTAAGTACAACATTTTAACATTTCTACTTAGAAGAAGGATATTTCTCCAAAACAATGTTTTATAAATGTATTTATAAATAAATGTTCATAAATAAATAAACCTGTTTTCAGGACTTCCATTACGCATTTAAATATAAGCAGAAAACATTTTAGAATGCTGCACATTTTTCATCCCATAATATCATTACCCCACCCATGTTATGATGCTATGATGGTAGATTGGATAATGAAATGATATCATTATAGAGCCATGGTGGTGCAGTGGATAGAATGCAGTACTGCAGGCTACTTCTGCTGACCACTGGCTGCAGGGCAGTTTGGCAGTTTGATTGTTACCGGCTCAAGGTTGACTCAGCCTTCTATCTTTCCAAGGTCGGTAAAATAAGGAGCCAGATTGTTGGGGGACAATATGCTGACTCTGTGAGTCACTTAGAGAGCACTGTAAAGCACTGAGTGAAGCAGTATATAAGTCTGAGTGCTATTGCTATTATTGGCAGACTTAACATTTTTGAAAAATATATGTATCCATACATGTCCATACAAATATTTGCATCCATACATGCAAATGTAAGAAACTACTTGATCAAGATTCGTAACTCTTGAGTGGATAATTTGATTCCAGCATGTGCCACGTACTTCCCGTACCCATCCATGCTATTATATTAGTATAACAAAGACAACAAAAATGAATGAGGTCAAATTAGAAAAATTAACCTTAATAGTTCCCATGACATAAGATATTAGGAAACTGCCTTTGTCTGGTCAGACCATAGTCTATCTCTATCCAGTCCAATACAATTAATACTAGGCAGCAATGTTTTTATTACAGAGTTATCTGAGACCAGAACACAATATACCTCTCATTTGTGTCTGTGTTTTTATCTATATCTTTCTTTATATCTTTATTATGTATTACAGTTTCAAGCCATCAATCCTCCCAGCACATTGCATATACAGTCCCAGTTTTATCTTTAAAACAACTCTGTGAAATAAATTAGACTGAGAATATTGGAAGGAGCTTTCAAACAAGTCAGAACATTGTTCTATTTCAGTATTGGGATATGCTGATTATTCAGAGCTCTTCAAGGTTTTGAGAAAAAAAAATCATTCCCATATATATCAGGACATACTAAAGCATTTTAATTACATCCTTTTGCATGTGGAATGTTAATCAGGCTAAACCTTTTTTTTTTTTTTTTGCTTTTTTTTCTTTCAGGGAGAGAGAAAGCAAGAGAGAGTGAGAAATTTATTTACTTAGAAAAATGTATGAGGTCACCTCGAACTCAAATAAAGATCTCAAAACAATTGTAAAATAATTATGAAAAAAAAAGGGCAGCATAGTTTTGTTTTAATTTTTAAAGAGAAACCATGAAAACCCATTTAGGAAGCATTTCCATAGTTACAATTACAAAAATTCCTGCCATAAGATAATTTAGACAATATGAAATGGGGATTAGACATTTATATAGAATTAGGTTATTAGTGGCTTTCAGTCATAATGGAAATACAATTTCTCCCTTATGTGGGTGGATGCTTCTGTATGTGACTCAAGCGAACACCTTGTTCATCTACTGTGGGTGCAAGATGCTGGACACATAGTTCTTGTTTTGCATTGCTGAATTGATTCCAATCATTAATTTAATCTCCACAATTCAATCTGAGTCAGTCAAATTTAGAAAATTAATTCAATGATCTTAAAATCTGTGATCTGAAGTTCTCTACAGCCCTACGGGATAAGTTAAACGAAAAGCCTTTCATTCGAACAGATACATCTGTTCTTGTTTTCAAAGTCTGAAATGTTCTTCAATTTGAAATTTATCAAGTCCATTCCTTGTGACTCTTGGATAAAAAATGTTTAAGCCCATATTTATTGCTACATAATAGCAATAACATTTAGACTTATATACCGCTTTACAGTGCTTTACAGACCTCTCTAAGCAGTTTACAGAGTCAGCATATTGCCCCCCAACAATTTGAGTCCTCATTTTACCCAACTTGGAAAGATGGAAGGCTGAGTCTACCTTGAGCCTGTTGAGATTTGAACTACCAAATTGCAGGCAGCCAGCAGGCAGCAGAAGTAGCCTGCAGTACTGCACTCCAACCACTATGCCACCGCAGCTCATAAACAATAATGCTGTATAAAACTCTACTAGTTTTACTAGCATTTTTGTCTCTTATTTCTTATTTTGGACAGCTTTGACCTTGAGACCTCTGATGAACTCTAGCCCTAACCTAAACTTTACTAAGATAAAGAGCAATGTTTTCCTGTTTTATTTTATCACTAATTGAAAACAGGAGGGAGGCGCGGTGGCTCAGTGGCTAAAACACTGAGCTTGTCGATCAAAAGGTCTGCAGTTCAGTGGTTCGAATCCTTAGTGCCGCATAACAGGATGAGCTCCTGTTACTTGTCCCAGCTTCTGCCAACCTAGCAGTTCGAAAGTACGTAAAAAAATGCAAGTAGAAAAATAGGGACCACTTTGGTGGGAAGGTAACAGCGTTCTGTGCGCCTTTGGCGTTTAGTTATGCCGGCCACATGACCACGGAGACGTCTTCGGACAGCACTGGCTCTTTGGCTTTGAAATGGAGATGAGCACCACCCCCTAGAGCCGGGAACAACTAGCACATATGCGCGAGGGGAACCTTTACCTTTACCTAATTGAAAACATGTAATGAAAACTGATACATGTCAACAATAGGATTATATAAGAAAACAGCAATTTTGGGGATGTCTGTGTAAGTAAGGAAGGCAATGGGTGTGTGTGTTTGCATGTTACTCATTCACAACTTTTCCTGATGCATTTCCTGGTCCATCCCAATTCTGCTGCTGACATTAGAAAAATTTAAAATTCACTTAAATTTCCTCAGTTAGATGAGACAATCTGAGGTTAAATTCATCTAATTCTCCTCCAAAAGAAGACTACTCTCTTCATCCTTTGAAGATAATGTCCAAAAAATCATAAGCCTACCCTCCTGGAGTCCTTAAGTATGTTAAGGACATTTTAACATGTCAATATTTTATTCTGAATTTCTTCTTATTGCTGATTTTGAAATTATCTGGTGAAATTTTCTGCATTATCAATCACTTAAAATATAATAATAATCATGTGGGACCAGTTAATGACCAAATTTGCTGGGCAGAGTATTCCCATTCAGTGTTCTAACTGGTCAGCCAACCATTGAGTTTTTTTCAATGTAATACTTCCTTTTCAACTATGATGCAAATAAGACGAGAGCAACATCATCTTATTTGCCTTCTCTGTGTTTGCTAAAGATTTTTTTTATAAGACAGAAAAAAAAAGAGAGAAAGAAGTGACTCCTATTAGATGGCTGAGAAAGAAGGAAAAATATTATCTTTTCTCCTCCTCTTCAGCATCCTATTTAGCAAGAAAGATCTGATCCCTAATTGCTTTAAAAGTGTGCAAACTCAGAAATATCTGTATGTTCAAGGGAGGAAGGAAGAATGAATTAATGGATGAATGAAAGAAGAAAGGAAGGAAAGGAAATCTGTGTATTTATGTGTGGATGGTACAATATATGAAAGGGTCTCTGCATACAAAAAAGAAAAATTGGAACAATTTGTGTGAATGATGTGTTAACAGTTTTGCAAATAACAAAAAATGGAAAAGCCACAATATAGGACAGAAAAGGCTGATCTTGGACACAGTTTACTAGATGTTTAGCAAGAAAACATTCACTGGCACTGCCATTTTGCTTAACCAAGTTATTGTGCTTGTAATAGCTAATATGTGTTTTCCTCTTGATGGCAATAGGGTGGCCTATTAGTTTTGTTTGACTTGCAGATATTGTATCATATTATATTATATTATATTATATGATGAAGTGAATAAACACTTTTTTTAAGCAAAAGCTGATGAAAACCTATGGCAAGTCAGATACACTGGTCTTTTTAGTTCAGAATCATATATCCTAGCTGGTCATGTGTTTTTGGGTTGAAGCCTTTTCCAACTGTATTACGAAAAGGCAAGGATTGAACCCGAGACCTGCATATTAAGCAGATGCTACACCACTGAGCTTTGACCCTTTTGTAAATGAGGTTTTCCCCTGAAGAGCCTTTTGGAACTGCTTGCTGTGAGAAAAGGGTTTTTATTTCAGAGACCCTGGAACAAGAATTGACCAAGCAGATCAGTTCCTCCATTTATCAGCCAGCCTAATAAGACACCTTGACAAAAGGCAAAGAATGAAATTACATTTGGCCTTTGCAGAGAGACAGTAGAGAGGGCATCATGCTATCAGACAACTTGCCATTAAATCCCAGAATTGATACAGATGACAAACAGGCACTGGGGATCAAACTCCAAACTAACAGCATGTGATTTTTGTCCTATATAAGTTTTGCACACCCTTTGAAAAAGACCTGAGAGGCTGTCTTTTTGTTAGCTTCTTATTTGACGGGGCAATATAACAATGATTGAATTAGACTGAACTGCCCTGTCAATCTTTCATCACTAACACTTTCTCCTATGTTGTCAACATCTCTCCTTGAGTTCCCAGAAGTTCCTTTGAACTAGCCAACTTGCAAATTCACAAGGCAGAAAGCCAGCCTCAGGAAACAAAAGCAGCTCTGTGGATTATCTGCCAGGTCTTTTGCAGACTCAGTTTCCCAAGTAGGTGTATACTTCTGCTTGGTAGTTCTGAGCAAAGCAATTTGGAATCACTTTGGTGAAGAATGTTGCATGGTGGAGGCAATACTATTTTCCTCATCAGGAAAAGAGGGAGATAATTTGTTTCTGCAAGGTATTTCGAATCACCCTGATTTTCAGTTTCAGTAGTTGGAGGATGTTTCTGTGCACAAGTAATGCTTTCCCATAACCTTTTTCTGGTTATTAGAACTGCTGAAGAAAGTTTAGAAAAGAAAGTAAAGAAGTGGTTATTTTTTGCTTTTGAAAATCAGAGATTGTATTATTTAGTGAAGTGGTTTCTTCAAGGCTCTGTCCAAGAAAAACATTTCTTCAAAGATTTCAGTAACTCTATTATTTATAATAACTTGTGGGATTTTAGGTCTGGTTAGAATAGAATAGAATTTTTTATTGGCCAAGTGTGATTGGACACACAAGGAATTTGTCTTGGTGCATTTGCTTCCAGTGTACATAAAAAGAAAAGATACATTCGTCAAGAATCATAAGGTACAATACTTAATGATAGTCATAGGGTACAAATAGCAATCAGGAAACAATATCAATATAAATTGTAAGGATACAAGCAACAAAATTGCAGTCATACAGTCATAAGTGGAAGGAGATGAGTGGTGGGAACGATGAGAAGATTAATAGTAGTGCAGACTTAGTAAATAGTTTGACAGTGTTGACGGAATTATTTGTTTAGCAGAGTGATGGCGTTTGGGAAAAAGCTGTTCTTGTGTCTAGTTGTTCTGGTGTGCAGTGGTCTATAGTGTCGTTTTGAGGGTAGGAGTTGAAGCTGTTTATGTCCAGGATGTGAGAGGTCTGTAGATATTTTCACAGCCCTCTTTTTGACTCGTGCAGTATACAGAACCTCAATGGAAAGAAGGTTGGTAGTAATTGTTTTTTCTGCAGTTATTCTTTTACTAAGCTTGCTTTCCTTAACCAGCTACATCTGAGTTATGTTGGAGCTGTAGTCCCATGACATCTAGAGACAACTAGTTGGAAAAGCCAATCTTTAAGTGACACAAGACTCTTAAGGTCACCCTTACTTGTTTCTGAGAACACACCAGAGGTGGTATTCAGCCGGTTCGGACCAGTAGTGGAGACTGGGGGTGGGCCGCCATTGCAAAAAGTAAAGTGCAGAAACATGTACTATGCCCTGAAAAGGAGAAAGTATTAGGAAGAGGCTCAACTGGCTTTTTCCGTGACTTGCTGGAGTATAAGAGAGAACGAAGGAAAAAGACAATCAGACTCGCAAGATTCTGTTACTATAGTCATATAGTATACTATATACTATAGTATACTATACTATATACTATATACTATAATTCAATGAAGTATTGTTGTAGTATTGTTGTAGTCTTCTTATGGAGTCTTGTCTCCTGATCTGGACAAACTTCATGGCTGATTTATTTCCAGGGCTAGGTTGAACCAATAGCTGTGATAGGGTGTGTCATTTAATGGGGTGAAAATTAATTTTTGCCATTTTTTTTTCAGTGAGAGGTTCTAAAAATATGTGTTTTTACATCAAGAATTCAAATCTGCTGTTAGTTTTGCAACTGCACGATGTTTAGCTTGGTATGGTAAATCCACGTCTGATCATATACCCCGCATCTACTGTTAACATTATCTTCTCAAAATTACACCTTGTGCTACAAAAGTTATTTTCTGCATGAATTTTATCTAGCTAAGCAAAAAATAACCCATGCAATCATAAACTAACACCAGAAAGCAATTATCTGAGTTACAAAAACGTTTAAGCGAGTTTCATTAAATCTTGTTTTGACTCGTTCTTCGACAGCTTCTTGGCTTCTGATATAACCCTCACATTTCTCATGTGTATACACTCTGCTTGCTGCCTCTGTGACCTGTTTCACACATCTCTCTATTGATTGGGCATTACAGGGCCACTGTAGTACTAGCAATGGTTCATCAATGAATTTCTTTACTTCTGCTGTAGTCAATTTGCATGTCAAAGGTGGCTCATATACACCATCAGACTAGTCAATCAGCTCCAGCAGAGTGGATGCTCTGGCTTGACCTCTACCCAGTGCATGGCACCATCTTCACAGCCAGTATTAACATTTGTAGGATCTCCTCCAATGGCCTTCATGCTTTTGCTAATGCCTTTCTTCTTCATGAAATGTACCAGTTTATTTGCAATCAAGTTTTCATGTTTTTGAACCTCTATCTGGAATGAAATGATAAAGATATCTGAACAAGGAGAGATTCAACCTGGAAATAAGGAGAAATTTTCTAAGAGTGAGAATAATCAACTAATGGAACAGCTGGCCTTCAGAAGTTGTGGGAGCTTCATCACTGGAAGCTTTCAAGAAGAGACTAGACTGCCATCTGTCAGAAATGGTGTAGAGTCTGCTTGGGTGGGGGCTTGAACTAGATGACCTACAACTCTTCCAACTCTGTTAATCTGTATCTGTATTTATTTGTATCTTCCACCCAGCTCACTGAACACAGAATAATGTTCTTCTTTGATGGTACTGGGGAATTGTTGGTCTGAATCCTTTGCTGGGGAATTGCTGATCTGAAAAGTCATGATATTTATATAGCTAATATTAAAGTAACCAAAAATCTTTACAATCCCCAAGGCATGTTACAACTTTTGAGCACCCCTAATGTTTGGCAATTGAAAGTTGAAAAAACATGACACACCCTAGTGGGACAAAGTAGTAATAAAAATATAGGATTAACCAATATTGAATATAGAGACAAAGACCGAAATCAAAGAACAAAACAAGATTTAGATATACACCAGCAACAATATTTTGTTGCCCCAAGGAGATCTAGAAGCTAGATTAAATTGTTGGATTCATTCTGAAGCCCGTAAATGCTTACTCTCTTCCTCTAACTGTAATAACAGAGTTCAGGAAAGCAAAAGGACTATTGAGTAGGGAATACAGCAACAGAAAGATTATCCTAAAATTATCTTCAGTAGTTTGTGCTTCAGCACAGTTTTGTTATTTTGTATTTTGTTAATTTGCATTGAAGGTTAATATGGAGACAGATATAGAACTTCAGCAATACAGTTGACTTTATACAATATCATCCCCATCCCTCCTTGTCTTGTCGATGGGCTTCTTTTTTCTTCACAGATGAGCCTCAAGGACATATATACACTGTGAGATGGTTTCTGGTTTTCTGTCTAGACATCCTACTTCCTCATTAGTGGGGCATTAAGAGTGATTTTGATTCGCTTGGAGAAGGAGAATGGGACTACTCAGAACAGGCCACTCTTTAATAATACAACTATGTATCTGAGTAGTGTTTGGGGAGTACCATTCATATTCTCTAGTTTTGTTTGTCATCAAAATACCAAGACCAGCAATACAGTTATTTCTTTGTAATGAAATCTTATTTAATTCCAAGGTGGCTTTAGGAGGAAGGGGATAGAAGATGACATATTTCACAAAGAAACTGCCACCTATCGAATTTCTTCCTGAGGCAGCAGCCCACACTTCTCAATAGCTCTTAATACTTATCTGATCCTCACAGCTTGTTGGAATAACATCATGGCAGTGAGAAAAGCAGAACTCCAGTTAGCAGAACTTGCTAACTAACGTTAGTTACAATTCTGTCATTAGACCATCATATCCTTTATTAACGAAATAATACAGTCCATCTGTCTTAGTGGGAGAGACCATGACTCCTTTCATTTAGGCTGACAGTCAAAAAAACCCCATGTTTGCAAACATGGAATGGGACTTTTTTCCTTCTTCTTTTTGTTTTTGCTTCATTTCCAATAGCAGCTTATCTTAATGCAGCAAAAAGGAAGCAAGGAGGGTCAAGTTTATAAATGGCTAGAAAGTTAGTTTCCATAGCTGCCAGCAATTACTGTGCAGACTCAGACGTGTGGCGATTACAGTCCAAGGCTGTTATTCTGTGCATCAGTGAGACACAGTAACAAATGTCAAATTTAATTCATCACTGCAGCAAGTTGGTTTCAGCTCATTCTGAGCTTAGGGTTTATGTATCAGAAATAAGTATCTTTGGTCAGATTTTTCCACCTATAATATTCACCTCATTTTGTCTGTACACTTTGATGGTTTTAGCAAATAGGTGTGCATTCAATTTACAGAAAACCGAACGGCATCACATTTGCTGGCTCATTCACAATCCCCATGTGTTGATTGGGGCTTGTCAACTGAATCTATGTGCATACAAGATGGATGCATACATATCAGATCCAGGAAAATGGAACAGTTGACTGCTCATGGTCAACAGATACATCCACAGTGGTAGTGGGACTTCTCAGTGTGGTCTGGCTTCCTTTTGATTGACTAACTATTGATGTGAGCATAAAACCCATTCATTACATGACTTTTCAAGTCTAATACTATATTTGGCTTTTCAGAGACATGATAAAGTGTATAGGGCTAGAAGAAAAAAGTGGCAAGGACAAAACACCCTACATTCCAATTCCATTCAGTGTAATTTATATGATTACCCTCTTTCTGAATAACTTTCTCCTTCAACATACTAAAATGCATAATTTAATGGAAATGTTTAAAATTCTCTGGAATCCAAAGCTAAATCTTTGGGTGAGACCTATACTGTACATCTCTGGTGCCATATCCCTGGTCTATCTCTGGGCCAGTATGCTAGCTGGGGAATACTGGGAGTCGAAGTCCACACATCTTAAAGTTGTTGCAGTTTAGAAACACTGCTCTGTATGGTTCATTTAGAAGTTTAGCCTGCATAGTTCTCCATCCTTCCCTACACAGAAAAGTATTTAACTCAGGTGTATGGATTTTATGCTGTGGTAGAGACAAAATAATCCCATGCACATATTTAGCCATTTGGGATTCTCTTTCCCTTCATCCCCTTTTTCCTTTTATTGGGGATGCAAAGACATTAAAAGTAGGTAGGCATAAGAGAGAAACATCTGCCCTTCTCACCCTGTGTGTGCATGTTCAAAATACACTGTAAGCTTAGGCATGTCCCTTATGATATGGAGGGCCAGCTTGCTTTTCATGTGGGCAGAGACAAAACTCCCCCCAGATTTCCACGCATCGCCTGCCATTAATATAGTTGTCAACTGCTTTATTTATAACATTATCAGCCCATATTGCAGAGCCATTCATTACTATTAGCACTCAATTAATAACAGATTACCATCTGTGCCGCTGCAGCTTGGTATTGCTATTTAAACCACAGTAAAGGTTACCCAATTAAGCAATGTATAGTGATTAATATTCCTACCAGTGGGACTTTACTAGGGCGTCCCAAACTATCTTCACACCATCTGTGCATTGATGAAGTGAAAGAGTGAAGCAGTATTGCTTTGGTGGGAAGAAAGATAATAGGAAGATTGAAAAGCAGAATATGAAATAGAACAGTAGAACTTTACAGCACCTGTGCTGTGATTTCAAGCAGGGATTTAGTGCGGATTTGTCTCTAGGCACCAACTGCACCTATGAACAGGATTTTGAAGGGTTGTAGCAAAAGGCTAAGACTACAATAAATGAACGTACACTACTGGGTCACAGTATGATGTAGAAGGTAATCAAAGAATAACATTTACCCTGTAGCTGGAATATACAGAAATGATCACACAAGTAGATGTATTTCATCTACGTGATCAAACGGTATCAGTGTTTTACTATATCCCCTCCTGCCACAGAAATGGGATAAAATATAAATACATGGATCTCTATCATTTTCAGTATCATTTTCCACCACTACTGCCACTTCTTATTTATTTTTCAATTTCAAAATAGAGATCTTAATAATCTATTTCATTGATTTAAAAAATAATATAGAAAACTGAAGGCCATTTGTTAAAGTTTCACAACTCACCACCAAAATCTGCAAAAAACAAAACAAAACACCATAATTAGGGCCATATGAATTGAATCCATTTTGAATCCTTGGCTCTTGTTCCTTTTTTGCCCACGGGTGAATTTTGCACATCATTTGATTACATCTGCTTATTTAGACCGTCTTTGTCTGCTTTCCTCCCCAAATGGGTTACAGTTAGTGTAATTGACAGTTATCTCTGAATTTATATGTGTGCATGTGTGTGTGTGTGTGTGCTGTAATCATAACAAAGATAATGGTCAATTATATACCCATGATGGACAAAATAATAGATAAGAAATTTTAATATTAGAGGAAGGCAAAATAGGAACAAGAGTCAAACCTTTTTGGTCATTGGATGAAGTTCTATACCAGGGTGTCAAACTGGTGGCTTATGGACTGGATGCACAGGCCACGCCCACCCCAGCTCTGCAAAGGGAAAAAACATCACAAAATCACAAAATGTCATGTGACAGCAATGTGACGCCACGAGTTGACACCCATGTGCTATAACATAACCCAAAAGGGGGAAAGTCTTTTCTTTAACCATTCAATCCATTGTTTCATGGTATGTTCATAAACATTCTGATAAGCTTTTTAACAGCAAGGATTATTAACTGAGAGATTTTAGAAAGCAATTGCTAGATTATTTTAAAATGTAATGTGAAAGGGAGAATTGCATCAAGCTGGGCAAATAAATGACAGGTGACTGACAGGAAATAGAGATAAAATTATAAGCCAAACCCACAACTGTGATTTTTCAGGAATCTTTGTTTTCAGTGAGTTCCTAGTTGGTATACTGAATTAGATGAACAACAATACATTTTTTTTTTTAAAAAAAAGTGGTCTCCAGATTTTTCTGTCCACCTATGTCAAAAATGTTATATAAACATGTGCACTTGCGTTTATAAACCATGGAAAATTACTGGCTTAGATTAGTGGTGGGTTGCTCCCGGTTTTGTCCAGTTCTTTGGAACCAGTAGTAAAAGCGGCGGGAGGCTCTGCCCACCCACCCGGACGTCATAATTGATGATCTGCACATGTGCAGAAGTGTGCGTGCTCCCGTTGCGAACCAGTACTAAAGGTAAGTAGAACCCACTCCTGGCTTAGATAAGTATTTCAACAGAGAGTTTGAGCTGTTGGTCAGTTTAATAGTATAAATAAACAAATATCTACAAAATTGATTTTAAATGGACAAACAAATAAAGCCACATGGAAGCAATCATTCATAAATAGAATTAAAAAATGGCTTGGTTAACCCCTGACCTGGCCTGTTAATTTTCAGAATCCTAGTTTAAATATTATAAAAAAGTAAAGGGAGAAATATTATTACTATAGATGGGAGGAAAAGAATGACTAAGGTGAACAAAAGAAACTTTGTTACCTAAGAAAATGGTGGATTTTAAGGACAAGTTTGATAGCTGCAAAAAAAAAAAAAAAAAATCAGAAAATAGATATATATATTTCTCTTTCAAGGAGAGAACAAAAGGAACTTTACTTCTGAACTGTTAATTGAAAGTTAGGAAGCTGTGTTGTGTTCATGTTTGTCTACAAAACTCAGTTTAAGATGCCCATCAAAATGAGGCGAAGCTGCATTGGCCTATTTCATGCACACTCCCCCCGCCCGCCCCCCCAAAAACCTCCCTAATCAGGTAGCAAAGCTGCAAAAAGAACAAACCTCTTATTAGGTTAGAGAAAGATTAAGAGCAGATAATTTACTTGAGTCACTAGATATCAGTTCCTCAGAGACTTTATATTTCGTGCTTGACTAACACAATCATTTGTCTCAAAAGCTAGAAATTCACCCAGGGGACTTGCTTTTTGCCAAACATCCAAAAGGATGAACAGTGGGCTGGCAGCTGAAATCATGACACGCACAGAACTGAATTTTGGATCTGGCAAATGCTTTAAAGGATAAAGCATTATTAAGTCAGGATATTTCTGAGTTAAAAGTAAAGTCTCTTCCTGGTGACTTCATACAGAATAATAGAGTTGGAAGAGAGCTTGGAGTTGGAAGGGACCTAGTCCAACCTCTTGCTCAAGCAAGAGACCCTACACCATTTTAGACAAGTGACCTGCAGACAAGTCTCTTCTTAAAAGCCTCCAGTGATGGGGCACCCACAACTTCTGAAGGCAAGCTGTTCCACTGGTTAATTGTTCTCACCACTAGGAAATTTCTCCTTAGTTCTAGGTTGCTTCTCTCCTTGATTAGTTTCCATCCATTGTTTCTTGTCTTGTCTTCTAGTGCTTTGGAAAATATGTTGAGCCCCTCTTCTTTGTGGCAGCCTCTCAAATATTGGAATACTGCTACTATGTCACCCCAAATCCTTCTTTTCACTAAACTAGCCATACCCAATTCCTGCAACCGTTCTTCATATGTTTTCCATTGCGCTGCTCCTCCAATCCAAGGACGGGTTGTTCCTCTAGTTGCTGGGTAGAACTGAGTGCAGATCACTTCCAATTGGCTGGCCACACCCACAGCGTCCAATCATCTCCAGTCTTTCTCACTCAGTTGCTGTGAGAACTGGAGAATTTGAGTGCTCTCTTATTTCATTGATCCTTCCATCATTTATTATTTTAATTTCTTATTTTTTTGTGATTTTCTACTAACCATCTGATTGCTGCTCCAAGGGGAAGAGTTTGCGACTTCAAACCTTCCATCGGGTCTCCTCTCCCAGCGAGACAGCAGCGCACCGGATTCCGACCCGGCTGGGCGGATCCGTGTTGCAAATAGCCGCTGGCAACGTGTTTGCCTGACTGGGGGCGTCCTGATCACCGACCCCCCCAAATCGGCGTTTAGCGGCTCCGGAGCGCTTGCCTGACCTGGAGGCGGCCTCCGAGACTTGCGCTTAACAGCTGAGAGGCGCGGCGTGCTTTTCCGCGGCCTCCGCTGCAAGCGCCGACAAGAGGGGCGATTTTCACCTTTCTGAGCCACGCGCCCCGTCTTCGCTCGTTCTGGGAGGCCCTATCCACCACCGGGACAACTTCTCCTCAAAGGTAGTGTCGGGGCCGAGGGCCGCCATTTTGGACTGTGATCGGCGGGGGGCCGCCATTTTGAGGGCGCATTTTTAACTGCCGGCCTTTCTGGGGCCTCTGTAAAGCGCCGTTCGTCTCCTGCATCCCACCTTCAAGACCAGGTCTATTGGGGATTCCTTGTATTCGCCTTCAAGCTAGCCCTCCTATCACCCCGGCTGGGTAGTCAGGCTGACTTAACCACAAACAGGGCCTGTAGTACAGTGGACTAAAGCAACTTTTGACAGAAACTACTGTAAGTTTGAATCTCACCAGGCCAAAACTTTATTGATTGGGTTGAGCTCAGCAGCTTCTGAGCCAGTTGATCCCGATCCTTCTTTGACTGCACTGTGGGCAAAAGTCTATTTAGTGAGCCTCAGTGTTGTTTGTTTCTTTGACTGCCTGCACTTATCCAGTTGCAGGAATGGCAGATTTGGAATTATCATCTGATTCAGAGGGCCCTAACAATTATCCTCCTCCTGAGCATAAATCACGGCCGAAGAAGGCAAAGTCTAAGTCACACAAGACCTCGACTGCTCCTAAAGCACCTGCTTCTAACAAGGCAGAACAGAGGAGACATCAGGCCTTGGAAAGGCAATTTGAACGGGCTCAGCAGCAACAGCAAGCATCGTTGCCAGAGCAACACTGTGGTTCGGATGAACGACCTGGTGTTTCCAAAGAATTTCTAATTAAGTCCACTTCTAACTTACATCGCTCCAAGGGGGTCTCTATGTCACTACCTGATGTCTCCATTCCCCCGAGATCAGATACACTTGCAAGCCGCAATGCTCCAGAAGCTACCTTTACTCCTACGGCTGCGGGGCTTCGACCGGAGGTGCAAGCCAATTCTGCAAGTCTTCAATCCCTGTTATCTGACGCGTTAGCCAAAATTTTGGCGGCGGGTATACAACAGGAGAAGGCGGATTTAATTGCTGAAGCTGGCCCTTCGCAGGCTCCAGCTCAGGCCTCAACCCAGGTAGCCACTTCCCACAGACACCAGGCCCAAGATTCTTCCTCTGAGGAAGTGGAGGAGGGGGAAATTTGCCCAGAGGATATTGAATTCTCTGACGATGACGACCTCCCACCTGAGAAACCAGCTTTCAAGAATCTTTTCCGTCCTTCTCTTTTCAAATCCTTACTTCATAAGGCCAAGAGGGCCACCAATTTTGGTATCAGTGCCGCTGACACAGATAAGACCCATTCTTCTGCACCCATTGACTCTCTGTTCCAAGTGTCTGAACAGGACAAGGACGTGATCCCTTGCCCTCCACTGTTCTCCAATGTCATAACCTCTGCGTTGGGCCAACCGGGTTCACTTACTTCTCCCAGTGGTCTAGACAAACGTCTTTATGCAGCAGACAAGGAGTTGGAGGACATTCTTGCCATGCCTTCGGTGGATCCTCCAGTCGCCAACTTGTCTTCTTCCGCCCTGATGACTTCGGATGTAATCGATGGCCTCAAAGCAGAGGACCGAAAGATGGAACTGGGCTACCGTAAGGCTCACCAAGCAGTGGCTTGGGCCATCAGGGCAGCCACAGCTACCTCCTTCTTCAACAGGGCCTCCCTGATCTGGCTCCGCCAGCTTCAGGAGAGGTTGCCTCCCGCTGATACGAGACTACACCAAGATATTAACAAATTAGTTGCCGCCACAGAATATTCGGCAGATGCCTCACTAACAGCGGCCAAGTTTGCTTCACGAGCCATGGCAGCGACGGTGACGAATAGACGGCTCTTCTGGCTCCGCAGTTGGAAGGCTGATAACAAGGCAAAGTGGAAGCTAGCAGCGGCACCCTTCTCTGCCCCGTCTCTCTTTGGCGCTTGTTTAGACCCAATTCTGATTGAGGATAAGGACAAACGCAAGGTCCTGCCTTCCTCTTCTTCCTCTTTCCGTAAGCCTGAGCGAAGATTTCAACCCTATGCTCCGCGCCAGCCCTTTCGTCCTTTCTCGACTGGAGGAGGCCAATACTTTCCGAGATCATATACCCACACCGCTGAGGCAACCTCAGACAGACAGTCCTTTCGGGACAGAGGTAGATTCCCGGCTCAATCTAAGCGTCCCTTCAGGGGAGCCGGGTACCGCCAGGCCCGTAGAGGCAAGTGACTCACCAAGCCCGGGTCCCATCGGAGGTCGTCTCCAGCAATTCCATCTCCAGTGGGACCTCTCAACAACAGATGCTTGGATCCGCAACTTAATACGTCACGGCCTCTGCATAGAGTTTCATACTACACCACCGAACAGGTTTCGACGTTGCCCTGTCCCTCGATGCCCAGCTCAAAGACGCCTCATGGAGGCAGAGATTTCACACCTACTCTCGATCAACGCGGTGGAACCTGTTCCCAAGGGTCAAGAGCATACTGGATTCTACGCTACCTTGTTTCTGGTGCCCAAGTCATCCGGGGGCCACAGAGGAATACTGAACCTAAAATGACTCAATCAATTTGTACTGTATCGAAGGTTCAAAATGCAATCACTCAGGTCGATTCTGTCTTCCATCAGACAAGGGGACTATCTTCAATCGGTGGATCTCCGGGAGGCTTACCTCCATGTCCCGATACACCCCCTGCATCGTCGCTATCTCAGATTCGAATACAACAACATGCATTTTCAATATTGCGCGATGCCCTTCGGCCTTTCCTCTGCACCCAGGACATTCACGAAACTGGTGGCAGTGATAGCAGCCACCATCAGAACTCACTCGATACGTCTACTGTGTTATCTAGACGATATTCTGGTCTTGTCTCCGTCCCCTTCCCAAGCGGGGAACGACATAAGGGTAGTTCTACAGACATTCCAGGCCCATGGTTTCTCTGTCAACCATCAAAAGAGCCACTTAACCCCCACGACCCGCCTCCAACATTTGGGAACGGTGATCGACTCAAGACTGGGCCAGGTATTCCTCTCCCCAGATCGCATCCTAGATATAAAGACATTGGTGGGACAGGTTCAGGCCCGGAGGAAAGTATCACTCCTCCTACTGACGCAATTGTTAGGGAAGTTGATATCGTGCATATCCGTGGTACCTTGGGCACGCAGGCACTCCCGGCCCCTTCAATGGCTGTTACTGCCCTTTCAAAAGACAAACCGCAGTACATCCACCTTTCAGATTCGGCTACCTCCGCAGACACGCCTGTCCCTCACGTGGTGGAAGTCCCCCGCGATTCAGAAAGGATGCTTCTTCCTCGAGACACACCGTCTGGTGCTGACCACCGATGCGAGCCTTGTGGGTTGGGGTGCCCACCTCTTGAACGACGTGGTTCAAGGTCAGTGGTCCACGGCAGAACAGTCGAACAGCATCAACTGGCTGGAGTTGAGGGCGGTTCGTCTTGCTCTGTGCCATTTCAGCAAGGTTCTGGAGGGACAACATGTGCTAGTCCGAACGGACAACGTTACGACCAAGGCGCACATAAACCGGGAGGGGGGCACACGATCCAGACTCCTGATGCTGGAATCAGAAAGACTGCTAGCTTGGGCGGAGCGCCACACGGCATCTCTAGTGGCGGATCACATCTCGGGACATGCCAATGTCACTGCAGATTGGCTCAGCAGGGAACACATCGACCCTGCAGAGTGGTCACTGAATCCGGCCATATTCCAACAGATTGTACAACGGTTCGGCCTTCCACGGGCGGACCTGTTTGCGACTCCCAAAAATGCACAGCTTCCAAGATATTTCACACGCTACCCGACCGCTGGAGCGGAAGACTTCGACGCTCTTCATTGTCAATGGCCTCCAGGTCTCCTATATGCGTTCCCTCCCTTCCCCCTGATTCCACGGCTCATTCGGAAACTTCTACTCGAGAAAGCCGAACTGATCCTCATTGCTCCCCATTGGCCTCGCAGGCCCTGGTATGCCGACCTCATGGACCTGTCCCTTGTGCCATCTTGGACAATTCCTCCCACAAAAGATCTCCTCAGCCAGGGGGTCATCTACCACCCAGATCCGCAGTGGCTCCGATTGACCGCCTGGCGCTTGAGCGGCTCCAACTGCGTAAGGACAGATTGTCGGATGATGTCATCAAGGTGATTCAGTCTGCCAGGCGGCCGTCGACCACTAGGATTTACGAGGCATCGTGGAGAACATTCTCTACCTGGTGTTCTGCGCATCATGTGGATCCGACTTCAGCTGATATACCAGATGTCCTGGACTTCCTGCATGGAGGTCTGGCCAAAGGCCTAGCCCCCGCTACGCTTCGACGCCAGGTGGCAGCTCTTTCCACGGTCCTCGCATGTGAGAAACACCGTCCCCTTTCACAAAATCCACGAATTAAATCATTCTTACACGGGGCCACCAATCTCTCACCACCGGTTGTTCATCGGTACCCGTCGTGGGACCTTCCTCTTGTACTTCAGGCTCTCACCACCGCGCCCTTCGAACCGTTGGCTTCAGTATCTCTGAAATTTCTGACACTGAAGGTCACTTTTCTTCTGGCCATTACGTCTGCGAGGCGTGTTTCTGAACTCACTGCTCTTTCAGTAAGGAAGGACTTGTGTACCTTTTACAGCGACAGGGTGGTGATGCGCTTGGATCCGACTTTCTTGACAAAGATAAATTCACATTTTCACAGAGCGCAAGACTTAGTCTTTCCTAACTTTTGCCCGAATCCTCATCATCAGTCTGAGTCTCTCTGGCATACTTTGGATGTTAGAAGGGCCCTTCGCCGCTATATCAGACGCACCGAATCCTTCCGTCAGACAGAGTCCTTACTGGTTTCGTTCACCCCTTCCTCAATGGGACGTAAAGTATCATCGGCTACCGTAGCCAGATGGATCAAAGCATGCATTTCGATCGCCTATGACGCCCAGGCCCGTACTAGGCCATCTAAGATTTATGCACATTCAACACGCAGTGCAGCAGCTTCTGCTGCCTGGGCCACAAATGCCTCAGTCTTGGAGGTCTGTCGGGCGGCATCGTGGGCCTCTACTTCCTCGTTTATTAGACACTATAAGATCGACAAGTATGCTTCAGCAGATGCTGCCTTTGGGCGTAGGGTTCTACAACAGGTGGCCACGACCCAAGGAGAAAACGACAGTCAGTCCCCCGCCCAGGGCAATTGAACTCGGGTACATCCCGTCCTTGGATTGGAGAAGCAGCGCAATGGAAAACGGACGTTGCTCACCTGAACGTCCATTTTCAGGGCGCTGCGACTCCAATCCATACCCACCCTGGGCCTGCCTGTTTTACTGTTGGTTTGTTTGAGTTTTCGTTGATTTGTATTATTCCTTAGTTCTATCTCTTCGTGAGGAAAGACTGGAGATGATTGGACGCTGTGGGTGTGGCCAGCCAATTGGAAGTGATCTGCACTCAGTTCTACCCAGCAACTAGAGGAACAACCCGTCCTTGGATTGGAGTCGCAGCGCCCTGAAAATGGACGTTCAGGTGAGCAACGTCCGTTTTAGCCCTAATCAGACCCCTAATCATCTTTGTTCTTCTCTGCACTCTTTCCAGAATCTCAACATCTTTTTTATAACATGGTAACCAAAACTGGATGCAGTATTTCAAGTGTGGTCTTACTAGGGACTTATAAAGCAGTACTAATACTTCCTGTGATCTTGATTCTATCTGTCTGAGAACCTAGGATTGTATCAGCTTTTTTGGATGCTACAAACATTGTTGGCTCATATTTAAGTGATTGTTCATTGTTTGTTCATTAGGACTCCAAGATCCCTCTCACAGTTACTGCTATTGAGCCAAATTTCACCTAATCTGTAGCTCTACATTTGATTTTTCTTATTTTTCTCTACATTGCAGTTCATTTTGTTATATAGGGCCCAGTGTTCAGGTCTGTCCAGATCTATCTGGATTTTGAGCTTGTCTTCTGAGCTTATCTGCTGGGGACATTTACTCAGTTTAGTGTTGTCTGCAAATTTGATGGGTTCCGCTTCTATTCCCTCATCTAAATTGTTTATGAAGATATTGAAGAGTACTGGACCTAAAACGGAACCTTGGGTACCCCATTGCTTACTTCCCTCCTTTCTTGGTAACATTATATAAGCAATTTCTCATTACTTTATTCTGGGATATTTTACGAATTCCTATTATAGGTTTCAACTATGGCATCTCCTGGAAATCTTTCATCCAAGTTCTGATAAGACCCAACTCTGCTTAGCTTCTAAACCCGCTGATACCTGTGATGTCAACTTTACCAACTCAGTGAAACAGGACAAGGAAAGAAGCAGAAGTCTTTGACTCGAAACAGGAGTTAAAAATTTATGTAAAAATATGTTCTGTGATAAATTTATTTTTGGTTTTATTTAAGGATTATACATAGACCATAATTTTCATTTGGGTTAGCCTTGATCCAAATCAAATACAGTTTACTCAAAACAGCAAGTATGGATCAAGGCAACAAGAAAAATCACAGAAATGATAACTAGTATATTGATTTAAGAATACTGACAATGCCTTCAAAGCCCAGAAAAGACTTGGTGAAGGAAGAATTGTCCTTTGAATAGAACAGAATGAATAGAAGAATAGATACATCCATATCAGTGAGAAGAGACTAGTATATAAAACAAAAGCAAAGCCCATTGCTCACTAGCACTGATGATGTTACCTAGCGTGGTAATGAAATGTCTGTAAGAAAACAACTAAACTCAGAGATCATCAAGGACCGCACAGAAAAGAAACTTATTGGAATCTGTATGCTGCTTGATTCTCTTTACAGATGGCAGACATCTGTAAAGGATCATTGTGATCAGGATAATTAAATGTTACCTTGGTAATACTTCAAGGTTAGGCTTTTTGTATGTTATATGCTTGGGATTGCTTAGTTCTGAAGTTTTCTTCATGAGTTTACTGTCAGATTGGCATTTTGGATACTTTGGATAACATTTCAAGAGAAACATTTTTTAAAAATCCAGGTTTCAGCTGTCATTATCTATGCATGTAAATGTATGTATATTTATGCAAGCGTGCCAGGTGTGGGTGCGTGTATTACCTATCTGTCTCCCTTTGTTTGTCAACAGCAGAACTATGTATGCTTAAGAAAGAATGTAAAATTATAATATATAGTATCCCCACATCAATCAATTTGGCAGCTTCTTTTCTGTTGTTTTTTTCTCTTCCAAATAAACTCTTGATTTTCTTATTTTTCAACATCTTTGGTACTTCCAAGTACTTTCCGCAGTAAATAAAAAGGACCCAGAGTGTTTTCCCCACTTCTCTGTGATTCTTCTGGTTAAAAGGTACAGGTCAGCTCTTCAACTTACAACCACAACTGAGTTCAACATTTCCATTGCTAACCAAGACAGTTGTTAAGTGAGTTTTGCCCCATTTTACAACTTTTCTTGCCACAGTTGTTAAGTGAATTATTGCACCTGTTAAGTTAGTAAAACAGTTGTTAAGTGAATCTGGCTTCCTCATTGACATTGCTTGTCAGATGGTTGCAAAAGGAAATCACATGACCCCGGGACTCTGCTACCATCATAAATATCTGTCAAATGCAGGGGTGGGTTGTAAATTTTTTTACTACCGGTTCTGTGGGTGTGGCTTATTTTGTGGGCGCGGCTTGATGGTCATGTGACAATTCTTTAGGATTTAGCAGAGGTACTGGTCTACCAGGCTTTTAACTGCTTGCAGAGCTGTACCGGTCTACTCATTTGTTTTTGGAGGCACCGATCTACCCATTTATTTTTGCAGGCACCGGTCTACTCATTTGTTTTTGGAGGCACCGGTCTACCACCACACTGCCTTTTAACACTGATCAGCTGTAGGGCGGCCCTTTGAAGCCCCACGGCAAGAGTTTAAATAGCTTTTTCCTTCTAGTCGATCAGCTGGGACTCAGGAGGCAGCAATAGATTGGGGGTGGGGCCAAATAAAAGGTAAGAATAATGTGGGGGCGGGGGTGTGGGGGTGGGCAGAACCGGTTCAGTGACATCATATCGTTACCGCTACCGGCTCGGCGGAACCAGGCCGAACTGGGAGGAACCCACCACTGGTCAAATGTCTATGGAGGTTCTCAGTCATTCAGGTCATGGTTATCCCAAAGGCGCTTTTTCAAGAGGCAACTAGACTTTCTGGGGTTTTTTTGAAGAGGTTTCACTTCTCATCTAAGAAGCTTCTTCAGCTATATGCCAGTTTCCAAGATCTGAATTTGATCATGTGACCAGGGGTGAAATGCCGAATAGGTAACGATGGCGGTGGGTGGTTCAGAGAACCAGTAGCAATGGCAACACAAGGCTCCACCCCCCACCCAGTTGTCGTTACTTCCTGGTTTTAACCAGGAAGTAACCTGTTTTTTACCCTCTGTGCATGTGCAGAAGGGTTTGCGCATGCGAAGATGGTCCATGCGTGCACTTCCGAGCCGTAAGTAGATTTCACCACTGCACATGACCATGGAGATTCTGCAACAGTTGCAACTGTGAAAAATAGTCATAAATCACTTTCCCCCCAGTGCTGTTGTACCTTTGAATGGTCAGTAAACGAATGGTTGTAAGTTGAGGACTACCTGTATTTATTTTTGGCAATCTTTCTAATAAACCTAATAAAAGAACATGAAACTATAATACACATATCTATAAGCAATAATGAAACAATAAAACCAAATAATGGTTAGGGTAAAAGCATTATAATCCATTTGCAGCTCCGGTACATCATCACCTAAGAGCCGAGGTGGCGCAGTGGTTAGAGTGTAGTACTGCAGGCTACTTCAGCTGACTGCTAGCTGCAGTTCAGCAGTTCAAATCTCACCAGGCTCAAGGTTGACTCAGCCTTCCATCTCTCTGAGGTCAGAAAATGAGGACACAGATTGTTGGGGGCAATATGCTGACTCTGTAAACCGCTTAGAGAGGGCTGTAAAACACTATGAAGCGGTATATAAGTCTAAATGCTATTCCTATTGCTATTGGGAAAAGAGCCAGGTCTTGATAGCTTTTCTAAAGGCCAATAAGGTCAAGGACACTGTATGTCAGAAGAAAGGTTGTTCCATAAGATAGGGACTACCACTGCAAAGGTGAATCACTGAGTCCCACAAAATGGCATTGTTTCAACGAAGTTAATCTGAATGCACTCTCCCTATAGAAGATGTGGGGCAGGCGGATACCCTGGAGCGAAGATGATTGCTCAGGTAAGCTACCACCATGATGGTGCTCAGTATCAAAATTTTGCAAATGCAGGGTTAAATGGACACAGATTAGATCAGGATGTATAGTGAGCCCCAGTATCACAGTGGTTAGAATGCAGTATTGCAGGCAAACTATACCCACAGCCTGGAGTTGAATCCTGACAGGTATCCAGGTTGACTTGGACTTCCATCTTTCTGAGGTCAGTAAAATAAGAACTCAGATTTAATTTAATTTAATTTAATTTAATTTAATTTAATTTCCAATTTATATACCGCCCTTCTCCCTGATAAAAACATAGAATATGTTTACCGCCCTTCTCCAAGATAAAAAACATAGAATACAAATATTAAAAAACATTTAAAATATATATATAAATTTTGGCCCGAAAGTTAAAAAATCACAGACTAATTAAAAGAATTTAAAAATTTCTTCTTAAGCCAACCTGGCTTGCTGGAAAAGATGGGTTTTCAGGGAACGACGGAAGGCATTGAGGTCATGGATTCTCCTTATCTCCAGGGGCAACTAATTCCAGAGGGTGGGAGCCCCCACCGAGAAGGCCCTCCCCCTGGGGGTCACCAGCCTACATTGTTAGGCTGATGGCACCCTGAGGAGGCCCTCTCTGTGGGAGCGCACGGGTCGCTGGGAGGTCGTCGGTAGCAGCAGGCGGTCTCGCAGATAGCTAGGCCCTATGCCATGGAGCGCTTTAAAGGTGATAACCAACATCTTGAAGCGCACCCGGAAGACCACCGGGAGCCAGTGCAGCTCGCGCAGGAGCGGTGTTACATGGGAGCGTCATGTTGCTCCCATCACTACCCGCGCTGCTGCATTCTGGACCAGCTGGAGCCTCCGGGTGCTCTTCAGGAGGAGCCCCATGTAGAGAGCATTGCAGTAGTCAAGGCGAGAGGTGACGAGGGCATGAGTGACTGTGCACAAGGAATCCCGATCGAGAAAGGGCCGCAACTGGCGAATCAGGCGAACCTGATAAAAGGTCCCCCTGGTAACAGCCATCAGATATTCCTCCAAAGACAGCTGCCTATTCAGGAGGACTCCCAGATTGCGAGCCGTTTCAGTGGGGGCCAAAGACTCGCCCCCAATAGTCAGTGATGGAGTCAACTGACTATATTGGGGTGCCGGGAGCCACAGCCACTCAATCTTGGAAGGGTTGAGCTTGAGCCTGTTCCTCCCCATCCAGATCCGCACAGCCTCCAGGCACTGGGACATCACTTCAAGGGCATCGTTGGGGTGGCCTGGGGTGGAGATGTACAGCTGGGTGTCATCAGCGTACTGATGGTATCTCACCCCAAAGCCACGGATGATCTCACCCAGCGGCTTCACATAAATGTTGAACAGAAGGGGCGAGAGGACCGATCCCTGCGGCACTCCACAGATGAGAGGCCTCGAGGTCGACCTCTGCCCCCCTGCCAACACAAACTGCAACCGGTCGGAGAGAAAGGAGGAGAACCACCGCAACACAGTGCCTCCCACCCCCAACTCTTCCAGCCGGTGCAGCATGATACCATGGTCGATGGTATCAAAAGCCGCTGAGAGATCTAATAGGATCAGAACAGAGGAACAACCCCTGTCCCGAGCCCTCCAGAGATCATCCACCAATGCAACCAATGCCGTTTCCGTGCTGTGCCCAGACCTGAAACCCGACTGGAACGGATCTAGATAGGATGTTTCCTCCAGGAATTGCGGAAACTGTTGGCGACCACACTCTCAACGTTGAGAGGCAAGATTGTTGGGGGCAATATGCTGTCATTATAAAACTGCTCAGAATAGTCCAGTAAATACCACTATGAAGCGGTATATAAGCCTAAATGCTATTGCTATATACCTTATAAGCCACTCTGCTATTCTACTACTATAAGTAGTAGTAGAAGAATGTCAAGTTATTTACAAACCAAGGTGTCCAATTAGTATTGTCCTCATTGCCCTCTGAATTCTGAAATTAGTGTTGCTGTGAAGTCAGTGTTGATCTCTTTTTGCCCCTCTTCAGGTCTGTTTCCTATTTTATCTGAACATGTTTGTGTCCACAATTGATTGGATCAATCTTTCTTCACAGAAACACAAGCAAAGAATTTGCTAAGGTTTTGTTTTTATCCTATTCCTTTCTGCTACAGTCCATCAATTTGTCTATTGCAAACACAGTTTAAGCTTTTTGGAAGGGTGATCAAAAGAACGTCTAAGCATATCGGTATTGGGCAGACATTGGTGAGAACTTATAGAACCATAACAAAAAATTGTCACTGACAGATTGTCCTTGAGGAAGGGTAAAGCCTTGCAAAATGGCCTGTGTTTGAATGATGGCAAGAATAGAGTGTTTTTTTTTGGGGGGGGGGATCAGATTTTCTGCAGCCGTGAGGGGAAAAAATATAGATAACATAGATATAGATGAGAGAACCAATGGGGTATAGTGGTTAAGGTGCTGGACTAGGATTAGAGGGAAACCCAATCAGCCTCTCTGAGCCCTAAACCAAGAAGTTGAAAAACATTCATCTAGAAATTTGGATTGGACTAGCTTGAAGTTTCTTTCAATGAAGAAACTCTGATATTTATTGGGATGATAATTATGTGTATGAATCCCATTTATTGCAACTTCATGAGAACAATTGGAACATCAATAATATCTATGTCGAGAAAAACCAATTTACCAGGTCTTGAAGAGCCCTTTGGCAGAAGCTTTTGACCCCCAGAGCAGGGGTGAAATCCAGCAGGTTCTGACAGGTTCTGGAGAACCGGTAGTGGAAATTTTGAGTAGTTTGGAGAACCGGCAAATACCACCTCTGGCTGGCCGCAGAGTGGGGTGGGAATGGAGTTTTTGCAATATCCTTCCCCCAGGAGTGGGGAGGGAATGGGGATTTTGCAGTATTCTCCCCTTGAGTGGGGTAGGAATGGAGATTTTGCAGTATCCTTCTGCTGCCAGACCCACCAAGCCACAGAACTGGTAGGGAAAAAATTTAGATTTCACCCCTGCCCCAGAGGTTTAGCAACTTCTTATATTGCTCACATGAGAATGGTCAAGTCTTAGTGTGGGACAAATGTAATTGGAAGCACATATTGAAACAAGAAGCTCAATTAGCTGCAGTTACTTCATTAGGCCACAAAAAGAACAAATGTGGTTTTGCTCAATTAATACACAGTAATTGCTCTGCATTTAAAGGCCAACCCATATTGCATATTTTCATTCTGGAAGCGAATGACACAAGGAATGCAGAGTTGGTTAGAAAAATACATATTGCAGTGTGACTATGAAACAGCGGAGAAGTTGTTTTCTCACAACTATCTGGAAAAGCCATTGGCTCTAAGGACAGCATTTAGGGCTATCTGAACATTACTGTCCTGTTTGTGAATGTATGAGTGTGTGTGTGTTTGTGTATGTACTTTTTTTCTTCCTTTTGAATTTTACCTCTGTAACTGTGATAAGTGGATAATTTTGATAAGGTCCGTATTTGATCCCCTTCACTACAGTGTAGTACATCATGTTTTAGGACTGCAAAATTGAGGCATGAGGGTAGCAGAGACTTGATATTGCCTCCAGATTGTCAAACCAATCCTTTATAAGGATTGCCAAATCAATCCTTATAAAGGCCACATCTCTGTTGTAGGAATCTTATCAGCTAAAGTCAAGTTAAGAAAACCACAGCGAGAAAAAAAGGGAATGAAAGATGGGTATAAACAGGAAATCAGTATGCAATTAATTTCATTACAGAAGTTTAGGCTCTGTTGTAGGGTAGATAAAAGTATGCCACAATGAATTTCTCTATAATCAGTTGTATATTGAGTCAGAGGGACCCATGGTGGGTTCCTGGAATGACCACATTAATAAAAGCTGGTCTTATTAATAAACTGTCACCTAGTTTGCATTTCAGAGATTTGTTTTAACTCCCATCTGTTTCTGTCTACTGCAGAAAAATACTGGAGCAGAAAATAGCCCTGTCAATTGTTTGTTGAAGAATAAAACAGATTTTTGAGGTTCCTCCATCCTGAAATAGGTTAAGATTATCTGTGCTAGCCAGGTTCAACATACCTGGAGATCAACAGACTTGGTAAGGGTAGGTCATGGCAAAGATGCTATGGAACACAGTAGGTTTTGAAGAAGGATTTCATGAAAGCAAAGGAGAGGCCAATTACAAGCCTAACAGATAAGAAAGGAAAAAGTGTGATATCTTTTGAAAGATCAGGCGAGTTAACAAATGCCTGAGGGCAGTGGAGGTAATGATTATGGACAGGATGCTTCTGGATTAAAGAATAGACAGGAAGTTAATATTTGGAATTTAAAAAGTATTCCATGAATGAAGTAAAAATGTTGATCCTCCCTACTAATAAGCAAGTGAAGACAAATGTGCTGCCTATTCTGTAGCATCTATTGTTCCAATTGTGGAGACAAGTACAGCAAAAAAAAAAAAAAAAGAAAAAGAAAAGAAAAGAAAAGAAAAAAGCTCCATGATAATATCTGTCTTTTTGTGATACTAAATTATAAGGAAGGAAATAGAATCTGTAGCTGCAGCCCCCCAGAAATAAGAAAATGGAAACCATAAAGAATGAGAGAAATTTAGATTATAAATGGATAGATGGTTGGATGGATGGATGGATGGATGGAAGGATTTATTTATTTATTTATTTATTTATTTATTTATTTATTTATTTATTTATTTGTTTGTTTGTTTATTTATTTATTTATTTCCATCTTAAGAGGTATGAGTCTTGGCAGCTCACAGCACTGGTACAAACCAGAAACATCATAAAAACAATAAAGGCAAAAAGCCACAATCACAACTGATACAGTGAAGACTATCTACTTTAGGCTCCCTATCTCAGCACCTGTGGCACAAGCCAGCTCTTTATGGCCTTCTGATAGGTTAAAAGGCTGAGGGCCTATTGGTTCTCGAGAGAAAAGGCATTCTACAGCCAGGAGCAGTTGCAGAAAAAATACATTTCCCAGATCCTACTGGATGGCAACGCTGTAGGGGCAAATCATATAAAGTGCTTCAGAGAATTTTATTGGGAATTTTGAAATTTAATTTGTTGTTACTCTGTTGTACCTTTGTTGCTTGTATCCTTACGATTTATATTGATATTGATTGTTCTATTCTATTCTATTCGTGCACCAACAAGCTTGGAACACTATTCTTTGTAAAATGTGAGTAGCCACCACCTTCTTACATTTTAGGAAGTTATTAAAAACAAAATTCTTCAAGAGGTATTTTGATGTCTAAATTAGCAGTTACACATTTTTTGGTCATTTTTGTTTGTTCTTGTTAGGACTTCTGTTTTTGATGTTATTTGTGATTTTGACTTTGAGTGATTTTGTTTGTTTGATAAATGAAATAATCATACTGTGGATGCTTTGATACAGATTGTTGATTGTAACCCACTGTGACTTGATTGATTGTGGCAGGCTAAGATTGATTGACTGATTGAATGAATGAATGAGTTCATTCAGTGGGAATCACAAAATCTTGGATAATTTATTTATTTAAGAAAAATGTATATTGTTGCAGCTTTCTTAACATAGCAGAGATGGGATGATTGGTACAATGAGCTCTTTGATATAGATAGCCTTTGTTTAGCAGCTGCCTCATTTAGCAATAATTTGCAGTTACAATAGTGATATAAAGTAAGTTTACAACTAATTCTCACATTTATGATCTTTTCAGTTCTGTAAAGCTAAGGAAAGCTGCAGTACAATCATAAGCACGGCAGGGTTTCACTTATCCATTACTTCACTTTATGTAATGCAATGTTCAACTGAAAAAGGTGTGTGTGTGTGTGTTGGCAGTAGCTCCATGGCTTCCTAGGGAAGAGGCAGTACATTCCAGAGGGGATTCAAGACAAGAGACTGCACAATCCTGAACTGGATAGGAGATGGAGGAAAAGATTCAGGGCAGCTATATACCCCCTAGAATCTCCCAGGGCATATATATTAGGTTAGAATTTTATAGCTTTAGTCTGGCAAGATTCTGTCTATTAGGAGTAAACAAATAAATAATTGGATTTTATTGAATCTTGTTGTGTCATCTTTGATCTTTGGCCTGACACAATGACCGAATTACTGGTCCCAATTGTGATTGCTAAATGAGGACTATCTGCATTGACATGATGGCTGGCCAATACCACCTCAAGTTCTGCCTGTCAGAATGGCTGGGGAATGCTGCTCTGTTTTTTGTGTCTCCCACCCTGCTAACAGAATTGAATTAGTCAGATTCACTTGGAGACAGAGACATTTTTTTCATTAGCTGAGTAGACTGAGATAGTGTGCATTCTATTAGAGGATTGCACATACTTGTACTCATACAATCACTGTGTTACAAGGAGGGATTTAGGCTACAGAATTCAATTCTCTGTTTAGCGCAGGAATCTAGATTAAAACTCCTCAGGCAGATAGCCACCTGGCTTTTACTTGAACCCATCTTTAGGTTAAGAGAGCTCACCTCTACTGTGGTAATAATCAGAACAGGTTGAGAGTGGAGCAAATTAAGATTTTTTCTCTAATTTTCAATTGGTATCTGTTTCCCTGTAACTTGAATTCATTATTGGATGTCCTGCACTCAGAAACAAGAAAGAACAGGTCTTGACCTTCTTTATGTGATATCCTTTCAGATATTTGGAGAATACTATCTCATTCTCCCTCAGTTACCTTTTCTCGGGGCAAAGAATATCTAGTTCCTTCAATCTCTCTTTATAGCATTTAGTTTCTACTTCTCTGACTATCCTTTTATCTTTCTGTGAAACCATTACATTCTCCATTGAGAGTGGAGACAGCAGCCAGTGTGGGTACTACTCATCCAATCAGATTGAAGGACTGAGTCAGCCAATAACTTTAAGTCCCGCCCTTGTTGCTGGGCAGGCCCAGCTTTGGCTCAGTCCTTCAGTTGGACTGGCGTGTGGGCCTTTAGCTCTGACTGTTTTCTTCAAATTATCTGTACCTTTTTGGAAATATTGGTGTTTTTGGATCTGGACTGTTTTCTGACGTTTCTCTGCTTCGCCCTATGGACTTGGTTGCCTTTGGATTTCATGAGTTTTTTCCCTTTGGTTTCCTTTGAGAGCTGTTAATCCCTTGGTGTGTAGGCCTTTTTTTGTTTTGTCCCTTCAGGGACCCCTGGGGGGCTTCCTGGACGTTCCTGTCAGGCTTGGCAGCCCCTCCGTTTCAGGATCTGGCCCTTCCTTCCCAAACGCTTCACCCAGGGGCTTGTATTTTTCTTTGGGGCCGTTTTTTCGTACCGTTTCTGTAGCGGCGGCCATTTTGTCGCCCTTCGCTTCGTTATTGAGCCTCTGACTTTTTAAAAGAGACTTTTACTTACTATTATTGGACTTTGGACTGCTGGCCTTCATCGCCCTTTCCCCCTGGGGGCTGAATTTACTGTCTTCAGTGCTTCCTGGTTGCTTCTCTCCTGTTTAAACTCGGCCTGGCTGCAAGCGCTTTTTTCGCCGTTCCGACGAACAGCTGAGCTAATTAGTGACCTTTTGGAGCTAACGAGCAGCTGAGCAGAGGCTGAAGGTTCTTTGTGCATGATTCCCTGCTACTACACTACTGGGGCTTCCTGACTGTTTGCCTATTGAGGCCTTTGACTGTGGAGCTTTGCGCCCCCCCTCCCAGAGACAGTTCTAAACTGCTGGCCTTGCCTAGAAGCTGTTGGACATTTTAAGGGGCAACTGTTTGAACTGCAATTGGCTGAGCTGGCTGTGCGGGTATTCGTGGAGCTTTGCGCCCCCCTCCTTGGCTCTTGGACCTGATTGTATTCCCGCTGTCCTTACCAACCTCCGTTTGCTGCCTCTCAGATTGCAGCGGCCATTTTGTGGAGTGACTGCGCTCCCTTGCCCTTCTCCCCTTGGAGCGTGTGTACAGAGCTTGAATTTAGTGGAGTTGCCGCGCTCCCCACCTGATCCTATCGTGCGACTGCTGCTTCTGTCTTGGGATCCGTCATCATGCCAAAGTCATTGACCAAATCCAAACATGGTCGTAAGCACAGCTCTGCCATTCAGAGGCAATCGGAGGATGAATCTGTCTCGATTCAAGATTCGGCACAGTCACAGGTTGCCCCATCTGCTCACTCCCATCACAAGAGCAGGAAACACAGCAGTGCGCTGGACAAAGTGGAAAAACGCAGGGACAGAGTCCTCACTCAACTTTGTGAAAAGGCGAGCTCTGACCTTCAGGCTTCTACGGCTTCTGCTCCGCTGCAAGGTTCTCGACCAGTGACTCCTGACCAGCTGTCTCTCAGGGATTGCCCTGTCACTATCTCCACTTCGAATTTGTGGGGCCCTGCTCCGAAGGACCTTGTCACTGATCCGCCCCCGGAGGAGGTTGTTCCTGATGTTCCACCTCCTCTAGACTCCTCTGCGGTTCACTCGGTTCCGGTACCATCTCAGGAGGCGGTGAATTACCCTCTTCCTCCCGACCAATTGCAGAAGATGATTGAAGCGGCGGTGCAAAAGACCTTGGCTGCGGGCCTTCGTCCTTCCAGTGTGGCTGGCTCTGTTCGGTCCGCCTCGCCGGAGCAACCTCGTTCTTCGGGTCACACTTCTTCCAGAGTTCACCACTCTCCTTCTTGTTCCCAGGTTAGTCAACGCTCATCCTTGTCAGAGGCAGAGGATAGTGACTCTGGGCTGTCCGATGACGAGAACCTTCCGCCTGATCAGCCTGCAACTACTGCCCTTTTTCCACAGGCCTTGTTCAGATCTCTTCTGTTTAAAGCCGTCAATACGGCCCAACTTTCCTCTCCTGCTTCCCAACCTTCTGTTTCTGTACCTCCAGGGACTTTAGACCCTATGTTCGCTGAACCGGCCAAACCGATTACAACCATTCCCACGCCTCCGCTTTTCCTGGATGTCGTGAAACGGCAGTGGGCTTCGCCGGGGTCAGCCCCTATCCCGTCTTCGTCTGACCGTACAAATTTCCACGTCGCATCTGAACTGGACACTCTTCTGCAGCTTCCATCAATTGATGCTCCTATCGCCGCTCTCCTGTCTTCTACATCTGTTCCGGGCGATCCTGCTGAAAGCTTGCGACCTGACGAACGCCGTGCTGATATGGTCCTCCAAAGGGCTCATCTGGGGGCGGCCTGGGCCATCAAAGCGGCTTCTACAGCGTCTTTTTTTAACCGCACCACGTTGTTGTGGCTCCGCCAGTTGCAAGAGAAGTTGTCGCCGGAGGATGCTCGTGTTAAGCATGACCTCAATAAGATTGTAGCTGCGGTCCAGTTTTCAGTGGACTCGACTCTCGGCGCTGCTCGCTTTGCTGCAAAATCCTTAGCATCTTCTGTGACGGCTCGCCGTTTGACCTGGCTCCGACATTGGCAGGCAGACGCCAGGCATAAGTGGAAGCTCGCCTCAGTCCCATTTGGGGGGTCCCGTTTGTTTGGGGAAGCCTTAGATCCCTTTTTGACCGAGACCAGGGACAAACGGAAGGTTTTGGCGGCGGTTTTCCACAGGGGAGATTCCCGCTTCTCTCCGTATCCCCCTCGACCCCATCTCTGAGGTAATGATGTTGGGGGGCCCTCTTCCTCCTCCTTTTCCTCGCCCCGGCCGTACGTAAATTTTGGCAGGCATCGGGGCTCACAAGATAGGGCATTCCGGGGCAGGTCGTTCGGGTCTAAACGGCCCTTTCGAGGGGGAGGAGGTCGTCCCACCCGTCGCCGGCGTTAATTGCATTGCTGATCCTCCCATTGGCGGCAGATTGGCCATCTTCGTAGCCGCCTGGGAACGGTCCACCTCTGATCAGTGGGTCCTAGCCACTCTTCGTTCTGGTCTAGCTATCGAATTTGTCTCCACCCCCCCTGACTCCTTTGTCTGCTGCCCGATTTCTCGTAATTCGGAGAGAAAGTCCCTTATGGACGCAGCGGTTCAACATCTCTTGACCATTAGGGCTATTCAACTCGTCCCTTCGGGCCAGGAGCGTCAGGGTTTCTATTCCCGGGTTTTCCTGGTTCCCAAATCCTCGGGGGGGTGGTGCCCTATTTTGGACCTGAAACGTTTAAATAGATACGTGGTGTACCGTAAATTTAAAATGCAATCATTGCAAACTATTCTAGCCGGTGTTCGGAGGGGCGATCTCCTCTCTTCCATAGACCTTACAGAGGCCTATTTGCACATCCCTATCCTTCCTTCCCATAGGCGTTTTTTGAGGTTTTGTTACGGTGGGGTCCACTATCAGTATAGGGCGTTGCCCTTTGGCCTCTCTTCTGCCCCCCGCACTTTTACGAAGGTGCGGCCTCTCTTCGTATCCGTTCAGTTAGACTTTTGTGCTACCTCGATGATATTCTTCTGTTGTCTCCTTCTGTCTCTCAGGCAGTTTCGGATATCCGTCTCACAATAGAGACGTTGGCATCCCATGGTTTCTCAGTTAATTTAGATAAAAGTCACCTCTCCCCTTCCACCAGTCTGGTCCATTTGGGGGCCCTTATCGACTCGGTTCAGGGTAAGGTGTTCCTGTCCCCTGATAGACAGGAGGGTATTCGTCAGTTAATCTCCAAGGTGGAAGCTTGTAGAGCCGTTTCCCCTCTTGTCCTCTCCCAACTGTTAGGGAAGATGATCTCTGCCATCTCCATAGTTCCTTGGGCGCAACTGCACGCACGGGAACTCCAATGGTTTCTCTTGCCGTTGCAGAAGGCGGGCAGAGGCACTTCACCCAGGCCAGTTCCGGTCCCTCCTGCTGTTCGCCAGTCCCTTCGGTGGTGGCGTTCTCCGGCCCTAGCTGCGGGGTCGTTCTTCCTGGAGCCTCAGAGGGTGGTAGTAACTACAGATGCCAGTCTCCTCGGCTGGGAAACCCATTGTCAAGGTCAGTTGGCTCAGGGCACTTGGAGCCCGGCAGAGTCCCGTCGCCCGATCAACTGGCTAGAGCTACAGGCGATCTTCCTGGCCCTCAAGGCTTTCCGAAATCTAACCTCCAACTCCCACGTCCTCGTCCTGACGGACAATGTAGCAGCAAAAGCGCACCTGAACAAGCTGGGAGGTACCAGGTCGAGGTCGCTTCTCCGGTTGGCTCTGCGTCTGGGATTCTGGGCGGAGCGGCACCTTTGCTCTCTTCGGGCAGAGCATATTTCCGGAGTGGACAACTCCCAAGCGGACTGGCTGAGTCGTCGTCGAGTGGACAACGCGGAGTGGCGCCTCCACCCCTGGATTTTCCAGGAGCTGACTCGTCGGTTCGGCATGCCGATCATCGACCTCTTCGCAACGCACATGAATGCTCAGCTGCCGCGGTTCTTCGCCCGATTCCCAGATCCTTGGGCAGCGGGTGTCGACGCTCTTCGAATTCCATGGCCGGCAGGCCTTCTCTACGCCTTTCCCCCGACCTCCCTCCTGCCCAAGGTGGTTCGCAAGATCCTGTACGAGCGAGCGGAAGTAGTCCTTGTAACACCTCATTGGCCCCGGAGACCCTGGTATGCGGACCTCGTGTCCCTCTCGGTGGCCCCATCGTGGCGTATCCCCCTCGAGGCCGACGTTCTGTCTCAGGGCGCCCTATTACACCCGGACCTGGCCTGGCTCAACCTGACCGTTTGGCGGTTGAGCGGAGCACTTTGACAGCAGTGCATATTCCGCCAGACGTTATTCAGACATTGCAAGCCTCGCGCCGCTCTTCTACGGATCGGATTTACTCTGCCACCTGGCGTGCCTTCTGTTCCTGGTGTTCCGAGTTTGGAGTTTCCGCTCTTCAGCCATCTATTGTGGACATTTTATGTTTTATGCAGCGGGGCCTGACTCAGGGCCTCTCTTCCAATACGTTACGTAGACATGTGGCCGCGTTGTCTTCGGTCCTGGTGTGCGGATCCCTGCCATCATTGTCGCACCATCCTCTAATCCGGCGCTTTCTTCGAGGGGCCACGAACTTGTGTCCTCCTGTACTACACAGATACCCGACCTGGGATCTCCCCTTAGTGTTGGAGTCGCTTGTGGGCCCTCCGTATGAACCGCTGCGGACTGCCAGTCTCCGGCTTCTTTCCTGCAAAGTCGCCTTTCTGGTGGCGATAACGTCGGCCCATCGTATATCAGAGATAGCAGCGTTGTCCATCCGTTCTGACCTCTGTGTCTTTCATTCGGACCGCGTAGTACTCTGTTTGGACCCCACTTTCGTCCCGAAAATCAATTCGGTTTTCCACCGCTCGCAGGAGATTATCCTGCCTAATTTCTGTCCGCGACCTGCTCACCCACGGGAGCGCAGATGGCACTCGCTCGACGTACGACGGGCTTTGCGGATCTACATTAAGAGGACATCCGTTTTCCGTTGTTCGGAGTCACTGTTTGTCTCCTTTTTGCCCGTTTCCCAGGGGTGCAAGGTCTCTTCGTCTGTTATCGGTCGTTGGATTCGGCACACCATCGCCTCGGCCTACGACCTTCGTTCTCTTCCCCGACCAGCTCGCTTGACCGCTCATTCCACCCGTAGCGCTGCTACGTCCGCCGCATGGGCTACCCAGGCGCCCTTGTTCGAGATCTGCAGGGCGGCCACGTGGACTTCGCCGGTTCCCTTCATACGTCATTATCGATTGGACCAATTTGCATCGGCGGAGGCGGCGTTCGGACGACGGGTGCTTCAGCGTGTCGTTTCCGGGGAGACTGTTGTTGTTGACCAGCCGGTTCCCGCCCTGAACTCGGGACAGTGAACTGGGGTATGTCCCACACTGGCTGCTGTCTCCACTCTCAATGGAGAAGGGGCGTTGGTCCTACCTGATACGCTCCTTCTCGTTGGGTGGAGACAGCAGCCAGACCCTCCCTTACTCTGGCTGGGGTTTTTTTCTGTCTGTCTTTCTCCTCTCCTTACTTACCTGGTGACCTATGTTGCCTTCTGTGCCCACACGCCGAGTCAGTCTTACGAGTCTTCGCCAAAGCTGGGCCTGCCCAGCAACAAGGGCGGGACTTAAAGTTATTGGCTGACTCAGTCCTTCAATCTGATTGGATGAGTAGTACCCACACTGGCTGCTGTCTCCACTCAACGAGAAGGAGCGTATCAGGTAGGACCAACGCCCCGTTTCTCTGAATCTTCCTCATAGCGTGGTGTCCAATAATAAGCACAGTACTTGAGGTAAGTTTTGTGGAAAACAATTACTTTTCATGATTTGAAAATCATACTTCTGTTGATACAGCCTAAAGTTTAAATTCACTTTATTATTTTTCAGCCTCATTACTTTACTGGCTTGTATTCCTCTTGCAATCAACTCCTATTCCAAATTCCTTTTCACTTAATTAGTGAACTTGGCAACTTCTACCCTATACCTACTCAAAAGAGAATTTGTTTCTGAAATGAAGAACCTTATTGGTCTCTGTTAAATTTCAGTCTATGATTTTTCCACACAGTTTTCTATCTAGTCAAGATTATTTTGAATGTTGTTTCTATCTTTTATGGTATTAAATCACCAAATGTAGTTTCATACAGTATGCTAATTTGGTGAGCATTGCCTCCATCTTTTCATCCAAGACATAAAGCAAGTATTGAAGAGTAGAGAAGCATTGCCCATCAATGCTTCCTCATCAAATTGAAAAGAGTATTGAATAGGGTACCATAAAGAGTTTTCTTTCTTTATGGTACCCCATTCAATATTTTTTTCAATTTGATAAGGAAGCATTGATGGGCATTCCTGATAACTATGATTTAAATACAACACAGGATGTTTTATTTCATATAATATTTATGGAATAATGGTAACAATAACTTTTCAGATTGTTTTTTTAAACTGTTGCAAAAGCAGCATATAACACACAATTCTCTGAAAAAGCTAACTTGGCCAATGAATCGTATCAACAAACATACCAAGAAAAGCAAATGGTTAGGGAATCATGTATTCCTCAGTGTTGGTAAGACTTGTTTTTAAAATGGAGCAGCCTGGACTTATGCATTGCTTCAGCACAACAGGTTGGAGTATTGCCATTTCCTTTCCCCTGTATCTCTCTCACTTTTTCTTTTTTCAAAGAAGAGAAAGAGAATGCTTCAATTTTTTATTAATGTGAAATTATTAAAGAAATCCAGCTGAAACTTAGCTGAGTTGATATTTTCAGAAGCTGTGGTAGCACAGTGGTTAGAATGCAGGCCCACAGCCTGGAGTTCGATCCTGATCAGCTCAAAGTTGATTCAGCCTTCTATTCTTACCAAAGTCAGTAAAATGAAGACCCAGATTGTTGCTGGCAATATGATAATATTGTAAACTGCTGAGGAAGTGCTATAAAGCACTATGGAGAGGTACATAAGCCTAAGTGGTATTGTTATTTCTGAAAAAGTTTATGATATTTTGATCCATTTTTGGTGTGTGGATGTGGAGGGTGGGGGATCTAACCCATTTTTATTTTTCCCATCCTTTGTTGAAAATTTTACTAAATCAAACACTGAAGTGCAAATCAAAACCTGTTGCCTTCAAATCTCAAATTACAATTTTGAATCCATTCTTGTCATTAGAATTTTGTCTAATATAAACAATGATTCTAATAGAAAAGTACAACCCACAAGGCTGAAGTCTGCTCACATCAACCCTCATCACATTGTGATCATTCTTTTCCAAAATTAGAATTTGTTGTGCTATTACTTTGATATTTTAGTCACTGCAAAGAACGTGAATTTGTCATACTGGCAATATAAATTTGGGGTGGTGAGAGACTAAAAAAAGAACTATCTTGATGGTGTCTTTTTAATTATTGAGGTGTCACTGTTATAATGTCTTAGAAGAGAGAGAAATTGTTAGTCTTAAACCTGTAACGTGCCTTAGAAGCTTTGCTGTTGATCAAGACACATTGGGGAAATACCAGCTGCTCATTATGAAACTGCATATTTCCACAGGCAGTTCTATTTCCATAACTGTATTTTTCAATTTTTTAAATTATTGATAAAGTTCTCAGATAGTCATAATTTTTAAAAATACACAGAATTGCACTGTTTCACATAAAAAAAATAAGTTGATCATTATTGATGAGCCATAAATCAGTGAGGGACTTTCCTAGTTTCTTCTTATGAAGAAAAAATCATGATAAAGTAGCAGTAGATCATAAACTACAGCTGTGCATGAGTGTGATCTACTAAGCCAAATGCAGTTTACCATTACTTTTTATGTGAGGGAAGCAGTGGAAACAGAAAGTTTATTGAAATCTTTCTGGGCTATTATAAAAGCCAATATACTGTATCTATTATTCATTTACCGTGTTTCCTAGAAAATAAGACAGGGTCTTATTTTCTTTTGAACCCTGAAATAAGGGCTTGGCCTTATTATTGGGGGGGGGGGTGTCTCATTATTTTGGGATTTGAGGAGGCAGTGAGCGTGGGACTCGATGTCCCGTCGTTGCCAGCGCCTCCCCTCCCTGTTCTTCATGCCGGCTGAGCAGCTGACCGCCGCTTCCTCGTGGAACAGGACTCTGCAAGGCTTGTTATGCTGTTGCACATACTGCAGCACCACTGTGAGCTTCGTCATACCGGCACAGCTAGCGTCCTGCTGCTTGCGGCTGCGCCAGTATGTCAAACCTCGCGGCAGTGCTGCCATTCGTGCGTGCAACGGCACAACCCTTGCAGAATCCTGCTCCATGAGGTGGCAGCAGCAGTGCGATGAGTCTCACAAAGACTCATTTCTGACAGGTGGGGCGGGGGAGAAGCGAGATGAGTGGAGTGAGACGTGGCTCCCCTTGCCGTCTCTTCTCCCCCCCTCCCCCGCCGGGCATGGCAGGGCTCCTGCCCCTTGCTTAGCCACCTGCCTCCTTTAGGGATGCAATTTGGGGGTGGCAAGTGGGGCGGGCGAGAAACGGGATGCACGTCTTACCTTTCAAGCTCCATCGTATTCCTCACCGTTGTGCCCAGGGAAACATGTTGTAAAAAAATCCCTTCTCGCGAGTTCATTCAAACCTCTCAAACTCGTGAGAAGTTTATTTTTACAATGTGTTTCCCTGGGCACAACGGTGAGGAACGCGACAGAGCTTGAAAGGTAAGATGTGTGTTCCATTTCTCACCCGCCCCACTTGCCACTCCCAAATTGCATCCCTAAAGCTTCCTAGAGTTATTAAGCCTCTTATAGGAGATACAATGAATTTAGTGTTTTCCAAGCCTTCCATAATACAGTATCAGAAGTCAAGTGTTAAATCCAACTATTAAAGACAATTTTTAAAAAGAGATTCAGTCCACTTCACTGGAAGCCTATACTTTTAATGATTCTTACAACAGTATTCTTAATCAAACTGTCATTGGCTCTGATTGAATTATTTGGAAGTTTTAACATTTGCTTTCCCAAAGTTTTAACAGGGCTGATTTGTTTCATTATTGCTTCTTTAAATAAAACACTGTGCAGGGATGTTTATATGCATAGTACTGTTTTGCAGTTAGCCACTAAAGGCACTGAATTTAATTCCAGCCAGGTAAAATCAGGAGTTTCTTGTTGCTCCTTTGTTCTTATTTGGTAGAAGCAATATGTTTTTATGGCTGGTGTATTCTTTACCCAGCGTTTCTCAATGTTGCATTTTATCCAGCGTTTCTCTTGGCAATGTTAAGATATTCCCCAAGCAGAATTCTGGGAGTTAAAGTCTACATATCTTAAACTTGCTAAAGTTGAGAAATATTGCTTTAATCAAATCTTCTCCAGCATAGGATAGGAAAATCAGAACTATATAATCTTTCCAGCCCAATCTTTCTTCTAACTTCTTTAGACTTAACCGACCTGCTTTTAACAATTATGTCTCAGGTAGTGATGTGGCTTTCTCCAAACTGTGCTCGTGGTGAAAAGCTTCACCTTGTTGATTATTGTTTTCCCCATACCTCCTAGGCATAAAGAAAACCTATCTTAGTTAAGGATCAGGCTTTCAAAACATGAGCATGAGAATGTCATGACCTTGGTCTTTTTTTAGAGAGGACTGAGCCAAAAACTGACAACCTGCATCAAACTTCTAATATGGAATCAAAGCCAAAGAGTATTGTTTGCCTTAGCTACGAATTAAGTGAGCTCTGTACTGCCACATCTATTCAAAGGTGCAGGTCATCATTCTTTCAGTAAAGGACAGTCGATTTATAGTAATTACACATTATTTCAATTGTTCAAGGATTATTATTTTCAAGGATGTCTAATGTGTGTGTATGTATAGTTTATCCATCTATCCAAAACATGGGAAGGAAAATGAATACAACCAAAAGATAAATACAAGCAAATTAGCAACATAGATTTTTTTAAAAAAACATAAATCCAGTAAATTTATAACTGTCTGCTGCCCAGAGGGGCCTGACAGCACGATAGACAGCATATGAAATAAATAAATAAATTAAATAAATAAATAAATAAATAAGTTTCACTATCACAACAGCCAGTAGAAATTTATTATGAAGAAATGTATGAATTGCATTTTTAGTTTTTCCACAGATTTAGTGGAGAGAGGGTTGATAATGTGATCCTGTGGTGCATTGCTCAAAACCCAGGCTTTCTGGTTGAAGGTGAGTGCTAAGTGCATTAGGGCATTTATTGTTCATTTTAAATGGTCAAAAGTCAGTCTCCACCTGATCATTTTGTCACCAAATTCTCCCAGCCTTAAGAGATTCTGAAAGTCTTTCTGTGTCTTTCTATGGCTCCTTCTAAATTAGCAAGGGCTAATTCATAATCAAATCTGCTCAACATTTCCTCCTTGACAAATTGAATAGCAGCATCTGATGTCTGACATGTGAGAATAAGTTATTGTAGATATAGCAGTACTAATGTTATAGCACTTTTTCAGCTAAGTTGCAGAATTGCAATTAATGGGGAAAAAATGTGCCTGCTCTGCTATGCATTATAGGGACATGCAAATGAGAAAATATGGGATAAGATGCAGAGCAATAAAAGGATTAACTAGAGATTGTAAGCAATATTCTAAGGACTATCAAAGGAATTATGTTAACTTGTTTGCAACATCTGACTAGATAGTGTCTTTATTATACAAGCCCCCAACATCCAAGTGACATGGTTGAAATAGTATCCTTTTCTTCTCTAGGTGTTTAGGCAGGAGAGCATTGGAATGGGCCATTTATAGCTGTATTTTCATATGGGCTGGTTTAGTCACCTACTACAATAAAAATGCAGTAGGTGACAATATGTATTATATATTTTATATTCATATCAAACTGCCTCAAGTGCCAGCACTGGCGAGCATATTGAGACTTTCAAGCTAAGAAATGCTGGGCTTCAATAATGTCTTTTATTTATATTTTATTTATTTTATTTATATTTGTTATTGTTCCTCCTGTGTTTAATTGTTGTGATGAAATGGGCAGTTATACAAATGTGTTATAAAACACATTCTTGAATGGGAAACTTCCAAAGAATATGAGGAGTACATGGGAATCTGATTCAGCAACATAAAAACAATATTCAGAAGATGATAGTGGCAAACCACTTCCACATTGCTGCTTAGAAAACCATACATGGACATGTCAAAGTCTTAGAGTGAGTTAAGGTATTTGTTGCTCACTTATGGTCATTCTCCATCTGATCAGGCGGTCACCAAATTCTTCAGCCTTAAAAGATTCTGAAATTTTTTTTGTGTCTTCTTATGTCTTTTTCTAAATTTGCAAGGGCTAATTCATAATCAGAGTTGCTCAACACTCCACACTTGACAAATTGAACAACTATCATCTGATGTGTAACATGTGCATGCATTATAGTAGATATGGCAGTATTAATGCATTTTTTTCATTTCCAAACTCATTGCTTTTTTTTTTAGAGCACCAGGTTCTGCTTTTCACTATCAATTACTGAATGTAGCAAAATAATTAAGTAATGGATGTCCATACATGAAGTAGATTGCTGATCGCAATATGTACTATCCTGAACCATGAAGCTGTAAAGACATAGCTGTAAAAGGACTCCGTCTTTGACAAGCCATTGAGAGATGTATCCTATTTCTCTTCCTAAATGTGAAGAAATATACTTTGCAAAAATAGATGCTTAATTGCTGTTTTTTAAAATGTTACTTTTCCTTATCCCTGTAGTTACATATTGCAAAATGTATTGCAAATATAGTTTAATATTTATTTTTACACTTGCTATTGTGGGCAATTGCATTTCAAAATATGATATTCACCCAGAAGCATTATGGTAAGGAAAGAGCTTCACATCACTGAAACAACATTGATTTTTGTTAAACCAAGGAGTTAATCTGATCCTGATTTAAGCCATTTTTAGTGGCAAAAAGTTGTAATCCTTCACAGTAATGAATTACTGTAGAGATCATGCAAAGCCAGGTAAAATAATATCAGTGTTTCCTTAGGTAAAGTGCACAAACATCAATACAATCAACTAACCACTAGATGATGCTATTGCCTGAGCGCTAAGAACCAGAAATGAGTATAAATTATCCCAACTTAAAGATACAGCAGCATTGTCTCCCAGGTTAACATTCAGTCTGAGTCTCTTACAGCATCAGTTAAAAAAAAAAAGCATCATAATCTGAATCAGTACGTTTTATCCCAGTCATGATAATAGTGGAACATGAGGGATGGTCTATCATTGGAAAATATTTTATTCAAAAGGGCCCCCTCCACTTCCCACAAGGTTATGTTCCAATAATCAAAACTTAACTTGAAGAAATTTATTCCTGTACTGTGTTTAATAAATATGCTTACACTCTCATTTCTGTTACAGGAAAACTTCAAAGCAACTTTCAAAGTAATGAAAGAAAGAAAAAAAAAAAGACAAAACCATTTGGATCTGTTAGATATTAGATTAGACTATCTGTCTTTCTATCCTAGCACAGTCTACCTTGGCTGGTGGTAGCTCTTTAGAGTCTAAGAAGAAAAACTCCATGCCTGGAACTTGTCCTTTGGCTTAGCTACACCCTTTGCACTGTAACAAAAAGTGTCTCTTAATTTCTGATTGAAAGTTGGAGGGAAAGGTTATTAATAACTGATGGAACTCTTTCTCAGCAACTGGGCAGCTTAAATTTCCATGACATTTGGGAAACATGTTTCAAGGGTAGGTTTCAAGGTGAAACCTCCATTCTTATTCTCAGAGAATGAAAGATCAAACTATTATGTGGCCATTGGAAAGTTTTCCAAGGGACTATAAGATTTCAGTATCAATCATATCAACTCCCATCTGCAGAGGGAAATAGCACAATTCAGATAAAGGTTTTTGAATGGTAAGGTTTCAATTTAAGTTAGAAGCATTATGCACAACAGTGTTACATAGAAGGATAAATAGATGTCCCTAGGAGTATTTGGGTCTACAAATTACTGTTCTTTCATGAATTACCTTTTGTCTCAATGTTGCAGTTTAGGCCAATAAGGTGATTCTACTTTTTTGAACCTCTCTTTTTAGGACCATTTAGTCTTTGGCATTAATTTGACAGGAAACCCATACCATGATCAAATAATGGAATTGTGACAATAAAGAGTAATTAGTAAAGACTAATATTTTTAGCCATAGTTGGACCAGCCATTATAATAGAATGTGGTGGGAAAGTGTATCATTTGTGCTTCTAGCAATATAATATCTCAGTTGTTTGCAAGAAAATCATATCTACATAAGGGTTAGGGTGTCTGCAGGGAGTATAAATCCTTCCATTTCCCACCATCCAGTCAGAGCTGAAGAAGCTTCTTGGATGAGAAGCAAAACATCTTCAAAGAAAAACCAGAAAGTCCAGTGGTCTCTTGAAAAAAGAACCTTTGGGACAGCCATGACCAAGATGACTGAGAATCTCCATAGACATACATAAGGAAATGTTTGCAAATAAAGGAACTATGATTGCAGAGTCTTTTCTACAGATAGAATTGTGTTGTGGGACAGCCAAGGAAAAGCTCAAGATAAAAATGACCAAATATTGTGAGTCCCTTGTGACCCTCTTGTTTTGCCTCCATTCTGGTGGATAGAGAATAGTGTGGCCCCTACAAATCTGTCAATGCATCTTTGTAGACCAGAAGTGGGCACCCTGTGACCATAGGACAGCAAGCAGTCCCAAAACACTTTTGTAGTCTTCAAGAGTCCACTGTGATTGCAATTATTAAAAATGGTGGCCACAATATTCTGCTATCCTGGCACAAGAAACATGGTACAATGATATTTAAACTCTAAAAGCTCTCCCCATCAAAAGAGGGTCCATTCTAACAGAATAGACAGCATTCAAGAGAAAACCACTAGCATTAATATTAGGACTTATAAATTCAGTACCCTTTTCTCTTTTTAAGATTTATTCATTTCACATTTCTAAATTGTCCATCTCTTTGAAAAGATATACTTTTGCTTTAGGATAGTTAATTTTCACTTCAGCACATGTAAATAAGATATATGCCTTTGGTTTCTCTTTGTCCCAAACGTTAGACTGTAACCTTCTCAGGTGTTGAAAGTTCTTCTCCATTCTGCACAACACCACCTTGTATTTTGATATTTTAAATAAATAAATTAAAGAAAGGCAAAAGTAATAACATATAATAGCCTTTCCTTGTAGTGGTGCACAAAAAACAATGTGCACTGCAGTGTATGCAATGAAAAGGGAAGAAGGAAATAAAAGCACCAGTGTAAAGATAAAAAATAAAGAAGTCTCTAAGATGTATTAGAATGATATGGTCACTAGGCCAACTGATAGTTATATAATGCTTCCAACAGCCATAGCTTTTTGCAGGGAAAAGCATGGACAGATACAAAAATCTCAAATTCTGTCCTCAGGTTGGGCTTGGGAAAATATTTGGCTGAAATCCTAGAAAATTACTGTTCCTTGAATTCAACTTACATCTATATGTGGATGATGCATGAATATAAACACAGTTCTAGACTTCTGTATTCTCCTGATATCAGCAATGTTGGAGAGCTTTCTTAGCACTACCTGAACCTCTGGTCCTCTAAGGAAATGCTAGCTTAGCAGTTAATAAAGCTCTAAGTAGTGCAGACTAAATAAGTACGGTTGAAATTGATAATTTCAAGATGCCCAGCTACAGTTAATGTCTCACTCCATTCTTCCTACTATGATGAAACTTATGACTGTGTATCTTTGAATTGCATTAATTATATATATTGCTTTTAAATATAATATAATTATAATTTATATTTCATATAAATTATATTTCATATAAATTATATATTATATATTTATATAAATTATAATTTATATAATAAATATAAATATAATTTATATTTCAGTTAGATCTGAAAATGCAAATATTATGTATTTCTATGTCCTCTTTTATCCTGGAAAATTGCTACAGGCCTGTTTCAATTGAATCTTCATGTTTGCTCATGTCTGAGTTCCATGGTTCGAGATTGAAACCTGGTGAACAAATTGGAGGACATTTAACCAAACTGAAAGGAATCAGAAAAGAATTGAGAGAAAGAGGCTATCTTACTGATGATATTCAAATGATCAGCATTATTATCAACTCATTGAATTATGAATGGAAAGATGCCATTACAAAGATTAATCTAGTACCTGTTGCTCAACGCATAGTGGATCATATATGCAGACTTTTAATTGAAGAAGAAGCACTTATGTTAGCTACTCCACATTTGAGAGGACCACCCGCATCAAGAGCTCCAGCGAGACATCCCTTCCGAGGAAGAGCCTACGTTCCAAGGATGCCAAGATGCTACATCTGTAATCATGTGGGACATGCCACCGGGATTGTCCCCAACAAGTTCCAGCTCCCGCCACGTACCAGCCCAGAGGAACAGATTCCAGAGGAGGCAGAGGCAGAGGTGGAAGACAAGGTCGTCGTGGTCCCAGGCATGATCCACAACTCCACTTGCTACATTGGCTTTAACCAATGATCCACAATCTCAACCAGATAGGCGACGATAGGCAACTCCTGTGGACTTTGGACAGTGGTGCAGTGTTGCATGTTACCTACAGAAAGGAACTTTTCACAGAGATGCACGAGCCTGAACCTGAACTTTATTCTTTTTCCAATCATCCTTGTCAGGTCAAAGGAAAAGGAACTGTTTATGTTGAAGAGCTCGATACATTCATTCCTGATGTTTATTATATACCAACAGCAAATAGTAATTTGCTTAGTCAGTGTCACTTCTCTAGAGTATTAAAGTCCCAGGTTCACCACCTTGAAAAAGCAAGTTACATAGTTAAAGATGGAGATATTGTTGCTGAAACCATATTAATTGGTGGTGTTTATTACTTAAAGCCAAAGCCTAAATCACAAGCACAGGCAAGTATGTCAGCTCCAAAAAGGGAGAGCACAGGCCCAGAGAGAGATGTTCCAGAGAGAGATCCTGTTGCTACTCCAAAGGCTCCTAAAGCCAACAAAAAGAAAATTAGGAAACAGGTTGCTCAGAGCAAGCCTGAGGTTCCTCATAAAAATGTTAATGTTGAGAATTCACTAACTGGTAAACCTTTGCATTCCAGGTGTATCCATAAATGGCATAGAAGATTGGGGCATGCCAGTTTCCGTGTTCTTAGGAAGATGCCGGAGTTCGCAAAAGGTTTGGGTCTAAAGGGGTGTAAGGTGTTTTTGGATTGTGCTGTCTGCAAGAAAGCCAAATCCAAAGCAGCAGCCATTCCCAAACGTGCTACACGCCTGTCAACACGCATTTTTGATTTGGTTCACACTGATATAGTTGGTCCTTTTCCGCCAACACTTGGTGGTAGAAAATATTTTCTAACAATTGTTGATAATTACTCTAGATATGGATATGTATATCCTATGAAAGAAAAATCTGAGACTTTTCAGATCTTTAAAGACTTTGCTGCTCTTGTTTCTACCCAACACCAAGTTCGCATTGCCAGAATCCAGAGTGATCATGGTGCTGAATTCATGTCTCAGCGTTTCCAGTACTGGTTGCGTAAGAATGGAATTCTTCATCAGACGTTGGCTCCTTACACACCAGCTCATAACGGAGTCGTAGAGAGACAACAAGGGGTACTACAAACCATGATGCGTTGTCTCCTAGAAGACGCCAACCTTAGTATGCCATACTGGGGTGAAGCTATAAAATATGCAAATTACATTGTCAACCATACTTGGAGCAGTGTAATAAATCAGACTCCTTTCTTCATGTTGTATGGCTACAAGCCTGATCTAAAAAACATCCATATTTTTGGTTCATATGCTATGGTGAACATTCCCTTAGCTCAAAGAAGGAAAGGAGGTCCAGCAGCAAAGAGACTGAGATTTATGGGTATTGATGATAACTCAAAATGGAGCAAATTTATTGACTCCAAACATGTAATTGTGATTTCCAAATCTGCTAATTTTGAGGAAGATGTTGACTGGTCCAGGATTCATTCCAATGATCCTGGAGTTTATTTTCCTAGAGATGTTACTGCTGATGCTGCGCAGATTGATGATCAAGATTCCACTAGTTCTTCTCAACCTGATGTTCCATCTTCGCAAGCCGCGGATGCTGACGCTAGTGATGAATGTGAGGACTAGGACGAAGCAGAAGAAGAATGGACTGTTGTTCCAAGATGTTCCAAGAGGGTCACAAAGGGAATCCCTCCACAACGATATTTGTGGCAACTGACAAAAATACCCTTGCCTTTGATTTGCAATGTTACACTTCCACCTGATAATTTCACACAAATCAAGCAGCTTCCTGATTCAGAGCAAGAGAAATGGTATGAGGCAATGCAGGTTGAAATGGACAGTCTAAAGAAACTTAAAAGCATTTACACCTGCAAAACCTCCAGCAAACAAAAGAGTCATTGGCACTCGATGGGTCTACAGAATCAAAAAGAAGCCAAATGGTGAGTCACTGTACAAGGCCAGACTTGTAGCTCAGGGTTTTGCTCAACGTTATCCTGAGGACTACACAAATACTTATTCACCGACAGTCCGGACTGAGAGTGTAAAAATTGCTTTAGCAACTGGAACTATTCTTGGTTTAGAAGCTTTCCAGTTCGATGTTGACACGGCTTATCTACATGCTGACCTAGATGAAGAGATCTACGTGAGAGGTCCTCCAGGGTTCCGACAGCAAGAAGGGGATACCTGGTTTCTAAACAAAAGTCTTTATGGTCTGAAACAGTCTGGTTTAATGTGGTACTTATGTCTTACTGACAAACTAAATTCAATGGGCTTTATTAAGTCCGAAACTGATGAGTGCGTGTTCACAAAAAGATCTAACAATGCATATGAGATAGTTCTTGTTTATGTTGATGATATTGTTTATATTGGTCCAAATAAGCAAATGAGTGAAATTTTTGCCAAAGCTTTGCAGAGATACTTCACATTGAAATCTTTAGGTCATATTAGGACTTATTTAGGTGTTCAGATTGACAAAACACCGAAGGGGTTTAGTCTTTCACAGGAAGATAAAATTGAACAAATTTTGCATTATTGCAACATGAAGGATGCTAACACAACAAAGACACCCATGCAACAGATTTTCACAACTTGACACATGAACCAAGTTCTGAGTTCGAGGATCAAACATTTTATCATTCAGTTATTGGATCACTGTTGTACATTAGTAGTTGGACCAGACCTGACATTGCACTTAGTGTTAATCTCTTGTCTCGACACGTAGGTAAGACAAAACAGTTTCATTGGACATGCGTTAAGAAATTATTGAAATACCTAAAGCACACTAAACATATGAAGTTATTGTTAGAACCAACACATACTGATTATGCAGAATTATGTTGTTATGCAGATTCTGATTGGGCAAGTGATAAGAAATCACGTAAAAGTACTTCAGGTTATATGATGTTCTTAAATGGATGTCCTGTTTACTGGCAAGTGCGTAAACAGAATTTTGTTTCTTGTTCATCTACTGAAGCTGAATATGCTTGTGTTTCAGATACATGTAATTCTCTAACATGGTTTGATGCTTTGGTCACAGATATCTGGACACGTCCGATCTGACCGATCACAGTGATGGAAGACAATGAATCGGTGGTTTATATTTCTGAATCACATTTCATAGGTTCTAGGTCCAGACACATTGACATCCATTATCAAAACATAAAACAATTAGTGAAAAAAGGTTTTGTTAAATTGCAGTATGTATCTACACATGATCAAATTGCTGATATGCTCAACAAACCGCTTCCAGCAGCTCAACACGAGTATCTGAGTAAGAAGATGTGCCTTATCTGATGATGTACTTGATGTCCGCTCAACTGACAAAGAAGGGGATTGTCACTGCGTTTTTTTTGTATTTGTCAGCTGGGCTCCCATTCTAAGACTTACAGTAGATGCAGAGCTCCTTATCTCTGTATGCTACTGCGCATGTCCACCTTCTTGCACTTTCTTCTAACTTTCTTTGTTCGCCTGCCAGAACTTCTGCCGGCAAGGCAGGAACGCTGCCAAGATGTAATTAATTAACTAGTAAGACTGTTTTTACTTCTTTATAATAAAATGTGTTTATTAGAATATATCTCGGGTTTATTTTCTTAAAGTATGCTGCAAGGAAAAAGCCACAGTCCCATCTCTAATCAAGGTGCAATTACCCCAAAGCAGAATGGGATTAATTGCCACCCTGACACTGCCCTTCTTTGGTTTTGATAAGCCTATCAAAGAGGAAGCATATTTTTTGTGCTACTTTTTGTAGGGCATATTGAATTCACTTTCAAAGAAGAGTAAAACTCAGCTCTTTTTTATTTGGGTAAGTAACTTAGGCTGCAATCCTATAATTCATGCATAAGAATATAAGAATTGTCCTGATGAATTAGATGAAAAACTCATATCACTGAGCATTCTGTGTCACATGTAGTCAACCAGAGATATTTAGAAACTTCATATATTTGAATGGGAGGGTAGCTCTCTTCCTCTGTCTGTCCCCAGCAGCTGGGCTACACCACTTATGATTCCAAAGGATGTGTATAGTTGGAAATATCATAAATTTGTCACGTTCCTCTTTAAAATTCTTTACATTACTGATATTTCTAGTGGTAGAAATTCCTAGTGAATTCCCTGAAAGCTACAAAAATGGAGCAAAACCCATTTTTAATTTCCAATATAATTTCATTACTTTATTTATCTGTTTTACTGTGTCTCTTTATTTAAAAAAAAGTATCAATCACTCTAGGTTTTTTTTTATAGTGATTTGTGCAGTTCTTCCAAATCATTTTGGTGCCATTTTGGCCCTTTTCTACTGCTATAATAACCCACGTATACCTGGGAGTAGTACCACTAAATTCAGTAGAATTGTTTCTGAATATGCATAGGATTATACTGCTGCTTTCCCAAACCTTCCTTTCCAACCTCTGTTCTCTCAATCTTTCTCTCTGGGTTGTTTTCATGAGGAGAACATTGTGCATTCTAACCCACAGTAAACAACAAAGAAGGAATTTAATGAACGTGCAGTCTTATCAAAGCAAATCAGTTCCATCACTGAAAGGTGCACAGTCCAAAATGTCTCCTTTAATCATTGGCTTTTGTCCTTTTATTTATTTGCCACTACACCAAATCAAGCTAAAACACAACACATGTAAAGCTGATTGATTCAACTGGTAAATGTAATAGCCCCTCTCTAGTTCTTGTGTCCCTGTTAAAGGTAGAACACTAGTTGTGAAGCTCCAACTGGCAATCTTCAATCTTATCCTTGCATTATTTTCAGCACTGAAGACTGCCAGTAATGTGAAGGAGTGGTCACAGAAATGGTTGGACCCAATTTGAGGGATTTGTTTTATTGTTGATGATTCCTCCTTGTGTTTCATGTTTCATATCCAGCAAGGCTCTATAAAGTTTTAAGGTATTGTTTTGCTTTAGTTTCTAGAGAGGGGCAATGCTTTCAGTTCAAAGGCAAAAGGGGTATTTTAGAGCTCACAGAGGCACACATACTGTCTACCACCTATCTACAAGTCCTTCAACTAAAATGTGCCTTTTCTTAGGACTATTTATTGTGCAGTTATAGAAGACAAGATAGATTTCTTTTAAGGAGTAACAGAGAGATGCTACCTGAGCCATCACACAATACCCTTTTTTCCCCTCTGAAGCAATGCAAAGCCTATCTGTTTCCCACTAGAAATTGTATAGTAAAGTTTTGGCAATGTATCATCTAATTTCAGAGGACTGAAGCTTTCACATAATGCACTAGAGGTTCCCTATTCTGTTTTCTTCTCCAATCTGTTTTCCAGATGTTTGGGACTATATGTCAGGGTTCCAAGTAACACCCCCAATGAAAGAAGATTCCGAGGCTAGAAGTTCCTTAAAGTTCCATTTTATTAGAGATGTCATATTGGCACATCTGGGAAAACCCGAATCTGAAACTTCCAGGTTTTTCCCACCCAAAAGAAAGGCCAAGTCCCTTCCCCTGCACACATGTCTATCACATGGTCCAATCAATGCACCGTACCAACTGGAGATGCCTCCCAGTCATGCCACTCCAGGTGCAAGGCAGAATGTCCTTGACTCTCAGAGAAAAGAATGGAATTTCTCCCCAACTCCATACAATCCCTCCTCCCAGTTTCCCACAGCACTAAATGTGGCAGCTCTGAAGATCCAAAGAAAAAGATGGCTTCCAGGGCTGACACTATATAATAAATTGAATTCAGCCAGCATGAAAAATGGCTAGGGATGATGGGAGTTGTTTGGTCTATATCATATTCAGTTTGAGCTATTGGTGGAAAAGTTTAGGGAAAAGTGAAGAAAATTGACCCTTATGACTATGGAAATTTACCAACATGATGAATGATGCATGGAATCAAGCCCAATGATAGAAAATAGGATAGCTAGGTAACTGTGTTCAGAGATGGTCATTTTTATTTTTCAAACCTCCTCAGAAATAATGTAAAATATTAAAATGATAGCCATTACTGCATGTTGTAGAACTACTTTCTGCCATCGGAAAAGCAGAAATCAGATTGGATTTTAAAAAATGAACTCAAACATATATTTTTACAATCAAGAGGTAACAGTGTGTCAAGAGACTTTAAGGATAGATCTAAGGATAGATCTAAGGAGGTGTAGAGGTTCATTTAAACAGATAATGAATACCAGAAATACAAGAAGGGTATAAAAAGGCTGTAAAGAATGAATGCCAATTTCAAAGAGAAGTTAACTGAGAAAGCCAGGGCTTAGATTTTGCCTGAAAGAAATTCTTTCAGGAAGGCAACAAGAAAAAATAGCAGACATAAATACAGTAAGTTCATTATGAAACTATGAAGGCATAAGAGAATGTCAAATGTTCTGACCAAATGTTCTGAACCAGCATCAGTTTTAGATACCATGATCTATAGCCAAGGAGGAAGAGAATTGTAAGTCCAGTCTTGAAGAATCCAAGTTGGCAAAGGCTGATCTGCAATATGCCACAACTACCTTATTTTTCACACTATAAGACGCACCTGACCATAAGATGCACCTAGGTTTAGAGGAGGAAAACAAGAAAAAAAAAATCAGACAGAGCCTGAAAGGACCACAGATAGGTGTCCTCTTATGTGCCAGCTCTGCCTATTGACTTTCTTTTCTCTGCGGAAAAGAGACAGAAGAGGAGGACAATGACAAAGACAGAAGAGGCGGGGTTCAGCACTGTAAAAGGACCGCACCACCATGGCCCGGCTGCTATTCACCAAAGGATGCAATATTTGCTCCATAAGATGCATAGTCATTTCCACCCACTTTTGGGGGGAAAAAGTGTGTCTTATGGAGCGAAAAATATGGTATTTAAAAATAAAACATAGTTTTAATGTTTGGATATAGCCTCTGTTTATCTATGTGACTTTTCCAATGAGAATTTAATACATGACATACTTGATAGAAGCCATGTTCACATGATCACCTTCATATTACTTATTTTTTATTTCCTAATCTCTGTATCAGAACCAGTTTGGTGTATAGTAATTAAGGTATCAGACTAGAAACCCAGAGACCGTGAGTTCTAGTCCTTCTTTAATCACGAAGTCAACTGAAAGTGCTTGGGACAGTTGCTCTTTCTCAGCCCAAGGAAGAGTTAAAAGTGACTTGCTTAGGCAATTGCCAGGAGTCAACCTTGAGCTAAAGGCAGATGCACACTCAAAAACAATATCTGCATACAGAGAGATACAGATGGACAATATGACAATTTAATGTGGACAATGATCTTCAGTGAAAAATTGGAAGCCAAGCCAATCTTTTCTCATCAGCAATACTAGACTTGAACTCAGAAATCTCTGTAGAATTTGGCCTGGACATGTTTTCTGGCATTATTCATGCACATCAGATGCAGTATCAGACATAGTGCAGATGATATTCAGTCATTCCTGGAAGGGTTTCCAAAGCAATAGCAAATATGGAACAGGGAGAAAAAAGAGTAAGCAATAAATGATTTACACTGACTTCTTCACAGACTGAACCCAGCTACCTATAAAATCCATTTCTATTTCTCCCTGGGATTTCTTTCCACTATACATTAATTAAAAAAATCCTCTCGTCTGACATTTCAGAATGACTTTTGCATTACTTCACCTGATTATTTTTAAAGCCACTGAAATCCCTTATTTGTTTTTTGCCTGCTTGAAGTGTCATGTAGGTATAGCAGTAAACTAACATAATATCTCTACTTGTAAGGGAAATGCTGGAAGTTCACTTCAGAATTTGTAAGGGGAAAAAGATCTATTTATTGCAACTGTTAGAAATTAAGTTTATTATATAGCCTTACAGATCAAATAAAATGTACAGTCGCCTTGCTGCTTAATTGTTTAACTGTAACAGGAAACTCTCCTCAGAAAAAAAATGACCATAGACTATATACCCATGATGGTGAACCTATGGCGCACGTGCCACAGGTGGCACGCGGAGCCATATCTGTGGGCATGCAAGCATTGCCCTAGTTCAGTTCCAGCACGCATGTGCGCACCGGCCACCTGATTTTCAGGCCTTCCGGGCCCACCGGAAGTCGGGAAAAAGGCTGTTTCTGGCCTCCAGAGAGCCTCCGGGGGTTGGGATGTGGGAAAGGCCGTTTTTGCCCTCCCCAGGCTCCAGGAAAGTCTCTGGAGCCTGGTAAGAGCAAAAAACAAGCCTAACGGGCCCACTATGCCATTATGTACCAAAAGTAGGGGTAGTGCGGGGGGGGGCGTGCATGCATGGTGGGGGCGGGGCACATTGAATTATGGGTGTTGGCATGCACACGCACAACCCCCCCATGTGAGCCCGCTTTTGGCACGTGACAGCAAAAAGGTTAGCCATCACTGCTATATATCATAGATTATACCTAGTAAATTTTTAAAAACTGCCATCTGCTGGCTGAAGACCTCTGTAGATTTTGCAATACAAAATACATTCCAACATATATTCCAACAGCAACCATTATGCTTTTGCAGGAAAACATTATTTGTGATAGTATATTTTTACTTCCCTTATATTAAAAATGACCAAAATGGCACAAATATGAAAACACTATAATGTGTACTGTAATTAAAATAACAGTTCCTATAGCAAAATATTAAATATGACAATAAACCATGAGTTAAAATTTGTCATAATGTCTTTTTTTCAATGCTGACTTCAGTGGTAGGATATTTTACAAAGAAAGTACCTGTGACTGTGCCCATCAAACTGATAAGAGAATGTCGCCAAAAAGACCTTTACAACAAATCTTAAAAGTCAAATTGGTTCAAAATGTGATAGTGATTCATTAGACAGGTAGGCTCTAAGTCACTGGTAGCTTTAACAATTTAAAGTACCACCTTGAATTAACCTGGAAAACAATTGGCAAGCAGTATTCATCTTTCAGTGTTCCTGATATAATGCACTAGTTATCAGTCTCACTATCACATTTTACACCAATTAAAATGACTTGACATTCTTGAATTGTAGCCTTATATAGAGGACATTGAAAGGGTGATCTAACTAAAAAGCTCAGATAACTGAAGCCAAGATCAGACTGACTAAGGAAATATTGTAGCCAATGCATTGAACCAAGGTATAAAATTGTGTGGGTATTGAATGGAAACAAGAAGTACTTTGGTGATCATGATAAACACCAAAAGAGATAATAGGAAGATGCTGTTTAGAGACCAAGGAGTGGGTTAGGCAAAGGAATCCTGAGAACATTGTTTTTCAACCTTGCCAACTTGAAGATGCATAGATTTCAACTCCAACTTCTGATGATAGCTGGGGAATTATGGGAGTTGAAGTCCACACACCTTCAAGCTGCCAAGGTTGAGAAATACTGCCTTACAAATTTAGCTGAGTCGCAAATCTAATGTGCCCTCAGCACTGTTTACTGGTCCTCCAATGTATCTCACGAGCCTAAGTAATCTCCTAGAGACCCAAATTCCTCATGTCTCTTGTGAGATTATAGTGATTGCTTTACTGATTTCAGATCAGAAAGATACTGGAAGTTTTCCAACTTATTAGTGAGTCATTTTCACAGCAGGGTGGCAGCCTGTAGTCTGATAATATCTCAAATAATTGCTGAATCTACTGCAATTGTTCATTTAAAAAGATATGTATAAAATCAAATGAAAATAAACCTGTATAGTTCAAAGAGAAATATCTTTATTTCAGGAGTGAGCACAGTGATGCATCCCTCACAATTCCTTTTCATCTGAAGGAATAAGCATTTGGCATCTCATTAATCTCCCTTCCTTTCTTTCCTCCGCTTTTTTCTCCAGAATGTTGCCAAGTCATTTTCAAGACACATTCAGTAACCAGAAAAATGCCCAAACAAAGCCACTCAGCCTGCTGCTCATTTGGATAAAGTTAATTACAGCGCAGATTAGAATCTGCAAAGCTTGATTAGTGTTAGAGAGACATAGAGAAACACATCATCCTTTGGGAGATTCACATACCACCTACCTCTTACTTCTTTTTTGTTGTTTCTTCTTTTGTTGTTATTTGTTGTTCTTACTCTTAATTGTTTTGTTTTCTCATATCCTAGGTGTTTGGCAAAGCATCCGGATTAGAGAGCTGTGTTGCCTAAAGATAGAGTATGCTGCTCTTCTCATTCATCTGGAACAATTTTAATTCAAGAAGAAATTAAGCCACATCATTCAGTTATTTCCGAGATGTAAACTTGAATTCACCAAACAGTCACAGTAAGTAAGGCAAGTGCTGTGACAGAAGCAACAGCAATGCCACTAGGTAACACACACACTTTCACATTCTTCAGAATTCTTCTTCAAGAAGACCCTTAAATGGAAAGAAAAAATATCTGTTTAGCTGTTTCCAAATTATTAGTTTGTAGCAATCCTGAAGTAAAATGCAAGTTGTCTATTTCAGATATAATTTATTTACTTATTTATTTATTTTATTTTATTTCAAATTTATATACCGCACCTTCTCCCAAGGGACTCAGAGCGGTGTACAGCCAGATAAAAACATACAATACAAACATTAAGAACAATTAAAAGAATATATTAATTTGGCCCCAGTTTAAAATGACAAACCAATTAAAAATTAAAAATTTAAAAATATGTTAAGCCAGCCCGGCTTGATGAAAAAAGAAAGTTTTAAGGGCACGGCGGAAGGCACCGAGGTCTTGGATTCTCCTTATCTCAGGGGGCAGCTGGTTCCATAGGGTAGGTGCCCCCACAGAGAAGGCCCTCCCCCTGGGGGTCACCAGCCTACGTTGTTTGGCTGATGGCACCCCGAGGAGGCCCTCTCTGTGGGAGCGCACGGGTTGATGGGAAGTTGTCGGTAGCAGCAGGCGGTCTCGAAGATAACAGGGTCCTATGCCATGGAACGCTTTAAAGGTGGAACCAACACCTTGAAGCGCACCCGGAAGACCACTGGGAGCCAGTGCAGCTCGCACAGGAGCGGTGTTATGTGGGAGCGCCATGCAGCTCCCGTAATTACCCGCACGGCCGCATTCTGGACCAGTTGGAGCCTCCGGGTGCTCTTCAAGGGGAGCCCCATGTAGAGAGCATTGCAGTAGTCCAGGCGAGAGGTGACGAGGGCATGAGTGACTGTGCACATGGAATCCCAATCAAGAAAGGGTCGCAACTGGCGAATCAGGTGAACCTGACAAAAGGTCCCCCTGGCTACAGCCGTCAGATGTTCCTCCAAGGACAGCTGCATATCCAGGAGGACTCCCAGATTGCGCGCTCTCTCCGAGGGGGCCAAAGACTCACCCCCAATAGTCAGCGATGGAGTCAGCTGACTATATTGGGATGCCGGGAACCACAGCCACTCAGTCTTGGAAGGGTTGCGCTTGAGCCTGTTCCTCCCCATCCAAATCCGCACAGCCTCCAGGCACTGAGACATCACTTCAAGGGCATCGTTGGGGTGGCCTGGGGTGGAGATGTACAGCTGGGTGTCATCAGGGTACTGGTGGTACTTCACCCCAAAGCCACGGATGATCTCACCCAGCAGCTTCACATAAATGTTGAACAAAAGGGGCGAGATGACCGACCCCTGAGGCACTCCACAGATGAGAGGCCTCGAGGTCGACCTCTGCCCCCGTGCCAACACAAACTGCGACCGGTCAGAGAGAAAGGAGGAGAACCACCAAACACAGTGCCTCCCATCCCCAACTCTTCCAACCGGTGCAGCATGATACCATGGTCGATGGTATCAAAAGCCGCTGAAAGGTCTAACAGGGCTAGAACAGAGGAGTAACCCCTGTCCCGAGCCCTCCAGAGATCATCTACCAACGCGACCAATGCCGTTTCCGTGCTGTGCCCAGGCCTGAAACCCGACTGGAATGGATCTAGATAAGACGTTTCCTCCAGGAATTGTGGAAACTGTCGCGTGACCACACTCTCAACAACCTTTGCCATGAAGCGAAGGTTGGAGATAAGACGGTAGTTGGCCAATACTGCCGGGTCCAGGGAGGGCTTCTTGAGGAGAGGCCTCACCACTGCCTCTTTCAAGGCTGTGGGGAAGTAACCCTCACTCAACGAAGCATTAATAATTCCTTGGAGCCAGCCTCGTGTAACCTCCCAGGAAGCCAGTACTAACCAGGAGGGACACAGATCCAGTAAACATGTGGCCGCACTAAGTCTCCCCAAAGTCCTGTCCACGTCATCAGGGGTCACAGAGTCAAACTCTTCCCAGATAACGTTCTGAAGACTATTCCTCGCCATCCTGCCCGAATCTACCCAGTCAGAGTCCAAATCCCCCCAGATCTGAGCGATTTTGTCATACAGATTTTGTCTGAAATCCTCAGCCCTGCCTTCCAGGGGGTCCTCCCACGCTCCCAGTTGAAGCAGGGAGCGGGTCACCCTGAACAGGGTGGCCAGACGATTTTCTGATGACGCAATAAGAGTGGAAAAGTAATTAAACTTTGCCGCTTTTATCGCCATTAAGTAGGTCTTAATATGCGACCTTACTAGTGTCTGGTCAGATTCAGCGAGACTGGCCCTCCAACCACTCTCCAGGCGTCTTTTCCGGTGCTTCATCTCCCTCAGCTCCTCGGTAAACCAAGGAGCCGCGAGGGATCGGCACCAAGTCAGAGGCATGACTTGATCCAAGGCCCCACCAGCCGCCTGATCCCAGGCAGCCACCAGGTCTTCGGCCGAGTCATGTGCCAGATCTTCAGGAGGTGGCTCAAGCTCCATCTGGAACCTCTCAGGATCCATCAGGCGCCTGGGGAGGACCCATCTTATTGGCTCCGCCTCCCTGCGGTGGGGTGTAGCGGTTCGAAGATCCAGGCGAAGGAGCAAGTGATCTGACCATGACAAGGGTTCCATGTCTATATCCCCTATAACAAGACCACTCAACCACTGGCCAGAGACAAAAATCAAGTCCAGAGTGTGACCCCCCCTGTGGGTGAGGCCATGAACTATCTGGGTCAGGTCCATGGCCGTCATGGAAGCCATGAACTCCCGAGCCATCTCGGATGTTTCACCAATGGACGGCAAGTTGAAATCACCCATGACCATAAGCCTGGGTGTATCAACTGCCACCATGGCTATCACGTTGAGGAGCTCGGGCACGGCCATTGCCATGCAGCAGGGAGCCAGGTATGCAAGCAACAAGCCCATCTGAACCCCATGATCCTATCTCACAAAGAGGGATTCACATCCGGCAATCTGTGCATAGTGGTCTCCATCGGACCAAGACCTTCGTTAATAATAACTGCCACCCCCTGCCCCTCCCCTGGGCCCTTGGCTGATGGAATGCTCTGAAGCCTGGTGGGCACATCTCAACCAGGGGAACCCCTCCCTCCGGGCCCAACCAGGTCTCCATAATACCCGCCAAGTCCGCTCCCCTCTCCTGTATAAGATCGTGGATAACGGGGGCCTTATTTACCATGGACCTGGCGTTGCACAGCATCAGCCGAAGGCCCAGATCCTGAATATCTGAGCCACTTAGTATCCGAGAGGAGCCTTGGAGACCGGGGCGCGCAATAGCTCTCAAACAGCGAGTGCACTCCCACAACACGTGATATGGTCTCCTGCTCCCGCCATATCTGCCCCTCCCATCCACCGTGCTAATGGTCCATCCCTCATTGGTATAGCCCTCCATACCCTCCCCAATCCCTCGTCCAGCACCCTCTAAACCATTGCCCCGTACCGGACTCGGCTCCAACCTTAGTGGATTTCCCCCCCCATCCCCTTTGGTCATTCTCTCAGTTCCCCTTAAAAGATTGTTAAAAAAACCCCTCCCTGAACCCTTTAAAATCTTATTTAAAAACTTCCCCAAAAAACCCCACAAGCCCTTCCTCGCGCCATGCCATCTCTCAGGATTCCAAAATCCGTCATCGAGATAGGCCCTCGATAAAGTGGAGGGCCAAACCTGCAAGAGGGGGGAATCTTGCAGGGCAAGGAGTTCAGACACTGAATACATCAAATTGTTAGGGGTGAGAAAAGTCCATGGTCGGGAGACCACCATGATGTTATAGTACAGGGGAAAGAGTTCCAGTCCATGGCACAGGCAACCGGGCTCCATTGCCCTCTCACAGCAATGGAGAGGGAGATATATGCCATCCGACCCCCGGAAGTTTCTTGGCCAACCGTCCTCTCACAGAAGCCGACCAATAAAACTTTGATGGACACCGGGAGTGAAAGCAGCCATACACCGACTCCCACCGGCCTCGAGTCCATAGATCCAGTTCTCCATATGGGTTAGGAGAAGTCAGAAAGCCCAATCCTCCAGCTCATGAGCAGGATTTAGTTCGAAATTTAGTTCAGGAGAAATCTTGCAAAGGCAGGAGATTCAGAGATGGCTTGATGGAAATGGGGGAAAGTAGGAACAGCTCAGCAGGCCAGGATAGGTTGGATAGTTATAACCATAATAAGGCCAACAAGGCCTCAGCTCGGTAGAAACAGGAGGGAGGGGAGGGGGGAAGTATAGGCAGCAAGTGCCAATAGCCATTTTCCAGCCCCCTCAATCTCTCACAGCTTCCAATTGATGAAACATAGCACTCCCCAGTTTTGCCCCCTCCAGCTCACCATGGAGGTCTCCGGGTCTGCATGGGGGCAGCCCTGCCCCCAAGGGCCAAACACCCTCCAGCCACCAGGGAAATCCAATTTTACTGCTGCTGCCAAGAGTCCCACACCATCTCAGTTGGTCTGCAGGCCTTTAGGAAGCCGCCCTGGCACCAGCCGCCATCCTTGCCGACCGCCATTGCAGATACCATCGCCGCCACCGACACTGTCGCCATTGGCCGTCCCACAGCCGCCCCTAGCCTCCACAGATCTTTCTCGAGGCATCCAGGGGCATGGGAAGACTCTGCAGGGGGCCTCAGTGTCGCCATCGTCGGATGTCGCTGTCGCCGCCCCGCCAACCACCAGGTAACCGCTGGGACGGATTGGATTTCACATGCTTGGAAGCAGAAGCTGTAGGATAACTTATTTTATACTTTGCCCTGTGAATATAATTTTGATGATGATGAATTTGAAGGACGGCACACAAATTTTTAAAACAAACAAATGAACAAAGTAGTACACTATTTGCAATTTTTTCTGTACACACTGCTGTTCCAAGATCTGCCTTTTAAAGAGATAATTCATTAAGAATAATTAAGAATGCATCTATCATAATTATGACACCACCTATAATTTCTCCTTCTTTTTTCCCCTTTTTTCCTTTTGTTTCCTAAACAAACCAGATGTCAAAAAGGTTAATCAATCTGGAAGAGTTTGCATTTTTGACATTTAGTTTCTTTAGGAATGCCACTATGGAGTTTCCATATTTTGAAAGTTTTAATGGTCAACATGACCATTACTTTTGGTGTTAGAAAAACTGGTACTGATTTTGCATTGTTATTCCATTCAAACCTGTCTGGAATGTATACAATTTTTAATGTAATTTGGAGAGGGAAAGGTTAATTATTAAATGCAAACATTTGTTTAGTGTCCATTTGAAATTACTGAAAAAAGTGACATATAACTGATCTTCATGCTTACAACCATTGCAGCATCCCGACTGCCTACATGATTAAAATTCAGACCCTTGGCAACTGGCACGTATTTATGACAGTTGAATCATCCCAGGGTCATGTGACTGCCATTTGGAACTTTCCAACAAGCAAAGTCAGTAGAGGAAGCCATATTAATTTAATGACAGCATGATTCACTTAACAAATGCTAAGATTCACTGAACAACTGTGGCAAAAAGCTCATAACCTTGGGCATGACTCACTTATCATGTGCCTTGTTTAGGAACAGAAATTCTGATCCAAATTGTAGTTATAAGTCAAGGACTGCCTGCATCCTGTAAGCATTTTTCCCCCTTCTCTGTCCTGTGTCCTATATATCTACTATATATATCTATTAGCTGAAACTGACTACAGAAAATTGAGAAACTAGATTCAATCTGGGACACTAGTAAATCAGATAATGTCACCTGAAGTATTACCAAATGCCACATTAAGCTTTGCTCCTTGACATCACTCTCCATGCAACAATAAAGTTAAGAGATTGTTCTCTATCTGAAACATGGAGAAATGTCAGGCAGATTGTAAGAGCATGCTTTCTTGATTCATGGAGAAATATGATTCCCTTTTTCTAAAGGAGAAATATACTGAGTGGTTGAACGAAGTCACGTTTGCTGATATACTGAATGAGGTGCAGGCAAGGGAAACTTGTATGAATAGGAGGGAGCAAAGCCTGCGGGAAGGAAAAAAATATTTTGGCTTAGGCCACCAGTTATTGGTTGCAAAATTCAAACAGACATTAAATGTCAACAAAAAAATAAAGATGCTCCTAATTTTTTCTCACCATAAAATGATTGGCTGGTAGTTTTATTTTAGAGGTAAGAGCAGGACTTGTGTTAAGGCCCTCAATATTTTCAATGTTCACAATGAGTTTGAGTAGCATGCGAGTTAAAAACATACATCAATACAATAACAGAGCAGGGTTGGCCTTTGGAGATTCTCAGTCATCCAGGTCCCAAAAATGCTTTTTTCAAGAGGCAACTTTCTGGTTTTTGTTTGAAAGGCATTTCACTTCTCATTCAAGAAGCTTCTTTAGGTCTGACTGGATGGTGGGGGAATGAAAGGATTTATACTCCTTACAGTATAATTTGTTAAATGAATCATGCTATCATTAAATGATCAGCTGTCTGCAAGGAGTATAAATCCTTCCATTTCCTCACCATCCAGTCAGAGCTGAAGAAGCTTCTTGGGTGAGAAGCAAAACGTCTTCAAAGAAAACTTTCTGAAAAATCAGAAAGTCCAGTTGCCTCTTAAAAAAGCACCTTTGGGACAGAGTAAGATTGGGTTAGTTAAACTCCAGTGGGATGCTACCAAGGAAGGAGATGGCGGTTAAGCAATTGAAAATATGTGTGTATATATAGTTACATAAACAAATATATATATATATATATATATATATATATATATATATATATATATATATATATATGTGTGTGTGTGTGTGTGTGTGTGTGTGTGTGTGTGTGTATTTGTATAGACACATACACACAAACACACACTGTTTTAAAGTATTCCAAGTATGTTGATTTTTTCTGGATCAGCAGTAATAATGGAGAGAGATGGTTCCTCAGATAACCAGAATGCCTACTATGAAGAACTTTATAGGTAACAACCAGTATCTTGAGTTACACCATGAAAGTTTGTTGGTAATCAGCAGAACTCTGTATTCTGGACATGCTATAAACTTAATTCAATAACTTCAACCCAATTATTTTCTCAACAACAATTCTATAAAAGGGAAGCTTGGAGATTGGATGAAAATTGCCCAGAAATGTTTGGCTCAGTGATGGCATCCACCATTTTTTTTCAAGCAGGTGGGATCACTCTAACTCAAAGATGCATATACTACCCAAAGACTAAACCTTGTGTCACCTGTTGGGAGGCTTTTAGACAGGAAGGGCATGCATCTAATGGAAAAAGCAGTTAGTTTAACAGTCCCAGTGAACCTGTCTGTTTTCTCAACGGTTTCAGAATGATGCATTTGCCAAGTAATAGGGTAACAGTTGACTCATTCAGACTTGTCCAGTTAGTGTTCATTTTCAAGATAAGCAACATTATTCTCCAGTAGCTAGAATTCTCCTGATATTTTTATGAAGATTCTCTGCAGTACGTATAGTCACATACTTGGCATTGCTTTATGCAATTTACTAGCAACACATAATGGCCAATTTATCTCAACATATAATGGCCAAGAATTCTGGATGTTACAATCCTAACAGATTAGAGACGACTGCTGCAGGCTAGTTGTTTTTGGTCACTGTTACAAGGAGCCTTCCAAATAGGGCTTCTTTTTGTGATCAAAGGAACTTCGTCTGTCCATTCTGAGTTTAAAATTGCCCTGTAAAGCTGTATGCAACTTTATTATGATAGGTAGTGAATCTGGAACTAAAATGCATTCATTGGAATCATTCATCCCCAAATTGTTTGTTATGTTACAAATTGCTTGCATTTGTTTGACCAATCAGTTCCATTTCTCATATTTTATCAGAAAATATGTTCTCATATTTTATCATCTTCTCATATTTTATCAGAAAAAAAGAGAAAATAATTCTGGTCTCTTTCTTTTCTCCCTTCAAACCTCTGCACCATGCTGAGTTCTGCATAATGTTAAGAGGTGGCAGCAGTATTTAAATAAAGTTTACTTTCATCCTAATATTACTCCAAGGAACCAATTGGCTTGTTTCAGATAATATTATACTGAACTTTTCCTTGGATTAATTATCTGTGTCCAACTATTTTATTGCTATTTTCCCCTCAGCCTTATTTAAATGCTGATTTTTTGAAAGGAGACTCCTAGTCTTTAAAGAGCAAATCCAAATGCACTTTATTATAAGAGGTGGTAGGAGAGAAAAGAACACATATATGAAATCAACATTGAGTTGCTTAAAACTTTTCCTCCTCTTTGATACAGTATGAAGACTTCAAGGAACATAGAAGATGTATTTGAATTCATTTTAGTTGCTAAATGAAGATAGAAGGGAATTTTTGAAATCACAACAAATGAAATTGATAAGGTAGTTTTTTTTTAAAAGAAAAGAAAAGAAAGGAGAACATTGTGGAAACTTTATGTAATTGTATAACTAAAACCACAAGCAAGAATTATTTGAATGACTAGTTTATTTTTCCCTGTATTGCATTTCTCTGATGGTTATCCTGACACTCTGAATATCATCTTAAATCGGTAGCAAAAACCAAAGATATCAAACTTAGAAATTTTTTTTTCTAATCACAGAGACTGTACACTTCAAAATGCAGATGGCAGATTTTATGGTCTATGGCCTGATCTTTTCTCAAATTTCGTGGATACAAAAACTCAGAAGGGTGAAAAATACTTGGAATTGCTCAGCTTATGGAAAAGTTTAAACTCAAAAATCTGCATCTACAGACTCTGATATATTCCAAACTGGCCCTAAAAGGATGCCTTAGATTAGTGTTTTTCAAATTTGGCACCTTAAGATGTGCAGACTTCAATTCACAGAATTCTCCAGCCAGAATTTTGATGGGGATGGGGGTGGTTCTGGGAGTTGAAGTCCATGTAATGCATCTTAAGATTGCCAGTTCTGAAAATAAAACAAAACACTGCTTTAGACTATATAATAATGTGCTGGGTTTGCGAACTAATTATAGTAAATCCTGGTGCAGTTGTGATTGGAAAAGTTAGTATGTCATCAAATGCTATACAGCATTTGTTTTAGAAAAGAACATCCTAGATGGAAACTAGACCAAGGGATACATGTGCATTTGAAGCATTGTGACTATGCAAAGCTTTCCAAAAAAGTCCTTCACACTATTATTTTCCATTCTTCATTTCATTTATTGTTAAAATATTTACAAAGCTCATGGAGTTGCTTCAGAAACTGTTTCTAATTTTCTCTATATGTGTGTACATGCACAGTGAATGGTACAAAAGTAAAGCAAAGTAGCTGTGTATAAACATGCATTGGGAGACAGCTCACATCAGCTTCCAAAGCAGACTTGTGAAGCTTGCAAAAAGTGATTGCTTTAATGAATCAGAAACAGGTATTTTGTATGCGCTACCACACGTTGCAAATCACCTCTTTTGAAGGCTTTGTACAGCCCAATTAATTATCACTTAGCCTGAGAAAAATGGAGAAACACAGAGAGAACAGAATATATCAGCTTCTATGGGAGCTGCTTTGGTTGCTTTCAGCAGTGTTTTCACTATGATCACCCTGCATAGTTGCAAATAAAAAAAATATATAGCTTAATATTAGGGTTGTTCAGATGATGATTCACTCAAGGGAGATTCGATCAAATCATCCCTTCAAACTTCAGGTTAGAACCAAATTAAAGCAAATGCTTTAAAATTGATTTAGAGAGGTTCCAAAAGGATCTGAAGGGCCAATGGATTGTCTGGCTTTAACTTTCATTCTATAAACAGACAAAGATATGTATGGGGGTCTTGGCTAATGTAATGGGATCTCTGATATTACTATAAATACCTTCTACAGCAATTTATCACCACTCAAACCCTGCCTATCAGAGGTTTTGTAGGAAGATTGTTCCATCACACTCACTTTTTTTGTTAGGACTTGTTTAAACAGCTGTTGAGCCCGACATCAGCTCGATACGTTTGTCAGTAGGAGAGGCATCTAAGGATGTTTAGAGAGAGGAAGGGAAAAATTGAGAATGGACCTCAGATATACTCTGCGATGCTTTTTTAAAAAATCAGGACTTGTTTTCTTCTTAAATAAGCTACCTTTTCCCGACACCACTTCTTTTATCTTTTATTTTTCTTTACTTCTCTACTTACTTGCCTGACTTGTAGTATAGCCTCTGTTAGTTTTTGGGTCTATTCTATTTGCAGTTCTTCAGATTTTTAAGTCGTCTTTTCAGTTTCCATGTTCACCCTCCACATTTAAAAACAAAACTTCTTTTCTTGCCTTCCATACACTATATCTTCTTTACTGAACGTGCCAGTTTCATCTTGTGTTTTGCTGTTGACAATATGCACAATGTAAGTTGTATGTGTGGTCTTACCCTCCATAGAACCATCGGGCCTGGCCATTCAAATTATAGTGGCAGGATTGAGTGCAGCAGGAATTCTTTTCATTTGTGTCTCTGCATCATTATTTTTCTCTCCTTACAACTAGGAGCAAGGCCAAAAGAAGTAAAATTCTGATCACTGAGATTTAATTTGCACCTGGCATACTATCTGTTTATAACTTCCCAAGACACAGCTATGACCATAAATTTCTGTATAAAAATAGCATTTATTTCATTTCAAGATGCTTGGCAGCAAAGAGGAACATGAATAGGTGTTGATCTTAGAAAAAGAACTGGCTTCAAAGAGTAAATGTAAATGAATCAAAGGACAAGTGTCCTAAAAGTAACAATATTATTATATTAAAATCATTCAAGAAGTATGTATGTGTGAGAAGTGTGTGTGTTTATTCTCAATGAATGAGTGAATATATGCAAATATATAAAGAGACAGAGTAAATTGGCAAGTGAATATATAGGGTCAGATAACTGGGCATGGTTTTTAATATACTCCTAATAAAAAATTCTAACACAGTCTGACTAATTATTAATCCTATATATCTACATGTGATCAATTCTTTCCTTAGTCCTAGAAATTTCTCATTCTATATAACAGGTTTTCTTTCTCCCCCAGACCCTCCTGCTTGAGAAGATTCCATGACAAAATTCTTAATCACATTCCTCTTTGGCTATTTAACATCGAAAGGGGAGGGGAGTTGCATTTACAGAGGAAATTTAGCTGAATGTCCTTCCATAATTTCCTTACTAGAAGTAAAGCTACAAAGATGCAGTCACTTGTGTGCGATTTCTAATTTAATATTCTATGGCTTATGAAGCTAGAAGTGACCATTACAACAGAATACAGATTTTTGAAATATTACACCTTTTTAGAAGTGTTATTATCATATATAATAATGGTCACACAGACATTTTGCACAAAAAAAAAAGGAGAAGAAGAAGAAGTGGAATTAGCTAATAGCATATGATTCCAAGGAGATGCTAATCTAATGCTAAAGACCTATGGAAACAAACTAGCCAGCCAGAAAAAAAAGAGGTCAGAGAATGATAATGGTGTTTATTTTTAAAATGGAGTAGGGCATTTTCTGCTTTGATTTAGCACAACATCTCTGTTGATACTTTGCTGGAAAACATGGAAGCTATAGTACTGTCTGTCCCTAATCTCTGCTTTAAATAAGATTCAGGTGAAATATTTCAAAAAATATATTGCATTGAAAATGTGAAAATATCCAAGTGAAACTTTGCAGGATTAATATTTTCTAATGTGTTATTTTCATTTCGGCCTGACCAAAAAAAAATGAAGTAGCTGCTGACATGTTGATGCTTCCCATTGATAGTTTGAATAATTTATCAAATCACATGTTGACTCTTAAATCAGTTCAAATTGAAAATGTTTTCTTTCAATCCTGGACCAGATTCAGACTGAATCTTGCTCTTTTCAGATCTGAAATCTGAGTAGATCTAAACTAATGATCACTTCATTCAGTCTTTTGCTTATGTCCTGTTGTTTTTATGCAGGAGTTCAAGACAGTATGTGTATGGTATTTCTTCCTATTTTCCCCCAAAGTAACAAACCTGCAAGGTAGATTGGGGTAAGAGTTTGTGGCTGGTACAAGTCACCCTGTGAGCTTCCACTGTGAAGGATGGACCCAGGTATCCCATGTACCAGTCCAATACCTTAACTATTGCACTATATTTGCTATATAAAATTAAGTAGTTTTCAGTGACCTCCTTCTAAGAAAACCAAATCTTGGTCAATTTTCCAGTAGTATTCCATGTTATCCTTTTCTTTACATTCTTTCATATATGCCTCTTTCTAATGGCTAAGGCACCTAGTTAGAAGGTAGGAGACTGTGAGATCTAGACCCAGCTCAAGCATAAAAGCCAGCTGCATGACTTTGGCCAGTCATTCTCTCAATTCAGGCTTGTGGTTATGGAGAATATGGGAGGAGGAAGGAGCATTTAGGCATGCTTCCCACCTTAGTTATTTATACAACGATAAAGGCAAAATAAATAAATAATTTAATAATAATAATAATAATAATAATAATAATAATAATAATAATAATAATAATTTCTGCCAGTATTACAACATTTAGCACATCAAGCAGAATGTTCAATGGCCATGGAAGGAATTATGGGAATTTGATCCTTCTTATCTGGAGAAGCCCAGATTAGGAAATAAGAATTGAATCATTAGTTTAAATATGGCTATGATCAAACCCAGGTAGGTGGAATGTAGAATGAGCTTACTTTACCCACAGCTACATGGACAGCCTAGATATAGGGTCTTTTACTGGTTGTTGTGGGTGTTTGCATTTCTATTTCAAATATTTCCTCCCAAACTTAGATTCTACTGTTATGTCAGTATTTTTGTTGGTCATAGCAAGGAATCAGTGGTTTGTGGAGGTAATGAGGAACTAGCGACTAAGACAGCGACTAATGAGGAACTAGAGACTGAGAAGGATCATTTAACATTTTTTAAAATCAAGCTATGCCTATTACAGAGCCTAGGAGACGTTCATTTTTTAAAATACTAGAAATGAAGGAACTTTATACAAGCCTCTCACCTCAGCTGTCTCTTGTCCTCTTTTTAATCTGCTTAGGGCTAATATGCTGCTTTATTAAAGGGTAAATGGAGTTATATAGTAATTGCTACCACAAAACATCAGCAGAAATCTTTCCCTTAATCTCTGCCCCTGCTGAGGTTTTCCATTTCTTTATTCGTGCACGGAATGCAAAGTAAGCTTTGAAAGAAGTGAAAGTTGGACACAAGGCTCAGGAAATTAGTGTTCGTTTTGAACCAGCAGAATGTCACCCTTGGGATTTGGGGGTTCTTGTGTATTCTATAGCTGAAGTTCTGACTATTATTGCTCTATCTAGTTACCTACAATTAATAGCCTACAATTTACATTCCCCACTATAGCCATATCTGATCTTTCTATAAAGAATGGATGAGAAAGTAATTTTGCTTTCTTATGTTGTCCTTTTTCTGACAACTAAAGGAAGTGGGGTGGAGTTTCTTCCCTCATATTATCCCCACAATGAGATAGTGAGTTCCGTGGTCAAGTAGAGATTCAACCTGGGTCTCTCCAGTCAAAATTAAATCATTTCACATAAATATTCACACTTCTACTCACTAACATGGTAATGTTACCTTGTTAACATTAATATACACATTTATGTTTTTAACTATACTCATCCTGCACCCTGCCTTTGTTGCTGATTATCTTCTGCAACTGTAGTAAACAATAGGAGCAATTATTCAGAGGAGGAGTTGGTGATAGGGAGAGTGACAAGAAAGTGGCTGGGCAGTTGGGGAGACAAATCTAGAAAATGGTATGACAGCAAGGCAGAGGAAAGGAGGTGAAGACAAAAATGGCAAAGAGTAGAGATACGGAGGATATGGAGAAAGGAAAGCTGGAAGATTGAGAAAACAGTAGGATGTCACATGAATATCTTGTGATCTTTGCGCATGTCCAAGATGGCGGTGCCCGCTGAGATCGCGATCTGAGGACGGGGTGCCGACTTATCTTTTGGGTCCTTCGGGGGTCGTTTTGGAGATCCGAGACCCCAGGACCGGTTAGGGGAGCTCCCTGCCAGCACGGAGAGGGTTCTTTCTTCCTCCATGACTGAGCAGCGAGGAAGAGCGATGTCGGGAGCGGCGGGCAGCTCAGCTCGGCGGTGTTGGCGTTTTCCGCAGCCGGAGGCCATCTGGATGTTGGAACAGCGAGACTCTCAACCCGGGGGGTTGCCCGAAGAGCTGTAAAACATGTCGGGCACCCCTGAAGATCTTTGGGACACCGCCAGGCTTGTTTGGTGCCGGCAACGATGACGCGGAGGGCGCTGGCAACCCCCCCCTTGGAGTTGGAGCAGGGGGGACAATGAAACATCAAGGGCACTGGCAACCCCCCCCGGAGTTGGAGACGGGGGTGGCAATAAAACAACAAGAGGACGCTGGCGACCCTCCCCCCCTTGGAACTGGAGTTGGAGTTGTGGGGGGGCAATGCAACGAAACGAAATAACAAGAGCAGGAGACTTGCAACCAGGGTTGGGGCTAGGACCTGGTGTGAGATCTTTTCCCAGGCCTAGGAGGCCTCAAACTGTGGTTGTGTGAGGGCTGGGGGCTTGAGACAACTGCCCCACTTTTTGCCCCATTTCTCTTTCCTCCAGCGTTCCCTTTAAGACCGGGCCCAATTGCACCAGCTGTTAGCCCGTGGGACTAACCTGGCTATGCTTATACCATCTAAACCCCCCTGACTATGGAGAGGGCTATTCCATCTGAAATGGAAGGATGGTACATTGCTGCATCCCGTCGGCTGAGGGGGCTGGACATCAGTTGACCACCGTGAGAGGGTGGCCTGGATGTCGGGGCCCCTGGGGGCTGAACCGGGATGATTCTACATATATGTACTTTGTCAGCGGAGGGGATTTGACCATTGGACCAAGCGCCGTGAGAGGGCAGTTTTTGGACCTGACCCCCAGACGCTGCCTGTTTCATTGGTTCATCTCTGCCATCTCACCACAAGAGAGAGCTGACCAGCTGACCTAACCACCATGAGAGAGTGGTAGGATCTATTGCCCCTCCTTGGATTGTGGTCGTCTTGGTTCTGTACTTTGTCCCCTGTTGTGAGGGGACAGTGGACTTGGTCCTGTAAATATGTTTCTGAGATCCCCCATTTCTTTGTCTTCTCCCCTGGTTCTTTTATAGACCCTTAGGATATGGTTGTGCTACCCGTTTGGCTAAGATGTACTCAGCGGTGGAGCTTCTTGGTCTGCGAGACTCCCTCCTCTCGCAGGCTTGGCCCTCCACTCTATCGAGGGCCTACCTCAATGACGGGCTTTGGAACCCCGAGAGGTGGCATGCCTGGCATGCCACAAAGAGGAGGCTGCGGGGTTTTTTAAAACTGTCTTTGTCTACTTTTAAGGGGTTTGGGGAGGGGGGAGGGGGGTTGGACAGGAACTAGGGTCGTGGGTTTGGGGGATAACCCACTTAGGGGAGGGTCGGGCCGGGCCGGGATGCGCGGTGGGTGGTGGGAGGATCTGGGGGTAATAGGGGGGGGGGGTCAAGCTTGTCCAGACTGTGTTTCCATCATTGGTACTGTGAGTGGGAGGGGTAGATATGGCGGGAGCAGGGGGCCATATCATGTTAAGGGAGCACGCACCCGCTGTCTTCAAGCAGTAGGGTGCTCCGGCCCCAAAGCTCTACTCGTTTTCCAGGTTGCACAGACCCTCAGGGTCTGGGCCTTCGACTGATGTTGTGCAACACCAGGTCTGTAGTAAATAAAGCCCCCCTCATTTGTGATCTTATTCAGGAGGGGGTAGCGGACCTGGTGGGTATTACGGAGACCTGGTTGGGCCCGGAGGGAGGGGTCCCTCTGGTAGAAATGTGCCCACCAGGCTTCCACGCATTCCATCATCCGAGGCCTCAGGGGAGGGGCGGGGGAGTAGCGGTTATTATTAGAGAAGACCTTAGGCCGAGGGAGACCACTGTTCCTCAGACGGCCGGTTGTGAGTCCCTCCTTGTGAAGTGGAGTCATGGGGTTCAGATGGGCTTGTTGATCACGTACCTGGCTCCCTGCCACGTGGCTGCAGCCCTGCCCGAGCTACTCAATGTTATCGCCACGGTGGTGGTTGATACCCCCAGACTTATGGTCATGGGGGATTTTAACCTGCCGTCCGCGGGTGAGGCATCTGAGGTGGCTCCGGAGTTCATGGCTTCCATGACGGCCATGGACATGACCCAGCTAATTCATGGTCCTACGCACGGGGGGGAAACACACTGGACCTGGTTTTTGTCTCTGGACAGTGGTTGAGTGATCTTGAGATAGGGGACATAGTCATTGAGCCCTTGTCATGGTCGGATCACTCTCTCCTTCGCCTTGACCTTCGAACCGCGGTACCCCACCGCAGGGAGGCAGAACTGGTAAGATGGTACCGCCCCAGGTGCCTGATGGAACCTGATAGGTTCCAGATGGAGCTTGGGCCAATCCCCGAGGATCTTGCACACGCCTCGACTGGAGACCTAGTGGCCGCCTGAGATAGAGCGGCCGCTGGAGCTCTGGATCGAGTCATGCCTTTGCGGCCTCTGACCCAGCGCCGTTCTCACCTGGCTCCTTGGTTTACTGAGGAGCTGAGGGAGATGAAGCACCGGAAAAGACGCCTAGAGAGTAGTTGGAGGGCTAGTCTTTCTGAATCGGACCGGACACTGGTAAGATCTCATATTAAAAATTACCTAGTGGCGATAAAAGCAGCAAAATGTACCCATTTTGCTGCTCTTATTGCATCATCAGATAATCACCCGGCTGCCCTGTTTAGGGTGACCCGCTCCCTGCTCCACCAGGAAGCACGGGAGGACCCCTTGGAGGGAAGAGCCGAGGACTTTGTTCAATATCTGCATGACAAAATCACTCAGATTCGGGAAGGTCTGGACTCCGACTGGGTAGGTCCAGCGAAAGTGTCGGAGGCAGGTCTTGAGAATGTTATCTGGGACGAGTTTGATCCTGTGACCCCAGATGACGTGGACAGGATTCTGGGTAGATTGAATGCGACCACATGTTTGTTGGACCCGTGTCCCTCCTGGTTAGTACTGGCTTCCCGGGAGGTGACGCGAGACTGGCTCCAGGGGATTATAAATGCTTCGTTGGGTGAGGGTGACTTCCCCGCCGCCTTGAAGGAGGCGGTGGTGAGGCCTCTCCTCAAGAAGCCTTCCCTGGACCCAGCAGTATTGGCTAATTATTGTCCAGTCTCCAACCTTCACTTCGTTGCAAAGGTTGTTGAGAGTGTGGTTGCGCGACAGCTTCCCCAGTACCTGGATGAAACGTCGTATCTAGATCCGTTCCAGGCGGGTTTCAGGCCTGGGTACAGCACGGAAACGACATTGGTCGCGTTGGTTGATGATCTCTGGAGGGCTCGGGACAGGGGTTGCTCCTCTGTCTTGGTCCTGTTAGATCTCTCAGCGGCTTTTGATACCATTGGCCATGGTATCATGCTGCACCGGTTGGAAGAGTTGGGGGTGGGAGGCACCATATTACGGTGGTTCTCCTCCTTTCTCTCTGACCGGTCGCAGTCTGTGTTGACAGGGGGGCAGAGGTCAACCCCGAGGCCCCTCATATGTGGGGTGCCGCAGGGATCGGTCCTCTCGCCCGTTTGTTCAACATTTATGTAAAGCCACTGGGCGAGATCATCCATGGTTTCGGGGTGAAGTACCATCAGTACGCTGATGACACCCAGCTGTACATCTCCACCCCGGACCACTCCAACGATGCCCTTGAAGTAATGTCCCAGTGCCTGGAGGCTGTACGGATCTGGATAGGGAGGAACAGGCTCAGGCTCAACCCATCCAAGACTGAGTGGCTGTGGTTTCCGACGTCCCGATATAGTCAGCTGGTGCCATCGCTGACTATTGGGGGCGAATCATTGGCCCCCACGGAAAGGGCTCGCAACTTGGGCATCCTCCTGAATTCACGGTTGTCTTTAGAAGAGCACTTGACGGCCGTGACCGGGAGGATTTTTCACCAGGTTCGCCTGATCCGCCAGTTGCGCCCCTTTCTGGATCGGGACTCCCTACACACAGTCACTCATGCCCTTGTCACCTCTCGTCTGGACTATTGTAACGCTCTCTACATGGGGCTCCCCTTGAGGTGCACTCGGAGGCTCCAACTGGCGCAGAGTGTGGCTGCGCGGGTGGTTATGAGAGCAACGTGGAGCTCCCATGTAATACCTCTCCTGCGCGAGCTGCACTGGCTCCTGGTGATCTTCCGAGTGCGCTTCAAGGTTCTGGTTACCACCTTTAAAGCGCTCCATGGCTTAGGACCTGGTTATCTACAGGACCGCCTGCTACCACCAATAGCCTCCCACCGGCCAGTACACTCCCATAGAGAGGGGCTCCTCCGGGTGCCGTCAGCCAAACAATGTCGACTGGTGGCCCCTAGGGGGAGAGCCTTCTCTGTGGGGGCACCTACGATCTGGAACGAGCTCCCCCCGGAGATAAGGAGCATCCTGGATCTGCGCACCTTCCGTCGTGCGCTTAAAACATTTTTATTTCATCAGGCTGGCCTGGCCTAAATCTTCTCCCCTTTTAAATATAAATTTTAAATACAAATTTTAATTTGTTTAATTATGGGATATTTTAAAATTCAGCCAAATTATTTAATTCGTTTTTAATCTATTTTAAATTTTGTATCTCTGTGTTTTATCTTCTGGCTGTTCACCAGCCTGAATCCTTCGGGAGAAGGGCGGTATAGAAATTTAATAAAATAAAAATAAAATAAAATAAATAATACAGAATAGGAAGAAGGTTGTGGGTAAGTATGGGGAGGTGAGTAAGGCGGCTCAGAGGCTATGCCAAACTCCTAATAAATGCAGAAAGCACCCCATAAATTTTAGCTGTTTTAAGATTCCCAGTCAGATGAAATATTCTGATACTAACGGAGTACTAACTCTATCCTTACTGTAAGGTTACATTAACAATATCTTGCAAGTGTGACAATACCCTTTCCGTCCCATATGTACTTCTATTCTGAAAACTAGGAAGGGTTTCTTCTGAAGTAGCTTTCTCCACCTTCCTTTTTAAATCTCATATTTTGTTTATCAGATTTATTTAGCCTGTGGCTCGATAAGCAAGCACGCACACACACACACACACACACACACACACACACACACTGTTCTGCATATGCCAATTATATGTTTGGATTTGCTGACAATTCTCATGGCAGAAAAATAAGGAAGTACCTTGCATTGTTTCTTGGAAGACGAAACAATAAAACTTTAGTAGTCCCCCCTCCCCAAGGTATTTCTTCTGGCTTTTATTAGAGTACACCCTGAGTGGCTTAAAAAAGGTCAGTTAAACAGGAAAGTGGTTTTTTTCAGTTTTGGCATTTCTTAACAGTAAGCATTCTTAGCTGGGGGGAAAAATGGTGATAGAATTAAATGCATCTGTGAAGAATAAGCATTCTGATTCATTATAGTACTGTGCATTGAAAATAATGTATGAAAGAGAAACATCTCCCCTCCTCTGCTTTGCCTGTGGGCTTCTCTTCTATGTACAGCTTCAGGAACAATGTTAAGCACAGCAGGACATTAAATGCAATGGAAACACCCAGCAGAGTTTCCAGTCACAGGAGGTCCTTCACAGTCTCTGTAGGAACTGCATTTGCCTGTGCTTTTTTTTTTTCTTTGCAGGAAACAAGGTAACAAACAAGCAAAATGCATATCCTGCAATTTTAATTATGTGAATTAATCATAGTTGCTTATTTTGATGAGTTGATTCGGTTTCTCCTAACAAGGTGGAAGAGACAAGGAAGCACATGAGGAGGGCTTTCAAGCTTGTAACTGCAATACTACGGTCCATCAGCTTGCTTCTTAGAATGGATAGAAATGGAATGGAAATTTTCAGAATGCTGAATTTTGCACTTGTTGCTCTAAACATGTTGATTATTACATTATACCAGTGATGGCGAGCCTTTTCAGCACTGAGTGCCGAAAAGGGAGCACTGATTGTCAGGCCCGTGACCAGGAAGAGAAGCTGCCCAGGGGGCGTGTGCATGCCAGATAGGGTACTTTCGGTTTCCTGTGTGCGCATGGCACCGTCAAGCAAATCTTCTGGTTACTGCCGTGCACGCACACATGCCGACCAGCTCACGCCTGAAAACGGAAGACCAGCTCTTCCGGTTTCTGGCACTGCCACACGCACAAAGGCCAGCTGATCATCGTGTGTGCATGCATGCCAGAAACCCAGAAGAGGGATGGGCAATGCTGCACGTGCCAGGCAACATGGCTCCATGTGCCACTTTGGGCACATGTGTCATAGATTCGCCATCACGGCATTATATGTTTCAGTTATTGGGAAAGATTGAAAGCAGAGGAGAAGGGAACAGTAGAGGAAGAGGTGGTTAGATAGTGTCATCAACTCAATGAACATGAATTTGGGCAAATTCTGGGAGCCAGTGGAGGACGGGGGCCTGGCATGTTACGGTTCATGGAGTCACAAAGAGTTAGATATGACTTAGCAACTAAACACCACCACTTTTCAAATAGGTGATACCTCCAATATCTGATGATGGCACCCACACATACAAATTACTATACTGGAAGTGATATACCTTTATAACAATATTTGCTTGCAATTAGGTATGCTCAGATTGGTAATCATAGGGCAGTCCATGGCAGCTTTTCATCAGGTCATTTAAACATGGGAGCAGAATTGCTATGTGCCAAGTATGTTCCCAGTACATATATAGCTATGGAGCTCAGTGAGTTCTTTTAAATGTGCACTAATAACCGGGCCCGCAAGAAAATTTCTGCAACAAGTTCCAGTGGAATGAATATTGTACGAAACTTCCTGCTGGATTTTGTCCAGCATCTAAAAACTTCTCTGCTACTAATACAAATGTTAAGTCCTCAAGTGGTGAATGGTTTATGGCTGTCCTCTCCTTTTTACTGCTTATCTTAATAATTCATCCAAGCCCTCCCGCCCCTTCTTCTTGGGAAATTGCTCCACAATTTAATCAATCTCACAGACAAAAGCCAGCCAACCCTCTCTCATATTCAGCCTTTCTTCTGCTCAGTATAAGATCATTAGTCTTCATTTGAGTGGCTTGAACCAATCCTCAACTTCCACTACTTCTTTCTTCTCCTCTTTATCCTTCAGATGCTTTCAGGAGGTGATCTGCTAATCATTTTGTCATTGCTTTTCAGCTGAGCTAAGGATGCTCTTATTTTTTTCCTCTCATCAGTCAGTACTCCCTGTTCCTTTCGGCGTTCTTTGAGCTCTTCTGTGAACTCTTTTTTTGTTCATCAACAGTGTATTTCAAACATCAAGGGCTATTGTGGAAAACTCCAGTTCTATTCTAACTGACACTCAACAAATACAAGCTATCATCTCGCTCCTTGTTTAGGGGATGCTTCAGTGGTCAATAGCAAAATAAACTGTCATTCAAAGAAATATCAGGAATCTACTTGTTTCCTTTCCAATAGGCCAGAGCACCACAGGCCATTTCACACATCAATGCAGAACATTTTGATTATGAAGATCAGAAGTGGTTGAATTTTATAGTTTCTCTTATAACACTTCTCATTCTCCACATCCTAGAACTTATTTTTTCTCTCTCATTTTCCTATCACAGGAATTGTCTATTTCTATCTTTTCAGGTAGGCACCGTGTTTTTCAGAGAGCAGTTCAAAAATCAAAACATGAGTGGTGTGGAATTCAGCTTCCAGTTTAGCCAAGTGTGTGTGTGTGTGTGTGTGTGTGTATGTGTGTATACACATACACACACAATAATTTCTTGGGTGAAAAAAAAAATGAATATTTTTTTTAAAAAACGAAGGATTTTTTCTGCCTTTTTTTAAAAAATAAAAGCCTTATAAAGCAATCAGATGTGCTACCTAAGTCTTCTGAATAAAGCATAGTACAGAAATTATAGAGAAATGTTGGTGTTGCTATTTCATGGAACTAGGAGAAGAAAATAGTTAAGTTTATTTCCACTTTAGATGAAAATTCTTTTTAATCCTTGAACCACTCAGGCACCAGAGTATTCTAGAACCTGCAGGTTTTGTTTTTAATTAATGGTCTTAGATAAGTAAATCTTCTTCAGAAATCCTGGGGTTTGGCCTTCATCATACCCAGACAAGTATAGAGCTGGAATCCATAAAAAGTTTCACAACACCTGTCTAGGAGGACGATGAGCATTGTTGACTGATTTTAATTTTGTAATTGTAATGTAGAATACATGCATAAATATTACTATTTTCCCTGATTTTCAAGTAAAGTAATGTGCTCTACATGGAGCTATCCTTGACAGCATTTGGAAGCTATAACTGGTGAAGAGTGTGGTGGTGTGGGCAGCCTTTAAGGCTCCTAGAAAGCCTTACCGATGTTTCATGAGTTGTACTGGCTGCTGGTTTGCTTCTAGTAGCAATTCAAGGTGTTATTACCCATAAAGCCCTGCATGGCATGGGTCTAGGTTACTTCAGGAATTGTCTCATCCCAATGGGACAATCCCAACCCACCCACACTGGCACAGGAGGCATACTGCAGATCCCATTAGTCAAGGAATTTCATGGACTGGTGGAGTCTATGAGAAGAGCCTTCTCTGCCATGGCTCCTGCCCTTTGGAACAATTTGCCCCCTGAAGTGAGAAGTACTCCCACCCACCTGACCTTTCATATGGTCCTGAAGGTTTAATCCTGCCAATTGGCTTCAGGACCCAGTGGGGGAATGTCATCCTGGAGGTGGTTGATGGATTAATAGCAGATCCCATCATCCCCTGTACACCTTGTTCCCTTCCTATCTTTTTATCATAATTTATAATTTTATTGTATATACGTATTGCTTTTAACTTTTTAAGCCTCCCAGAGACTACTTGTGGTGAGATGGGAGGCAAATAAATATAATAAAAAAATAAAGGAAAAAAATAAACCATGGGGAAACATTAATCCCCCAATGATCGATCAATCAAAAATTAATCATAATTGTTTTGAGGGCCAATTCCACTCTCTGGGCCACTGGCTGATTGGTTCTGCTGCACTTTAGAACCCTGGCTGATCATCTGTAAATATTTCTGCTTCCAATCCATTGCTCCTGAATTCCTACAAAGCTCTGTTACAGATCAGAAGGAGACAGATTTAAGTTCTAATGCTGTTCTGCCATACTAGTTCATATGTTTTGTATTTTTTTTCCCCAGATGGACAGAATGTTGTAAAGAAATTATGTAGAGAGGTTTGGGACAGTCTGTCAGTCAGCAGGATTAAGAGTGATCAAAACATAACACAACCTGTTCTGTATGGAAAGAGATGCCAACAAAGAAATAATTTGAAAATGTGCCAGATCCATTCTGGGAGCTGTGACAGAAAAAAAGCCAGAAAAAAATAATCCCAATTCATTCCTAGAGAAGAGGCAGTTGGGTAGTGGCTACAAATGCTAATTGTTTTATATTATACACTTTTCTTTTCTGATTCCTAATCAAGTGATCCAAAGTGGAACTTCTTTCAAAGAGGGCAGAAAAAATTCCAGGTAAATTATTTTAGTGATTTTTCTATTTCAGTGTCTGTAATTTGGATCCTCATTGTTGGGAAAACCTGGCAGCTGGAAAATGCCGAGGTTAGCTAGTTCCTCTTTAAATCACAGTTTGTAAAATATTGTTGGGTTGATTAGACTAAAGAGCTTTCAGTATGGCCAGGACCAAGCTTTTATCTCTATGAAATTATATGGAAGCTTTCAGCACCTACTGACAGTCTGCGGAAGGAAATTTTTGTGACAATTATCAGTAATGGTTTGTTGTCTTTGTAAAAATATAACTTGGATGCCACTCCACTGGCCCATATTGCTCTTTTTTTGTATTGCTTTACATAGTCATATTTAATTTGCTCTTCAGGACCCTCTATCAGAAAGTCACTTTTGGCAATCATTGCATTCTGAGGTCCTTTTTCACATTGATTAGGTTTCAAACAGCTTCAAAGATGAATCTCATTTCATTATTTCTCATAGGCACCCTTTGAATGTTACAGCTCTATCTTCACTAGTATTTACAATGCCGATTACTTTCCTGCCATCTGTGAAAGCAATTAATGCAATGTCTGTTGTTTTAAGGGCTTCCCAGGTGTAGCTTTGATACGAATCTATTTAACAGAGCCTGACTTTAGTAAAAAGATACATTATGCCCTGAGGCACTGCAGTCTGTGCTTTAAGTCCAGAAAACACATTGGCTTGTGGGATAGGTAGAATAAAAATCCTGACTGGATGCAGGTCACAAAGTTGGCCAGATATGGACTGCAATCATCCCAGTTACAAAGCAATTCCCACCCTCCTTGCAGTGTTTGCCTTAATCTCAGTGGATGTGTAAGATCCGCAATACAGGTTCTGAAATGTCTAATTCAATTATTTTAGGCAGCAGAACTAAAAAAAGCAGCTGACTACAACTTTTGCAAACCACAGTCAGTGGTTATGATGCTAACTTGAACAGTTCTTTCTGTCACATTACAGCCAGACGACAAGAGAGAGGTCAGGGCTCCATTTTCTAGTAGGACTCCAAAATAATAGCCCAAAGGTTTTTAAAATTTCTGGTGCAGTGGGAGAGAAAGTTCTCCTGCCTTTTACCCACTTCCAGATCTTATTTAATTTGACAAACAAAATTTGAAGTTGAAACTTGAAAACATTAAATTATTTATAAGTAATTTCAACACTATGATCATAACTGGAGCATAAATTATTGCACTTACTTAGCCACAAAGAGAGCAAGAAAGGTGTGTCCTGTCTTTCATTATACAATATTTCCAGAATTCTGCATTCCTTAGGAAGACCTTATGAAGCAGCTTCAGAATGATGGAAAGAATCTGTGGGAGGGAGGGAGGGCAAGTGATGAACTGTGTGCCACAGTATCCTAACACAAAACTCACATTATTTGTGCGTGTCAAAGGTTGAGATATAAATAAGTAAGGGTGGGTTTTACATTATGATATCACCATGCATGTTGGTACTTTGAAATGTTATTAACTTACCCCAGACACTTATGAAGATGTATCATAGACAACCATAACATCAGAGCATTTCCTCCCCAAACCTTTGATAATAAAGCAAACTCAAAAATTCTCAGATATCCTGAGAATAAGACAAATGAGCAGAAGACTCTTTCTTAGGGAGAGAAAACATTTGAGAAACTGCAAGGCATAGAATTCAGCATAGCATTATTTTGAAGTACTTGTTCTCCGTTATGTTTTTTTATCCCTATCTTCCTGTGTTTAATCATCTTTTGAAACTTGTTTAGAAAGGGCCAAGTGTCTTGTGGATGAAATTTAAATTGCTCCAGAGGGCTTCTGATCAGTCCCTTATGCGTCCAGAGGCTCTCTAATTAATTAATTTATGAGATGAAAATCCAGCTTGTCCAACTTTTTCTAAAAGAGTGGCTTCTATCTACCCTGTTTTCCTGAAAATAAGGCATCCCCTGATAATAAGCCCAATTGGGCTTTTGAGCGCATGGGCTAAAATAAGGCTCCCCCCAAAAATAAGCCCTCCCTGAAAATATTTAAATGCAGAGCTGGAAATCAAGTAAGATGGCAAGAGGAGCCCCATCTTGTTCCACGCACCCCAAAATAATAAGACCTCTCCAAAAATAAGGGCAAGCACTTATTTTGGAGTTTAAAAAAAATATAAGACAGGGTCTTATTTTTGGGGAAACATGGTAGTAGCAAACATGGATGTAGATAGCAGAACAAGCAAAGGGAGAGTGAAGAAATGCAGAAAGGATGGGAAAGAAGAAAAAGTATATAGGGGATTCAAGGAATTGTGGAAGGGAAAGAATTGTGACTTTGAAAATGTTTTCTATGCTCCTTCAATTCCTGCAGCATTCCTGGATGGTTCAGGCAGCCATTTACAGTACATCCCTATGTTTGTCAGACATAACGATGTGCATAGTGACATATCTTTCAAGGTACCCTTTACACTGTGAGACAAAGTAGCTCATAACACCCTGACCCTTATGCTCAGGATTTCTGAACCAGAAAATCAATTTACTCTAGTCTTTTTTAAAAGCCAGACTTTGCTACTGTGGTTTGAGACATCAAACCAGTTTTGTTAAACCTGTTTTCTGACTGCCAGAGATTGTGCAGACATTTTGGCATCATTGGACATGAGGGTTTCTAATCCAAAGAGCTTTGCATATGGATAGATCTCCTGAAATATTCCCTACTGCTCATGCCTGCTAATTATTGGGTTTTAAGAAGCTTGGAGAACAGGTGGGGGAGTGGGTCAGTGGGGTTTCATTCAAATTTTCTTTTCAGACAATTTTAAAGCTATTTATTCTTCAGCCGAAAATGTGGTGTTCTTTCCTCTGAGGCAACCTAAACTGCAATCTCCTCTGCCAGCTGTACTTCTAGTAATGAAAATATAAACAAACTTTCAGCAACTCCTGATCCCCAAGGTCTTCTGGCAAACTGGATGAATAAAGTTTTGTTTGAATGTATTTGGCTCAAGTCTGCAGAAGATTCAGGATGGTAGAGAACCCATGTTCTTCTGTAGGAAAGAGAAAGGATGTAATCATTTTAGCCGACTGCATCTGCATGTTAAGAAAAGGAAGTAAAAAAGAATGGTGGACCTGACTAGGTGGCTCAGTGGCTAAGACACTGACCTTGTTGATCAGAAAGGTCGGCAGTTCGGTGGTTTGAATCCCTAGTACGGGTCTCCTGCGTGAGCAGGGAGTTGGACTAGATGACCTCCAAGGTGCCTTCCAACTCTGTTACTGTTATAAGATACTGTTATAAAATCAACTCCGTCACAGAAGAAAATAAGAAAAGTGATGTTAGATTGATCCATTCAATCCACTCAGGGATAGGCAATCTTTTAGAATTGTGAGGGAATGTGACAATTCTCTTCACAAAATGGCTGCCGTGGTTGAAATGTTCTGTTACAAAATGTAAATTTATCAGATGAACTATTAACCCAGATTGATTTCTATCATTTCAGAAATAGCATGTGTGTTAATAAATTATACCAGAAACAATTCTTTACATTGCCAAAGGACATTTACCTATTTCACTTTTGATTAAACTATCTTTTTAAAATGTCAGTGAGGGAATGAATGTGATAGGCATCAAAAATAATGTCCAGATGTTCCAGCACTTTGGGGTACCATATTGCCAACCCCAATCCAACTAATTAGCATACTGATTCTACAGTGCCAACCAGATGCCTAAAATAAGATAAATTGGCTTGGGTGCCAATAGTGCTGTTCCACTTCTGTTCCCAAAAACATTACTGTTGAATATTCTTTAGGACTAGTAGCCACCAACAGTTTTAGTCTGTATAAGCTCTTTTAAAGCCATTCAAATTGGTATCTATTGCTAGGCTTCAACCCAAGTGCTTCAGCTTGGCTTGTATTTTTTCATCACTACTAGGTATTTTCAAGGTTGTAGCTTCTTTAATATTCTCTATGAAATTCAGCGAAGTAATATTATCTCATTAGCTTACATCAATCAATTCTGGAAAGTGACTGAATAAAAATTAGCTTGGAAGTATTCAGTCATACTCAGTTTATTTCTGAAATAATTTGCTGTGATTTACGCAAAGTACACATATGTCATTGCAAAAGCAAGGCAAATTTAAGATATATACATTATGTAGTTATAGGCTACTTGCAATAGTCAACAAATCCAGCAAAATAAATAAATATTTTAAAATGACACAATGGAATTATTGATCTGGTTCAAAGGACTATAGGCCCAATTGCAAGACAGAAGCACAGCAACAGTCTCTGCAGACATCTTTTCTATTTGAAAACCAAATGTTTCAACAAATCTTACTTGACCCTAAGAAGATTATGTGGCAGTAAAATCTTGGTATCAAAGGAACCTATTGCCACGTAATCTCATTTAGTGATGTAGTGTAAAAAGGAAAGATGGAACAGGCTGTACTTAATGCACAGTTTGGTTGGAGGTAAACATTTCAGAAGCAGAATAGACTCTGACTAACGGTGCCATAGGGAAAGATAATTGCCTACGTTTCATTACTCGTAAGTGCAAAGCTTGCATATTACATTGTGAAGGAAGAGAGATGAATGGTAGTAGCTGGAGCTAGTAATGGCAAGATGCATTATGCAAGCTCACTCCATCTCATTTCACTCTGTTAAATTCAGCTGCACCTCAACTCATCTTCCTCCTTCTTCTCAAGCCTGCTAATGCTCTCCTTGATCTTCACCTGCAACATTCCAGGCTATTAAAATCAAGCAGGACATAAAAATAGAGATCAGGATGAATTATTTGATGCTTCTAGAATCTATCCTTCCAAGCAACTGGAAGCTAATTCCATATAATAAATGTAGCCAAGTGACAATATGTTTAAAGGCCTTATATCATGGAGACTGTTTGCAAAATTAAGTTGTGGTGCCAAATTGCAATATGAGCAGAAGCAACAACAACAACAAAAAAAATGTCTACCGCATAACTCCCAACGACCAGTAAGATCCCACAGAGTTGGTCTCCTCTGGGTCCCATCAGCTAAACAATGCCGGCTGGCGGGCCCGCGGGGGAGGGCCTTCTCTGTGGCTGCCCCGGCTCTCTGAAACCAGTTACCTCCTGAGGTCCGGACCATCCCACCCTATTGGCCTTCTGAAAAGCAGTGAAGACCTGGCTTTTCCGGCAGGCCTGGGGCCGTTGATCTTGCTCTTGCGATCTGGCGAGATCCGGCCATGAATGGTGTGAATGAGTTTTAATGTTTTTAATTTTTAATGTTTTTTATAATGATTTTAAATGCATTGTAAGCCGCCCTGAGTCTTCGGAGAGGGGCGGCATACAAATTGAATAAATAAATAAATTTCAGAAATGTATTCTGCCTTTCTTTCTTGAATCCCAACCTTTTCTTTCCCTAATTAACCTTCTGATTCATTAAGATGTCCACCTACAATTATATTTGCTTGTCCTGTCCAATAATCATTGGAAGTAACATTTGTTTTAGCCCTAGTATGCTTAATGACTAACATGATCTGAACAGAAAAGTATACAGAGGTGTAAAAGGTATAAAAAGAATGTTAGAAGTTTTCTGTTGCAAACTCTCCCAGTCTTCTCCCAATCTTTTGCCTGCTGGAAATTACAATTCTCTGAACATCCATTTATGGGTACTGAAGCCAAAACATATGTTAAAAACATGAAGTTATTGGAATCCATTCCATGGAATGGGTAATTATCTTCTCCAAGTTCTTTTTTATTGCACCTTTTACCGAATCTTATTTTTCATCACTTAGATCAGGCCTGTCAAACGGGTGGTTGCATCACGCTCAGGCCATGCCCACTCTAGCTCCACAAAAGCAAAAAAAAGTCACAATACATCATGTGTATTGTATATGTAAGGTTGGACTGTGGGACAATCATGTATGAAACTTTGGACAATGTCTACCTGAACTGAGTAACTTGCAGCCCCAAATCCCCTTTTCAGTGGCTCACTAGAATGATGGTTCCAAACATTGAGTTTAAATGGAAAAACAAACTGGGATTAGTGCATATTGCAACCCTCCAAATCACTAGCATTGTTTAACTCTTCTCTTCTTGCATTATACCCTTAGTCAATGCCATGAAGCTTCTAATGACTAGGAATGCATTTAATTTAATGCATTTAATGAAATGCAATCTCTAGCTGAAAAAGTTTGATACAGGTAGTCCTTGGTTAAGAGCTGCCTTGTTCAACAATCATTTAAATTTAAGACTGTTGAAAAACTAGATTTGTGATCAGTTCTCAAATATATGGCTATATGATCATGTTTGGGTGCATCTTTAAAATGGTTGTAGTAGTCTGTTATTGCATGATCACATTTTGCAACCTTCAGAGCAGGCTTCTGACAAACAATTAATGGGGAAGGCAGCAGGAATTTACAAGTTGTGATCATGTGACATCATGCTTAACTACTGTAGGTAATTTGCTTAATGATTGTAGCAGTACTGACATTGTGAATTGGATGTGATCATGTAATGTGTCACTTAATAACCACATTGCTTAGTGATGGAATTACCAGTTACAACTGTGGTTGTTGTGAGGACTGCCTGTAGGTTATCAGTGGAAAGATGGAGTTCTTATTAGTTACTGGAATGGAATTTATATGCCTCCCTCCAAACCCCCTGCTTCACCATGTCCCAACCAGTTGGCAACTTTGTCACCCACCTTTATGTGTATATTTGTATATATGCATCTTTAAACCATTCAGTGCTGCCTATAATATCTGGATCTCGATGATTTTCCATTTCTTCCAGTGAGTACTAAACTAGATGAGATTTGGTGTATGAATAATTCCTGTCTTTCTCAAATATTAGCTATGCAGGCATGATTCAGTTTGTGAAAAATAACATTTTCTAATTGCAAATCAGCATTGGTAACTGAAAGATTTGCACCACCAAATCCATATCATAATGATTCTTAAATTACATTTTAAGAGTATATACCCCAATGTTTTTCCTAAATGTCCTGTCCATAAATAAGAAAGACATGATCAGAAATGTGCTATACACACTCATAAATCAAACAGGCGTGCAGATAGGTCTCCTAAATAGAAAAGGTTTGTTATAACAAAAGAAAACAAAAACAAACTACCACCCCAAAAGTCTTCTGCCTCATATTGTGTGGCTCTGAACCACAGAAAGACAACAAGGGAGAGAGTGGGTCTGTTCAGAAAGGCATCTGGGCATCTATTGCATTTCCATTTCTGTTGTAGAGAATGGGCAAACAGTTCTGGAGGGCACCGACTTGAGGAAGGCTGGTCTAATTTGGTGGTATATATTGTAAACACACAAACCGAGTGGTAGACTCTTGTCAAAGAAAGCTTTTGTCCCGCCCCCACACAAGGCACAGCAGTCATAGATAATTTTGTTCCCCCACTGTTGATAGTCCTCAGAGTTAATGATTCATAGCCTCCGCTTTGTATTTAAGTAGTTGTTCAAATGGGGTGGGGATGGGGGGAAGCTGAGAGTGGCTTGCTTAGAAAGACAGGTGATGAATGTGTCTTCTGGTGCAAGATATGTAAATGGAAACTCCCCCTCCCCTTATTTTCTCTGCCCCCATCCCTTTCCTCAGAGTGCAAAGGGCCTATAAAACAATTAGAGCTTAAAATTGGACTCCTGGCAGAGAGTGGGAGAAGGAGTTTATGCCATGCTAAGTGTAATCAGCTTAGAGATAAGGGAGGGAGGGCTATTTCACTTGGGTCTGATATAATTACATCATAAACTTCACATTATAACCAGGGCTATAGGGGTGAAAAGGTAAAGAGAGAGTAAGTGATGCATTGTCCTTCAAGGGATGTGGCAAAGATAAATTGCTAAAAAAAAGTTTCACTAACCCAAAGGGGAAAATATCCATGCTTCCTTCTTTCAAATGTGATAATAAAGGAGGAGTGTTGGATTTAAATTAGGAGTATGCGTAACTACCACCTTGGGTTCAGATAATCATCTAATTAGCCTCAGACTGATTTGGCAACTGCTTTATTTGACTTGGGGGAGGAATCTATATCTTGTTGAAGAAATCCACAGTTGGTGCCTTCCGTTGATCATTCACTGGAAATCAACCTATTTCTGAAATGTTTTTCCCTGTTTGGTAGGTTTATATATATTTGTGAGTTTAGGATTTTATAAAGGAAAGAGAAATCTGCCAGAGTTTAGCTACATAAATATAATATGGGTATATACGGTAGATCTTCAAAGGTGTTTTGCTTGAAGGCTGGTGCAAAGCATCCCGTTGAAACCACTCTAGGATACAATTTTTACTTTCTAACAGGAAACAATATGTCTGCACTGTTTTTGCTTTAAGGCCTCTTCTAGCAGTTCCAGTAGCCCAAAGAGGCCTTTGTACTTCAGTAACTACCAGATGAGGCTCTGAACTGATGAAAAATATCTCATTGAGGGGAATCACATTACTACTTTGCTGCAATAGTAAGAATAACATGAAAAGGCTTTAGCAGCAGTAGAATAACACAGGGTAGGATGATGATAAATAGAAGGAGTTCTACATATGCTGGCTTAAGCTTCTGGAGAAAGACCGTTTATAAATGCAACAAATAAAATCAATTCATACTAAAACTTACCTGCGATTTGGAAAGAAAATAATTTGTTCCAATGCTTATCTTTTAGAAAAGAGTAAGCACAAAGGCTGCTCCAAAATACTTTCTTACCCTTATATACTGTGTATGAGTATGTAGGGGGTGGGGTGGGTGATAAGAAGCAGGCCCCCAGTGTAGCCACCTTACGTATACAACAAAGGGCATTGTTATTCTTTGTACTTCCAAGCCTTAGAAGCAGCTTGAAGGTGACCCAGGATCACTTTCACTTCTGCTAGCTTGAAATACTAAGAGCAAGGAGTGAAAAATCACTGTTTTTTTCATTGTTATTCAGAGGCTAGAGCTGCTGTGGGTTCTGTGTTATCAAAAACACTCCCTCAAAAGGGAAGGAGAGCATAAACCATCAGGCAGCTTTTATTCTTTTTACAGTATTTATTAAACTTCTATCCCATTGCAATTTAACGACTCTCAACAGTTTACAGAGAATACAATAAAACAACATCCATATTATGATTAAAACAAATGGTAGCATAGTAAGCTCCTCCAAAACAGCAAACGAGCAAAAAACAAAGAGGTAACAATGTTTAAATGAAGATAATGACCTTTGGAATCGTTTCATTTTCTGTTCCAGAGCTTCAGTGCCTCTTAGCACTACACATGACCCAGGAACACTGCAATCATCATAAAGATGAGTCAGTTGCCAAGTATCTGAATTCTGATCATGTGACCATGGGGATGCTGCAACAGTTATGTCACCTTTTTTCAGTGCTATTGCAACTTTGAACTTTCACTCAACAAACTGTTGTAAGGCAAGAACTACCCTTACTCAGGGGTGAAATTAAAAATGTTTGCTACCGGTTCTGATGGGTGTGGCTTGGTGGTCATGTGACTGGGTGGTCATGGCCAACTTGATGTCACTCACTGTTAGAACGAAGAGATGTACATTTTGAAGGACATTCTTCCCCTTCTGAAGCCCGCAACGCTTTGAATTTCCCTCCGCTACCCAAGTGAACATCGGAGTCTTCTCTTGCCCTGCTCTCCATTCCGGAGGGCTGCACATTCCCCCCCGCCAATCCTCCGTACAAACCAGTGGTGAAATCTAAAAATTCCTTCCTCTTACTCTCTCTCTCTCTCTCTCTTCCTCCCTCCCTCTCCCCCACTCCCCACACCCACTCTCAGGGAATAACTGTAAGGAAATTTGACCACGTTCTTTCTATCTCTGGAAAGATACCAAAATAAACCTTCATTGCAAAAGGAGTGACTGTCAGGCTGTTACAGCACAGCGCCACGAGGTTGCCTTGAGGGGACGGAGCTGAATCTCTCTTTCTCTCTCACTCTCTCTCGCTGCCTGACTGCAGCAGGAAACGGCAGGCAGCCCTCTCTGTCTACCATCTCTCATCTTTCTCGTTCTCCCTCTCTCTTTGTGTGTGTGTGTGTGTGTGTGTGTGTGCGTGTGTGCACGCAATAGTTCTCTCTTGAACGATTTCCAAAAACAGGCGAGGGTTGAGTTTGTTTGGGTTTTTTTTTTTGCTGATGTTGTTCTTTCTTCTCTGGGTGCTTTTTACCATATGATTTAAATCAAGAGTCATTTCAGGTTCCCAAATAAATGAAGCTCTTTCGTCCCCCTGCTGTGGTTCCCTGTCAGCTGGCTGCCCCCCTCCCCCTTCCCTCCCCCTCACTCCTCGCCTGTCCTGAGAAGAGAAGGGTGACGGTGGCAGATGGAGACTCACTCTATATTCCAGAGTGGAAGCGAAGCGCCCCTCTACTTGCCTCTTTTTCCAGCCCTTGTTGGGACTTTTCTCCACGCCTAGACACTGGCTGGGCTGCTCGGCTGCAGCCAATGCTCCGCATCGTAATGGGCTTCAGGAGGAGGAGGACGGGATGCCGTCTCCCCCATTGTGCAGCACGCTAAATTTAAGTGCAAAAGCAGCAAGCAGCCATGGAGGCGGTGAGAGGAATATGGGGACTTTTCTCCACCCCGAGACACCGGCTGGGGCACGTCTCCCCATATTGAAATGGTTCAAGAGGGAACATGCACGCACGCACGCACACACACACACACAAACAAGAGAGGGAGGGAGAGAGAGGGAGAAAGAGAAAGATGAGAGAAAGAGAGAGATGAGAAATGAATAGGGAGTGAGTCTCCATCCGCCACAATCACCCTTTTCTTTTTAGGGCAGGCAAAGAGTGAGGGGGAGGGGAGGAACCACCCAGTGGTGGGATCCTCTGACAGGGAGCATTGGTAAGGCTGACGGCTCCATCCTCCCGGAACACCACCGCCACCTCCACCACCCTTCTCAGCCTCAGAACACTGGCTGGCCAGGCCAGGCTGGACACCAACCTTGGAAGGCAAGCGGGCATGGGGGACTGCCAGGAAGGCAGCGTGGAAGGCAGGCAAGCATGGGTGGGCTGCAGGGAAGGGAGTAGGCTCCTAGCTCCCTTCCCTGCAGCCCTGCCATGCTTGCCCGCCTTCCAAGTGGCCTTCTGCTTGCTTGCCTTCACAAACTGGCCACAGGGATGCCGGGAAGGCCAAGTGGAAGGCAGGGAAGCATGGCAGGGCTGGGGCCGTGGACTGGTTCAGGGGCGTGGCCAGCCAGCAAATGCTACCAGTTTGGTGAACCAGCCCCAATCTCCGCTACCAGTTCTCCTGAACCAGTCCGAACCGATAGCATTTCACCCCTGCCCTTACTGAATTTTGGACAAATTGCAGTTACTCTGGGGCTGAAAACTTGGAAGCAAAAAACTGGCAAAACCTTTGTCAATTTCACCCCTATTGTTTTTGTCTGAATTGCAAAACTTAACTAAGCCTCTTCCAAGAGCTGAAGGATGAGATAAGACTTTCTTTCCTATAATGGGGAAATGAACTCGCAGCACCAAAATAAACACCTTGAAGCCTAACTTCACAGTGGATCCAAATACATTGGAGTTGAGCTGGAAGTAACACAGCTGCGAATGCAGAAGTCTAAAATTCTTTTAAATTGGTTCAGAATTTTTATATAGAACTGCCAAGAGTTTTAATAAAACAGATTTTCCCTTTATTCCATAGTGTGTTATTTTAAAAAAAAGAGATGTATTCTTATTTAATACTAACATTTGGCACTACCAAATACATTACCAAACAAGATAGTCTAAAATAAGGGATAGGCTTCAACAAATGTTTGTAAGCTGTAACATTTTTGTCAGCCATGTTGCTGACTAATCAGTTTTACTTTATTTGTTTAAAAGAATCTATATGACTGCCCATCTGAAGCTAGTATCTCTGGGAAACTAACAAAAACAGGTAAGCACAACAGCAACAATTCAAAGTAACAGTTAAAGCTATTTATTGTATTGATATATGAGAAATACCTTTAAAGATGATGAAAAGAGATGCTGTCTAGGTAATAATCAGATAAGAGACAGCATAGCCTTAGCTGCATAATGGGTGGAACAAAAAGTTTAGAAGGAATTTTCTAAATTTTCAGGCTGTAAAGGTGAACAATGGGGGAATTATATTTACAGAGTCAGGTTTTCAAGGTTCTGTCTCTTTGGCCTATATCAACAAAACAAAATTAGGAAAGTTTGAAGATGAAGCATTGCTGACTGATGATCTCTCTGGTAACAACCATGATGAAGAACAAGAGACCGGCAAGTAGCTTGGTCCTTCAGAACCTCTCAGGAGAAGGAGAGAATGGTGGGTTATCCACAGAAACTCCAAATGGCAGATCCTTGCAAAGGGAACAAAGAACAGCAGTCTCATATGAGAGATTGAACACCAGGAAATGAGGAAGACAAAATCTTGTACTCAGCCATGGTGAAACCTTTAAAAAGGTGAAACCTTAAAAATCTTTTAAAAACCTTAAAAAGCTTAAAAGGTGAAACCTTTAAGGTGAAACCTTAAGCCAGCTGTAGTCACTTTCTAATCATATCTTGTATGTAACTATCTCATGAATATTATTACGTTCAAAACACCAAGTTTAATTTTAATTTAACACTTGGTGTGTTTTACCTTTCTTCAATACAAGAAATTTTATAATAAAGACTTAAGACTTTAAAAATATAATTGGCAGAAAGCAAAAATATACCCATAACAACAACAAAAAACCAACCCCAAACCATTTTCTTGATTTAAGAAAGTTATAAACAGATTAGAAGACCAGAAGAATTTGGAACATTTATAGTTTTGCTGTAAAATGTGAAAAACATGTATGTAATTAATACATACAGGCGAAACAATTGAAATAGAACAAACTACATATTAGGAACTAAGATTCTCTGAATGTTGCAAATGGACACTAGAGGGGACTAAAGGACCAGACAGAAGGGGAGGGAAGTGTATCTATTAATATTTAAACTAAAGTTTTAAAATGGCTAACCCTAGTATCTGACTGGTATCCATTACCAAGGGAACAGTCAGATAAAAGGGGTTTGAGCCCAGGTCAAGAAAATAACAAGGGTAAACATCTCAGTCAGACCCTTTCTTAGCTTTCACAAAGATAAAGGCAGGGAAGCTCATTCAGATTTGCAAGACTCTGTTACTATAACTGTTATAATAAATGTAGTCCTGACTTACCGGCATAGCTTTCTTATTCTGATGTACTTTGAAGGGCTAACAAGTTTCTACCCACTCCTCAGGCAGGAACTGTCTCTCCCAGAGAACAGCTAGATTGTGCACCAACTCTTGGGGGTTGGGGGTGCAATAGAGGTGGTATAGCAAGTTCTGATCAGTTCTGGAGAACCGGTAGAAGAAATTTTGAGTAGTTCGTAGAACTGGTAAATACCATCTCTGACTGGCCCTGCCCCCATCTATTCTCTGCCTCCCGAGTCCCAGCTGATCAGGAGGAAATGGGGATTTTGCAGTAATCTTCCCCTGGAGTGGGGAGGGAATGGAGATTTAACAGTATCCTTCCCCTACCACACCCACCAAGCCACACCCACCAAGCCATGACACGCCCACCAAGCCACATCCACAGAACCGGTAGTAAAAAAATTTGAATCCCATCACTGGGGTGCAACTTGATTTATCATTAACAATGATGTTATAATTTAATGTGCCAAGACCCTATTTCATCAGGGGTAACAGGTTCAGAGATAATGAACAAAGTTGTTCATTTCTGGGCCAAAACGATTTAATTTGATTTTAATTCCACTTTTAAATTTTGTATGTATGTATTTTATTGTTTGGCTGTGCACCGCCCTGAGTCCTTCGGGAGTAGGGCGGTATAGAAATCAAATAAAATAAAAAATAAAATTTCAATTTCAATCAATTCAATCAATCAATTTCATAGGATATGTAGAGCCGAAGTCCACCTCTGAACAAATCGAAACAATCTGTTTTCTAACAGATGGACAGAGTAATCCCCACAAAGACCATGCAGGAATTCTTCTTATCTAAGAGTGTATTAATCACATGGAACAGGGTCACCAGCTAATCATCTATGGATGCAATAAATAGAGAAATGAGTACATTTCACTGCTCTCATTTCTATAAGGTAATCCTTAATAAAGACCCTTACATATTTTGGATCATACTTGCCCTTTGTGTCTAACAATGGTCTAAGCGTCTATGTTACTTCATCTCCTTTGAGAATTAGAGGTCTCTCTGAGATTCAATTGCATAGAAAGTGAACAAAAGCACAATATGATCCAAGCCAGCACTGCCTCTTACTGACTGAGTTCTTGGTTTCAGGAACTACTTCAAATTCTATTTGGATCTTCATTTGGTCCATGAAGTGTCTGGGGTGGACCATTCAAACTGACCCTTCCTCCCTGCAAAGGGAGAGCCACAGAGAACTCTTAAGATTAGCATGGAGTGATCTGTCAATGACAAGGGACTGATAAGAACACTCCCAACTTCTACTGGAGTTATCAGTGCCCTGGACAAAAAACAGATTTAACACGTGACACCCATAGCAAACAAACCTCCCATATGAATATTATGTATTTCTTAAGTGTAGCACATACCAAGCTAGCCATCATTTTGTTCTTGTCCGTTGGACTATGACTGGAGTAGTCAATTGGATATACATGGACATTTCACTGGTTCTCACCAATCTGAGGCTGAGTTAATGGTTTTAAAGATTCTATTAATTGATTGTTTAGTTATGTGAAAGCACTTAACTGCCTTTAGCTAATTTCAGAAGCTTAGACAGGCATCATATGGAAAATTCTACAGAATGATCTGAGAAGTTGAAAAAAAATATCGGAAGAAGGCAATAGCAAACCGCACTATTGCCAAAATCATCAACACATGGGAAACTGGCACACCGTAAAACAAAGTGCAGACTCTTGCATAATCTTTATTTACATAATACTTCTAGACTTTACACAGGCCCTGAGACATTCTTAAAAAATTAAAATGGTGTTTCCTACAGCCTAGTGCTTTGCTTGCCTGCCAATGAAGATGCCCTTAAGTTGGTAGGAAGCCGCTTAGAGAAAGGGGCAGAGAACAATCTCACCCATCTGTCTGCTGGAAAATTGAGTTTTATGACTGCCCATGTCCATCAGGATGGCTACTTTGGGAATAGGCAAATCTCCCTGTAGGTCATAGACTTTGTTATCAGGAATTATCAATATAATATGAAATGTACTGGCACATGGCAAAGGTATCACTGGAAATGTAATAAAATAAAATAAAATTCAGTTTTGTTTTTTTAGAAGCCCCCCCTCCCCCAGTTTCCAGTTTACCATGAAATTTCAGGCAATATGTGCTTTAACATCATGGCCAGCAGTAACAGATTCCAGCTTTTTTCCAAAACAATACATAAAATGACTGGTTGGAGCACACTACCTCAGAGTACCATCTGTGCTTCAATGTGGGCTGAATTGCTTTTCGTAATGTCATTACTAGGCAGCTGGAAGATATGCTCTAGTGGATAGCAGGTGAAAGAGCAACCTTTTTAGAAAAGGACAGAGCTGTTTCCTTCTAGATTTATCACTCCTGCATATGAAGGTGGTTTGTGGTTAGGCAAACCGAACAAGAGAAATCTGACAGTGGGAGAGAAAAAACAGCCAGAATATTTAAATTCTCTGCTAGTGTGAGAAAGAAGCAAACAAAAGAGAAATATCTATCTCAACATACAGTACATTAACTTGATATTATCTACTTAACATTGAAGCCAGAAGCTGATCCCCTTTTATCTTTTTAGGAGGGTTCATAAAAAATTACTTCTGCTTATTGAAAAAAACTCAGACTCTCCTTGTTTCTAGCCTGGGGCCTTAACTACTAAACCAAACTGGCTCTATAAAAAGAATATTTGAAACATCTGTGAGGTAATATAAGGTAGGCCTGCTCTACCACAGTGGCTTACCACAGATTATCATTATATATTCATTAACCTAATTTTCTGGACTGGCAAGTATTCCTTCCCAACTAACCACACAGACTGTATTTGTGTTACACAGTAAATTAAATTGTAGTGGGCTAGTTTATGGTTCAAGGTTTCATTGAAACCTGGATCTTCCAATGCACCCCTTTGGGGATAGTATGTAGTGCATTTTCTGCTGTTAGGTACACTGTGTACATTGTGGATGTGAGGGAATATTTCTAGATGCCAAATTATTGTTATAGTTTTGTATTGTTTTATTTATTCTGATTTACATCTTAGAGGAGTTTTATGCTGCTTAGTCTTGTTTGTTTGCAGCAGCACAGAAGTCTAAGTAAGGATATAAATGCATATGCTGACTTGTATCCATAATCACAGGGAGAAATGGAGCTTGCTTTATACATTTTATGATGCCATCTCTGACAGAGTAAGAAAGAATGATAATCAGTGCATTCTGCAAGTCAGAGTTTCTTCTATCATCCTTCATCCTCAAGAATTTTGTGCCAAAGAGGATTTTTTTTTTTTTTGGCAAGAAGATTGATAATTGACAGGAAACTTCCAAAGGATCTATTTAACACATACCATGTTCCCTGTAACCTGAGAAGAGTCACTGATAATTCTATCATGAATTGCCTACAAAAACTTTCCTGTCATTGGAAAGCCACTTCTAGATTTTGTGTTCTCGAAATTCTACTAACTCCAGATCGTATACCTATGTAAGTAGGTAGCTCGAGCTTTAAGAATCTCACTTTTGTTCTTCAAGTGAGGCCAGCCAATGGTATCTGCTACCTAAGCACTCATTAGCTCCTGTTTGAAAAAAGTCAACATGCCTTGTCTATAGAGATTCCCAATCATCCAGGGCATGGTTGTCCAAAAAGTGCTTTTTCCAAATGGCACCTGGACTTTCTTGGTTTTTGGTTTGGAAATATTTCGCTTCTCATCCAAGGAGCTTCTTCAGTTCTCAATAGTAGGCTCATGCAGTAGGCTTTATGTAAGGTTGGAAAGTGACAGAGCCAATGTTCTCGAACTTGTGACACCAGCTTTAATTAATATTGTATAATAAGATTTAATCAGCTTCTCTTGTCTTTGTCCTTTGGAAATGGGCCAATTATCAGCACTCAGGTGTCACTAAAGTGAGTTCCTTCTATGGGAAATGCCTGTTGAGCTAAGTGGCATGACAACATTATTCTTCAGTGAGTGAGTCACACACTCCATTTCAGTTAGTAACAGGTTATATCATTGATTCTCTCTGTGACTCAGAAGGTGTCTCTGGTCTGTAGGAAAATCTTGAGTGGTCAAATTAACATCCTATGAAAGTTTGCTCCATTATGCTTGACCATTATGATTACTATTTATTCTTCCTGGACCTTCTACTGTATATAGTATAGACAAATAGATTTGTACCATTTGTACTATGTTATAGACTCTTCCATCACCTTTGTGATAACCCAGGGCACGGCATAGAGATAACACAAACAGCTGGAAGTTCAAACCACCCCTTTATTACTTTAAATCTCTCCAAACACTCCCACGTTTCTGGAAAGTCCCAGAGCAGAGTGATAACAAACGTCAAGCAGCCTCTGGCTGCAATTAATCCAGCCCAGTGCTGTCTGCACCAAGGCTGCATGGCAATAAATCCAAATGTATTTGGAAAATCAAGGAAAAATCAAGGAGTTCAGGAAGCAAAAGATCCAGGTAATTAGTCCAGAATGCCAAAAGGACTCTTGGCAAGTTCAAACATTGGCATGCAACACTTCAGAAACTCAGTGTTTGTTCCCGACAAAGGCCCCTTCCCACAAGGTCTCATTCTCCAGATGGGCCTGGTGAAGATGGGCGGGCACTCTCCTCCTGAGTAGCCTGCTCAGTCTGTGTTGATCATGCCTTCTCTGCACTCTCCGAGCCCTTGGATCAGGAGTGGGTGGTCCTTGCTCCTCATCTGAGCTCTGTCTCTCATGTTCATCCTGCCTCTGTTCCTCCCTGCCTGTAGGCCTTACTAATTTTGAAAAGCTTTGCCTGGACTGACTCTGCCCTTCCCCAATTTCCTCCAATGCCAATGGAGCTGCCCTCTCAATTGCTGTCAATTCTTGTTCCAGCTCATCTTCCCCCGCAGATTCAGACTCCAACAGGGGCATGACAGTCTCCCTGAAAACACAAACTTATCCTTGAGATGTTTCTGCTTTCTCTTCCTTTTGTTTTCTTATCTCTTTCTTCTGTGTATTACTGTAACATTTTGCCTTGTTCTCAATCCCACTACTTGGAGTTTTATTTTAAAGTTAAGGTAATTGGCTGGCTCTACTCAGTTCTAACCTTTCTTAATTAAATCCTTTCGAACAGGTGTGTCAAACTAGCATCATCATGGCAGCGTCATGTGACATATCACAACTTTCCTGCCTTCGCTAAACCAGGTGTGGGTGTGGCCAGCGTGTGACGCATCTGGCCCAGGGACCATGAGTTTGACAGGCCTATTTTAGAGCAAGGGGTTTATATAAGCATCAAAATCTTGAAGAAGACTTATGTTTGAGCATCATAAAACTTATTTTATGTTTTATTACCATGTTGTGCAATCCCAGCCCATGATAGCTTAATTAATAAGACTTAGTTAGGTTTAAAGTGATGTTAGATTCCAGCCATTATTTTATAGGATATTCTTATAAATTTTCTGACATGAAAATAAAATAACCGAAGAGCTATTTATGTGTGATATATGTGTTTCATTTTCATATCTCATCATTTTTATTAATGTAAATGCACATACACAGAAACAGACATATAGATAGAGGTAGGTACAGCTATATCTACAAACACAGAAATAGATACCCTGGAAAACGATCTATATCTTTTGGTCCAAGAAAAAGCTGTTTACTGCCTGAGATGAACCAGGCTTTGTTTCCACTCTCAAAAGAGCTGAACTGGGTGGATTTGCTTTCTCTGGCTTCTAGCTGGCTTGCACTAAGCAGTAAGCCTTCTCTTGGGCCTCCATAAGCCTTTTTAGGATGGCTTGCCATGATAGTATGCCTTTATTACTTTCCCTTTCTATCCTGACATGCTGAATGCCAAGGATTAGAAGCTCCCTGTGCTATTCAGATCCATCAGTCAATACTTGGTTCTCACAAAGGCCCATGAGGGTCTCTGAGTGGTTCTGTATCCTTGAAGAGTCCTAGACAAGACATTAAACTAGCATGTCACAGGTTGGGGATGGCAGTGGTAGCATCCATTTACCCTCTGTTGGGTAAGTCTTGGCAAAATGTGAAGCACACTCAGTGGTCCTTACATCACATGATTATCACATAACAAAATAATTGCAAAAACAATTTCTCCAATATTATTTTTTGAAAGAATTCTAAGCAAATCCTAAGCAAATGGAATGAGAACTAATAGGTAAAAAGCAGGATAATTTTTCTATGCTGCACCAAAAAACATGCTTTTGATAACATTCTAGGGCCTGTGCTTTCTCTATATTTGTGTATGCTGAGGGTGTGTGTGTGGTGAGTAGTTATTGTTCTCTGCTTCAGAATTTTATCGTTGGCACCAAACTGCAGCTTCAGGATTTCTTACAGGAAACCATGACAACTAAAACTGGCTTAAAGCAGTCTATCCGTGTTTTTATACAGGAGCACTTAAGCTGTAATCTAAATCCACCTAGAAATCAATCAGTTTACTAGATGTGGATACAAAAGGGCTTTGTGTTCCTTTCTTGCATCTCTAATGAAATTGTAGTACTACTGTTAGCACTGAGCTGTGGTGCAGAATCTGGAGTAAGAACCAAGCAGCAAGAACTGAAACAACACTTGTGCTGCTCAAAGGTTCCTTGTCATGGAAATACTTTAATTTGCCTTCTTGCTTAGGGAGAGTCAAAACAAAGCTTGGGTGGAATCTATTGAGATGTAGTATCGCTAGTCTTGTTACTGCATTACTGGAATGGGCTGGGCTTTAATTTTCCAGGCCCTTTTTCATTTTTGGGGGATTTAGTGGGTGAGTATCTTCAAAGGTTGAAGACATAATTTCCCACTTAATTGCCTTGAGTATGAAAAATCATTCAGTTTGAGGAAGTTTCATTTTCAGCAGATACTATGGTTGCTTTATGTCAGGGGTGTCAAAGTTGCGGTGTCACATTGTTGTCACATGACATATTTCCCCTTCGCTAAACCGGGGGTGGGCATGGCCAGCATGTGACTCATCCAGCTTGTGTACCACGAGTTTAACACCCCTGCTTTATGTTTTTTAGATTCTGCAAAGCTTAATCTCTCCACCCCTAAAATGAAGAGGAAACGTATCCAGCTGTTACTACCTCTGGAATTTAAAGACTGTACAGAATTCTTTGTTGTTGTCATCAATGAGCTACTGATGACAGCTGATGTCATAGTTACACAAATAGATTGAAGGAGCCTTCATTTGATCTTTCATATTTGACATAGCTAGCTTGTCTATTTTTTTCACCTGAAAGTCAAGCTGGACAATTCTCTTCCAAGCTTTTACTCAATGTTTGCAAATATCAAAATATATAATGACAGCATTGGAAGGAAGAAAACCACACAAACAGAATTATTGCACTATGCAATATGCCCTTCATGAACTGTATTTACTGCTTTGGTGTAAGTTGCTCTGCATAGCAAGATCCACAGTTTAATTCAATCTGAGAATACCTCCTTTTCTGCATCAAAAGCAGCCCTGGAAATGTTCAATCAATTAGAAGGAGAAAGTAATGGTGGTGAAAAGCTAGATTAGAATGGTTATTCACATCAAATTATGGATATTAATTAATTAACATTGCTTTAATGACCATGATGTTCGCCTGTGGCAGAAGAACTGAGACATCAACTTTTAAAGATCTTGAGAATGGTGTATGCTTGAAGTCAAACAGATGAGGAACGATGTTAATTGTCTGAAAAGATGTTATATTGGAATGATAATGATGCTTGGCTTTTTAAAGGATCACATGTACCAATTTGTATCTTAGGTACATCTTTGATTTTGCAGAGAGCCTTTTATAATTTCATGTATAATTTTCCATCTTTCCCTATACATTTGCGTAAAAATCACTTGTCCAATTTTTTGAGTAATCCAAATATTAACTCAGTTTGTGGGCATGCTGTTTTCCCCTTCCCTTCCACTTCAAGGGAATATATTATATACAGAGAGAGGAACAAAAATATTGCTATATTCTGAATTAGCTTTTGTAGTTCTGACTTTAAGGGCAGATGGACTGATAACAATTCAGTTAGTAGACTGGGTATCCCTAGGCTGTGGGAAGCTTTTCTTGCTAAAATGTGTATATAAATGTTTATTCTTAAAGCATAAGGCTTTGGTAGTTTGGAGGCTTTTCCTCTCTGTTAATGAGAAGTTAATTAATATATGATGACAATTTTTTTTTCAAAATAAATCTTGTTTATTTGCAGTTGATAAAACAAATAGATCAGTGATTGGAATTTGGTGGATTACTGGCAAACTGCATTACTTGCACTTCATGATATATATTTGGATCAAGTCTGTGCTGCTCAATTCAGTTCCTTTTCACATTCCATCCAAGTTGACCATTTAGAACAAAGTGTGATTAGGTAGTTATAATCTCTAACTCAGAGTTCCCCAACCTTTCTGGACTGGCTGGGTGTGTGTATGTGAAAGAGAGGATGGTTCCACGTGAGCAGTGGGTAAGCATGTGCAGCTCCATTTGCATGAGTGGTGGGCACATGTGTCTGCTGGTTGCGCAAATAGAGCCTGTAAACATGCACTTTCTCACTGCTCACACAAATGGAGCATGCCACTTCTGTGGCCCAGTTCCAAAGGGCTCAAGGCCCACAATTGGAGACCCCTACTGGTTGGCCAATGGGGACTGTCTTGCTTCTTCTACTAAGGTTTATGGTCACCAAATCCAGTCTGATGGCACCAACGGAACAAGATTATCCCTCTTTCATTCTGCTTTTGGAAAGACCCTGGAGGAAGAAGATGACAAAGTAGTATTGCATGGTGAGTGGGCCATTTTACAAGAAGGGGAGGAGAAAGGAAAGCAGTCAAAGACATGTTGCCATGGGGCTGTAACAAATTTCTCCATTTCCTATAAAGGAACAATAAGGCAAAGAAGATGACTTTCCTGGTCTTGAAGGCATAGCAAAATTTGCCCCAAAATATTTTTTATTCATCAAATAAGGCAGAGAAAACTGCATTTTTACAGGGGTAAAAACATCAACAACTACACAATCTTTCAATATCTTTCCATAGAATTTAGTTTCTAGTCCCCTCATCATCCATGTTGCCCTTCTGAACCAGATAATCCTGGTGGTCCCTTCTAACTCACAACTCTCTGATTCTATGAATCCTTTTTAAAGGATTCTGCAAAAATTTGTTAGTTCTTCTGAGGGCTGAAGGTGGCAAAGCTGTGTAAAGAGTCTAAAATCAGAGAGTTTCATTTCTCGAATATGGTACAGATGCTATCAGCATCTAATGCTGAGAAATGAGTAATCAACACACACACACACACACACACACACACACACACAAACACCTCCTGATATGTAATATGTTTTAATTACGTTTTAGTGTTTTTGGTATGAAGTCCTTTGAAGTCCTTATAGATCAAAGTGATGTATAAATATAATAAAACAAATAAGCAAACCTATGAATGTATGATTGTATTCCAAAAGAGAGATTTAGTGACATGTTCATGGTGTCCTGTGATAATACTTAAGGTGGGATTTGGCGTAAACAAAATAAAGAGCAATAATGATTTCCCATGATTTAGAAGTATGTTTTTGTTAATGTTGTCTAAAACTGCATTTGCATTTTTTGCTGACCCATTTTTAGTTTGCGGTCAATTATTACTGCAATATCTATTTCCATAGTGCCATTAATATGCATTTGATTTGTTTTTTGTAATTGAAAATCTCTTTACCTTTGATGTTTTCATTCTGTTACTAGTAACCTATCAAGATTATCTCCTATATTTTAGGATATTATTTACCTCAGGCAGCTTTGAGTCAACTGCAAGTCTGATAAACATTTCCTTCCTCTACATCCAAGTGATTAATAACAATATTGAAGACTTGAGAATCAGACTGATCCTTGTGATAGCCACTTGATAATTTTTCCCCATTTCATCACAAACTACATGACGACTATTGTTATGAACTACAGTAACGTGGCAGGTTCCCAGGAAGGAGGGAGCACATTCCAAGGACGGGGTGGTGGTGAAACAAGAGACAGCATAGACTGGAGCTGGACCATGGGAAAAAACAAACAGACTTAGGATAGCCACAGCGTAGAACCTTCCATTAGTTTAGGGCGATAGAGGTTTAGTCTGGCAAGATTTTTGCTTATACAGATAAGCAAATAAAGAACTGAACTTTGGCTGATTATTTTACATCATTCTTGGGTTAGGCCTGACAGTTATATGTCATGCTGTTCATTCTATATTTAATTACCTTGTTAATCAACATGTCATGGGGTATTGCATCAAATGTTTTGCCGAAATCAAGATTAGTTAAATCAGTTAATTGGAACAAAATGGTCCTCTGTGTATGTTCTCTTCTTACTCTTTCTGTGAATATTATCTAAGGATGAATTTCTAGGTTGGATTAAAAAGCAGTGATATCTATCATTTTCCAGATCTTTGACGAAAGAAAACACTTTGGAAGGCTGAAACAACAATTACCTTCCTAACTGTTAGTGCTGTTACTTTAAAAGATTCATGACTAGGTTTACCTAGGCTAAAGGTTGTTGAAGTTTGTTTGGATTTGGCTTATTCTTTTATGTAAACATAGCTAATGTGATTTAGAAGCCATAGTTTACAGAATGGCAGATAGGCAATGTTGAGCCTTTAATTGCCAATGTACCATCAGAGATCTCCTTTGAGGTTTGGTACCTGTAGATTAAAAAGATTTCTTAATCAAAATGAATACAAAGCTAGCAACTTGCAGAGGAAAGCACTAGTCTGAGTTTCTATTTATTAATACATTTATTTGCTGCAACATCTTCAGGCTTGCAACATCACACTGACAGATGGACAGTTTGTGACTTGTCTGTTATGGTGGTCATTTTGTGATTGCACCCAGTAGGTGCTATTAAAATTCTAAACACAATTCTAGCTGAAAATCTATTCCTGGTTTATGGTATGTTGTTCTGTATTATACAAACTAAGCCATGTAAAGCAGATTTAACAGACTGTGGTTTGAGAAACTAAGATTTCAGTCAATGTGTCAATTTAGCTTATATTTTCAGCTCCTGTTTCCACATTTGAATTGGCAGGAGTTGGGAATTAGCTAGATGTTACTGACCTCAGATCCAACATTCCAGCTAGAATGAAACATTTTCAAGGATATTGGAAGACTGACTCCAACAAAGTGTGGAAAACTGCAGATCTCCCAGGATTTGAAATATACACTCAACATTAGAATCATTATTAAAAAGGAAAACAAAGAATGTTCTTTCTGTGTGAATTCAGGAAGTTCAGACTGCCCCAGGAACTGTTGATATAGTCCTCTTACAATAATTCCTCTTACAGAGGAATTATTGAGTCTATCATATGTACTTCTATAATTATCTGGTTTGGTACAACAACCAAACAAGACAAGTACTGATTTCAACAGATAGTTAAGACTGCAGAAAGAATAACTGCAATCAGCTTGTCTTCCATAGAAGACCTGTATATTGAGTGGGTCAGAGGGAGGGCTGAGAAGATATCTGCAGACCCCTCACATCCTGGACATAAATTGTTTCAACTCTTCCCCCCAGGTTGACACTACAGGGCATTGCAAGTCAAAACAACTAGAGATAGGGACAGTTTTTTCCCTCAGGCCATTACTCTCTGAACACCCAATTTTCATAGTGCTGTCTAATGTGTATGCATATTTACCGAATTAGTATGGCTGTAGCATTATTATTTATCCTTCTTATTATCCTTCTTACTTTCTCCTCTTATTAGTATATTATCATGGTTATCATTATTATGTTGCTGTGCATGTACACTGAGATCTTCTGCACAAGAGACAAATTTCTTGTGTGTCTAATCACCCTTGGCGAATATTCTATTCTATTCTATTCTATTCTATTCTATTCTATTCTATTCTATTCTATTCCATTCCATTCCATTCCATTCCTGTTCTATAAACTATTCAATATCTATATGTGCCAGTTACTCCCAGAGATGTAAAATAAACATACCAATATAAAGTTATATGGTGCATGTTGACACTCTGTATAGTTATTATCAATATTAGAATAAGTTAAACAAAATTATAATTAATGTTCACTGTTTTTTCAGTATAATACAGAAAGTATCCATCAGTAATCCTATAAATTGTGTTTTAAAAAAATGTTCCTCCCCTTATCGATATCTGAAATTGTAACCCTGATTTTATGTGCAGTAGGACGATCTTTAAAAAGGCCTTTTAAAACTATAACCCAAACATTAAATATTGTGGACTGTTGACTCTGTCCCTCAGGGCCATGTTGTCTTTCACATTGTCTTATGAAACATGCTTAAATGGGATACTTTGTGAAGAAATATAATATTAGCTTTATTCTGACTGCGGCCTCATATCACTTTTCATTTAGCTAACTCCTGTCTACTGTTTTTGAACCTGGAGGTGATGTTTTCAGCAAACAGCATATTTAGAAAGACAGACAGACCCTACATAATTTACGCCAAAGGATATCAAAGTTTGTGTTGAATATGGGCACTGTGAAAGCTTTTTTTTTTTTTAAAAAAATAGTCTCCTCCTCCTCCTCCTCCTCCCTTCTTTCTCTCACCAGTAAATTGTCATTCAAAAAACAAATATAATTCTTGGACTGAAATAAATTAAGCAGCATCATAATTCAAGACAGATGCAGAACATTTCTTCTATCTACATTAGAAACACAATATTTTTTTTTCTTCCATTCTATCATGTTCAAGTTTTCTTGTCAAGGTTTTTTTAGAAGTGATTTGCCATTTCCTCCTTTCTAGGGTTGACAGAAAATGACTGGCTCAAGGTCATTCAACTGGGGCAGGATTAGTTTCTCTTGATTTCTAGCCTGGTGCCTTAATCACTACACCAAACTGTCTCTTACTTAAGCATGTACACAATCAATATAAATATTGGCCATGATAACTTGGAATACTAGCATTTGTACTTCAAAATATTTGTGGCGTGTCATTCAAAAAACAAATATAATTCTTGGACTGAAATAAATTAAGCAGCATCATAATTCAAGACAGATGCAATCATTTGGAATCATTTGATATAGAAATTGTTAGTGTGAAGAATGGTTTATTCAATATTTCTATGTAGAGAAGTAATAACAATAATAAAAAGCTCTGTGCAGTTGCAGAGTAGGAATTTAATGGGAATTCAAATTCAAATTCCTATTCAGCCATGAAATTTTTTTACACTGAGCAAATCACCATCCTTCAGACAAAGTTATCTCATAGAGTTGTTCTGATGATAAAATACAATATAAAAGACTGATCTTTTTGGAATATAAGAAGATATTTCTGTTCTTTGAGACAAGAAGCTATAAATATAGGGCTGCTTCACTAATCTGTGCTTTGCAATCCTTCCCAAAGCAAGATCTAGGATTTTGCTGTCAAAATTTTGTGGTACAATTCTTCACTTGAAACAACAGATCATGAATGCATAAATGGGTATTTGGTTCATGTAGGAATATATATATATTGAGAATAAATGTTGAAATATGAAATATATATTTAAATCCAAATGTTCATATTATTAATGTTCATTCATTAGTATGAAAGTTCATATTAATCTTAATAACATGTTAATATGTGTCATTCTATTTTTTTAAAAAAAATATTTTAACTATTTTTACTTATTTTATAACTTGTAAGCTGTCCTAGGGAAAATGGGCAGCATAGAAGATTAATATATAAATGAAATGAATAAAATTAAAAACACATTAAAATGGAATGGATATTTGAGTGAATATTTGCAAATGTGATGCTAACAGAAACAGACTGACATAGTTGTTGCACTGTGATTAAAATCCACACACAATGAAGAAGCAATACTTCATAGTAGATCACAAGTGTTTTGTCTTTTTTCCCCCTACAGGTTAGAAATTTAAATAAATTTCTCTTTAAGATATAGATATTTGTTCAATAAATGTTCATGCTTACAAATCTTTGTGTGTTATATTTTTACAGTTTGGAAGAAAAATTTAAGCATAGCCCTATTTCTAATATTCTACTCTATACAAGGACATCTTTTTCCCTTTCTTTCTGTAAGTTTTTTAACATATGGGAGAAATTTAAATAGCATAGCTTACCGGTACTCAGAGATGATATGTTCTTATGATGTAAACTCACTGTCAAGTTTACAAATAAAAACATAGGGCTAAACTATGAATAAAAAAGTTTACTCCACCACCTGGCTACTACCACTGCAGAACCAAAGGACAGCACTGGTCTAGAAAGAAGGATGCTTTTGTACAGAAGTGTCTGCAGATAGCAGTGAAGATGGCAGCCAGAACAGGATCAAAAAGCAGGGCTTCTATAGTGTGATTGCAGCTGCCATCTTGATTTTTTTTTTGACATTCTTCACAGATTTCCATGATATGATGCCAACTATTGCCTTCTAAAGATGATTACAGCGGCAGAAGTTGTTTTACAAAGTTCCTATAATATTACTGATAGCTAAGCAGCACTATTACCATAGACATTCATGGATAGATCCATCTACAGATAAGACAAACCTAATTTTGGGAGTGTATTTTGGTACTAAAAATTCTCAGCTTACCTGTGAGTATATATTGTATGAATAATTCATAAACCATATCCACATTTTTATCAAAGGATGTTAGACTGAAATGCTAACTGTGGATGAAGAAATCTGTAGTTAAAAGACATCTCAGAGGGATCCAAAATAATAATTAGAATTTATAAAAAAAAAAAAGAGCACCCACAACTGTCCATTTGAATCAATTGATTTGTTCTAAATGAAATGAATTGTCTTTGAAAAAGATGTACTTAACCATAAAGATAATCTGAGATCTGAAATTCACTCAAATTATCTGAATTCCTGGATGTTGCTAAATGTTGAACTATTTTAAGAATGGACTTCCCCACTGGAATGTTATAACTATTATTTCTTCCATTACTTTTTATGCTTAAGAGCTTTCTGTGTTCTGAGAATTCCATTTGAGAGTAAAAGGCTATTTACCATATCTTCCAGTTCCATCTACTGTACATGTTCATAGTGGACCCAGAGACCTGTAACTGGGAATGGTTTCCATTTCCTTTAACTAATCTACCAATCATCTTATTTTTAAGTGCATGCAATCCTTTATTTTTAAATAACAAACCATCAGGGCACACATTTTTATCTTTGAATAAATAAAGTATAATGGAAGAATTTACAGTCAGGAGGTTATAAAGCAATAAGAGTTGTAAAGCCATCTAACAGGGTTCAGTTGAAGGTGACATAAAAACTTTATAAATTCAGCTTCAGAGTTAACTGTCCTAGAACTGTCCCATGTGAATTGCTAGGCATGGAATTTTCTTGGCGTAAACAAAAAATGGTTCAATTTAATTCTCTCTCTTTCCCTCTCTCATGTGTGCACACATACATACAGAGAAGCCAAGACTCTCAGAATGACAGTCTTATACCTTAAAATCTGATACATTTGTGATATCATTGTTGGATCCATAATCATCCTTGTTTGATTGATTAAAAAGAACTTTATAGCTAAGTTAGTTATCTTATTTCCAGTCAGTGCTAATTAATGTCAGAATGGTTATTGTAATCTTGTCCCTTAAGCTCATGAATTGTGTTTTCACAAGCTACTTTGGTGTGTTTTTTTTTCTATCTGCTTTAGGTGGAAAGATATATTTCTACTATGTCTTTCTATTAAAGTAGAGTAGAAAGATTTTCTGAGCTAAAAAAACTGCAATATTTTCAGTATAAGCTTTTTTCATTCAAATACAGTTACAAACTGCTGTGTCCAACTCTTCAAAATTATGATGGCATTGAAAATGTAGATTTACAACTAGTTCTTGAATTTATGGCAGTTGTGATTTAGGTACTACACAATTGGCACACATTTATAGCAGTTACAGTGTCTTGCAGTCACATGATCACTATTTATAGTTTTACAGTTGGCTTTTAAGAAGTAAGCAATGGGAAAACTGGCAGGAAGTCACAAGTCTTATTTACATGATGTCATAATTAATGACTCCTAGACCTACTTAATGCCTACAGTGGAACTGATGTTGTAACTTAGACATGATCATATGATGCTTCACTTAACAATTGCATGGGTTGCCAGCTCCAACTATGGCTATTAAGTGGGGACTATCCGTAACAAGATCTGTCTTCCATAAGCAAGCACTCCTCAGATTATTGAATATTAGTTTCTACAATTTCCTATTAAACTGGAATTATTGTGCAACTGATCTGGAAGACATTAACTTGGCCAAGATTGACTGGATCATCAAAAGTAGAAGTTTCTTGGGTGGTTAGTAAGTTTTTGAGAACATGTTCATGTGTTATGTTGTATTAAGATTGGCTGTTTTCTACACATGCCAGGAGGCAGATACGTACAGAAGTTCTAGAATTAGATTCAAAGCTAAAATAAAAAAGAGAAGAAAAACACACAGATTTTGACAAATTCTAGAATCTGGCAATTTCCAGAGCAATTCAAGTTACTGTATGGGCTCCAGGTGAGATATGAATGAACCTTGGACTGGATACAACATTGTGAAAACAAGCTGTTTTTTTTTTATTCCACAGGGGAATAAATTGTAAACATGATTGTCTTCACCTAGATAATATTACCATATGACAAATCAGTTTACAACACATCTTATTTTATGTTTGTGATAAGATTAACTGGTTGAAAGGTTGAAACAAGCTTGAAGGTTATCGGAATCAACAATTTGCATGGTTCCTTTCCTCTTTAACTTCTGTATAAATAACATTGTAAACAAGCTCCTTCATATTATGCTCCATCAGTCGGAAGTAGGAAGGTTTCTATATTATTGTATGCCAATGATACAGTACTTATGTCAACAATTGCGAGGGCAGGAATCTTGACCGAATTTGGCATTTATTCTAGAAAAGAATAAATACAAATAAATTATTTCAAAACCAAGATAGTAGTATTTGGCAAAAGGCCAAAGCATCATAGATGAACCCTAAATGAAGTGAAATCATTCAAGTATTTGAGCTCCCATTTTACTAAAACATTATCCATGGCAATAATTTATTCCTTTTTTTATTCATAAGGAGGCCAGTTAGTACAGCTTGCTCACAAGATCTGGGGGAAGGAGAAGGACAATCTCACAGTTGACATGAAGATGTTCATAGTGGGGGGAACATGTGGGGGCCCAATTTGGGATTTAAGTGAACCAGAAGAATTAGAGGGTATCCAGAGCAAATTTATGAGGTCAGTTCTAGCTTTACTCCAGTCTTGAGATTATAAATGGGATTTCCATCAGTTTATATAAGGGTAGAGAAAGCAGTAGTTTGATACTTATTTGGCAAAACCATGCCTCCATGAACAATTTAATAATCCTGGATGGGTGAATTTGTGTCTAAAAATATTCTCACAATTATCACTAGATCTAGAACTGTTGAATGACATGATTGATCACACATTATTGAGGGATCATTTACTTTTTAAAGATTTTAGGCAAAATAGAGAGCATGTATATAAGCTAAAGTTGGCCAAGTGGTATGGATCACTTTAAAATATAAAAAGAATATCATCTTATTTATAGCCTTTCACATCCCACTCCCTGAGACAAGCTTTCACAAAACTTAATTTTCAGATAATGCCAACAGCTTATCTGAATGAAAGATACAAAGGATTGCCAATTACACAGCATTTATGCATCTGTGATAATTCCTAGGTGGAAGATCTTATCTGTTACTTATTACATTGCAAATTATTTCAGGAACTCAGAGCTAGATTTATTATGTCTTTGTGAACTTATCTGAATCAGTCCAGAATAGAAGGGAAAAAAAAAACAAACCCTGATTTCCTGCTCACTGATATAGATAAACATGTAACAAACATGTTGGATTGTTTCTAAAATAACTACAAGGAAGATATAAAGGCAGATGTTGAGAGTTTTAATTTTGGGGGCAAAACGAAGTGAACTGGTATGAATTGTTGTAATTTTATATGAAATTGGCTAAAACCTATGGTTGCAAATAAATGTATTTAACTAATAGTTTGCATAAAATTTTCTGGGTCTTATTTGCATTTCATGCTAAGAAAAATTCTCCCAACTTCTTGTCCTCTAGAGAAGTAGATTTCAAAATTAGACCATTAAATTCACACAGCTGGTGAGGATCAACATTAAGGAAGGCTGTTCTAAATAATATCTAATTTAAATGTATTTTATTGACTAAATCACAATTAACATAAACAGTCATTTACAATACACAAGGGTTTGAGGCACTATTCTTAATATCCTATTTCTAAAACTATGACTGCTATTAAGGTCAAACTTTTATCCATCCTTAGCAGAATGATCAGTGGAGCGGAAGTGATTTGCAAGAAAAAAAAATCCCCACATCTTGACTGAAAAATGAGAACATCTAAACATAGATATCTAGACAATTTTCTTTGTGTATAATTCAAATAACTTTTTTTCAGGTCCCTTAATTGTTGATTCTGTGGTGGCGCAGTGGTTAGAATGCAGTATTGCAGGCTAATTCTGCCAACTGCCAGCAGTTTAATTCTCACTGGCTCAAGGTTGACTCAGCCTTCCATTCTTCCAATGTTAGTAAAATGAGGAGCCAGATTGTTGGGGGCAATAGGCTGACCCTGTAAACCGCTTAGATAGGGCTGTAAAGAACTATGAAGCAATATTTAAGCCTAAGTGCTATTGCTATTTCACTGTTATTCATAAAAAACATGCCTGATCATCTAGTTTTACTATCATATCCTATTGGTTCCATTGATACTTTGTTACACTTATGTTCCAAACATACTGGAACTCTGAACACTGATATGAACAACTGTTTACCTTAGTGCAATAAATTACTTAGATCAGAGTTCCCCAACATTTCCAGAGTTGCAGACAGTGCCGTGGGGAGACAGGATGGTTCTAGGTAAGTGGCTGGCAAGTTCGCATGTGTGCACACAGCTCCATTTGTGTGAGCAGCGTGTATGCATGCCTGCCACTCGTGCAAACAGAGCACTTGTGCAATGCACTTGCCCATTGCTCGTGCAAGTGAGGATGCACTTGCCAGCTGTTTCTATTTATTTTATTAATTTATTTTATTTTATTAAATTTGTATACCGCCCTACTCCCAAAGGACTCAGGGCGGTGAACAGCCATAAAATAAAACATATAAATACAAAATTTAAAATAGAGATAAAACAAATTAAATAAATTTGGCTGACCGTTTTAAAACCCCAATAATTTAAAACCAAATTTAAAATTCCCATTTAAAAGAGGAGAAGTTTAGGTCAGGCCAGCTTGTTGGAATAGGAACGTCTTAAGTGTGCGACGGAAGGTACGCAGATCCGGAATCCTCCGTAACTCGGGGGGGGAGCTCGTTCCAGATAGTAGGTGCCCCCACAGAGAAGGCTCTCCCCCTGGGGGCCGCCAGTTGACGTTGTTTGGCCGACGGCACCTGGAGGAGCCCCTCTCTATGGGAGCGTACTGGTCGGTGGGAGGCTATTGGTGGTAGCAGGCGGTCTCGCAAATAGCCAGGTCCTAAGCCATGGAGCGCTCTAAAGGTGATAACCAAAACCTTGAAGCACACTCGGAAGACCACCGGGAGCCAGTGCAGCTCGCGCAGGAGAGGCGTTACATGGGAGCGCCACGTCGCTCCCATCACCACCCGCGCGGCCGCACTCTGCGCCAGTTGGAGCCTCCGAGTGCTCCTCAAGGGGAGCCCCATGTACAGAGCGTTACAATAGTCCAGACGGGAGGTGTCGAGGGCATGAGTGACCGTGCGTAACGAGTCCCGATCCAGAAAGGGGCGCAACTGGTGAATCAGGCGAACCTGATGAAAATTCCTCCCGGTCACGGCCATCAATGCTCTTCTAAAGACAGCCGTGAATCCAGGAGGACACCCAAGTTGCGAGTTCTTTCCGTGGGGGCCAATGCTTCGCCCCCAATAGTCAGCGATGGCACCAGCTGACTATATCGGGACGTCGGAAACCACAGCCACTCAGTCTTGGATGGGTTGAGTCTGAGCCTGTTTCTCCCCATCCAGACCCGTACGGCCTCCAGGCACCGGGACATCACTTCAAGGGCATCATTGGGGTGGTCTGGGGTGGAGATGACCTGCTTGCAATCCCCTCATGGCCCACAGGTTGGGGACCCCTGACTTAGATGGTTGGGATTTCAATTACTGCTAAATGACAATTGTCCCATTGAAATGGTGGTTGCGGGGGAGGGAACAAAGTTATGAAATGGTGACAACACAAGCATTTGATAAGATCTGTTCTGAGAACCCCAACACCCTGCTCCCAGTCTCCTCTACTTGCTTTTTGCTAATGCCTTTATAATATATATAGTAGTATGTTTTGTGGCATTGCCCCAGCATAATAATAACTAAGCATACACGCAGCAGTACCATATATTGTCCTTGCTTATGATCAATCACCTTGTTTTTGGTACAAAAGTCTGTTCTAGTAATTTTCAGGTAAACTCTGGTTAGGAAAATTTGAAGGTTAGAAAAAAAAACCCCATCCAACCAGAGGCATAGTCAAGTAAGTAACAATTCATTACAATTCTGAAATATGGAGCTAAACCGGTATATAAAATCTGTCAGATCATTACTGTTAGGATTCTTAAAGCATCAGTCCCCTACAGCTACACATATTTTAGATATATGTGTTAGATACAGATGGAGTTGGTTAACATTTTAATCACCATGATTGAGTGAAAGTAAAAGTTTTTTATTACTTAAAAATCAATTAATAGCTGAAAACTGATGATCAAGCAGGGCACAGCCACTGTGCATTCATGGATTGGAACATAACCACTTAAATATCTATGGAGATTGTCAGCCATCCAGGTCATGGTTGTCCCAAAGATGATTTTTTTTTTTCAAGAGGCAACTGGACTTTCTGGTTTTTCTTTGAAGATGTTTTGCTTCTCATCCAAGAAGCTTCTTCAGCGCTGACTGGATGGTGGGAAACGGAAGGAACGAAGCAGGCATATTGGAAAAGCTAAGGAGGATCTTCAGCCAACATAACATACTGTACATTCACACTTCAAACCCAAGAATACACTAAAGGAGAAGCTTGTCTACCCCAAGGATAAAACACCCAGACAGAAACTGAGCAACGTGGTATATGCAATACAATGCAATGAGCCATGTGCAGATCTGTACATTGGAGAAATGAAACAACCACTTCATAAATGCATGGCACAACATAGGAAAACAAACATATCAGGACTAGATTCAGCATCTGCATTCCATCTGCATTTAAAAGACACAGGACACTCTTTTGAAGACAACAAAGTCCATATTTTGGACAGGGAGAATTGCTGGTTTGAAAGAGGGGTTAAAGAGGCCATCTATGTCAAAACTGAACAGCCCTCTCTCACCAGAGGGGGAGGGCTATGACATCAACTATCTCCAATCTACAACACAGTCCTTTCAACAATTCCAAGAAGGCTCCACACCAATTTGCACCAGTCAGATGATCCTAATGGCACAGATAAATCTCTAGGTAACCTTAACAACCCGCTAAAAGAATGCCAATGACCAACTATCTGCAATGAGTATAAATCCTTCCATTTCCCTCCATCCAGTCAGAGCTGAAGAAGCTTCTTGGATGAGAAGCAAAATGTCTTCAAAAAAACCCTGGATGACCTGGATGACTGAGAATCTCCATAGATATTTAAGTGGTTATGTTCCAATCCACAAATACAGCCTATTCAGGCTAGAAGCTATTACTGAAATTTCTTAATTCAGCTAATTAGTCTTCCCTAATTAGCCTCTTCCATCTTACTTTGTTTTTCTTGACCCTTATATTTGCTCAGAAAGTCCAGTTGCCTCTTGAAAAAGAAAAAGAAAGCACTTTTGGGACAACCACTTAAATTGCAAATTGCCTGTGTACCCAAACCAAGTATCTTAAAGAATGTAAAATCCAACATGGAACACAGTGAGGCAAGACAGAGATGACTAATTTACCATATTTTTAATCTAAAATCCTCCATGAAGCTTTGCTTCTGATAAATATTTTGGAAGTTTATCATGCTGGAAAGGGAATAAAAATGCATGTCCCAAATGAGAATGGAGAGACAGAAGCTGTATCTTTTAATGGTTGCTCAGATAATACCTTGAGGGGAGGAAATTAAAGTCTTTGTTTCTGAGTCTGACAAACCTATCCACAAACCAGAGTGACCTTGTACTCCAATCCAGCCTTTAACTCAAATTCATGGATGCAATTTTGCTGTTATTGCAGTCACATCTCATCATTGGCTGAGATGCATCCCCCCCCCCATAATTTTTGTGTTGTCTTGTATTCCTGCAACACTTCTCCACCCATTTTATTTTTTATTATCCTAATTTTCTTCCTCACAGGGTCTGCTGTAATAAATTTATCCAATTTTCCATCTCTCTTGTTTCAAAATCCATCCTTTCTCTTTGCTAAACACATCTCAATTGTTCATTTTGTTTAAAGAAAACACTTTTACAATTATGCTAAGGGTTTTCTTACTTATTTTTTTCTCTCATTTATGTACTGCAAATAATTTATTACTTTTTCATAGATGTTGGATGCAAGACACAATGATGTCCAATGCAACATGAAGCCACAACATAAATGATGCAGATAATGACATTTGCATCAATTCTTGAGCAATCAGTGTAGATTATAATGTTTCATAGGTGTCATTTTTGCAATAATTTCATTATACATGTATTGTAATTTCCCCTATATAATTCTTATTAGCTTTTATTTGTTTTAATTTTAACACTTAATTGAAATTATATATATATATATATATATATATATATATATATATATATATATATATATATATATATATATATACACATACACACACACACACACACACACACACACACACTTCTTTCTTTCTTTCTTTCTTTCTTTCTTTCTTTCTTTCTTTCTTTCTTTCTTTCTTTCTTTCTTTCTTTCTTTCTCTTTGCTTGTGAGCGATATTCCCTCATGACCATTTGGTCCAATTGATTGGTGCACATCTCTCTGCCCTTTAGACATTGTTAGTAGAGAAACTGAGACTGGAAAGAGGAAATCTCAGCCAAATGGCACGAGTGAAAAATTTCTGTAAAGCTGTGGAAATGGTCTAAGTGAGCCACTAAAATCTCTATACTATTGCATAATCTAATGACAATGTAACCATGAAACCTTTTAAAGCCATCTATTAAATTCTGTTGAGAAAAATAAGGGAAGGAGGAGAAAGAGAGCGATCATCCACAGATGAATATTAGAAGACCAGGGTCAGCCAACCATTTCGTAGGTTGTTTCCTAGTTGATATTTAAAAGTAGTCCTGACCCAAGAATTGTCTACAGAGATAAATGGAGACAACCAAGTGTTTTGTTTAATTGTGACTGGATAGACATTTCTTCTCCAGTTTTAACTACCGGTACCAAAACCTTGCAAAGATATTAGTACAGACAAATAGTACTTATTTTACATATCATCATAGTGAAAGTTTCTTTTGGGTTTTCGACTCACTCATTATAAGTGATGCAAATGTATTTAAGCATTTTATGTATAAGAATGACTATTCTTATACTGCAGGTATAAGATATCGTAGTAATAAAAGGTGGCTTAGAATCTTTTAACCATATTCTTCTTATTCCTAAATTCTTTAATGGCAAAGACCTTTCTGGTAGATTAGAAAGCAAGATCCTACTCTGTTATAAAATGGTTACACAATGAGACATGATTCACTTAGCAACTGCCTTGCTTAGCAACAGAAAAGTTGGGATCATTGTGGTCAAGGACTACCTGTATTTTCAACATTGGTGGGAACTGCAGATGTAATGGCTTGTCTTTTTTTATTATTACTCTTGTATCAGTTAGCCTTGAAAACAGATGATGGACATTATCTAGCTGTAAAAGATAAATTGGGTTGTATTGTCATATAATTAAATCAAGCATAAGGAATTGAATCCCTGATTTCAAACAAGACTATTTAAAACTTGTAGTTTTTAAATTCTTGAATCAGATAAAACTCAGGGCTTAGTGTTGCAAGAAACCTCTTTGGAAAAAAATTGAAAAGAGTAGTTTTAAGAATTTTTTATAAGCACACAGGAAGCGCATTAACATATATGCTAAATTCTTTTTAATGCTTTCATGGTTTCTGAATATCAGATATCCTTTGCAGATTGAAAAGCAATTTTAGTTACTATGCTTATCATAATTCTGTAATGTGGTATTCATTATTTTGTCTCAAATTCTTCTCTCATCCTGCTGTCAGGTTTAGTATTTAAAAGACAAAAGAAAAAGAGTTTGAAAAGGAAGAGGAGAATAAACTCTCAGGCACTTTTCTTATTTATGCAGTTAATATAACTAGTTAAAATGCATGCAATACCTTGTTCCTAGGGCTGAGAAAGAGTCACTGGCCCAAGGTCATCCTCTTTCTGCTCCGACTAAACCTGATCCAATATGCATCATTTTCCTTTGTTATTATTTCTCTTAGGACAATTTTCTAGAATGAACTGATTTGCTAAAATCATCCAATGAATATCTCTTCCAGTCATTCCTGGAAACTGTGTCCAGATAGAGAATGTGCAATAACTGAAAGCAAATGTTGGTTCTTTTGCTTTCTTTTCTTTTTCTTTCTTTTATCCTTTCTCTTGATCCCAGCAATTGAGCCAAGAAGAGGTCCATGGAGTTTCTAAGTCATCCAGGTTATGGTTGTCCCAAAGGTGCTTTTTCAAAAGGCAACTGGACTTTCTTTGTTTTTGCTTGAAGACATTTTGCTTCTCATCCAAGAAGCTTCTTCAGTTCTGAATATAAATGCTTCCATCCTCCCCTCCAGTCAGAACTAAAGAAACTTCTTGGATGAGAAGCAGAACATCTTCAAGCTAAAAACAAGAAAGTCCAGTTGCCTTTTGAAAAGGCATCTGTGTGCCAAGAAGACTGTTTAACTGTGTAGAAGGGAATAGTGCAGAGTTTCCTTGATCATATACAACAGAAGTAAGAATGGTTAAAAAACTATAGAATCATTGGTTTAAACTGTTCCAGGCACAACATTAAATGAAGTTTACTTGGTTAATGGCAAAAGGAAATTTGTCCAGAGTGGTTTGTGAAATTCTTGGACCTCTCCATTTAGAATCTTCCTTTTCCTAGATTCCATGAGTTTTCACTGATTATCACATTTGCTCAGGGGTGCTATTCAGCAGGTTCTGACAGGTTCTGGAGAACCGGTAGCGTAAATTTTGAATAGTTCGGAGAGCTGGCAAATACCACCTCTGGCTGGCCCCAGAGTGGGGTGGGAATGGAGATTTTGCAATATCCTTCCCCCAGGAGTGGGGAGGGAATGGGGATTTTGCAGTATCCTTCCCCTGGAGTGGGGTGGGAATGGAGATTTTGCAGTATCCTTCCCCTGCTACGCCCACCAAGCCATGCCCACCAAGCCACGCCATGCCCACCAAGCCACACCCACAGAACCGGTAGTAAAAAAAAAATGAATTCCATCACTGCATTTGGTAGAGGTTTTTGGGTAAACTTGAGTAAGAGCTGAAAAGAGTAATGCCTTAGCAACCCAATTTCACACTGGAGTTGTACAAAGGTTGAAGCCCTTATTTTTTAAGCAAGATAGCAGAATAACAGGGTTGGAAGGGTCCTTGGAGGACTTCTAGTCCAACTCCCTGATAAGGCAGGAAACCCTATATTTCTTTCTCCTTCTCCCCCTTCTTTTCTTCTTTTGCTCTTTTTACAATGTATGTTTTGAAAACTTTTAACCACCGCCACTAGGGTTTAGTTGTTGATGATTATGCTTTGCATTCCTCTGTGCATTGGCATTTGTAAAACCTGATGTCATTTTAGAGCAGTTATAAAATGTTGTGAATTTACAGCGTTGGGAAAGAGCTGTGATTTAAATGAAACCAGGCCTGGTAGAATTCATTGAAAATACTCCCCAGTCTTTATACACACAATATTCTGAGTATATTTGAAATGTCCTCTGAACAAAACAAAAATTACAATGATTTGCATCAGGGACACAATCCATCAAGAAGAATTGTGCAAACCGTACTGGGATGAATGTTTGTGCTCTGGTGCAAATCCCAATCATTACAGCGCAGAATAACATCCCAGGGGATCCTCACAGAATGATTGCTTTGATGCTAGCATAGCCTTCCTCAATTTAATGTCTTCTAGATGTGTTGGATTTAACACCCATAATCCTCCATCCAGCCTGGGGATTTAGGGGATTTAAAGTCCAATGCTTCTGGAAAGCAAGTTGGAGAATATTATGCAGGTTTTATGCTAGCTGTAGTTTACTCTCTTAGCCACAATGATTATGCTGTACTACAAAGTAAGCAACTTTTGGGAGAAAGCATATTTAGAATGGATTGATACTGACAATGGCAATGGAAGGTTGGGAGGGATGGAGATTAGTCCCTATGGGCACAGATGATGATAACCATGGCATATAAAAGGTTGCATAAATGCAAAAGAAAGGAAAGAGAAAGAAAGAAAAGAAAAGCAGCTATATTATACAGTATGTCTAAAACTAAGAAAAGAGAGTGGTAATAGATCTGAATGAAGATGGTCTGATATGGAGTGGAGCAGAACGTATAGGCTTCCTGACATTAAACAGCAATATTTTTAACCCGTAACTGCCATTGAAGAACCAGATTCATCATGGGAATAATGTCTAACCAAAACAGGAATTATAAGTGGGCAGATACATAATATAGGTACCTATTTTAATTAAATTGTACTACATTCTCAGCACAAAATCAATGAGAGTCAACTTTAAAAAAAATTCTCTTTGAAGTCTAATGGGCTGTTCTTTTTTTTTTTTTAAGTTCTATTATATTTTTCATATCTGAACAAGTTTTCATTCATTCTCCAAGAGCGGGAAGATATTCGGTTATTCTGCTCGATACTTCAGGAAAAGAAAGATGACAATTAAGTGTTTATCTTGGAATGTGAATGGGTTGAATTCAGCACAGAAAAGGAAGAAATTATTTACATATTTGAGACAATTTAATAATGACATAATTTGTTTACAGGAAACGCATATTACAACTCAAGATCAAAAATACTTGATAAATTCTAAATTAGGAACACATTTTATATCTTCAACTTTGCAAAAAAAGAATGGTGTGGTTATTTATGTAAACAAAAGATTAACAGCTAAAATTATAGAAGCAGATGAAGATGGTAGGTTTGTAGCCATCGAATTGCTTACAGCAAATGGCCAAATTCTTTTGATTGGAATTTATGCTCCTAATCAACAACAGGACCATTTCTATAAAATGTTACATACTAAAATATTGCAATGGGACTATAGATCTATTCTAATTATGGGAGATTGGAATGGAGTAATTGATTCGAAATTAGATAAAAAGAGTTTGGCGAAATCTAGGATCAGATTACCACAGACTTTTTTTGACATGAAAGAAGATTTGGAATTAAAAGATATTTGGAGAATATATAATCCAAAAGAACTGGATTATACTTTTTTTCCCGATAGACATAGATCCTTCTCTAGGATTGACTTTATTTTGTTGTCAGATGATTTACTTGTGAAGACAAAAAGAACAAAGATTTTTCCAAGAACTCTGACTGACCATAGCCCAGTATGGATAGAAATTGAAATGGGCAAGACTGAGCGACGCTCTTGGAGAATAATGGGCTGTTCTTGATTAACTTGGTTCACATCCCTTCACCACTCAAATGTGATCATCTAATTATCCCAGATCTATGTTGCTGGCATTTGTCACTTGCTCAACTTTTTACTTCCATAACTTTTTCTCTACGTTGTATATTGTATATTGTATATTGTATTTTGTATATGCAATTTATATAATTTAAAACTCTTAAGCATCTTTCCAAGAACTATTTCTTTTAACTGAATATTGGCAATCGATGCTGCAAAATTTTAGTTTTTCATTGGCCATTAACTCTGTCTACTGTTTAGTGGTGGTGATGATGACGTTATCCATTCAGTTGTGTTTGACTCTTGACAATTCTTTTGGCCAGGTCTCTCCACATATTCCGATTCCGCATTATTTCTTTGAGTTTTTCTATGCTCTGGCTGGTGTCACCTTTAATGGTGTCAATCCATTATGTTCTTTGATGGCCTGGTTTCCTTACTCTTCTAAACCTAATTGTTTTCTCTAGTCAATTTCTCTGCATGATATGGCGAAAATAAGTAAGACAAAGTTTCGTGATTTTGCCTTCCAATAACATCTCTGGTGTTATGCTCTCCAGAATTTGTTTGTTTGTCATCTTTTCTGTCCAAGAAATATGCAGGAGCCTTGTCCATCACCATAGCTCAAGTCAGTCAATTTTCTTCCTGTCTTACTTTTTTAAGGTTCAACTTTCACAACCATAGGTAGCTATGGGGAACAGAATAGAGAGGACTAATCTACATTTCGTTGCCAGGCTGATGTTCTTCCTTTTCCATATTTGGCTCATGTTCATTATTGCTGTGTGACCCAGTGCAATATGATGTTTTATTTCTGTGCTGCGTTCACTGCTTTGAACTATCTGGGATCCTAAGGAAGTGAATTTTTTCATGCATTTTATCTCTTCATCATCAATTTCTATCTTGATGTTTCCATTCTTTGCAGTGATCATGAATGCGGTCTTTTTGATGTTCTGAAAGAGATCAAAATTCTCTTTCTTCTTTGATTTTCTTGATCAGATGTTTCAAGCCTTCTTTGATTTCTGAGAGAAGAGTTGTACCATCAGTAAATCGAAGATTGTTGATGTTTATTCCATCAATTTTTACCCTGATTTTTTTTTTCTTCAGGTTTAGGGTTAAGGAATCCCATAACACTGGTTGCATCTAACCTGAATTAGTATCTATTGAGTATGTTTCTATAGGATTGATTCTGTATGAGATAAGAGAAGAAGAATTCCTTCTGGCCAGTTTTTTTTTTCTTTTAATTCAGCTACAGGGACTTAATATACTCTGTACATATAAGAGCCAAGGCTAAAATGTGTGTGTGCATGTATGCATGTATGTATATGTGAGTATGTACATTTTCTGTCATTCAATTGTATCTGATTTTCTGAGAATGCTTGGACACATCCCTGCAGTTTTCATGACAAGGTTTTTGGAGTGGTTTACAATTGCATCCTTTCTAGGGTGAGAGCAAGTGACTGTCTCAAGGTCACCCAGCTGGTTCATACACAAGTCAGGATTAGAACTCAGGTCTCTCAGTTTCTAATTGATGCCTTAACCATTCCACCAAAGTACCTCTCAGTCCAGTACTAGTCTTCCAAAATTAAGTTATATCTCCAAACATATTACAGATACACTCCAAATATAGCTAATACGAATTCCATCATTTCATTGTTTCAAAGTTTCCATGTTAAGGAAGGCTTTGCAAAACTTGATAGAGTGAGTTGATGATGATTCTACCACAAAAAAGCAATATGCAAAGTGATACGTGTCCCTCTTATATCAAAAAACAAAGCAAAGCTGCCTCTTTGCTTTATTTTGTACTATATCACAGCTTCCCCTGACCACAGATAATTGTGAATAATTGCGAATTAAAATGCTTTGTGTTAACTCTTTGCCTTAGCAAGAAAAATAAAGTGTTACATCTGTAGTGCAAGACTCTGTGTCAAAAGAAATCTAAAGAAATCTATCATTATCAAACTAAATGATATTGTTAGCCCTGAAACCATATTGGAGCATCTTCAGAGCTGCCACTGCGAGGCCAATTGGAGCTGTGGGAACTGGAGATAGAGATAGCTGGGGACTTGTAGTCAAAATAAAATTATTTCTCCTGTGAACCAAGGATGTTCCCACCAGGTGCTGGAGAGGCATGGACTGAAGCCAACTGAAGTTGGGACTGTGACCTAATTGGACCATGTGATGGAAGTGTGGACTGGGGGAAAGAACTTTGGGTTTGATTTGGGTTGAGAAAACCTCGGGTCTTTCAGAGTTGGGTTTTCACCAGCTGTGCCTGGGGCATGCCTAATAAATTCATACTTTGAGGAAACCCCAGGCCTTTGAGTTTTGACTGATTTGGGTCTGTTACTTGGAACCCTGACAGATATACTCATTATTTGTTAGTGGAGCAGGGTGGCTCACATGGCTATGACAGTTTGCAAGCCCACTTTCAAAGTCTGAAGTCTGCTGCTGTGTGTCAGGGTGAGGTCCTGTCATTCGCTCCAGCTCCTGATGACGTAGCAGTTTGAAAGCGTGCAAATGCAAGTAGATAAATAGGTACTACTTTGGTGGATTTATTATTGGGGACATGAAAGGATCACCCAATTGGGTGTCCCTGGGCAATGGTGATGTCACCAACCTCTCCTTTCATCACAGAAGTACCTTGGTGCTTCCAGCATAGAAGTATTGTATTATCTATTAGACGTCAGTTAAATTCTTATGGTCCCGAGGAAGGTGCTAATAGGATTTGTTTTATGTTCCCTTCAAGATTACAAGATAACTCAGGACAAACTTATATCAGTGTTTTCTTGTTGTTTCCCAGAAAACCTCTAAAATATGTTCTTTCTCATATTTGAAATGAGAGGTGACTGGAGATTAGAGATGGGAGAGAATTAAAATATGGTGATGATTGTGCAGGGAAGTGGATAGATCTCCTATTAAAGCTAATATAGAGATATAGATTTCCTTCCCTAAATCTGTTTCAATGTGAGGGAATATCTTGAATGAAATAAGAGGAAAGAGGAAGAAAAAGTAAACATTACTCATTGACAGGAACCTCTCAGGCCATTTAATTTCTCAGAGGTTCCAGTATTGGGCTTCTCTGCAAATATAAACTAAGCTTGCTGTGCCTGAGTTATATTAAAGATGTTCCTTCATCAAAAATCAGCCAGTTAATCTGTAGAAACAGGCACCTTTTTATTTTGACGATTCATTTTCTTTTTTTGGGGGGTGGGGTGCGTCTTTCAGAGGAATAATTAGGCAGCTTAGAACAAGTTATATTTTGCCTTCTACCCAAACATCACACAGTGACTGGATGATGGATAAAGATTTTTTTTTTTAGCAGAGAAAAGGATCAAGTGCTATTTGCAGCTGGTCCACTAGCAGATAATAAAATCTGCTAGAGGACCTTGAAGGTCTTCTAGTCCAACCCCCTGCCCAAGGTAGGAGTCCTTCTACCATTCTGGACAAATGGTTGTCCAATCTTCTCCTGAAAACCTCCAGCCACAACTCTGAGAGGCAGGTTGTTCCACTGATTAATCATAATTACTGTCAGGAATTTCCTCCTTATTTCCAATTTATATACCTCTTCATTGTGCTTTAAAATCCTCTCTAAGCAGTTTATAGAGTCAGTATACTGCCCCCAACAATCTGGGTCCTCATTTTACCAACCTTGGAAGAATGGAAGGTTGAGTCAATCTTGAGCAGGTGAGAATCAAACTGTTGGCAGTCAGCAGAATTAGCCTGCAATACTGCATTCAAACCATTGTGCCATCAGCCCCTCATCATATGATTTAGCTTCCAGACCCCCTTAGCAGATGGATGGATCCATGCTAGTTTTCCTTGTGCTATTACATTCCCTATTGGAATGTAAGTTTCTTTGAAACTACAAAATTACAGAGAAACATACATTCGTTCGTTCATCCTCCAGGATTGAGGCCTGCTGATATTTTGTATACATCCTTCTTCCTTTGTTCAGTATTATACAACATCATCCTCCATTTTCTGATCCTATAAATCTTTTAAATGTTCCCCTAGTTGATTAGGATTTAATAGACTACTAAAAAGACTAATTATCTAGTATGTATAGTTTAAGTATAATTGTTCCATAAGAAGACTCCTGAACCTTTACTTTCTAAGCCATGTATCTGGAAATGTGTATTATGAGGAAATCTTGTACATAATGTTTGTTTGATTTGTAAGCCAAGTCTGAAGTTTTCTATTTATGAAGATTGCTTAGGTATTAACACAGCACTAGGCTAGGAAGAAAAGAAAATATGTTTGTATTAAAAAAGGAATTGGAAATTTATTTGTAACTGCAACTTTAGAAATAATCAGTATACAAGAACAAACATTTGATTTCTTATCATACTGGGGAATACTATAATCTCAAAACCTCACTTTTGCCTATTTTTTTCAGCTTTAAACTAAATTTGGATTGGTCAATCCATTAAAAACAGCTTTTTAATAGTTCTTGGTGTAGAAGACAGTCTTCTGTAATCTTTATGTACCTTGCCTTACTCAATTGTTTGACTGTTTAAAAAAAGCATGTAATCCTAAACCAATTGAGCTAAATGTGAATTTTGATCAGGGAAATGCTCCCTCTGGAGCCATCAGCCTAAGGAAGATGGGAGAAAAGCAGCACTCTAGACTGATGAAAAAATTCAATTAGTGTTGAACTACCATTTATTGTTTTGATCTGGCTTGTGCCTATTTTTAATTAAGTTGTTCTGATCTATTTTCTTTATGCAAATTTAAGAAGAACAATAATAGATTAGACCAATGGCCAAGTGGATACCTTTGGAAAGCCGACAAGTGATACCTGAACAACATATTATCCTCCCACCTGGATTTTCTGGAACTATTTTCGTGAGATCTACTAGCCAAAAATAGCCTCATCTTCCATCATTTTTAAAATCTTCTCTTGCAAGTTAAAGATTTGCAAATTGCACTATCTGCATTAAATAACAAGTGAGGTGATGCTTCATAGCAAAGGAATGAGGGAAAAGCATTGTAAGTTGTAGAAAATTAGTCAGTGATATCAACAACAACAACAAAAATATGTCCAGGACCATAGAGACCAATTATCTATCTAAACAATAGAGAAATTATTCCAGCACTAGAATAGAGCAACTGACCAATATAGTGCCATGTAGCCTCAACCTTCTCAGCTGTTGAAGCTGGCTATAAAATGTCTGGCATCTGTTTTCTAACTGCCTTTCCTGGAGATTAACATTTGAAGACATTTTAGGCAAGTTGGAAGATTTTCTTTCTCTCTTTCTTTCTCTTTCTTTCTTTCTTTCTCTCTCTCTCTCTTTCTTCTTTCTTCTTTCTTCTCTCTTTCTCTCTTTCTCTCTCTCTTCCTTTCCTTTGTTCATTTTTTGTATATTTGTAAATAACAAGTTACTATTCTGCTTCTATAAAGACCCATATTCATGTTAATTGTGAATGCGATAAAAGTATCATAAACTAAATTTTCCATTTTATTTTATTTTTTTCTGAATCCCAGAGAAATTTCCTTTTCCAAGATGTGATCAGCATTAAATCTCATGAGGCAAATACCTGATCCCATATTTCTGAAAGCCACATGTTATATTTGCTCTTTTAACTGTATGTCTTTATGTGAATCTTACACTAGAAATTATTGCCTATCCTAAATTCTACATAGAACTGTCTCTCTGCGTCAGATGCATTTTGTTTCCAAATAGTTGTAGTTCTCATTCTGCTTTGCTTTTTTCTTGCTGATGATTTCCACACCTAGCATCTGTACATGGCATATCTTCTCCTATGGCAAAGTATTTCCTAATGATTTAGAACGGATGGTTCTGTAGCCAGTATGAACTACCAGTGTGATTACTTCTCAGGAGAGAATTAGATAATCTTTTGATATAATGTTTCTTGGGTAGTTTCATATTAATATTATGTGGAACTACCCAATTATGTTCACCCACATTATGCCTAATTTAAAAGTACATCCAGCCTTCAGTATGGAAGTTGAGGAGGCCATCATACTATCCTTCTCTCAAAAAAACTCTTCCCATATGCCTCTTTCCTCTTAGTTTGAAAGAAATGACATACTGAATCTCTGTTTCTAGAATGATACATGAATCTGGCCAAAATTAAATAGCTGCTTGAAATAAGTCAACCCTTCCTCATTCCTTATACAGAAGCTAAATGGAATTACATGCTTCATTTCTCTATCTACCACTGCAAACTAATTTAGGGTCCCTATTGCAGGATTTATACAGGCGTCTCAGTTCCCCAACAGAAGGCAACATTGGGGAATTCTAGAGAAACATTCAGAATCTGCCGTCATGTCCCTTCAGCATTCCTCCTAAGGGCCTCCTGTGATTGTATCTCCAGATACTTATAAATAATTATCCATGAATGTGCTGTCACTGCCTGTTGCTATATGCACAAAATAACTCCAGCTCTTTATTCCTACAACTTGGTGAGGCAGTTGCAACATTACATATATAATTTCTCTTGCCTTGGTGAATTGGGAAAAGAGTACAAGTTTTCTACTCCCTTCCTGAGAATTATTAATCCCATAGTGCTATGCAGCAGATAAAATGTCAGCTGTCTCTACATAAGCTTCCTGCAACTTGATGCTTTCTAAACCTGGACTTCAGTAAGGCATTTGATAAAGTAGACCACAGCCTGCTTTTTGGTAAAGTAGAAAAATGTAGATAGACAGCATCACCACCAGATGGATTTGTAACTGGTTGCATCAACAGGAAGATAGAATCAAGTTTACATAAAATTAGTACCATTTTATAGTGCTTTGGTAAGACTGCACTTGAAATATTGCATCCAGTTTTGGTCACCATGATACAAAAAAGATACTGAGTTTCTAGAAAGAGTTCAGGGAAGAACAACAAAGATGATTATGGGGTTGGAGGCTAAAACAAGTAATGAACAATTACAGGAACTGGGTATATCTATTCTAACTAAAAGAAGAGGATACAATAGCAGTCTTCCAATATTTGAGGGTCTGTCACATAGAAGAAGGAATCAACTTATTTTTCAAAGCACTTGAGGGCAGGACAAGAAATAAGATATGCAATCTTAGCAAGGAGAGATATAAGCTAGAACTAAGGAGAAATTTTTTGACAGTAGGAACAATTAATTAATAGAATGGCTTGCCTTGAGAAGTTGTGGCTGCTCCATCACTGGAGGTTTTTAGGAAGAGATTGGACAACCATCTGTCTGGAATGGTATAGGTTATCCTGATTGAAGGGGATTGCCCTTCTCTGCGGCTATTTGACTCGTTAACAAACATACATTCTACATTGGGTACATATATACATCAATGGGAAGTACATTCACATAGCCATCGACATTTTACCCAAGAGATAGAGGTGTTGGTCACGGGGCAGCGGTTTGGTAAACACGTCTGCTACCTGTTCCTTGGTTTCACAATACACAGTCTTAATGAAACCTGTTTTCACCAATTGCCTCACATGTTTGATTTTAATGTCAATATGGCGTGATCTCTGGCCTACAGCATCGGCTTCTGATATGTTAATGGCAGCTATTTTATCCTCATAGACTTTTATAGGTTGCATAGGCTGCCTCCATAAGCTTACCAGAAGATCGTCAAACCAAACTAGGTTATTGGAAGCTTTGGACAAACTCACATACTCAGCTTCCGCTGTGGAGGTTGCAATTAACTTCTGCTTCCCAGAGTACCAATACACAGGGCTACTATTTAGGTATACAATGTACCCCGAGGTACTTTTTCTAGATCTAACATCCCCTGCCCAATCGGCATCTGAAAAACAACTCAATCTTAATTCTCTAGTTGCTTCTGGTTCCAATAACAATGAATAGTTCACAGTACCTTTTAAATATCTCAGGAGTCGTTTGATTCCGCTCCAATGGTACTGTGTAGGATGTTCAGAATGTCTAGATAACACATTTACACTTAGACTGATGTCCGGTCTAGTCCAATTTGCAATGTACAACAACGACCCAATCATGGACTTGTAAAGGGTCTTATCCTCAAACTCCGTGCTCTCAGTGTACATATTCTTAAGGAAGTCTGTTGCCATAGGGGTATCGCATGGCTTCGCTTCTACCATGCTACACTTTTTAAGCAATTCCTGAATCTTATATTCCTGAGAAAGCCAAAACCCCTTCTCGGTTTTTACGAATTGCACCCCTAAAAATTTGCTAATGTGACCTAATGGTTTTAGGGCAAAACTCTTACTTAGGTCCTCAGAGAACTTCTTATGCCTGTTCTCTGATCTGCAAATATATAGTATGTCATCAACGTACAACAGTACTGTTTCCCTAATGCCCTGATCTTCCTTGACAAAAACACACTCGTCAGCCGACGATGGTAAAAAGCCCATATCTCTCAGGCTTTTTGTGAGACACTCGTACCATCGTTTACCAGATTGTTTTAAGCCGTATAGGCTCTTGTTCAACAACCACACATCGTCTTCCCGATGGCTTACTCCCTGAGGAATCCTCACGTACAGCTTTTTATCTAACTGGGCGTGCAGGTACGCGGTCTGAATATCAAACTGATATACATGTTCGCCTCGCATGGTAGTGATGGTGAGAACTGTTCTCACGCTCTCAGGGCGCACCGTGGGTGAGAAGGTGTCCTCATAATCATCAGGGAATCTCTGCGAAAATCCCTGCACCACTAGTCTCGCCTTATAAATAAAGCCCCCACCTTCAATGGGCTTTTGCTTGAAAAGCCACCTGGTGCCGATCACCCTCTTGTCCTTGGGCAATCTTGTTGGCATGAATACATCGAGCCTTCTCAGGCTATCTAATTCTGTATCCATAGCGGCCAGCCACTTCTGTCGTTCATGATCAGGTAAGGCCAACACATCCTCATATCTCTGAGGGGTGGCCAAAACCTGGTTGACTGAGGTAACAAAGTCGTTGTACCTTTTAGGCTTATTGCCCCTGGTAAGCCTAACTGGTCTGCCTTTAGGAGAGTCACTTACATCAGAGTCGTCCGATGAGTCATCTACTTCATGACTATCACTATGCGTCTCAGAAGCTGGGTGCCTATCCTTCCTGGCTACCCCATCTTACGCTTCAATACCCCTTTCAAGGGTGCCTGGGATGCACATTTCCCAGAACCAGATGTATCCCTATCCTCGGGTAGGTTTTCCGATACATCCTCCGACTGCCTATGACAACTACGGGAAGGGTTCTGAGTAAGAATCTCATTGGCATGGATCTTACTCCAGTTGGCCCCTTCGTGAAAAATGGCAGACCTTGATATCATTAATTTCCCGTTAGGGTAGGCAAACCTAAATGCCTTGGAGCCCTGCTCATAACCAACAAATCTCAGTTTAACAGAGATTGGGTCTCCCTTTCTCCTGAGCTCCTTCGGGACATGAACATCGGCCATCACCCTGAAAACGTGGAGGTGTGCCAAGCTAGGCTTATGGCCGTATAACACCTCGTATGGGGTCTTCTGCACCACGCTAGACCACACTCGGTTCAAGGTGTAATTCGCATATCTAACTGCTTCTACCCAGTACGCGAAGCCTAGTCCGGAATCCTCTAGGGTGCACCGCATCATTGTTTGTAATACATCGCTGCGCTGTTCTGCAACGCCATTTTGAAACTTAGAGTAAGGCGCGGTGCATAAGTGGACTATGCCCTTACTCCTCAACCAGCTGGAGAACTGCCTAGAATTAAATTCAGTCCCCCTGTCAGTTAAGATCTTCTTAACTCTGACCTGGTGCTGGTTCTGAACTAAGTTACAAAATTCCTTAAACTTAGCCAACGTTTCACTCTTGGACATTAGGGGAAAAACGAATCCAAATCTGCTATGGTCGTCTACTATGGTAAGAAAGTACCGTCTCTTACCCACGGAAGGTGCGAATGGACCCACCAAATCCATGTGGACGAGCTGAAACGGGTGTTCAGAGTACCTCTGAGACCTCTTGGGCGCAGATTTCACCTTCAACTTTGCACTCCTACAAATTGAACAATCTAGAAATGTGTTACAATCATTGATCTTGGTTCCCCTTGAGTGTTTGGTTACCTTTTTCACTATAGGAAAACTCACATGACCTAGCCTGTGATGCATCAAGTGAGCACATTCATTGTGCAGTGGCTCACCTATAGCAATTGCATTAGCATTTTCAGGTTCCCTACTATCTGACTCTAAATTAAAATTTAAAAACTTTTTATTAACTTTACATTTGTCTTTACAAGGCTTCCTCTGATGAAAGTCTTGATCCTCATCACCTAGTTCTAACTGTGATTCATTGTTACTACCAAATGAGATAGTATAATTGCTATCACTGCAGGTCACAGCATTCATATTGGGGGAATAATAAGGCAAACCACCTATCTTCAAAACCTCCCCAATCACACATTTGTTGTTTTTGATCACAGCTGTTCCTGCTGAGAACAGAATCTCCATTCTGGGGTTCTCACATATCCTCATTAGGCTTAGCAAATTATGATCTATCTCTGGTACATACAATGCTCCATGAATCTTTCCTATCCCAGGAATATAAACATCCCCAATGCCAACAACATTGACCTTTTTACCGTTTGCAACTTTGACCATGGATTGATGCCTTCTCATATTAACAAACAACCTTCGGTCACTGACAACATGGTTACTGGCTCCACTGTCCATTAACCATAGTTGCTCTCGCTGTTCCCTTGTAAGCTCTGACTCAGTAGTTTCCACTATACCTACAGAGCCATCATTAAACCTGGGTTTGTTCCCTTTGTTGCCTTCATTTGGCTTTTTACCCCTTCTGTGGTTAGGAACATCTCCACTTGGCTTTCTGCCTGGAGGAAGTGACCGCCTTTTACATTTATTATCAGAAGGTATCTTTACACTTGCCCTATCATTTACATTTTGTGGGCAATCCCTTCTATAATGTTCCCTTGAACCACAATTGAAGCATTCCCCGATAGCATATGCTCTATCTGAACTATCGGGCCTTCTTAAAGGTTTTTTCTTTTTGTGAAAAGCTGCCCTGCATTTTTGCAAGTTATCTTCTGCAATCAATCTGCCAGATAACACTTCTAAAGATAAGTTATTACAACTAACATTATCCAGTTGCGATATAAAATTATCCCAGCTAGGATCAAGGGATTTGAGTATAACAGTAATGAGGGTTTGTTCAGACACTGTTTCCCCCCTCAACATCAATTCCTGCCTTAACCTGTTTAACTCACATAAGTGTTCATTAATATCTACTCCCGCCTTCAACCTTGCGGAATAGAACTCCCTATAAACTCTGTTTGTAACATGGGAGCTTTTTGAACAAAATAGCTTATGCAGTTTCACCCAAACTTCTGTTACGGTCAGGTTACTAGGTATACTGGGATATAGTGCAGGGTCAATGGACATCAATAAAATACAAAAGGCCTCATGATGTAAAAGATCAACTTCTAAGGACCATGGTCTAGGTGGGGGTTTTAACAACAACGATAAAATATTTTCTCTCATTAAAATTACTTGAATACTCTTAACCCATTCCTTAAAATTTCCTCCACCCACACTTAAACTTTTAAAATTAGGAGGAAGGACCTGTACATTATTAAACATAGAAACAGACATTAATTGATGTTCAAAATGTGGTCCATCCTGGAACGGGCAATAAGGCATTGGAATGGAAGCATACAGCACAGTGTCTTCCATCAGGCATTCTGACAATCATTCCTCCCCAATGGGAGGGATTAAAACTTCAGGTTGTGCGGATGCAAAGCTCATCCTGGTTTGATCACAAAAACTCGAGGGTCCTCTCTGGTGCACATCTCTAGTAATTTTTGGATGCGCTCCCAAATTCCTATCTTCAGTTGAGGCAGCCTCCAGAACCGTCCTGGATGTCGATGTCATCACGGATGGATATGTCTCACTCGTGGCGTGCGCTGAATTAGTCGCAGACATCAGGGGTGCTTTGGTATGTGCAGCTACTATTTGTTGAGCCGATGGTGCATGCAAACCATCGCCTAAAATGGTTGCCAAAGTTTCTATCACACTTGCAACCTTACGCTCATCATGAGAGTCTCTTAAATTTTTAGCAGAAGTCACTGACGTCATCAAGGGAGCTAAAGTCTTTATGGCCTGATCTATGATGGCTTCTACAGCAGGTCGCGCAATATCAACTTGGCCATGCTGGTTTAACAAAGAAGCAGGAACATTCGTATCAGGCAGTCTGTTATCCCCCATTCTCCACTTATGGTCTGAGGTGGGGGTTTTAGGAAAAGATTGAAAGTCTCTTACCGATCCGGTGTTTTGTAGGACTTCGATCTTCTTTCCTTTCACGGCTGGATTCTTTAATAATTCGCTAGAATCAGCAGTCGGGTTTTGACTTACTGTGGGTAAACCTAAAAACTGAAGGATTGCCTTCCTAAACTCATCATCCACCTCTGTATTTGTTTTCAAGACCTGAAGTGGCGTTCTTCCAGTCTCTACTTCTTTAGGTGATGATGGTTTACTCACTATCTTAGGCCTTTCAAAAGTTGAGGCCTCTGCTCCAAAACTTACAGCTCCACTATTCTTTAAATCAATTAGAGTTTGGGGTTTTTCAGCCAAAACATTTTTGGCCTGAGCCCCGGACAGTTCAGTTTGTGACTTCATACTTTTTGCTGCTGCTGCTGCCCTAGTCAACATCTATTCAACTGCAGACATTCCAGTCTAGCGCATTACCACATGAGCGTAGGTTCAATAAACCATCCTCTGCTACCAACTGTGAAGAAATGGGGTTGAGGGGTACCCCGGACCGTGAACCAGCTCATGAGTAAACGCACTGAGACTGAAATGATTCTGACAGAGGCGTCTTGTGTAAAAATATAATTTACTTTAAAACATTTAAAAAGCACTAAGTCTTTAAGAGAGCACATTAAAAACAAAGTCTTATCTGGGTATGTGAGGCAAGGCTATCTCCCTAGATCCCTCTCCACAATACCGAAAACAGTTCACAAAAGAATAAGGCTAGCATGAAGGTAAGCAGCTTCGGCGTCGATACATCATCAAGGCAATCATAACGAGGGCAGCACGAGCCTCACAGCTGAAAGTCACCTGAAGTAAAAACAGTTCAAACAGCAAACATTGTTTGAAGCTTGTGGGAGGAAGAAGGTCCAGCAACAGCAGTCCCGATGATAGCTTGCGTGCTACAAAACAGCAAAAGGCAAGCATCCGTGGGAGTCTCTCTGTAACGATGTCTGGAGTCCTTATCTGCATTCTTCTCCCGTCTGCGGCATTGCACCAAGCTTCCTGCAGGAGCTGTGCATTTAGGCCTAGAAGACTAGGCCCGGGTAGCAAGCGAAAGGTCCTTGCTTATGTAAGGAGTCAACCTGCAATTATCCAGGGCGGGGAAGGCTTGCAGGTAATTGGCAACAGTAGATGGCTTGATTAAAACCATACTGTTTGTGAGTAGGCAGATAGCCACAGCAATCCTGGAAACACTCGTGACAAAAAGTACCACAAAAAACTCTGGGAGTGTGTGGGAAAAATCTGGAGAAGCTCAGTCTATAGACAGAAAGTGTGGGCGTAAGTCTTACAATGTAACAAGCTTAACCCAGAGGCAGTTTCTGAAAACACTTAAAGCAGCAGGGCAATTAAGATAAGGATTAGGCTAGAAATACAGGCATACCAGAATGTTTCCTTCCTGCCTTTCTTGCAGGATTAGCCCTGTAAAGTGGAAAAGGATTTCTTCCAACAACCAGTTCTCCAAACCGCTCAGAAAATTAACATTTGGTTCAGGAGAACCAGTGTGAACTGCTAGCAGCCCACATCTGCCTGGATCCCTCTGAAGTAGGAACTGAAGGATAATGTGATTATTTAGTCTGAGGTCCCTATCTTGCTTGCCTAAACTATGAATTGGCATTGGGTGGATCTTCAAGGCATTTAGGGCAGCCATGACAAATAGCTCAGAACTATGGAGTGTGAAGTCCATATGTACTTTGGGATTAAATATAGCCAGTAATGCCATATTTACTAAATGTTAGTTTATTAATGTAATCTTTAAATTCTTTTTACTAGATTAGCTTTATTACTTTATTTTTTTTAAAAAAATGATTGTTTTTATATGTAAGTTTTAAAATTTATGTACATGAAGCCCTATGTATTATCCACTTAAAAGGAGTAAAAATGAGAAATAAGTTCTTTCTTATCATAAATGGCAAATAAAAGATGAATGCTACAAACATGACAACAGATCTACTTCTAGTCCTGAAAGGCTCATCAGTGACCAGCAAAGCCAAGAGTCTCAAATGAAATATTTTTTGAAATTAACATAAATAAAACAGAAGGAAAAGTCAAAAGACAGAATGTGTTTTCTGGACAAAAAGACATCCACAGTTTTAGACTTATTAAATACTGCTATTTCTTATTGTACTGAAAGCCATTAAATAGCCAGCCATTTCAACTGAAGGTTTTGATAACCTTTGAAGAACGTTGCTTTAGGCTTAGAGGGCTGAAAGAATGCGGAAAGAATGAATGAATGACCTTAATACCATAGCTGACACACTGGAAAAAATCTGTGGAATAAGGCTGCTTAAAATGAAGATGGTTCAGTTTTAAACTGACCGGCTCTATTCAATCAATTGATTATTTTAGCAGATAGTTGAGTAGCTAGAAATCTTGAAGTACAAACCACTGAAAATTTGTAAGGTTTTTGCAACCAGTGTTTCATTGCTGTCCTTGATTCCAAGGAGGTCATTTTTATGGAAGCAAGAATCAGAGCAATACATTCTTTGTAACTTTTCAGAGATGGAAAGTCTTAATGGGGCTGATAAAAAAATATTTTTGAGTCTTCTTCTAAAGTATTTCGTCTAAAATTGCCTGAAGTTTCAACACCAATCTCATATTTAATTACATCAATGGAAAGAACTTGTACGCTGCTTTTACTTCTCAACTAACCATCTCTTCAGAAAACGAGAAAGTAAAACTTAACACCAAATCTTTTAAAAACTCACCTCTTCTGTCTCTTCATCTTGGAAGAGGTTCATGAGGGCATTAATATAAGTTTTTGGAAATTTTTAGAAACTACCATGTGACAAGGACCTGAATACTTGAATAAACCTCAGGTGTCTACAAAAAAACATTTCCATTTTCCTTCATAATGCTATTCTTAAATCCAGGATGAAAGAGTTCTTGCTTGAGATGAGTTGCAGCTGAGTCCGTAAGAGGTAGACTCAAAATAAGAGAGAGAGAGAAAAAAAGAGGTAGGATCTGGTTAACAGCAGCAGTGCTACTTTGATACCAGTAATTGGAGATAAAGTGGAATCATATATTATAATTTTTTGGGATGTTCAAAAGACCATCATTATGGCCCAGATTGGATGTATGAAATGCATTTCAACAATATATGCCTTTTTTTTTTTTCATCTTTTGCTCACAGGAATACAAATTTGTATTTTTGTCCTGTTACTAGATAAATCATCAATGGAACTGTCTCTCAACCCATTAAATTACATAATGGTATATGAGAATGATAGCTCTTCTTTTATTTTTTGGTTTGATTCTTGAACAATCAACAATCCCCAAATATTAAAGGCACATGCCATTGAATATAAGTTGTTCTTACATAGTAGCTCTTTGAGGTAGACTAGGTCAAGAACAGACCACACAAGAAATACATCAACTCTACTTTGTTGACATAGATTATAACAACTGAATCTTAAAAGGCTGGTGGGGTTTGTCTTTTCCTCCCTCTTATATTAAAGACAGTCAGAGCGGGGCATGACAATAACCCAGCACAGACTCAGAGGTGAAGAGAGGCTACAGGGAGATTGTCAGCCTGAGGGGAATCATTTGGAAGAGTCACAAGCAGGGGAAAGAGCATTGCTAGCAACCAAGAGAGGCAGTGTTTGCTGGGCTCAGAAGATGACCAGTGTGAAGAAAGGAGGGCTGAACAAAGGCACTCAGCAAGACTGTTAGCTAGAAGGAACCCTGCCCTGCCAAAGGGACCAATCAGGGTCATGTCAACCTTATATAAGAGGAGTTGCACTCACAGATCAGTTGGCAACAACTCTCCACTTATCTCACCATTGTATTTGTCAACTAGATAGCCTATCTTCTCAAGCAGTGAACCTGGACATTCATACCACATTTGTTTGATCTTCTAGTACAGGGGTGTCAAACTCATGGCCCAAGGGCTGGATGCGTCACACATTGGCTATGCCCATACCTGGTTTAGGAAAGAGGAAAAAAAGTCACAATATGTCATGTGATGATGCGAGTTTGACACCCCTGTTCTCCAGCGCGCTGCTTGGAGAATCCAAAGCGTGGGTAATGTTCACATTGAGCTTGTCAGAGACTGAGTGTATCACTTTAAATTTTCTGCCTCGGTTCCGCCTCCTCTGCTCGACTAGTGTCAGTTTAGTTCACTCAGTCGAGTGGAAGAGACTGAACCTTTGGCTTGCTCTGACAACCTCATTGTTCTTCATTCTCCATGCTTTGGATTTTCTCCATTATTTCATTTCTCCATTGACTTATTTTCACAGTTCTTCAATTGGATTATTCTGGACTTGTGAGGGTTGGGTGAGTCTTCCCTGGGCTCCCTGCCCTCCTTGGAGGCTTCGTGCCTCACCTGCTGAACTATTTTTCAAATTGACTATTCAGGAATTTAATAAGACGTCTAGCCTGAAGCTTGCTGCCTCGCTAGCATCTTAGCGGCTATCCCCTTTGTATTTCCCACGCCTCGCTTGCCGCCTACGCCTTGCCTGTTTGCGAGTGATTCTAGTATTTTATGATTTAACTAGATTAAATCTAATCTGATTGACTTTTTGAGGGCTGGGTATTTTGGGCGTGAGGGCTGTTGATTGTTTGTTCAAACATTTTTACTATTAGAGTTCTGTTTGAAAAATATAAGGCTTAATCATGTGTCTGATTTTTGTGGCCTGGGACAGTACAGGTATCTTATTTCTCGCCATTTCCTGTTTTTCTGGATTAAGTTCCTATTTTCTTAAAGACTATGGCATATTTTCTTTAAGGTTATTAATTGAAATAAACTAATTTGTTGTCTTTGGGTACTACTATATCTTTGTTAGCCTTACTAAACAGGAAACATGACCAGATGAGCTAATACTACATTATTATAAAGCTACCTTAATCTTGCAAGTCTGAAAGTATTATTTCCTCCCAGTCCATATAACAGCCTGAGAAACTAGAGAGGGTCTCTTCTGAGCCTCTTGCCCTACCCACTACCCATCTTTTATCTGACTGTTCCCTAGGCAGTGTCTTTGGGTCCAATCTTCCAAGTTCTTTCTCCCATATCATTACAATCTATAGCTTCCTGTGAGTCATTAGGATTTATATAGATTCTATTAAATACTTGAGATTTCTTAAAATTTATCATAATTTATTGAATTAACATTGTCCAATGTATAGATGCAATTTCAACAGATATCTTAATATTTAAAATTCCTATTAAGTCTCAAGGGTAAGATTAATGTTATTAAAATGAATATTACATTAAGATTAATGTATATCTTTAGAGGGTTTCCAAATTAATTCTTATTAGATATTTCACACAGATAGATAAGTTAATGAGATTTTTTTAATGGTACCCTCAGGCCTTAGAATATTTTTGGCAACACTGTGGTTATCTTATGAGAATGGTGGCTTTAGTTTTCCAGATGTTCAGTTATATCACTAGATTTTCATTTTAGTGTCTATATTTTTTCTGAATGAGACTTAGTATGGTTACTTTCCCCTTTGGACCATTTGGACAGCAAATATTTTACACTTTTGAAATTTTGCTAAATTTTACTTATTCTAAACTCTTTTCTTTATCTTCTACTGTCAACGTTGGTACAAATACTTGCTTATGTGTTCTAAGGATCAGAAGATAGAATATACATTGTGATATGGTTTTAATGATAAGCCTAATAATGAATGAATGAATGAATGAATGTCCACACAGGTATTTATACAGTATTTATTATATGGATATTTCTGTTGAATTTGCTTTGGAATGTTTATTTTCTTTCACTCTATAATCACTACTGTAATTAATGTAAACTCTTTTCCCTAATATTTCACTGCTTTAACAAGAACTACAAAAAGTTATCAATTTTGAAAGAAAAGGGGGAGAAATTTCTTCAGGGCATTTGATGTAATTCCACACAGCTTCCAATCTGTTTCCATTTCCAAGCTTCCTGACATGGGAGATACAAATATATTACCCCAGCAATCCAATCTAAAACCTCAATGAATTGCGAAGGGTGAGATATTTCCAAAGACATTCTGGCTGAATAGTGTAGTCCAATGCTTTTGGTGTCTTGAGTTTTAAAGTTTTTTTTTAATAAGCTAAATCTATCCACCACAGTTTTGCACCAACCTCAATGTGAAGGCAGAGGGTGAGGGACTATCATGAATCTCACAGAAAATCTGATGGCTTCCTAGGGTGATATTCATGATATGAAGGATTGTGGACTAGGAAGCTTGCCACTTCTCAGTTGGAGCTTTGCCTTTCCTGGCTCTCTTGAGAGATGGAGGGATAACTGACTGCATCAGAGAGCTCATCAATACCTCTTTGGAAGAGCAAAGGGTATTGTCTGCATTGAAAGAAACAGTGATATATTTCTTCTTGAAGAGATTTTCCTTGGGTCTGACCCAGTAATTCCCAAAAGTGTATTCTATAGAAAGAGTGGGTCTTCAGTTGCAAGTGTCATAGAAGAAGTGAATCACAGTATCATTTTTATTCAAGTTTTAAATGTGGGAATGGGATAAAAATAAGATGGTTTCACCATTGTCTGATGCAGCAAGAATTGCATATAAGGAGTGTGCACCTTTTTGCCCTGTACATTTTCTCAGTAGCATTGATATAACAATTTTACTCTGTACCCTTAGGCTACAGTGAAGGGAGAATTTGGAGGTCCTGGAGGTCCTATTTTACATTAGATCTACTTCTGTCTATGTAGTTTCAGATGTTTGTAATAGGAAATGGGGGAATCTATCTGTAGATCACTCCAAAAAAGATGGAGTCAAACTATTCTCCAAAGCACCTGAGGGCAGGACAAGAAGCAATGGATGGAAACTCATCAAGGAGAGAACTAAGAAGAAATTTCCTGACAGACCAATTAATCATTGGAGCAACTTGCTTCCAAAAATTGTGAATGTTCCAACACTGGAAGTTTTTAAGAAGAGCTTGGACAACCATTTGTCTGAAATGGTATAGAGTTTCCTGCCTGAGCAGGGAGTTGGACTAGAAGACCTCCAAGGTCTTTCCAACTCTGTTATTATTCTATTCTATTCTATTCTATTCTATTCTATTCTATTCTATTCTATTCTATTCTATTCTATTCTATTCTATTCTACCATGTTTTCCCAAAAATGAGACATGTCTGGATAATAAACCCAATCGGGCTTTTCAGCGCATGCGATAATACAAGCCACCCCCGCAAAATAAGCCCCCCCACCAACTACTTACATGCATGCACAGCTGGTCCCGCCATTTCCTCTGGTTGCTTGCCGTGCAACCAAAATGAGTTGAGGAGGTGAGGCTGGGGGGGTGGAGGGGGGACATGCCCTCCCCTCCCTGTTCTTCACACTAGCTAAGCGGCCCAACACGTTCCACCCACCCCAATGGCAACAGCAGCCTGGCTGTTTCCCTTCCCCACTGTCTCTTTATCAGTTGGGGTGGCAGGTAGGGTGGGGGAGAAGCAAGACGTATGGAGTGAGATGTGGCTCCCCTTGCTGTCTCTTCTGCCCCCCCTTGCCGGGCATGGCAGGGCTCCTGCCCCTTGCTTAGCCACATGCCCCCTTTAGAGATGCAATTTGGGGGGTGGCAGGCAATTTGCGGGCAAGTAGCAGGATGCAGGTCTTACCTTTCAAGCTCCGTCGCCTTCCTCGCCATTGTGTCCAGGAAAACACACTGTAAAATAAAACCTTCTTGCGAGTTCAATCAAACTTCTTGAACTCACGATAAGGTTTTCTTTTACAGCATGGCTAGGAAAGCGATGGAGCTTGCAAGGTAAGACCTGCACCCTGCTTCTTGCCTGCCCCACCTGCCACCCTCAAATTGCATCCCTAAAGGGGGTGGGTGGCTAGGCGAGGGCCAGGATCCCTGCCATGCCCGGCGAGAGGGGGGAGAAGAGATAGCAAGGGGAGCCATGTCTTGCTCCATGAGTCTTGCTTCTCCCCTATCCCACCTGCCACCCCTCTCAATAAAGAGATAGCTGGGAAGGGAAGCAGCTGTTGCCATTGGGGTGGGGTGGGATGTGTTGGGCCGCTGGGCCGGTGTGAAGAACAGGGAGGGGAGGGGATGGCAGCGACGGGACATCCAGTCCTATGCTCACCACCTCCTGCACCCCCAAAATAATAAGACCCCCCAATAATAAGGCCAAGCCCTTATTTGGGTGGTAGGTCAAAAGAAAATAAGACCCTGTCTTATTTTTGGGGAAACACGGTATTCTATTCTATTCTATTCTATTCTATTCTATTCTATTCTATTCTATTCTATTCTATTCTATTCTATTCTATTCTATTCCATTCCATTCCATTCCATTCCATTCCATTCCATTCCATTCCATTCCATTCTAATGCTGGGCACCACAGAGTTCTTTTCTTTCTCCCCAGCTGTTTAACATTAACATGAAGCTGTTGGGTGCATTCCAATGATAGTTCTAGATGGAGTAGCATGTCATATGAAGAAGCAGACCTATCACTCGGGATACTCTTAGATTCATAACAACTGCTTGTAATGCAGACCATGGTAAATGGAGAATTTATGTAATTGTGCCAATTGTGATTCTATTTGGAGGAGGCAAAAGGTGAGTGGCCACACAAATCAAATGAATGAATAAATAATATGCATATGATGTGCAAATCAGCTATGCTGTTAGAGATAAAACTGGATTCTTTCAACTCGTTTAAAAGCCCATATGTTCTTCGTTCCCTCTATGTGTAAAAGACCATTGGTGTGATTTAATATAAGCCAGCTTCCTAAATTCTATAAAAGTGCACAGACATGTTTGACTTATACATGCTGAGTTCTAGATAAATTCAAATAGTTTTTCCAGTACTTTATCTTCATTATGGCTTCTACCCCCACAACTTGTGGCTCCTGGGTTCTTTTCTTCATCATTAAAAAAAAAACAAACTAAAGTGTTTTCCCTCATAAATGTTTTAATCCTTTAAAGAAATCCCTTAAGAGACCAAACCAATATTTCATCCAATATAATTCACTGTTTCTCATTCTGTCTGTCTCCCACACATGCCATCTAATACATTAATCTATAATTCATTATTACAGACTTGAAAAATAATAAAGCAAACACCCAATCCCATTCTTCAAAGGTAAAAAAATAATTAAAAGCTATATTTGGTGTTTCTAACCCTAGTCCTGATTTTTGTATACCTCGTCAAAAATACAGCTAATGTCAAAAGATGCAGAATGAATGGCTTAATACAGTTTAGAGAGGCCAATCTGATCAATTAAAATGCAACAACTTTCCCTGCAGAGAAGAATAGAAGATGCTACTAGCCAATTAAAAACTGATCACTCCTACTTTGCAATTTTGGTCACTTAAGGTCTTAGCTCTTCCATACAGGATGCAATACAACAGTTTGTTATCTATCGGAGAATGTATATTGTTTCAAGCAGAGTATAATTAACACTGACTTATTGAACGTTGATGAAAAATTGCCTTATCATTTACACCAGGAGTGAAAAAAGTTGGGGACCACTGATTTACACCTAATTCTATTCATTGTTCAAAGCCAACATGAAGCTTTTTAGCTCTATATTTTAAGGATAATTTTTGTCTACAGTTGTTTTAATATTCTACTTATATTTCTTCTAAAGAGCACCACTTGGTACTTCTTTACAATCATTTCAATGACGATAAGCTGAGATTCTAACCAGACTCTAAGAAAACTGTAAATATCATAGCCATGGGAATTATTTGGATTCCCACAACTACTTACTACATAATACTGATTCAGTGAAGGCATCTGTTTAGAACACAGGTATCAAACTTGCTGCGTCACATTGCCATCATGTGACGTATCACAACTTTTTCCCTTTCATGCAGCTGGGGTGGGCGTGGCCTGTGTGTGATGCATCTGGCCCACGGGCTGCCAGTTTGACACCCCTGGTTTAGAAGAACCAGACATTGCTTCAATTCATCCTCTATTCGGTGAAAGTGATAGAGGCACACCCCATTGCTGGTTCAGGAACAGAAGGTGAACGGTATAAGGAGGAAGACAGTCAATAATTAGAGATGATTTTGAAAATGCTAAAGAGTCCATGGCAATGGGGCCCAAGATAGCAGGTCTGATAGTTAGGCTCGCATGGAATGCTCTTGGATCAATGTGTAATAGTATCCTGAAGGAGGGATGATACCAGAAAGGCTGTTGTTGGGCATCATGAAAAGGTCCTATTATAAGATAAAAAGAGGAATTAGAAAGGCAAAATTATATAAAATATGATCAATATATACAATAATAATAGATAGAATTGTATTACAGTTTTTAAAGCAAAATAAAAAATACAAACTGATATAAAGTAAGAAAAAAAATAAAGTGAAAATTTTATGGGAAGTTAGGTATCAAAGCTGCTAATATAAAATCATTATCTGCTGGCAGATTCCAGTGTTTAGTTTGCATTAACCATAGTTGGTGATGATGGACACTTATTCCGAACTATGGCAAACCCTGAAATAGGGAAAGATTAATGACTCCCCCACCCCACCCCCAAAATAAGAAGGAAATGAGGGAAATTGAATGTGTCCCTAAAATTTAACTACTGCTATATTGGCACAAGAAAATAAAGGTTAGGATGTTCAAGGTATCTGATTTAAAGGATAAGCAAATGTTTTAGGGCACTGGACAGTTTAGGAATTTTAAATATATATGGTACTATTATCCTTTTAAAATTACTGCATTAATTCTTCCTCAAATGGCTGTCATAATCAGGATGGCTTGTTACAAAATCATCACACAGTAAAATGTGAATTGTAATATTTTTTCTAGGCAACTGGATTTATTTTATTTATTTATTTATTTGTTTGTTTCCATTTCTATACCGCCCTTCTCCAAATAGGACTCAGGGCGGTGAACAGCCAAAGTAAAAAACAGAACATACAAAATTTAAAAACAGTTTAAAATAATTAAATATTTTGGCTGTAAATTAAAACAATCCAATTTAAAATCAATTTAAAATTTAACTTAAGCCAGCCCAGCTAGTTGAAATAAATAGGTTTTCAGGGCCCGACGAAAAATCCGGAGGTCTGTTATTGTATGTATCTCTGGGGGGAGGTTGTTCCAGAGGGTGGGCGCCGCCACAGAGAAGGCTCTCCCCCTGGGGGTCGCCAGCCAACATTGTCTGGCGGATGGCACCCTGAGGAGGCCCACTCTGTGCGAGCGTACTGGCCGGTGGGAGGCTATTGGTGGCAGAAGGCGGTCTCGTAAGTACCCCGGCCCTAAGCCATGGAGCGCTTTAAAGGTGGTCACCAACACCTTGAAGCACACCCGGAAGACCACCGGAGCCAGTGCAGCTCGCGCAGGAGAGGTGTCACATGGGAGCGCCTCGTTGCCCCCATAATCCCCTGCGTGGCCGCGTTCTGGACCAGCTGGAGCCTCCAGGTGCACCCCAGGGGGAGCCCCATGTAGAGAGCGTTGCAGTAGTCCAGGCAGAAAGTGACGAGTGCCTGAGTGACTGTGCATAGGGAGTCCCGATCTAGAAAGGGGCGCAACTGGCGTATCAGGCGAACCTAATAGAAAGCCCCCCTGGCCACGGCCATCAAATGATCTTCTAAAGACAGCCGTGCGTCCAGGAGGATGCCCAAGTTACGAGCCCTCTCCGTGGGGGCAAGTGATTCGCCCCCAATAGCCAGCGATGGCGTCAGCTGGTTATATCGGGATGCCGGAAGCCACAGCCCCTCGGTCTTGGAGGGGTTGAGTCGGAGCCTGTTTCTCCCCATCCAGGCCAGCATGGCCTCCAGGCACTGGGACATCACTTCAAGGGCATCGTTGGGATGGCCTGGGGTGGAGATGTACAGCTGGGTGTCATCAGCGTACTGATGGAACTCCACCCCGAAGCCACGGATGATCTCACCCAGCGGCTTTACATAAATGTTGAACAGAAGGGGCGAGAGGACCGACCCTTGTGGCACCTCACAAGCAAGGTGCCTCGGGGTCAACCGCTGCCCCCCTGTCAACACAGATTGCGACTGGTCAGAGAGGTAGGAGGAGAACCACTGCAGAATGGTGTCCCCCACTCCCAACCCCGCCAACCTGTGCAACATGATACCATGGTCGATAGTATCAAAAGCCGCTGAGAGGTCTAACAGGACCAGGATAGAGGAGCAACTCCTATCCCGAGCCCTCCAGAGATCATCCACCAACGCGACCAATGCCGTTTCTGTGCTGTGCCCAGGCTGGAAGCCGGACTGGAGTGGGTCTAGATAGACAGCTTCATCCAGGTAACGGGGAAGCTGTTGCGCTACCACACTCTCAACAACTAAATAAACAACTAAATAAATTTAAAAATTTATTTTAAAATTTTCTGTCTAATTTATGTTTTTGAATTTTTGCACTTTGTATATCTTTTATTTGGTATTATTGATTAATACATTTAGAGAATGTTTCATTTCATAGAACTTCTTTTTTAAAATTACAAATGAATAGAGAAACCCGCACTTACTTTTGGCTTTGGGACTGAAATAAAACCAGCTTCAGCCTGATGTTGCAGACCTGCAAAATTGCTAAATCGTTCATGTTTCCTCCACTTTGCTCGTTGATTTTGGAACCAAACCTATGTAAAAAAAAAGAATTAATTTTTTAAAATTTTATTAATGACTACTACTATTATTGCTGCTTCTATTGTTAGGAGAAATGTTTATAGAAAGCAATAATTTCTGATTTGCCCTAAGATATCAGAAATATAAAAATAGGCATTTTACAGTATCTGACAGTTGGCTTACAATATATTTTCAGTAATTTGTATATTATATAATTTTTATATTTTTATATTAAACATACTGATACATCCAATCAAAACTTAGTGTTTTGAATTCTGATTTCAAATTTTAATTGGAATTTGGAATTCTAATTTTATTCAGAATTCTGAGATTGAAATTAAAATATTCTAAGAAATAGGATTTGCCTGCCTCACCTGTGTCAGCAGAAAGGGCAGGATGCAGAGCCCATTGGTCAAGGAATTTTGGCTGGCAGAGTCCAGGTGAAGAGTCTTTTCTGCTGTGGCTTCTGCCCTTTAGAACATTGTACCCTTCCCAGGTGAGAACACACCCATTCACCTGATCTTCCATGAGGGCCTGAAGACCTGCTCTACCAGTTGGCCTGAAACCCCAACAGGAATGCACCAGTCTGGAGATTAAGATAAGACCTTACCTCTCTCTGTGTACCTCATGCTTCTTTCCCCCATTTTTTAATAGTAAATTATTATTATTTACTGTTTTAATGTTTACTGGTTTATAATGTTTGTAAACTGCCCATAGTTGCGTCTAGATTAATTGGGCAGCACACAAACCAAATAAATAAATATTAAAAAAATCATTTTTCCTGACATTTAATTCACCTGCTAAACTTATTTTATTCTTGAGGAAATTTGTGGGTGAAGCTTAGAATGAGTGCATATGTACAGCTAAAAAAAGTACACAAAGATTAAATGTGATTAAATAATGGTGTTTAATAACCCACAACTTTCCTACATTTTATACAAGAATAGAAAAATACTACTACTGAAATGATACTTTGTTTTATCTGACCATTTAACAAAGACCAAAAGATGTATTTTTAAAATCTGATTTAAGAACTTACAAATCAATAACTGTGTAATATGTTTTTTTTACTTTGCTTTGCTTTCAGTATCTGTAAAATTGGGATTGGTTTGGCATGTTAACAATTTTCTGAGGAAATTCTATGTGGTTAAATTTCCAAGCTCATCTAAAAGTAGAAAACATTGTTATTTTATGAAGTTCATTGCTTTGCAACTAAATAAAACCTCACTTCAAGGAAATGAATTCAGTTACAAATACACAAAAGTGGCAATTGTTTATTGGTAAATCAATTTTTGTTACAGAGAATTTACTTTTCAAGCTTCAATAGCAACAAAAATAGAGTTCTCTGATGTATGATAACTGGCTTATATTTAATTTGTTGACATTACTGAATACAACTATCTTCAGAATCTTTCATAAACTCAACTCTTTTCTAGATTAGTGGCAGGAAAGTATATATTGTGTTATAAAGTTTGTTGTAATCTGACTGGTACTTATCAGTTTTACACTTTTTGTTCATTTATCAATATCAATAACTATTCAGCATCCAGCTGCATTTGTTCTACATTAGAAGGAACCAGAAGTTACCTGAATTCTGGTTTCTGGAAGATTAATTTTAGCTGCCAGCTGGTTGCGGATTTTGATATCTGGATAGTGTGTAGCTTGGAAGATTCTCTCCAATTCCTTGAGCTGCTCTGCTGTGAATGTGGTCCTAATTCTACGCTTCACTTTCTTGTCATCTGTACAAAAAGACACCGCAGATTTTAAAAGAAAAAAAATCCCTTAATACAGAGAGGAAATCTAAAGGATTCAGAAGAACCAGGTATATTTCAAGTATTTTTTGATAGATTCACTGTATCTGCCTCCCATTCTGTTTCAGAATGCCTGCACAAATCCTGAGAGTTTAGTTTTGTAGGTGAGACTGAGAGATAAATCCAGGTCTAAACAATGCTGCCATCAGGCCTGACCCATCGCATTATGATGAATGCAAAGAGATTTCTAACAGTGGTGAAATGTTACGAGGTCTGCTATAGGTTCATTTTGCTACCGGTAATGCGTGCGCATACGTGGTGCGCACCAAATGCGTGCTTTGCATGCAGGCACACTGCAGGTGCTATCACACAGCACTGAAAAAGGAGGTTTAAGAAGCCTTTTCTAAGGTAAGTAGAACAGTGAGGGGGAGGGAACAGCTGTGCCGTGTGATTTAGATTCACTAGAAAGCAGGATTTCCTGCTTTCTAGCAAATATAAATCGAGCGGCACAGCTGATCATCGGAAATACCGGTTCGTCCGAACCGGTAGCATTTTTTTACTCCCAGTTTGCCTGAACCAGTAGCTTTTATTACTATCAGTTCACCCGAACTGGTCTGAACTGGTAGCATTTCACCCCTGGTTTCTATGCATGATCAATTGTTGATCAGAAACAAGTTGTTATTCCTCTCTATTCTGGATTGGTCAGACAGCAACCAGAATATTGTTTCCAGATCTGGGCGCAATATTTAATAAGGACATTGGCAGACTAGAACCTGATCAGAGTAGAGTAACCAAGGGACCTGGATAAGAAAAAAAAATAGAAGTGATTTGAGGCATTATTAATGATTAATCTAAAGAAGACTGGTGAGGCCTGATAGCTATAATCAAGTACATGAAGACTAACATGTAGAACATCTGCAGAACTATTTAAAGCTGTTATTTAGAGAAAGTAGGGTTTGAATTACAGGGAAGTAGGCCAATTTCCAGTTCTAATGTCAAGATGGTCAGACTCCTTAAGTGGTCTGGGCAGCTTACAAATAAAAAGAAAGACAAGTAGCATGGTGGTAAAAGCTATCCAACAATAGGACCAACTCCTTTAGTGCATTCTCCATTGGAAGTGTTAATGGCCATCTGTCTGCTTTCACACATAGTCTTAGAATGTGGAGAAAAGTATGAATAATATTAACTCAAAATTATTGCATTCAGTCAGACACTAAACATTCATAATAGCAGTTTTACTTGTTCCATATATATATATATATATATATATATATATATATATATATATATATATATATATATATATGTATGTATGTATGTATATATATTACTGTTTTAGTTGTTTTAATTGTTTATATGATATACATTGCCCAAGTCACTTATAGAAATGGGCAGCTATAGAAATCAAAGCCATCAATAAATACAAGAAATGACATAAAGCTCTGGAAGAAACAAGGGACTCTTCTGGAAGATCAGTTCAGGGAAACAGGCAGACCATGTCTACAACTTGTTAGAAAAGAATGTATTTCATTTGTTTTCTAATGACGCCTGTGCTGTTACAGATAGTGAGTTGCGGTAAGTAGTTACCCTAAGAATTAAGAGCTGTCTCCTTAAGAGATTGCATTGTGGGAGATGTAGTGAGAGATCGCATTATGGGAAATGTAGTCCATGACATGTGACCTTATCTGTGTGTCTGATTGGCCACTGAGGCTCTCTGCCGGGATTTTAGAACAAAGACCTGGCCATATGTTGAATTACCTCAGAGGAGAGAACATGCTTTCTGAACAGGGAGTCAGAACTACCATCCTTTTACACTAGGAAATGGGACAGATTATGAAATATGGATGCACCTCAGCTGGACTCACTATGATTGTAAGTCTTATATGTTCAAGGATTCCCAAATAAATATAATCTGCATGAAAACCTGTTTGCTAGAGTTTATCTGCCTGTTCCCAGTGGAGCCAGATGCCTGGGGAACAGAACAGTAAAAGGATGTAGATGCCTGAACCCCTCACTCTCTTTCGGAGCATTGATGGACATTCTGTTTGAGTGAAAATGCATCTCTTCTCTGTGCACAACTTATAAAAGGACTTTGTTTGCATCTAATTGAGACCTTTGCTTAGCTATGAAAGTGACAAAACTTGCTTTCCTTCTCTTTGCCTGAGTGAAGTATTCTGCTCAGCGGTAAAAGACAGAAAGAGAAAGACAGTTCTTGTGCTAGCTAAGAAGATTGCCCTGCCATAAAGAGGCCCAGGGGCTGCATGTTTGAATCACCTTTGGCAGTAAAAGAACAGAAAGAGAAAGACAATTCTTGGGCTAGCTAAGAAGATTGCCCTGCCATAAAGGGGCCCAGGGCTGCATGTTTCAATCACCTTTGCAAAGTTTGTGTGTATGTTGTTTAGAAGTTTACTTTGCCAGTAAAACGAAAGGCCTTATTTTAACACAAAGTAATCCGAGCCACCTAGGCTCTTTGGAGATTGAATTTGCATGATACAAGTTGCTTCCCAGCCTGACCACTCAATGTGCATTTGAAAAGAAACAATCCAGCCATAGTGCATGCTGTTGCTTTGAATCTTGCTTGAATAAAATACTGGAAAGCTAAATCCCCTTTACAGGGCAAGCAACTAAAGCCCAAAGGAACCCAAGTCGAGGAAAGCCTCTTAGGGTCTCCAAGTAGGACAGTTGCTTTGCAGCTCTATACAAAGGAACACGCTGAAACCAGTTTAACCCAAGCATTAGTTAGGTAACAGCACCCTAGTGGCCAAAGGTGTACTGCACCAACCACCCCCAATGGTCAGAAGGCAAACTGCAACAACGTCTCCTAGAGTTTGCAACGCACCCCAGCAGTCAACAGGTGAACTGCATCAACATCCCCTAGAGTTTGCAGCGCACCCCAGTGGTCAACAGGCAAACTGCAACAACGTCTCCTAAAGTTTGCAACGCACCCCAGCGGTCAAGAGGCAAACTGCAACAACGTCTCCTAGAGTTTGCAACGCACCCCAGCGGTCAAGAGGCAAACTGCAACAACGTCTCCTAAAGTTTGCAACGCACCCCAGTGGACAACAGGCAAACTGCAACGACGTCTCCTAGAGTTTGCAACGCACCCCAGTGGACAACAGGCAAACTGCAACGACGTCTCCTAGAGTTTGCAACGCACCCCAGCGGTCAACAGGCAAACTGCAACAACGTCTCCTAGAGTTTGCAGCACACCCCAACAGTCAACAGGCGAACTGCATCGACATCCCCTAGAGTTTGCAACGCATCCCAGTGGTCAACAGGCGAACTGCAAAAACATCTCCTAAAGTTTGCAGGAAGTTCCCCAAGTTTCCCAGTCATGGCTGAGACCTCTAATGAGTCAGCAGAGTTGAACCTCCCAGCTAATCTTGACACACCTGAAGCATCGGATGCCGTGGAGTCTTACCCAATCATGGCAGAAGCATATGATTCATCAGGAATGATGACCCTTCCATCACCCAACCTCGACACAATTCCAGAAGTGAATGTCCAAAATTCCAAAGAGGCTGAAGCTCATCAGAGAACCTATGACCTCAGGCAGCACAGGAAGCTCACTGGTATTATGCAGTCAAGCCTGAAGGAAGATTGGGACAAGCATTATCGTCGCAACAAAAGGTATTGGGAGAAGTTGCAACAGATCTGCAACAGGCCTGTGGATGAGCTTTCACACGGCTGCATCCGTACGTTGGTGAATGAAATGGATGAACTTTATAAGCAATGGAAGACTTCTGAAAGCCATCTTGTCAACATCCAGCAGCAGCTAGAAGACCCAGAACTTGTGGGGGACATGCAACGCTTAGAGATGTTGAGTGCGGAACGTGGGAAAATATTTCAAAGTTGTAAGGACTCCTTCCACAGGGCGCTCCAGACGAAAGGCACATCAAGGGAGAAAGCCTCCTCACCCCAACGCTCACATGCATCTATCGCTCATTCTTCCAAGAAAGCTGCGAGTGAGAAGGCCCAATCCAAAGCAACCCATCGCTCACACGCATCATCTCATCGGTCACAAGCAGTCCCCTCTTACAAGTCATCCCGGTCTCGGCAGGGTAGCAGTGTCTCACAACAATCTTCTGCCTCAGGTTCCTTCCATCCTTCCAAAGCATCTTCCCATCACAGCCAGTCATCCAGAGCCTCCACAGCGAGGAGTTTCGCTGCCCGGGCAGCAGAGGCACGAGCCGAAGCTGCAGTGGCCAAAGCAACCTTGAGAGTGGCAAAGGAAGAACAATTGCTGAAGGAAGAAATGGCCAAAGTTCAGGCCAGACAACAGGAAGAAATGGCCAGAAAACAGGAAGAAATGGCCAAAGTTCAGGCCAGAAAACAGGAAGAAATGGCCAAAGTTCAGGCCAGACTAGACTATTTGAAGTATGAAAAAGAGACACTGGGAAAAGTAACACTGGCCGAAGCTTTAGAGGCGGCGGCTGAACACGCTTCATTCAACTTCAATCCTCGACAGTTAGAGGAGGAGGACTCGGATGAGCGTGTCAAAGCCTATGTTGAGGAACAGAACTCCCCACAGCAGGGACAAAGAGGAGAACCTCACCCACCAGCTCTACGAATTACTCAGACAGCAGATATCGTAAGATCTAGACCACGAGACTCCTCCTTTGAAAATGCACAACCTACCCCGGCAAATGAAGACATTCGGGGCAACCAGAGTACTCCTTCAGCAGCAATGAAGGCATCTCTGGAGCCAAGCACGCAAACAACCACGAGACACCACCTCAGAGTGGAGGCTAAGGAGTTCCAGCCAAACCTGCCAGGCGTTCCGAGTGCCGACGTCCAGCCCAATGGAGGTACTCCACTTGCCTGCCAGGAAAAGGACCTATCATCACCTGTGGCATGGAAAGACGAAATTGTCTGTAAACATTCTGTAGGGAACTACCAGCCAGCGTTGGCACTTAATCCTGCCCTAGCCAACGCAGTAGGGCGAACCTTGCCACCACCCCCATCGTATAACTCTCCTGAAGTCCAAAAGGATACTGCAACATCCTGGAGAAGGATGGACCTGGCACATAGGGGAGTACACAAGTTCTCCGACAAATCAGGCATAGATTACATGCTATGGAAGCTTCTGTTTGTAAATGCCATTAAAGGCGAACAACTGGAGCCAGCCGAGGAACTCGGTCATATGTTCACATGGCTAGGCCCACAATCAGTACAAGCAGTAAAGGGGGTCTACGCAGCAAAAATGTACGAGCCAGTCGAAACCCTCAAGCTATCATGGGAAATACTTGATGAGCGGTATGGGGCAGCTACGATGACAGAATCCTCATTCCTAGAGCGGGTCGACAACTTCCCTGCCATGGATCTCAGTAACCCTGAAGAACTATGGAACTTCTCCGAACTACTTACACAGCTACGATCAGCACAAATGGATCCCACCTTGCCAGGACTTAGCTGTCTCGACCTGTATAAGACACAAAGGTCTATCGTTGAAAAACTGCCAATGAAACTGATTGATGCATGGATCGAGCTAGCTGATAATTACAGGGCAAAGAACCTTGGCAGAGAACCACCCTTCGCCGCCCTTCAAGAATTTGTTGCCCACATGTCGAAGAGGTACAATGATCCACGAAATAAAGGTTTTACAATACGAAGAACCTATGCCAGCAGAAAAACCAATCAAAGCCTTGGTCCGATCAAGGGCCCAGTGCAGGCCGCAAGAGGAACAGCCTCTGTGTCAGTGCATAGCACAGAGGTCGTTCCCCTGTCAACAAGGAACTCCGATGTAAAGCCGTCTAAGAGTGCTCTACATCGACCTCAGAAAGCGAAGGAAGAACCCGTTTGTCCACTGCACAAGACCTCGCATTCTCTGAATAAGTGCAGAGAATTCCGAAAGAAGTCCCTGGGCGAAAGGAAGGCATTGATCAGGGAGTACAAAGTCTGCTTCAAATGCTGTGAGTCTACGGACCACATGGCCAAAACTTGCACAGTTAAGGTGCTATGTTATCTATGCAAAAGTGACCAGCACCCAACCGCCTTGCATCTAGAGCATGAGTCGACACCACAGCCGACTCCCACTCCACGGTCGACCTCTACCTCACCTATGACTAATGAGTCTCAGAATGACAATGAAACACACCCAGAAGCGATAAGTGTCAACTGCACTTCAGTATGCAGAGACTCACCGTCACCTCGTTCATGCCACCCGATCTGCCTAGCTAAAGTCTATGCAGCTGGACACCCAGAAGAAGCAGTGAAAATGTATGTGGTAGTGGACGCGCAGAGCGACCAATCGTTGACCAAATCATCTTTCTTCGACCGCTTTAACATTCAATCCGAAGAAACGCACTTCACAATGTCGACATGTATGGGGGTACAGCGCACGGCGGGGAGGAGAGCTACCGGATTCTGCATAGAATCAATAGATGGGAGTGCTAAATTCACATTGCCACCACTGCTAGAATGTGATGCTTTACCGGACAACCGCAGTCAAATCGCAACACCAGAGGTAGTAAGCAATATACCTCACCTGAGACACATAGCCAATCTCTTCCCCTCCCTAGACCCTGAAGCCGAAATCCTGCTCTTGTTGGGTGCGGACGCCCCTGAAGCCTTCCCTCCCCAGGAAGCAGTCAGAGGCCCAGCAGGCTCTCCGTGTGCCCTCAAGACAGACCTTGGATGGGCCATCATAGGACCTGTTTGTATCAACCGGCTAAGAGACCCCCCATGACTTCTACCAAGTAGTTCTAGACCAGTCACCGACATGAAAGAAGACCTTCAAGATTGAACCTCAAGCTTTGCATGAATCGTGTCCACTTCACTGTTTGCATTGTTTGATGCTATTAACTTGTTTACTTTAGTTACGTAGATAGTTACATTGCATTATTTTCTGCTATGCCTATGTTTATCTCAATTAAGTAGTTAGTTAGTAGTGGAATTTATAATTCCAGGCGGGGAGTGTGCTGTTACAGATAGTGAGTTGCGGTAAGTAGTTACCCTAAGAATTAAGAGCTGTCTCCTTAAGAGATTGCATTGTGGGAGATGTAGTGAGAGATCGCATTATGGGAAATGTAGTCCATGACATGTGACCTTATCTGTGTGTCTGATTGGCCACTGAGGCTCTCTGCCGGGATTTTAGAACAAAGACCTGGCCATATGTTGAATTACCTCAGAGGAGAGAACATGCTTTCTGAACAGGGAGTCAGAACTACCATCCTTTTACACTAGGAAATGGGACAGATTATGAAATATGGATGCACCTCAGCTGGACTCACTATGATTGTAAGTCTTATATGTTCAAGGATTCCCAAATAAATATAATCTGCATGAAAACCTGTTTGCTAGAGTTTATCTGCCTGTTCCCAGTGGAGCCAGATGCCTGGGGAACAGAACAACGCCTAATATGAATTTTACTTTTAATCATTTTGTCAGGTACACTTTCATAAATCTTTCATAGATTTATCTTCAGTTATCTAATTATTAAGATGAAAAGTGGTATCTACAGTTATCTAGTGTATATGATTTTACAAAATAACAGACTTCAAAACAAACAGGCTTGATATGATGCATTGTGATAATACAGAATTGAAGATAATTGGTGACAACGATCTTTTCAGCATACGATTCAATATATAATCAGTTGGGTAGAAAGAGGTACATCTGTCTTGATCTATGCTGTCATTACGATCTTAGCAAAGAATAAAGAGTCAGATTGATTGATTGAATGAATGAATAAATACAACCCATTACTAGGAAGCTCCATCTCAAAGCCTTGAACCATTAATATATCAAAGTACAAGTTGTTAGATACTTCTCCCCTGACAACTTCCAAGACTGTCAGTCTTGACTGTTAGTAATGTTGAGTCTTGCTAGCATTATGACAGCATTTAACAGCCCCCACTTCTAGCCTTTGGGAGGGTTCTTAAGACCTGCCTTTTTACTGAGGGATAGGATTGTTTAGGTACATAATATAGAAGGACGGCAATAGAGCCTGCTATGCAGGATTCCAAGGGTACAGAATGTTGTTTAATTATCTGTTATCTTTTACTGATTTTACTGTTTTATTATTGTTTGCTGTATCAGTTTTATTGTTTTTTAGAGTTACCCAGAATTAGGCAGAATTGAGCAGCTATATAAATATTTTTTAGAAAGAAAAGAAAAGAAAAGAAAAGAAAAGAAAGAAAGAAAGAAAGAAAGAAAGAAAGAAAGAAAGAAAGAAAATGAGTCAGTGGTTAAAAACTGAGCAAGTGTTCCTTGTGTACACATTAAAAGCAATAATCCTGAAGCTGTAACATTACTGAAAGAAATTGTTTTAGAAGAAGAGCTTAATCTATATCATCTAACTGATATGCTTTTGTACTGTAGAAAGGAAAGAAAGACATTGTTGGGTATTCTTGTATGGGACCGATAACAGGAATCCAAGAGAGAATTAATTGGTTTTTTTTTTTTTTGAGAAGATCTATAAGGATGCAAATTTGTTTACAGAGAACATCCAATTGCCAGTAGTTTTATGGGGGATAGGTATTGAGAAAGAGTGGGCTGCCTCCATCGGTCATGTTTAGAAAAGGTAAAGGTAAAGGTTCCCCTCGCACATATGTGCTAGTTGTTCCTGACTCTAGGGGCAGTGCTCATCTCCATTTCAAAGCTGAAGAGCCAGCACTGTCCAAAGATGTCTCCATGGTCATGGGGCCGGCATGACTAAATGCCAAAGGCACATGGAACGCTATTATCTTCCCACCAAAGGTGGTCCCTATTTTTCTACTTGCATTTTTTAACCTGCTTTCGAACTGCTAGGTTGGCAGAAGCTGGGATAAGTAACGGGAGCTCACCCCATTATGCGGCACTAGGGATTCGAACCCCTGAACTGCCAACCTTTTGTTCGACAAGCTCAGCATCTTAGCCACTGAGCCACCACATCCCACAATCAGTCATGTTTACTGTTAACCAAACACCACAAAGACTTCTTTTATTTACCAGCTGCACTCATTCTGAGTAATCAGTTTCAAGCAATGATGCAGCCATGTCATTTTAGATCAAAATTTTACAGAAATGTATGTTCTCAGTACAATGCTTTAAATAACAGATGGCGGAGAACAACAGTGAAAGAGGGCAGCATATGTATATTTTTGACCATATGAACTAGTAGCCGAATTCAATGGATTTCTCTTTATTAGCACATGCATTGTTAACATTTCCCACCTATTACCTCTTATTACCATTCCGGTCACTTTTGACTGGAATAGTGATAAGATTTCAATGCCAAGGCTTTATCCTACTTGCACCACTTTTCAGTAACAAAACGAAAGGCTTCAGTTTTCAATATACTCTGGGTGTCATGTAATTTCTTGATGCAACCCTGAGGGAATTTAGCCTTGATCATAGGAATGGATATCTGGCATTCTGATTTGAGAGGGAACTTTATTGGTGTTCAGAGATGGAGGGAGAGAGGTATACTATACTCGGCTACCCTGGGTGGCTGAAATGGTGCTTCATAGATGAGACATCTGCCTCCTATGTCTCCTGCAGCCAATTTTTAAAACAGGTTTTATTGTTGTTCTTTTGAGTCACTATTGCTTCTTGATTATTGCTTGGACAAGTTTCTGCAGTTTTTTTTGTTTAAAAAGTTTTAACAATCATTACAATAATTTCCCCCCTCTCACCCCCCATCCCCCCTCTCCCTCCAACCCCCCTCTCCCCAGCCATCCACCCCCCGAACTTCCCAGAGCAAAAACAGGATATAGCATAACAAACATAAGCTAAAATAAGCTAACTTTCTGTGGTCTCCAAACTCCTTCTTGCTCTTTAACTCCCCTTTCAACTAACTAAACGTATTCAAAAAGAAAAAAAAATAGGTTTCATTCATTTATTTTTATTTTTATTTTATTTCAAATTTATATACCGTGCCTTCTCCCGAGGGACTCAGGACAGTGTACAGCCAGATAAAAACATACAATACAAACATTAAAAACAATTAAAAGAATATATATTAATTTGGCCCCAATTTAAAAATGACATTCATAAGCTATTTGAAACTTTTTAGTCTGATATTTGTTTTGAATATAGTCAATCCATCTTCTCCATTCCAATATATATCTTTCATTTGAATGGTCCTTCAAATATGCTGAAATTTTGGCCATCTCTGCTAAGTTCGCTACTTTTAGTGTCCGTTCTTCAATAGTATGCAAGTCTTCCTTCTTCCAGTACTGTGCCACCAAGACTCTGGCTGCTGTTATTAAATTTAAAATCAACTTAGTCTCTATAACAGTAAAATCTGTAATTATGCCTAACAAAAAGAACTGTGGAGTAAATTTTATCTTCTTTTTGAGAATATTTTGAATAATCCACCATATTTTTATCCAAAATGCCTTAATTTTTTTACAAGTTTCTGCAGTTTTATTGGCAAGATTTTTCAGACGTGGTTTGGCAATGCCTCCTTTCCAAGGCTGAGAAAGAGTAACCGGCCCAAGGTCACCCAATAGTCTTCATCCCTAACACAGGATTAAAATTCAGGGTCTTCTGATTTCTAGTCTAATGCCTTAATCACTACATAAAACTGGTTCTGAAAAGTATTAACAAGGGTGAATCTGGTGTGGAAACAAGAAGCAATGAATGGAAACTAATCAAGGAGACAAGCAACCTAGAATTAAGAAGAATTTTTCTGACAGTTAGAACAGTGGAACAACTTGTGAATTCTCCAATATTGGAAGTTTTTAAGAAGAGATTGGACAATTATTTGTCTAAAATGGTATAGGGTTTCCTGCCTGAGCAGGGGATAGGACTAGAAGACTTCCAAGGTCTCTCCCAACTATTCTGTTCTTTCTTCCAACTTCATAACATAAGGGTCAGATTGTTCCATCACCAAACATATCAGAGAACAGATTTGTCTCGAGAATAGTTAGTTCTCCCTGCTCTGTCATAAGATCTAAAACAATCTTGTCTTCTTATAAATACTTCTCCTCATATATTTGATTCTACAAAACTTTTTCTCTATACAAGGTCACAGCAACAACAACAATACAAGGAATTTGAGTACCTGCCCTGCTGAGCAGTTTTTTTTTTTAAAAAACTGGATCACTCAGATTATAATAATAAAATAACCTGAGGTCAGCTGTAAACCAACAGAGACTGAATGGACTGGCTTTGATTTCAGCTGTAAATGAAATTGCAGCTGCTGTAGTTACCCAAAGCTAATCAAGAACATGTTGGTAAGAAAGTGAAAAAGTGTATTTTTTATTAAACTTAATCATAATAATATTTCTACTTCCAGAGAGAGAAAAGGAAGAAGGGAGGAAGGTGTGTACACTGTTCTGTACAGTGACTGTTAGTATCTGCCTCATTCAGCAATGATAGTGACTGCCTCATACACTGACCATTCACAGTTATGACTGTGATGAACAAGCAATGATGAAAGAAGTAATGGATGGAAATTAATCAAGGAGAGAAGCAACTTAGAACTAAGAATAAATTTCTTGACAGTTAGACAATCAATGGAACAACTTGGTTCCAGAAATTGTGACTGCTCCAACACTGGAAGTTTTTAAGAAGAGATTGGACAACCATTTATCTGAAATAGTATAGGGTTTCTTGCCTGAGTTGGGGGTTGGACTAGAAGACTTCCAAGATCTTTTCCAACTCTGTTATTCTGTTAAAGTAATTTTTCAACTACTCCTTGAATTTATGATCTCTACAAGTCTGTAAAGCAAAGAAAAGGTGAAATAAGATTATAAGCACAATTGCAGTTTTACTTAGTGACTGCTTTGTGTAATGACTAGTCCCAAGTGGGTAACTAAAAAGGACTAATTGCATGTGAGAAACTGGATTTACAGGGGCAAGTCTCCATTAGTGTTCACCTCTAAAAAGTGACAATTTCTTGCAACTCCAAATCTTTGCAAGCAACTTTGAGATCTCAAATTAAGAGATCAACAGCACTTAAAATCACAGTATAATAATGGAAATTATAGAGTTATAAAATGTTAAGTGCAATTGGTTTTACGAATATGGCTCTGGGGAAATGATACTATATTTTTTACTTTAAAAGTTTCTTTATGTAATTACTTAGAATTCTTACTTTCTTTATAAGATACAAAGAAGTGTTTAGAATAAAAACTAAAAAAACCCACCAAAAACCCTGAGGAGGTCCTTTTAGAAAAAGTGATTGTTAAACTTCTTGCAATGGTTCCAGTTTCTTCATTAAAAGACATTTTTATTGTGCTGTTAAATTTTGAATAGATTCAAAATGAAGAATTAGGGCATGAAGATAACCTTTACACCTTCAAGAGATATGGGGAACGAAAATACTATAGTGAACTTCTCATCCACATTATTTCCATTTTCCCAGAGTTTAATACAACAACAATATACATTGTTGAAATGCACAATAGAGTGCTCACACAAGCTACCTTGAAAGGCATATATTTGTTTGCTATGCAGCACAAGTAGCAACTTCTGACTTGTGGTAGTTCAAGCAGTGCTGTCTAGTTCTCCTGCTGCTCTTCATTTCATTGTAAGCAACGTCTTCCACTCCAACTGGCAAGCGAGCACTGTCCAGGAATGCTCTTCCCCTCTAGCCATTGGTCATGGCTCCAAGGGCATTTATTATATTTACAAGTTCAACAATGGAATGGTGAAAAGTTGGTGGAGGTTTTTTTTTTTTTTTTGTTTGTTTGTGAGGTGGGGCAGGAGGAGAAGGAATTTCCTGATGGAATATGTGAAGATGTATTTTTTTTTTTTAATCAAGAGAAATTGACATTAAGATTACTACTCACTCTAGCCGAGAATACAGGAAAAATTGTAAAACTGTAATGTTTTCTTTCTTCTTTGTGTTCACTTTTAGGAGTAAAGTAGCAACAAATCAATCATGTTAAATATGGTCTAGATGGAACACTAGGCCATCAATGAGGTCAAAACAGAACAAAAGGTTGAAATCTGGAAATGGATTTCTTAAATTGGCTTCACTTTATTTCCAGAGCAAACGTTGAAGGCTACAAGGTAGAAAAGCCATAAGCCTTCTGTGGATTATATGTAATTACCTCGTTTCTATTAGAATTATATGGGAGAGTGTTGGAAAACCCTTCAACGTTTGCTCTGGTGGATCCTCTTGTAGAAAGTCAGCACTTACCCCCTCCTGGAAGAATGAAATATTTTGAGGAATATTAAAAAGGCAGAATATTTCCCTAAATGAGACATGGAGAAAAATGTTTTTTTAGAGGCAGGAAGCAGCCCCAGTCTCCCTGCCCCCAAGTAGAAACTGAGGAAGCAGCTTTTAGAAATGCAGATTTGGTAATCCATTCAAGACAGAATATTTTGAAACTCCCTGCAGCAAAGTCTGAACGAAGGCAGAATGGTAGGATTAGCGTCTCAAGATCCAAAACAGGATGAAAGCCATTAAACCACAATAAGAGCTGCCCAACACCTTTTCAGAACACAAGCTCCTTCATTGCACCATCCTAGAGCAGTCCAAAATCCACCTGAGAGCTAATCTGGTCAGAGGCTGACCAGATTAGCACAGACAAGCAGCTAGGATTTGCATTTCCTCTTTTGCCTATAGAGCCAGCTATGCCCCCTACATGACCCCATAGGAATCTGACAACAGCCAATAGAATACATGTTCTTGCGTAGGAAAAGGAAGCTCAAGTGCAAAGCCCAAAGAAGGTATAACCCCCCCAACTCCATTTTGTAAGCTACCCAGAATCACATGTGCTTGGTGGTTCTGCTTCATCAATAAATAAACTCTCTTTCCAATCAGCCTCCAGCCTCCATTTTATTTCCAGTGTCTTCCTCCCAGCTTGGAATTGAACCAGATGGATATTTCTTCCAATGCTCTGATTGGAAAAACTTCCAATATCTTTGTATATATAATCTGTAGGATAACTGTGTGAGGTTTCTGAATTGTTTAACTGTTATGATATTACTTCACTGTTTAAATTAGTTCATTCAGGTTACCTGTGATTATCCATCTCCTGAATATGAGATTTGAAAGTAATTCTAGCTAGCAATAACAGAGGCCTACAACACATTATTAGATTTTTGATATGGCTGTATATCAAAATTATATTATATCCTGCTGAGTGATTTGAAGTATTTTTTAAGAAGAGTTTTAGTGATGTTGGGGCAATATTTTTAGCAAGATCCAAAGTCCTTCTTTTATGTAGCCTATGAATTGAAGACACTTTTAAGAAACTCTCTTACTTCACACCATGAGTGCATAGAGCATCATATTAGTCCTTGTTGCCTGTATCTTTGAAACATCTGAAAGTGTTGCTCCTCTTAGGAGTTGGAACATGCTGTAATTGTATGAATTCTGTTTCTTCTTTTTAAACTATATGGACAAGATCTAATAGAACAATGCCTATTTCAAAATGATTTGAAAGAAGTACATCAGGCATAACACGAACCCAGCACCTCTTCGCTACTACTTAGATCAGCTACATCCTTTTTCCAACTTCTATGCAAGCCTGCAAAAATATTCCACTGTTTTAAGAAGGTGACTCTTAAAGCAGTGGGACATGTTACAAGAATACATGGTGGCATAACAAAATGTGCTGTTTCCTTACTGAATAACAGAGAAGTAATGTGCCAATCTGACATCTGAAGCATTTCTTCCAAATAATTTTCAAAGTATGCACAGCTCAATAGTCTGTCTCCTCACAATATATTTAATTTATATCTAGAGATGATCTAAAGAGTAAGTGGCACTTGGAGAGATGATGATGATATTGATCATTGATTCATGAGTGATGTGGAAAACATTGGCCTTCTCATGAAAATGTAGGATAGCCTGTTCATTAGAAAAAGAACAAAAGGAGGACATATGGCTTTTCCGACAAACTGAAGAGTCTATTTATTTGATTATGAAGAGACTTGGAATTGAGAATATGGTACTGTAGCTAATTTTTATCAGATCATCTTCTCACCCCTTATTAAAGAATTAGTTTAGCTGGGAGAATGGTTCTAATTGGATGCATACAAATGGCTCAAGCTAGAGCCTTCTGCCACTGAAGCATCACATTTAGCTTCCTGCTGATATCTATTGGGGCATTGCAGAAATGGAGCAGCAGGACACTGGAATGTTTAAAGGCTCCGTTTAATTTCTTTTAGACCAAAGCCTTTCAGACAAAAGCTGCCTTCACCTAGGCACCAATCACAGACACTTAATTACTGAAGCGGATGGCTGCAATGAAGAGTAGGAGAAAAAACCTCTGGCATTAAAAACAGGAAAGCTTTACAGACTTAAAAAAAACCCTGAATGATTAAAAAAACCTTACAACAAAAGTAAATAAAAATAAGTAAATAAAAATTGTGTGTGTGTGTGTGTGTGTGTATGAGAGAGAGAGAGAGAGAGAGAGAGAGAGAGAGAGAGAGAGAGAGAGAGAGAGAGAGAGAGAGAGAGAGAGAGAGAGAGGGATCCCTCTCATGAAAAATCTATTCAACATTAACTGTGTTTTGAGAGGTTCCTTGCTGAGCTGCCAGTGTAATGAAAGCAAATGAAGCATGGAAGAAAATAATGTAGGAGTCCAAAAAGAGATTGAATGCATTGCAAGCAAAGATTTGATGGTAACTGATATGGAGAAGCTTTATTCAGTTCTGGAGAGATTACAGCGACATGGCTGAAAATAACTTAGTTAACCTTTCTGCATTAGCTGCCTGTAGGGTTTGCTTCTTGCAGGTTCTACTTCCAGGTTTGACACCTGCTACTATTGTTATTATCCTAGCCATAGAGTGTCCTAGGCAACTTTCATAGAGATCTAGACTTATGGGGTTCAGACTTCTACTTCATATATTACATTGCCAGGGAACTATTTAATATCTGTTATTGTCTATACCAGTGGTGTCAAACTTAAGGCCTGGGTGCCAGATCTGGCCCAGAGGGTGCTTAGATCTGGCCTGCGGGGCTGCCCTGGAAACAGCATAGAACTGGCCCATGGTGCTTCTGCCAGTGAAAATGGGGGCGGCCCTCCCGAGCTCCATTTTTGCTGGCAGAGGGTTGCAGGAAGCTGTTGCAGCTGAAAATGGAGCTCAGGAGTCCATTTTCGCTGACAGAGCGCTCAAGCCACCACTGGTGCCCCTGACATGAAGTAACGTTGAGCTGGCCACACCCACCCTGGTCCTTCGAGGTCAAACACAACCCTGATGCGGACGTCAATGAAATCGAGTTTGGCACCCTGGGTCTATACCAAATATGAATAATTTAAACATAACATTAAATATAAAGAAAATGAAACTAATGCCAATCAACAATCAGAACAATCAGAAGAAAAATTCTGCACTGCAGCTGCAGAGGACCCTCTCCTACTGGGAAAGACACATGCAAGCAGAATAATAGTGGGATTACCCACTGCATCCTGTTGCCAGTTGTTGCCATTACAGCACAATATAGATTGAGAGATTGAGGGGAAGAAATTTTGATTGGACAGGGAAGTGTGCTGCCCTGGCAGTTGAATACAGGCAATCCTCGACTTTCAATAGTTCAATTAGTTACCATAGCACTGAGAAAATGACTTATGACCATTTTTCATACTTACGACCTTTGTAGCAGCCTCATGATCATGTGATCAAAACTCAAATGCTTGGGCAACTGGTTCATACTTATGACCATTCCTATGTCCTAAGGTCATGTGATCACCTTTTCCGGCCTTCTGACAAGCAAAGTCAATGGGGAAGCCAGATTCATTAAACAACCATATTATTAACTTATCAATCGCAGTGATTCACTTAACAACTGTGGCAAGAAACTGAGGCAAAACTCACATAACAAATGTCTCACTTAACAACTGAAATGTTGGCCTCAATTCTGATTGTAAATCGAGGACTACCTGTACAGCCTATAGAAATAGTAGCTTGTTCAATCCTGTTGTGACCTAGACTTCCTGAGTCATTAAAACACACAAGTAGTTCCCAAAACCTCTTTTATTGCAACAGCTGTGAATTACGTTTATTCACAGCTGAGACCCAATTAGTTGCAAAAAGTCCTTCGGGAGAAGTCCTTCGGGACAATCACCAACTTTTATCTCCCTTGACACTCTGCCAAAGCCACATGGATTCCAGAATCAAACAGAGATAAATCAAATTAAAAAAAAACCAGAGATGCCAACTGGGAACAGAATTAACAACATTGCTTTCCTGCAAAGTGCCCACATGCCTTTGCTCCTCTTTTAAGCCTTATGGGAGGGGCCAATCACCTCCAGGCTTTACTCCTGAATCATCCCTTTTGTTTTAATGTTTGTGCCTTCTGGCAGCTCTGTGCATGCACACACTAGGAACAGGCTCCTCCTGTTCTTCTGCCTCTCTGCTGTCTGGAGGCTCCGGAGTCTGTGCATCACTTCCAGATAGCCCTGGCCCCATCACTGCCTCCAATGCAGAGCCCTTGTCTGGGTCTTCCCCAGACTTAAGGACTGGCCCATGTTCCTCCCCAGCCTCCTCATTGTCCAACTCTGCTGCCAGCTCCGCAGGCTGCTGGCAGACCCCAACAAATCCTGCCATTTATCAGGAATTTTAAATCATCACAGTAATGGTCCTTGAGGGGATAAACTGATTAAAAATAGACAGCTGGGGAAGTTTTTTGTTAGACTGTGAAATAATACAAAAGGGTCTGCAAACTGTATGTTCTCTAGAACATTTAATCAAGCATGATGTTATCATCATTCAAGAGAGAAAGAAAGCAAAGGCTTCCAAAGATTAGGCCAGATATTTCAACCATGAGATCTGTACTTCAAAAGGATTCTCAAAATCATCTGTAAAGTGAATGCAAATTCAAAACTGCTCATTGTTGGGATGAGATTGCTCCAAGTCTTCAGGGTCAAATAATCAAAGTAGTTGATTCTCCTATCTCAGGAACTAGAAAGACCATGAGCCTCTTTTCCATGAATGACACACAAGGCACTTGGTCTGGCAGAAAGCAGACATTAAAATTTATTAAATCTTTCGATCAACAAAGCTAGAGATTTGCATGTCAGGTATGATATCAATTGCCAAGGGGATGTGGTTGCGCAGAGGCTTAACGATACTGGAACTGCCAGCCAGAAATAGTTTGCATTCCGATGGTTCAAGCCTGGCTCTGTGACATGGAATCAGCTCCCCTCATTCGTTCCCTAGCAACTGCCTATCCAGCAGTTCGAAAGTCTGCAAGTAGATAAATGGGTACCACTTTGATGGGAAAAACCTAACTACATTTGTGTATGCAGAGAGCGGAAACAGGCATTGGACCTGGCTGGATGTAAGGAATTGCATCATGAGGTGAAGTGAGGTGAGACTGGTGGAGGAGCCCAGAAGAGCCAGCAGCCCGAGTGCCACTAGTTACAGTAACTGGTATAAAGCTAGTTTGCTCCCCACAGTGCACCAAGGATAAGTGAATAGAATAAACTAGCATTCTAGGATGTCAGGACTGCATTGTGTGTCAAGCATGTGTGGATTTCTCTGACGTTGTATGCCATACCATAAATAAATAAATAAATAAATAAATAAATAAATAAATAAATAAATAAATAAATAATAGTGTCAATTGCCAAAACTAAGTAGGGTTCTCTGGAGGCTATATTAGACCATTAAAATGGATAGTTAACCTTCAAATTCAAAGTTAGCCCTTTCCTATGAAGGCAGTAATTGACAACTTTTTTTATGCAAGAGCAAAGTTAGATTTGTTTGTGCATTGTGTGCAGTAGCTACAGATACCGGGAAATTTGGGAACTATTTCATGACACAATAATATTAACAGGGTTGGAAAAACTGAATTTTTGATATGATCCCACAGGGCTCTTATGATTTAGAAGAGTAGTGTTTCCGAACTAGTGGAGATAGTTGAATTTCTTATCTGTTTTCTATAGTGGAGCATTTATAAGCTGTCTGATGTTATCTGTTCTTTTTTATACATACTGAACCCAGCACATTGATCAGGAGCTGTTGTTTTTTAACTACTTCATCTCAAATAGGCTTCTTGCTCTCTCAATGAGTTTTATCACTACCTTTACATTCCTTGCTTCTGCTCTTTTAGAAGCTGTTAAAACAACATATAAATGGCAAACACCCAATTCTTAATCGGAGAAGGATAATGATGACGTAATAAGTAGAGATCTGAATTTAAGCTATGGAGATGTTCCTCTAAAATAAAAATAGCCACCATCAGATTAAGAGGTCAGGGTTCTAAGTAACCCCAAAGCAATCGAAACTCTGAGGCCTAGAGTATTCTCAAAGCATAATTTTATATGGGATGTCATTTTGGCACAGCTGGTGAAAATCCGAATCTGAAGGACCCAGGGTTTTCCCCACCCAAATCAAAACCCAAAGTTCTTGCCCCCAGGTCACATGTCCATCACATGGTCCAATCAGGTCACAGTCCCAACTCCGGCTGGCTTTGGTTCACACTCTTCCAACACCTGGTAGAGCAGCGGTGCCAAACTCAAGGCCTGGGGGCCGGATTTGGCCTGCGGGGTGCTTAGATCGGGCCCATGGAAATAGCAAAGGATTGGCTTGCAGTGCCTTGCCAGTGAAAACAGAGCTCAGGAGGGCTGCCCACAACTCTTCCCAGCTCTGTTTTTGCAGGGTTGCAGGAGACTGTTGCAGCCGAAAACAGAATTTGGGAGGGCCACGGGCGGTTCTCCCAAGCTCCGTTTTCTCTGGCAGAGCACTTGGGCTGCCACAGGCAACCCCAACACGAGTGACATTGAGCTGGCCATGCCCCCCCTGCCGCCCTGAGGTCAAACACAACCCTGATGCGGCCCTTAATGAAATCGAGTTTGACACCCTTGTGGTAGAGCATACTTGGCTCCCATGGGAAAGAATGCTATTATGGCTACACATCCTCCCACCTATCTCTATCTCCCCCCTCATGTTCCCACAACTCCACCCGGCCTTGCTGTGGCAGCCCTGAAGTTGGTCCCAAAATGGCTTCAGGGCTGACATAAGGGAGGAATTATCCAGCTATATTCTTAACTTATGAAACAGCTCTTATAACCCAAGGAATTCAAATATCCTCAAAATAACTTCGTTTGACAGACTTATAAAAAGTGAACCCCTTATCAAGGACATTATTGATCCACTAAGCCTGACATTCAATCCACCTAAACTTGCTCTAACTATTTGGGACTTGGTCTATACCTTTTAGCAAAGGCCCTTCCTCAATGGATATGTGCTTTCAGCAAAGATGAGGAGGAAAATATCTGCTGACATTCAAATTAGGTGGGATGGGAGAAGGGCAGAAGACTTTTTTCTTCCTTTTCTTCCTTTACTTTTATTTTACAAGTGACACACAATGGTTTGACAGCCTTTTCTCTGTTGTTTCTTTTTTAAAGCAATTTTTCTCGATAAGATAAATTTTTTATTGACTGAGCAACTAAAAAGACACTTTTCTGGAAATAATATGATGTGCTCAAGTCTCCCTGCTAGAAGCATTGAATTGCAGGGCAGGGGACGAGAAGAAGATTAACACAACTCTTTCACTTCCAGAATTTCATTTCATTAAAGAAAAAGTAAGAGACAAGATCCACCACCATTCTCCCTCAACAGACAGGAAGCAGCAGGTGAAGCTAAGCAGAATCACATCAGATACCTGTACAATTAGCACAGTGGTCCCACAAGGCTGTGTGCTCTCTCTACTTCTCTTCTCTCTATATACAAATGACTGCATCTCAAACGATCCATCTGTTAAATTACTGTTAAATTAGTGAAGTTCGCAGATGACACAACAGTGATCGGTCTCATTCGAGAAATGATGAGATGATGATACAGATGGGAGGTTGGACAACTAGCCTCGTGGTGCGACTGGAACAATCTGGAACTGAACACACTCAAAATGGTAGAAATGGTGGTGGACTTTAGGAGAAACCCTCCCATACTACCACTGCTTACAATTCTAGACAACACAGTATCAACAGTAGAGACCTTCAAATTTCTAGGTTCTACCATATTTCACGACCTAAAATGGATACCCAACATCAAAAACATCATCCAAAAAACACAACAAAGAATGTTCTTTCTGCGCCAACTCAGAAAGCTCAGACTACCCAAGGAGCTGCTGATACAGTTCTACAGAGGAATTATTGAGTCTGTCATCTGCACCTCTATAGCTGTCTGGTTTGGTTCTGCAACCCAACAAGACAGACACAGACTTCAGAGGATAATTAGAATTGCAGAAAAAACAATTACTACTAACCTGCCTTCCATTGAGGACCTGTATACTCCACAAGTCAAAAAGAGGGCTGTGAAAATGTTTATAGACCCCTCACATCCTGGACATAAACTTTTTCAACTCCTATCCTCAAAATGAAGCTATACAGCAGTGCACACCAGAACAACTAGACACAAGAACAGTGTTTTCCCAAATGCCATCACTCTGCTAAACAAATAATTCCCTCAATACCGTCAAACTAGTTACTAAGTCTGCACTACTATTAATCTTCTCATTGTTCCCATCATCCATCTCCTTCCACTTATAACTATATGACTGTAACCTTTTTGCTGGTATCCTTAAGATTTATACTGACTGTTTCCCTATGACAATCATTAAGTGTTGTACCTTATGATTCTTGACGAATATATCTTTTCTTTTATGTACTCCGAGAGCGTATGCACCAAGACAAATTCCTTGTGTGTCCAATCACACTTGGCCAATAAAGAATTCTATTCTATTCTATTCTATTCTATTCTATTCTATTCTATTCTATTCTATTCTATTCTTCTCTGATTTGAATTTTGTATGATACCTTATACACATACTCTAATGGAAAGGCCTAAACTATGATAAGAATTTTGTTAAATCATCAGGCAAGAAGAAGCAAGAAAAAATGCAGCAAAAACCTGAAAGGAACTAGAATACTCCTCCTGGTGGGAAGAATCAGGGTGGAACTGCCCCAGTGGTATTCACTTACCTTCACTACTGGTTCGCAAATGGGAGCACGTGCACACGCCCTTGCTTTGCTTGCATGCACCACCTCTGTGCATGCACAGGAAGCATCAAAAATGGGACATGATGATGTCCGGGTGGGTGGGTGGAGCCTCCCGCAGCTGCCACTACCAATTTGCCTGAACCGGATAGAACTGGCTGAATAGCACCACTGAACTGCCCCTTCCTGAGCAGAGGACAAAGCCAAATGACCAGGAGTTCAACTGAGACAAGAGCCCCCTGGCCTGGTAAGGGCCAGATGTAGCCTTAGCCCTGCCTTGCTGCCTTTGCTGCCTTTGCTGCCTTTGCTGCCAATTCCAATTGTTCTAGTCCATCTGTGAATTGTGAAAGGCTTTGAGCCACTGGAGCATCTCTGTGGGCAACTAGGGAGTGATGACTCCCTCCAGATGCTTTCCCAGATGCCTCTCCAGATGTAAATTCAGAGGAGGATGAACCAGTCCCAGACACATCAGGAGAGAAGTTGGTCAATGGCTCCAAGCAGCTAGCTGAGAGTGATTTGGCTGAAGCAAAGCTGCAGCAGGACAGCTTGCAGGTTGGGAAAGCATGCAGCTGGTTAGTAATGATGAGGAAGAACTGCCTTCTGCATCCGATCCTAGAACACATAGGGCAGAGAAAAGGCAGGAGCAATTAATGACAGCCTGATTAGTCATGATGAGGCAACCTCAACCCTCTTGATGGGCTGCACCAGAAGTTGGCTATTTAACACAGCAGACAGATGGCAATGATACTGGGAACAACATGTATTTTTCTTAGCTGTGTGGTTCCTGGTCATTGTGATTCCAGCCTTGCCTTGGATTGATCCTGTGTTTTCACTTTGGATTGTGCCTTTGAACTCTGGACTTGTCTTGCCTCATGCACCCTCTTGTATTGTGGATTTAATTTTGTCTAGTAGATTTATCTTGTTTGGGAAACATTCAAGTGCCTTGTGGACTCATTGGGTATTGCTCTATGGCCTGCTTTTGTCTGAACTTAATTGGGACAGTTTTGGGTTTTTAGTGAAGGAAATTGCTGGGGAATAATAAACCCACTAACTCACCATTACATGTGAGTGAATGGAACAGTAAATAGGGTGTAGTATTAGTGAAGTATTAGTACTGTTTTATAATGCCTTGGTAAGACCACAGTTGGAATGTTGGTTCTAGTGCAGAGAAGAGCAACCAAGATGATTAAGGGACTGGAGGCTAAAACATATAAAGAATGGTTGCTGGAATTGGGTATGTCTAGTCCCGTGATGGCGAACCTATGGCACGAGTGCCACAGGCGGCACATGGAGCCATATCAGTGGGCACACGAGGTCCCACTGGAAGTTGGCAAACTGGCCGTTTCCAACTTCCGGAGGGTCTCCGGGGGGTGGGGAAGGCTGTTTTCGCCCCTCCAAGCTCCTAGAAAGGCTTTGTAGCCTGGGGAGACCAGGCCCACTGTGTCATCACGTGCCAAAAGTGGGGGGAGCACGGGGTGGAGTGCATAGAATTATGGGTATGGGCACACACACGTGCAACCCCCCCCACACTCCCCATGCTTTTGGCACTTGATGGCAAAAAGGTTAGCCATCACTGGTCTAGTCTAATGAAAACAAGACTAGGGGTGATATGATAGCAATGTTTCAATATCCTTGGGGCTGTCACAAAGAGGATGGGGCCAGCCTATTCTCCAAAGTACTTGAAAGCAGAACAAGAGGAATGGATGGAAACTAATCAAGGAAGGAAGCAAATTACAACTAGAAATTTCCTGACAGTGAGAACAATTAATCAGTGGATCGGCTTTCCTCCAGAAGTTGTGGGTGCTCTATCACTGGAGGTTTTTAAGAAGAGATTAGACAGCCATTTGTCTGGAATGGTATAGGGTCTTCTGCTTAAACAGAGGGTTGGACTAGAAAACCTCCAAGGTCCCTTCCAACTCTGTTATTCTTCTATGGGAAGAATAATCCAGTAGGCCTAAATCTCATGAAGAGAGGGAACTTTCAACAAGAAAAAACAAGGGTGGAAAAGGTGCAAGAAAAAAAGGGGATCAGAATTTTGTAAAAACATTAGCCAAGAAATAGCCATGGTTGAAATATGACTCTTTTTAGGTGATTACAAACTTGTGAGCATCCAAATACAACTGAATGCAAGCCAAGCATGTGACCTTTTGAGATTTGTGGTCTGGCAATGAAATAAGGAAAGGAAACACATGTAATAATAATTAAACAGAATGACATTTCATTTGGTTGGCTAATGGAACTTTTCTTTTCTTTTTGACAACCATTATTGATTATTTCAGTTAGTTTTAATAATCCATGTAATCTGAAAGTGTCGTTATTCATGCAGTGAAGACAAATGTCAGAGCAAAGTAACACATTTTTCATTCTACCTCTCTTCTGGGTCAGTTGTTCAGGATAAAACATATGTGTTTACTTAGTTCTTTTTTAAAAAACTAGTGCTAAGACAAAAATGGGCCTGCCCTACTTTCACTGTCCATTTACACATAATGGCAATTGGGACAATTAATTCTAATAATTCTTGGTGATTGTGCAATAATAAGGCAAAATGTTTTCAGCTCTAGCTTTCCCTGGGAACATGAGAGCATTCTGAATTTAGTAAAGAGTTAAATTAAGTTAAAGGGTCGGTGTCAGAATGAATATTTTTCATTATGGTTTTATTATCAACCAAACAATGGTTTTCTTGCCATTCAAAGCAACAACTGTGGGTGGATTCATTTTCTGTTCATCAATGATTTTCAAACATGGCCACCTTAAGATGTGTGGACTTCAACTCGGGTGAAATCCAGCAGGTTCTGACATGTTCTGGAGAACTGGTAGCGGAAATTTTGAGCAGTTCGGAGAACCGGTAGTGGAAATTTTGAGTAGTTCGGAGAACCGGCAAATACCACCTCTGGCTGGCCCCAGAGTGGGGTGGGAATGGAGTTTTTGCAATATCCTTTTCCCAGGAGTGGGGAGGGAATGGGGATTTTGCAGTATCCTTCCCCTGGAGTGGGGTGGGAATGGAGATTTTGCAGTATCCTTCCCCTGCCACTCCCACCAAGCCACTCCCACCAAGTCACACCACTCTCACCAAGTCACGCCCACAGAACCTGTAGTAAAAAAAATTGGATTTCACCACTGCTTCAACTCCTAGATTTTCCCAGCCAGCATCCAAAATGCAAAGCACCAACAGAAGTATTAGTGAGCAATAATTGTTAATTTAATTCCTTTTAACTTTTAAGAGGAAAATTATTGAATACTGTACATTATCCATTATATTCGGGAATACAGCCTCAGCGTTCAAAAGTCAAGCCCCGTACAGCATTTGGTCTGTAAAAAATAAAAATAAAAAGGGAAGTGGTAGTTCTTGTTTAGCAATCACAATTGGGACCAGCAACTGGATCATGAAGAAAAGTGATCATTAAATAAAATTGTGACTATGCTTATCTTACTTAAGCTTCCCTTTGCTTTACAGGTTTGTGATGTCATAAATGTAAGGATTGGTCATAAAATTACTTTTCCATCACTGCTGTAACTGTGAATAGTCACTAAACAAGACAGTCACTAAAGGAAGACTGGAGTACATGCTTGTCAAAAAATTCAAGATGATCATGCAGTCATGGCTGTGATTTTGACCACACTGTAAAGATCTGAACCATCCAATTCACAAAGGGAACCGTAGTCCTCATCTGAGGAAAGCTGGTAATCATGATACTTGAAAATGTCTCTGATTTTAAGTTTATTACTTCCCCCTCCCACTGAACTATAAAAAGGTTAGAAGAGAAAAAAAAACCCTGCTCTTCTTCCATTCTAACAAGATGCTCATTTATAAGTACATTCCCTAGGAGAAATTAGCCTTTCCTTCTGGTAAATCCAGTATTTCTGTGCACTTAAATGCTTGGCTCCTGAATTTCTGCTTGCCAAATATGCACAAAAGATCTATAAAACTGGCAATTCTAATAAATTAAAGTGACCATAGAATATGCAAAGACTCTGTAATTTATTCCATATGATCCCCCAATTTTTCTCACATTATGAAGATGCCAATCTCCTTAATATTTTTAGTAGCTTCCTTCTATCGAAAACAAAAACAAATAGAAAATTAAGTTTGGTTGAAATCTTTAAAATAACCTCTCTAAGGGAAAGAAGAATAGGTTAAAAACTGAGATGTTACAAGAAGGAAGATGGTGTTGAGAAAAGGGCTTTGGAGGCAGAATGACATTTTCTTTGGTAAATGTAGCATTTGACTTCTAGTAATGGTGACATTTTAGCTTGGCGCAGACTGAGGGAAATGTTAATAATCGATTGAGAAATGGCTTCAAGGTTTGGTTCAAACTGCTTCAGCATCTACATATGCAGTAAGATGCAGAGGGAAAATATAAGTAATAGTTGAATTCACTTTAGGCAAAATTTATTTCAAAGAAAGATTAAAGACTGATAGCCGATGCAAAATGGGGCTGGGGGATGATAGTAATTCAGTAAAGAATAATAGTAGACCTTTTAAGATAGAGAAGTAAGGAACACACTCATAAAAATATAAAGGCTGTTATACATATTCCAACTTTAAAATGTACATTGAAAATTTTCTGTAGGCCTGCATAATAATATGAATGACAAGCATGTCTTCTAATGTGATAGGAAGCTTGCAAAAGGCTGCAATGAAATGCGTATTTCACAGTAATATAGATGTGAAGCTTCTAGCAGAAGAATTCAAATTATTGCTGAAGAGAACTTTGTTCTGATAGTTCATAAATTATCATCTAAAACTTCACTTCATATATTAGATATAAAATATGAAGGGTAGAACTTAGTCAACCCTGGCTGATTCACCCCAACTAAGATAAAATCTAGAGTTATAGATTAAACTGGGAAGTTGAAAAAAATATCCAGAGAAAGGCAATGGTAAATACTTTATTGCTATTGACAGGAAAGCTTCATGGAAGTAGAGTTGAATTTGACTCAAAGAAGACATTTAGCATTGCTTGATGCCTATAGCTAATGCATCTAATGCATCTAACTGATCTTGCTTGCCTGATTTTAAAAAATGAAGAAAATTGAATCCATTCCATAACTGGATGGGAAACTACTGGGTTTTTAGCTAGATGTTAAAAAAAAAAACCCTGAAAGGCAATACATTTAGGCACTGCTGCCACAAAACTAAACATCTATGTAGTTATTATGATTTGATTTGAACATCTTTTTTATTTTTATTTTTATAGGCAAATGTAACATATTTTATATTAGGGCCCAGTTTTATAGGCAAATATAAACTATTTTATATTAGGGCCCAAAGATCAAAGGTACTCTGCTTTAGACTAAATTTCAGATAGCCATCTTATTTCCCATAATATATTGGGATGGTGCTGATGAAATTTAATGGCAGAATTTCAGCCACAAAAATTAGAACCTTTGTTCCACAAAGGATGCTTGGAACAAAACTGCTTTCATCTACAGGAAAAATAATATGTATGTATGTATGTATGTATGGTTACTTATTGCAGCTTGTATGCTACTCAATCCAATAAGACTCAAAGAGGTTTTAGATTAAAGTAGTTCCAGGATAGTCGCCTTCAGTAACTATTTTATCCTATCATTAAAATACATTACTGAATACCAGTTGATGCCTAAAATGCTTGTACTTATTCTGTTGGTTTTTCAATCTGTTCTTTAGAATATCACACTGCCAAAAGTCATGTTACCTGAAAATATTTTAATTTTTATCCAACCCAGCCTACATCTCTAATACACCTGCTTCTTATTTTTCCCCACTGCAACTGCTCTCTAAGGTGGTTTGGGCTGAGAGAGAGAGGGTGATTGGCCCAAAGTCACCCAGTTGGCTTTTTTATTGTACGTTATTATCCTGAACTGCAATTTTTTAAGAATCATCTTAACTTGTAGTGGGAGCTTACAAAAGTAATGGCAAAAAGGAGCAGATGTGTTTTGTGAGGAAGCAGGTAAGATTGTAGATCTCATCAGCTGTGATTAAAGGTAAAGGTTCCCCTCGCATATGTGCTAGTCATTTCCGACTCTAAGGGGCAGTGCTCATCTCCATTTCAAAGCTGAAGAGCCAGCGCTGTCTGAACACATCTCTGTGGCCAGCATGACTAAACACCAAAGATGCACGGAATGCTGTTACCTTCCCACCAAAGGTGATCCCTACTTTTTTACATTTTTTACGTGCTTTCGAACTGCTAGGTTGGCAGAAGCAGGGACAAGTAACGGGAGCCCCTTTATGTGGCACTAGGGATTCGAACCGCTGAACTGCCGACCTTTTGATCAACAAGCTTAATCAGCGGTGATTAAGGAACATTATTTAGCTAAGGGAATAAGGCTGTTTTTTAAAAAATTTCCCCTGAGCACAAATAGGGGTACAATTAAGTAAATGTAAAGTAATGCTTTTATTGGTGAACCCGACTAATCTTTTGCATTCTAAAACCTCTAATGGAGTTTGAGCAGTCTGTAACCAACTAGGAAAAGACTCTGGATCATAATGAATTATGAATACTCAATAAAGATATCAACATAGAGCACAGCAGCCAATTCCATCCTATGGATCATCAGGAATGAGATGAAAAATACAAAGAACAACAAATCAAGGCTATATATGCATGTAGAATGCAGTATATCATTGTAGTCATCACATTTGAAATACAGACACACACACACACACACACACACACACACACACACTAAAAAAATTGGGACTGAAAGGAGGAGACAAAAACATTCATGACATGGAAATTTTGCAGGAACATTTTTTATCTCTCTTGGACCAATGATGTTATCAAATGAAGCTGATAGGAAAGAGATTTAGAAAAGGTAAAAACAAGTAATTCTTAACACAGTACATAATTAACCTTTGGAATTCATTACCCATGAGAAATGGTGGTAATCATGAGCTCAGATAGTTTTAAAAAAGAAGTTCAATATATTTGTGAAGGATAGGCCCATCAAGGGATATTAACCTTGGATTCTCAATGACTGAAAAATTATGGAATATGTGGAAGCTGACAGGTTAACAAAAATTTTGAGAGATCAAAAGGATTCTGCATATTTTCAATGCTGGGACCAATGATATACTTGGTTGAATAATAGAATAAAAAGAAGATAAGGTTAGTGTAGATTTTATATCTTATTTGTATATTTTGACTGAAGTTAATATATTGTGTAAAGCTCCCGTCGCGATCAGTATGTGAATAAATACTTGGTTTGTAAAGAAATAAATAAAAATTTTAAAAAAGAAAAAAAAATGAAAGCATGCTTCTATACATCAGTGGCAAAGGAATAATAACTGGCAAGGGGGCATGTTCCTAGTGTCTTCTTGTTAGCACCCAGAAGGCTACTTTGAGAAACCAAATGCTGGACTAAGTTAGGACTGTTCAAATACCTACGACAATGGTAGTTAATACCATTACCACCAGTAATAGTTAATTACTACTAGCATTTTTGGTTTGTGTTTAGAAAAGATGATAAGTGCATGAAGAATGCACTTAGGATAAAGAAAACGAAATGAATAATTGCATAAAATTGCCCACGAGTACTTCTTAATGACTACGGATGTTTTTCTTCCCTTGGACATTCTTCAACTACTGTATGTAATCTCTCAGAAATCCCCAGCCATTGCTGAAAATTCTGGGCACTGAAATCTAGGAAGGATCCCAATACTCCACCTTAGGGAAGGCAAGAGGATGGTGCGTATTTCATGCATTTCTTCCACTTTTAGACTCTAATTGCATTCAACAATTTGAAAGCATGTGAGGAGTGGCTGTTGGAAGAAAGAGCTATTGCTGCCTTATTTAAATAACAGGGGGAAAAAACCTTTAAAATTTAAAACACTTCATTTTCAAAATGTTTGAAGAGATTTTAAAATGGGCTTGAAATGAACTACTCCAACTGACATCTTTCTAAAATATTGGAATGAGGAATTATCATGACCACATAATGCATCTCTTGGGAAAGAGATTTTTGTCTGTTTCCCATTCCCATCTGTATGTGTAAACAAATCACATTTTGCAAGAAGGTAATTCACAATGTTGCCTTAGCAGTGCAAGCTTTTATATAGCAATTGGGTGTTTGAGGACTCGGGTTTACTTTCATAATAAAATTGGCATTTCATAGCTTGTTTAACCAGCAGTGTAGACTAATGCTTTGTGCTCATGAACTAGCATGGCAGATTCAAGTACAACTTCAGTTCTGGAGATTAGTACAGACTTTCCATTTTAGTAGCCGCTACAATGTTTATACATCATCTCTTAAAGCATGTGCATTGCAACTGCTTCTCTACGTGTGCCTGTTAGCTATGGGCTCTTCAATAGACTAACACTTGTGCAATTTCCACATGACATGAAGTGGTTTAAACTTTCAGATTTCAAACCAGCCCATAATGAGAAGATACACTGTCAGACTTCACCTCCTCCTGTTTTCTACTCCTTCGTATTTAATCATGTGGAAACTAAGCATGCTTTGCTTCAAATAATTTAGGGCAGTGATGGCTAACCTTTTTGCCATTGCATGCCAGGAGCGGGGAGCTGGAGGGGGGGGTCGCATGCCCACGTGCCCACACCCATAATTCTATGCGCTCCATCCCCGTGGATGCGCACGCAACCCACCCTGCTTCCCCCCACTCCTGGCACATGATGGCCCGATAGGCTTGTTTTTCTCTCTCGCTTGGCTCCAGAGCCTTTCTAGGAGTCTGGGGAGGGCGAAAATGGCCTTCCCCATCCCCCTGGAGGCCCTCCGGAAGCCAGAAATGGCCCGTTTACCAACTTCCGGTGGGACCGGAAGGCCCTTTTTTATTTATTTATTTATTTTTTAAATTTTTATACCGCCCCCTCTCCCGAAGGACTCGGGGCGGTGAGCCTCTCTAGGAGTCAGGGGGGCACAAAAACGGCCTTCCCCACTCCCCTTGAGGCCCTCTGGAGGCCAAAAATGGCCCGTTTGCCAACTTCCTAGAGAGGTTCTGGAGGCTTGGGACAGCAAAAAATGCCCCCCCCCCCCACGAGGCTCTCTGGAGGCAGGAAACAGCCTGTTTCACGCCGGAGCTGAGCTTGCATGCCCACTGATATGGCTATGCATGCCATCTGTGCTATAGGTTTGGCATCACGGATGCAGGGGAAGTTCATGATGGCACTCTTGAAATTCCTAGAGAGATGTCAGTTGAAGAATGTCAACATCTACTCTCAATTGTCCCAGAAGGTAGGAAGAATGGACTTAAACCTCAGGAAGAATATAACCATGGAACCAATTGTCTAGAAAGGTGGTCGACATAAAAAAAAATAAAAAAGCTCGACAGCCATCTATTGGAGAAGTATTTTAATATATCTGTATTTTAAGTATTAAGTATTTAGCATTTAGTAATTAAGAAGTAAGCAATTTAATATATCTGTATATCTGTATTTTTTGTATTATCTTTTGTATTATCTGCTAGGTAGTTGCTTCATTTTGGTTCCCATGTTACTTAATGAAAAGCATGGCCTTTTCAAGCTATGTCCCTTGTCCAATACTAATTCAATAACATTTCCTCCACAAACCTATCAGATCTTCCTTAAGGATTTTCTCCCCCATTTATAAGGCAACAAACCAATATGTTTAAAGCTCTGGGTGTGACATTAGGACATAACGTTTTAAAGAAAAGTTATTCTTAAACAATTTGTTCAAATTTAGTCTAGAAAAATTGTCGTTAAAAATAAAAAAGACACATACTGAAAAAGCTTTGAATTTTTGCCCTACTTTAAAGCACATACACATAACCTGAATAAAAACAACACTTAATGAATATGTACATTAAGTGTTCTTATTAAGAGTATAAGATATCTATCTATTAAAATGTAAAAGAAAAAGAAAACTAGGAAAGCAAACCTGGCAATTTATAGTACCATTTTGTTATCTGGAAAATAAACTTTAATTTAAAATGTCATATGTCATATTAATGTACCATAAAGCATGATCAAAATTTCCATAGAAGCCATAAGAACATTAACAATTATATCTGAAATATGAATTCAACACACTTCAAGTGGATTTTTTAAAAAAATCAATTTGAAAATCATGCAAAGGGATAAGAATGTTCATATGTTTCATAAACTAGAACAAGTTTCCTACCTTTATACCTGTCCAAAGGTGGCTTAGAACTGAACTTTTGAGCCACTTCAGTTTGACTATTGCAGGTCGCCGTATTGTGGAGGGAAGCCTCAGTAGGTGGGGTTTTTAAGATTGCTTCTATAGAAAAAGACAAAATAGGCTTCTCCTTCTTGTCACATTCCTTGGAGCAGCTCATCTTCATTCCACAATAGTAAACAAAATATTCTTGGTATATGTCATATTCTTTTGGTTGTTCATTTTATGTAAGAAAAAGGCAAGTAGAAGTTGATTGTCTCTCCTTCCTGAGTTCTATTCTTACATTCAAAAGACCAAATAAGAAGACAAATGTCCATTTCCCTCTTGGAAATTCTCCACAAAATTTAGAAATCTTAATTCATGAGCAATAATTTTATTCTGAATTGAAATAGGTGTTCAGCCTCACCTATACTAAAAGTTTACAGTTTTAAAAGTTTTAAGGATCTTCATATATTCATTTTCTCATCTTAGTCCCAATAGAAGTGTCTTTATTTGGAGACAATTCTTGTTTTTTTTTTTAAAAAAACTATTCTTTCTAAAATATTAAGAGTGATGGATGGCAACCGTAATAAAATTAAGGACAACTGCAGGGGGAAAAAATTCTTCCTTTTCCCTAAAAGAACAGATCTGGTTAGGAAGTATCCAAACAGATAATCATAATGTTAGAGGTCCGTAGGAGAGAACTTGAGAAGTCCACCTTTCCTCCTATTCCTTTAACTGCTCTTCTTACTTTAAATTTAGTTAAGGATATATTTTTATAAACCTTTTTTTAAAAAAGTAGAAATTCTCCAGAATTTTTTCCTTACCTTCAAAGGTTACCTTTCTAACTCCCTTTCCTTTGCTGCTACTCACTGCTTTATCCTATGATTGTACTAACAGACTATTTCTTGTTTACCCAATTACCTGACCGCTGGTGAGTTGATATTCCATCATATGATTCGTTGTAAACCTCAGGCTGAAATTACTGTGTAACCAGATGGCAATAAAACATACCCGATAAGATGAAAGACGGTTGGCTTTTTCCAAGGACTATGAATTTATTGAGCAGGAAAAGAAATAAATATATCATTATCCAAGTATAATAGAATGTTGTAAAATGCTTTGTATGTTTACTCCAAACTGTTTCCAATGCATTCAGTGGATCTTATTTATAGATAGATATGTACAAGATTGCAACCAGACAATGTAATCTTATACTTGTCAGTTCACTGGATCAAAAGAAGCTGCCTTGTGCTGAGTTTGAACCTTGGTTTAACATCTTAGCCTTTCCACTGGGTGAGTGAACTATTATCCACCAGATGTTGCCCATAGATGCTGGGAATATTTGGCTGGCTGCAAACTTTCTATCTCAGGACTGTAAAAACTAGAAGCAAAGGACTTGCACAATTCTTTTTTTAAATTCTTTTTTATTTTTTTAATATAAACATTCCATCTTCTCTTAAACAGTGTGTCATCTGGTTACAAATATCTCTGTGCAATTACCATCAAGATTTACAACAGCATTCATTACATTGATATTAATTCTCTGATCTTACAATTGTAGTATTGAACATAATAAACCTATTCATTTTTCCCTCTTAACGTATCTTCCAATAAGAATATAATAATAATATTAAGCATAATTGTTATGTATTGATACTTTTAAGCGGGAGTTTCAAACCTGCATACGTTTCTGATTGGCTGACAGTCCCTCCTGGATTGTATATAAGGAGGACTGCAGCCCCTGAGTTTTTGCTGAAGTCTCACTGTATATTAAAGAGCTGTTGTCACTTGCTTGCTTGTGCCTCTCGTTATTCCCGAACCACTTCATTGGCGACGAAGGTGGGATTGAGGCTACAAGAAGCCAACCAGTGAGACCACGAGCTTCAGCTAGGCGACGAGGCGAACCACAGGAGGCATACCAAACATGTCTGCCTACGTTCCGCCCAAGCCTTTCGATCCGACCCGCGAAAAATGGGTCTCGTACCTAACGAGGTTTGAATGCTCGCTAGAAGCCAGCGACATGCAGGGCCTCTCGGCTAATCGAAAGAGAGCCCTATTCCTAAGCCACTGCGGACCGGACGTGTTCGAGATGGCCGAGTCACTGTGTGAGCCAACGCCGGTTCAAACAGTCTCCTGGGACACCCTGATGGCAACTCTCCGGGCTCACTACGCTCCCGTCCCCTCCAAGTTCGTGCAGCGATACCAACTGAGGCAGCGCGTTCAACGAGAGGGAGAGCCGGTCAGCGCGTACATGGCCAGCCTGAGAAAAGCCGCAACCCATTGCGACTACCGAGATTTGGACGATGCGTTGCTTGAGCAACTGATCTGTGGTGTTCGGGACATTAGGCTGCAACGGCGTCTGCTCGCCAAGCCTGATTTGACGCTCGCCGGAGCCCTAGATGAGGCTAGGGCTCATGAAGCCTCCACAAAGGCCGCTGAAACGCTGCAGCGTCCGCTGACCAGCAAAGACAGCCCCAAGTCTGCCCCGGTGCACAGAGAAGACGCCGGATCCAGCTCGGAGTCCGAGTCGGATGAGGACGTCTTCCGAACGGAGCACCAGAGAAAAGACACTGGCAGCCCCCGGCGAAGCTGTCCCAGCTGTGGCGGGCACCATGATAGACTGTCCTGTAAATACAGAGAGGCTATTTGCAGGCGCTGCGAGAAAAAGGGGCACTTGGCGCGAGTCTGCAGAGCCATTCTGCCCAGAAGACACAAACCACGTGAGCGCCGCAGCCAACCGGAATCAGCGCGCCAGAAGCAGCCAACGAGAGAAGGCGGCGCGAAAAAACGGCGCGAATTTGAACCGCGAGATGGCCGCAGCATACACATCGACCAGGCCAGCACGGCGATCGAAGACAAGGTCAGCACAGTGGTCGAGATCAACGGAAAGCCGTGCTTGATGGAGATCGACACAGGATCAGCTCTCTCCATAATGTCGTGGACGACCCTAAAGACCCTCCTGCCGTCGTTCCGGAAGGATCAACTCTCCAAACAGAGACTACGCATCCTAGACTACCAGGGAAACCGAGTCCCCCTCGAAGGCGTGGGCACGTTCCGGGTCACCTACGGAGACTACGAAAGAGACCTGCCGCTGACGATCGTCACGAAGCAGCTTCCTAGCCTCCTGGGCATGGGGTGGTTCCGAGCCCTTGGCATGGGCTTCACCGGCGTCCACCTGATGTCCAGATCAACCCTGAAAGACAGCCTCCTGTCCGAGTTCCAGGACATCTTCGGGGACACGTTGGGCAAGTATGTGGGGACCCCTATTTCACTAAACTTAGACCCCAACGTAGCCCAAGTAAGACTGAAGGCCAGACGAGTACCGTTCGCATTGAAACCGAGGATCGATGCGGAATTAGACAAGCTGATTAAGCAAGGGGTGTTGGTTCCCGTTGACCATGCTAAGTGGGAGACCCCCATAGTGACCCCAGTTAAATCTGACGGCTCAATAAGAATTTGCGCCGACTACAAGTGCACGATCAACAAGGCTTTGCAGCCGAGCGCCTATCCGGTGCCGATCGTGCACCATCTACTACACTCCCTGGGGCCCGGAAAAAATTTTTGCCAAATTAGACCTGGCCCAAGCCTACCAACAGTTACCAGTCGACGACGCCACGGCAGAGGCACAAACGATTGTAACTCATAGGGGTGCATTTAAATGCACCAGGCTCCAGTTTGGGGTGAGCGTCGCACCCGGCTTATTTCAAAGCACCATGGAGCGCCTGTTGCAAGGACTCCCGGGAGTGGTGCCCTATTTCGATGACGTCTTAGTCAGCGCTCAAGACGAACACCAGCTGGGGGACAGGGTACGGAACGTCCTGTCTAGATTCAGAGAAGCGGGACTAAGACTCAAAAGGAGCAAGTGTAGGATAGCTGTTCCCTCTGTGGAATTCTTGGGGTACAGGGTGGACGGCACAGGCATCCACCCTACTGAGAGCAAGGTGAGAGCTATTAGGAGCGCACCAGCCCCCAAATCCAAAGCAGAGCTCCAAGCCTTCCTTGGACTGCTCAACTTTTACTCTATGTTCCTAAAAGACAAAGCCACGGTTGCAGATCCCCTGCACAAGCTTTTGGGAAAGAACGTACCATGGGTCTGGGGGAAACCGCAAGCAGCCGCTTTTGAGGCAGTGAAAAGACTCCTATCCGAGGACAGCTTCCTGATACAGTACAATGCAGAGCTGCTGCTCGTCTTAGTCTGTGACGCCTCCCCCGTAGGAGTTGGTGCCGTCCTAGGCCATAGACTGCCGAATGGCCTAGAGGCGCCCATTGCTTTCTATTCCCATACCCTGTCCAGCACAGAACGAAACTATAGCCAATTGGACAGAGATGCTCTGGCTGCGATTGCGGGGGTTAAGAAGTTCCACGAATACCTCTATGGCCGAAAATTCGAACTTGTGACTGACCATAGACCGTTGCTAGGACTGCTAGCAGGCGACAGGCCAACCCCCGCTGCCCTCTCCCCCCGTTTGACTAGATGGGCGATTTTTTTGTCGGCCTACTCGTACCACCTCGTCCATCGACCTGGGCGGACCCTGGGTCATGCGGATGCCCTTAGCCGTTGCTCCCTTCCCGACCTGCTGGACAACCCAACGCCGGAAGCCTCCGTCCTTTTGTTGGACACGTTAACTTTGGGCCCCATCTCCTCCGGCGAGGTGGCGAAGGCATCAAATAGAGACCCAGTTATCCAGACTGTTATGGGTTGGGTTCTGAAAGGGTGGCCGGACAAGGTGGTCGGAGAGGAGTACCAAGGGTTTGCCAACAAACGAAAGGAACTGTTTATGCAAGGGGGGTGCTTGCTATGGGGTGACAGAGTGGTAATTCCAACGAAACTACGGAATAGGGTTTTGGAGTTGCTGCACGAAGGGCACCCGGGCATTGTTAGGATGAAGTGTTTAGCCCGCAGCTATGTCTGGTGGCCCAACATGGACCAGGTCATTTCCGAGTGGGTGGGGAAGTGCAGACCCTGCCAGGAGTCTCGCCCCGATCCCCCAGTAGCGCCCATCCAAGAGTGGGAGAAACCAAAAGGCCCATGGGGGAGGATCCACATTGATTTTGCCGGCCCGTTCCATGGCCAAACGTTCTTAATAGTTGTGGATGCCTACTCAAAATGGCTCGAAATTATATTAATGCCATCTACAACGGCCGAAGCCGTTATCAAGGTCCTAAGGAAGTTGTTTGTTACCCACGGCCTGCCGGATACCTTGGTATCGGACAACGGGCCTCAATTTACAGCAACCCTTTTTGAAAGTTACTTGGCCGGCCTGGGAATCCGCCATGCCCTATCAGCTCCATTTCACCCGGCTTCCAACGGATTGGCTGAACGTTTTGTCAGGACAGCTAAGGAAGCACTGTCCAGATTAGACAATGGGGACTGGCAGGCCAGGATAGATCAATTCCTAGCGGTTCAGCATGCATCACCATGCACAGCAACAGGGAGAAGCCCAGCAGAGCTCCTCATGGGGAGGAAGCTCCGGTGCGTGTTAGACAGGCTTCACCCTAACTACTCGCACGAAAACTTTAAGGGAGAGACCTGTGGTTTAAGGCAGTTTCAGGTCGGGTCCCCGGTGTTCGCTCGCAATTATGCCAGCGGTCCTCTATGGGTTGCAGGAACCATAGTGGGAATAACAGGCCCAAAATCGTACACGGTGGACGTTGGGGTAGATAGACTCTGGAAGCGCCACATAGACCAACTTAGAAAAAGGGTGGTAGGCGAGGCGAACATTAACTTAGACATCTCCGAGCCTAACTCTGACCACTTCTCCAAAACAGCTAACTCAAGCCCGGGGTCGCGAGAATACTTAGCTGACAAGCCCTGGTTCCAGCGCCGCCCCAGCGAGTCGCCACTCCCAGCCGGGGATAACCACGCCCCGGACGAAATCCAGGAGGTTCCATTGGCAGAGCCGGGAGAGACAAAGAGTCCCTCCAACCAGCTCGACGCCCCACAGGGCGCCCTAGTTGACCCGCCTGCGCAGGTCAACTAGGGCGAGAACTCGTCCTAAGCACCTGCGAGATTTTGTCTGTACATATGTTAATTTTTGAGTATTAGTGCCTTCTGGGAAGGGAGGGGTGTTATGTATTGATACTTTTAAGCGGGAGTTTCAAACCTGCATACGTTTCTGATTGGCTGACAGTCCCTCCTGGATTGTATATAAGGAGGACTGCAGCCCCTGAGTTTTTGCTGAAGTCTCACTGTATATTAAAGAGCTGTTGTCACTTGCTTGCTTGTGCCTCTCGTTATTCCCGAACCACTTCAATAATAATCATAATAGTCATAATAACAATAATCATAATATTTACATCTCTATCTTAACATAGTTTCTACTCTTCTTTAATCTCCTTTTATTTCCAACTGCCATTTTTATTCTCTAACCATTGATAAAATAATTCCCATATCATAAAATATTCTGTTTGTTCTTTCTCCTTAATTGCAAGCATTAATCTGTTCATTTCTAGTATTTTCCTAATCATATTCTCATCAGTAGGGATCTCTTCACTTTTCCAATTTTGTGCAAATACAATTCTAGCTGCAGTTAATACATGGATAATTAAATATGCATTCTCTTTACTATAAGTTTCAGGTAAAATCCCCATTCTAGCACAATTCTATGTGGAAATGCCAAACACTGAGTGTTTTTTGGAAATAGAAATGTGCTTTGCCATGTGTTCCCAACTGAAGCCTGCAATCCTATAGACCCCCTAAGTCTAAGCCTCTCTTTATAATGTAGTCCTTATCAAAACTTTTGAGAGTCTATGGAGATTTTCAGTCATCCAGGTCATGGTTGTTCCAAAGGTGCTTTTCCAATTGCCTCTTGAAAAAGTACCTTTGGGACTCTTGCTGGGAGGTAAATTGAGTTGTGTTGGTCATCTTGGGGCTAAAGAAGAATTGATCCCTTACCAAGCGATTGCAAGTGGTGAGTGGTTAAAGAAAAGGGAAGGGGAAAGAAAGAGGCTAGTTGCTTTACTTTTTAAAGTAATTTGAGTGGGAAAACTTTATGTTTACCAATAGCAAGCTCTCATTCTATAAATGATCAGGGATTGTATTTCCTGAACAAGGATGAGGGCAAGCAAAAAGCTATATATGCTGTGAGTATCCAAAGTCTATCAAAAGTTCAAAGAGCAATAGATTGCTTCTTTTTTCAATGAGGTAGATGATGATGCTTCTCTTTAGAAAAGAAGAAAAACCTCCCACCATCTGAGTCAGCATTTGGGACAACTCTTTTATATAAAAAAAAAATGAAGAAGAGTAAGAAACTCTTGGTGGCTCAGTGGCTAAGACATTGAGCTTGTTGATTGAAAGGTCAGCAGTTCAGCGGTTCAAATCCCTAATGTCACCTAATGGGGTGAGCTCCCGTTACTTGTCCCAGCTTCTGCCAACCTAGCAGTTCAACAGTTCGAATCCCTACTGCCACATAACAGGATGAGCTCCCGTTACTTGTCCCAGCTTCTGCCAAAACTAGCAGTTCAAAAGCATGTAAAAAATGCAAGTAGAAAAATAGGGACCACCTTGGTAGGAAGGTAACAGTGTTCCATGTGCCTTTGGCTGGCCACATGACCATGGAGATGTCTTTGGACAGCACTGGCTCTTCGGCTTTGAAATGGAGATGAGCACTGCCCCCTAGAGTGGGGAATGACTAGCACATATGTGCGAGGGGAACCTTTACTTTAAGAAACTCTTTGGGTACATACTGCAAGTGATAACAAATATTCTTGCCCACTCCTTAAGAAGATTATCATAGTTCTTGCTAAAAAGACTTTGCTTTTCTAGCAGTAGCGATAAAGGAATGAATTATGGAACTAGACCAGTTATTCAGCCTTGGTAGCTTGAAGATGTGAAGACTTCAAATCTCAGAATTCCCCAGCCAGTGGGTTTTCATAGCCACAGTTGAGAAACATGATTTAGACTCATCCACTAGTTTTCAGTATTTTCTAGGTGATTATATGTAGGATGGTAGGGCTTTCTGCTTAAGGAGATGTTCAGTCCAAGTCTGGTTTAAACAGAAAAACATACTGATGGAGAACAAAAACCAATACTTAGTGGTAATATCTGGAGAACAACTGGTTGAGGGTCTATGATAATTTGCCGCGACCAACTCATCATGGCCAACTTGCTGTGGCCAACTTTTGGCCAACTTGCCACAACCAACTTGCTGCAGGATAAGAGTTACGCTAATATCAAAGAAATGGTAGAATAGAATCATTAAAGAAAGGATGCGAAAGGAGGGCAGAATGAAATGTGAATGACAAAAATTAAAATCATTTTTATTTATTTTAAATAATTAAATTGAATTGTTAAATTGTCCCATGGCAAGTTGTCTGAAGGCGAGATGTCCTGCAGTGAGTTGGTTGAGGTGAGTTGGCTGTGATGAATTGGCAAGTTGACGGTGGCAAGTTGTCCCATTCCGACTGACTGAAAAGCCATATTTTGAGATATTTAAATTTAAACATTTTATGTTTAAATTTGAACTCTAATAATTACTTTTAAATCGCCTTCTGAATGTGCAAATTATCACATGCAAAGTCATCTTTCTTCAGCCAGACCTTTCATAGGAAAAAAGAAACTGCCGAGATGGCTGAGATTTTTCTCCTCCTACTCTGTAAGATTTATAATCTAGATTTACTCACATTTGTAGTACATATTTACTCTTGAGTGTTTTTATGATTCTTGATCTCTAGCAAAAATCCAGGGATAGTAAGCATACAGTCTAGAGTCCTTCCTTTATCTGTATAAATGCTTTTTTTTAAATGTGTACCATGCTGCTTTTATCACATTCCTTTGGGAGGCAAAAGTAACTCATCCTTAATTATAGGTAACTTAAAGTGACTGTACTGCAATCTTAGTTCACAAGACAATGTCTGTGCTAAATTGCAACATGGGTTAGAATGAAATGTTCAACCTGACAGAGTAGAACTACTCCAGAAGACAGGACAAGAAATTACAAGGCAATAGATCTCATTTAGACATAGAAAAAAAAAATCCTAATAGTTAGTGTCATTCAGCCATGGAACAATCTGCTTCCAGAGATGGACTTTCTTGTGCTGAGCATGTTTAAATAAAGGCTCGGTGACCATGTGTTAGGGACAATATAATCACTGCATTAGTCAGGAGGTTGGATTAGATGATCTTTAAGATCCTCCAGATGTTATATTCTGATTCTATTAGAATCAGAAGTAACCTTAGAAGGCATCTCCTGCTCAAACATAATGCAGAGTGAATTAACAGCAGCTCTGACCAATGGCCATCCAGTTTTTACTTAAACATCCCTAGCAAAGGGAGACCTATTGTTGCTTCATGTAGTTGAATTCATCTTGCAATTAAAGTCCTTCATTACAATCCTTTCTGTTCCTTATTCTAAGAAGAGGTTATTTATATATATATAACAGAGGGATAGAACCAAGATCACGTGAAGTGTTAACACCATTTTAAAATGCCTTGGTAAGACCACACTTGGAATACTGCATCCAGTTTTGGTTGCCACAATGTAAAAAAGATGTTGAGACTCTAGAAAGAGTGCAGAGAAGAGCAACAAAGATGATTAGAGGACTGGAGGCTAAAACATATAAAGAATGGTTGCTGGAATTGGGTATGTCTAGTTTAATGAAAACAAGGCTAGGGGCGATATGATAGCAGTGTTTCAATATTTCAGGGGCTGCCACAAAGAAGAGGGAGTCAAGCCATTCGTCAAAACACCTGAGAACAGGACAAGCAGCAAGGATGGAAACTAATCAAGGAATGAAGCAACCTAGAACTAAGGAGAAATTTCTAGAACAATTAATCAGTGGAACAACTTGCCTTCAGAAGTTATGAATACTCCAACACTGGAAGTTTTTAAGAAGAGATTGAACAACCATTTATCTGAAATGGTGTAGGGCAGTAATGGCTAACCTTTTTGCCATTGTCTGCCAAAACTGGGGGGGGGGAGTACGGGTAGTTGCATGCGGCTGTGCCCACACCCATAATTCTATGTGCCCCACCCCCATGCATGTGTGCGCAACTGACTTGCGCTCCCCCCGCTTTTGACACGTGATGGCAAGGTGGGCCCGGTAGGCCCATTTTTTGCCCCCCCCCAGGCTCCAGAGTATAGGGTATAGGGTTTCCTGCCTGAGCAGGGGGTTGGACTAGAAGATGTCCAAATCCCTTCCAACTCTATAATTCTACATTCTATATTTCCTTCCACATTAACTTCCACATCATTTTTAAAGAAAAGAATCACATCTCTTCTTAGTATTTATTTATTTATATTTGTTAGACTTCCAGAATTTTTGACAATGGCACATTTGTATAGAAGTTGAATAGTATGTATCTGGACGATGCCCAATGATTTATATTTAACAAAAAGAAGGAAATCCTTTCTCTATAACACTTTCCCAGTTGCTGTTTGTTGGCACTGAAAAGGGAAAAGCCATTCACTTTATGATTCATAGATTTATTAAAAAAATGACAATTCATCATTAAGAAAGCTAGGCTTGGTTGCTTATCAGTTTATAGGAGAAATGGCCAAGTCCCGCATTTCCATCGAATCCAAGAATAGCTGTTTTCTCAGCTTAAAATAAATGCCAAAAGAAAGCACTGCAATTCTTCTCTTTAGTGTGAAATATTTCTGCTGTATACAACTTGAGTTGTATCCAGAGGGTGGCTTTTTAAAAAAAAAATGCTTTGTGAATTATAGGAATTTAATGGGTTGCTATTCTTTGAAGAAAGGAAAACAGACACATACTTTTTTTCCCAGTAAGCACAGGCTTTGATGAATCACAAGCATACTAAATTTAATCAAATTTTCTAAAGTCGAGCAAGTTTTCTTTAGTGAAATACCTTTTCTGAATGATCCCTTGAGTTTTACTTTCTCATCGTTCTGCTTGAAAATAATGAATTGCAGAAATTCCTCCAAATATTCTGTGTTTTAAATTATGATGATGATTAACTATGTTGCAGATGCCATGTTCCTATTAGCCTTAGATCTCATAGATAGGCAAGTCATTATGGGATATGCAAAATAGAGACCAGGCTAGTTACACCAACGTCATTGACCCTTGAAGTACCATATAAAACAAATAAACTTGGAGAAAAAGAAAAGAAAGTTACCGTATATGAGGAATTGGAGATTCCTATGGTAGAATATATTAAAACCTGTTCATAAAATAAGAGGTTAGAATTCCAGTTTTGGAATTTCCATGTGATATGTAATTTGACATTTTGATAACCGCTCTGTCTCATCCTTCTGGTTTTAATGCGGCACCCAGGGCCATTTCTTTGAACTTCCACAAGTTTAAGAATTAGGAAAAAGCACATTCAGCCTTCCTTGGGAATTTATTACTCTCATTGTCTCTGTTAATGTGCCTGTGATTTAAAAATATTAATAGAATGCCACAGTGGGTTTAAACCTATAATATTTATCATGCTCTTTATGGAATAATTATTATCTATAGACATTTAAGACAGTCATGTAATCCATGGAGGTGACATGGCCTATGAACCTATTGCTTCAAGATAAAATAATAATTTTGTGGAAAGATAAAGAGGAATTGGAAAGTGGGGGTGGAGGAGGAAAAAAAATTCAATAGTTCAACTCTAACTTGCATTGTTTGTGCAATATTGGTAATCAGTTTGTAACAGCACCAGTTGATGGCAGATAGAATTTAATTTATAGTTGAAAATGGTGGCAAATGTTTTGTTATCTTTGTTCTTTTGCAAAGACTAAATAGAGAATGAATTCACTTCATTTTAGGCTCTTGTTTCATACACATCACTCAATCCTATATACAAAATACCACTTGCTGTAACATTCTTATAAGAGACATTCTTTCATAACCGTTCCTTGTTCTACTGATGGAATGAATGTTAACATACATTGTTATCTTGTTCAACTTCAGAATGTATTTGTTGAAATGGAAAGGATTCTGAACTCTCTGCGGCTAGATATATTTTTGAGTATATTCTTCCCTGCATGCAGTGCACCCATCTTCAGATAATAAATTCAAGGTCAATTGATTAATTCCCCACAGAGGCTCTTTACTCCTTTGCTAACAATCTAAAAGTAGAGCATATGCTTGACAATTGCACTGGGTAGTGTGCCAGTGCTTGAAACATGGTAAACACTTGAGCTCCGGGAAATTTTCTTGAGAATTTGTATAAGCTCTTATTTAAATAACTATTCATTTAGAAAGTTTCTTCAGACTACTGTAAATCTTCATTCTTGTTTTATTTTTTAAGTGCTGTTGGGAGACAGTTATGCTAATGCCATCAGGGTTTATCCTTGATGAGGTACTTGATTAAGAAGGGACCTGAACCCAAAGTTTTCACATTCCATGGAAGAAAGGAGATGGTTTGTCTGCCAGCATTTCCAAAGGAACATTGAATACAAAGGTTGAAAATTCTAGACAGCCACAAACTGGCAGTGGTGACAATACCGAGGCAAATGGGCCAAAATAAAAAAGGCACCTGCTTATCCTTCAGCCACTTCAATCTAACACTTTTGAGTAGTTATTTAAAAAATATGGATTGGGCACATGACAACCAACCATCTCCAATCATATCTGCCATGAATCTCACTGTAATATAAATACTTTTTTCCACATTTTTTATTGCTAGGGTGTTGTGGTCCGCCAGCAGCCTGCGGAGCTGGCAGCAGAGTTGGACATGAGAAGGTTGGGGAGGAACATGGGCCAGTCCTGGAGTCTGGGGTAGGCTCGGACCAGGGCTCTGCGTCGGAGGCAAAGAAAGGGCCATCTGGGAGGTACATGCTGCCACCGGAGCCTCTAGAGTCGGATCTCAGTGAGGCAGAGGAACAGGGGGAGCCTGTTCCCAGTGTCCGCATGCGTAGAGCTGCCAGAAGGCAAGAACAGATAAAACCAAAGGGATGACTCAGGAGTAGGGTTTGGAGATGATTGGACCCTCCCATAAGACTTAAAAGAAGAGCAAAGGCACGTGGGCCTTTGCAGGAAGCAATGTTGTTAATTCTGTACAGTTTAAAGTCTGAAGCTCTGTTTGATTCTGAACTCCATGTGGCTTTGCCAATTAGCTCTTTGGCAGTGTGTCAAGGGAGATAAAGGTGGGTGATTATCAGTTTTATCCCAAAGAACTCTTTACAACTATTTGGGACTCATCTGTGAATGAACAGAATTCACAGCTATTAAAATAAAACAGGTTTTTGGGACTACTCGTATGTTTTACTGACTTAGGAAGCCTAGATCAGAACATAGGGAATGCTATTCTAAGAAATCATAACTGGTTTTTTAGCAACAGTAAAAGGAGTATTTATTTATATCATGCATAATGAAAGATGGTAATTGCTGCCATAAGATGTAGAGATGATCACCAGTTTAGGCAGTTTTAAAATTAGACCAGGTTTTGTGAATTGGACTGTCAAAGGCTGCAAATAGATAAAAATATACAGGTAGCACACTTTAAATACAGATTATGCTTTATTACCCCCTGCTCATATTTATGACATTCTTGAATGCACTTTGTTGTCCCCTGCATGACAGAGAACGATGGCCAGGGTGTCCTTGACTTTAGGAAGGAGGGGGTCTTTTTATGTTCTTACAGAGCATAGAGACTATAAATTATTGATAGTCACTCCATTGGATTAGTTTTTGTCACTAAAGTGTTAACATCTTCCAGTTAACCGATTTATTAAGCGATAGAGTCAAAGTAACTGGAGCAAGAATGCTTGCTTCTTCAGCACAAAGGCTCCTAAATTATTGTTTTATATATGCAGTATTATGTAAATTGTAGCTATTAAAGCTACGCTCAGGTGCAGTAGAGAATGATATAGTCCATTAGTTCAAATCTAATGATTTTAGAGCACTTGAAAACCTTCAAATAGAAAGAGATGGTGCACATATTGTAGAGCTACAATAGAATGTGGATCTTTCCTTCATAGCTTTGAAAATCAATAAGGTGTCATGAATCAAGGATGCTTTTTGGGCATGGAGATTCTAAATTCAGGCAATGTGTACCTGTTAGCTAAGAGTAAGCTAGTAAGGTATGTATGGATATTATTCTCCTCACATGCTTCTATACATCATAGCTGTGCAATGACAAATGGAGCTTATGCTTTGGTGTAACCATGTACGTCTGCAGTAACGACACAAATGAAAGAGCTTAAGGAACACAAAAAATGTAGCTGTATGTTTATACCATAAGCTTTCAGACTTCAGCTCATTTGAAAGTTATTCTAAGCTGACAGTGGTACAGGTAGTCCTTGATTTACAACAGTTCACTTAGTGACCATTCGAAGTTACAGCGGCACTGAAAAAAGTGACATGACCATTTTTCATACTTATGACCATTTCAGCATCCCCATGGCCATGTGATTTACATTCAGATGCTTGATAACTGACTCACATATATGATGGTTGCAGTGTTCCTGGGTCATGTGATCACCTTTTGCAACCTTCTGACAAGTAAAGTCAATGGAGAAACCAGATTTACTTAACAACCATTACTAATTTAACAACTGCAGTGATTCACTTAACAAATGTGACAAGAAAAATCATAAAATGGGGGGAAATTCACTTAACAAATTTCTCACTTAGCAACATAAATTTTGGGCTCAATTTGGGTCATACGTTGAGGTCTATCAGTACATACATGCAACTGTACAGTAGAAAAGGTAGCAAGTGGAGTGGTATCATTATGGAATTATGCAACATTGAATTTGTGATTATTACACTGAGATATAATCAAATATTAAGTGCAAATCTCTTCCAATTGCAACAGGAATAATTGGAGAGTACAACCTAAGGAAGATTAATAACACTTGTAATGGACAGGGTAGTTTTGTTTCTACTTAAATAGATATAATTAGGGTTGAACAATTCCACATGAAGTCTTCCTTTAAATGAGATTTTTATGGAAGGTCTTGTTCCAGGGGTGAAATGCTACCAGTTCGAACCGGTTCGGGCGAACTGGTAGTGGCGGCGGCGTATGGTTCGGTGAATCGGTAGCAGCAGCAGCACAAAGCTCTGTCCACCCGCCTGGACATCATTACTTCCTGGTTTTAACTAGGAAGTAACCTATTTTTGACTCTCTGCGCATGCGTAGGCTTTGCGCATGCACAGAGGGTCCAAAATCGCACGTGACGTACTTCCGAATCGGTAGGGAAGGTAAGTATGTTTCACCCCTGTCTTGTTCACACTGTAACTGAGGTTATAATCTTTCATATAGTTTATTTTTGGGAGGCAGGTGGTTTAATATTTCATTTTCAAATTTATATCAGCATGTCTATCTTGTGCCAAGTGGTATCTTGTACACCAATCTGGTGGAGCTTCCAATAAAACAAATCAAAGCACCACCAGTCCATTGATCTCTGGCAAAAAAATGTGTGAGGAATGCAAGTACTGAAGCCTAAATCAAAGAAATTAGTATCACAAAAATTGTCATCCACAGAATCAGCTATTGCAAGATCCAGTTTTACTTTCTTCTGCTGTTGAGGCTTTTTTCCTACATGCTATGTGTCCTCCTTATGGCATGGTTATCAGATGAAGACTGCAGTGTTCTTGACTCTATGGACCCAATTGTTTTGCTTACTTTTTAGTGGTGCCAGTTGGAGCTCGATTTAATACACTTGAGGGGGAAGCCTGTTTTATTGAGCCCCTTCTGCTGGCAGCCCAAACTAAATGATATCCTTTGTCATATTTTCATGCTTGTGGTATCCCTTGGGAGGACTATTAATCAGCTTTCTTGCCTTTGCTTTCCAGAGATAATCTGAAAACTACTGGAATAGGAAAGAGGGAGCAAGTTCCAAGATTATTGCTGCTCCAGATGTCTTCCAAATGCTGAGAACTTGATTCCAAAGGACAAAAAAGAAAACAAGTACTGTATATCTTCAGAGGAATGTAGTAAATGAAATCTGAGTAGCTCCCAATGAGATTTACCGCTGTATTGCTGTTATCCTTCTCATCTTTCCTATGATCTTCTCCTATTGGTATCTTATGATTTATCACTTTGTTGTTTGTATCTGATTATTTGTGATTGTATCTTATGATTTACAATTTATGACTTATCACTTTGTTGTTCGCATGTACATGAGAGCTTATGTACACTGTATGTTTGTTTGTTTGTACTGTATGGTTGTATATCCACTGAGAGTTTATCCACCAGAGACAAATTCCTTCTGTGTCCAATCACTCTTGGCCAATAAAGAATCCTCTCCCCTCCCCTCCCCTCCTTTCCCCTCCTCTCCTCTCCGTATTATATGGAATATCTGAGAGACTTCTGCCAAGTTCCAGTCTAGCAGCCTAATTAAATGATATGAAGGTAGATACCATGATTTATAACTAACTCCTGGTATGGGGAGCCTGATCACTTAGCACATGCTTTTTTGACTCCTATCAAACTTGGTTTATTTAAAGTAACTGAAGAAGTCATATGGGATCCAGGGAATGATGGATACATCTCTGAATAGTAAATTGGAGCCAACAACCTTAAAGTAGGCAATAGGCTAACTTCTCTAGAAATAACCTTTTATGGATCCAGACCAGGGGTGAAATGCTCCCAGTTTGGACCGGCTCAGGCGAGTAGGTAGCGGAGATTGAGGCTAGTTCTCTGAACCAGGAGCAATGGCTGGCTGGCCACACCCCCAAACCGGTCCACGGCCCGCAGTCCTGCCATGCTTGCCTGCCTTCCATGCTGTCTTCCAGGCGTCCCGGTGGCCAGCTTGCAAAGGCAGGCAATCAGAAGCCCACGTGGAAGGCAGGCAAGCATGGCAGGGCTGCTGGGAAGGAGCTAGGAGCTTACTCACCCCCACCCCCACTGGAGCAGCGGCTTCCCTGCTCAGCCCCGACAAGCTATGCATCCATAGCAATGAGGTTGTTTTGTTTGCCGCGGTGGTGCTTCAGGAGGGCAGGTGGACATATTCATTATAGTTGTCAGCTGCAGATGTCCGCCTGCCCACCCGAAGTACCACCTCGGTGAACAAAACAACCCCATTGTGCTGCACTTCCTTCTGTAGCCAAACGCGCCCAGCCATGCATGCCCTTTTCTCAAATGGGCTGTGCATGGCACTTGGAGAGTGAGCGAGCAAGAGAGCTCTCCAACCTCTGTTTTGTTTTGTGTGTGTGTATGTGTGTGTGTGTTTGTGTATATGTGTGTGTGAGGGAGGGAGGAAGGGAGGGAGAGAGCAATCTGAAGCCAAGGCACCCAAACTTCTGGCAGCAGCGCAGATGGCTTCTGAGCAATGCTGAGTCAGCCAGCTCCACCTGACCTACTCCCTGAGTCTCGCCATTCTCCTCGCCCCCCCACCCCACTCAAGCAGGCAGGCTCTGCGGGCAGGCTCTGCGGGACAACAGGACCTCTCATTTTTCCCACAGTACAGCGTACGCTTGCTACCTCTGCTTGTCTGCTTGCAAGCGATGATCTTCTCTGCTTCTTGAGTGGGGTGGGGGTGGGGATGAGGAGAACGGCAAGACTCAGGGAGTAGGTCAGGTAGAGCTGGCTGCTCAGAAGCTGCCCCTGCCGCTGCCAGAAGTTTGGGTGCCTCGGCTTCAGATCGCTCCCTCCCACACACAAACACACAAACAGAGGTTGGAGAGCTGTCTTGCTCACTCGCTTTCCAAGCGCCATGCACAGCCCATTTGAGGAAAAGGCACGCACGGCTGGGCGCATTTGGCTACAGGAGGAGGCCCAGGTGGAAGGTGACTTTTTTAGTAGCATCCCCCTCCCCTCTTTGGATCACCCTGCAAGGGGGAGGCTCTACCTTTGCAGAAATGGGGTGGGCGGTTTGTACGGAGGATTGGGGGGGGATGCACGGCCCTCTGGGATGAAGAGCAGGGCAAGAGAAGGCTCCAAGGTTCCAGAGGGAAACTCAGAGCGTTGGGGGCTTCAGAAAGGCAGAATATGCTTTTGTGCAGCTCCTGGCTTCTGTGACATTCTGTGAAAGACAGAATGTGCTGCTGTTCTGTGTCAGAATGTGGAGATCCTGGCTCTAATGGTGAGTGACGTGAATGACATCAAACTGGCCACGCCCACCCAGTCACATGACCACCAAGCCACACCACACCAAGCCACGCCCACAGAACCAGTAGCAAAAAAAAATTAGATTTCACCCGATCCAGACAATTATAGCAACTTGATGCTTTCCACTTGAAATATATTGGAAGACACCAGTGGCCTTGATCTTTTTCAGTGGCAATATTCATGATTTAGGATAATATTCAACCCAATCAACTGGATAGATGATTTTCTGTGGGGAACCGAGAGACAGGAGTATGACTTTATTGAGCCTGCATAATCTCTCAGTAGATTTTGGTATCATCAAACTTGATATTTTCCTAAACTGATATGATGTATCTGTTCTAATAAACCGAGACTGTATCCTGAAAAGACAGAGAACCAGTGGGTGCATAGTTAATTCCCAGTTATAGAAAATGTTTCTGGATCATCATTGTCATTGGAGAGCCAGGTGAACTTTGTGGTTGATTGTCAGCTTCAGTTGCTATAGCAACTGCCCCCTTTTCTAGACATGATTAGCCTAATTACAGTTATTCAACTATTGATTATCATGAAAATGTGCTCTGTAGAACGATACCCCTCCATCTGGATCTGAAAATGGTAGCTGGAGCACAAGAGTTGTAGTCAGGTTGCCAAGTGAAGCACTTGAATATTACTAACCTCTGCTGAAGCAAATGTATTGGCTGTCAGCTAACTGCATATCCAGTTTCAATATTTTACTTTTGATATATAAGCCTCTAATAACTTGGGGCCAAAAAACTTGACAAAGTCCCTATAGGTTGCAGACCTGGAGAGTCACTGAATTCTTCAGAGGAGATCCTGCTCTATATATAGAGACTTAAAGAGACTGAAAGTGTGAATGCTTAAGGATGGCCTTCCATGTGGTAGCTTATAAGGTTTAAAAATATACCCCCCATAACATATAACCCCTTGTGCCCAAGGATGAACAATAATCTCACTCACAGCAGGGGGAAAAAAAACACCAGCAGGGCTAATCTAACCCTGGCCCAAATTCCTTAGGAAGCAGCCACTTTTTCAATGCTTTAGAAAACACAAAGAGGTTGGAGCCTTCCAAATCCCTGGGGCATTATTTCTCAACCCCAGCAACTTTAAGATGTGTGAACTTCAATACATAGAATTCTCCAGCTAGCATCTTGAATTGGTAAGGTTGAGGAACACTGCTTCAGGGGATGCTGTTTTCATAGGGCAGGTGAGACTCTAGGTTTCAACTAGATGACATTGTGTGATAGGAAGGACCTGGAGCATGCCTTGATCTGCTGGGCTGGGGAGAAACAATGGGAGTCAGATTGATCCAGTGAGTACCCTTTTAGCTGCCTGTTGAAAGTTTCTCTCTTTGCTCAGATATTCCTTGAATGAATACTTCTGCTTTATCCGTGGCTTTCCACTCCAACCTTTTAAATAAATAACTTTTTACATATTTGCTATCTTCATTATTTTAGTATATAAACCTTTTGAGATGTCCAAACACTGTAGAGATATATAAATATTTTCAATCCTTCTCTAGTCTCAATCTGGATGAAAAATAAGAGACTCACAGTTCAGAAGAAAATAATCTACCGGTATCTAACCCTCTTCACATATTCATGCCCTCTCTGATCACATTTGATATAGTTCTTAAAGTATTATCCCAAAGATGCTTTTTCAGGAGCAACTTTCTTGTTTTTTCTTTGAAGATGTTTCAAAGAAACTCATCCAAGAAGTTTCTTCAGCTATGACAGGATAGTGGGGAATGGAAGGATTTATATTCCTTGCAGATAGCTGGTCATTTGCATCCTTTTAAAGAGTCGTTGAAGCACTTGGAGGTTTATCTGTGTCCTCAGGGTCACCTGAATAGTGCTCCTGGTTCTTGTGGTCTGCAATTTTTCCTCTGGAAAAATAGGAATCCATTCCTATTCCCACACAATTGAAAGGGTGTTCATCTCAAATTGTACAGCTAAAAGTCTGTAGAGATTCTCAGTCATCCAGGTCATGATTGTCCCAAAGGTACTTTTTCAGAACTTTTCTTGTTTTTTCTTTGAAAAAGAAAAAAAAAATGGGATGAACAGCCTTTGAATGGAGGGGAGTATGAATGGATTTCCAGAGAACAAATTGCAGACTACAGGAACCAGGAACACTTATAACATTGTTATAATTATAGTATCTCTTTGAATGAACCTTTGCACCACATGTTAGGCTGCAGTTCCCTCTTCTGGCAAAACCATAAGTCATGTTGGCTGGAGATGATGTTAGTTGAAATTTTCTTCAGGCAAAGCAAGTATGTGATTCCGCAGTGTATCCTCATCCACAAATTAATCTCACCTCTCTCATTTGCACTTGGCACATCAACATTAGATAAATCCACATTTTTTTATACCTTGCATTGGGATGGAGCAAGTAGGAAATATGCATACTTTCTTTGACAATCACCCAGAAATACATCTAGAACAACGAGGCTAAGTAGTAATTGACTGTGTATTATAAGGATATTGTCCTCTGGCTTTTGCCCAGATTTGTCTGTCCAGTTGCATGCCATCTGGGCCAATTGGCCCTGTCCTGAATGGGACAACAGTTGAAGACAACTTGATTAAGTTTGCAGCTGCTATACTTCAAAGTTGGTGCCTTCACAACTGAGCATTTGGCTTAGAATTTGCTTAATTGCCTTTCTTGACAGCTAAGTAAATTCCAAGCAGGGATACACTTCTCTCTGCCAAGTTTGTTTAAGAGATGGAGTGCCTAGAATTAGTTCTTACTGTACACAGCAGCAGCAGCCTCAGCTGGAGAAGTTTCCCATCACAGTTCTGGGGATCCTTAAGCTAAAACAATATTTTCTCCTGCAGTCTGACAAAATAACAACGCAATGAAGTTTTGTTTATGTTCCCAGCTGTGCTTCTCCCAAGGATGCTTTGTGCATTTTTGCACACAATATTTATATTTGCACACACACACACACATCTCGTAGATATACTCATTAAAAGATGAGACTACATTTTAAAATATGGTGGGGAGGGGAGAGAAAGCATGGCATTTTAGAATTATTAAAATGAACTGTATGACAGCAGCCTTCCTTTACCTGTGGATTTTCAGAGACATAGATTTTCAACTCCTGCTATTCCAATTTAAATAGCCATTCCAGCTGACAAAGAAGAGACTGGTAGTACAATGTACCTTGGTTACAATTCCAATAAAGTCTTTAATCAGCTCATCTCAGTCCATTAGATATTGCAGCTGGTCAAGGTAAATGTAGAATGTGAAAGATAAGTTGGTTGTATAGGAAGATCACATTCATTGTTAGAAACAAACAATGAGTTGCAATGAAGGGAGGGATGTGAAAGTGACGTCCTTACAAATGTACCTGAACTAAAAGTCCTAAAGCTTCTCTTGACTGATGCTCAATTGACTGCCATAGGTGGTTAGGAAGGCAGCCAATTGAGATGGGATAGAAAGAACTAGCCTCTATTTCCCACAAGATTGCTGTATAAATGCTATATTTTGCAATGCTCTATTGCTCCCCAATCTTGTTTTAATTGTGTTCAGAGAATACATGAAGTCAAAGTGTGCTAAGTATGGTTTACTGAATAAGCTCCAATTTACTGGGTTCATCATATTTCTTTGCTAAGACAAAAACAAACTACAATAACCACATTTTATCTTAGTGTGTGGTCTGAACTCAATTATAGTCATACAATTTTGAAACCCGAGAAATGTTGTGCTGGCGATGTGAATGGTGAATGACAAAGAACCTACTGTTTATAGACCTTAGAGATAATTTAGGCTTCCAGATACAAGTCCCTGAATGATAAAGAGAATGTGATAAACAGTGAATCTTATCTGTGCATAATTATTAGAAGAATGTCTGTGTTACAATTATAATCCTAACCAACAGTATTACTTAAAATTTTATAATAATAGACACTAGACTATACTTCTGGAAGTAAAATTTATTCTAAAGCTATGAATACTGTTCTGAGTTTTTTTTATGTTATCGAGGAGAGTTAGGAAGAAAAATAGAGGATTCGACATTGGTTTCAAACCACATCTCTCTACAATGAAAAATAGCATGCACAGAAAAGTTTTATTCCTCTTTACTTCATATTAGACTTCTCAACTTGCAGTATATAGGAATATTCCAAAATCTGATTTCCCATTTGCTGCTTCAAGGATGATATTCAGCAAAATCCTTACTGTTTCATTCTCTTGAACAAATTCTTCACTGTACAATTTCTTATGGAGCTAAGTCAATATTCTGAGAGAGACTTATGGATATTTTCCATCTGAATGTTTATGTGAGGGATCCCTAGCTTGACATACTGAAGAGATATTGAGAGATTACAGACATTTTTTCTGTTATGCCAGGGAGTTCTGATATTACTTTTTCCTTTAATCTTTTTAGATTTCTTGAATTGCAGATATGCTTATTTTAGATGCCCTCTGCATCCATAGTAAAACTACCTCACTTTCTCCCTTGTTCCATCTCTGTTGCTCAAATCAATTTTTCAAGGGGAAAAAAAACAAGGCACCATTCCCTCATGCAACAGATGGCAAGTTGAACTACCATAATTTTGCAGAAGCCAGAAACAGGAAACTGAAAGTGGGGAACAGGTAAGCAGCTTTTCCTCAGAGGAAAATATCTCTCTTTCTCTCCAAATACAGGTGAGGTTAAATGAATCTTAACAAACATGCAGATTTCTCAAAATGAAAATCACATCAAATGTGGTAAACTGATAATTAGTGGGGATCAAAGCAAGCCTGTAGTGGAGGGAATGTAATATTTCCTGCTAGGTTGCAATTATGAGGAAAATTGTTCCTCTGAAGCTGTTCTTGTACAGTATTGGAGAAAGAATTCCCCCGTATGTGTTTTGGGGTTTTTAAATATCCAAAGTGCAACCATAGCATAAGGAGAAGAATTTTTCTCAGAATTTGTAGCAAAGATCAAGGGGTTAAGCTCCCTTTTCCACATGCCAGTTGTGTTCTGCACAAAGGCCAGTCTCTTTCGTTGATATTATTTCCCTGTCTAAAAAAAAAAAGACACAATAACTTCAAAAATGCATTTAGCATCACATATTATTTGGCCCCATGAAAAGATTGACAGTCCATACACACCTTTCTGATCAACAAAGTTAATTATTTATGAGCCATCACTCATTCCAGCACCCCATCCTCCTCCATCCACTTTCTCCTTGGTGGTTCATTTAGTGTTCAATCTGTGATTAATTAAAACAGAATTTAATGAATATGCTGATACAAATTCATTTAGTCTACCCCCATGAGTTGGCCCTGAGAGAGGATGGATGGATGGATGTGCTAGCACATAATAAAATCCATAGGAGCCACTGGAGGGAGCTGTGCATACAGACTCCAGTGCAAATATGCTCCATTTCAAGTATCAGGAATAGGCAAAGAGGAGGAATCACAAATTGTCTATCCATCTATCTACTATATCTCCTATTTCATATTTATTTAAAATGTTGCTGGCTTGTTCTGTGCTCTTTGATGGAAAAATAAATGAACAAATGAATGCTCCCCCATGGATGAAACACAGATGACATAATTAAGATGATGGGGCTAGTGGTTTGGAAACATAGCTTAGAGCTTTTAATATGCTGTCTTCTCTAAGACTTCCAGGCTCCACCGTTGGCAAGCAGGCTATTGGGCAGCTGCTGTGATAACAGGACTGTAGCATTACAGTACAGTGTGTTGTCTTACAGTGTGATATATCTTGGGGCCCTGGGATAGCGATGGCATGGAGTCACCCAGGTCCTACAGAGCATTACTATCTAAGGGGGTTGGGATCATGTGGGCAGCTAATGCTACCTACATTTCCAAGTATACATAGTTTTATGCTGCCTGAAATGGCCCAAAATTACTAGCTTCCTATGTAGCATTGACTTGTGTATTATTATAAAATGCATTGTGCCTGAGCCTGAGAGGTATTAAAAGAACAAATCCTAAACCAGTTGTCTTCAAACGAGAAAACGCAACTGTATTGACAGAGAACGGATCATTTTCTGATTAAACTTTTCATTTAATGATGAGACCTATCATTATGGAACTGCAAAAACTGGAGCAACTAGAAAACTGCTTATGTTTAGCATCTACTTGTGTGTTCATCAACCTTATGGGATCAAAACTATATTTATTTTTAAGCCCATTGTACTCTTGGGATATCCCTTTCACTTAATAAAATATATCAGGTTTTATATTGCTTTAACTGATAAATCTTCCCTACAAAAATACAGAAATTGTAGTTTGTTGGTGGAGGACCTGGAAAATTAATATTTCTATTTCTTTTCACAGAGTTTATGGGTTTGTATGCATATATTTGTTAATTGTAAAGATGTGTATGTCTCAAGATTCACAGGTGCTGACATTGTTTGAGTTAAATGCTGAACATTAAACAAATTTTATTGTACTGAGGAGAAACATTTGTCCTTCTATGATTACCTTCCACAACCAGAACCCTTTTAGATGCTTTTGAACTCTAATGGACATCATCTCTAGGCAAGTAACTGTGGTTATAAGGATTTGTAGGCAAAGAATTTAGATGGCAGTCCTATTTATGATATCTATATCTAAGCAAGGTCTACATTAGGTTGATCTACACATCAAAGCTGACACCAGCCAGAAAAGAAAAACTCAAAAAAGTAATGCAAGATCTGAAGATGTGGAGAGACCTGACCCATAGAATTGCCAAGTAAGACATGACTGAATGGAAACATTATCACCATCAAATTAGGCTGACATAATGCTTCACCAAACCACTGATACAGAAGATGCCAAAATTTGACAAGAGTTGCCAACAATGATGAATGCTTATATCTTAATGCTGTATTATTAACACCATCCCAATAGTCTGACCCTTGAAATACACACATGCTTAAAGAAAGCATTTAGTATGCAATACAGATTCTGCAGTGCAATTATATCATATCTACCCTTGATTTCTGTGCAATATCTCACAGTAACCCATATATAACAAACAAACAAACGAACGAACAAAATCCTCATGTACCATAGTTATTTGCTCCATGTACATTAATCTGTGAGTTGTGTGAGATTGCAGACTGAAATAATGAACAAATATTATAAACTTCCGGTTCCTTTGCCCTAATGCTATTGCGTTCCATCCTTATGTCATTACTCATATTAGATTCTTTTCTTCCTTGTAGCTGGGATAAGCTTTAAAATTTAAGTATAAAAATACAGCCCGTTGAAGAGAAATAGAAAATGCAGTACCTATAGGCATATTTTAGATTATGATGCCTATAAATACACAAAATACACAACACCATCTGAAGAGTCATGTGTCATTCCATCTCTGATCTAAAATTGGAAAGCAAAAAAAAAAAAAAAATCCCAACCACTATCCTAACATAGGGCAAGACAGGGAAATTAATTGCAACACATGGTTACAAATGGAAAACACGAAAAGAAAATAATGAGGGTAGCATATAAATCATGTTTTGAAAAGAGTTTCAAGAGCAAGGTGCCATAGCTGAAAAGGCACCTGTCTCCTAGCACCACCTGTTTTATATCAATTAATGAGAAGACTGAGAACTGGGATTCAGAGGTTTATTTTATTTTAATGCTTTTATTTATTTAGAGTGTTTGCATGCCATCTACTCCCTTAATGATTAAAGAAGCACATTGATTTGAAAGCCAAGCAAGTTTATGTGTGCCATGATTCCCAGAGCTTTCTCCTTCTTCTTTGAAAAACATAATAGCATCTATCCTAGGACAGATCCAACCACATTCTTGAATTAATTTATGTCACAGATAATTTTAAGTATGAGTCTGCTTTAATCACAGTGCCATGTAGAATACTAGGCGACAACGATGTCTGTCTTTCATAGCGTCTGCTTTAATCTTTAGTGCATTGTCATACATTTGCCATATGCAGCTGCATTGTGAATAAAGAAATTGGTGAATTTTCAAGAATGTCATGTTTTTTATGAAGCAACTTGAGTTTGTAAGACCAGAAAAAATGTGCTGGATTAATAGGAAGTCAACTGATGAGCAGCCGGTGAAATTATCTCTTCCCCATTTTTTTAAAAAAACTAATATTTCTCCCAATTTAAAAGATTGCTTGCTGATATCCATGTGTGTCAAGCAGATAATTTCCTTTGTATTTTAGCAGCTTGAAGATCCTCATAAAATTCCAGTCAAAGGGCAATCAATTCCTCAGAGCAGGGTTGTCAAACTCCTGGCTGGATGCATCATATGCTGGCATGCCCACGCCCAGTTCAGCGAAGGGGAAAAAAGTCCCGATACATTACGTGACACAGCTGTGATGACGTGAGTTTGACACCCCTGCCTTAGAGGGTCTTGGTTGTACTGATTTTGATAATTATGCAGACTCTGGTTTTCTTTATATTTAATCCCCATTTTGCAGAACATTTCCTGGGACCATTGCTACATTTCATAACTTTGGAAACCAAAGGAAGGGATTAATCCTATAATCACTTGAGTGTTAGTACTGCTTGATGTTTCTTCATATTTTTTTCCTCCTGGAACTGCAAAATGATAGGCATGTTTTCATACACAAAAAAGAGCTTGTGAGGAAATTGTCCTTCATCAATTGCCTTTGATAGCTCCTTGTGATGTGCATTTGGTAATTATGTTACAAAAATGCAAAACTTGAAATACCCCATCATGTTTATATCTGATTAGGACTGTTTTATAAATTACACATGGGGAAGTCCCTAAAAGTATTTTGTAACTTCAGCAAGTCCAAAAGTTATAGGGATTTGGACTGCTTTACTCTTCAAAGCAAAAGAACAATTGAAATATTGGAAAAGTTCAAAACTGTCCCAAATATCTGGAATGTTTACCTGTTATTTTTTTTTCTGGCCTACATAATTGCTATTGTAGTGTATAGCATTTGTAATTGAATTACAAATTTCCCCTATACTTTCTTCGTTACATGCATTTTACTACTGCTGATTTCTCAAATATCATTTTTGTAAGGTTATGCAATCTTTGTTTGAACTTCCTCTTACACATAAATCTTAGAAATAAAGGTTCTTTTTCTTGTTTGAGACTCATCTTTCATTAATAAATTTGGGAGTTTTTGTCTGGATTTTTGACCAGAGAAAGATGGATGCATTTATTTATTTATTTATTTATTTATTTATTTATTTATTTATTCAACTTGTATGCCGCCTTTCTCCGAAGACTCAAGGCGGCTTACAATGCATTTAAAAACCATATATAAAACATTAAAAGTTAAACCATTAAAAACAATTAAAACCCATTCACACCATTCATGGCCGGATCTCGCCAGATCGCAACAGCGAGATCAATGGCCACAGGCCTGCCGGAAGAGCCAGGTCTTCACCGCTTTTCGGAAGGCCAATAGGGTGGGGATGGTCCAGACCTCAGGAGGTAACTGGTTCCAGAGAGCTGGGGCAGCCACAGAGAAGGCCCTCCCCCGCAGACCTGCCAGCTGGCATTGTTTAGCTGACGGGACTCTGAGGAGACCAACTCTGTGGGATCTTACCAGTCTCTGGGAGCTATGTGGTAGAAGGCGGTCTCGAAGATACCCTGGTCCTGAGCCATGTAGGGCTTTAAAGGTAATAACCAACACCTTGAATTGTGACCGGAGACCAATAGGGAGCCAGTGCAGCTTGCGGAGAATTGGTGTAATGTGGGTGTCCCTACACCAATGCTCTCGTGGCTGCATTCTGGACCAACTGTAGTCTCTGAACACTTTTCAAGGGTAGCCCTATGTAGAGCGTGTTGCAATAATCTAACTGTGAGGTGACAAGGGCATGAGTGACTGTGAGGACAGCCTCCTGATCCAAGTAGGGTCACAATTGGTGCACCAGGTGAACCTGTGCAAAGGTCCCCCTAGCCACAGCTGACAGATGTTGCTCTAATCTTAGCTGTGAGTCTAGGAGGACACCCAAATTGTGAGCCCATTCTGAGGGGGACAATACTTGCTTTATATATTTGCTTTAAGGTAGAATCAATGTGATGGCAAAGACTTAAAATCTGGAAGTCAGATTTATAAAGCATGAATGGTAATAATAGCATGCAAATAGGATTGACAAAGCTGCTATCTTACAATATAATGCTGTCTCATTAACTTCAATTATAATGTCAGCAATTAAAATTTGTGGTTGTTGTTCAAAACCTCTGAAGAGCATCAAAGTAAAGTTTAGGAAGCTTCAATAGGAGCCTGACATACAAGGTCTAAAAATCCCAGGCTCTTCTATTTTTAACTCTATGTCATAGCATCCACTTTCACTAAGCCATCATCACTTCACTCTCTACAAAGATCACAACTGGTGAGAAAATATAGGATGCTTTATTTGGTATGATGGAGATTCAGTGACAGCAATTCTATTTTGCAACAGAACACCGTTGATTGTTAATGCAATGCTTTTTTTTATCGTAAATATGTCTCACATATCACACAGTTCTAAACCAGACTCAATTATATTACACTTATTTCTGCTTTATTCACATCTAATAATTCACTGGACAGCTCTCATATTAAGAAAAGAAAAGGTTAGATGGGAACATCACCTGGGAAAATAATTCCTGAATAATAATGTATTTTTTTTATTCCTTCTGTTAACCTGAGCAAGTGGAAAATCAATTGTACGTTGAAAGCTTGAATAATCTTTGCTAATACTTAATGAATAAATTCCTGCCCAAGCATTTTGCAGATTCACAATTCTTAAAGATAAGGGTAGAAAAGGATATTTAGGCATCATATCCAGACCTACTCATGGCATAAATCCAAGTTAAAGAATCCAAAATGTTAGGCAGGAAGAAGCTGGGGCAAATAACACGAGTTCATCCCATCACATGGTGCTTGGGTCTCGAACCCGGGCTGGAACCTTTCCAGCTGACAAGCTCAGTGTCTGTAACCACTGAGCCACCATGCTCCAAAAGTGCTAATTCTACATCTTTACTAATATCCTGCATGTCAGTTGAAGTGATGTCAATATAAAGAGTGGGTCACTTCATTATCCAGTGGCTTCATAACTTGGGATATGGAACCAAATTTTGGTAGGATATATACTAGTCAAAATATGATAGAATAGAATAGAATAACAGAGTGGAAGGGACCTTGGAGGTCTTCTAGTCCAACCCCCTGCCCAGGCAGGAAACCCTACACCACTTCAGACAAATGGTTATCCAACATCTTCTTAAAAATTTCCAGTGTTGGAGCATTCACAACTTCTGCAGGCAAGTTGTTCCACTGATGAATTGTTTAACTGTCAGAAAATTTCTCCTTAGTTCTAAGTTGCTTCTCTCCTTGATTAGTTTCTACCTATTGCTTCTTGTTCTACCCTCAGGTGCTTTGGAGAATCGTTTGACTCCCTCTTCTTTGTGGCAACCCCTGGGATATTGGAACACTGCTATCATGTCTCCCCTAGTCTTTCTTTTCATTAAACTAGGCATATCCAGTTCCTGCAACCATTCTTCATCTGTTTTAACCTCCAGTCCCCTAATCATCTTTGTTGATTTGTTGTTTTGTTGAAAATAGGCAATACTAAACTTTATAAACAAATAATTGGATTCAGAGTAAGATTGGTTCAGAAACATTAAAACATTAAAAAAAAAAGTTGGCTGCTTAGAACACTCTGGTGAGTCATGAAAGCAAAAAAGAAAAAAGAAGAGAAGTAGTCCAACCAAAATTACAAGTCATCAGAAGAATCAAAACTAAGATCAGGAATAATCAGGTTTTCAATTTAAAAAAAACATTCAAGTAGTCAAGAATAATAGTTTAGGGTGTGGGGAATTTCATGAGCCTAGAGGAAAATATGTACATAAGTTGTGAAAGAAGACCTAGAATACAAGGTTGTAAAAAGTATCACTTAAGCAAAACCCACAAAGCTGCAAACTGAATTGTATGGAGAAACCAAGCACTAGCCTAAGTTAATGTGTACAATCCATATCAGAGATAAAGCAAACACTGAAAAGATGGTTATGTGGAGAAATAAAACATCTTAAACCAGATGGTATTCCAAACTATGTTTGACAATGTGCTCCCCTTTTTGCCTTTTAGCACTGGATCACTGCTGCAAATCTAACTTTAAATTAAAAACTGCCTATTGTTATCTATAATTATAATGCTAGAAGCCCCTCTAATCATTTACAGTGCAGCTACAGCAAATGAGTTAATTGTATGGGACCTCTCTGCCCCTTGCAGGAAAAGCATAGCTTGCACTACAGCTAATAAGAGTTATGTGCACATAACTTGTGAGAAATGATTAGACCTCTTTTGATTGCTATAAGGTTATAAGCTGCAAGAGCCCATTATGATGAGCTCTAAAACGAAGACTTTTCCATAAATCATAAATGTTACCTTATTGTTCCATTCACCTTTATCTCCTTCTCCTGTGTGCTTCTGTGAATTTATATTTTGTTTCCAAGCGGGCACTTTGGACTGTGCTAGTTGTCAGTCTTTCTTATAAAAATGTTCCTGCTTCTTCCATGTCCACACAAAGTACCTGGGATGCCTTTTAGTTTTCACTATCACGAGATAACAGCGTCCCTTTCACAATGTACTTTTTCTGATTGCTTGTTTTGCATTATTAAGGATGTAAATATGTTGGTTTAAAAACCCAAGGGGGCAAATATTTTTAAAATGTCTTCCTGACAGTGAAAATGTATTGAGCCATGTTTTTCAAACTTGGCAATTTTAAAATGTGTGGACTTCAACTCCCAGAATTCCCCTGCCAGCCAGATTTTGAAAAATACTGGTATACAGAGTATTAAATGTAATAAAATTCTGATTTATCTACTTTCTTTAATGTTCTTCCTATTAGTATCATGATGAATGGTCCTACCATCTCCCTCTAAGTGACTTCATATTTGAAGCAGTTTCTCCATACCATTCTACATGTCTGTGATCTCTCTCTCTCTCCCCCTCTCCCCCTCCACAAAGACACACTTTACACAATCACACAGTCTCATTCACGACTCTCTGCCGGATCAGACCAGACCAAGGATCTATCTAGTCCAGAATTTTGTGACCCATTGTGGTCAACCAGGTGCCTCCAAGAAGCTCACAAGAATATCGGACAGTTTCCTATGAGCCTATATTATTAACTTTGGCATCCTGGAAACTGACTCAGTTGCCCCTGGGTTTGCATAGTTTTGCTTTCAGGATGAAAAATGCTTGTTCCTAAGGGGGAGTGGGAGGTAAGGAGAAGAAAAAAGAAAGAAAGAAAATTCTAGCCAATAAAATCAATCAGTTCCTTGGTACTTCAGCTGAGTATATTTATCCCCCCAAAAAGCGCTGATGTTTTCTCCCCTGAATTAAAATGCAAATTACCTTAATCAACACTTCCCATGAGCAGGTTTGGAATTATGTATTGTCCTGAATGTTTATTTGAAACTATTCTTAGCACTGCTGCAAACGAACCTGTGTGCCTGTTTGCTGAGTTGTTCACTCACAGGAAGCCGTAATATACATAAGAATGTAGGCCTCGCTATTGCCTTGATGTTTATAATCCACATTCAGACCAGGGGTGGTTCTAAATTTTTTTACTACCGGTTCTGTGGGCATGGCTTATTTTGTGGGTGTGGCTTGATGGTCATGTGACAATTCTTTAGGATTTAGCAGAGATACTGGTCTACCAGGCTTTTAACTACTTGCAGAGTGTACCGGTCTACTCATTTGTTTTTGGAGGCACCGGTCTATCACCACACTGCCTTTTAATACTGATCAGCTGTAGGGTGGCCCTTTGAAGCCCTGCGGCAAGAGTTTAAACAGTTTTTTTCCTTCTAGCCGATCAGCTGGGACTTGGGAGGCAGCAATAGATTGGGCGTTGGGCCAAATAAAAGGTAAGAATAACACGGGGGGGTGGAGGGGGCAGCGAGGTGGGGGGGCAGGAGGGCCCAGCTCCCAAACAAAGAGAACCGGTTCGGTGATGTCATATCGTCACCGCAACCAGCTTGGCTGAACCGGGCCGACCCGGGAGGAACCCACCACTGATTCAGACATTTATATCCCCCTCTCCCCTTATTTATCTGAGCTGAAAAATGAGCTGTATATTAAAATACTGATGTAATTGCTACTGTGCGGAGTGGACAATAGAAATGGAGAAAAAATTGTTTGCTTTTCATCTAAGTACAACTTCAACTAATTTCACATTTTCGACCCCAAATAGAATAGAATAACAGAGTTGTAAAAGACCTCCAAGGTCCCATGCAACTCTTTTATTCTATTCTATTCTACAGATAGCAGCATTGATATCTGTACTGATAGAAGACAATATTTATGCTTCAGGGTTGAACTGTTGGGTCCTTTATCCTCCCTGAGCTTGGCTGTTTTCTTGCAGACATTTCATTACCAAACTAGGTAATGTCAACCAAGCTCAGAGATCACCAAGCACCCAACAGTTTGTTACCTGTTATAAGAAGCACTTCTAATTTTTATGAAGTAATTTATGTAACAAAATAATGTAAAAAATGTACATGTAAGGGAAAAACTGAAAATGAAGTTGTGTGTATGAATTATAATAATATTAAATGTTTGATATTATAATAACTGTTCCCAGAAATATGTAACTTGAAAGATTTATGAAGATAAAAATGTGCCATTAAGACTTTTGTGTAAACTTTTTAAGTTGACAAATTCAGTCAGAAACGAGACAAATCAAATTTAAGATTGGAGAAATACAAAACAAAAGCTCATAGAGCCATTCATTTCTTGATTCTCAACCTCGTTGATGCCAAACCTTCATTGAAAATCTAAAACTTTAGATTTCCATTTTACTAAGATACTAAAATGTATCTGTATGCAAAATAATAACATTTGTTGGCATGATATTAGGACTCATACGTACATATTTTCTATTCTAATGAAATTGCTGCTGACTTGATCAGCAGCCCACTTTCCTAAGGAAAGTTATGAAGGGTTTGACATCTCTGAATTGCCTCTCAGAGTGAGACGGGCAGCATATATAGTAAACGTAATAAATAAAATAAAATTTCCCTTTTTATGAACTCCAAAAAGATATTTTTAAATTGGATGAATAGTGGATGGTTAGTTAAATGGTTCAGTTCAAGTAAATATAATGTAAGACATATTGGGAGGAAAACCCCCAAATACTTAACTGTCTGTACTCTTTGTAAACTAACCAGGAAAGAGAATTTGAGGGCACAATGGATAGCTTAATAGAAGAAAATGCCAAATAAAAATGTCTAACCCTTGTATAGATCCCCACACCGTGGCCCAACATGGGTTAACTCACTTAAACCTATGTTTCTCACAATTCCACCTTACCTTTGGCTCCTCCCTCTGGATATAAAAGTCAATCCACCAAGGGAACCTCCCTCAGATCCAGTTGAATATCTGTAAGATAAAGATTAGATATATACATATGCCTGGGCCTACACTATGTCTTCATTCAGTAATAAATAAGTTATATTAGTTGTTGAATATTATTGGGCTAGATCCTTCAACTTAAGAAAAAACAAAAGAATTTGCGGAAGTTATGAAAAAGGGAGATTATATAATAAGGATCATTAGGAAATGGAGTAAAATAAGAGTGCCAACAAAGCAGGTCCCTCACAAAATCTATGATATAATTGCATCTGGGGTACTTTATAAAATCTTAATGACCACATCTAGGAAGGGATGTGATAGAGATAGGAAAAGTGCACAACCAAAATGAACAGGAAGTTTGAAATGTTTAGGATTCTTAATTTAGGAAACAAATGATCAAGCAGAGACATGACTGAAACGTATAAAACATACGACATGGAAAAACTGTACAGGATGAATTTCTCAAAATACTTGGCTGATGGGTCTTTCAATGAAGTCCATTAAAATCAGATTCAGAGCCAACAAGAGAAAGCCATTTTATTGTGCATAATCTGTGAAATTAATGATTGTTTTAAAATTTAGTTTTATCTCCTGTATGGCTAGCAAGATAGCAACTGCCATTGCCTTCTACTTTTAAGAATTGCAGAGGCTAGCTGGCTATTTTGATTAACAAAATACTGGCTGAAAATGGGCATTCATCTGTTTCAGGAAAGCTATTCTTATTTTAATATGTTTTGAAAAGTCAGCAGTTCTCTTCCAAAATGTATACAGTAATATTTTTTTGCCCAGATAGATATCTAGCATTTTTAAAGATGTGTTTTGCCCTGAAGGAGAAAAAACAAACAAACATGTTTCAAAGCACACTTACTTCAGAATCAATTTTATTTGTTGCTTTTTAAATAAATATCTGCCTCCTTACTCAATAGTAAAGCCTACTCTCAAGATTGAGGTGGAAATGAGCTGTCATGTTTCAAAGAAGTTGTTTTCACAATATTTGTTTGTTCATTAATTTACTTGTTTGGGCTTTGAAAATGGCTTAGACAAGTGTTTCTTGTTTTTTCTTTTCTTTAATGTTTAATTTGCCACATCATAAATAATCTCACTGTGTACTACGACATGCTACTGAAGTCAAAATTAAATATGGCTATAAATCCTAGCACTCTTGGAGGCCTTACAATGTGTCAGTTGCAATATCTCAAATGTTCACCTCTGTGCATGACTTTAGATCCAGAAGGTTCCCAAATAGAAGGAACAATTTTCTAAATGCCTAGAGGGAAAAAATAAAAAAAAAGATTTAAGGGAGTATTCAAGATAAACCTGATCAGAAGTCTCCAACCTTGGCAACTTTAAGCCTGGAGGACTTCAAGTCCCAGAATTCCCCAGCCAGCTTTGCTGTCCACCAGGCTTAAAGTTCCAAGGTTGGAGACCTCTGAACCTGATCACTTTACTCTTAATTATCCTTATCCTCCACTAATAGCAGTGCTTCCCCTGATCCCAGCATAGAGACTGTGATTATATGATTAAATGAACTACAACCTAGCCATGCTGTGAGGTCCATGGCAGATATGGCTGCACTTATGCGTTTCTCTTATCATACAGAGTTGCTACCAGGTTTTACATCTCATCTCAATTTCTATTCTTTTACATACACTGTCTTTTATTCAGCTATGCAACCGAGAGAGAGTCTGCTAGGCATATCACTTCATAGTGCATCTCATTCCTTAATTCTGGATTCAACTTTCCATTGTGCTGCTGTTCTTAATTGGACTAGCTTTTGTTGACTTCCTGACCTTGTTTTCAGGTCTGCTGAAGTCTAAAAAGAAAAGAAAAGAAAAGAAAAGAAAAGAAAAGAAAAGAAAAGAAAGAAAGAAAGAAAGAAAGAAAGAAAGAAAGAAAGGGGAAAACAGCTCTCTTCCTTTTTAAAGGGAAAAAAAATCATTTATTATTCTAGTAAAAAATATGGTAAAAACTGCCCCAAAATGTTTCAAGTGTTGCATTTCTTCATGGGTATTACATGAACTTGTTTAAAGTTGTACAACATAGTTTGTACAACTATTGTATCATTCCAACCACTGCAAAAATTGGTGTCATTTCAGAAAGTGAGAAAACTTTTGAAGCAATGTTTTTTTTTTCATGAATTTTGGCAGATAATTTCTAATGCTTTGTCTGTCTCTGTATTTGGACCCATCAGGCAATTTTTTCATAGTCTGTACTGAGTCTCCACAACTTGTGACTCACCAAATTAAACATCATGGCTGGCAATGCCATTAGATGAAGTGAATTGACAACCTCAAGTGACAGATGCTATAGGATGCTTCAACTATTTTTCCTGTGTCTCCCTTCAAGAATTCATCTCTGTGGACAGGATTCTGGGTAGACTGAATGCGACCACATGTTTGTTGGACCCGTGCCCCTCCTGCTTAGTGCTGGCTTCCCGGGAGGTGACGCGAGGCTGGCTCCAGGGGATTATAAATGCTTCATTGGGCGAGGGTGTCTTTCCCGCTGCCTTGAAAGAGGTGGTGGTGAGACCTCTCCTCAAGAAGCCTTCCCTGGACCCGGCAATATTGGCTAACTATCGTCCAGTCTCCAACCTTCGCTTTGTGGCGAAGGTTGTTGAGAGTGTGGTTGCACGACAGTTTCCCCAGTACCTGGATGAAACGACGTATCTAGATCCGTTCCAGTTGGGTTTCAGGCCTGGGTACAGCACGGAAATGGCATTGGTCGCGTTGGTGGATGATCTCTGGAGGGCTCGGGACAGAGGTTGTTCCTCTGTCCTGGTCCTATTAGATCTCTCAGCGGCTTTTGATACCATCGACCATGGTATCATGCTGCACCGGTTGGAAGAGTTGGGGGTAGGAGGCACCGTATTACGGTGGTTCTCCTCCTTTCTCTCTGACCGGTCGCAGTCTGTGTTGACAGGGGGGCAGAGGTCGACCCCGAGGCCCCTTATATGTGGGGTGCCACAAGGATCGGTCCTCTCGCCTTTTGTCAACATTTATGTGAAGCCGCTGGGCGAGATCATCCGTGGTTTTGGGGTGGAGTACCATCAGTATGCTGACAACACCCAGCTGTACATCTCCACCCCAGACCACCCCAACGATGCCCTTGAAGTGATGTCCCGGTGCCTGGAGGCCGTACGGATCTGGATGGGGAGAAACAGGCTCAGGCTCAACCCATCCAAGACTGAGTGGCTGTGGTTTCCGACGTCCCGATATAGTCAGCTGGTGCCATCGCTGACTATTGGGGGCGAAGCATTGGCCCCCACGGAAGGGGCTCGCAACTTGGGTGTCCTCCTGGATTCACGGCTGTCTTTAGAAGAGCACTTGACGGCCGTGACCGGGAGGATTTTTCATCAGGTCCGCCTGATCCACCAGTTGCATCCGTTTCTGGATCGGGACTCGTTACGCACAGTCACTCATGCCCTCGTCACCTCCCGTTTGGACTATTATAACGTTCTCTACATGGGGCTCCCCTTGAGGAGCACTCGGAGGCTCCAACTGGCGCAGAGTGCGGCCGCGCGGGTGGTGATGGGAGCGACGTGGCGCTCCCATGTAACGCCTCTCCTGCGCGAGCTGCACTGGCTCCCGGTGGTCTTCCGAGTGCGCTTCAAGGTTTTGGTCATCACCTTCAGAATGCTCCATGGCTTAGGACCTGGCTATTTGCGGGACCGCCTGCTGCCACCAATAGCCTCCCACCGACCAATATGCTCCCATAGAGAGGGGCTCCTCCAGGTGCCGTCGGCCAAACAATGTCGACTGGCAGCCCCCAGGGGGAGAGCCTTCTCTGTGGGGCACCTACGATCTGGAACGAGCTCCCCCCGGAGATACGGAGGATTCCGGATCTGCGTACCTTCCGTCGCGTGCTTAAGATGTTCCTATTTCATCAAGCTGGCCTGACCTAAACTTTTCCTCTTTTCAAATGGGAATTTTAAATTTGGTTTAAATTATTGGGGTTTTAATAATGGTTCAGCCAAATTTATTTAATTTGTTTTATCTCTATTTTAAATTTTGTATCTATATGTTTTATTTTATGGCTGTTCACCGCCCTGAGTCCTTCGGGAGTAGGGCGGTATACAAATTTAATAAAATGAAAATGAAATGAAATATGGGCAATGTAGTTTTCTGGCATCCTTCATCCTGCCAACCCATCACCAATATCAAAATGTAATGGCAAGTGCCAAACTATTGCCAATATTGGAGTATATTCAATTGATAATCTAATACATTTTGGGAAAGGGGAAAAGAGTAGCATTTCAGGAAGCAAATGCTTGTCTCTGATCTGTGTTCCATAGCACTATATTGTGGTTAATGTGATGCTTGATTACTAGCTTTTTTTTTTTTTTTTTTTGTAATTGTGGATGAACTGAACAGTCAGGAAGATTTTCTAGCGCTGTAAATTAATAAGTAAGTTAGTAAATTCATCTATTGGGTTCCTCAAGAGAATTCTCATAATTAAAATATAATACTCATATTCTTTTAGGGGGCTTGTGCATGTTTTATATTTGCTTCCAAATAAATCTGTAAAAAAAAAGCATTAATATTAAACAAGGTTCATATGGAAGCTTGAAAAAAATAAACTGTTTTATGCGGAAGCCGACAGACTGACTAAAGCATTGAGAGATCAAAAGGACTCCGTATATTTCCAATGTTGGGACAAATGGTACGTTTGGTTGAACAACAGATGTCCAAAAAGTCAAGTATAACCAGGATTTAATATACGTTAAATCTGACTGAAGCCTATATACCATAGAAAGTGTAAATATCATGTAAAGTTCCTGTCGCGATCATTTGTTTGACTATTTCTTTTTTTTTGATGTATTGTTTTAAATAAATAAATTTAAAAAAAGAAGAAAAAAAGAAAAAAATAAACTGTTTCAATGACTTGCAGAAAGCTGTTATTCTTGCATAAGGTTTACAGCAGGGGTGAAATTCAGCAGGTTCTGACAGGTTCTGGAGAACCGGTAGCGGAAATTTTGAGCAGTTCGGAGAACCAGCAAATACCACCTCTGGCTGGCTGCAGACTTGGGGTGGGAATGGAGATTTTGCAATATCCTTCCCCCAGGAGTGGGGAGAGAATGGGGTTTTTGCAGTATCCTTCCCCTGGAGTGCGGTGGGAATGGAGATTTTGCAGTATCCTTCCCCTGCCATGCCCACCGAGCCACACCCACCAAGCCACACCATGCCCACCAAGCCATGCCCACAGAACCGGTAGTAAAAAAAATTGGATTTCACCACTGGTTCAAAACACCTTTAAATAATTTCTGAAGTATTATTTCATGATATGTAAATGTCTTGACTTTCTATGTACAATTATATATCCATCAATCAGTGCCCTCCCTGGCTTCCAATATGTCAGTTAAATATCCAATGAGGACATGAGGAGAAAACCCCTCTCACTGAATGTCTATGGAGTTTAAGTCATCCAGGTCATGGTTGTCCCAAAAGTACTTTTTCAAGAGGCAACTGGACTTTTTGGTTTTTCTTTGAAGATGTTTCGCTTCTCATCCCAGAAGCTTCTTAAGCTCCTCTCACTGACTATTTTCTTTTCTTTTTTATAATTTTTATTGAGTATTTTTACATGAAAAAAGAAAAAAAATGCATAAAAATACAAAAATACATACAAGAAAGAAAGAAGAAATGAGAAAAAAAATTTGCTGGAAAAGGTTAGTGACTTCTGACCTTTATTAGAGCAGTTACACTCAAAACTCTTATCCCTCCTCCTTCCTAAATGTAACAATAATTCTGTCCTCCTCTTATTCAACACTTTTTCAATTGTCTAATCTAAAAATCATCATTTAGCTTATTCTCATTTTTAGCAAAAAATCTATAAAAGTTTTAAGTATTCTGCTAAAGTGCTTGTTGTCTTATCTTCCATCGTGGTGCTTCAATAAAGCTCCGTTTTATGCACATATAATAAACTTACTGATCAGCAAAATAGTATCCTCTTTTATGAATGTATCCTTCCTAAGCAAATATATTTTTTTCAACAATTCTCTCCTCCCTTCTATAACTTTCAGTCTCTTTAGTAACAACCAATTTTTCTTTATTACAAATTTGCAATCCATAAAACAGAGTAAAAATTATTAAATGTATTTGCCATCCATCTCACAATTCAAGTTGACTTTGAGCAGTAAGATAAAATATACAAATATACAAACAATTATAAATATAAACATTATATAATTATAATTATATAATATAAATATAAATATAAAAAGAGATTAAAAATGGAAACAAACTCAAAAACACGGGTTTCGAGTGGAGAGATGGGGGTGCATTTTCTGTTAGTGCACCAACCACCCCCAACCAGCAGCTTCTCTGTTCCAGTTGACACAGGTTTTAAGACTTTTCCTGAAGGCCAAAATAGAGGGGACAGATCTTACCACATGCAGCAAGATATTCCAAAGGGTGGGAGCCATGGTAGAATGGTAGATGGTAGATTCTTTGCCTGGATTCCACCAGCCCAAATTCCTTGGCTGGTGAGATCCACAGTAGACCACTTCTGACAGCATAAGTGGGGCCTGCCAATTCCATTAAGGAAAGACAATTCTGCAAATGTCCTTTACCTATGCCCTAAAGGCTATTAAAGGTAATCACCAACACCTTGAACTGCACCTGGAAGCAGCCAATGCAGCGTGCATAACATGTAATATGGTGTTATATGTGCCATCCTAGGGGTCTCCAAAACTGTCTGTACCACTGCATTCTGGACAAATTTTAACTTCCATATACTCTTCAAGGTTAGTCTAATGTACATTGCCTTCCATGTAGAGCTCTCTCCCAAAAGACAGTCTTCCATTCCCATAACAGTTGAATCCCTTTCAGCACTTGGTACTTCTGTAAGCACATGATTGTCTCAGAACCACTGGTGGGATTCAGCCAGTTCGCACCACTTCAGAAGAACTGGTTGTTAACTTTCTGAGCAGTTTGGTAAACTGGTTATTGGAAGAAATCATTAGAGCAGAGAACCGGTTGTTAAATTATTTGAATCCCACCACTGCTCAGAACTGCATGTTTCCCTTCTTTTTCTACTTATCTCTTTGTTTACCATAGTCAGCTAAACAGCTTCCAACAAATTTAAATATTCTTCTTTTCCACTGAGATATTTTATTATCTGTTAATTTTAAAAAATACGTTAAACAAGGCAATATTTCAAATATAGCTGTCCTTTTAACATCCTTATTCCAAAATCCTAGTAAGTTTTTTACATTTAATTCTTTTTAATCTTTGTAACTGTTTTCTTCCTTTTTACATGAATCTTTCCCAGATTGAAAGTACACTTACCCAGATGATATTAGGTACTCTGCTTTTCTGAAGGTCTCTTTACATTTTAAATTTGCTTCATTTAAAGTGCTTTAGAAAGTGGATCAAGCAGACCTAGTATTATTTAAACAGATTTATGCAAGGTTGTGAGCATGCTTGACAAACTAACTAACTAAATAAATAAATAAAATAAATAAATAAATGTTGTTTTCCTCCGCAGACATTAGGTGGGCAATCTCATAACTTTTCCTTATCCAAAGAAGTTCTGTTAGCTTGAGCATGTTGCATAGCTAGGAGTCTTTGCTTCTTCATCATCCCTGCTGTTTTGCAAAGATGTGTTAGTCTGCCATACAGAAGTCACCTCCTGCTTAAGTTTCAATGTTCTTGTCACTGCTAAGGAAAAGCCCTATGTCCAGTGCAAGGAATCAGGATCATATGCTAAATTCCAGTTCAGCAGATTTATTGCTCAAGCCTACACACAAGAATCTAGTCAAATAATGGTCAGCATTAACCATTGGAATTCAAGGGGCATGTGTGTTGGACTTAGAGCATTTGTGGACAATTTTAGACTTAGTCCTTTCTTGACTCCACGCTGAGGCTCTACCTCTTCTTCTCCTACACTCTAGCCTTCAAAAGAGTTCTTTCACTGGAAAAATGTCTTTATGCTCTATCCCAATTTCCCTAACTGACAATATTTATCTGGTGGCAGTTAACTTTATGTCTTAGTCAGACTGTGTTTCATATACCACTTATTTGCTACAAAGCCAAAACGACTTCTGCAGATGAACAATGTTCTGCCATTGTCTTTCTGGCCAGTTATAAATAAAAGAAGACAGCAGTTTGAGATTTAACATTGACTTGTTGCTTAGCAATAGCAATGAGTTAGGGTTTTTATCCACCAAGACCTGAGAATCTCAGAAAGGAAGATAATGACATGGCTTGGTGTGGGAATAATACTTGGTTGTAATATAGATGAATAATTCAATTTCCTTTGGATGAACATTATATTTTATAAGCCAACAATGGAGTTAAATGTGCTATTGTTCTGCCCAATTATCTAACTTTCTTAGGCCCTTCGGAATTCCACCCAATGCTCCTAGCCTGGGCTTACTGAAAGAATACTCTATTGTCCATTACCTAAATACTCTGGGCTCCTAATGTATAATGAAACTGTCTAATATTGTAGCCTAAGAGAATAAAAAAAAAAGTGCTAGATAAGAGATGAAAAAATTATCCTCCCAATAGAATAGAGTATATAATGATCCTTACTGGAATATGGTTTTTCAGTTCTGGAGCACTGGCTTGCTTTCCCTCTACCTAGTAAAAAAGAAAGAAAGAAATGAATTCAGAAATGGAATGTCAGAGATAGGCAAAGAAAATGATTGGGGGCATTGAAGGAGTTCTGGAGAAGATGCGATTGAGGAGATTAATGCTGCTTAGATTAGTGAAGAGACAGAATGAAGGGCATAAAAATAATGAATGTCAGTGAAAAGCTAGATCAGTATGCCCCCTCATCTAACTGAAGAAAACACAGACACATCTAATGACACAAGTGATACTTTTATACTTAGAATAGAGGTGGATTTTGTCAAACAGCAGTCTAAAGTTTTGGATAGTGTTAGAGAGATTAAGGATTCAGTGATGCTGGGAATTAGGCGTTTAGCTTGATGCAGTTAAGGAAAAACAGTATAATCCCCAGATCAATATTTTTTCATTGAGTGCATAATATTACATTTAATGGTTAGGCAGTATCACTTCAGCATTCGGTCTCACAGTGTTCTTCATATTCTTCAACCATCACAGTATTATATATAGCGCCATAACTTGCAAGAAGTTATTTCTCCAGGCCCAGGAGTCCATGTATGGTTCAAAATCACTGTGACTGTAGAATCTGCCATGGGATTTAGAAGATACTCCATTAAAAGGATAGGAAACAGTTGTTTGCTTAATTCTATCTTTTGCAAGACAGTGTGAAGTTTAAAACAGTTGTTTTGCTTTGACAATATTTCAAGTGATCCACTTTTCTGAAGTTGGCTTGTGAAACAATGCGAGCCCCCTCTTCTAAAAAGCAAAACTGCTTTTTTGACTCATTTTGCAAGGCTTCTGAATCAATGCAGCCAATGCAGAAGTTAATCTGCTATGCTTGCATGGTGAATTTTATCTCCTCTGTGATTCAAAGAACCTCATGAAAGCAACATTTATTCACCTCACTCAAGTCCAGCATCTTGTTCCCAGCACATTCTCCAGTGATTCTATTTCTCTGTTGTCTGATTGACATCCTGCTTTTTCTGGATATCCAATGAATTTCTATCAGGAAGCTAAAGTTATTGAAAAATCACACTCATTCATTGCTTTGGTGAACATAGAAAGCTCTCCTCTCTCAGAAGAAATCATATATGTCAAAAGAATTTTAAAAGTTATATTTTAAAGCTTATATAAGGTAGTTATATTTAAAAAGGCCTTTGAATGAGATTATGAAAAAGCACAGTGTTGTATATAAAATAAGATAGATTTATGGCTATATGAATATCCTTGCCTACATATCATTTCATAAAACGGTGTTAACATGTGCAATCTGACTATTTCAGGTAACTCATTCAACAAGCATAAACCAGAAATTTGTGCCTTTGTGTCACAGCAAACATTTATAGCTATATTAATGCACATAATGTGATCCTTGCTTAAGATCTTGGTCACGTTATATAGTATATAACAGTGTAACCTGATTATGAGACAGAAGATAATTCCTGTTCCTTATCTGAAGGAATCTGTATCAGAGGCCCATGAATATGATTCACGCCCTCTTCAACATAGAAACAAAGAAGATGGAGAAGTATGGAAAAAACAATTCCAAGTTCAGATTTTTATAAAGCAGAAGATTTCTCATCCAATTTAGGAATAAGGCTGGAGGTCTAAGAAGAGATTCTTCTGGAAGATGTAATGTCTGGAGGCTGAAGCATGGCCTGGATTTTAGGAGTCTGGTTTTATAAGCTCTTCCTTATGGGCAGTCAGAACTGGAAACTATATCTTGCTAACAGTTTCTGTCTTAATTTGATCCCACCTTAGTTGAATGCCCAGCTCTTGACTTTCAGACTTAACCCGAAGTCTGCTTTTTGAGTCTTCATTCTTTAGTTGATCCTTGTTCTGCTTTCTGGTTGTCCTCCGAGTTACTCTGTTTCTGAATTGGTTGCTGATTTGCTAATTTAATAACCTTGATCTATTCTACTCAGAACAGAAATGGCCAAGGCATGCTATATATGAGATTTTGAAAAAGTATATCTTCTACAATGGTAACAGAATTTGATGCCTTTTCATTTCAGATGTTTGGATCAGCAATAAATTATGCTATTCTTGTACTGCTTCTCTGGATTTAAAAGAATACCAAACAAAGAATATTTTTTTTAAATATAATCTTCATTTCAGGGAATAGTAAAGCTTCCTTTCTCTGAAGTTGCAAAGCTTGCCTGTAAGATGGCTAGGAATGGATATTATGATGAAAATGATTATTTATGAGTTACATAAGGGCAGCGCTCTCTATTATACTCACTTCTAAGGAAGCAGTTGTGCAAGAAGCTCATTTGGACAAATCAGGATAGATTGCATTTAACTCTATGTTGTGTCCTTTGTGGTTGATGATCACAATACTTGGGGACAGTCATTCTTCATGCTTATTGAAGAATACCATGGCAGTTCTACTAAAGGAAACAGAACATGTACATAATAATGTGTCTCCAACTGAGTAGCATCTAATGGAGATTGGAGCAGAAGGGCAAACTGTACAGATGGAGGAAGTACATGATGGGAAGGCTGTGAGTTAATGAGGCACACTCTTCATAATTTGCAAAAGACAGTTACTTTCCAGCTCTCAGTGGTTAACTTAGCAGTAATGTCCATGCATCATTGGATGTTGGCTCTCATTTTAAAAAGGGAAATCAAATTAACATTATTAGTCATTAGAAATTAGGTAATTATCAGGTACAATGTAAATGATCTAAGTACGCTAATGCTCATCAGTCTGGCCCATCTAGATAATGGTTCATCTCATCTCATCCCATCCCATCTCATCTTTGTCTTTTGATCTTAGCATTGTAGTATTTTGTATATTTACCAAAACATTATAGAGATTCCATTTTTTAAAAAAATAAAAAGAAAAGAAATAAAGGAACAAAAACATTGCCGTGACCTTGGAATTTCTTTTTGGGGGATAAGGGGAGTAGGGTTGAATTTTCTCAGTGGGAGATCAGCACAAGACCAAATTGAAAACTGCTGGGTTATTTAAATTAGCAAGAGAAGCCTTTCTGAAGATTGCCACTGCTACCAGAAGCTTTACGTCAGAGAAGAACTGCTTCAATATGGTGCCTAAGCAATGGAATGGATTCCTGAAAGAGGAACATTTTCCATCCTCTTCACAAATATTTAGGAAAATAATAAAAATGCATCTTTTTTTGCCAAGCTTTTAATCGTTAATTTTTTAATGATAAAGATTTAACATTTTGATTTTGATTTTAACTGCACCTGTTGTTCTGAAATATATATGGGATTTGTTGATGTGTGTAGGCTGCATTGCCATGCTGGTATAAAGAGAAAAGCTGGAAAGGCATTCAATGTTAAATACAATAAAATAAAAGGCTATAGGCAAAAGGCTCTTTTCAACCATTCCCACTTGAACTGAATAGTCATAAGAGCTCTGGAAGAGCTAAGTTACCTTTTTTAAATATACTATACTATATTATATGCTATATAATATAGCATATTATATATATATACTATATAATAATATACATATACTATACTACTTATTGGATTTTTGGATGGGTAAGATATCAATATAATAACTCTGAAGAAACAATTGATAATACGACAGCCTTCAAAATGCCCCAAATGTTATACAATATATGTTGACCCACTGCCAAATCAATGTAATCAGTAAAAACTTTTCTTCCAATTTCTTAATTTACTGATTTGTGGGTGATACCTTGCCAGCAACAAGAGCAGAGCCATATGGAATGAAACACCTTTTGTGATACAGCAAAGTCTGAATTAGGTGTTGTTGTTTTTTTTTTTGTTGTTTTTTTTTGTGGTGGAGGAATTGCTCATTTTCTCTGGGAGATTGTTAATTGCCTAATACAGTTATCATGATAGAAACATTTTGCTGCTGTCATGAATAAGAGTCGAGAGTAGATTATGGGGAGAATCTTGTTTAGATTTTTAAGTGAACTGAACTAATTTGCATTTTGGGAACTAATCAGAAAATAACCATCCTTTGGACAGAACATTTCTCAAAAGAGTTGATGATATTTTCATCTCCGGAACTGCATACATTTCTTCAGGATTTCTATTCTATTGACACACATTAACCACCCTTACCCCCAGAACTTAGTCCACTCAGATGACAACAAAACTTTCAAGTAGAATATGATCCCAATGATTTCTTCCCGGAATTCTCTCCAGCAATTGATATTGAAATCCACACTACCATTCATCCTAGGGTTAATACAGACTTCATGATTAATAGCCAGCATGTTTGTGATTGATAATGAGTAGTTTGTTGTAATCTGTCTAACACTGTTTGGAGTTAAGCATATGGTAACAAAACTTTTAAATGTTTAAAATAGTCATCGACAGTCTTATCCTCCACAAATTTATCTAACCTCCTTTAAAAACTGTTAAAACAGGGTATGTAGCTTTTTCAGAGAACTTACACAGTTCTTTCTTCCTGCTTCTAGTTTGCTCGATGCCATAAGCCAGGGGTGCCAAACGCATGTTGTCATGGCTGCATCATGTGATGTATCGGGACTTTCCCCCCCTTTACTAAATGGGATGGGGGTGTGGCCAGCACATGATGCATCCAGCTCGCGGGCCAGGAGTGTGACAGCCCTGCCATAAGCAATATGAAATGTTTATATATGATGATCCTGGTCTGTGACATGCTTTTCAGATAGGTTCTCCATCAGATATACTTACATCACATGCTTACATCTTCAAGCTCTGTTTGAAAATCATTTTTTCCCAGTGTTACAAACACATGCTGAGAACCCGTCTATTTGTCCTTACTACACATGTATTTCAAAAGCTTTCCCCAGATAAAGCTTTTCCCAGAACATGGCTATTGTTTATACAACTACTTAATTTCATATCCTTGATAGTTTTACATACAATGAAATTTAGGCTTTGTACCATGAAATTCCTAGGGAGGTAAGCCAGGTTTTTTTGGCATGTTGTGAATCTTTTTCAGAAACATATTCCAGGAAGCTGGGAAGAAGGAGGAAGAAGAGAAAAAGGGACCCGAAAACACAGGATCCAGGAGCCATATGTATAATGGTTTCTTGTGTGTGTGTGAGGGTGGGTGGGTGGGTGAGAGAGAGATCTTTTATCCACCATCTCCAGCATCTGAAAAAGGAAAGAATGTTCCTACAGGTGTTTCAGAGCTATTCCATTTTCCAAGGGAACTATCAGAATACAATTCACCATTTTAGGAATAGCAGAAAATGTTTTATATGATGCTCTGTGGATAAGAAGAGCTTTGCCAAATAGAGATTCTTCTGTATTGTCAGTTTCCTATTTACTAGCCAGACACTGCTGAAATGAGATTATGGGAAGTAAATAACCATTCCCTCCTAAATTGGAAGTGTTATATATTAGTCATGGAGGAATCTATGCAAAAAGCACAGATGGGTTGCAAACGAAAGGAAAAAGAAAGAAGGGCTGAAATGAACTTTCATGCAAGTCCTCTTCTTTTTGCTTGAGTTAAAAAAAATGATACATAGTTTTTCCTCTTAAAATCCATTACTATTTTATATTCTTCTTGTTGTTGTTACTTAGGATGAAACATTTTTCATTTCTGCCTTTTCCGCAGTTGGGATTCTCACCTCCTGGTAAGATTCTGAAGTTTGTGTATAAACTTTACCACTGCAATTGCTCACATATTTCTCCTTGAGGTAACAGATCTGATTTATTTGCAATGAGTGATAGACATTGTGAGATGAACTCCACAACAGTGCTTTGAATAAGAATGAAGACTTCAGGAAAATATATTGCTGATATATGAGTGAAGAAAAGTTCATTTTTTATGTGAGGGTATAGCTTTCGAGCTTGAGAGAGCACATAGGTTACAAGAGCACTGAGTGTTACCATTTTCAAAGCATGATTTTATCAGCTGTTGCCCTTGCTAAATGGAAGGCAACCAAAATGAAAATGGAACAAATCATATTATATACTAAATTATATTAAACTAAATTATATTAAATATTTGGTATTTAAAGCAAATAATCAGTCTTGTTCTTCAATAGAATTTAAAACATACTATTGACAGCAAAGGAATGCAGTGGCTCAGTGGGTAAGACACTGAGCTTGTCAATCGAAAGGTCGGCAGTTCGGCAGTTCGAATCACTAGTGCTGCATAATGGAGTGAGCTCCCGTTACTTGTCCCAGCTTCTTCCAACCTAGCAGTTTGAAAGCACGTAAAAAATGCAAGTAGAAAAATAGGGACCACCTTTGGTGGGAAGGTAACAGCATTCCATGCACCTCTGGCATTTAGTCATGCCAGCCACATGACCATGAAGATGTCTTCGGACAGCGCTGGCTCTTTGGCTTTGAAATGGAGATGACCCTGCCCCCTAGGATCAGGAACGACTAGCACATATGTGCGAGGGGAACCTTTATTGACAGCAAAATTCTGCCTCCAAACTTAGAATCTAGACCAGTGTTTCTAAATCTCAGCAATTTAAAAATGTGTGGATTTCAACTGCCAGAATTCCCCAGCTGGGATCATGCTGATGAGGTTGAGAAATACTGGTTTAGACATTTACATGAATAGATAGAATGCTGTTTTATTTATTCTCCTGGACAACTTGGCAGTTTTCAGTATTGTCAATTATGATGCTCTGGATTCTTGGTTGAGTTCTGAAGGCACTGTATCATATTGCAGTGTTTCAGAAGGTAATGCTGGAAGCCTCCTCCCCTCCAGTCTAATGTAATTTGGGTATACTTGACAATTGAAGAACTAGTGAATCACCAGCAGAAGGAAAACTTGGTTTATGATTTCCTGTTAAAAGAAAATGTCAGGGTGTTGGGGTGTTTGATTTGGCTCCACTTAGCATGTGACTTCCAACAAAGTATGGTGAAATAGGAAAATAGGTGCAAATGATGGCAATGATGGCAAAATATTTTGGTATGCTAGCTGCAATCCCAACTAGACAGATCAGATCTAGTTTTGTTCGCACATACATTTGTTTTATATGTAGATCACATTACAGATTGTCAGACCATAGACCATGCTAGACTATGTGTTATATTGCTGTTGTCTTTGAATATAATCTTTTTTGCCAATTGGTGCAAAATGCTGACATTGACATACTTATGAAGGTCAAATAGTCAGAATTACACGTAGAATCAATGTGATTCTAGCACCGGTATTAGATGTTGCTAAAAAACCTAGATAGCCTTTCAAAGTAACTGAAAGAGAACCCATTGCCATATGCATCTGTTCATACTTTCACCATATCAGTGTCATATGGTGCACTTTTTGGCTCATTGTAGATGCGACAGGTTATAAAGATTAGATCCTATATTGTAGAGAACATGGATATGGGAATATGGAGATGATATTTCAGTCCCACCAGGCATGATGCCACTTCACTTCAACTTTGGCATACCTTTTGAAATAAAGGCTATGTCGGGGCAAAACAGAAAAATCCTGCCACTCAGGCAATATCATACAATAGCTGTCTAATCATTTAGTTGTAGCCAGTCAAGTATTAGGCATTTAGCAGAAGAAAGAGAATTTATTGCACCAGCCAATTGAAAAGATGTGAACTGAAGACACATGGAATAACAACAACAACAACAACAACAACAACAACTATTATTATTATTTGTGATGCATTTTTGAATGTTCGGTTGACTGAGTTTCATGTTTAATGAATAATAATAATAATAATAATAATAATAATAATAATAATAATAATACCTAGGATGCTGCCAGCAATCTGTATTAACCATTAGCATCAGTCAATGGTATTTGTCATATATTTTTGAATGTTCAGTTGACTGAGTTTCATGTTTAATGAATAAAATAAATAAATAAATAAATAAAATAATAATAATAATAATAATAATAATAATAATAATAATAATAATAATAATAATAATAATTGCTTCTTACCTGAGCATGATTCCATTCTATTCCTATCACTGTATCTTTATTGGAAAGTCTCTACCATCTTAATGCCATTATGGTGTAATGGTTTATAGTTAAACTGTTTGACTAGAAAGCCCAGGTTCAAATCCTTTCCCATGTACAAAAACTCCTGAAGGACTTTAGATCAGTTATCCATCACAGTTCAACTTACCTCAGGTTATTTTTGAGGGAAAAATAGGAGGGAACACTATGTACCTTGCCTTGTGCTTCTGTATGAATAGTGGGATATAAATCTAATAATACATAAATAACAGAATATATTTTATGTGGGAGAAATCTATCAATGTTCTGTTAGTATTAAGGATCTTTTGTCAATTTTTTAGAATTTAAATCAAAGAATTGCACCCTTAGTCATTTGCCAAAGGCTCCAACTAAAATAAAAATAAAAGGTGATAAAAATACATACCCTGTGTGCTTTTTAATTTTTTCCAGTCTTGTTTCACAAACTAATACATTCCATTTCTTCCAAGTCTGATCTGCCAGATCTGCCAAGTCATCAACCATCATACTTTAAAGTCAAAAAGCATAAGTTCTTACTGTTATTACTGTGACAAAAATGTTTTTCAAATTTATTTTTTCCCTTGAGCAATGGAGCCCCCTTTTTTTATTATTTCTTCTTTTGCTGTTTACATCTTTCTATTCTTTCTTTCCTGAGCTGGAAAAAAAAAGTCTGGGCACAGAGTCACATTACAATAATCTTAGGATTTAACAAAAATCAAAGAAGCCATGGATGCTACAAGCCATCGGAAGGTGATATGCAATGCCCCCCTTACATTCACCTTGGAATCAAGATAATGACAAACTCTGATGATGATGTCACTGAATACACCTCCTTAGAGGAAAAAAAGCAATTTGTTTCCATTGAATTAACTCAGAACAGTAGAAGTGTTCAGGTGGGGATGATAGTAAATTATTACACAGCCCACCTTTTGCTCATGGACCAATTGCTAGACTTAGGATGCTTACTAACCAGTCTTTGGATTTTAAGCAGCAATTCTATTATTTTTGATAGAATTTAGAAAAAATGCCCTTACATTTAACAAAAAAAGTTCCCCAGACTGGTAGTGTGGGGAGAAGCTTTCAATATTATGTCCAAACGCATTCTCAAATGCTTTCCACCTAACTCTTTATTATCCCCTACAACAGGGGTGAAATCCAGCAGGTTCTGACAGGTTCTGGAGAACTGGCAGTGGAAATTTTGAGTAGTTCAGAGAACTGGCAAATACCACCTCTGGCTGGTCCCAGAGTGGGGTGGGAATAGAGATTTTGCAGTATCCTTCCTCTGCCACGCCCACCAAGCCACGCCCACAGAACTGGTAGTAAAAACATTTGAATTCCACCACTGCCCTACAGGAAATCGAAATGCAGTTGTTCAGAACAATGAGAATAAACAGCCAGTAGAATCTAGAACAAGAAGAAAAAGCAGATGATTCAAATGAGGCACCCACAAGGTAAAGAAAGAAAAAAATGGTTGATGCAGACCTTTTTCTGGAAAGGATTTATTATTTCAAAAGTACCTTTTGCCTCATTATTTCTCAAATAGAGGATACAAGCTTGGGGGGAAAAAAAACCCAAACAGATGCAAAACTGATTCACTTTAAGATGTGCCCTCTCTCCTGAAAGACTCCAAACTCAGATGGTGAATGCATTTCAATAACAATACCAGGATGAACTGCAGTCCAAGCAAAACTTGAATTTGTCCTCCCCAACTCCCCTTTGACAACCTGGATCCAAGCAGCATATGGCAACAATGCCTTCCCTCACCTGGCTGGATATTGCAAACAAGGCAGTGTGAATACAGTTCTTTTGCTTCAGGAGTGCATTAACATGGAATGTATGCACCTCCTCTGTGACCAGGTAATTAAAAACCCCTCTCTATGGTGATGTGAGGAATAAAATAGTAGTCCTGTGGTGATCATAAGGTTGCTTCGGAGCATTGTGTCTAACATTTCCATGTAGATGATCTTGGACTGTTGATGTTTTTATGTGAAATGGCTGCATTCTTGGCCTTTTAAGTCTTTGCAAGCTTTCTGAAGGGAAACATTTGGACCAGGACTTTTATCTTTATATAGCACCAGTGTCCAATGTCAGCCAGCCAACAAGCAGCTCCAGAAACAGATGTGTTGGATTGGAAACAATAGTTACTTGCTGTCCAGGAAGGCTTAAAAAACACCTGCAGAGTTGAATAAGAGCTTAATTATCCAGTATGTTGCAATAGGGAAAATTTCAGATTCTCAAAATTTCAATTGCATGGTTATGTCCTCAACCTAACATAAAACCTGTCCTGATCCTTACAGAAGTACAGAAGTGCTAAATTACAACTTAATTCTGCTTTCTTAAATAGGTGCCTTCCAACTAGTACGTTGAACATAAATTCTGAAAGGCAATGTTAATTGGGAAATTGGGAACCTGTAGTTCCAAAACATTTAGAGAGCTAGGGTTGGAAAACTTACCTAACACAGTCATTTATGTCTCACAGCTTCTCCTCTAAAAGTCCATTACTTTTACTTTGGCAAATGTAGTGGAGCAAGAAATATTGAAGCCAGGAGCTCACGTTCAAAACAGAACTGTCCCTGTCCCTGTCCCTCTCTAGACCTGAACCCATATCTAACTACTTGTAAAATAGGAAATTCCAATTATGAAACTGGTGTTTCATGGGTCAGAGCGTTAATTAATCAATGTCCCCTTCTAAAAACATATTTGTGAACTCTAATCCTAATAACCCTTTCATTTGCATATAAGGAAGAAGGATTAAGGTGTGAAAGACTCCTGAAGCACTTGCACATACTCATGGTTCATGTTTATCAGGACAACATTAATTTATATTAGAAACTTGAAGAAAAGGAGATGTTCACTTTATTCCAGAAACAATGGCTGGAGTACCAGAAGAAAACTTAAGAGACATATAGTACGATTCTTGTTTTTCATGACATTACAATGCTCATCCAAGAACTATTTAATAGCTCAGTGTGGTTTCTCGGATATAGAAGTGGATTAGGATTGAACAGCATGGTGGCCTAATGGTAAAGAGCTCTCCTCCCATTCAGAAAGTTAAGAGTTCACCTAGTCCTAGGTAGTGGCAGATGCTTGTGTTTTAGGTGCAAAGAAAAAAAAAATCTGCTGCGAACTCCACTTAGGTGTCAGAAAGGACATCCGTTCAGTAAATGCTCTACTCCATCCAGTCGCCCTTGACTATACATCAAATTAAGGGACAAAAGGTGTGTTTTTTGTTTTTTGTTTTTTAAAAGTGGATTAGGACTAGGAATAACAAGTTTCAAATTCAGATTTGGCTATAGAATTCTCTGGGTGACCTGGGCCCATTACTCATAGCTTAGCCTGCTTTATAGGGTTGTTGTAAAGATAAAAATGTGGAAGACTAGCATGCTGCTTTTAGTATCTTGGAGGAAAACTATAAAATTAATTAATTAATTAATTAATTAATCAATCAATTATGTTTTATCAAGAAAGGTTTTGTGCATGCTTACAGCTGATCATTAAGTATGTCTAATTGCCTACAACCCTTGGATCCGTTCCTTGAATAATTCCTCCTCCTCAATAAGAGCAAAAATAGGATTCAAATTAAAATCTTAATTTAGTTTTTGCTATTTAGCCACCACCTAGAATTTTAAATATATTTTCTTTTGTTGGCAAAATGGCTAATTTTTTCCAATCATGCCACTTATTTGCAAACCATTTTGCTTTGCAAACTGTGTCACTGTGTGAGTGTATATTGGTTCTGTTAGTGCAGTTATTTGAAAACTCTCCCAGTTTAGTAACCTCAGCAGATTTCATTAACCTGCTGTTTATTTTCTTTTCCAGATCAATTAGTGAAGGCAATAAATTAAATGAAACCTAACACCAATTGCTTTGGCACCCCAAGTAGCTACTTCTTTCCAAACTCGGCAGGCTGCCATTTATTATTACCATTCATTAATGATCCTCCAGCCCATTTATAGCCCTTGTGGCTGAGCTCCTAACCAAACACTATTTGAATTAATTTTTCAAGCGGGTTTTTGTGAGATGAAATTCAATGCTTTTCTACACCTCCAATCTTGTTGCATTCCTCCACTTCCATTAATATTAATCATTCTGGTCTTTTTTTTTAAAAAAAGAACTTGAGTTACCGAAGAATGATTTAGCTTATATTGTTGCCAAGATTAGGAAATATATTAGATGGACTTTGTTTCTCAGAAAATAATTCTATGGCTACAACTAAATCGATGTAGGGTAGCCCCATTTTTCTGGTGCCAGATAACATTTATCTTGAGTAGGGCTAAGGGATTTGTTTATGACATGCATTACTTTCACATAAATTCATTCTTAAATTGATTCTGACTGAAGGAGAAAAGTAGGCAGAGATAGAAGGTGGAGTTAAATGCATCATCAGTTTAGAGCCCTTATGTTGCCACAAGGGACCCAAGTACAGCCCCCTTTCAATCCCATTGACTCTTATCTAGTGCCAATTTAGTGCTGACCATTCGCTGACTAGATTCTCGTATATAGACTGTAATAATAAATCTTCTGTGCTTGGCCTTAAGAATAGATCTTGGTTCTTTGAGTCTGACATTGACTCATTTTTAGTTACATAACAATCCATAACCAAATGCCACATTTTACCAATCCCCAAACCACCTCCACCCCCACATATTTTGAACATTCTAGGCTATTCTATTTTTATTCATTTAGACAATTCATAGGATAATTATAATTAGTTAAATAATTAATTTTATTAATTGGAATCCGTCCAAGATCTCCCTTTTATATCTAGCACAACCAAGCAAGTGAGCTTGGCTAGGTTGAGACAGACTGGCTGGCTTCAAATCTTCCTGTGAATTTCTAGCACTTCTTGTACCTTTTAAGCATGCAAGGTGGCAAAGTGGTCTCCAGTATCTTTTTTTTAACTCTTAAAAATGCCCATGCACACAAACATAGGCTCTCATTCCAGCAGTTTTTCTTGGAATGTCCATAAATCCATTACTGTTTGTCTAAATTACTTGGAATTTAAAGGTGACCTTTAAGGGGATTTGGAAAAGAAATTAAACAGCCTTGAGAGAGAAGAAAGCATGACGAAGAAATTCACAGTAACCCTGCTATACAACTTATTCTGTTATTCTGCATTAATTACAACACAGGGCATTTCTGTAATCCCTGCCATGCCTGTTTCTTGGCCTGATCGACTTCAGAGGAGTGACATTGTTCAGTGACATTGCATGTTTGTGTAGGTATCTCAGGAAACACTGCTAGAATATTAGTTTTCTTTAAACAATTCTGTGCAGTTATAAATAAATAGTATTTTTTTTCTAAAAAAATACCTAATAAAGAAATTATAAATCCCTACAGTTGGTTAGTGGTTAAGTCACTGGACTAGAAGACTGTGAATTATAGTCTTTCTTTAGATCAGAGCCAACGGGGTGACCTTGGGTCAATCACTCTCCCTTAGCCCTAAGAAGCAGGCAATGGCCAACCATTTCCAAATTTGTGAAGAAAATTGCAGGAACTTGTCATGCAGTCACCAGAGTTAAGACTGACTCGAACACATGCACGCACACACGCACAGACAACAGAGAGAGAGAGAGAGAGGGAGACGGGGAGAGAGAGGGAGAGGGAGAGGGAGAGGGAGAGGGAGAGGGAGAGGGAGAGAGGGAGAGGGAGGGAGGGAGGGAGGGAGGGAGGGAGGGAGAGAGAGAGAGAGAGAGAGAGAGAGAGAGAGAGAAAGAATGTCCCTATTCTACTAAAATATATGGATTAATCAAAATCTTTCCCCATTCCCATAAAAAAAGGGGGGTGGAACCAACACTTTTTTTTCACAAGGAATGAAGAATTTCACAGAAATAGAAGCAGGAATAGACTGCCGTTTCTAACATCTATAAAATGCTTCTTACATAATTTATTTCATTTTTAAAAAACTTGCCTATTATTGAATTATATTTTGAGATTTTTATCTATAAATTTTATTAAAATAATACTTTTTATTTGAGTATTATTTAATAAAATTAAAACTCTATTGCTCCAAATGGTGCTGATCAAACCAAATCAGAATAAAATTTACAAAGAACAAATTGTTCAGGCATATCTGTACACAGAGTTTTTATATTTGCTTCTATATTTGCAAATAGGATTTTGCTTATATTCATTTAAGTATAGGGTTAGATTTTGCTTTTCTTTATAAATAAACTGAAAACTTTGTGAAAAAATATCTTCTAAATCATCACTTTAAACACCCAAAAAGGATCCAATGGGAATCAATTAATGTCAAAAAAAATAAATAAATCAATTTTTAATGGAGATGACACTCTGACAGCATTAAATTTATCACAACTATCATATGGGAAGACGAACCTTTAACTTTGTTTACTTTCCCTTTCCTGGCCCTGGAGTCACTTAATATTCGAAAAATCATCTAATTACAAGTTTTACTAATCATTTACATAGCACAACAGATTTATATTGTGACACAGATAACACCAGGCAAGTTTGAGAAGCTGAGAACTCAACAAGGGAAAGAATATTTTTAAAAGCTACTAATATTATTACTCAAATCTAACAACCAATAACAGAAAAAAGAGAAGGAGCATCTGTTTATTCCCTTTGAACATTCAAATGGATTGGGTCAATTGAGAAAAAGCAAGTCAAATTATCAGGGACAAGAGTAATGGTAACGAACAAGACTTAGCAATGTGTCCTCCTCTTGGCCAAAAAAATAAAATAAAAAAATCCCTAACCCCTAAATCATCAGACAGATATTTGAAAAAGTAAGTCAAAAAGATACAGAACATGCAGAATAAAAAATAAAGCGTAGCATTGCAAAGGAAAAAGAAAAAAAATAGTTGTTTTGTTTTGTTTTTTCCCCCTAAAGGTTCTCTTATTAACTTTAAATTCCTGAAAACTATAACTGAATGAAATGTGAGAGGCAATAGAGAGAATGAGCAATATCTACATCTATGAATCCAAAATGGGAAATTTGTGCTCTTCCAGATAATATTGAACTATCACTCTGCATATCTTCTATCACCAAGTACATAGATTTTAACTGCTGGGGGTTATAGTTTAGTAATACATAGAGTAGCACTTTTTCCCCATCTTTGCCACATAGATTGGCATATTATGTTGCTTTATGGAAGACAATGCTCTATTTGATATCATTGGTTCAATGCAAATTTGATTTGAAGAAAACTTACGAAGAAGGAAGAACAGAGGTTGTGACATTGCTTGTGAAACTGGTTTAGAATGCGGTAAGAAAAATGAGCATATATATAGAATCTCATGGTTACACTTAACCTCTTTATGATACAATGTATTGCATTTGTGATAATTATTTCTAAATTTCCTATATTTCTGTACACATCTTTTTGTAAATCTATTTTTACCTCTATGTTGTTGGCACATTGATAAAGCATATTTGGCCATATTTTGGTGATGGCTATTAAACTTTGAATGAGGACTTCCCAATTAAATTTTAGTTGGTATATACTAGCTATCTTTTTTTTCCTACGTAATAGATTTTTTAAAAAGAAAAACCTTGGTAATTATAGAAATGACTTCAGTTAGGAATTCTGTTAGGAACTTCAGATAGCTGAGGGTGGGAAGGAGTGGTACTTTTACTCATACATGATACCACTATTAATGAGAATGTTTACAGAGATGACACTTGGGCCAAGGTAGCAAAAAAAATGGATTAAAAGGTATTAGATGCTTAACACCCACATAATTATAATTGTAAATTGAATAGCAGTTCAAAGTAATACAGCAATAAAAATTAAAATCAATTTTAATTTTTAAGGATATCATGCAACATTCTTCTTCACCAAGGCTGGGCCAGTCTAACTAGGAAATAAAAAATATGAATCTGATCTCCTTTAGCTGTAAATATCATTTTCTATATTGAAGGTCAGATTTCTGCCAACCACTTTCTACTTCCTTTGGGAAATTATCAACAGACACACACAAAATAGCCATATCCTCTGTTAGGCATCTAACAGAGGCCAATGATATAATGAGCATTATGATAACAGAATAACAGAGTTGGAAGGGACTTTGGAAGTGTTCTAGTCCAATTTCCTGCTCAGGCAGGAAACCCTATACCATTTCAGACAAATGGTTGTCCAAACTCTTCTTAAAAACCTCCAGTGTTGAAGTACCCACAACTTCTGGAGGCAAGTTGTTTCACTGATTAAACGTTCTGTCAGGAAATTTCTACTTAGTTCTAGGTTGCTTCTCTCCTTGATTAGTTTCAATCCATTGCTTCTTGCTCTGCCTTCAGGTCCTTTGGAAAATTGGTTCATCCCGTCTTCTTTGTGGCAGCCCCTTAGATATTGGAACACTGCAATCATATCACTCCTAGTCCTTCTTTTCATTAACCTAGACATACCCAATTCCTGCAACTGTTCTTCGTATGTTTTAGCCTCCAGTCTACTAATCACCTTTGTTGTTTTTCTCTGCACACTTTCTAGAATCTCAATATCTTTTTTATATTATGGCTACCAAAACTGAATTCAATATTCCAAATATGGTCTTACCATATATAATTCACTATTATGCCATTTATATTTATAGGAGATATTTATAGGGGATATTTATAGGGGATATTTATAGGGGATTGATAATTAGATATAAACTGTTGCAGGTATATCATAACCTGCAAACCACCAATGAATGTAAGATCGGAGCATGTTTGGTCCTTCTTCCATTTCTTCCTGCATTCAGTCAATCTCTAGCAAGAATAATTTGGATTCCTAGAGTAAACAAATAGAGAGGTTTTACTGTGGAATGATTAAAATATTGTCAAAACATACCATGTTTGTGCCTTATCTTGCAAATGATTTAAGCCGAGAAGGTGAAGAGACCCTGCTGAACAACTTTGTTCTTGGTGAAAAACAATTCTGTAACAACTTGGTTTTTCTCTCCTCTATCTATCTAGCAGATACAACTAAAACTTTCATGTCTGTTTGTTTGTAACATTCAATGCGGTGAAATTGGAAAGTGTAGAGCAACAATTGTTGAGTAAAGGTAAATCAGGTGGATTGCCAAGACCCATGACTGCTATGAAAATGAAATCTGCAATGATGTGGCTAGTTCAGCATGTTCCTGCCTTTCAACTACACATTACAGAAACCCATAGGTTTCATGATGTAAGGGAAGAGGGACAGGTGTACGATGTGGAAAAAACATCTAGGCATAGCAAGGAAGCAGAAGAAAGCAAAGGAAACAGATAAGAAGAATGTGATTGAAGAAATTATAAAGCTACCCTGGAAGAAGAACAAGCTATTACTAATGACATGTTCAGTTCAAGGTATCTAAATATCCTGTTTATAACCTGAAACAAGATTATGTTCTTTGCTCTGCTTTTAGGTAGATACAAATCTCATGATAATGTAGCATAAGGATGTCAGTTTACCACTGAGGTGAATGGAACTAAGACAAGTATCAAAGAAATGTAAAATCCAGAGAAAACTAACTATGAAAGACAAACAAATATGATAAATAAACTAACCAACCAACCAACCAGTTTTTTGCTAACCCAAAGGCCATCTGTGACTAGCGAACCATAACTCTTGACAAGATGGTGTCTTTGGTGATTAAATCTAAAAAAAACTATTTATTCTTTAGGGTCTTTGTGTCTACTGTAAGAATTTACAATAGTGATTTGGAAGAAACTTTTACCCAAAAGAGGAAACATTGTCTCTTCTTTTGAATTACTTAATAAATGCCCAGAAGATCCCTTAATCACTATCTACAAAACAATGGGCTCATTGTTCATAATCATAAATGAAATAAATAAACTCCAATAATTAATCCGGAATTGTACATGATGGTCAAATCCCAATTAGCTTTAGAGAAACACATCTGATTTCTGCTGGCTTAAAATAACTTGAAAGATTCAAAACAAACAAATGTATAGAAAAATTCTTAAACAAACATGGTGTTACTTTATATATACTGTATTTAAAGATTTTGGTCCAGAGGAATGCCCAGTTTGTCATTCGTAGTAATGTGAGAATGTTGAGCACTTATTGTGTGATTGAGAAATGTTGTGAAAAATAAATATGAATTTAAACATATAAATAGGTAAACAGGTAAGGTCACATAAATAGAAATAAGACATGTCTTAAATACTAAATATGTCTTATGTCTTATGATATAAAATAATACTATGAACATATTGAGACTCTGTTTGTCTCCTATTCAGGCAATCTCTACTGATGGGCAATTTCAAGATCCCTACCCTCTATTTTTATATATCTTTATAAATATGGTAACATATAGTTGTCCAGGAGCTTCAGTCAGTTTTGCAGGAGCTTTTCAAGGTACCAAATGAAACTCAGTGAGTTGCTTTGAGAAAGAAGGCATTTTTGTTTATGGACTCCTACTCATGGAAGGAAAAGACACAAATTTATGCAGCTTTGATGCGAGTCAGACCTCCCTCTTTTCTTAGGCACTATAATGTTATTAGATTTGGATCAGACTTCAGATAAAATTGAGATAAACAATCATGCAATTTTGCAAAGCAGCCCAAGACCACTCTGCTGAAATCGAGCAGCAAAATGACAGGTTGTCCATAGCACTTTATCATTAAGCATCATTCTAAAGCCCAGAATAATGCCACATCATGCTGCTGAAATTTTCAAACAAAAAAGAAAGGATTTTGATGGTATGATTTTTAACAGGTCAGCATCAAAATAAGCCTAGAAAAGAGGTGCTAAACATCTGCAAGGCCAAACCCAATCATCTGCAGCCTTACTTCTCCCCTTATGGTCATCTTTCAAACACTTGACCTTTCCTCTTCTATTATATCACTTCCATTCTGGAAGCCCACTGGGTTGATTAAGGATTGAGGCTACCAAGATTTGAAAAAAGTAGTCCATTTCTGGAACAGAGGATTATTTATTTATTTTGTATGCTGTCCATCTGAACTAACAACTCTGGAAGGTAAACGCATTTAAGGTAAAAACAATTGCAATGATACTAAAATACATAGTTGAGAAAATACCATATTTCATTATCAATCCAACCAAGAAATGGATCCCTGCACACATTTGCGAACCCAAATGAGCCAGGTCTTTAGGACCTTGTGAAAGACCAGCATGGTCAGGACCATCCAGGTCTCTGGAAGGGGAATGTTTTAGGGATTCTAGCCAAAAAGGCATATTTTCTAAGGTCTGCCAATCCCCATTCCATTGATGGGACTTGATTACCTCTGTAAAACAGAATACACATCTAGACATTTGCCACAATTCTTCTAGAAATGAAAAAAAATGAGTGTATAATAAATTTTAATAACTTGAACTCAGAATTCTTCAGTGTGTGATAGAACTACATAGGACTTTTGCAAACCTCAAAGGTATAATGCAGCTAAGGGTGAAGGGAATCCAACTGATAAGTATTACTGATAGCCAGAGCCTGACTTCTGCTTGTCAAATTTATAGTTTAGTTGAACAAGGGAATCTCAGTCAGAATGGACAAAATTCTGGAATTGTCTGAGCAAGAGGAACAGCTGAATGACATCTTCCCAGAATATAAAAGAGCACCAATTAGGCCCATGCTGGCTCTGCCAACTTGGATATTAATAAAGATATTCTGAATTCTTCTGACTTTACAGTTGAGTTGATATATTTGGAAGAATTCCAAATGGTGAAAATTTAGATGCAGCTTTCTGGGACAAATTAATTAGGTAAGTAAGTATGTAAAGTGTGGAAGACTCTAATTTTTTATACTACATGGTTCCAGTTTAAGAAGAGATTTCATTTTTTCTGCAAACTATGTATATATCTTGCAATTATGGTAGTTACAAAAAAAAAAAAAAGGAAATATTTCTATTAGCTGTCAAAGAATAGAGGAAATGCAAGAATTCACTGATTAACCAGCAGGTATCAATTTCCAGACTGCCTTCTAGTGATATTGTGTTCCCTTATTTACATAAGAGACTTGTGATAATAGTTTTATGATCAGCTATTAAACCTGTATGGATGAAAAATTGGTTTTGCAACATCTCTGAAAATGCATCTGTTGTTAATTTCCCCTTTTATTAGCTTGCAAGTTTGTGGGGCTTGACATTTACCTGGAACAAATTTTGCAAGATCTCATGAAACATATAGAACTTTATAGGCACATTATTTACAGTCCTTTGAATTTAGGTATCCATACCTCTGTATGGTAAAATATGAAATGAAATCTCTGTAAATATTTCATCCATATTGAGAATGAGCGTAATTCTAAGACCAACAAATACCCGTTGTTATAATGATGGTTTTCTACATGCACAGTTTTCTTACCAGATATGGTAAGACTTTTCCTTCTTCCCTTCATTTGGAAATAGCATATAATGGATGTAACCTAACTAATACTGTTTTTATTCTATTTTTAAGTATTGTTAGCTCTCCAGAGTTATCTATTTTAAGATGACCAAAATTTAATGGTTAAATATAAATGTAACCAAATAAAACCTGGCTATAAGAGCCATGGTGGTGCACTGGCTAGAATGCAGTATTTCAGACTACTTTTGCTGCCTGCCTGCTGCCTGCAATTTGGCAGTTTGAATCTCACCAGGGTCAAGGTTCACTCAGCCTTCCATCCTTCTAAGGTCGGTAAAATGAGGACCCAGATTGTTGGGGGCAATATGCTGACTCTATAAATCAGTTGGAGAGGGTTTTAAAGCACCATGAAGCGGTATATAAATTCTAATGCTAAGTGCTATTATACACATACATGCCTTTTATGTATAGCTTATTTATTTTCTATTGAATGTATTTGCCACTCAATCATAGCGAATGACTTTGGATGACTTACAGAATTAAAACATTAAAATCCTAATACATATTTTTAAAAGAATAAAACTATTTTAGGTTTGTTGTTAGTGAAATGGAAAAAGTGTTGGGAGTACTTGGTTCACTGTGTGGTTTCTGTTCACAGAATCTGAGCCACAGAATCAGATGACTTTTTCATCATTGGCATCCTTCAGTCTCAAGAGACTATGGTACCATGCTGTGGAAAGAGGTCCTAAAACAGCATCTAGTTTGACTAAAAAGGCCAATTTGAGAGTGGCAATCCCTTCCACACTGAGGGCAGATACATTCTGTCCCCTGCCCAGCCCCCAGATTTTGCTGGTTCCGGGACTGCCTCTTTGCCTCAGCCTGCCGAACAAGTGTCTCTTCGAATTGGAGAAGGCCATGCTGCGTCTTTAGCCTCCAAGCTGAACGATCAGAGGTCAAGGTTTCCCAGTTGTAAATGTCCATTCCCAGGGACTTTAGGTCCCTCTTGCAGATATCCTTATATCGCAGCTGTGGTCTCCCTCTGAGGTGCTTTCCCTGCACTAATTCTCCATACAGGAGATCTTTCGGAATCCGTTAAAAAGATGACTTTTTAACAAAATAAATTTAACAGAGATACACATGATGTCAGAGGTATGGTGGCTCAGTGTCCTAAATGATGCCAGAAAAGATGGCAGTTTAAGTCGTACCACCACATGACTCCCATCACTTGCCTCAGCTCCTGCCAACCCAGCAGTTCCAAAGCATCCTACATGCAAATAGATAAATAGGTACCACTTTGTGGGAAGGTAACACGGTTTCGCTGTACACTTTGTGCTGCAGCATGATATTATGCTGGCCACATGGAAATGTGCTGGCTCAATGGCTTAAAGAAACAGAGATGAGCATCACCTCTAAAGTCGGCTATGATTAGCGGAGTAAAACCCGCAGGGACTCCTTACACATAATGCTCCCCGTTAACAAACCTTATTTTATTTTATTTTATTTATTTTATTCAATTTATATCCTGCCCTTCTCCTAGTGGACTCAGGGCGGTGCACAGCCAGAACTAAAACATATACCAATACAAAATTTAAAATTATTAAAAGAATTATATAACTGTGGCCCAAAATTTAAAACATTGAAAAATAAAACCCATTTGATAATTTAAAAAGCTAAAAAAGGCTAAAAAGGGGGGTGGGGTTTCACGCCAGCCCTGCTTGATGGAAAAGAAAAGTTTTTAGGGCACGGCAAAAAACCCGGAGATCCAATATCCTTCGTATCTCCAGGGGCAAATCGTTCCAGAGGACAGGAGCTGCCACAGAGAAGGCCCTCCCCCTGGGGGTCACTAGCCGACATTGCCTGGCTGATGGCACCCAGAGGAGTCCCTCTCTGTGGGAGCGAACTGGTCAGTGGGAGGCTATCGACGGCAGAAGGCGGTCCCGCAAATACTCAGGTCCCATGCCATGGAGCGCTTTAAAGGTGGTGACCAACACCTTGAAGTGCACCCGGAAGACCACTGGAAGCTAATGCAGCTCACGCAGGAGATGTGTCACATGGGAGCGCCCCCTCGCTCCCATAATCCCCGCGTGGCCGCATTCTGCACCTGAGTGCCTCTGGGTGCTCCTCAACGGAACCCCATGTAGAGAGCATTGCAGTAGTCCAGGCAGGAAATGACGAGCACCTGAGTGACTGTGCGTAAGGAGTCCCGATCCAGAATGGGATGCAACTGGCTAATCAGGCGAACCTGATAAAAAGCCCCCCTGGCCACGGCTGACATATGCTCTTCTAAAGATAGCCGTGCATCCAGGAGGACACCCAAGTTGCGAGCCCTATCTATGGGGGCCAATAACTTGCACCCAATAGCCAGCGATGGCACCAGCTGGCTATATCGGGACACCGGAAGCCACAGCCACTCGGTCTTGGAAGGGTTGAGTCGAAGCCTGTTACTCCCCATCCAGGTCCGCACGGCCTCCGGGCACCGGGACATCACTTCAAGGGTATTGTTGGGATGGCCTGGGGTGGAGATGTACACCAGTATCATCAGCGTACCGGTGGAACTCCACCCCAAAGCCACGGGGTTTAAAATACGTTTTGAGTGTTTTAAATATGGTGGAAATCACCAGAGTTCCAAAGCTTTTTATTCTGACTATGGAATAGATCAGGCCAATCATAACTCTCCCAATGCTCTGCACATTCTGAACATTTCTAGTTCTGTGATTTGTTGCTGTTTTATCAGGTCTGATTAGCCTGATTTTTGATACCCTGTCTTCAATATTGCCAGTAAGTTATAGGATCTGTTCCATCCAATTTGCTTTTGGTGCCAATTAAAGCAAGTGAAGATGAAAAATCAGCTATTTAAGTATGTACTGCTGCTCTTTGCTAGGCTCCAAATGCTGATATCTCTAGCTCAGACCATACTGTACCTGCTTAAGTAAGATGCTGTCAGTATCTTTAAAAGTATCTTTGCTTTGAGAAATTTAATATTTATGGTCTGTATTATATTTGTATTCTTTGGCTGTTCCTGTTTTGCCAGTAGGTAGCTATTAGCCAAAAGAATATGCTATGCCCTTTTATGATGATAGAAGTACTGTTTGCTATGGTTTAGTTTAGTTCACTCAAAATCAAAGGGTCATTGATTTTTAGGTTTCTATCTGTATCAAAGAAAGTCAGAAGTTACTTTTTTCTACAATTTTCCACTTTTTGTTTGCACTCCCAATTTTGCTTTTCCCCTGCCCTTTTTTTCTTTGCTTCCTTTGTATATTTTATACCTTTTTGAAATTTAATAATGTTTTTTGGGGGAAAAGAATATTCTCTTTGTACATTATATGCAGCTTAGAAATTATGCTATTGAGGCTTTGTAGTTGTGTATGTGTGTTTTTATATTTGTATATATGTGTTTGTGTGGGAGGTGCTATGTGCATGCTCTTGTTGCAGAATAGTTGTTTCTAAAGCAATGCTTTTTAATTTGTTTATTAAGCATCACGTCCACATTGCCAAATACCGAACCTGTAGTGTGCTTGGATATAAGGAACTGAGCGAAGCTTTAAACCAATACTTGCTGGCTAAGAATGTCATTTAATGTTGTATCTGAGCTGTTGGGAAATGAATCTTGTTGGGATTTGCTCTATGGAGGATACGTTGGCTGTTTGCTTAAGCCATTGTTTTCATTGCTTCCTATGGGAATTTAAAGATAATCATACATTTTTAATTGGAAATTGTTAACTGGAAAAAATAATGGATTTATTTATTTATTTATTTGTCAAGAACGTATTAGGTAATAAGTATAAACATGGATTCGATACATAAAATGGATACAAATAGAGAAAACATTAGGACAGGGAAGGTAGACACGCTGGTGCACTTATGCACACCCCTTACAGACCTCCTAGGAATGGGGTGAGGTCAACAGTAGACAGTCTTAGGTTAAAACCACAGTCTGGTAGTGCATTCCAGGCATTGACCACTCTGATGCTGAAGTCATACTTTCCGCAAACGAGTTTGGAGCGGTTCAGTTTAAGTTTGTACTAAACTAATAACCAGAGCATACAAAACATTTGCTAGACCAATTTGCGTGCTCATGTATTGTTGTGGTTGAAGCTGAAGTAGTCATTGACAGGTAGGACATTGTAGCAGATAATTTTATGAGCTACGCTTAGGTCAGACTAAAGGCGGCGTAGTTCTAAGATGTCAGTAGTGCTAAATATTTTTACATCATTGGCGAAGAGTTGCTTATAATATGATCACAAAGGTCATTTATGTATAGTATGAAGAGTGTTGGTCCTAGAACGTTGCCTTGGGAGAAACCACTATTAACAGGTGCAGGATTTCATAGGGCGCTCCCTATTTTGACCATTTGTTGCCTGTTTGACAGGAACGCGGCTATCCAATTATGTAGGGGTGCAGAGATGCCATAGGATTTTAGTTTTAGAAGTAGTTTGTCATATACCACTGAATTAAAGGTTTTACAGAAGTCTATGTAATTTGCATCTATTACTTTGACCTGATCAAGATTTGTAGCCCATATGTTCTTGCAGTGTAGACGTTGTAGATTACAGAATAATTTTTTTCTGAAACCAAATTGTTTATTAGAGAGTAGGTTGTTTTTTTCTAGATGGAGGGTAATGGAATTTGATCCCTTGGGCCATGCCAAATAAGCCTGAATAATCTAACTATGAAAGAGCCAATTTGGTGTATTAGTTAAGGCACAAGGCTAGAAATTGGGAGAGTGTGAGTTTTACTGCTTTAGCCACCAACCCATTAGGTCAATCATTTTCTCTAAGACCTAGGAAAGAGGCAGTGGCAAACCACGTTTGAAATATTTCCAAGAAAACTGCAGACTTCTCCTGGCAATTACCAGGAGTCTACACTGAGACAGATAGATAGATAGATAGATAGATAGATAGATAGATAGATGATAGATAGATAGATAGATAGATAGATAGATAGATAGATAGATAGATAGATAATACCCATTGACATTCAAAGTTAATATTCCAAATTGCAGGGGTTTTCAAGGTTGCCAAATCATCAGGTCTACTGTATATTGAGAAGTTTCCAAATATTTTAACTAAATATTCAAAGTCAGAAACTGCAATGCAATTTTATTTTTGTGTGAAACTCATAACTAACACATCTATAAGAAATATTTGGTTGGAAATGTTCGGGTTAGCTAGTTGACCAGTGGAAAACAAAACTGCCTCAAAATATAAAATACAAGTACATTTAGAAAATAATATATGGAAAAATAATTCAATGGTGTTATGCAGACTGTGTCTAAATTTACCCAAGAAGATATAGCCTAAAGATTTCTAGTACAACCATCCTCTGGCGATAAAACAGGATTGAGACAGAAAAGGACAACTTTAATTAAAATTCATATATACTGAGCCTTCACTATCAGATCAAAATAGTAGAAATAGAACAGGAACAAGGAAAACACCAGGAAAGGATTTATAGAAAAAAATATCTCTGAGGCACTATGAGAATGGCAGTAATAAAAACAAATGACACACCAGATGTGCAATTTCCAAGTTGTATTGAATATACTTCTCCTATGCTTCTCATATTGGTTCTATTCTTTCTGAATCAATGGCAGTTTAACAAAGTAGGTTTTGGATGGAGAACAAAACATAAAAACGAAGAATATTGTTGTAAGAGGTAAGCCAAGAGAATGATATTTGGGTTAGTGTTAACTATCAAAACACTCAATAACCATTCACTTTCAAGGCCACCAAACATGACACAAATAGCCTGATAATATATAGGAAAGACATGAAGAAAAAGCTATGGCAGCTGTAGCGTAAAAATGCCATTTAAATTTAATGCCATTCAGAATGGAAGTGAATAATCAACTGTTTCATTTCATTTTATTCTTCTTTGAATGAAGAAAGAATCCACACAACCTGTCCTACATTAGGACTTTTGCTAACTCCTAATGTGGGAAATTAGTTTAGCCATATGAAGCTCTATGATTTACTATAAGTCTTGGTCAAGGGAGCCTAGTGCTTAATTCTCCACTCCTGTTCTCATTGCTATGGAAGGAGAGTCATTGGCTAGAGATCAAGGATGAGTAAATTGACCACTATTTGTCAGGAACTGTGCTGATTGTAACCAGTTCTCCAATAGCAGAGCCTAATAACTATTCAGATAGACCAGTTGGCTCAAACTAAGCCAGGAGATAGAACAGATAGAACAGAATATCGTACATAAGGAATCAAGCAAATTTACTATCAACTTGATTGATACATCTCTATATTAGTTCCCCAGTCACTAAGTCCACATAGGTTTTATAATTAGCCTACTGATAGGGATTATAAACAGAGTGACCCCTGTTTCTTATTCAAGTTAGCAGAGATTTGGACAAGTGCATACATTTGTGACATGCTTGAAAGTTAATTTTAAGGATTTGATCAAGCAAATACTATTAATTGTGAAATCCCAAAACTTTAATATGTTGTTGAGTTTCCGCTCATGTTGAATATGTTAGCTCTTAATACTCTATTTAATGTAATAGGAAGAAGCTCCCATTACAATTGGAAGTCATAGCTGAATTTTTAATAGGATCATCCCTTACATAAGACCATTTAAAGTCATGAACTTTATTTAACTATTACCAGGGACAGCATAAATCAACCCTCAAGTTTTGTTTCCAGCTTCCCATCACTCTAAAGTTATGTCTGGTTGACCATATAACTTTCTGGTTTTAGAATGTCCTCCTTGTTCCTTGCACAGTTTTGTCTTGCCACCCCTTCACACCTCAGTGACTTCAAAATATAAGGCAGAGGCTGCACTTGTAATGTAGAAAGTGCAGGCCTGAGTGTTTTATTGGAAAGGATTTTCAGACACTGAACAGTCTTGAGCAACACCCCCTCTCTGTGAATACCTTTGCAAACCTAAGGTTGATGAGATGACCATGCAATAAAATTTCTGCTTTTACCAGCAGTTTTGATTCTAAATAGGAAGTGAGTTGAGAAGGAAGTAGATACAGTGACTGCCTATAAGTTCATATGTGAGAGAATCTTCTGAAGGGATGGGATTTGTAGGAGATGACCAGGCAGAGTCTGAGTATGGGGTCAAACACATTATCAGTCTGGAGTCCCTATTCCCTGAGAGAGACCTAAGTTTGGTCCTCCTTGAAATCTGTTGCTTGATTCTTATCTGGAGCCAATTCACAATTTTTTTTGGTTTGATTTATATGCCGCCCTTCTCCAGAGACTCAGGGCATTTTACAATGCATTAAGCAATAGCCTTCATACTTTTGTATATTTATACAAAGTCAGCTTATTGCCCCCACAATCCGGGTCCTAATTTTACCTACCTTAGAAAGGGTGGAAGGCTGAGTCAACCTTGAGCCTGGTGAGATTTGAACTTGCAGTAATTGCAGGCAGCTGATGTTAATAACAGTGCTTTAGTTTGCTGCACCACCAGGCTCTGGTGACTGTTAGTAGATCAGATTCTTGTGTATAGATTGACGGAATAAATTCGCAATGTTTTTGAATTCTATCCTGGTTCCAGGTTTCTTGTACATCCTGACAGATTGCCATCACAAAAGAAATGGAGGAGGAGACATACCCTTCTTCCTACTGGTTTGGGTCAACAAGGGAAAGATGTGGACAAAACAAAAATGATGGATGTCCTGCCAGGTCCAACCAAAGAGGAAAGCATGAAGACGGGAGAAGGAGAGAAGCCAAAGTCAAGAAAGGGAAAGGGAGAAACACCAGTATATCCCGATACATAGAAAGCAAGTAGAGGATAAAGGGCTGTGCAAGAGAGAAATAAAGTGAAAGCCAGTGTTTTTCAGACTACAGCTAGTATATATATTAACATTTAATATCTACTCAAAGACACTAAGCATAATACAAAGAATCTGTTAATTTGTGGGAAGGGTAAGAAATAAAAACTACTATATAGGTAGTACTGAAATACTCAGAGTGGCAGTGGATAATTAACTGATTCTTTTAGATTCATTCTTATTTCAATAAACATCCTTATCTAATAGAATTGGAATGTCTAGGCATGTAAAGTGAGAAGGTCTTAATCTACTGCCAAATCCTGGTTGACGGAACTGACACTTTTTCACATTTTTGATGCCTGTTGTTGATTACGATGGTTCTAAAGACAACACACAAAAAAAGAGCCAATAAGATTGTAACTAAGTTTATGACTAGACGATACCTTTCTAAAATAAGTCACCAATGTAACTGGGTTTGGGAAAGATGATGAATCCAAGTTTATTCATTCATTAAATTTGTTTGTTTGTTTATTTATTTATTTTTCTGCCTATCCTGCCGTGAATCACATTAACACTTTCTATTTATCAGGGAGGAAAAATTAAAAAAAGATGAAGGCTTTGAAAAACATGCCACCTCTCGCAGCGATGGCCTTCCACCCTATTGAAGGCCTACCTTAAGGACGGGCTTTGGAGCCCCGAGAGGTGGCATGTTTTAAAGCAGGAATTGAGGGGTTTTTTAATTAGGGTTTTTAATAATCTTTTAAGGGGAACTGGGAAGGCGACCAAAGGGGATAGGGGGGGTAATCCACCTAGGTCAGGGCCCAGCCCGGCACAGGGTAACGGTTTGGAGGGCGCAGGACGAGGGATTGGGAATATCATCAGCACGGTGGATGGGAGGGGCAGATATGGCGGGAGCAGAGGACCTTATCTTGTGCCGGGGGTGCGCACTCGCTACTTGAGAGCGATTGCACGCCCCGGTCCCCAAGGCTCCCCTCGGATACTAGGGGGCTCAGATACTCAGGACCTGGGCCTCCGGCTGATGCTGTGCAACACCAGGTCCGTGGTAAATAAGGCCCCCCTCATTTGCGATCTTATCCAAGAGGGGGGAGCGGACCTGGTGGGTATTACGGAGACCTGGTTGGGCCCGGAGGGAGGGGTCCCTCTGGTTGAGATGTGCCCACCAGGCTTCAGAGCATTCCATCAACCGAGGGCCCAGGGGAGGGGCAGGGGGGTTGGCGGTTATTATTAACGAAGGTCTTGGTTCGAGGGAGACCACTGTGCCACAGATTGCCGGATGTGAGTCCCTCTTTGTGAGATGGGGTCATCGGGTTCAGATGGGCTTGCTGCTTACGTACCTAGCTCCCTGCCGCATGGCAATGGCCCTGCCCGAGCTACTCGACGTGATAGCCACGGTGGCAGTTGATACACCCAGGCTTATGGTCATGGGTGATTTCAACCTGCCATCCGTTGGTGAAACGTCGGAGGTGGCTCGGGAGTTCATGGCTTCCATGACGGCCATGGACCTGACCCAGTTAGTTCATGGCCCCACTCACAGGTGGACACACACGCTGGACCTGATTTTTGTCTCTGGCCAGTGGTTGAGTGGTCTTATTATAGGGGATATAGACATGAAACCCTTGTCATGGTCAGATCACTCACTCCTTTGTCTGGACCTTCGAACCACTACACCCCGCTGCAGGGAGGCAGACCCAATTAGATGGATCGGCCCCAGGCGCCTGATGGATCCTGATAGGTTCCAGACGGAGCTTGGGCCAATTCCTGAAGATCTGGCACACGACTCGGCCGAGGACCTGGTAGCTGCCTGGGATCGGGCAGCTGGTGGGGCCTTGGATCGAGTCGTGCCTTTGCGGCCTCTGACCCGGTGTCGATCCCTCGCGGCTCCTTGGTTTAACGAGGAGCTGAGGGAGATGAAACGCCGGAAAAGACGCCTAGAGAGCGGATGGAGGGCCAGTCTCGCTGAATCTGACCGAACACTGATAAGGTCGCATATTAAGACCTACCTAGTGGCGATAAAGACGGCAAAGTTTAATTACTTTTCCGCCTCTATTGCGTCATCAGGGAATCGTCCGGCTGCCCTGTTCAGGGTAACCCGCTCCCTGCTCCATCCGGGAGCACGGGAGGATCCCTTGGAAGGCAGGGCGGAGGACTTCGGACAATACCTGTATGACAAAATCGCTCAGATCCAGGGGGATTTGGACTCTGACTGGGTAGATCAGGGCAGGGTGACGAGGAATAGTCTCAAGAATGTTACCTGGGAGGAGTTTGATGCTGTGACTCCCGATGATGTGGACAGGATTTTGGGGAGACTTAGTGCGGCCACATGTTTACTGGACCCGTGTCCCTCCTGGTTGGTACTGGCCTCCCGGGAGGTTACACGAGGCTGGCTCCAGGGTGTTATCAATGCTTCGTTGAGTGAGGGTCACTTCTCCGCCACCTTGAAAGAGGCGGTGGTGAGGCCTCTCCTCAAGAAGCCGTCCCTGGATCTGGCAATATTGGCCAACTATCGTCCTGTCTCCAACCTTCGCTTCCTGGCGAAGGTTGTTGAGAGTGTGGTCGCGCGGCAGTTTCCGCAATTCCTGGAGGAAACATCATATCTAGATCCATTCTAGTCGGGTTTCAGGCCTGGGCACAGCACGGAAACGGCATTGGTAGCGTTGGTTGATGATCTCTGGAGGGTTCGGGACAGGGGTTGCTCCTCTGTTCTGGTCCTGTTGGACCTCTCAGCGGCTTTTGATACCATCGACCATGGTATCATGCTGCACCGGTTGGAAGAGTTGGGGATGGGGGGCACCGTATTATGGTGGTTCTCCTCCTTTCTCTCCGACAAGCTCAGGCTCAACCCTTCCAAGACTGAGTGGCTGTGGCTCCCGGCATCCCGATATAGTCAGTTGACTCCATCACTGACTATTTGGGGCGAGTCGTTGGCCCCCACTGAGAGGGCTCGCAATCTGGGAGTCCTCCTGGATACGCAGCTGTCCTTGGAGGAACATCTGACGGCTGTAACCAGGGGGACCTTTTGTCAGGTTCGCCTGATTTGCCAGTTGCGGCCCTTTCTTGATCGGGATTCCCTGTGCACAGTCACTCATGCCCTCGTCACCTCTCGCCTTGACTACTGCAACGCTCTCTACATGGGGCTCCCCTTGAAGAGCACCCGGAGGCTCCAACTGGTCCAGAACGCAGCAGCGCGGGTAGTGATGGGAGCAGCTTGGCGCTCCCATGTAACACCGCTCCTGCGCGAGCTGCACTGGCTCCCAGTGGTCTTCCGGGTGCGCTTCAAGGTGTTGGTTATCACCTTTAAAGCGCTCCATGGCATAGGGCCTAGCTATCTTTGAGACCGCCTGCTGCCACCGACGACCTCCCATCGACCCGTGCGCTCCCACAGAGAGGGCCTCCTCGGGGTGCCATCAGCCAAACAGTGTAGGCTGGTGACCCCCAGGGGGAGGGCCTTCTCTGTGGGGGCACCTACCCTCTGGAACCAACTGCCTCCAGAGATAAGGAGAATCCAAGACCTCAGTGCCTTCCGCCGTGCCCTTAAAACCTTCCTTTTCCAGCAAGCCGGGCTGGCCTCATTTTTTTAAAGTGTTTTTAAGTGTTTTGTTTATTGTTTTTAATTAACGGGGCCAAATTTATATATGTATATTTTTAACTGTATTTTAATATTTGTACTTGATGTTTTTACTTGGCTGTTCACCGCCCTGAGTCCTCAGGGAGAAGGGCGGTATATAAATTCAAAAAAAAAAAAAAAAATTACTTAGCATCAGCATACAAAACCTTTGTTCCTTTCTTGCAATAATCCGCTATAGAGATATGCTCTTTGTTGAACTTTTGATTATATTAACAACAACAAAAAATTCACTATTAAAAAATCTATTTGGAAATATTCTATCAGCTCCAGAATATGCCTTTCTACAACACAGTCATAAGGTAATAGTAAACTTCAAATGCTATGTTCTCCAGGACCAAGCAGGTGAAGTGATAAAAGTTTAAGGGAGTCATAATCTAATTATGTCTGGCAGGTCACAGGTTTTGCACTCTACAGTAGAGAAGTAGCCAAAACTTTTTATTATCTCTCAACCTTTAATTTACCTGACCTGCTCTTATTAAACTGTAAAATGTAGACCGAGCAGCTAGAATTTAAAGAGGAGGAAAAAGCAGTATGGATGTCAGGATCAATGGTTTAGAACTTGTTACTAAGAATAAATTGGACTCAGACAAGGACAGTCTGCAACCTGCACCTAGGGATGTAGCCCTAGAGCCTTAATTGGGTGAAGGACTATGGCAAGACTCTATTGTCCTCTGTGCCTACTAGTGATGAGGCAGATTCCCTTTCTCTTCTTCTTCCTTACGGGTGGTAAAGCAAAACTAATATTACCCTCTATAGGGAAGATGAGCTTAATCTTCAGTGAGCCTCAGTCCGCCCATTTGCAGAGCAAGGATGTTATTAAATGGTGGTGGTAAAGGGGACCCCATCATAATGACTTTTTAATTACCTCACTCTTTACTTTATTGCTTTCCTACAGCCCCCCAATGAAAACCAACACTAGCAGTTTCTTTTAGAAATGTTAATTACTTTTGTGGATAATTAAACTTGCAGTATTTCTGCAACTTCTGACCTCACTTAATAATGGGAGAGAAGGTGAGGCGAGGGATGATGTGTGCTTTATTAAGATTGGGAAATACAAACCACAAAAAACTCTATTAAAAAAAAAAGAAGAGGATCAGCATCTGAAGCCATCAAAGTTTCACCAGGCATCTTCTGTATAATAAAATGATAAATATTTTTTAAAAAACTCTCCTTCTATTTAGCATCTATGTCAAGATCATACAGTTTTGCTTTTAGAGCTGCTCTCTTCTTTGTTTCCATGTGATTAAATAATACCAGTTCTATTACCCAGAGTGAGATCCACAGAGGTTTTTCTATTAAAAGGTTTATCGAATAGAACTGTACTTTAACTCCTGTTTTGCATTTTTGTGTACTGTTATGCAAATAAAAAGAGAGGGGTCACCATACTTTGAATCAATAAGAAGTTGCTTCAAATGGCAGTAAGAATATGGCAGAATGAATAAACTGGCATAAGAAAGATACACAAATGTTTTCAAAAGATATACACAATAGGTTTTGGGCAATGACATGGATTAAGTGCTAAATGACAGGCAGACAAAAGATATTTTGAACAAGTTGAAGGAATGGGATAGAAGCAGATGAGGTTGGGGCACATCTTTCTCCAAAAAGGTACAGACACATTTTGCCAAATTTGGTTATGGAAAGTTGAAAAAAAATCTAAGACAATCTGATTAGATTTAGACCTTTTCAAAGTAGGCCTCCTTCAGATTTGTTGGCCATGAATTCCTATAATTTACAATCAAACATTGTAGATGGTTGTAAGCCATGGTAATTGAAGGGCATGCACATTGGGAAGGCAGATAACTAGGCTATTAAATAGTCATTTGCATACATAGAAATGGAAACTGAAGGATAAACGAATAAATGAATAACACTGGGTCCTCTAGTTATGACAGTTCAATCCTTAGCAACCATATCCATGTGACTAAGAAGTAACAAAAATTAACAAAGTATTCAATCCTTGAACACTGTTATGACTGAAATAAAATGAATTTTTTTGTGGAGGTATACTTCTTTTTGATCTTGCAAGCAAAACAGGGATTAAGTTCAGTTTCCTGATAGATGAGAATATTGTTTTATATTCTGTTCATACACAGTAGAATTCTATTCCTGCATCTTAATCCTTTCTGACCAAAAAAGAAGGAATATTATTCACCTGAACAAAGCAAGATGAAACTGGCAACAGGTAAAGGAAACCAGCTCAACTAGAATAGAATAGAATAGAATAGAATAGAATAGAATAGAATAGAATAGAATAGAATAGAATAGAATTCTTTATTAGCTAAGTGTGATTGGACACACAAGGAATTTGTCTTGGTGCATACGCTCTACATAAAAGAAACATAAAAGAAAAGATACATTCATCAAGAATCATAAGGTATGATTGGTGGCTCCGCCGGCGCTGAAAGACGTTCCTTGGTGAGCGCCAGCCCCAGGACTCTGTTAGAGCCGCTAGAACAGCGAAAATCAGCTGTCTAGCGGCTTGAAAACTTTCCCCCTGAGAGAAGGGGAGAAAGAGAGCCGACAGGTGTGGGTCGAGCTCCCCAAGAGCCCCAGGTTTCTTTTTAAATCTGGGACTTAAAGGGTGAGAGCTCCCCGGGAAGCCTGTCATTGCTCCGGACCCGGGATGTTTCTGCTTCAAGCAGAACCAGATACTGCGACCACCCCAGCAACTCAATTTAAAAAAAAAAGATTTTGGACTTGAAAGCTGGCAGAGAAAATACAGGAGAAACTAAAATTGCAAGTACTAAACTTTAACTCCGGAAAGCTTATCACTTCCCTCTGAATTTCTATGGGAGAAAGAGAAAGTAAGATGGCGTTTGACTCTAACGGGGCATGAAGAAGTGAAAGTTAGATACAAAGTATTATGCTGTGTTGAAAGCCCCTGTTTAAAAGAAGAGAATTTTATCTTAAAGGAGAAGGAATGTATATATATATATATATATATATATATATATATATATATATATATATATATATATATATATATATATATTTGTTTATGTAAGTTTTCACGGGTATGTATGTGTGTATAGTTAATATTTCGGGTTTCTTCCCGTGTAATTGTGGATATATCCCTAAAAGGGTAGAAGCGACGTTTCGACAGAATCCCATCTGCCATCATCAGGCTTATGTCAGCAGTCATTTTGTACTAACTGCCATTGGTATTTCAAATCTGGTGCTGGTATTCTGGGATGGCTCCACCTTTTCATTCTGATTGGTTGGGAGTCCCAGTATGTGTTTATTGGCTTGGCTTCGGGTGTATGGTCGGTTTTTCTCCACTAGGTGGCAGGGCTTCATCTTTGTGGCTGGTCTGAATATGATTTGGTTGGGATTATTTTTTTGATTAATGTTTGGTCTATGTTTTATATATGGTGTTAAGATTCGTCTATCTATGAGAGCAGGTTTCCAAATAGTAGGCAGACGTGAAGTGTCATCCCGTTTATTCATGCAATATGGTCTTTTTTCTATTTCTATTGCTTCTCTGATTATCCTGCCATTGAGATTTTCTATTTTTGCAACTGTTTTTGTTTTATTAAAATTAATGTTGTGTCCTGTTGTATTTATATGTTGAACTAATGATGATGTGTGTTCTTGTTTTTATATTGAGTTTTGTGTTCCTCGATGCGCACACTCATTCTTCTGTTGGTCTGTCCAATGTATGTTGATGGGCAGGAAGCACACGGGATTTCGTATATGCCTTGATCTTCTAATTCTATTTTGTCTTTGGGGTTTCTCAATGGCAGGATAATCAGAGAAGCAATAGAAATAGAAAAAAGACCATATTGCATGAATAAACGGGATGACACTTCACGTCTGCCTACTATTTGGAAACCTGCTCTCATAGATAGACGAATCTTAACACCATATATAAAACATAGACCAAACATTAATCAAAAAAATAATCCCAACCAAATCATATTCAGACCAGCCACAAAGATGAAGCCCTGCCACCTAGTGGAGAAAAACCGACCATACACCCGAAGCCAAGCCAATAAACACATACTGGGACTCCCAACCAATCAGAATGAAAAGGTGGAGCCATCCCAGAATACCAGCACCAGATTTGAAATACCAGTGGCAGTTAGTACAAAATGACTGCTGACATAAGCCTGATGATGGCAGATGGGATTCTGTCGAAACGTCGCTTCTACCCTTTTAGGGATATATCCACAATTACACGGGAAGAAACCCGAAATATTAATTACACACACACACACACACACACACACACACACACACACACACATATATATATATATATATATATATATATATATATATATATATATACTTGTACCACTTAAGGACTGGAATAATTGATTTAGTTGCTGGAAAAGTATAAAGTGAAAGTTTTATTGGGAGGGGGGGGGAAAGAAAAAAATGGCTGGCTTTTTTGAAAGTGATGAAGGCTTACCACTATATACATCAGTAAATACACAAATACACAAATTCTGACTGTGGATCTCTTTAAAGAAATTTTAGAATCATTTACCTCTGTGATAGTGGAAAGAATGGAAGGGTTTTTCAAGAAGGATTTTACTCAAACTTGCAACAAAGATACAAGAGAAAATACTGTATCGGTATTTCAGATGCCAAATAATAGTGAGTTGTTGAATGAAGAGGTGGGGGAAACAATCCAGTTCAATGTGCTTTTGGAAAATGGAAAATGGACATTTTTCAAATTAAGAAGGAAAGGCTGAGAGGTTTGAAGGAGTGTAACCAGGAAATACTGAGAGAGATTTCTCCAGAGGCTATGACATAGTTAACTGGAAAATTGTCACAACTTTTTCGTAAAAATGGACTCTCAATCGCAGTTAAAGAGGTGTGTTTACTGAAAGGAACTACTTTGCAAAGAGAACAAGATTGTAAAGTACAGTAATTTCAGCATATTCAAGAACTTACAAAAATAAAAGAAGGCGGAGGAATAAGATTGAAGAAGAAGGTTCGCAAAAAAGTCAGGAAAAAATGGAGATGGGAAATTATAACCCTCCTTGTTGGGGAGGATAGTAATAGTGAAAATGAATGACTATACCTGTATTTAGGGATATGATTTGCTTTGAAAAGCTATATTATAGTGAAAATGAATGATTTACTTATATTTAGGGACATGATTTGTTCTGAAAAGTTATATTAAGTAATGCTATGTTTGAATTGTTATGGGCCACTGACCAAACTTTCACTTTTGTCTTCAAGTATATTTCAAGGAATGCTTTGTTGAAGAATTTATATAAGTTGATGGGTTAAAAGAAAAATATTGTAAAAGTAAAAGTTATGGATAGTGTAGATCGTTTAATATAAGTTTATGGGTTAGAAGAAGGATATTATTTAAACTTTTATATTTTGTTTCAAATTACATTAATGTTATATTGAAGAATGTTTTCTTGAAGAATAAATATAAACTTGTGGGTTATCAGGAAAATATAACTGATGCAAGGGTTGAGGGAAGGTTTTTACAATATTTTTTATAGATATTAAATAGTGAAGAGGGTATTTGACTACATGTAGTGGATTTGTAGAGAATAAGATGAATAAGTTTATGTAAAGCTACTAAGTAAGGAATGTTTCCAGGAAGAATTAATATAAGTGTATGGGATAAAAAGTAAAAATAAAGTTCTTACAATATATTTTATTTGAGATTGGTTAAAATATTTTGTTAATGTGTTAATATATGTAAGGGTTGGAAATGTGATGGTTAATTGTAATTGGGCTAATGTGTAATACTGGAAGAAAGAAGACTTGCTTATTATTGAAGAACGGACAAGAACGAAGGTGGATTGATTACTTTCAATAAAAGTAATTGGTTTAATTAGTTATATTTAGATTTGAACAAGGGGAGTTAAAGTGCAAATGGGAGATAAATTTATAGATAGCCTATGTTATTTTTATGTTTGTTAAATGCTATACCCTGTATTGGCTCTGGGAAGTCCAGAGGGGGGGGTGAGCATTGGGACAGGAGGTGGAAGGAGGGAGGGGAAACTTTTCAATTAAAAAAAAAAAGAATCATAAGGTACAACACTTAATGATAGTCATAGGGAACAAACAAGCAATCAGGAAACAATATCAATATAAATCGTAAAGATACAAGCAGCAAAGTTACAATCATACAGTCATAAGTGGAAGGAGATGGGTGATGGGAACAATGAGAAGATTAATAGTAGTGCAGACTTAGTAAATAGTTTGACAGTGTTGAGGGAATTATTTATTTAGCAGAGTGATGGCGTTCGGGAAAGAACTGTTCTTGTGTCTAGTTGTTCTGATATGCAGTGCTCTTATAGCATCATTTTGAGGGTAGGAGTTGAAGCAGTTTATGTCCAGGATGCGAGGGGTTTGTAAATCTCTAAATACAGACCTAATAATGAAAATGTGACAAGATAACTAGGCAAAATTTTTATTTTATTGCAAAATGAAGACATGTATATAATCTCATCAAGTTCCACCACTCATGACCAGAGCATGATGGATGTTTCCAGCATCTCTGCCACCTCTAAAAAGAATGTGGTTTTTTTAAACAATAAAATGCCTGTTCTTACACAAACTTAACTGGTAGAATTTCCTACTCCACAGTTCAGAATTCTTATACAAGAACTAACCTTTCTATTGTCTTCTGTTCCTTTTCTGTAAATTGGAATATTGGGAATCAAATAGCTTGGCCTTGCCTCAATCACAGATTTTTTTTTCTTTCCACCTTCTCTGTGATCTTAATAATTAAACAGATTAATACTTTGAAAAAGCCTTTATCAGTGTTTTGGATTTAACCCAGTGGTGGGATTCAGCCAGTTCGCACCACTTCGGGAGAACCGATTGTTAACTTTCTGAGCAGTTTGGCAAACTGGTTGTTGGAAGAAATCATTAGGGCAGAGAACCAGTTGTTAAATTACTTGAATCTCACCACTGATTTAACCATGTTAATATATACTGTATGGCCTCCTTTTAAGGCCCTTTCTTAGTGTATACAAACTATTTTATGGAGATGATGGCCTTCATAACCATGCCAAAGGGCAAGGTAATATGGAAAAGAAATATTGGGCATATAAATTGCAGCAAATATATGAGAGTATCAGGCCTGGGAATTCAAGTTGTCAGAATATGATCTATGCTAATAGGCAACAGAGAGAAATACATTATGGTGCATTTGTTCAGTGTCTTATTCTTTAACTCATATATAGCATTGGCAACGTTTACCATAACTGGAAGCAAGAAATTATGAACCAAAATTCAATTTTCTTTGTAACTGTAGTATTGAGAGGAACCTTCACCAAATCTAGGTCTTAAAGTGTTTTTAAGGAAGGAAGAGTTCAATGAATACCTGAAGAATGGAGTGTATTTGCTGCAACTCATACATTCATATATTTTTTTGGTGGGTGTGGGGAGAGCAGTCTTATGTCGCTGTAGATATGCAAGCTACTTTAAAAGATTAGAAAAAGGAAGGGGGGGGGGAAGCAAGAAATACCTTCATCCCATCCCCTTTTTTTTCACTTAAAATATAAAAAAATCATTTCTCAGAGCAGAAAAAATAAGATTAAACTGAGTTTGTTTAGGCTAGTATTTATCTCAATCAGAATCCACTAACACATATATTTTTTCCTATCTCTATCCCTATCCTTTTAGAGAATTCTCTATTATATCTATATCTCTGTATCAAACTATATTTCTTCAGTACTTAGTCATTCAGGCAGAGATGAAATAGAGAACTGGGTAAGTGAATCTTTGGAGATTCCAATGCAAACCTAATTTTCTCCTCACCTTCAGGTATAGATCAGAATGTAATGACCTTTTCTTTTCTTGCTTCTTCAAATTTTGCAGTACACTTTTAAGAAATGTATTATTTTTAGCAGTCAATAGTGATCATGACAAATATTGTGCCTGTTAGTTCACTTGAGCTGTACAGATCTTGAAGGAATGGTAAAGTTGCTTTGCCACTGTGTCATCATATGACCTATCATTATTGTCTACATGTTTTCTGGGGGGAGAGATAACTTCACATAAATTTGACATATTCCAATGCGGCCCAGGAGAGCAGGGCTGGCATTCACTTACTTTCGCTACTGGTTCACAAATGTGAGTGCGCGTGTGACACCTCCGTGCATACGCAGGACCTTCTGTGCATGCACAGAGCATCAAAAACGGGACGTGATGATGTCCGGGTGGGTGGGCGGAGCCTCCCGCAACCGCCACTACCAATTCGCCCGAACCGGATAGAATCGACTGAATACCATCACTGCAGCACAGCTATCACTAGAGTGGAAATGTCAGTATTCTAGAGCTCTGCTATTATGGAGGTTACCATAATCAAGTACATATTATACAATCTGCTCTAGTTTTCTATGCATAATAGCCAGAGTGGCTGTCCCCTTCTGGGTCAGCACACTAGTAGCTATTCTACAATAGACACCCATCACCTAAAATAAGAAATTTTCTGCCAAAAACGGGTTCTCTTCAAAGAATGATATCTCAGACCCTAAGACAGACCTGTCTTCTATAGCTGTCTGGATAGCTACTGAATCAAAGGATTAATGTACAAAGTACTCTGTTGCTGTCGTCAGAAGATCAAAATCCCTAGGTTTTCAGGAGGACCCTTACAGAAAAAGCTGGGGTAGTGTGGTGGCTCAGTGATTAAGAAACTGGGCTTGTCAGCTGGAAAGCCAGCAGCCCAGGCTTGAGACCCGAGCTCCATGCAAAAGGGTGAGCTCCTGTCCTCATCCCAGCTCCTGCCAACCTAACAGCTTGAAATCATGCAAATGTGATAAATAGGTAGCACTAGGATGGAAGCAACAGCACTCTGTGACGTCATGCTGGTCACGACCGCAGAAATGTCTTTAGACAGCACTGGATCAATGGCCTTGAAACTGAGATGATCAGCACCCCCTAGAGTCGGCAATGACTAGCAGAGTAAAATCCATAGGGACTCCTTTACCTTTTATTACACCCAGAAAAATAAATGGTGCTGATGTTTCTTAACACATAGAAAGCATTCGACAATGTAAACTGGTGATTCATGATACTGCAGATAAAATATATGGAATTTGGGGGAAAATTCACCAATATGATCAAGGCAATACACACAAAACAGACTGGAAAAGTGTTTGTGAATGGGGACGTAACAGAGAATATTAATATTAAAATAGGCACAAGACAAGGATGCCCATTGTTATTATTTATTATTATTTATTCTGACTCTGGAATAGCCAAGGAATCTGCTCTGGAATCTGCCAAGATATAGAAATAAAAGGCATGGGGATAAAAAAAAGACCAATACAAACTACAAGCTTTTGCAGATGATGTGGTGTTTATTATAGAAGAACTGCAAGAAACGGGACCCAAACTATTAAAGAAAATAGAAGACTATGGTGATGTTGCAGGATTGAAAATAAACAAAGAGAAAACTAAAAGTAAGTTAAAAATCTTACAAAGGAACAGAAAAAAGATTTAATATATAACTTAGAATGTGCAGAAATGAATACACTAACATTTGAAATTAAAGAAGAGACTGAATATTTTGAGGTATGGGATCTGTTCTATCGATGGCTAAATAAGAGAAACAGGAGTTAGAATCTCGAAGATTACAAGAGAAAGATTAATCTCACTTCTAGGGTTGTTTACTGTAACTTATTAATTTTGATTAATAAGTTTGATAAATATTAATAAGATTAATATTTTGATTAGTATTACTAATTAATATGTATTAATGTTATGAGGGAAAAGCACTGTTATTATGATACTACCATTAGATGATACTATTATTATGACTATGACAGATACTACTCCAAAGAACTGTAACCAGGCAACACACTGTATATATGGATTTTGAACATGTTGCTTTTTTTATCTGTATTATTTAAAAAAACCAAAACATTTGTGAGCCACCTAATGGGAGAAATTCTAGTCTAAAAACATCCTATTAGTCTGAGGACTGCTTTTAATAGCTACTTTTATCTTTATAGCAGAGCCTAAATTCTATAAAAGTGAGACTTGCTTAAAATACCCAGGACAGACAGGCTCACCCTTCTTCATAAATCAGAGAGCTTTGTGGAGTTACAAAGAGACTATTTATTTATTTGTTTGTTGGTTGGTTGGATCCTTCCTTCCTTCCTTCCTTCCTTCCTTCCTTCCTTCCTTCCTTCCTTCCTTCCTTCCTTCCTTCCTTCCCTGAATTTATCTACCCTTCTAACCTGCCTCCTGCTTGTACACTTTTATTTTACATTTTTAACATGAAGTATTCAGAATGAGGTCATTTTAATTGTTTATCCCAATTTTTGCCCAATGGGTTGTCCTAATTATCAGGACATCCAGCTTCAAATACTGATATGCAGGTAGGTGCCCAACATTTATCGTGGTGATTAGTGAATAATATTCTAGCTTCAACCAACAATACATAATTAGCAGAAGAAGACATAATCAAGTTCTTTTTGGAATAGAAATAAACCTCAGATATTTTCCTGGATGGATAAAATAAATAAATAAATAAATAAATAGGGAGAACTTGCAAACCCAGTCTAATTAATCACAAGTAATTTGACCATCAAATTTTGACAACATTTGAGGCATGTTTTGAATTTATGTGTCATCCTCTAATGATGTCCTTTGCTCCTGTAAACTTAGGGTTGTGTGCAGTATAAGATGAATTTTTATTACCTTTCACTTTATTTTAAATTAAGCAAGAAGAGGAGGGAGTACAATGCAAAAACAGAATTGGGAAAGGAAGGATGAGAATGTTCTGCCTTGGGAGACCTTGGAGGATATGCTGAATGAGTGTAATCAAAGTCAGTCCAGTAGGCATTTAACAGAACCGTTCCTAATTACAGCCTAACTGGAAAGCTTAAAATAATTTCTAGCCAGATTGTTTTATTTTTATTTTCTTTATTCTGTTTGACCTGAAGTCACTAGGCAGAGATAAAAATTCAACTGGGAATTAATTTGGGGTATGTGGATCAGGTAATTGCATACAACCTAGTCAGTCTGACCTTAATAAGCTTGAGATAATTTCTAGACAAATTGATTTTCCAGGAGTTGTTTCTCTAAGCTATCTTGATTTACTAATTCATGCTTTTCACATTGAATCTCATTTCTTTCCATAAACAGGCTAACACCCCCACCCCATCCCCCAGTTTGTACAGTTTCACATGTGACATGTTTGAATAATAATGTTCGAAGCACCTTTTTCTCTCCTCTGAACTATGTGATAATCTGGGAAGCCCTTGTTTGCTCCTACTTTCTTTCCCAGGAATAGCAGTAGCACTTAGACTTATATACCGCTTCACAATGATTTACAGCTCTCTCTGAGCAGTTTATAGAGTTAGCCTATTGCCCCCAACAATCTGGGTCCTCATTTTACTGACCTCAGAAGGATGGAAGGCTGAGTCAACCTTGAGCCAGTGAGACTTGAACTGCCAAACTGCTGGCAGCCAGTGATCAGCAGAAGTAGCCTGCAGTACTGCATTCTAACCACTGTGCCACCACGGCTCTTAAGAGACACTGCAGTTAAGAAACACTCAATATCTCTGTTGATACTTGAAACAGGGAACAAAATTGGAATATGATATTCATACCTAAAAATAATCACTAGAAGTTTCAAAGAATGAATGAAAACAGAAGCTAATAGTCATAGAACAGGAAAGCAAGTTAATGAACATCTACTTCTGACTGTCAACATAGACATGTCTTTACTTTCAGAGACAGTAAAGAACATAGTTACAGGCTCTTCTTGCAGATGAATGCAAGCAAATGCAACCATGGGAGGTATCTGTAGAGGGACCAAGTGGGGCAGGTGACAAAATGTGCATTGTGATATCATAATGCCACCCCTGTGATTTCTGTACTTGCGTCCAACATCAGTTTGCAAGTGTGAAAGGCCAAGATATGCACTATAATTTCACAGCACAGGTTCTGGTACTTTCATATTGTATATGTATGCAATATGTATGATATACATATTGTATATCAGATGCCTATGGATAGAAGCAAGACAGTTTGATATCAACACACTCAGGACTCATAGCAGAAACTGTAACACATCATCTAGAAAATATAGCTCTCCGACCCATTCAACAAAAAGTATAGATTCTATATGTAGATGATACCTTTGTCATAACAAAAAAGGAACAACTAGATACATGCATGAAGTAATCAACAACACCTTCAAAGGAATAAAATTCACAAGACAAAAAGAAACCAACAAACTACTCTCCTTCCTGGATATCCTCATCAACAGAGGAGCTGGTGACAAATTAGGTTTAGGTTTAGGTTTAGGTTTTATTTGATTTATATATGGTCCTACTCCCGAAGGACTCAGGGCGCTGAACAGCCACAAGATAAAACATATAAATACAAAATTTAAAAGCAAAATAAAACCAAATTAAACAATTTGGCCCAAGACAGATTTAAAACACCCCAGTAATTAAAAAACAAATTTAAAATTTACATTTTAAAAGGTAAAAAGGGAAAGTTAGGCCAGGCCAGCCTGATGGAATAAAAAGGTCTTGAGAGCACAGCAGAAGGTGCGCAGATCCGAGATCCTCCATATCTCCGGGGGGAGCTCATTCCAGATAGTAGGTGTCCCCACAGAGAAGGGTCTCCCCCTGGGGGCCGCCAGTCGACATTGTTTGGCCGACGGCACCCGGAGGAGCCCCTCTCTATGAGAGCATACCGGCTCACACAAGTCTATTGAAAAACCACCCACACTAACCAAGTGTTCCACTACCAAAGTAGCAACCTAACTTCCCACAAGAGGAGCTGCATAAGAACATTATTCAGATGTTCTCACTGCAGTGACTTAGAATACCAGAAAAAGAAAGCAAACCACCTTATACAATATTTTCCAACAAAATGGAATCCACACAGCTTTCTCAAAAGTGCCTGACAATTCAACTCACTCTGCCATACATCAAAAACAACTCAGAAACAACCAACCTGTTGTATACCATGTGGTAATAATATGACATACAAACCAACTAAAGCCCTCCAAAACAACTTAAGTAAACCCAATAGCCCACAAAAGAAAAAACAGGAACCATCTATTCTACAACTTACAGTGTAAAAATTGTAACAGGGACAGGCAGGCAAAAGACTAGCATAGTGCATCCATAAACACAATGAAAGCTCCTTTATTTCACAGTACATGGACAGATTCAACTATAGTTTCAGCTGCTATATTAAACCAAGCTAGATCCAAAAATGTTGGGGAATTCCTGGAAGGTTGGCACTCAATCAGCCATCAACAAGCACATAGAGATAAACAACATTTACAAACCATTCAAAAGAGAGAATAAAAAAAGCTAAAAGGTAAATGAATCAATCTTTGCCAGCAATCAATACTCAGATAAACAGGGATTAACACCAGGAGGAACACCAGACAAATAATCAAACAGCAAATACAGCCTAATGAAGGAACTACCAAGGAAAAAGCAACACCTCCACCAATACTGACAGTGCATGCTATTGTACATAAACAGAGAGCAAATCCTATCCCCTCCTAGCATTGAAGATGTAACTTAGTCCGGTAATGAAACATCTACAAGAAAACAATCAAGTTCAGAGAGCAGAAAGGATATCACAGTACTTTCTTCAGATCAGATAGTTATATTTCTTGAAACATATTTTTGCTCTTTTGAGTTTGATAAAGAGAAGGAATCAAGTTGGTCCATGACAGCCAGTAATGTTGACAGGTGTTTTCTGAGATGGTTTTTCAATTCTTCTGCAATCAATGATCTTAAAATAACTAAGTGTATGTACTCCACTCACGACATGTTCAACAATTTTGTTATTGAATCATGTAAGCGAACGCTAACATCTGGAAAGCATCATTCTTCCTTTCATCACCAAGATAGAAATTGGTTATATTTGGATCACTCATTTGGGTTTTTAGTTAGTTTATAATGTCTAGTGTGTCATCATTCCGAAATCCAGAACTTTTTAATTTCTTTCAGTACTTGGCCTTTTGATAATTGTCTGATTTTAAAATTTCATTTTAGCAGCCAGGATTTCAAAGTAGTAATATTTATATTGATGAACTAAGGGGGATATTTGAGTTTTAGGCACAGCAAGATTGATGCTTTGTAATGAGACCTGGGAATCACTATGCATGTTTTGGAAGCTTTAGTGTCCATCAATCCTCCTTAAGGAAAAAAACCCAAACCCATGCTTTTTATGGGCAGGAACCTGGATTAATCACAGGATAGTTATAAATTAATCAGAGGAAAAGATGAAGACCCAATGCTGGCTTTTTCAAACTGGGAAGCATGAACAGCCTGTAGATTATTACAAAGTGGTAGAAATGCTATTAAATATGCTGTGATGCATCATCTAAAAAATAGATATCTAAAAAAATAATAATCTAAAGAAGAGGTGTACAAACTTTGAGATCAAAGAGTCCAGAAAATAGGAAAACAGATTTCAGCACACTATTAAAGAATGCCATCAGTTTGTGACAGAAACATGAAAACATATTTAGATAATACACAACATGTATATCACATATATTTATATATACAGAATACACAACATTCTGTATATATAAATATATGTGATATACATGTCCCTGTTCAAATTTCCACTAGGGAATTTATTATTTCATTTGTTGTTGGTCTTATTTATTGCTTGCTGCTTTATCTGTTTGTTTTCTTGCAAGCATTCAGCATCATAGATGCTGTAGTTGAGTAAGAAAATTATTTCATACCTACATACAGGCTGTCATTTGATAACAATAGAAAGCAGCAGTAAAGCATGATTTCTGGATAGGGATAAAGAAAGTTTACTCTTTCTGCTTTTCTGGGATTTTAATTTCTGGACTAGTAGTTGTATCTTTTGTGCTATATGTCTATGTTTGTCAGATTGGTTCTGGAATGGATAGAGTTTTAAGTTTTTAAAAAATGTATAACTGTTAAAAACCTGGGTTCATATGGCCATTCCAGAATCCTTCAAGGACAATCTTTGCTCTTCAAAGAGCCAATGGTGCTGCACCACCAAAGAGCCTTGGTGGCGCAGCAGACTAAAGTGCTGATAAATAGCACCAGCTGCCTGCAATTACTGCAAGTTCAAATCACATAAGGCTCAAGGTTGACTCAGCCTTCCATCCTTTCGAGGTAGGTAAAATGAGGACCCGGATTGTGGGGGCAGTAAGCTGACTTTGTATAAAAAAAGAACACCGCTTAGGGGGATGGGCGAAAGCCCTACTAAGCAGGTATATTCAAAAGTATGAAGGCTATTGCTTAACGCATTGTAAGCTGCCCTGAGTCTCCGGAGAAGGGCGGCATATAAATCGAAACAATGAATGAATGAATGAATGAATGAATGAATGAATGAATGAATGAAAAAGTTACCTTTCAGTTACTTGTAACTGCAGTCCTTATCTATCTCCTCTGTAGATTACAATATATTCTGTCCTGTGGAAGAAGAATCATTAGCCACAACATTCCAGCTAAGGGTCATCTCACTCCTTTAAAATCTTGGCAAGTTCCTGGGTCAGTTTACAATAAGTAAAATCTCACTTTTCCAGCTTTTAAAACTGCTAGACACATTTGGGTTGGGCATTAATAGATTTTTAATGCTTTAATACTTTAAATTTTGACCCAGATTCATGTGAGAAACTGACCTAGTAGTTCTAGTTTGATAATCAGAAGAAAATATTTTACTGGAAGTTCAGGGCTGTAGAAGGGATTAGCACAGTTTTTGCAGACAATTTATTTAAACCATTTGTTTGGCAGCATAGGCAATTAAAATATGTACAGTTGGAACATTATGAAGAGGATGCATTGCAGCTTCAAAGGTACTAGAAATACTTGGAATGTTTAACACATGCTGTATTTGAAGCATAGTTCAGGTCTGTAAGAAACTAAGGACTATAATGAAGATTAATACTGGTAATATGTATGATTTGTGGAATAAGGAATTGGAATTTCCAGTCCTGGAAAATCAATAGGTCCAAATTTGAAGAAATGTCAAATACTGTATGGTTCTGATGACTTGATGATGAAATTAATTCATCAGAAGAACTTTTTTTATGTCAACCGATTTCCCCAAAGATTTTTTTAAAGATGGGTTTTTTTGGTACTAGTTTATAATCAATACAAGAGCTTCTTGACTTGGATGATGTGGCTATGATCCTTTAAGCCTCCTTTTTGTTCAAATAATTACATAGTTTAACACAACTTTGGGAGAAAATGTAGACACTTAAGATGCATGTATTGCAATTCAAAATTATGGAATGTGATTATTTTGTAAAAACTCTATAAAACCTAATGATTAACTAAGAGAATCATCTTACGTGAGTGGAAAGCAAACAACACTTGAGATGTAAAAGAGTGTTATCAAGAGATGTTTTCTTTGTTAAACTTTAAATTGTTTTTAGCTTATAAAGATGAAATGATTGGGCAATATGTTTCTTTGACTGAAAAATAAAAGCCTGAGCTAGTTATACATTAGTATAAAATTGATCTTTGTCTTTGTAAGTTTTATTTTTATCTTTATTGTTGTTGTTGTTGTTGTTAGTTGTGAAGTCGTGTCTGACCCATCGCGACCCCATGGACAACGTTTTCTCCAGGCCTTCCTGTCCTCTACCATCCTCTGGAGTCCATTTAAGCTCACACCTATTGCTTCAGTGACTGCATCCAGCCACATCATTCTCTGTCGTCCCCTTCTTTTGCCCTCAATCTTTCCTAGCATTAGGCTCTTCTCCAGTGAGTCCTTCCTTCTCATTAAATGGCCAAAGTATTTCAGTTTCATCTTCAGGATCTGACCTTCTAAGGAGCAGTCAGGATTGATCTCCTCTAGGACTGACTTGTTTGTTCGCCTTGCAGTCCAAGGGATTTGCAGGAGTCTTCTCCAGCACCATAGTTCTAAGGCCTCAATTCTTTGGCGCTCAGCCATTCTTATTTTTATCTTATATTTTTATCTTATATCATAATTATTGTGTATAATATTTTAATTTGTTAATATTCACCTCTCTCTTTCTCTTACTTCCTCACATCCACATGTAAGTTTGTTTGTTTGTTTGTTTTATTAGATTTATATACCACCCTACTCCCGAAGGACTCAGGGCGGTGAACAGGCACAAAATAAAACACATAAATACAAAATTTAAAAGCAGAAATAAAACCAGATTAAACAATTTAGCCCGAGACAAATTTAAAACATCCCAATAATTTAAAAACAGATTTAAAATTTTTGATTTAAAAGAAAAGGGGAAAAAGGTTAGGCCAGGCCAGCTTGCTCGAATAGGAAGGTCTTAAGAGCGCGACGGAAAGTGCGCAGATCCGGGATCCTCCGTATCTCCGGGGGAAGCTCGTTCCAAATAGTGGGTGTCCCCACAGAGAAGGCTCTCCCCCTGGAGGCCGTCAGTTGACACTGTTTGGCCGACGGCACCCGGAGGAGTCCCTCTCTATGAGAGCGTGCTGGCCGGTGGGAGGCTATTTGTGGTAGTAGGTGGTCCCGTAAATATTTAACATTCATCTCTACTATGAATCTGATGATAGTAAACAACTTCTATTTTCTTTCTTTATCAAGATATGTGATGAAATCCTTTTAATTTCTTATTTGATAGCCCAGCAATGTTGGGCAACAATTCCAACGACATAGCAAGCATGTTTACAATATGCTCTTCTTATTCCTGGGGCCATTAGCAAAGACATGCCAGTTTAGATAATGGAGTGGCTATGGCAAAATGCCCAGGTATGGAACAGTGCAGGTGAATTAGAATGTAAACAGATGACTGGAAGGAAGCATCCTTACTCAGACAATGTAGTAGAGAAAGTAAGCTATTCCTTCTTGATTTTGCTCTTGGGTTATTCCATTTCTCTGTATCTTTTGTCTAGCAAGCAGGAGAGTAGATAGTAACAAGTGGCTATCAGATGACATTAATGAGCATTACTCCTAGGGATGTATGCATCAGTCCTGATTTCCTTTCAACTGTCTGTTAAAGAAATTGCTGGGTGTTTGTGATAGAACATTTTTTTGCTATTGTACTGCCTGCTGGAGAAAAGGTATAGAAAAATTAGAAAACCCAAGAGCAAAACAAAATAGGAATATCTTACTTTCTCCAGTACATTTACTGAGTAAAGATGCTTCCTTCTGCTTATTTGAATTTCTCTTTAGATTCTGAATGCAACTAGACTTCATTTTTCAGATCATGGAGGGAGCCCTGGTTTGGTTCAAAATGAAAAGGATGGAAACCAGGACATTTAATTTGTTTCACTTACTTTCAGATTTAATTAAGATTAAATCTAGTAATGCATTTCATAATTTCCTTATTGTCACATTAAACTCAGAATGATGTAATAAGTTCTGGAATCTTTAAATGTTCAGGTCTCTTTTGCAGTGACTGTATTGCAGAATCCTAGACAATAGTGACCGCCCCTCCTTTAATATTATTGTGACCCTGGCAACTATTATCTATTTAATGGTCAAAGGCTTCTACTCTCCCCACTTCCTTTAAAGCCTCCTTTATCCTGTTCTAGCATCTATAGGACAACTTATTACATGACTAGAAACAGAGACATTTGGCATCTGGAGGACACACAAGTGCTGTATAAAAGAGAGCCAGAAATTATGGGGATGAAGGCTTTTGAAGTTAACAGTGTTTCTTCCTTCTGAGATTTGAGTTTGCAGTTTCCATATTTTAAAGTTTGGTTGAAAATGAAATATTTAAAAGCACCAAAAATAATCTGGGCTTTACAAGCCAGGGTTGCATTGATGCTTGGCTGAACAATGTTGAAGTATCTGTGTGCAAAGAAAAACGTGGGGTGGATTTTAAAAAGTTTTAAAGTGAAAACCTAGTGGGGCTCTTCACCTATTTAAGAAACCCTGAAATGACAAGGGGCTGGTTTATTTTGCAGTTAGCAACTGCCTGGTCTCCCATATTTTCTGGCAATGGAAAATTTAGCCTTTTCAAGGCAGATGTGTCTAGTTTTGTTCACACACCCATGCACAGTGATATGAGTAACCTTTCACATGAAAAGTGCTCCATAGAAATTTTTAATACTGAAATTATGATGAAGCAAAAAAGGGGGTAATGTAGAGTTAAACAACAATTTTTAACACTTTCTCAGAGGAAAGCAATGATGGAGCTGATGAATCGTGCATGACAAGAAATTCTGAAGTAGGAGGCCATGGCAGAAAAGCCCATCTGAAGTTTTCTCAGTTTCTGTCAGAATGATGAAAGTAGTGGGAGGGCCCCATGCTTCAGCTTCCTGCCTTTTGAACACGTGACATTGTGACATTGTGACACTGCCTCTGCCTTCCCTCTGGGCACTGTTTGAAGAACACATTGTTAGAACAAAAGTGAACAGATGTCAATCTTGTGAGACCCATTTATAGAAAATATGAGAACAGGAGAATGGTGTCAAATACATGCACTTTGTTCAAACCAACCAACCTTCATGTATGGAATGGAGCTGAGAGCATGCACTCTGCCCTGGAGTTGTGCAAAAAGTTTTATAGTTCCTTTCTGAATCAACCCATTCTGACTACTACATGTTGGGATCTAATAGAACAAAGTGTTTCAAATTGTAATGTTTCAACCATGTGTTGCACACTTCTGCTCTGCACTTACCCCTTGAATCATTGTCCATCCTATGGGTGAAGAAGGTTCTATCAATAAACTCAATCACATTATTCAAAGTAGAGAAGAAACCTGGGGTCAAAAAATTACACTTGTTTGGACTTATTTATATGTTGCTTTAAAAATTTGTTAGGGTTGCTTGAAAGGACTGACCAGATGAAATGTTCCAGGATCTCTCTCTATTCTCTCCAATGGAAATTTGTCCTGATTGCAAAAATGCAGCACAAAATGTGATCATGTGTAATACAGTTCAGGTGACATAAACATGAAATTCTTCAATTCTCTACTACAGTGAGAACAGGTAATGGAGAGGTATCTTCACTTTCCTCAGAATATGACCCATTCATCAGGAATAGAATAGAATAGAATAGAATAGAATAGAATAGAATAGAATAGAATAGAATAGAATTTCTATAACAGAGTTGGAAGGGATCTTGGAGGTCTGCTAGTCCAACCCCCTGCCCAGGCAGGAAACCCTACACCACTTTAGACAAATGGTTATTCAATCCCTTCTTTAAAATTTCCAGTGTTGGAGCATTCACAACTTCTGCAGGTAAGTAGTTCCACTGATTAATTGTTCTCACTGTCAGGAAATTTCTCCTTAGTTCTAAGTTGCTTCTCTTCTTGATTAGTTTCCACCCATTGCTTCTTGTCCTACCCTCAGGTGCTTTGGAGAATAGCTTGACTCCCTCTTCTTTTCTGTTCTGATTTCAGCTCAATTTTAATGTATATTTATATAAATGGTGATAATTATGTGGCAATGAAAGAGGCAAATTAACGAAAGCCGTCTAATTCAAAGTGCATTTCTGTCATGCTGAACATGAGATGTAGCGTACAAGGTGCCAACCCTGTTTTAAGCATGGTTATACAGTGTATGCTTAATCCCCATGACAGCCCAATTAGTTTTCTAAGCCTCATGATTTCTCCATGTCTGTTGGACCACAAACTGCCTTTTCCTTCTGGTGATGAGCAGATTAAGTTTGTTGTTGAAATTCCCCCCAAATTTTAACTATGGAATTACTTCACCACTTTGGCTGTAGAATGGATTGTATTTTTTTTTCCAAGATGGGAAATTACAGACAATATACTGTACATGAGAACTTCTTTTCTCTCTTGTAATTGAACTGATTGAAAACCCAAAATGTCACTATTTAAAATGGAAATTAAAACTGTTACATCAAATGGGGTAAAATATAGTCAGTCATATACCATGGGAAACCAAGTGAAGTAAAAATATTTTATCTGTCCAACTACTGAAACTGCCATCTACCTGAGAGCAGTTTCCATATTACCTTGATGAGGGCAACATTTGGTCTTCTAAAGGTGGTCACAAGCAGAAAACATACCATAAGAATCATGAAAATAATCACTAGAATTTTAAAAACGTAGCAAAGAAGCAAGTGAGAAAGCAATGAAACACAGGGTGAACAAAACAATAAATGGACAATATCACATCAAAATTCATGTGGCCTTAACTAACAAATTTCTAATTTCTTGAACTACCTAGGAAAGGAGTCAAGAAAAAGAAAGTCGATTCAGGGTGGGGAGATTGGGGACTGAATGGATTTCTAGAATATTGTTAGGTTTATTATTGCTTGGAAATCTCTCTTTTGCATTGTCTCAATATTGTCCTTCAGCAAAGCTGAAAAGGTTCAAGCTGTATAGGGAGCTATTTTCTCTCATCAAGGACTTGTATTGTGCTGTTGAAAGGAAAGGAAAGAAAAGAAAAGGAAAGGAAAGGAAAGATTCACCTGGGAAATAATGGCAGCCTTTCTTTATCAGGTGCAGCATTAATGGATTTCAGAGCTTCATTCAATTTTGCCATCTGCTCTGAATTTCAAGGAATGTAACAGAATTATGTACTAATTATGAGCATGTTATCACCAAAATGTATAAACTTTTGTTGAAATATGAGAAGAAGATATGAAATAATGTGTGAACTTTGGTAATAATATCCAAATGGAACATGGGAAAAAATTTGGTTGATACATTATGTTCTGGTCTTAAGAGACTTTTTGTAAAATAATCATTGGTATTTGTCACCAGAGAAATTGTCTAGAAAATATAAATGTGCTTCAACTCTTTGCTGGAAATGTGAAAAACATAAAAAGGTATTTTATCATATTTGGCAGACCTGTAAAGAAGCCAAACATTTTTGTATTAAAAAATGGAAAAGTTTGACATTACCCACAATGAAGGAAGGGTTAGTGAACATGATGAAGGTTGCAGAGATGACTATATTAACTTCCTTCATCAGAGAAAAGACAATATCTATATTTATGATTGACTGGAAACGCCTTATAGCCTTTCTGCATGAAAAATTAAAAAATGACTTATGACTTGTGGTTTGATGATTAGGAAAAATGGATAGTATAAAAAATGAACTTTTTTGTAAGCATAGAGTAAGAGATAATTTTGTAATCATACTTATATTTGCTCCAGAGGAAATTGAAGCATCTTCTTTCTATAATATTTTGTCCAAAAGGGTCTCTTGCTTTTTCTAGGGGGTCCAGAGGGACAGTTGGAAACAGATTTCATTTTTATGGTGCTTTGCTTTACCATAAAAAGGTAAAGGAGTCCCTATGGATTTTACTCCACTAGTTGTTGCCAACTATATTGGCTGGTGCTCATCTCCACTTTAAGGCCATTGAGCCAGCACTGTCCAAAGATGTTTCCATGGTCGTGTGGCCAGCATGATGTTGCCAGGCACTGTTATCTTCCCACCAAAGTGATATATATTTACCTAGCCACATTTGCATGCTTTTGAGCTGCTAAGTTGGATGGGGCTGGGGCATGAATGGAAGCTCACCCTGTTGCACCACACTTGGGTCTCAAACCTGGGTTGTTAGCTTTATAGCCCAAAGCCCAATATTTTAACTGCTGAGCCACAGTGCCCCCCTTGCTTTACAGTATGCTATTTAATTTGGAGAAAGGCTCATAGGTGGAGTGTGGCGCATCTACACTTTCTAAAAGCAATCAAAAGTTGTGTATGAAAGACCTCTCTTTCCTTGTGTAGTCATCTCTCTAGTGGTCTACATCTTCCCTGGCTTAAAATGCTTCAATGAACTGTCAGGAGAATTTCTTCTAATCAGGTCCTACAATAGAGGAGGTGTTGTTCCAGAAAAGAAAATCCTGTCATTAAAGAAATATTGGGAAAAAATGTCCACCCTATTTTTCTGCTTCAAATTTAGGAAAAATCTCAAAAGGCATTTGCACCCACATTCTATGCCTTCAATTTTGGTTCTTTAATTTAAAAAAAATCAGATGAATCAAGGAGTGAAAGTCAAGGAATCAGTGGGTACCTTGGATCACAGTGGCTCATGTGGTTAGGACAATGGGTCGAAGGTTAGCAAGCCAACGTTTGAGACCCAGGTGCTGCTGCGTGGTTGGTGACCTCCAGTCATTTGCTCCAGCTCCTTAACAGGACATGAAAGGAGCTCCCAATGAGGCATCCCCTGGGCAACAATGATGTCACCGCTAATCCTTTCAACTCGGAAGCACATTAAAAGGTGCTTCTGACATGAACTGGATGGAACGGGGGAATGGGTACCTTGAAGTTGATGGAAATATACATACTAGAGACTTTGTACAGAGAAGTAAAAAAATAAATCAGATAAGTGTTACAGGCTTTTGCTTATGCCTACTCATTTCCATAGATCACTAAGGACTGCTGTCTTATTTTGTGATATGAACATTTTACTCCTTCTGATTCTTCAGAGTCAAAGAACATCAGAGCCAGTTTCTTAGTAATGATCTTCTGTTTGCATAATCTGACAATGAAAATCTATATCTTTGTTCACAACATTTGGTGAATTCATAAGCCAGATCAATATCTGTCTAATGGTGATTTCATCTCTTTGGATCAATTTCAGGCTAATTCTTGGAATACAGATTGATGTTTGCATTGTGAAATCCTTAAGACCCCTGTCATCTTAGGTAGCCAAGTATGGAATATAGAACAGATTAATGGAAGAGGCAGCAACACTGACTGCCAAGCAAATAATATATGAAGAAAAAATAGTGTGAAATTTTAGATCAAAATACAGGGAACTGTTGAACACAAAAAGGACAGAGTGAGCCGGGGGCAAGGAAAGTTCAATTTCTTTAGCATCTCTTTTCAGCTGTCACTCAAAAAGGCATCTGCTAGGCTTATTGGGTGACAAATTTAAAAATCACACTGTACTTAGAGAAAATGTCATTGTTGAGACAATAGGGCTTCATCCTATTTCCAAAGAAAAAGCCTTATGAACTCTCTGATTGCAGACATGCACAGGTTTATGCAGTAGTGTTATGTACCTGTCTGGGAATATATCTGAGTAAAATTTGCTCCTCCCCACCCCAAAAAAAATAAAATGATATTGAAATTAATGGGACTTAGCAAATAAAGCATTTGATTGCATTTTGTTTTCCAAAATTGTAACTAAGAGAAAGAGAAAAAGAGGGAGGGACGGAGGGAGGGAGGGAGGGAAAGAATGTGGTTTTACCACATTAGAATTTAGGTGTAGTATACAATCATGCCTTTTCACAGCATACAACTTCTCTGAACAAACTGCTTACATGAAGATTATAGCTCTAAAATGGTGGCAACAGAGCACTGTATGCAAAAATAAATATTTTGCATAAACCTTCAAGGACACAGCTAACATTTCTTTGCCCAGGAGCTTAACAGCCTACTTACATTATATCCCCTCCCCAAAAATTAATAAGGGAATTTAAAAATGAATTCTGTTGAATAAAACAAGTATAATTCCATTCCTCACCAAGATTTGAAAGAAAGTAAGAGGGTTTTTTTCCCTCCATAATATATTTTGGAGCTGAGTGCTTTCACAGGTATCTGGCACATTTGGAATACTGAATAACTTTACAAAATTTTGGCCCATGCCTACTTTTAATATAGAAGAGGAAAAGCTCAACGTTACTTGCATGAATATATCTGCATGCATGCTAGACTGTTCCATTCATCTCTGAGAATTACAGTAATTTCTGCTCTTCCAAAATATAGTCCTTTAAAGCCATTGATAACATATTTTCAGCTGAACAGACCACTTTCCAACCTGAAAAGAAAGATTAAGAATTTTGATGGATATTTTAATACAGATGGTTGTTGGCAAAGGAAGGCAGTTCTGTAGTCTTATTAAGAGAAACTCCAAGTCATTATGTCCTATTGCCCCCCCCCCATAATATCATTCCTTTCCTTGCTGACTTTCCATTTTAATTGCAATAGTCTGACACACCACATTTTTATTCTGCTGAAAATAACAAGGTAACTTTTCTTTTTTTAAAAAAAACATTTCATTTGATTACTTCTACGTTCATGAATCAGTCAATTACTAGTGTTATAAAGGTTACAGATTAACTACCATCTATATAGCCAGCATAAATCAAAGCTTCCTATACATGGCTAGGTTAAGATACTGCAGTTCTGGAGTCTTCTGACAATGCTAGTTGAATGCCTTGATCATTACTGTTGTCAAATTACTTTAATAATGGGAAAAAGGGCATTCTATATTCCCACATTGCCTTTCCACTGCCTGTGTGCATGCATTGGGGGGGGGACGCATGCATGGGGGTGCTCATATTGCATTTTGGGGCCTTGCACAGCACCCCCATTCCATTTTGGCTTCCATGTTGGTGCAGGAGGCCTTCCAGGTATGGGGGGCATGCGCGGCACTCCTGCTCCCTGTTTTGGCTTCCATGTTGGTGCAGGAGGCCTTTCAGGCACAAAATGGGGTGCAGGGGGTTGCACGCACATGCATGGGGGAAGCGTGGGGGTTGCATGAGCATTGCATTATGGGTGCTCTCTTTTGTGCACTATGGCGCGTGCTTTCGGCACACGACAACAAAAAGTTTAGTCATCACTGCTCTAGGGTATTCTATAGTGCAGTGTTTCTCAACCTCACCAACTTTAAGATATGGGGACTTCCACTTACAGAATTCTTCTAGATCAAGTAGACATGTAATTCCCAGAGTACCAGGGTTCTCTTTTTTGATATCTTTAATACATACCTTCTCTCTTTTAATTGGAGGTATAATCATCCAGTTAAATTCAGCAGATGGCAGCACCTCGCCAACCTTAGCTATCCCCAAAGTAAGTGATCTGTCCCCGTCCCCGTCCACACACACACACAAACACAGCCAGCCGAGGGTTAAGAAAGTACTTGGCACGCACACAGGTCGTTATCTCAAACTTGGCAGCAATATAATCACTGTCTGCCAAGAGCTTTTACTACAACAGATAACACAAAATTACATACGCATTGCAAATAGTCCAGCAAAACAATATCCCTTTCGGCAGCTTCAGACATTGTTCAAGTGACTAGCCAAAGTTAGTTTTTGTTCATCACAGAGTTTTACCAGCCACCACCCTCTCTTATATAGTCTCTGGGGTGTGGTCCAGTGACTCAGTTCTAATCCCTAGCACGCCTCCTTAACTGCTGCAACCGTTTATCATGCCTTCGTTGGCGTGCATCCAGGAATGACGGCTCTCCTTTGCTCTCATCCGAGACACCTGGCTCCTGGCTAATCTCCTCTCCCTCGGCCGGCACCTGAGACAGTGCCAGAGGGGAGGGGCCTGGAGAGGGAGAGGCTGACTCCTTTTCCTCATGTTCGGAGCTTTCGTCCTCCGATGAGATAGGCTCAGAGGGCGGTGCCACAACAGTAAGTACAATCTAAGTAGAGTCAGCTTTAGGATAGTACTGAGAAATTTAAGATCAGAAGCTAGATTGGGAAATTGAAAACATTACAGAAGAAAGCAATGGCAACCCCGCTTCCATATCATGCTAAGAAAATAGCCCAGATTTGTCAAGCGTTGAACTTGACCTAAAGGTGACTTTCCTTTCATTTTAGCTTTTATTGTACTCAGTGGATCTCATTTTTGAGTCAATATCCATAGCATTATATCAGGGTTTGCACCACAACCCAATGGTATTCCTCAGACTAAAGGTCAGTCATATTTATTCTCCCTCCTAGGAAAATGCTTATGCTTTCCAGATCACACTAGAATGAATATATGAATCCCCTGCAATTTCTTTTCCATACTTGATATGCTTGAAGACTCTAAAGAGCCATTTCCTGCTGAAGTTTACATTACTGGCCTAGCTCACTTGTGGAGTAATTCAACATTACAGATCTCCCTTTACACGGCGTAGTCCTCTATTTAAAATGGTATCAGAAGTCAGTCTTCTTTTTCAGAGTGCATTCCTCTGTTTGTAGGACTATCTACTCATGTTTATTTTAAAGATGAAGAGCTATAAGGGAAGAGAGTAGCCCTTGTCCATTGATTGTTGGAACAGCAGTTAAACAGGTCTCCTAGTCATTGTTTCCTACACTATTAGGAGATTATTGCATTTTTATTTATACTTTTTTATCAGTTGGCAACACGGTTATAAATTAACATATAGAAATATAGAAAACTGATCTGTGCATCACCCTCTGTTCCTTTTTTGTGGTTATGGAGAAAGAATTATCATTTGAGAGAACCTTGTGTAGAAGGCGAGATAGAGCTGAAACGGTATCAAAAACGTTCCTGCTAAACCAGGGGTGGGCAACTATGGCCCTTTTATGACTTGTGGACTTAAACTCCCAGAATTCCTGAGCCAGCCATGTTAACTCAGGAATTCTGGAAATTGAAGTCCACATGTCATAAAAGGGCCATGGTTGCCCATCTCTGTGCTAAACCAATTCCTTTGCTGCACCAGAACTAGTATGTATCAGGACTCTCGTTTTTACTGGTATCTATTTATCTATTCCACAAGTAAAGGTACAATGGAAATTTCTATCATAAATTATTTCAATCAATATACATAGACTGTAAGAGAAGAATTTGAGGAAAGAAAAAGCCCAATTTCATCTGCTTAGGACAGCTTCCTGTAGTAAAATTTCCCAGACTGCAGTATAGAATTCATCCCCAAATCCAAAAGATTCCCTTTTCCTGCACTTTCTTTGATAAGATACATGGAATATGAATCTATAAGGCTTCACTTCCTACCATGTACTTATCTTTGGATAATATTTATTCACTTTCATTGGGCATCCAGGGAGATGGAGAGATAGTGAAGATGATGATGCAAAAATTGCTTCTTTTGTCTTACAATGTTGCGCACCAGTATGTCAGGGTAAGAATTTGCATTGTGATATTATCACACTCTTTTGTCATTTTTAAAAAAAATCTCATTTTGTTCTTGTACTTTTGACCAATAGGTTTGGATTATTGTTGATACATTTGTTTGATACATTCCCTGTTCTGTGTAGTTTCATGCTGGCTGATTATCGCAGCAGAAGTGCTGTATATAATAGAAGCTGGGATCATTCTGGACGAGACTGTCATTGCTGAGTAAAGTGGGCCCTATTTGCTCTTCCTTTCACTGCCGTAAAACTTGAGAAAGACTTATTAGTGGGAAAAAAGTCTCATTGTCAAAAATACCTGAACCTGCCTCCACCTGTAATCGAGCTATAATTCCAACTTGATACAATGTAAGAATCTTGCCTTTCATGTCTCATAAAAGGCTGTGAAATGGAACGATTCAAGGGTAGATATTGGTTATATTGAGAACCCAGCCTATTTTTTATACTCTAGCAAGATCATTACTAGAGATTGGGAGTGTTCTGTTCCTTTCAAGACTTCCCAACTGTTCTCCAAGAAACTTGTAGAATATCATGTCTCCATTGTCTGGAACATGGCATCCCCACAGAGTAGTTAATCAGAACTTCAGATCAGAGCATCTCTTTGGGCAGAATAATTTCCTCAGACTCTGAACCAACTTTGCTCCCCCAAACTAGGATTGGGGCACTCTAAGAAGTTAGGATTTATTCAGTTATTATTTCTGGAATGGTCTGTCATTGTTTCTCTTTACTTGAAGCAAACCAAACCTACACTTGAATGAAAAAGTCATGGAAAATGTAAATTTATGAATTATAAACCACTGCTTCCATGCTTGGAAGTAAAAAAACAACAACAATCTAAAAAAGTACAGTCTGCAGTGCATACACATCTCCTGCCAATTCTAGGCATTACATTATGTAATAAATAAATTGGGAAGTGTTGCAGAACAGCTTGGATATTAAGTAAAATATATAAATAGTGCAATGAGCACTAAAACAAATGTCCACATGTTTAAAAGGGAAATATATGTTTTTTTAGGGGGTAGATTCATAAATTAACAGTGCTATCAAAAGTTACCTCCATTTGGATCAACTCCATTAAACTCGGTATGTAGCATGCAAAATGGTTTGGAGAAACAAAGTTGTACAGTTGTGTTTTTATATTTTGGGATGAATTTCACTTTCAACTTGAGACCAAGTCACATATAGCCTGAAATTGGCCAGAGAAATTATATGAATCTTATGAACCAAGGCTATCATCTGGATCCAAAGCCTGAACATCTGCATTATTCTAAATGAAGAATTCACCTTCAGCACTTGTCTCTCACTGCCTTTTCTCTCTTTCAGATAAATAATGCAATTTCCTTTTGTCTTCTAAATGATATTCTTATCCTTATAGAGATGCCAGTGATTTAATACATGTCTGTAGCAAGTCCTCTGATCACCAGATGAAAGATATTTTATCAAGGCAGAGTATTATTCTAATTAAATACAAAATGGCTGAATCAGATGATTTAAAGAGTAAATACTCAGCAGGAGAAGGATGAAATAGGAGCCATTCTCAGCTAAGTCTCCCATTTCTCAGTAGGAGGTAAGAACAAAGTGCTAACAGGAGAAAGTTAAAGTGAGTCTTGTTAGACAGCTGATCTATACATTTCAAAAGCATTCCTATGAGTCAGCTAACTTACTTGACCTGAATCCTCCCTATCAAGCAAATTTAGAACAAGTTTGTTCTATTGGGCTTTTATCTAATATCTGTTGTGTTTCCAGTGATAGGAATAAGAGAGAAGGCACTTCTCTCTTGGGGCTAGATTGAAAATTCTTGTAACTACAAAAGCACTGTGTATTATATTATTCAGATTGTAGTGAAAGCTCAATTTAATAATTTAACAAATAAATTATAACAGAATGTCCATTATTTCCAATTGTCCATTAAATTGGAGAATACATTACAGCAACAATTTACATTATTTTCATGATGTTGTTATGCAAGTTATGTAGTTACTTATATGATACAAGTTTAGGCCAAATCAACATGATTGCATAGTTAATTTATTGGTCAATTGCATTGTGAAAGATGCTGCATTACGATTCTGTAAATCTAACCTTCACTGTATATAGTTAGATAGATAGATAGATAGATAGATGGATAGATATATAGATATATAGATATATAGATATATAGATATATAGATATATAGATATATAGATATATAGATATATAGATATATAGATATATGTATAATGAGTTTTTTGATTAATGTCCTGAGCAGACGGCTGGGATTCCACATCCCAGGCTTTGGTTTGGCTCCGAGTTTGAGGTCTTGCCATGTGTTCATGGCGTGTGTCAGTTTGCTTTGTGAGAGGATCGGAGGGGGGTGCAGCAGCTGGTGATGCCGTCATGGTCTGGCTTCTGGATGGTGGTATTTCGTCTATGGGATGGGTTTGGGTTTGAATCTGGTGAGGATGATTGGTGGTAGTGTCATGTGTTAGCTTAGATCCGGTGTTAACTCAGGATATCACAACACTAGAACTCAGGATGTTAACACACAGCCCATTACCCAGGACGTTAAAACACAAAAGATTAATGGGCACACATCAGGGACCTCACCCACACAGGATGTTATGAAACAGCTGACTAATCTGCAAACATCATCTCCATCAACCAATCAAGCTGTAACAACACAGGCAACCAGCCTTCTCACAGCAACAAAGCCAGCACCCCACACCGCCCCACCAGTATTTATAGAGAGACGGCTGCTCCGATCACGCTTTCCTTGCACAAGCATGAAGCCGAAGACACCAGCCTGAAGATGATGAGTGGGACCTCATTGAAACGTCGTCAAGATACTCTCAATCTTACACGGGAAAAGACCCAAATACACCAAAACATGTATACCTCTACCCATGAAAATCTATGAAAACACACACACACACACACACACACACACAAACACACATTTGTTTGTTTTCGTAGATTTTTACGGGTACAAGTATGCAAGTCTTGGCGTATTTGGTCTTTTCCCATGTAAGATTGAGAGTATCTTGGCGACATTTCGACGAGGTCCCATTCATCATCTTCAGGCTGGTGTCTTCGGCTTTGTGCCTGTGCGAGCAAAGCGTAATCGGAGATGCCGTCTCTCTATAAATACTGGTGGGGAGGTGTGAAGTGCTGGCTCTGTTGCTGTAGGCGGGTTGGTTGGCTGTGTTGTTACATCTTGATTGATTGATGGAGTTGATGTTTGCAGATTAGTCGGCTGTTTCGTAACATCCTGTGTGGGCGAGGTCCTAGCTGTGTGCCCATTAGTCTTTTGTGTTTTAACGACCTGGGTAATATGTAACAACACAGCCAACCAACCCGCCTACAGCAACAAAGCCAGCCCTTCACACCTCCCCACCAGTATTTATAGAGAGACGGCATCTCCGATTACGCTTTGCTCGCACAGGCACAAAGCCGAAGACACCAGCCTGAAGATGACGAATGGGACCTCGTCGAAATGTCGCCAAGATACTCTCAATCTTACATAGGAAAAGACCCAAATACGCATATATTTTCTGAGGTTTTCGCGGGTGTTTGTATGTAGGTCTTTGGTTATTCAGGTTTTCTCCCGCGTAAAATTGGAGGTTTCTTGGCAACGTTTCGATGAAGTCTCATTCGTCATCTTCAGGCTGGTGTCTTCAGTTTCATGCTTCTAGGAGCAATGTCACATTGCTCCTAGAAGCACGAAGCCGAAGACACCAGCCTGAAGATGACGAATGAGACTTCGTCGAAACGTTGCCAAGAAACCTCCAATTTTACGCGGGAGAAAACCCAAATAACCAAAGACCTACATACACACACACAGACACACACACAGACACAGACACACACACACACACACACACACACATGGGAGGCACATATGTTTTTTTTCCATCTCAAGTACAAAATCAAGAAGCAGATTCCAAGAAGAAATAACTATTTTCTAGTTTTGAAAGAACAGAATTTAGCCCCCAACTGCTCCAATATGAAGATCAATCTGAATGAAAGTAAATGTGATTGAAATCAATAAATTGATCACTTTTCCTACTTGTTATTTCCCATCCATCCCCCAATACTCAGAAAAATGTTGCTATTTTCATGAGATTCTCAATAAATAACCCAAAAAACCCCTTTCCCTTTGCATTGGTATAATTCAAGGATTAGATTATGCAAAGCTTTGAGCACAAGAGTGCTGCTCTTCAACAGTGTTTCAAACAAAGCATCTTCTTTGAAGGTGTTTTGCAAAGTAATGTAGCTCTCTTATTTCTTTGAGTAATGTGGCTCATGGCTTCCCTTCCATAGGGAGTCATGGAGATGACCTTGGAGAAAGAACCAGAAGCCATTAGGAAAATAGTCTGTACAGAAGAAGTACAAGTGAAGCCCGAAGGAGGCAGGAAAAGACTCAGACTGACTCCTCTGAGACTCCCTGGGGTATAAGAAGGAAGGAAGGGAGACACAGGCAGACATGCAAAATTGTGTTACTAGAGTCTGTCTCAATAAAGTGTAGATCTAGTCTTCTTGTAGAAGCCAATTCTTGATCTGGTCATCTTCACTGTCTTCCTCAGTTTCTATGCAGCCTTACCCTATGCAGTAAAAAGCAAAATATGGATTGACAAGAACTTCTTATGGGAATTACAACCAGTAATTCATATGCTGTTGATATCTAAAGAAGGGATTGGAGCTAGAGTCTAAAATCATCTAGCTCTACTACTGTTCCCAGCTCCGGCTCATATTCAGAATGATGAAGGATAAACCTATCCCTTTGTCTTGGAGCTTAATATCAAGGGGTTAGGATGCAGAATCTTGGAAAATAAGTAGGGTTGCCAGGTCTGCTTCCAAAAAATAGCGGACAAGCGGGGTGGGTGGGTGGGTGGGTTTAAGTAGTAAAAAAATAAAAAAAAATCAATTAAATTATATATTTTCTTACAAACATTTTAACACGTAATTAAAATAATCACTTCAAAACTTTATTTAAAATTCAAAACATCAAATATATTATAATAATATGTAAAATATTAAATTACATTTTAATTTCATCATAAAGCTTTTGAATAAAAAAAAGGTCCACTATTTTGTGAAAAAAAATAGTGAACATAATGTGAAAAAAGCAGACTGTCCGCTCAAATAGTGGACACCTGGCAACATTAAAAATAAGTTACCAAAAATTCTACCTTTGCGAGTGATTAAATTAAGATGAGATTTCTGGAAGTTGTTCGCAGTTTTTCTTTAGAATGCAAAACAGGAAGGCTGATATGCTTTTTTCCTGATAAACATCCATTTGCTGTTTACTGGTGATATTTCAAAATAGTCTCTTTGCTTTCTCAGCCTCCCTGAGTTCTCCTAAACTTTTGAATCTCCAGTAGCTTGTGATAGAATAGATTTCTGTTTTAGATTTTAAAGGAGGCATAGCCAGGTTTTTTTCCCATATAAATTTCTCAAATGACAAAAACAGAAATTAATTAAAAGAATTGGAAATCACACAATGAGTTTGCAGTCTGCATAGGATTTTTAACATTCAGCATTTGGCATATTGGATGACTAATAGTTGTTCTTATCACAGAATACACAACATATAAGAGGATTTAATTAAAAGACTAGGGATTAGCATGCTGTTCATTCCAATATTTCTCTATAGTTAGTCCATGGAAACCTCTTGGCATTGCACCTTAAATATATTTTTTTTAAAAAAAAAAGTAAAGGGAGGGGAAGCTTTGTGGTACTGTGTGCAAGGGATGGAGAATCAAGGAGAGTAGGCACCCAAAAGGGTACCCACTGAAAGACAAAAGGGTTGAGCTCCAAGGAGTGAAGGCTTCACAAGCAATTAAAAAAAAACAACCCTCCAATTGCCAGTCAGCATAGAACATTGCTGCACATAGCCTGGATAAAATGGCTGACCTGGGTTGTGAGGGGAAGGGCGTGGCAGGCACTGCAGCCAATCAGAGATGGAGCTGCTATTAGAATGGAACAAAGCACTGAAAATCATCTGTTCTGAAGAGATTAAAACATCTTACGTCAGAAAGCAGCAGATTTGAATCAAGCTGAACAATATGGTCCAGGTGTGCATTTGCAATGGGCTGGGAGTCAGAAGAGGATGACATCATCCATTCATAGCATTTTATATCTTCATACAGTTATGCAGAGACAGTCATGTCAGTTGTTTAGTGGAATTGTATAGCTTTGGCTTTTTTTCAGCTTCACATATTGGCTCTTCTATTTTTTCCTGCAAGCCATTGTTCATTCCTATGCTCTCTCTTCAATTGTTGTATTACACTGTCTCTTTGCCATTCTTATTTCAAAATCTCTTTCCATTTCTCATTTTCCTTTGCAATCTGACTTTCTTTCCACCTCTCTTATTTCTAAAGCTTTATCTCTTATTACTGGTTGAAATGAAAAGTGATACACATTTTTTTTTAAAAAAAGAGACTAATTTCCTCACATTTTTCTATGGTCTCATTTAATTATTTTCTTTTATTAAGGAATTAAAATGTGAATGTGTAGGTCTAATTTCATGACAGGCTATCAGAAAACTGATGAGATAGAGTTCACTCAACCAGAATTATTAAGAATATCAGAATCAGTTATTTTAGTGTGAAGAAACTGAAAACAGAATAGGAGAATTACACTAACAGCTCCATATGGTGAGCATGTCAATAAACTCTCTGGCAGATTGTATAAAGTCTTGGTTTTGTTATTGCTTTTGATGTAGTCCATTTCTGTAGTCTTTTTTTAAAATCACAACTGTAAAGATATATACAATATTTTAACTTCAAAATGCACATTTTAGAATGGAGAAGGAAGAAACCGAGCATAAAAATATAGAAATATAGAAAAAATATATTTAGAAACGTTCTTACGAACATTTTGGCATATTAGCAGATGTGATGCAGTTAATATGTTGGATTGGCAGATATCTAGGCTTGGGCCTCCTTTCAACCTCTGAAAGCCACTTGATGACTTTGGATAATTCCTCTCTCACTCCAACCAACATTGCCAGGCACATAAGAAGATGTGGACAAAATTGAGTGAGGAAACATATATGCCTACAACATTGAGTTCTTAGAGGAAAGACGGATATGAACATAATAATTAAATGCTTACATAAGTATTATAATATGTAATAAGCCATTACATACTGGCTGAAATACCCAGCTTCAGTTTGCTTTCAAAGTGGAAACCCCGTAGTTAAAAGAAACACATCATTCAGGGAAGGGAATATTATCCCTTGTGCACATACAATTTCCATCCCACTGAGAGGCTAGAAAAAACTTTCATTTTTGCCCTAAATAATGTAAATAAAAAAGCTTTAGTAATCCAGATTTAATTATACAAAGCACAAAACTTTCAAATCCATGGGAATTAAGGCTGTTTTACACTTAACAGTGGGAGCATCAGCATGTTTGGTTAGAAAATCCTATTGAAACCAATGTAGTTCTTGCCTAGAAAAAATGGATATAAGATTCTAGCTTCAGGGCCTTCTGCATTTTTATTACTCTTTTTCTTCCTTCCTGGTATTCATAATGTCTCCCAATTTAATAACTGCTGCAAATTTCATTAACATTAGCTTCTTCCAGAGGCCTAATGGAAACATTAATAAAATGGCTGTCACAGTTTTTCTGGTGATGACTGCTTGGTGCGCTCACCCATTATATAAACACTCTGTTGTTTATTACTGTTTTTTTTAAATTTGGATCCTTCTTTCCTGCCCCTTTTGTTGTGGCTATATGATATCATGAGTAATATCATGCCAACCTCAACTAATTTTAAAACCATCTAGAAGCAATCTGCTCTGGATGTGGCAAGAATGTGCTCTCCTATTTTGGCAATTTGTTAGACAGATCAGTCAGGATGCAAGAAAGCAAGCAAAGCCAAGGGAATGTAAGAAACAGAATAGCAGAAAGAAAGAGTAAGAAAAAAGTAGTGTCCCTATTATTTCTGGTTATGGCTTCTTCCAGCATTTACCACTGGCATACTGAACTAACTCATACCAGACTGACTGATTGATTAGATTTTTATCCCATCTTTTGTTCAAGATAGCAAAGTGGTCTTTGCAGCATTCCTGTCACTATCTGTTTCCAAAATAACTCTGTAAGGTAGTCTGGTCTGAGAAAATGGGGATTGACCTATAGCCACCCCTGAGCTTCAGGTAATTGGGATGGAATGCAGCCAGGATCTCTCCACTTCTTGTCCAATTCCTTCATCACTACACAAGCATGGTATATAGTGGTGGGTTTCTACCAGTTCAGGCAAACCATTAGCTCCGACTTTCAGCTGTGAGAGAACCGGTTCTCTCATTCTTTAAAGTGGGCCTGCCCACCCGCCCCTGCATTATACTCACCTATATTTTTGCTTCCGCAGCCCAGTTGATCGGGGCGGCAGAGTGGATTGCTGTTCCTCAGCTGTTTTCCTTGCTCTCAGCAATGCGGAAGTTCAATTTTCTGCAAACTGCATATGTACAAAGTGCGCGCTCAGTGAACAGGTTTTTAAACTGGTGGGATCCCAACCCTGGTGGTATACCTTACCTAATAGAGTATTCTGAGATTTACTGCTTAAGAGTTGCTTAAAGGTGCCACTTGAAAGTACTAGAAGAATCCTGCCTGTCCATCTATTTGTTAGTGTAGCTTTCATAAAGCAAAGAGCTGTGAACAGATTCAGTTCAAAAATTTGATTTGTGATTGATTTGATCACATTTTTGAATCATATCTCTTCTATGAATTGGATCAATTACTCTGAATCATAAAATCAAATCTGATGTCACAGAATGATTAGATTTGAATCTTACTGGAGATGATTCAGACACCTAATATACCTCATTTGATAATTCAGACAAAGCTGCTGTTAAAGGCACAGCAGCAATAGGTGGTTTAAATCTCAGCAGACGCCTAGAACTGAAATTAAAGTTATAATTTTCCCTAATTCTCTCTATTTTTACCAGGCTTTACTAATTAAAAGCATATTCCATTAAGGTATATGTCATGATGTAGCAAAAATGATGAATTATTTTTGATAAGGAACAAAAATATTTGTTCAGTGGAAATTTCATTAAGTTTGTTTGTAGCAAAACCCTTGGGCTTTGTTTTCTTAGTACTAAAGGTATTGATTCTTCCATTCTACATAAAATGTTATGTTTTATTTAAATGCAGATTTGGTTAAGCTCACACATTTTCTCCCAAATTTCCATATACCTAAAAAAAATGCATCACAAGGTTAGGAAAACTGTAATATAAGATTCAGGTCTGGTACTTAAAGAGGTGTCTGAGTCCTATGTGAGAAAAAGCAATTAGAACAGCAAAATGAGGAACTGCACTCAGAATCTTTGCTGCAGAAGGACAAGCCCACTTTGATGAAAAGCTTTTTGAAATATTACAAAACTGCGTGTTCGCTGATAGCTAAAATGACACCTTCAAAAAGTATTATGATCAGGCATTTGCAGTCATCTCATCAATCACTTTAGTAGCTATAGTAACAGTCAGTTATTTATGCTCTTCATACTCAAAACCTAAGCTCAATGTTCAGAAAAACTCAGTTTGCATACAATAAGACAATGCACAAAAAAGAGAGAAAGAGAGAAAGGGGAGGGTGGGTGGCACTAATACAGTGGAAAATTATCCCTAAGCCTATTTATTGAATATATGTGAATCATAAAACTGAAGGAAGTTTTGTAAGCCATCTAGCTCAACATTTTGATTGATCCAGGAGGACCACAACCAGGCATGTAAAAACAGTGGCTGAAATGGGATTGGGGAGGCCTATATATACTAAGAATTAAGGATCAGGTTGCTTTTAGAACATGGTCAACCCATAAGTTCATCATTTCAACAGAACCAAGGTCCCTAAGACTTTAACACAAAGATCACCTCTTCATTTCTTCCCAAGTATTTCTTTTCCAGAAACCTAATTCAGGAGATAAAAAAAAGCTAATTATAGTTCTTACTATCCAGAAGAAATTATATGTTTACTAATTACTACAGATACCTTGAGATCTATCAAAGAATCATAATTCATCCCTGATTAATGTCTGGATTGCAGAGATCTGCATCTAATGGTCATCTTGATTTATGCAGTCCCAATATGATATGCCTAAATCTATCATATATCCGTGCTAATACTAACATCAACATTATTTTGCCTATGTAATCCTTTTTGGGTAGTCACCTTTTAAGTATCCTTAAAAAGGTAATTCCAATTTCCTTGGAGGCTCTATTTTATTTAGTAAGAAACCTATCATCTCATCTGGTGATCTAATTACTTATTCTCTACCTATTTACCTTTACATCCTGATAATTATAAATCCTAGATACCCAAATTCTAGCATTCAAGCTATTTCATTTCTTCTCATGGCAAACAGTACCAGCTTTTTGAAACTTTATTCATTTTCCCAACTTTATTACAACACGCTTGGACAACACATGCATGAAACTCTTCTGGTGCTATTTGAACTCCAGTTTTAGATGGTGAAGAAACCATAATTCAGTTTGATCCAACCATTCAATTTGAAGACAAAAGAAGATAATTTGAGATTCTATTATGAGTTGCAGCTTCTATATTGTTGTTTACAAAGTGAGATATAAATAGTAAGGATGGTAGACCTTTAGAGACCTAGCTCTCCATTTATGCAATATATGCTATGTATAACACCTGAAACACTCTTAAGAAAACAAGGAAAGAACAACAGACATTTTGTCCAACAAAATCATATAGAGAGGTTTGCTGAATCAATACAGAAAGTTTCCTAGACATTTTTCAAATTTCAAATCTTTATTGTCAGTGCACAACATACATACAATGAGATTGGTTGAGTTCCCTCAGTGCAGCCTAACCCCCACCCCCCACAACACAATACAACTCACAGTGAAGACAGAAAATCCCTAACTCAATAAATCATATTAACACCCAGTCCTATTGCACCAGTGTGAACATGTTACACGTTGCCTGCAAGTCCATTGTACTATGTAGTTATGATGTTATTTCACATTCAGGAGTCTGACAGCCCATGGATAACAACTGTTCTTCAGCCTGTTTGTGCGGCTGGCTATGATTCTACATCTCCTTCCCAATGGTAGGAGGGTAAAGAAGTGGTGACCAGGGTGAGAGTCATCCCTAAGAATTTTCCTCATTCTTCTAAGGCAGTGATCCCTAGCGATCTCATCTAGTGGTATCAGGGGACAGCCTACAATGTTATGTGCTGTGCTCACCACCCTCTGAAATGTTTTTCTATCCGCGGCTGTCAAATTGGCATGCCATACTGTGATGCAATAAGTGAGGATGCTTTCTATTGTGGACTGGTAAAAGGAGGTCATCAGTTGTTGTTCCACCCTGTTTTTACGCAAGACCCTAAGGAAACAGAGTCTCCTTCCTGGCCACCTGGATCATGTTGTTTTTCCAGATTTTTTAAAAGATCACATTCCAGTTCCCAGTAAATTATTTTTCCATCTGCATTTCTGCTATGACATTGAAAATAGGTAGTTGATTTAACTTTTTGTGGTGATTAATATCCTTTGGGGGGGGAGATGGGGTTGCCAGGTGGGTTGGCATTGTTACTTAGCAAGTTTGGCTACTCCTGAGAAAGATCTCTTGATCATTGATTTCTGGATGTTCAGTATGATCTAAGCTTTCTGAGATGAGGTTTGCTGCAATCTGTTGGTTAGCAATTGGTTTTTCTGAGAGGGCTTCATTGTAGACTGGTGCCAGACTGGCTGATAGGCTGGAAGTAAGTATCTTCCTATCTAAAGAAGGGCTCACAAATGGTCATATGGGCTATCACCAGCAAACAGGTGCAGCAGGCTGGAAGATGTGGGCTGGCATAGTGAGATAAAGCACCATTCTGAATTCAGAAGCTGTTTCAGGGGAAGCAGGCAAAATAAGAAGGCTGGCACAGAACCTTGTTATATTGTTGTGATCAACAGACTAGGAAGTATGTCTTTATATAATGGCCGTAGACAGAAAGAGAAGCAGGCTGATAGAGCCAAGGGTAGTCTGGCAGGGAAACGGGCAGGGAAGGAGAAGCAGGCTGGCAGAGGCAATTTTGTTTGTGCAGCAGGAAACCTGAAGCAGGCTGCCACAGGAGGAGTTTGAACCTATCAGACAGATCTGACCCTAAAGTTTGATCCAAAAGTGCCTGCTGGTCATTGGAAGCAGAACTATCTGCCGATTATAATGGTAGAAGTAGCACAGAAAATGTAACATTTCATTGGCACAAGGAAAACAGTGTTTAGTCTTATAGCCTTTTAAAAGAAGATGAAAAATGAAAAAATGAAAAGAGCACAATTCAATATTAACCTTATCCACTCTACCTCCATTTGCATATGTGTGTGTGTTTGTGTGTGTGTACCATCTTTTTTAATAATATCCATTTCAAGCTAAGAAAAAAGAATACTGCCTAGTAATTATTTTTTTTAAAAAATGGTTCTTATTTGGTGATAAGCCCCATTCGGCACAGAGAAGGAAAGTGCCTATCAATCAAAGTTGAGAGACTATACTGGTGGGGTAATGCTGGCAGACTGGAAGGTGAGCAGAGGCAAGCTGGCAGAGTAAGATAAAATATAAAAAGTTGAAAGACTGAATGAAGCAGAGAAAAAGTGATAATCATAATCACCATCAACCCATTTTTAAGAACAGTAAATATTCAGAAAGTGACATAAGTAGTCTATAAGTCTGGTAACTGTTTTCTTACTGCTAAGAGACTTAACCTTACAATTACCATGCTGAAAGTAAAAGTAAAATTTGACCAAAGAATCCATTCTAGTCTAGTCAGCCTTGCACTGACATGCAATGTGCTGAAAACTGAGTTGAATTGCCAATTGTGTGGATAAGAGTGACACAGACATTAGACCAGAGAGAGCTGCTAAGAGACTTTGTGCTTGGCTTGTTGGGAGTTGACCTCTTCATCATCACCTACTACTGTTATTGAATATCCTAACCAGATTATCTTTCTGATACATCAGAGAGAGTGTGATATTGCTTTTTTCCCATATACTCCTCTCAGATGACTTCTGGTCTTAATGAACAATAGCTCCAAATATCTTCTGATCATATTCTTCACCTGCTTCATATTAGCCTGCACTGACAATTGAATACAACTAAGCATGCGAGCAAAGCATTAGATGCACATGGATAACCCATTCTTCCTTAGTGTTAAAGTGGGGCTGAACGTTTGCTACTGTTCAAGCCAGCCCTCCTTCATATGGAATATAACCGACTTCCGGTTTGCTGCTGGCCGCCGCCAGACGTTCCTTTGGGATCGTCAGCTTCCATTGCCTGTCAGAGCCGCCTTCACAGCGGAATGGCGGCTCGAAAAAACTCCGTTTCCAAGAGGAAACGGAGATAGAGCCGGCAGGGGTGGGTAGAACTCTCTGCAGAGTCCCAAAAGTTTTTTTTTTACTTTTGGGACGGAGCGGATGAGAAGCCCCATATCCCCTGCCGCTGCTCCGGGCTTTGGGAGACCTCTGCTTATGCAGAGCCAGGCGTCAAGAGCAAGCCTGCGAATTTAACAGAATAATCAAAGAAAAGGTGAGCTGGACCCTTAATACTGAATCGCAAGTATTTTACCCTTTAAAAAACTATTTAAGAGAAAAGATGAGAGGAAAGGGGGAAAAAGAGTCTTTTAAAATGGCGTCTGCCGTGGCTGGAGAAGGGCTGAAAGCTGCGGCTTGAAGAGAGGCTGAAAGGGAAAGTCCTTCCGTTTTCTATTACAAAGTAGCGGAATGAATACTTTTGGCCGTAATTGAGGCAAAACCTCACTCCCACTCTTGCTTTTTTTTTTCTTTTTTTTTCTTGGGGATCTGATATTGATCTTGGTTGGAAACAAGCTTTTTTTTTTTCTCTCTTTTCCACTAAATCTTGTCTGTGTGGGAAATGGCACCGGGACTCACACAGCTAGACAAACAGGGGGGGGGAATCTCCCCCATTAATAAATTACACCAACAAGTTTTAACTCTCCAGTGTCAGAAACCTGATTTTAATATAATAGAATTTATTCTTGAAGAGATTGTAAGAAGGGATGAGATTGTGAACCAGCAACTCGAAAAATTTAAGCAGGAAATTAAAGAAATTGGTGAACTGGTGAAATCAAAGTTTGACTTTTTGAATCGAAAGATTTTAAAAACAGCTAATGGTTTATCAGACTTTCTGATTCGGGTGGATGCAAAGACTAAATTATTAGAGTCTAAAATGAAGGAAACTGAGGAGAATTTGGATGACATGATTCAAAAAATTAAAAAGGATTTGGTAAACATTCAGGATAATAGCTCAGAAGACAAACCTAAAATGGAGGTTGACCAAAAGACTGGTAATGAAGAAAATGTGCAACAGAGGATTGAAAGAGAAGTTTTAATGATTCAATATAATTTTACAGAATATGCAATTAGACTGAGAGGTTTGCAGGAAAATAATAGAGATGATTTAAGGAAAATATCTTCTGAAATTCTGGCTGGGATTTTAAAGGTTCAACCTGATGAAGTGTATTGCAGGATTGATAGAATTTACAGAATAAACTCCTGGTTGGCAAAGCAAAGGCAATTGCCTAGAGATGTGGTGATCTATTTTACAGATAAAGAAATTAGGAATAATATTGTGCAGAACTCTTTTAATTCTACTTTGCAATTTCATGGAAGAAAGATTTGGATTTTTAAGGAGCTCCCGACTAAAATGTTAATGGAGAGGAAGAAATTTGGCTTTCTAGTGACTCAGTTAAAAAAAAGAAATATCCTATTTAGGTGGAATGCCCCAGTTGGTTTAATATTGAGACACCAAGGAGTAAGATATCAACTGAACACTGTTGAAAAAGCGGAAGAATTTTATCAAAAAATTTTAAAAATGAATTTAACATCTTTAGGCATAATACAGGATAAGCAAAAGGAGTTGGAAACAAAAAGAAAATACCAAATTACAGAGGCTGTGGTGGATAAGTTGTCTTTGGACTCTCTGGATACCCCAGCTGGATTGTCTATAAATAAGAGAGCAGTGTCATCCGACTCCAATGTGATGAACCATCAAGTCACAGACAAGTGCGCAAATCAACCAGTTGATATACAAGTGATGGAGAAGAAAGATGAGATGATAAAACTAACCCAACAAGACCAACTCACAAAGCAAAATGAAAATCGATCAGCCGATACACAATTGGTAGGCACGAAACGAGGATGGAAATTCAACCCGCAAAAGAAAAAGAAAAGAAATAGATCTCATAGAAACAGCAATTTCTAAACCAAGCAACAGTGAAGCCAGGGACTTTAAAAAATGAATGAACATCTGAAAAGATAGTGGAGGCGAACAATTGTTTAATACTATCCCGAGGATTGTGGCAGATCTCTGTAATGCCGTGATTTTGGGATGTGAAAAGAGCCTTACCTTGTTGGATTTGAATTATCTACTCTGGATTTCTTTTACTGGTGAATATATTATGATTATTTTGAGTTACAAGGCAAGAGAGTTACGCTGGGGCATGCAGAAGATCTGGTTGTTACCCATTAGGATGATGGGAATCAACAATCCTGATGAATACCACAACTATAACTATATGGATATAATTATAATGTCACTCGGGTGGTTGTTTTTACTTTTATATATATACGAGGATATCTACTACTGATGGGGGCAGAAGATGATTGAAGATTTTGAACAAACTGTTGCACCAGCATGTTATTTTACCCTATTATGGGTGATGGATTCAACGATCCAGTGGAAAGACATCAAAGAAGATATTATATGGATTATAAATTTAAAGTTATTGTCTTTTTTTTTTTAATAAAATGGAATGCATATATAGATATGTGTATATTTTAGTAAAGTGGGCAGTGGGTTATATTTAGAATTGTATTGCATGATTTTGTAGGAATTGAAGGGTTGAAATAGGTTAGTTTACTGATTGATTAGTCTAAGAAAAAGGATCCTTAAGTCATATATTTAGGGGAGTGGAGGAATTGGATAGAACTGAATAAACGTTAAATTTGGATGTAGGGAGAAGGCTGCTTTAAAATGTTATATTAATATATATAAAAGATTAAATGTTAAATTGTAATAATACACTATAAGTTTAGGGGAGGAGAAAAAGGGCAGATTATCGTAAAAATGGGAGTTATAAGAATAATATGCTAAGGGTCAGTATTCTGAGGAGGGAGTAAGGGAAAGGGAAGATACTATGTATGTAATTAGTTATGAAATAGCCTATTGTTGTGAAGAAGTCACGGGGGGGATGGGTGGTGAGGGGGGGTTAGGGAAGAGGGGGGGGGGGAAAGGGGGAAAAACTTGTATTTGAAAACTTTTTCATATGGAATGTAACCATTACCACAGTATGCAAGTGGCCATTCAGTCCATTTTTTAAAAAGACTTTTTTAAATCCCACCTTTATCACTTTTATAAATAACTCAAGCATACCTAATATTCCTTCCTTCCTCCTATTTCTACAACAATCCTGTAAGGGTGAGATGAGATGAGTGAAAGAGACTAGCCCAAAATCACCCAGCCATGTTTCATGCCTAAAGTGGGACTAGAACTGACAGTCTCTTGGTTTCTAGCCTGATGCTTAACTGGCTTTCTTTAGTTTTCAGAACCCTTTTCGATCAGTCTCCTATGGCCAAAAGATATACATGGCCTTAATCTGTTGCTCCAAAGGGCAAAAGGATTTTGGATAACCTTGTTGCTTACACAACTACATCAGTGGTCCATGCATGGAAATTAGCACCATTCTTTGGCTAAAGGCTAAAGTATGCTATGATGGGGAGCTACTAGCTCTTTGGATGACAAAATCCTTCATGCTTCAGAAACTGAAAGATTACTTATGTAATGTCAGCATTTTACCTCTTTTCCCTTTTGCCCTTTAGATCCCCAATACTGAAAAAATCCTCTGCCTTGCCTGCCTCATCCTCCAAAATGGAAGAATTGGACTTGGAGCTCTTTGTCTTTTCAGAGATGCTGCCTTCCCACTTCCATACAAAAATGTTTTGATTACTTACTGGATGTTTCTTCCTGCTCCTGTGCCATTGATATACATAGCTACCCTCCTTCTCCTGCTCCTTTTTGGGAGATAGCCAGTTTCATGAAAGAGAAATAGAGTCAGAATTAGTTTTTTAAAAAAAGTGGGGGGAGGAGAATGTTAACTTTTTTGTTTAACTTTCAGTACTTACTTGGTAAACAGTGGTAGAGGCAACAAAATAAAACACTGCTCAAAGCATAAATAGCTTCTTGGAGAACCCCCAATAGAAAAACATTCAAACAAAGATAAGATACTGAGCAAACCTCAAGATGATTCTATCTGTTCCAATGTAAAAGTAACTCTGATACAAACGGATGTCAGTTTGTATAAAACACAACAGGATAGAATTCTCACAGAGATAATAACCACCAGGGACAAAAGATTAGACTTAACAACCTAGACAGGAAATAAACTATGTTTAACACAGTTCTTCACTAAAGTTTTCCTGTTTGTCTAGAAAATAGGCTATCCATGGAAAACAGACGAGAATTCCTGCAAATTCCAGCTTTAATCAGAACTTGGAGGCAAATCTCAGCTCTCCTTTTCTCTCCTGCTCTTCAACCTCGACAAGCTCCTTTTCTCCAGATTTTTGGAAAAGACAAAACTGCCTACAGATTTCAAATACAACAATCTTTTCCTCTCTAGCAAGAAGGGAGGGGATTGGATAATCTTAATAATAATGAAGCAATAGAAATAAGAACATCAAATATTTGCTGGCTGGAAATGATCTAAAAGTTGACCCACACTTTGTCAAGGACCTAGGAGTACTCACTTCAAAAGATCTATGTCCCAGAGCTCACTGTAACATCATTGCAAAAAAGGCATTAAGAGTTATCAATCTTATTTTACGAAGTTTTCTCTCTCTGGTAACGCTATACTTCAAACTAGGGCATATAAAATCTTTGCCAGACCTATACTTGAAAACTGTTCACCTGCCTGGAACCCTCACTGTATTTCAGACATCAATACATTAGAGAGAGTCCAGAGATATTTTACTAGAAGAGTACTCAAATCTTCTGCTCGAAATAAAATTCCCTATCCCACCAGGCTTGAAATTTTAGGTCTGGATAGCCTCGAACTACGTCATCTACATTCCGACCTATGCTTAGTTCATAAGATTATTTACCAAAACATCCTACCTGTAAATGATTACTTTAATTTCAACTGTAATAACACAAGGGCTATCAATAAATTCAAACTCAATGTAATTCACTCTAATCTTTTTTTTTATTATTGAAAAAGTTTTTCAAATACAGATTTTTCCCCCTTTTCCCTCCCTCCTCCCTAACCCCCCCTCCCCCTCCCCTCCCCCCATGGCTTCTCCAAAATAAAATCCAAATTGATATCAGATTATATAATACTTTACCATCCTTTTACACCCCCCCCATATGCTAACCATTCCTTTCTAACATTATTATTATATCCCCCCTATACTATACATTTCAAAGCAACATTCAGCTATAAAATTATATAATAAATCCTAATTTGGCATTTATTCAACTCATAATCTACCCATTTCCTCCACCCCCATACATATATCTCTTAATTCAAATCTTTTACGTATATTAATATCTGAACATAACATCCCTTTTCCTAAACTAAACAATCAGTAACCTAACCTATCTCCACCCATTTTCCTACAGGTCTACCATACATAATATTTTTAATATCTAATATACATGCAGTGCTTTGATCTCAAACACATAGCCTCAGACCCATCATGTCTCATGACAGACAGGAAGGAAGCAATAAACATATGATTTTTATTTTGGGGAAAGGGAATGGGGAAAAATAAATAAACAGTAAATGAATGGGGAACTGAAATGCAGTGCACGGTCATGCAGAGGGGAGTAGTTCAGGGAAGTAAAAATTACTATATTAGTTTCTAGTAATATATACCCTTGGAAAAAAAGAATAGCCTGAACAAGAGCGAAAAAGAGCAACTTAATAGTTCTATCTTTTCTCAGTTTCTCCCTAAAGGAAGCTGTTGTCTATACACTGTTACAGGGAGAGAGAGAGAGAGAGAGAGAGAGAAAGAGAGAGAGAGAGAGAGAGAGAGAGAGAGTTGTGTGCAGAAATAGTAGCAGAAGTATGTCCTATTCCAAAAGACGCTGATAAGCACACAATTTAAAAGTGACAAAATTAATTGGTCAGCTAGTCATACATTGAGAGGCAATTATACCATTCAACTCTGTGCCTTTCAACTGTTTTGTTTCAGTGTCTGCATATAGGCAAGGATATGTGAAGAGCCAGTGAGTGGCTCTGTGTCAGGTTCTGTAAAAGAAAATAGCACATGCACCTATATCTTAACCAAAGTATTTGTTTCTAATCTCACTTCCTTTGTGTTTGTGTTTATTCATTGACAATTAGATGAGAGTCAGTTTAAGTCTAGTGGTTAAGGCACCAGGCTAGAAAGAAGGACTCTTGAGTTCAAATCGTGCCTTAGCTATGAAAGCTGGCTGGGTGATTTTGGACCAGTCACTCTCTCTCAGTCCAACTCACCTCCTCAGGGCTATTATTGTGGGGAAAATAGGAGGAGTCAAACTTACATATATTTGTTGACTACCAAGCGAGGTACAAATTAATCAATACAGGCGATGGAAATTCATCACAATTTCCACAAGTGGGAATCCCAGAAAGAACACAAAGCTGCTTTCTAGAGAGCTCAGATGTGTACTGATTTTTTAATTTCTAAGTGTGCATTTATAGTACATTCAGTTGCTTGGAAAAATATGTGGTGAAGACTGATGTTCATTTTATTTCCTTTCCTTTCATTTACTTTATTCCCTTTTGCTTTCTGCTCAAGTGTTATTGAAACATTTATGTATATTTCTCTAGCTTATCTGTTTGAAACATGGGTCACTTTCCCTGTCAGATTCTATTTATTGAACAAAGTTGCTGCTTTTCCTCCAACAAGGTAGAGTGAATAATGTACGGACAGTTTAAACATTAGGATGTCAGTTACTAGGAAACAGTTTCCAGAGAATCAACCTGGAATTCAAATTGACTTGAGTACAAAGATCTATCAAGAGAAAAGACATGGAATTAGGATAATAGGACACATATTTATTTTAAAATAATTGCTAATATTGAGATTCATTTAATGAACCTGGAGAAGTTGTGACAAGCTTTCCCCTTCTTATTTAGTTCTTTGTCAATCAATTGGAACACTGTGAACTTTGCCAATTTACTTTAGAAAAAAAAAAGTTCACAGGAAATAAAATCAAACTCTAAATGTCATATCCATGCTGTTTGATCTATTTTTTGTTTGATAGTCAACATACAGATGTGTCTTATCTGCAAGAGCTTAAAAAATCCTTGTGCATCAATAACATAAATGTGTGCAACAGTATTTAGAAGAGAGAAATGAATTCTATGAAATTCCTTTATATGCATAGCCTTTTGTACTTAAAGATGGATTTGTCTACTCTGCTTTCATTTCACTTCAAAATTCCTTTTCTGTCCCAGATTGTTTCTAAACACTCCCAAATTGATTTCTACACTCCTATCCAAACAACAAAACACTCATCTACTCCTGCTTCGTATACTGGAAAGAAAGAAAGGCTGGATGATGTTACAAAAGCACAAGACATTCCACATTAAACCTATTAGATCCTGGTCATGAAGCATTTAGGATTAAACTACATTTAATTTCAACAATATAAGCACAGAAGAAAACAGTAGCATATGCTTGTTTCTTCATAAATCTATGAAGATTTTTTTAAGCAGTGATTGTTCTGTAAAAGAGATAAGGGCATGAAAAAGTTTCAGAAAGTTAAAAGCAGTACAATAGATAGAGATTTGTTTTGTTCTGATTTTTGGGGTGGGGGGGACATATTGGAGGAGACAGGTCATTTTGCTTCATAAATCTGTGAAGCAGGAACCATCAACTCTTCTATGCCTCAGTAAGACCAACTTTCCGATAGCTGCAATGAATCAAAATGATAATAGCTCCCTTCAGAATTATCCGTTTTCACATTCCAGTGAATTACCTTCCATATGTCCTAAGAGTTTGGTTTAGCAAAATAACAGGTGTGAGCTGGGCTGTAGCTACAGCTTTAACGTAGAAGCCCCCATTTACCTGGCTTGTTCTGACAAGAAGGCAGAGACCTGGTAAGTTAAAAATTAGTTTAACAATTAATGTATTCATTAGTTATCCATTGTTGTTAGGATGATTATATGAGCAAGCCTGACATTTGAATAATTGAATCATTTGCAAAGACCTCAGGAATGTGTGGTGACAAGTAGTCATGGACATGGTTTTTCTCAACCTGTAATGCATTGTTGATGGAAATCCTTGCTTTCATCAACATTATAAAATATAAATTAGAGATTTATTGAATGTCTTATTTCTGAGTATTGATGTATTGGGTTGCCACTTCTATAACCACTACTTATAGGTCATGCTGACTGGGTTTTTTGGAAGCTAAAAATCCAGAAAATCTAAAGGACACCATATTGCCTTTTAACAGATGGTTATCTACATTCTCTCTGTGGATTCACAAGGAAAAATAATAATTAAAAACTATTTGCATGTTGTATAGAACCAAGCTTCTGAATAATTATTGCAATTGTGTGATACTTTTAAGGTTTACCCTTTTCTTTTTCCAAGGAATTTTTACTTTCTCCTGCTTCCCAAAACAGTGGGAAATTCTCAGAGCAATACTACTCAGATAGGAGATAAAGCTCACTGAAGAAATATGATTTTGCAATATTTTATTGATTTACTAATAAAGAAATAGGAACTATGCTATAAATAAGCAGCAACTCCATTTCTAGCAGCGAGTGAACAGTTTCTAATGACCAATTAATTTGATTTGCATTTTCATGCACAATAACCAAATCTCACTTTCTAAGTGTACATATGATCATTGCATATTATATACATTATATATTATATATTGTGAATACACACAGATGCAGACATAACCAGTTTTTTTTTCTACTTAGTATTACATAAAGAAAAAAAACCAAAGATATTAATACTTAGTGTTCACACAAACTTTGTGCAAATACTTGTATTGATTTTTGGCAGGCAGTGACTTCACAAATTAATTCAGAAATTGACTAAAATAAATGAAAAACTAAGTTGGATTGAACTTTTCAGATTCAACAATCCCTTGCTCTGTCTGGTTTTCTTTTCTTTTCTTTTCTTTATCAAAATATAGATTATCTAGCCCAGTGTTTCTCAACCATGGCAACTTTAAGATGTGTGGAGTTCAACTCCCAGAATTCCCCAGTCAGCATTGTTGAAGTACATATAATCTTAGAGTTGCCAAAATTTAGAAGCTCTGATCTAACATTGACCTTTTCTGTATTCCAAAATCTTCTAAACCATCCTTAAGAGGGAGACAGGCAACTTCTATTTGAAAAACATCAATGAGGAGAACATCGGTACTTTAGGCAGATTATTCCACTATCAATTTTTACCATCTGTTTAGGATTTGATTCTTCAAATTCATGGACCAAAAAGCCAGATTAGATACAGTCTCAGCCTGTATTCCAGGAAGTAACAGAACAGAGTACATTGTATAAGAAGCACTTGAGATACACAATATAGTCTAGAAAACCTGTCCCAGAACTTTAGTAGGGCAAGGTTTTGAGCCCTGCAATACTTCTTCTATTATGAAGGGTAGAGCAATGATAGACAAGCCAACAATTAAGCCAAAAATTTGTCAAACTAAAAATCAGAGCTTTTTTTTTTTTTAAGAAGAGTAAATAACTGCCTGACTGTGGAAATTTTATCTCCTTTCCTGAAATTGTCTTCATCCCCTGTTTGAATCATCTGTTTGAACAGCAGACTGTAAACTGTCTGCTTGGATCCTCCCTGAATTTATTCTGTGTCTATGTCTCTGGCTTCTATTAGTTTTGTAAAAGTAAGATCTTGCACCTATGCTTTTTAGTATGCTTAAAGCAAAAAAATAATAATTTGTAATTTGTTTTTACATCACTTGAGGTGAAGATTTGCAGCTACAGTGAATATGTTGAATGTGTAGCACAAGCTGTCTTATGTGGAACTGACAGGCAAAGCACCATCAGAAATTCTTCCTAAAGTTCAAGCTGAGTCTCTGCTTTTCAATCTATTGGTCCTTGTGATCTCTCAATTTTAACACATAATAATTTTTCTTGCACGTGACAGCCTTTTAGATTTCATAATCTGCTATTCAATTTTTCCCTTAGTTTTACCTCTTCTTTGTTTCATGTAGGGCTTTGTTTCTATGCCACCACTATCCAGGTGGCTCTTCTCTTAATATGTTCCACATTCTCCATGTCCCTTTTAAAGTAAATTTCCCAGACATGTCCCAAAGGTGCTTTTTCAAGAAGCGACTGGATTTTCTGGTTTTTCTTTGAAGACGTTTCTCTTCTCATCTTTTTCAGCTAAGAAGCTTCTTCTTGGATGAGAAGTGAAACATCTTCAAAGAAAAACAAGGAAGTCCAGTTGCCTCTTCAAAAAGCACCTTTGAGACAACCGTAACCTGGATGTCTGAGAATTTCCATAGACAATTGCCCAGAGAGTGCTCCAAGGACAAGTTTAGTTATTGGAGAACAGGTGCAATGATATGATGGCAAAGCCAGACCAACATTTCAACAAAGTTTACTCACAGATGGTGCCAGTGCTGAAAGGGGAGTTTCTAAATCTACAGGAACAGATGCTACCATCTCATGGAATATATGAAATAGAAACAAGGGAACATTTGGAACTGAAGCATTCCAAATATAAGCCTTAACATTATAGATGAAACATGAAGAGAGAACATAATATAACAAATGAAGTTGGAGAAATGGAAGAATCTGGACTTACAGGATGGTTTGGATTGGGTAAATACAATAAAGCAGATGATATATTAATAGCAGTTTGCAAGTAAACCTCTTTGTGTGAAATTTATTTAAACAATATAAATGAAAGACTCTACATATAAAAATCTCTGGTGGACTACTTCAGAATCAAATAGCTACATATCAGGAAACTGAAGCTGGAAAAATGCAAACCAGTCAACCAAAACAATTTCAGGTACAGATTGGAATAGGCCATGAATTATTTTTTTTAAAAATTTATTTATTTATTTATTTATTTATTTATTTATTTATTTATTTATTTATTATTAAATTTATATACCGCCCTACTCCCGAAGGACTCAGGGCGGTGAACAGCCAAGATAAAATACACATAATACAAATGTTAAAAACCATTTAAAATATATTAAATACCATGGCCCAAAAACAAATTTAAAACACCCCAATTTATAAGACAAATTTAAAATTTAAAACGATTTAAAAAGAGGTTAGGCCAGGCCAGCCTGCTGGAAAAGGAAAGTTTTAAGGGCACGGCGGAAAGTGCGCAGATCCGGGATCCGCCGTATCTCCGGGGGAAGCTCATTCCAGATGGAAGGTGGCCCCACAGAGAAGGCTCTCCCCCTGGAGGCCGCCAATTGACACTGTTTGACCGACGGCACCCTGAGGAGCCCCTCTCTGTGGGAGCGTACTGGTCTGTGAGAGGCCACTGGTGGCAGAAGGCGGTCTCGTAGATACCCTGGTCCTAAGCCAATTATTAGTGCAACATATGTGTAGACTAAACTTTAAAGAAAAAAATAAAGATGTGCTATCAAGATAATACATGGAGAGTATGCTTTCAGACTATCAGATCAATGTGATGAACAGAGATCATTGAGACAGAGAACTAATACCTCACAGAAGCAATGTTTAGTAAGTTAAGAGCTTACCAAAAAAAAAAAAAGAATAAGATTACAAAGGACAGAAAAAGTCTGAATAAACAGGTAAGGTTCAAAAAAGGTAGAGGAACATAAGATTAGGTAAATATATAAGTTGTGTAATAATGTTATATCTGCATACCTATAGCTGTATAATAATGTTATATCATAATAACAAAGTAATATAAGATGTAATAAGAAGAAGAAGCAAGAGATTGCAGGATTACCTTTGCTTCACAATAGCTTTTATTTGTGAAAATCATGCCAAAGTAGATGAAAAGTACTAGGAGTCTTAGTCTATCTGATTATTCTTTCTGAAGAAATTTTACAAATAGCAATAATCTTTATAATGAAAGAATTGCATTTCAAGAATCAAAATGGTTCTAAATAGAAAAGAGAGTGAAAGAACATTATAATTTTTTCCCATATCTGTTTATCATATACAGCGTATGACTTCTAAGAATGGAAATAGTAGAAGAAATGGCAACTGGAATCAAATCAGGAGATTGAAATACTTTGAGATATATAGATAATATCATTTTGTTGGCTAAAAATAAAACTCACTGTGAAATTAAAAGGGAAATGTGAAAAAAACAGACCAATATTAAATCTTAAGAAGACAAGCAATATCATTGTAAACGCTTAGTGACATTGCTGTTCCTGGTGATTAAGTAAATTTGAGATTATTTTATTTAGGTAAACCAAAGAATAGATTAAGATATGTCTTGAGTGTGCTGGAGGAAATAAAATTAATTATAGGGAGGATGGCAATGACAAACTTAGACAAGATCATGAATGATATGGGTAGTTCAATGATACCCAAGATGAGTATAGTAAAAGCAATAGTAATGTATGGTTATGGAGACTGGGCACTGAGAAAGAACAATAGAGGGACAATAAATGCCTTAAATTGTAGGTCTTGAGATGGTTTCTAAGAGTTTTATATACTACAAGCAAGCAAGCAAGCAATCAAACAAACAAACATTTATTTAGTTCTGGGCTACATAAACCCTGAATGCTCTGTGATCAGTTGTTTTGCTTGGCAACATTATGAGAAGTAGTAGAATGGAAACTCAATGGACAAGGTGGCTGGTTCAAAGATTAATGAAATATCCATGAAAGAGCTAAAAGTTCTTACAAAAGTCAGCTCAAAATGGACATTCTTCCTTGCAGTCACTAGGAATCAAATCCAGATTGATGGCACTGAATTAACTAGATGAAGAATTGCTTTTCGTAAATTGCTTACACATTTCAGATTGATCTTTGCATATTTCATCTATTAGCATCTAGAAAAGAAACATAAACTGCCCAGAGTCATTGGGAATCAGACAATGTATGTATGCATGTATGAATGAATGAATAAGTCACTGTCAAACTTGAGCTATTAGCATATATTTTATCTAATAAATTGTTTGATTGCTCTGATCTAGATAGCCTTTAAAATGTGTTTGTGTAAATGATGCACAGGTGCACACACACAGACAGAATATTAAAACAGTCAGTTTGAAAGAAATGACAATCGTTAACTGGTTTGTTCACATAAAAAATAATACTACCCGTTTAGGAATTTATCTTAGAAAAAACTTGTTGATCTTCAATGGATGACTTATTATCATCATCTTTATTTAATGACCCCATAATCCCTTGCAGGGTGGAGTCTGGGCAACTGAATGGAGCTAGCAGAGTGTTTTAATGGCCCGATGCCCTTCCTGTCGCTAATGCAGAGTTTTGCTCTGCAGATATATTCTCAGTGTGCCCAGAGAGAGAAATATCTGCCTCTACCATCTAGGATCGAACTCACAGTGTCCTGATTATGAGGTGAGAGCTCCACCTCTAGGCCATTGCACACTCCAATGGATGACTGATCTGATTTTTAAATTATAGTTTTAGCCCAATAACATGCTAGTTTAGTCTTTATTAAATCAATAGTATATAATCTAATTAAGATGACCTCTCATCTTTTGTCTGCACTTATGCAATGAGATTGAAATTGTAATGCAGCTTCAATTCCAACTTTGTTAATAACTTAATTCTTATAAAGAGCCTATTAAGGAATAGATAACAGTAATGTAGCTTAACTCTTCTCCCAAACTTATTTTGCTTAAATATATTTCCTTCCTTAAGACATTAAACACATTTTTTATTATGTTTTTGAAAATCTGTATTTTTTATTCCTAATAATAATAATTAGCAAGACCAAAACTCAAAATATTCTAGTATATCTAGTATATCCTCAACAGGAAACTCCAATTCTAACAAAGTACTACTTTTCATAGAATGCTATAAAGCTCAGCTTTCTCTAATATGTTTTCCAAGTCTGAGAATCCATGTTAACTTGGGAATTCTAAACATTGAAATTCACATGTCTGAATGGCACTCTGATTCAGAATACTGCTCTAAATTTAAGGGAGTTAAGAAAAAAAATACTAAGTCACTCAAACTTCACATCATGGATTTCATTTCACTAGGTGAAAAGAAGTGGAAGAGTGACTTATGTAAAAAGTGGCAATTGTAATGTTGCTAGGAATATTCTTCTTCTTCTTCTTCTTCTTCTTCTTCTTCTTCTTCTTCTTCTTCTTCTTCTTCTTCTTCTTCTTCTTCTTCTCTCCTCCTCCTCCTCCTCCTCCTCCTCCTCCTCCTCCTCCTCCTCCTCCTCCTCCTCCTCTTTTTTCCAGTATTTATAATTGTTGGCTATTCACAGTGTATTCACCTTGTTAGGAAATTTAAATCTACCCAAAAAATCTAAATGTAAGATTTGATCCATGAATATATATAACGATGCTCATCTATGAGAGTGCTGAGAACAGAGTTGGTCTGCCAGGATCATCTCCACAGAAGTATTAATATTCCATTACACAGAGACATTAAAGTTTAGGTTTGTTACTGTTACCATTAAAGAAGTTGAGAACAGAGAAAGGGAATAAATTCAAGGAATGAACAGAGCAAAAATGCTCTGATTGGCACAGAGTTTAGTTAGATGATCAATTTCACTGGCTGTCTACTTGTGTCATCATAAGGAAGCCTATAACAATATTCAGTCATTCTACATACACGGATATGAAGTTGCAAAGATAGTGTCTGTAAGAGCTCTATTAGAATTAGAAGAACTTCAGTATAAAATACTTGAATCCGTTTGATTCAAATTGCTGCATCAAAGCAAAGCTTTCCTGAAGCAAAGTATCCCTTTACAATTTTACATAAACCAATTATTTATCACACCTTTGCTCTTTTATTCCTGTCCAGCTCGCAAAGGTGGCACTGAATTTGATATTAATAACAATACAGGGGCATTTGATGAGACAGAGACAAGTTGAAAATGGGAGAGATCATTGTAGAAAGTAGAGAAGGCAAGGCCTATAATAGAGTGCTTATTGGGCTTCATAATTTTTAATTCCTGTGATTTTGTTCATAAGGTGCAGATTTTAATAGGAATTCAATAAAAATATTCTGTTTGAAAGGACTAAACACCATTCATTAAACATAAGCCAGGGGATAAGAAACATCAGTTTACTGATTCTTACAGAAAGCTGCATTTTCCCCTCCATCATTTTCATACAGCGCTTTCTGTATAACAGATGGTGAAAGCATTTTGTTCTTAATGGCAACTTGCTAGACTTGGATAAAGATCAGAACTTAACCAGAGTAGGTTGGAATGAAATAAATAGATTTAATGTGCAAATATCAGAGTAATAACTTTCTTTTTGTGAAATGAAACAGGAACTTGCACAAGCCCAGCCTCAAGAACTTGCTCCAAAATTGTGGCCCTGCATATACCTCTGGCATTGCCAGTAGTTTTGGAGAAAAGACAGTGGGTTTGAAGCAATTTCTCCAATTGCTCTTCATTTGAAGTCCTAAGTGCCTTGCAATATGGTAGATACAAGGTATTACAGAGGAGGTGAAATCTGGTAATATTGGCCATTAAACATAGCATTAATTTTAATTTTGGCAGGTCAATTTTCAGTGTGGGGAATGAGAAAGGACCCACTCCTAAGTCAGCTATACAATCTTGTGACTATCCATTACTAACTGTCACATTTTTATTAACATATGTATTTTCTCTTAAGCACCTAACATTTCCAATCTAGAGCTAAACTTCACTTTTCAATTGTTTTGTGTGGCTGTGTATGTGTGGTTTAATATGTTGTGCAAATTAAGCCTATGTGGTTATTGTTCAGTATATTTGTGTGAACCCAGAAAATCCACTCATTAGGTTAATTTTGTTGTGTGAATCAAGTTCCTTTTCTTGCATTCTCTTTCTTTCTTCCACCCACATGCCCAAAAACACACCCAACATGTGCACAGTAATTTAATTTTTTTTAAAAAGAAGACGACGACAACTATACTTAGGATTCTATTTTGCAAAGGGAGTACATGCTGGTTTTTAAGTGTTCTTTCATTAACTTTTTTTTTTAATTTTGGAGCATAAAAGGTTACCCTTCAATGTTCAAAGTATTTTCTGCCAGCTTATTCTTCTTTAAAAAAAACCTTTGTGGATCTGTTGAGCAATGGGCACATTTACTGCCTGTTAATTTTTTTGATGAGATGAATTCATTTTGCAAAGAAATTAATTAAAACAGATTATTTTTTTTTAAAAAATCCGTTTTTAAGAGTTCATTGAAACTAGAGAGAGCACATTAGCTTCATTTAGGGTATTACTTTTCTTTAATGAACCTTTTTTTCCTGGTCTTTAATGTGACTTTTAAACAAGAGTTCAGTTCTCTGTTGATAGATTTTTGTTCTTTTTTCCCTCCTGTGCAAATAATGTAATTAGAAGCTTTCAGTTCTCCAAAAAGACTTTTGTACCAGAAGCTCAAGTAATGATTGCATGGAAGACCGAATCTACAGGGTGTATATGTTATTTATTAAAATTTGCACAATCCACAAAAGTGTATCTTGAGCTTTCTTTTTATCCTGATTTATTGCAGATGAGAAAAGGGGTCAAGAACAAACAGGATATTTCCTAGCCAACCTATAGAATACATTGCAGTGATTTATATAATTTTTCTAGATAATTTTAATTTGGTCAACCAAAGTTTGTACAGCTGCTTCCTTTATAGGCAGAGATTTATATTGCTTCAACTAAAGCCGGATCTAATCAAAACAATATCAAACACAGGACAAAATCAACCATATGTCAAGGGGTTGTTTGACACTCGACAACCATATCTCATTGTTGATGACAACCATGTTTTTTTTAAACAGGGTGCAGATTGTCTTGGTACAAAGTCTGAGATGTCATATAAAATGGGAAGTATACAGCTAGAACTAGAAGCAAATTAATGTATTTAAATTGGAGGATGATCCAGAGAAGATGCAACCACTATGTAGGTATCATATGGTAAAATAAGGTATACAAGGTATATGTGCATTTAGTGCACTTAGTAAGGTGCATTGTACTGCAGCGGTGATACAATCACTATATGCAAGCACAGTAGCTGAACTATTTGTATCATTAAAGAATTTCATATCACTCAGAGACTGAAACTAGGACTTTGAATAGCTGGAAGTAACATGTGCAGAAATCTTCCCGCCACTGGAACTGCCACATAGGTCTTGAGAGCAAAAGTGATACAAAGCAATGTAGGTTCTTCATATTTTGAAGGCAACAGGATTGTGATTTCATCAAACAGGGATTCTGACTATGAATCTTAATCCAAATGAAATATTCCTTTGAATATTTGGTCTGGCATTTCTTTTAGCCTTATAATTAGTTGTCAAAAGTGAAGATTCGGGTTTAATCCCCTCCCCCCACTGAAATGTATATTTATAAAAAGAAATATAAGTTAAATTAAATACTCTTTAGTGTAGAGAAGTCTGGGATGGCACCAGTACTTGAGGTGGCACTTTTGTGCCTAGCCTTGCTTTTCTTTCTATGAGTTTAAGTCAAAAGTACACCTAATAAAGGATTTCATCTGGAACTTGTTTTCCGTAATAGGGGATATTATATAATACAATATAATAGTACTATACTACTATGCTATGCTATGCCATGCCATGCCATGCCATACAGCATACCATACTATACAAGATAATTTGTAGGAACAGAAGAATGTGAGTAAATGGCTTGAAATTGGGGAAGAAACTCATCTGTGGTATCATTATATATAAACCATTGTGAGTCGTTTAGATTTAATGCACAAAAACAGAATAAATAAATATAAAAATAAATATGTATCATGAGTGAGCCCATTTGGATGGCTAAGGGACACAAAATATGTTTTGGAGAAGTGAGCCTCACTGATGTTGAAAATAAAGCAAAAATGGATGGAGCCCTATCATGCTTGTGGTGTGAGTGGGATTTTTCCTTTTTTCCCTGGGTTTAAGAGTATTCCTTACTATGCTTTTGTTCTTTTTTTCTAAAACCCACTATAGTTTGGGATAGTTCATAACAATGGAATAATCTCCCTTCAGTGGCCAACTGTAATGTCTAGAGAAGACTCCAGGGTCTCAGCATGCGTTCCTAAAACACATATTGAAAGAAGCAGTTCCATGCATAGTGACACGCATGTTGAAAAAGGTAGGGTTGGATAGAGTAGTGAGTAGTTCAGAGGGACATAATGACAAAGTCAAGGTGTGGACAAAGTAGTGAGAAAACTTTCATTCAGAGGGATAAGTATAAAACACATTCTGAAAATTCTGTTAGTATGGAGAATAGTTTTGTTAAATTTAACAATTGTTTCATGATTTTCTGTAAAAATATTCATGGGATGAGTAGACATGGGGGTTTTTGAGGAAGAAATAATGAACTGAAGATGGCTCCACTAAAAGCAACATGATAGGATGAGATTTTGACACTAGAGGGAATGAGAAGGAACTAAATATTACAATTAAAGAAGAACATATAAATTTGAATTACTAATACAGAATGGAGCAAAATAATTTATCATTGGACATATTGAAGGATATTTTTGAAGAATGGTCCCAGAAGTTAATTTTAAAAATGTCTGCCTCTATAGATAGACTGTGTTTAAAAGATGTTTAAACATCAATAGGCACTTAGAAATAAATCTTATTTGCACACTATTCAAGGCACTTAGAAATAAATCATATTTGCACACTATTCAAGAGAGACAATAAAAAAGCTAAGAAGGAAACTAAAAGACCAGAACACAATCTCTCCACCCTGATAAACGGTGATTAATACCAGCAAAAATAACAACACCACCTAATTGAGAAGACCAAAGAGAAAACAACACCATACCCAAATTTTACAATATTAATAGGAAGCAAATCCTGTCTGCTGCTCACACTGGTGATGTTATTTAACTGGGTAACAAAATATCTGCAAGCAAACAATCAAGCTCAGAAAAAATCAAGGTGTCCATAGAAAACTTCATATTATCTGGCATGATTTGTTAATCATTAGAAGCCATTTATTATACCTATTAAGCAAAGAAACAGTAAATGCTGTTAAGAACTAGAATCTAATGACTACTTTTAGCAGTTAATTTGCTCAATAAATATAACTGTTTCCATCTTCAAGTAAACACTTGTGATTTTTAAAGAATATATTATTGTGATGCATTTGTGACATTGAGAGATTTGATTGGTTTGTTGTCTGAATGGTTGAGCATGTTTTCCTTAAAAGTATTCGCTGTTCAAGAACCTGGAAGAATGTCACATCCAATATGTGTTCTCTATCACCAAATAGAATAATAAATTTAAGTCACAGTGGAAACAATTAGAGAGGTGGTAGTTTCCCCTTCACAGGATATATTCAGGTTATCTAGAGTAGGTAGCTGTCTTTCAAGAATGCTTTAATTTGGATTCCTGCATGGTGTGATAGGATGTGCAGTGTGATGCCCTCTAAATGTCCCCATTCAACTTTATCAGTCTATGTCTCATAAATATGCAATAGAATAACAAAAAGTAACACAAACATGCAGGAAGTTGAAAGAGCACATAGATTTTGTGATAATCATAATACAAATTGAATTGAGTTGAACTCTCCTTGGGAGATTATGCTTTCCCCTTTGTTTGCTGTGTTACAAAGTTGTTGCAGAATAATACCAGAGATTGCACAGCTTGAGACAACTTGTCCATGTGTGTTATAAATTCAGCATCTTGTAAAGTGATCAGAATCAGGCAAATTCCCAGCAATGGAATTTTTGTGAACAATACATTGACTGCATAGAAGAGGTGGAAACTGAAATAGCAGAGAAAGATTCCTAGGCAAGTTGGTAAATCAATTTCATTTAATGATTTCTGGTTATCTGACAAATGGTCCTAGGCATACAAGACAGATGCAAGTACGAGGAAAAGTAAGTAAGAGATATAAGCAGGAAGTGAGGTTGTTTACTGATGAAAATAGATGATGGGCAGAGAGGAAGAGAGGAGGCAGAACCGATACAGAAAGTTGATCCAAAGTGTACAAGTAATAAAGTGGAAGGAATTCTCTGAGTAGTAATTGCATGAATGGGTTTTAGAAATAGTGGGAAGATCAATAAAAATACTAGGAAAAGCCAATTGAGCGATTCCATTCAAATGATCTATTAAGAATGAAATCAACTGCTAAGTTCTGCTAGCTAAGCAAAAGAGACATAATTCAAGACATTGAATGAGTATATCCTGTAACAAAGTCTCTTGTTGCTGCCACCAGGTTGAAACAATGAGCTTGCTATTAATGGAATGTATTCCTCTATGGGAAGATTTATGAGGACTGCAGCAGTCTTAAGAATGATATCACACCTATTAATAGCAACTCAAATGTGAATTGCCTGTCACTGAGCAACCAAGGATTTGCCCCTGCAATGCCTGCTAATTAGAAATATACAGTTTATAGTTACTCCAAAAGGGCATCTGTGTTGATTATGTGGATTGTCTTCTATCGAAGAGATGGTCACCTACAGAGCAGATATTTGATGAGATAATAAAAATGCACTAAACCTAAATCTTTTATAACCCAAATGCCCTTTAGATTTAGAGATTTCAGCTCCCAGAACTCTCAACAAAATCCACTCATTTGGAGGACACATTGAATGGGGAAGATAGAAATATCCAGATGGGCATTTTTAAACACTGACCTGTAGAACAGCTGGTGAGTGAGGTTCATTTGGAATTTGGAGGATTGTCATGTCATCTCTTCTGAAAGGCACAAACAAATGAAGGCAGTGGACTAAGTTTATTAAACAAAATATATACTAGCTGGATACCCGTGCTTCACTATGAAACTATATGATCAGGCGTGATAAATTGACATTTAAAGCCTGAAACTTAATGTAGAATGTATAACTCTGTAGCATCAGAGCGTGTTAATATAAGGCAACTGGCAGTTGGAACAGAGGTGGAGGGGGAGTAGAATGTCCCAGCCCGCAGGCCGGATGTGTGACGCGCTGGCCATGCCCACACCCGGTTTAGCAAACGGGTAGCATCAGAGCGTGTTAATATAAGGCAACTGGCAGTTGGGATGGAGTTTCTTTCAGGTGGGGAGGGGTAGTAGAAGGTCTAACTCCTTAGCATCAGAGTGTGTGAATATAATACTGTATATGAAATGCTAATGATCTGATAGTCATTTTAAAACATCCTTTCTTAGCGAGCACCTAGAAGCCAAGAGGAACATAGGTGCCAAATTTCAAGTTTGTAGGCTTTACCTTTCTGGAGATTTTGTGATGAGTGAGTGGTATTTGGCTTATATATATATAGATAAGTAGCTAGCCAAAATGAAAAGACAGTGGAAACGTATGAACACACATGCTTTACTTTCTTCATTGCAATTATCAGTAAAATAGTATCTTAACATAATGAAGCTGATAACCAAAGTTTGCACACTAACTTCACTTTACAATAAGGTTTTCTGCCACTTTTCCTTCTGTGCAGGTATACGGCACTAACAAATTCTGTTGGTGAGCCTGATTTGCCTGTCCTGGAGCTATGCTGACATATAACAGAGAAAAAGAATAATTGCTATATTGTTATAGACAAGGATTCATTGCATACCATTTTAATATATGCCAGACCTGTTTATGACTCCCAGAGCAATTCAGCATGCTGAATAGTCGTATTTGCTGTTTGGGTTCTACATAAATCTTTGTTGGTGTCTCAACAGACACAATTCAGCCTTTAGAGACCAGCCTCAGGCTGTATTCGGAGATATGGAGAAGAAGAGTTCTTGTCCAAGATAAGGATCAGAATGATAATATCCATGAGTAGCTATACATCTGAGTATCCTAAGTAACAGATAGGAAGGGAGAGATTGCTGCTCTTTCCAAATCGTATCAGTTGTTTCTATTTGCTACTCTCATTTGACAGTACTTTCATATATATTGAATTGACAGCTTTATCTAAAGAGTCTTTCTTACTTATAGCCAGAATCTTTAGAATATCTTTACCAAACTTTTAAATAAAAGGGAAAGCATCATCCCAGCAAAATAACGTGAAATTAACAGAGCTGGTTTCCAGAAATCCTGACTATAACATGCATATTGAATACTTTTAAAGCTTCAGATTTATCATTCTCTTATGACTTGATAGTTTCTAAATGAATTGAAGGACAGGTAAAGGTCTTGAACAGTGAGATTTGGCCTTAGACATTTTGTACACCAATAAAAATACTGTATATATTATATAACATGGGTTTAATATTCAAATAATAGTAGACGTTTAAGTGTTATTTACTAGAGAATGGCTAATGCAGCAACTCCTAACTACTTGTTTTGGTATGAAGAACATGGAAAGTCCCTTTTAATTTTGTTTTCTAATGTTTTGCATTTCCTACTCACTGTGTCTGGAATCCCCAAAGCTAATGGAAATAAGCTAAACAACTGATAAGTCAAATTACATTGAAAAGATGTAAGGGCTGAAGTTGCGGAAACCCTTTTTTTCTGCCAGGACTATTTTATCAAGGTCATAAGAAAAAGAGAAATGAATATCTGAATTGTTTTCAATTGATATTCTACTTTTTCATAAATGTATTTTACTTATATCCCACCTTTATTATTTTTATAAATAATGCAAGGTGAAGAACATATCTAATACTCCTGTGTTCCCCACAATAACAATCAAGTGAGCTGGGTTGGGCTGAGAGAGAAAATGACTGGCCTAAAGTCACCCAGCTGGGTTTTATGGCTAAGACAGGACTACATCTACAACTCAGGATCTCCTGGTTTCTAGGCTGGTGCCTTAACCAATCCAAACTGGTTCTCTTATATATAAAATCCACAATTAAATTTGCACCAGAGAATGAATCTGGTTATTGAGTTGAACAATTTCTTTGAGTTGCGGGCTTCATTGAATCTTAAAATGAAAATATGCTGGATTCACATGTCACACAAAATAATAATAATAATAATAATAATAATAATAATAATAATAATAATAATAGGAATTATTATAATAAAATTATTAATGAAATAATAATAAAAGGAATAATTGACTGGACCCAGATGGAGTTAGACAATTTGGACAGAAAAACAAGGAAGCTTATGGCAATGAATCATGCCTTGCACCCTAAAAGTGATGTTGACCGATTATATTTACCAAGAGCAGAGGGTGGTCGAGGACTCCTACAAGTAGAGCAGACTGTGGAAGAAGAAAAATGCAGCTTGAATGATTACATCCAGAAAAGTGAAGAACCAATGATTAAGGAGGTAAATAAAGGAGGCTTTTTAAAGACAACTAAAACAAAAGTAGAATATAAGAAAGAAGTAATTGAGCAGCGAGTGAAAATTGGAAAAGCAAAGCTCTGCATGGCCAATACTTGAAAAGTATTGAAGGCAAAGCTGACCAGAAACTAACTTGGAACTGGTTAAGATCAGGAGTACTGAAAAAAGAAACAGAAAGCTTTATTTTGGCAGCTCAAGGACAAGCCCTAGCCACAAACTGCATGAAGGCAAAAATTCAACATGTTACCACCAACAGCAAATGCTGCCTCTGCAATGAGAAAGATGAGACAGTCAACCACCTGATCAGTGGATGCAGCAAAATTTCACAAACTGACTACCTACAATGCCATGACTGTGTTGCTAAGATCATTCACTGGAAATTGTGCCAGAAGTTTGGATTTGAGTACAGCAAAAACCACTGGGAACATCAGGTTGAGAAAGTTTTAGAGAATGAGAAACTCAAGATCTTGTGGGACTTTAGGATTCAGACTGACAGGCACTTGGTCCACAACACACCTGACATAACAATAGTTGAAAAGAAAAAAGTATGGTTCATTGACATCGCAATACCTGGTGATGCACGGATTGAAGATAAGCAGCAAGAAAAAATCACAAAGTACCAGGACTTGCAAATTGAAGTTGAGCGACTATGGAAAAAGAAATCGTGTGTTGTCCCGATTGTAATTGGAGCCCTTGGAGCAATACCCAAAGGGCTACCCCGCTATTTAGAAATTCTAAATTTGCCGGACTTGAACATTTTGTCTCTACAAAAAACCACCTTACTCGGAACAGCTTACATCCTCCAACGATACCTTAACAGTTCCTAGGTCCTTGGTTAGGACTCGAGCTGCTGAGCTATTAACCAGCCTCAAAGGCTGTGAATCTCACTAAAGATTAAATAACAACAACAACAACAACAACAACAACAACAATAATAATAATAACAACAACAACTCTACCACAGAATTCCATAAAATTCACCATCTTGTCAGTTGAAGTCAGCAGTAGCATATGTAAATGATATTTACATCAAAATATTGCAACATGGAGTTTGCTCTTCAGAATTCCAGCCATTTTATTCTTTGCCGTTTTGCTTTAATGCTCAACCATTAAAGAGGATAATTACCGGAAACTACTTGGCCAACTAAAGAAATGTTGGAAGGATGGAAAGGATTACAGTTATCAGTACTAGGTAGAATTGCAGTAGTCAAGAGTATATCTTGTCTAAATGGGTTTTTCTTTTTCAGACAGCTCCAGTTTTATTAGATACAATTTTTTTTCAATCTTTAGATCAATGTATATGTAGATTTGTATGGCAGAACAAAAAAACCAAGGATCAAATTGAAAATGCTTCAAGAATTCCCTTCCAGGGGAGGATTTGGTCTACCTAAATGGGAGTTTTACATTAAGCAGCTGTCTTAAATTGGATCAGAGACTGGATTGCTTTGAGGAAGAGGAGAATCCTCATTTTGGAAGGCCACAATTTGCAACAGGCGTGGCATTATTATCTGAGTCAAGAAAGGCCCAAAAAACATAAATATTTTATGGATCACTTCATTTGAAAGGTTTTGATGACTATTTGGGATCGAATAAGAAATAAAGAGAGATTGTGGAGAGGACAAAAAAGGAATGAAAGACACAATAGGCATAAAAGAGACTGAAGGCAAGTCCACTGTAATTTAGTCCAGGCTGGAAAGAACTTGCAAAGATGTCATTCAAACCACTCAAAAAGATTCCATTTTAAAGAACCTACTAAAACAGAGAGTAGGGAAATCCCTTTTATGTTTCAAAGTTCTGCATTCACTTTAGTCTAGAATAAAAAAGGCCTTCCTTACTGAAATCTGAATAGTTGATATTTCCTTGAGCTTTTCCAGTTGTATTAGGCTTACAGAATGGACAATTATGAAAGTGGGAAGTATCCAGAATAAAAATGAATGGGTTTCCCTTTCTCCCTCCTTATTTTATGGTAGTGATGATGGAAAACTAGAAAAAATATTTTGAAATTGACAATATGTGTTTAGAATATGAAAGTTTTTTCTATGTAATGTGATTTTCACTACAGCTATATCTCTCTCTATATAGATTATATCTCTATATAGACTCTCTCTCTCTCTCTCTCTCTCCCCCTTTCTCCCTTCTTCCCTCCCTCCCCCTCCCTCCCTCCCTCCCCCCCTCCCCCCCTCTCTATATATATCTCCGTGGTCATGTGTCCGGCATGACTAAATGCCAAAGGCGCATGGAACACTGTTACCTTCCCACCAAAGGTGGTCCCTACTTTTCTACTTGCATTTTTATGTGCTTTCGAACTGCTAGGTTGGCAGAAGCTGGGACAAGTAATGGGTGCTCACCCCGTTACGTGACATTAGGGATTTGAACCACTGAACTGCCAACCTTTCGATCGACAATCTCAGCATCTTAGCCACTGAGCCATTGCATCCCCTTTATAAATATATATATATACACACATACACACAGACACACACATATATATAATCTATCTATCTATCTATCTATCTATCTATCTATCTATCTATCTCTATATATATCTGTCTGTCTGTGTATCTATCCACCCATATCTATCTGTCTATCTGTCTGTCTATCTATCTATCTATCCATCCATATCTATCTATCTATATCTATCTATCTATCCATCCATCCATATCTATCTATCTATCTATCTATCTATCTATCTATCTATCTATCTATCTATCTATCATCTATATGTATCCATCCATCCATCCATCCATCCATCCATCCATCCATCTCTGTCTGTCTGTCTGTCTGTCTGTATACTGTATCTCTCTCTCTGTGTATTCACAATCAAATACATTTTTGTATGCATAGTTTGCAGAAATGCATTATAAAATTCACAGAAGTGTTAAATACAACACTGAGTTTGTAAAGAGTTTAGAAATGCTCAATTAGATTCACATCAACCAAATTTAGCTAAGTGCCAACATTGATGTTTTCCCCAGTAAATGTAGACAATCCAAAGGAAAAAGATAATCCAAAACAAGACCTAAAAAGCTGCTTTGGGACAACACCTTGTCAGGTGGCCCTTTATTCCTTTCTCTCCTGATTAGAGCAAGAAAAAGTAGAAGAATTCAAATAAAACAATACAGTAATGAAGATCGTATATCAAAGGAATTTATGGTGCAGATAAAAGTTTGCTTTGCTTTGAATAAACTGCCTTAATAAAAAAAACCCACACAACTACATTAAGGTATCAACAGGACTTATTTGGCAATGTACACAAGGTCCAGCAGAGTAGGTGATTTTGTGTTCACATAGCTAGTCATACTTGTAGTCCATACTGATGAGTTTTATCCAGCTTACAGTTCTTGTGACTTTATGACTTGGATGCCACCTGCTTTCTTAGGTGATACTACTGCCCTCATTACTGCAACACAGGACAACCATTATTTATTCCTTTAGTGCATGTAGCACATTTCTGATATTAGTAACAAGCTTTTAATATTTTTGGAGCAAAATCATAGAAACTTACAGATGTAAACTGAAGAGGGAGGCAGCTGATCATTAACTGCCCAGCTGTCTCATTACTGAGAAGCAACAGAAGAAACAACTTAACTGAGCCAAAATAACTTATAAGCAACAGGAACTTTTAAAAATCTATTTCTGACCTTTATATTTATATAACCTTTTTTATGGGAGATGAATTCAGATATGCATGTTTATTACATTGCAACCTAAAGGCAGATAATCATGCTATTTATGGATGAATTTATGGATGAAAATGCTGCTTATGAAAGTGCTGTGCAAAAGTTAGATGACTTTCTCAGCTAAAGGGCAGCTGTCATACTTGGACTGAAAGCCCCCTCTGCTTTTATTCCCACTGATGTTTATCTGATGGACACCCATTTAGCAAAGAATATCACGCTACCTGCTAGCCTAATCTAGTCTGAGAAAAAGGGGGTATGCCTATGAATTACAGTAATTTCCTCTATTACAGTTTCTTGATCTTCAGCATTACCTCTGCAAATAATAATGTGGGTTTTTCCCCCCATTTCCAGTCTATCTATATGAATTACCCCTTTGGTCTTTTTTCAAGATAGATGTGTAATCAAGGAAAAGCATGTCTCCCTTGAGTCACATTTTTCTAGTTCGTTGTGTCAGTTCTATTTTTGATTTTTCATGCCTTGTGTTTTTGCATGTGGAAATCCCAGATTTATTCTCCAACAGCAAGCATGGGAATCACAATCAAGTCATTCTTGGTATGTTATTTGTATATCCTTTTAAATAATTAAAAACATTGTCCACTTTCTTTTGCATGGCCAGTGCTGAATCTTTTTTGATACCATTCTTTTAGCCTGTTATTTTTAAATCTATTTCCCATCAGACTCAGTTTTGTCCAGTAAAACGGGTTCCTCTTCCACAACATCTTTTAAACACAGTTTATCTGTAGAGGCAGATACTCTTAAAATTGATTTCTGGGTCTATTGTTCAAAGACGATCAAACAAAAATCAAATAAAACTGAACCTGTAAACAAACAAACAAACAAACAAACAAACAAACAAACACTTGTCTGATGAAGGGACTGGAAGGCTTTACCTCATTTCCCCCTGAAAGGTGCAGCTTCTCAGGTGATGCCTGTGATTGATCAACTTCATGTGATGCCTGCCTTTGTCCTTCCTGAGACCTGACATTCCATGGACTCAGCTAGGATAGCTTCTTCAGCTTCAGAATCCAGAGTCCATGATTCTGCCACAGCTCACCAATCTCGTCTTCCTTCTGTAGGAGTTTATATATGGCTTTGCCATCTTATGTTTTTTTTGGGGGGGGGGCAAATAGATTATTATGGCTGCTGTAAATCTCCCGAGTGCATTTATTGAGCTTTCCAAAAAATAATAATTAAATTCACCTTAGAAAACATGGCCTTTCATTTCAGTAACTGATTCTATTAGGGCCCAAGAGAGTTAGCTTGGAAAATGCTGCTTGTTTGATATTGATTTCAGTGACTGGAAAGCTACCCCTCACTACTAGGTTCATGGTCTTGGTAGTAGACCTTTTATTGCTGCAAAGTGTTATCCTAGAGAGTCTTCCCATCTCCCCCACCCCTGCCTTTTGGCAAGATTTAATTTCCTGCCTTCCATGTTATCAGTGGAAAGATAAAATAATATTTTAATCAAAATCAACAATGTCTTTGCCAATTTAGGAAAAAATGGGGGGGGGGAGACATTGTATTTAAACCAATGAAAGATTGAAATACAATACAATGTGAAAAGAAGGAGGAAGGAAATGAAGTGGAATAGACAGTTCCATAAAAAGTAATAGAAAGAGGATCAAAAATAAATCCATTTATTGTTTGCAACAAAGAACATTGTCACTCACAGAATCACTTGGAAAGAGAACAAGTCTATTTCTCTTTCCCAGCTCATCTCCTTGAACCATACATCAATCATCCATCCATTTACAGTTGGGTAATAGATCCCAAGGGTCATTCAGATCTGAGTTAATGCTTATTGATCCCTTAATTCAATTTCTCTTTACCAATCAAAGTGTTCCAGGAATTCCATGTGAACAAATACCAAAGGGCACTATTTCAATTTTAAACCCTTTGGGGGGCACTGAGAGAGGGGGGTACTCTCTTTCCCAGTCCACTGAGCAAATGGAAGATGCAACTCCCAAATTGGTAATGGGGTAAATTCGATACTTCCATCTTCTCTTGTGGGAAGTACCCAATTTACTCCTATCACAAATTTGTTAAACGCTTCATTGAATTGTCTGATTCTTTTTGGACTTCAGGCTTCATCCTAAGTCAAAAGACATCTTTACTCAAAACTGTAACTTTGATTTTGAATGAGGGTAGATCCCAGGGGATATTTTTGTATAATGATATATGTAGAGACGAGAATGCAGGGTAACACTGGGCTAAAACCAATCTCCACAGGCTTTTTTCTCCCCTTTTTCTAAAAAAAGCCTTTCAAATGAGAAGATGCAGGAGTCCTGCTGTATCCTTTTATCTTTCTCATTATGGGGGAAAAGGTGTCTTCAGGAGGTGAGTTAGCAAAGAGCAAGGAAAGTGTTAACCTCTCTCTCTTCCACCTGCCTTTCCTCCCTGTGTTACAGCTGGATAGTTTTAAAGCTGAAACCAATTATCTTAGATGCAAAGCACACAAATAACAAATAACATTTCCCTACCCTTTTTCTTGGCAATATAATTGCTTCAACATTTCTGGTATGCTAGAGCAAAAACCAGAAAACAAACTAGCAAAAACAAAAGCAGTTGAACATCTGCAGTTTTGTATTCTAAACTCCCTTAAATCATTGCACCTTCATTATGAAAGGAATACAGTGAAGCTAACTCTTGCTGCCCTAATGCTAAATGCATTTATTTGATAATAAACTCCACTTAGTTGTAATGATGGAATATACACACTATACCTCTCTTAAAAGCCAACTATAACTATGTGCGTGCTCAATCACTGCCTCCTGTGCCTCCTATACCTCTTGTGAGTGTTTGTGTATGTGCCTTATATAGAGAGATTGCATATGCTTTGTATAATACATCTATGCCTTCTTCCTTCCTTCCTTCCTTCCTTCCTTCCTTCCTTCCTTCCTTCCTTCCTTCCTTCCTTCCTTTTTAGACTCTGGTAACTGCCCAGACTAGGCCCTGCAGTTTTTTGGCAAAGTTTTTCAGAAGTTGACCATTATCTGCTTCTGAAAGCTAAGCGCTAAGAGAGAATGACCAACTGAAGATCATCCAGTTGGCTTGTGTCTAAGATGGGACTGGAACTCATAGTCTTCTGGTTTCTCCTGGTGCTTTACTCATTTACATAAAATGAGTTTTACATAAAACTGGCTGTCGTATGTCTCTCTAAGTGATGTTATTAACTTTGTCTGCATTTTTTTCCTGTCTTCTTTCTTGCCTAAGTTTATAAGTAAATCCTCTCTTTGCTTCAGCATACAAGTTATCCTTACAAACTTTGGCTAATCAAAAGCAAACATAAAAAAGCAGAAGAGTAGTGGGGAAATATACCAAATGTGTGTAACTGTTTGAATTCAAGTTCAGTATCACTTTTTAATGGCATGATACAGCTATCAGATTTTCAAAGAGCTTTGCTTTGTGCTGGTGCATCCTTTGGAAAGAACATTAAATTAGCCAGCTAGAAATCCTTCCTTGGCTTGTTCAAGAATCCTTTTAAGTGGTTGCTCCATGTTCTCATTAAGTCTACAAAAGGAATCTCAAATTTTAATACGCAAAGGGAGCTGTGATTTTATTTGATTTTCTCTTCCTATCCAATAAACGTACTTCCAAGGTTGCATAACAATAGTGGCACTGGCACGCGGTGATGCTTAGCAATCTAGTAATGATAATTAGTTTGCTAAGGGCTCACTCAAACATGCATCAAATTAAAAGCAAAGACACAACCTCCTCTTCCTATTTTCCCATTACAGTCTTCCTCTAGTGTATGTTTCTTTCTTTGTGTATCTTTTAATTAAAGTGTGCCAGTTCTTGTTTGAGTGTACTGATTTTAAGAATGTTCTTAAATGGAAGACACAGGTTTTTCAAATAGGAGCAAAGAACAAAAGCAGTCTAATAATTTTAGATACAGAAGCAGAACATGTCAATTCCTGTCAATGCTTTTTTTTTAAAAAAAATCTGTGTGTAGGTGTGGGGGGATATAAAGCAAATGGGAGCAAACATCTGTAGAGAAACAGCTACATCTGCAACTGGCAGTTTTTCTCTTCTTGTTGTCTCAGTGATTTCCAGACTTATTGCTTTCCTCATTTTGGGACATCTTTCTTTTGCAAAAAAGATAACCTGGCTTTTCCATATTATTTAACTTGCATGAGGTTGTCTAACCAAGCTTCCCAAATCACAAGAAACCTCTCTAAAGCGGGATCTCCAGCCAATTTTATAACTTGAAAGAGATCCTGTATAATTGGTGTAAACTGTTTAAGCTACCTTTCCTAAGCTATTGAACAAAGCCATTTTATAAAGTCCACATTAAAAGCTGCAACTACATCATATGGCTGTGATTTATGTTAAGTTTTCCACCTGTCCATAAGAGAATTATGTATAGAAATAATCCATGCCCCCATTCTTTTTATCTGTATGTGCAGGATAAGAAATCTCACCCTAAATGGAAGTCAGAGGTTTGAATACAAGTTTGTTCGTTTGAATGTAAATCTAAAGAGGATTGTAGAAGAGAGTTGTTGAGGACAATTTGCAGAACAGTGTTGAAGGCCTAAAGAAGAGGATACATCATGAGATGTAGTCTATTTGCACAGATAGGAATGAAAAAGATTTTATTCAGAGAAATACTAGCTGTCAACCTTACTCACAGAAGGAAAACTACTACCAGTAGCTCTAAATTTGAAAGCAGTCAAGATGTAGAAGTAAAATAATGCACATATCTATTAAGGCACTTTATTGAGTGCATTTATATTCAGGGAGAAAATAGTTATGCTATGAAACGTTAAGTAGTGAAAAATAACTTCAATTACCCTGCAGGTTAGAATCTCAGGTATTTTATTTTGAAATGAGAAGAAGGAGGTAGAAAGCACAAAATTGGTGTTCCTAGTGATAAATAATGGTGCTGTCCCAACTTAAGAAATATGCTTATTTACTTTACATTTGGTTGTTTCAGTAAAAGAGAACAAAATTCATTTTTTACTGAGCTGTCCATCAGATCCCGAGAACCTACAGGAAGATCTTGTAAGAGTCAGGAAAGCACCTGATTGGTCTAGTGGTTAAGCCCCAGGATAGAAACGAGGAGACAGTTCTTGTCCTGTCTTAAGGCACAAAGCCAGTTGGGTGACTAGGCTGAGAAAGCCTAGGAAGAAGGCAGTGGCAAACCATTCCACACTGTAATATAAAAATGAAAATAATGTATAAAGTCATATTGTATGCTGAAATTGTCTCAGGATATCATAAGTAATGAACATTAATCTGCTAAATTGAGTTAGGTCATGTGGTCAACATTAGAACCAAAATTCCAGACACAATTGTCATCATAAGTCAAAGGACTAACCTTGATCAGTTATGATCAAGTCTCACCAGCATATGAATAATATTCCCTAGACAAAGCTCATGGTCACTTCAAGGAGTGGGAATGTCAAAATAATAATTGGCACTGAAGAGATTGAAAGTGTGCAAGAGTTCACTTTCCTAGGATCACAAATGGATAAAACCAGTGAATGTAGTCCAGAAATAGTGTCAAATCTGATTGGGTTGCCCAGAATGATGAGCATGAATAGAGTACAGAAAAGGAAGGACATCAGCCTGGAAACTAAATGCATATTAATATGCAGAATCATGTTTCTCATAGTTATATATGGTTGCAAAATTTGAACCAGGAAAAAAATAAACAGGAGGAAAATTGACTTGTTTGAGCTGTGATGTTGGAGAAAGTTCCTGCACATTCCTTGGGCAGCAAAGGTGACAAACAAGCAAATACTGGAGCTTATAAAAGACATATAGCCAGGAGGCAAAAATCACAAAATTCAGCCTTACTTATTTCAACCATGTCATGGGATCAAGCTCACCGGAAATGTCAGTTATGCTCAGAATGGTTAGCAGTAAAAGGAAATGAGGCCACCAAAAATATATGGTGGCTAGACACCATCAAAGCCAATAACAAGCCAGAGCATATAAAAAAAACTGAAAGAAGCTGTATAAAATCAAAAACTGTAGAGAGAGAGAGCATGGAAACATTGAGAATCAGACATGATTGAAAGGATAGCATCATCAGCATGATCAAAATCAGACATCACCCCTATCAAATTTCATAGTAATATCCTTGGAAAACAACATGCAAACCTACTAAATAAGCCAAAATATGCAATCAATTTAATTTGTGTCACTTATGTCCATTTAGAGGAAGGGGATATAACCTCAGCTATCTTGATGGAAGTCATTCATTTTAAGAAACAGCTCAAAGGTTTAAGTCTGCCATGACATGTATAACACAAGTTCAGGACAATCGCATGCAGTTAGAAGTGCAGCTCAGGAAGTGTTCAATATGCCAGGGATCCCCCAACCCCTGGGCCATGGCCCATTACTGGGCTGGGGCCCATTTAGCATTTATGTTGTGCACAAGAAAAGTGTAGAGAAAATAGATTAGTCATTATATTAACCGAAAGCTCATCTACATCAATGGTCTGATGCAACTGCAAACAATAATAGAATTATCTCAATTCAAATCTAAAGCAACTCAATTGATAGTTCAGTGATTCAAGTCTAGGTTCCTATCACACATACAAAGGAAGTGGAAATTGAATAGTATTGCTTATAATAACAACTTGTAATGCCTTGACAGTGCAATATCAAAAAAATTCTAAGTAAGATAGTATCTGGAATAATGGGTAAATTTGGCTTTGGTGTAAGAAATGAAGCACAATAGTCTAAGAAGACTTGCAGCAAAATTAAATATCCATAATAGATAACTTCTTCCAAGAAATGAGAGTGACTGTACACATGAATATCAGTAGATAGTGCTGCCGCCTGCAGCTCAGGTTGCAAATTCCTTCCTGCATAATTATATCTTAAACTAAAAAGGAAAAAAAATCTGACCAATGAGATATAGTCTTAGAAACATTCTATATGATTATGTAGTAAAAGTAGCAAATTAAATTAAATGGATTGGAATTGATATATAGAGCGCCTTATGAATTCTGAATTGAAATTTGTGTCCTATTTAAAAGATGAAGCAAACACAGATATTCAGTTAGTAAAAGGAAGTGAAATGGACATCTGCTGACACATTATTGAAAAAAGGTAGAAAGAAAAAGAACAAGTAGAGAGGAAAATTTACCATACTAAATGTTGAGTCCCAGAGAAGAGCAAGGGGAGGGTTATATATATAAAATGAGCACAATAAAAGACCAAGAAGACAAAGCTCTATTGGAGACAGAGATAAAAAGCAGTCATCGTACTGGTACAAATATATGGAAGAACTGAACAAAAAGAAAATTCCAAAATTGATGATACATTCAACGTTTGATCACTAAATAAGAACCAGATATTCTAGAAATTGAAATGAAATGGGCCCTAAAAAATTCTGTTAACAAGTTTAATGTGAAATTTAGTAAAAATTGCATAGTCTAGTCTAGTGCATGCATGCCAACTAAAATATGAACATATTTTCATGATCAGGACTGATGAGAGTACAACTCATCACTTATACCATCTCTGTGGTATTTTTCATTTATGCCATATTAGTTTATTATAGTGAAACAACATGAAGCCACTGGACATAGAAGTACAGGGTGTTGGCTGTACAGGTGAACGGGAATGTATTTGTGTGTATTTAGTTGTAGTTTGTGACTTTCTTTTTGGAGAATCAGCATCTGCAAATAATGGCGAGAAACTTTGGCATCCATAATGGCCAGAAATGATGGTCTTAGGCAGAGAGCGAAGATTAGCTCTTCTTTTTTATGTTGCTAGAAACCAGTAACTGTGTTCTGCTTTCCTTAGCTAGCATACAGAGGCAATGTTGTATTATAGCTTGGCTAAGAGAGTCCCTGCATTTTAAGTGTCTCAAGGTTATTTATCTTGTATTTGTAATTTTGCATGGTGCCCAGGGCTCTACAGGGACTCTGTAAAAACTAAAGAAATAAAATGCATTTAACAGGGCCATGCTGTATTTGTTTGCAAAATGCCCTGTGCTCCCCATTTCTTTTCCATTCCTTCTCAATTGGGGAAGTAATACAAGGGGCTTTAGACATTCCTAAATTTAAGCTATACTAAAACCTGGCTGCTTGGTAATTGACCAGCCTTTCTGTTTCTTTCCACCCACCCCAGCTTGGCCCTTGTTTTCCTTGAATCTCTGCCAAGCCTATTAAATGTGTCAGAACAGCCAGGGAAATGGAAGAATTATGATTTCCATTTGGCTTCTGCAGACGCTTAGTCTAATTTTCAGTAGGCTTTGAAATATTGCAATTGCTTTTTCTTTCCCCCCCCATGTCATTGTTGCCCCTTTCTTCCCCTTTATTTTTGTTCTTTTTTTAAAAAAAGAAATGCAGAAAGCTAAACAAATCCAACCAAACAGCTCAGAACACCTTTGCTTCTCTTGATTTAAAAAAGGAGGGGAGGGGAAAGGAAAGACAGCTCATTTGTTCTAAATGAAAATATCTTTATCTGAAGAGTTTCACAGAAAGAGGGAGGGTGATAATGAGATTATATCTGATCAGAACATATGGAAACACTTACCATTACGCTCTATTTTTCAGAGTTTCCAAACTGAGATAGAGGAAAGGGAGAGGCTGAGGGGTTGTTGTAATACAGGCTGTTCCAGTACCATCACAAATGAAAGTGGCAAGATGATTTGTAACACATCAACTGCTGACATTAGGATTTTTTTCATAGGTGGTATTAACAATACCTTAACATCCAAATACTGCTAGCACAATCTTTTTCTGCATTAAGTGGCAAAAAAGGAAGGGACTGCAGTTCAGAGGAAGAGCTCATGCTTTGTATGATGAAGCTCTTCAAATTACACTGAGTGGGCTCAGTTCTTTCCCGCCAACAGGTGGGATATTTCCACCTCTTTCTAGTTAAACTAAATTCTCCATGGATAAATGATAGCCTTAGGGCTGTGATGGTGAACCTATGGCACACGTGCCACAGGTGGCACGCAGAGCCCTCTCTGCAGGCACACCATTTATCACCCCAGCCCAGCTCTATCACACATGTGTTCGCGCCTCCCGTCGATCAGCAAGTCTTCAGGTCTCTGCCACACATGCGGGGGATGCAGGTTAGTGCAGGAGGCTTTCCAGGCCCAAAACAGGGCATTGGGGTGGGGGGGCTTGCACGGCACCCTTGTGCCCTGTTTTGGCTTCCAGGTTGGTGCAGGAGACTTTCCAGGTCCAAAATAGGGAATGCCCCCCCCGTGCCCCATTTTAGGCCTGGAAAGCCTCCTGCACTAACCTGGAAGCCAAAATGGGGTGTGGAGGGGCAGGGTGCATACACGGGGATGCTCGGGCAAATGCGCGGGGGGGGGAACATGCATGCATGCACAGAGGGCGTATGCACAGGGGGGTGCTCGCATTGAATTTGGGGCTTCTGGCACATGTGTGTGCATTCACATGCGCATGCACGTGCTTTGGGCACTCAGCACCAAAAAGGTTAACCATCACTGCCTTAGGGGCTGCATGTAGTTGTGCACTGTACTTGTGGCCCATGGGCTGGATGTGTCATCTACTGGCTCTGCCCCTGCCTGGTTTAACAAAGGGGCAAAAAGTCCCGATACGTCACGTGCCATGATAGCACGAGTTTGACACCCCTGATGTAGATCATAGCCTAATTACAGTGCCCCCTTTCTAATTTTTTTCAGTCTGTAAGTTATTTCATATTCCTGCTAGAAGAATCTGTCTCTCAGTCCACATGGCTGATCTTGTGAGATAGAAAAGTATAAAGGGGAAATAGAAACAAGAGGAAAAGAAAGAGAAAGGAAGAGAGAGAGAGAGGAAGGGAGAAAGAGTGCATACATAAGAATTGCCCTGCCCATTGTAACTTATGACCTTGTGTTTCCACTAAAATGTGTTCCCTGACAAATTATCAAAGGGCAATACAGCCTTCACCAGAAAGATTTTCCATTCTTGGATTAACAAGATTGAATTAATCAATAGACTAATGGAATAAAAAAAATAGCTTTCCACACTGAACTAGTGCATGGAAAAGAGATGTTCTTTTGGAAACAGAAGAAAGCAATATTTGCATCAGGATACATCTTTGGTTCAAACCTTTTTTTTAATTTCATTTTTGGTCTAACATTACTCATACTTTTTAATTATAAAATATAGAAAGGATCCAGGTTTCAAAAATATGTGTAATTTAGAAGAAATAAGTACTCATTTTAAATGAAATAGGTATATAATTAAACATCAAAGATGATGTTGCAACCAAAATTGTTCACTATTAAATTGCATCCAGACTGTTTTGTATATACCTGCACATTTTCATTCCTCTAAGTCAGGGGTGTCAAACTGGCAGCCCACAGGTCAGATGTGTCATGTGCAGGCGATGCCCACCCAGCTCCGCGAATGGGACAAACACACAAAACATCATGTGATGGCAATGTGACACCGCGAGTTTGACATCCATGCTCTAAGTTCTCATTCTACTAACTCACATGAAATACTCTTCTTTTTTTTTCTTTTTTTTGCCATGCTAGAAAACTCTCTGAAGAGTAGCTGGTTGAAGAAAGCAGGTATGCTGTCTCCAAAATTTGAGATTTTGTTAGCTGAATAATAGCTACAGTTGATTATGTTCCATGAAGTCATTTTAGACCTCTAGCAAATAGATTTGCTAGATTTTCTCCATGGTCTTTCCTAACATACTTTTTCAAGTCTCCAAAAGGCATGCTCATTGCCACTGTAATATCGTCTTGCTGCTGATCATCCTTCTCTTTCCTTGTACTTTTCCCAGTGTTAGATCCTTTTTCAGAGGATCTTTGTGTAATGTGGTCTTTGTGTAATGTGTTCAAAGTAGGATAATTTGACCCTGATCATTTGTGCCTCAAGTAAAAACTCTAGTTTGATTTGTTCAGTGATCCATCAGATTGTTTTCTTGGCTTTCCACGGTATTCTCAGGAGTCTTCTTCAACACCAGAGTTAAAAAATAATAATAATAATACTCTTCCTATCCTCCTTCTTCAAATACAATTTTCGCTTCCATGAAGTGTCATCCCTTTTTTTCGAATTTCTCTCATCTCCTGCTAAAATAATTTAAGCTAGGCAAAATGCCTCCACATATTGTGACAATGGATTTCATAAGTGAATTAGATAATTTGCAGAAATTTGTCCTAAATCCTAATCTGTTCCAATTGTGCCAGTCCAGCTTTCTACAACCTGTCATCCAGCAGATGTGTTGGGATTACAAATGTCAGAATTCAGACAGCTGCAGTCCCAGTATTTATGAAAGTACCACATTGGAAAAGGATGGTCTACTCTCTGGATTAATAGGAAAAAAGTACCCCCTGTAAACAGAATAAATGGCAACTATTGCTTGGTCTGAAAAATAGACGTGGTAGATCAAGTGTTCACATTACAAACAATACAGAGTTTTTTGTTGAGCTATGTACAGTATGCTGGATGATGGGGAAGAAGCACCTTTCTTTTCTGCACAAGCATTAAAAAAGCCACATTTTTCATGAAAAAAACTGGAATTAAAGCCTTTACTCTCAGTTATAAGCCATTTTACATATGTTTTTGTTAATAGCTTTCAATGAGAGAGAAACAGCACTCCCCTTTCTTTCTTCTTTTATTGAAGAGAAATGATTAGAAAAAGAAAGGAGAGGGGAAGAGATGGGAGAGGAGAGGAGAGAAGGGAGGGGAGGAGAGGGGAGGGAAAGGGAGAGGGGAGGAGAATGGCTGAGAATGCTCTATGTTGAAGTTATTGTAGCTTATCAAAAGCTCTGGTAGCTTAATACTCTCCTTAGAAGCTCTTTTGCTTTCTATTTTTTTTTTTTTTTTAATTTCCAGCTACTCTGAACTTTGAGGGTGAAATGGGAAAAAGGCAAGTTTATCTTGTTAAAGGATGGTCTCCTCCATCCCATCTAAATAGTTCTATCATTAAAAACAAATAGGTTGTCTCATTCTTGGCCACCTTTCTCCCCCTCCTTTTCCTCTTCCACAAGCCCCTCCCCCCAAAAATATTTCTACATGTTTTTGAAAAGAGTAGAGACTCCAGAACAGATGCCCTTCTCTGAGGGACTGACAGGTCCTGCTGGGCTGATTGACACATCTTACAGATAGCAGCAGTGAACATACAGCCCCAAGAGCAGTTGCACTGTGGGAGGGGTGGGGGAGGAATAACTGTGCCTGCGGAGTGCCAACAATTCCCTCTTCCCAGGATTTACCCAAGAGCTGTTCCACACAGTTTGAATTTTTATTCTGTTCTCAGAAATGACAGAGATATGTGTGTGCATGCGTATTCATTTTCTTTTTACATTCGCAGTGGAATTTGCTCATGAGAGACAACTAGAATCGTGAAGCTTGCAATTAACCTCGAGCAAAAGAGCTCCATGGAACAAGAAGAAGAAAGAAGGAGAAGAAGGCAAACTGACAATTAGAATCCTGCTGCGTCACATTGGCAGAGCATAAGTTGGGACAGTGTGAAGAAAATGGTATTCCAGTTTCAAGTCTGGCATCTCTTCTTTCTCTGTCTCAAAGAGAAACTGAGGGGGAAAAAAGATTGGACTCCAATAATCCCAAAGTATCCACCGATTCCCAGTAGACCCGAAAAAGATGTGAGAATAAAGAAGCAACTGTTAAATAATAAACATCTCCCCTCTCCACACAAAATGTGAAGTTGTAGAAAAAGAAAACAAAATACAGAAGAAGGAGGAATAGAACAATGATGAGGGAGGAGGGTTTCCCCCCCTTTTTTGCCTTTTTGAAGAACATAAATGAAATCATGGGTCTAAGACTTCCTTTTTCCTTTTCTCTGTTTTTCTGTTGCTAACTATTCTAAGGCCACAGGGAGAACTTTTAAGTGGAAGCTTTGTCCTCTGGCATTAAATATGGAAATTCACAATAGCCTATAACCCAAGACTATATCCAAGTAGCTATGGATGGCACCACTACCAGTGGTGAAATACACTTACCTTCGCTACCTGTTTGGAAATGTGAGCGTGTGTGTCTCTTCTGTGCATGCACAGAGGGTCAAAATGGGATGTAATGACATCCCGGCGGGTGGGCAGAGCCTCCCACCACCGGCCCTACCGGTTCATGTGAGCCGGATCGATCCGGCTGGATTTCACCACTGATCTGAACTATTTCTAGCTGTCAAAATTCTGTCGACCAAACCGTCTCTGCAATTGTACTACAACTATTAAATACGGCAGCAAATTCACTTTTGTCATTCTGCCATTTTTCTACATTAGCTCTGGTATACGTTAATGTTGCTTTGTTCCAGTGGTGTTAAGCTTATTTCTATTGATTTTAACATGTTAGATATTCAGCTTATGCTGCTCAGTTTCCCAGGATGTTATGCTGTTGTAAAGTTCACAGAGATCACGGTTTGAGATAGTCATGATTGATCTTGATGTGCTTCATCCTTGTGCTCTGAGGGTACAATACTGAATAGTAAGAGAAGATTCTTACCTGGTTGCTCATGTAATATAAAGAGTTTTTGAGTTTCTTGAACGTGGGTGGGAAATTATAATATGGGGAAATGAGGACATGATAGAAAAATACTTCTTTCTTCCACATTGCTGGCAAACTTAATCCAGTTTTGTAGTCTCCCCTCCCCCCCAAAAAAACCCTACATCCTATACTATTGTAAGATGTTACTTTGAGGCAAGATGGGCAGCCAATACAATTTACAAAAAAACAAATTAGTTTATTTTATTTTATGTTATTTTTATTTTTTTTTGACAAAGAAATTATTTTTTAAACAAATATAAAAAACAAATTAAAAAACTCATCTTCAATACAAATACAAACAGTGTGTCTGTTGGTTACAAATCTTTTGTGCATCTTCACTCTATTCATATATATTCATATATTATTATCCTCATTAATCATATATTTAACTATGGCTGTTTCTTCCCTCATTTCATACAAAATAGTCTAAAATTTGAGTCAATTTGTATTATGCCGTACATTACTTCTAAATCATTCCAATAATAGTATGTCTTTATATTGTTTTTTATATGATTCTACCTTTCTTACATTAAAAAAAATCTCAATCATATTTCATTTCCATGTCTTTTTATCTAACCATTGATAACATTTATTTATTATTTATTTTTATTTGATTTGATTTATATGCCACCCTTCTCCGGAGACTCAGGGCGGCTTACAATGCATTAAGCAATAGCCTTCATACTTTTGTATATTTATACAAAGTCAGCTTATTGCCCCCACAGTCTGGGTCCTCTTTTTACCTTCTTTAGAAAGGATGGAAGGGTGAGTCAACAACCTTAACCAAAATAAATCCCATATCATGTAATATTGTTTATCTTCTTGTTGTCTAATTTCAAATGTCAATTTACTCATTTCTGCACATTTCATTATTTTCTTAATAAGTTCATCTTGCATTGGTATTTTCTCGTTTTTCCAATTTTTAGCAAACACAATTCTAGCCACTGTTAATACATTCACAATCAAATATTTCAATTCTCTATTATATGTTTCAGGTACAATCCCCAATAAAAAAATCTCTGGTTTAAAGTTTATGTGTTTTTGTGTCATTTTTTGCACCCATGTGTGGATTTTAGTCCAGTATCTTTTAGCTTGCACACATCCACCACATAGTTTATTTTATTGATTAGCCCTTGGGCCATATCAAAGTGCAGAGTTCCAGATGCAAATTATTACTAAAATAATAATTTTAGTAATGATAAAAACAATTTAAAATGTAATTGGATAAAACATGATTTAAAATGAAATTGGAATAAAATACAATTTAAAATGAAATTGGAATAAAATACAATAATTTAATATATAGATGAGTAAAATATGATAAAATTATATTTTGGTGTCACCCCTACAATCTACCCCGATCAGTCCCACATATGCCAATCTCAACCAAACCAAACCATTTTGCTTAAGTACTATGCTACAATCTACCCTGATCAGTCCCACATATGCCAATCTCAACCAAACCAAACCATTTTGCTTTAGTACTGTGCTGTGTTAAATGTTATTTTCAGATTCATACATAAGGTAAGTTGTTTTGATATGGGGATCCCAATGGGTCATTTGTTTAGTATGTAGACCAAGCTACTTGTCTCTCACCCTTTTATACAGGAAACAATCAAATAGGATGTGAGCCAGATATTCTACAAACAAACAAACAAACAAACAAACAAACAAATCTTATGAAAATAATTCACATGACCAGCCTATGAATTTACCTGTTTTGTTCTCACCCAAGGGTCTGATCACATAATTTTTTCCCTCATAAAGTAGATCACATTCTGAAACAATTTTGATTTATCCATCATTAGTACAGGAGGAAGATTTGCCATTCTGAGATGTCTGAGATGGGGAAAAAAACTGATGCAGAAGAATGTTATTCTCATGTTTCACAGTTATTACAAATACAAGTCTTGGATGCAGCTGCTTCTCTAGGTAGGGGGATGCTGAGATGCTTATTGTAATTTGGCACAGGTGAGCAGGGCCTCTCTTGCTCCTTTCTCTAATTGATCAAAAATCATATCTTAAGTGTAGTCTGGAGGCCAATTTAAAAGAATTTAGGATTTTTCTTTCATTTTAACAAATGGAAAAGAGGCAGCAAAATGCTGCTTGCCAGGTTGTAATTATTTACCTGTTGTTTCTGAAAGCTTCATAGCACACTGGTTACATTAGTAAATGTTCACTGGTTGGAGTCTTATATATATTGTAAAATGAGCATGTTATATACATTGTAAAAGTAAACTGAACAGAAGCAATACAGAGAAAAATGGATTCTGAGTTGCTTTAAGTCCACCCAGAAGGTGGAAGGGTTCTGCACTAATTTACAAAATGTATACAAATAGTCCTTGACTTACAACCACAATTGTAAGTCAAGGACTGAAACTTTCATTGCTAAGCAATATTGTGGTTAAGTGAAGGACAGCTGGTTATTAAACAAATTAACATAGTCATTAAGGGAAACATGCCATTGTTAAGTGAATTTGGCTTCCCCCATTGATTTAACTTGTCAGAAGCTTTCCAGGAAGGGGGCTTCTGGTTTGGCTTCCATCGCCGTCAGACGGTCTTTTGAGACCGCCAGCCCTGTCGCCTGTAAAGAGCCGCCTTTACAGCTGAAAGGCGGCTCGAAAAACTCCATTTCCTTAAGGAAATGTGAGATAGAGCCGGTGAGGGCAGGTAGAGCCCTCTGCGAAGTCCCCAGAGTTTTTGTTTTACTCTTGGGGACAAAGCAGGATGAGGCTCCCTATTCAGCTCGCCGCTGCTCCGGGCTTCGGGAGAACTCTGCTTTTTGCAGGTGTTGGGACCAATCCAATTAACGAAAATTAATAGATAAGTGAATAAATAGGATGAAATCCGGATTTGGGACCTTAAATCGCAAGTATTTCTAACAACTCTTTGAGTGATTTTAAAAGCGAAGAAAGAAAGTTTAAAATGGCGACTGGCTGAGGCTTGAGAAGAAGAAAGCTGAAAGTGAAAGTCCTTCTGCCTGAATAGTACAATATGTTACAAAGTATCTGAAATAATAGCGCTGGTTAGAATTGAAGAGAAACAATTCTCATTTTATATTTCTTCCTTCTTAGAGACTTGATATTGATATTGTTTGGAGAGAAGTCTTTTCTTTTAAAAAAAGAGTTTGTGTGGCAGGATGGTGTTAAAACTGACAAAGCCAGACAACCAAGCCTTGGGGGGGGGGGTTCCCCATTTACAAATCATATGAGCAAGTTTTGAGCTTGCAGATCCAGGAGAATGGTTTTAAAGACCTAAAGGAATTTGTTTTGGAGGAGATGGCAAGACATGATGAGATTGTGAATCAGAATCTTGAAAAATTTAGGCAGGAAATTAAAGAGTTGGTACAACAAAAGTATGCTAATCTGAAACAACAGATTATAACAGCTTTGGAAACTTTCTCAGAAATATTTACAAAGATGGTTAAAGATACCAACTTAGAATTAGAGTCTAAAATGAAGGAAGCTGATGATAAGATTGATAATTTGGACAATAAAATACAAAGAATTGAAAATGATTTGATAAATATTCAAGATAATAGCTGAGAAGTAAAATCTAAAATAAAGGAAGCTGATTACAGGACCTATAATGCAGATAATGTAAAACAAAGGATTGAAAAAGAAGTTACAATGATGCAATACAGGTCCATGGAATTTGTGGTCAGAATAAGGGGACTACAGGAAAATAACAGAGATGATTTGAGAAAGATGTCTGCTCAAGTTCTGGCTGGGATTTTAAAGGTTAGTCCTGAAGAGGTATCCTGTAAGATTGACAAGGCCTACAGAGTAAACTCCTGGGTGGCAAAGCAAAAGCAGTTGCCTAGAGATGTGGTGATTTACTTTACTGACAAAGGAATAAGAAATGATATTGTGCAAAAGTCTTTTAACTCCACTCTAGAAATGAATGGAAGGAAGATTTGGATATATAAAGAGTTGCCGCCCAAGATGTTAAAAGATAGAAAGGAATTTGGATTTTTGGTGACTGAGCTAAAGAAACAAAACATCCCATTTAGGTGGGACCTTCCAGTTGGTATAATATTGAGATACCAAGGAGAAAGATATCAACTAAATACGGTTGAAAAGGTGGAAGAATTTTACTACAAGGTTCTTAAAATGGATCCAACATCTTCATGTATGTTTTCAGTGTTGGGAACACAGGAGGGGAATAAAGAAAAGCAAAATGAACAAGAGATTAAAATTCAGGCTAAGCAGATGGAGATGGAGGTGGTGGAAAAACAACAAGTTACAGAGGCCCTTCTGGATGAGCCGCTTTTGGATTCTCCTTTAGAGGTTATAGTTGGATTACCTATAAACATGAGAGAGGCGGCTTTGGACTTTAATGAGATGTCTTATCAAGCTACAGACCAGCATGGAACTCAATCAGCTGATATACAAGTCCTAGAAAGACAACTAGGATGGAGATCTAAACCACAAAAAGCTAAGAAAAGAAGAAGCAGGTTCTACAAAACTAAAAATTTTTAAACTAAACAACAGTCTAATGCCAGTTACTTAAGAGACGATAATATAATAAGCGGGACTTATAGATGGCTGACACATGAAAATATAATTGAGGCAAATTACTGACTTATACTATCTTGAGAAGAATAACAGATCTCTGCAGTGCTGGTGCTTTCGGGATGTGGAAGATGGCCTTTGATTGAGTGGATTGGAACTTTCTATTTTGGACTCTTTGAAAAATGGATTATGCATATGCTGAATTATAAAGCAAGAGAACTATGGGATTGGGGCATGCAGAAGATCTGGCTGTTACCCCAAGGCGGTGGTTGGAATTAACAATCTAGATAAGACACTACAGAAGATATTACATGGAATATAAATATAAAGTCACTCGGGTGGTTTTTTATATACGAAAATACTTATTATTGATGGGGGCAGATGGTAATGGAAGATTGAATATACTGTTGGAAGCTGAACCTGATGTTACCCTAACATGGGTGATGGAATTAATAATCTAGTTGAAAGACATTACAGAAGAAACTATATGGATTACAAATTTAAAGTCACTTGAGTATTTTATTTATATATGGAAATATTTTTTAGTTATGTGGTGTGGGCAGAAGAACAAAGATATTAAAAATAACATGTATGGTAGACCTGTAGGAAAATGGGTGGAGATAGGTTCAGCATTCAGATATACACTGTTTTTTGTTTAGTCCAGCTCCAAAGAAGTGGATGATCTAACTCATTTCCCCCCTTTATGTGACTGAGTTTCCTAGGAGGCTGCTATTAGGAATGCCCTAAATTTAAAAATAAATATCTAATTCACTTTCACAGATGCTAAGAAATCACCATTACTTATCATGCAGCCACTTTAAATTTCAGTGCAGTATTAGATAGAGAATCCCAGATAGCATCTCTGGAATAATCTAGCAATCTGGATGTATCCTAATTCAATACTTTTTAGCAGAACTGTTAAGCCCAGTCTCTTCCAAAAAGCTTTTGGAGCCTGAATAGCTGAATGTGGAATTACTTATTAACTTTCATAGGATTTTTAAAAATTATTTGATTCTCATTTCATGGCTTTAGATTTTATTTAATGTAATACAACCAGCAGGTGGGATAGAAATATCATAAAATATCATATTTTAGATATATGTATGAATGTAAACAGAATAATGCAAGTATTATAAAATACATTATACATATTTCAATAAGCAAAAGTGTTTCATTTCAATATTCCATCGTACTTTCTAGAACGGATTTTAAAAAACCTGAAAAATAAAATGCAATTATTTTTTCACCAGTCTTTCCCTGCATGTTTTTCATCCATATAACTTTCTCAAATAGTTATACAAATTTCCCAAATGAATTTTTCATAAGCCTGAGTGGTTCACAAAACAATAATTTAAAAAAAAACACTCAAAAATCACAAAACTGCAACAAAAAAATCCAAGGGCTGCATTAATAGGCTGTAAACCGCCCTGAGTCCTTCGGGAGAAGGGCGATATAGAAATAAAATAATAATAATAATAATAATAATAATAATAATAATAATAATAATAATAATAACCAAATACTCCAGATTTACCCATCCCAAATGCTTGTGGGAACAGCCAGCTCTTCAAGGTATTCCAGAAGGCTTGGATGGTAGGAGCCTGCTGAATTGCAAGAGAAAGAGTCTTCGCCAAGGCTTGCGTCACTGTAGACAAGGCATATTTGGGATGGCACCAGATGACAGGACTGTATTTAAGTGAAAGTTCCTGGAGCACATCTACCTTAGATTACCTGGTGGAACGGACATATTTGTTTGTTTGTTTGTTTGTTTGTTTGTCAAATATGTATAAGGTAACAGTTATAAGTATAAACATGATTATGAATACAGGATAAGGATACAAATAAATGGGGACAGTAGGACAGAGACGGTAGGCACATTGGTGCGCTTATGCACGCCCCTTACAGACCTCTTAGGAATGGGGTGAGGTCAACAGTAGACAGTCTAAGGTTAAAGTTATGGAGGTTTGGGAAAGTAACCACAGAGTCAGGTAGTGCATTCCAGGCATTGACCATTCTGTTGCTGAAGTCGTATTTTCTGCAATCGAGTTTGGAGCGGTTTACCTTAAGTTTGTATCTATTGTGTGCTCGTGTATTGCAGTTGAAGCTGAAGTAGTCATTGACAGATAGGACATTGTAGCAGATAATTTTTTTTTTTTTTTATTGCAAAAGTTTTACAATTACATTTTCACCCCTTTTTTCCCCCCCCTCAACCCGCCCCGAACTTCCCAACCTCCCTAACCCACCCTAACCCACCCCTCCCCCCAGACTTCCTCACAATATACTCATGTCAAATAAAAGGAAAAACCCTCCTTTGTATATAAAACTTGAACCCCGCCCTCCCCTTACAAATTTTCATCTTCATTACATTAACCTATTTCTATCTTAATATAGCAATTTCAAATAAATTTTCATCCTGATTACCTTAGAAATATTTCTATCTTAATATAACATTTTCAAATAAATTTTCATCCTCAACCTTGAAATATTTCTATCTTAATATAACATTTTCAAATAAAAGCTATTTGGTACTTCCTAGTTTGATATTTGTTCTGAACATAATCTATCCACTTCTTCCATTCCCATTCATAAGTCTCTTGAGAACAGTCTTTTAAATATGCTGAAATCTTCGCCATCTCCGCAAAACTGGCCATCTTCAAAGTCCATTCCTCAATCGAAGGCAGCGCTTCATTTTTCCAGTATTTACCTATCAACAATCTTGCTGCAGTTATCATGTACAATATCATTTTTGTTTCCCCCAGTGTAAAACCCTTAACTATACCCAATAAAAACAGTTGTGGAGAAAATTGAATCTTTCTCTTCAAAACATTCTGCATGACCCACCAAATTTTTATCCAAAAAGCCTTAACTTTCTTACAGGTCCACCAAACATGATAATATGTAGCGTCTAAGCAGTCACATCTCCAACATTTAGGCTGGGCACTAGGGTACATACACGACAATTTTTTTGGATCTAAATGCCATCTATAAAACATTTTGTAGAAATTTTCCCGCAGATTCTGCGACTGTGTAAATTTAACATTCTGAACCCAAATTTTTTCCCATGTTTCCAACATCACTGGTTCCTCAAAATTTTGTGCCCACTTAACCATACAGTCTTTAACTATTTCAGTTTCTGAATCCCTTTCTAACAAAACATTATAAAGTCTTTTAATATGCATTGGGCCTTTCTCTTTTATATGTCTAACTAATTCTTCCTCATACATCATAATACCAGTTTTTTGGTCCTCTTTCCATCTCAATTGCAGTTGATTATATTGTAACCAAGTTAAATTAATCCCTTCAGCCAACAATGTCTGTAATGTCTTCAGCTGCCATCTGCCCGCGTCTGCAAAAAGAACCTCTTTATATAAAAACCCCCCGAGTGACATTATATTTGTATTCCACAAGGTATGACCAAGATCCAGCCATAGCGGTATTTTGTAATTCCAGTTGTTTCAGTGCTTCTTCCAAACTCTCAGCAAAGAATCTCTAAATATATAGCTTTTAAATACTTTATCCACTTTGCTGTCATAAAATAAGTAAGCGTGCCATCCAAATTCCAAATCAAAACTTTCTGCATTCAATATTCCAGTCTTTTTTCCTCCAAACCAATCACTTACTAAAGTCAAAGCTGTTGCATCATAATATAATTGTAGGTTTGGAAGTTTGAGACCTCCCCTTTCTGGGATGTCTTGCATAATTTTCATTTTTACTCTTGGTTTTTTCTCGTTCCAGACAAATTTATTAATACCAGTTTGCCATACTTTTAGTTGTTTATCATTTTTGAGCACCGGAATCATTTGAAACAAAAAAAGAAATCTTGGCAAAATGTTCATCTTAACTGCTGCTATTCTTCCAAGTAAAGACAGCTGCAGTTTTTTCCAAATCTCCATATCTTTTTGCACCTCTCGCCACAACGCCTCATAGTTGTTTTGAAACAATTTCATATTTGATTCTGCAACCTGAACTCCTAGATATTTTACCTTTGGTACAATCTCAAAACCTGCCCTCCTTTCTAACTCCAGTTTACGATCTTGTGTCATATTTTTAACTACCATCTTAGTTTTTCTCTGATTCAATCTGAAACCTGAAACTTTACCAAAGTCTTGTATAATGTCCTTCATCTGGATTATCGATTCCATTGGCTGTGTTAGGGTAACAACCAGATCGTCTGCAAATGCCTTTATTCTGTAATCCTCTTGCCTTATCATTATACCTTTCAATGTGTTAGAATCCCTTATTGTATTTAACAAGACTTCTAGTGTTAAAATGAACAACAATGGGGACAGTGGACATCCCTGTCTTGTACCTTTTTCAATTTTAAACTCTGTTGTCAAACTGATAATTTTTGTACTATGTTTAGGTCAGACCAAAGGCAGCGAAGTTCTAAATTGTCTAATCCCAAGATTTCAAGACTGGTGACATAAGGTATTCTATTGTAAGCATAGGAGTGGAGGACTCTTCTCGTGAAATAACTCTGGACTCACTCAATTGTGTGAATGTCTGATATACAGTGCGGGTTCCAGGCAGATGAGCTGTATTCGAGAATTGATGCTCCCAAGAAGAGATGATCTCTCTAATAGCCTGATCCTAGGTAATAACTAGCACCCAAGAAGAAACTGGAAGTCACTGCAACTCATAGGCAAAAATGGAGCAATTAGAATTGCAATGTGTGCAATGCTTTATTCTGGACTAGAGCTAACTTCTGGATAGTCTTCAAAGACAATCCCATGCACAATACATTGCAGTAATCTAAATGTCCACTACTTGAGTTAGTTTAACTGATTAAAAAAAATTAGTGATGGATGCTATTATAGTCTATGAATTCTGTCCTCAGCCATGTAATAAAGCATGTCATTTCCTTTAGGGAAAAAAATCCACTTATATTACAGATCTAACGGACACGAAATTGTTGGTTTTGATATATCTGCAGCAAAAACGATAGCCAGTCTCTTAGAGGTTGATCTATATAAACTTAGAAGATCCTCTACCTGCAACTTCGCCCGTATCAACTGATTAATTTGTAAAAATAGTGCAGGCATAATTTTTCCTTAAAAAATTATGAACCTGCTTTCCAACTCCTCATCGACTGAGTGAATGCTGGCAAAATATTCAGGCAAGGAAATGAAAACATGGGCAGGTCTGAATGGAGCTTGAAAACAGTCATAGAAATTTAACAATCTGCTAATAGTAGGATTAAACAAACTGTAAGCTGCCTGTAGTTTTGCTCCTGGTATAGATGCTGTTGGGTCTTAAATAAGCCATGATCAGAAAGGTCCAAAGAAAATTTACAATCTGAATGTTCAAAACCAAACAGAGCAGCATGGTTTACTTAATCTATGGAGACCTTCCAAGATGAATTTCTTGGTTAAGCAGGTTCCTCTCTTGTTAATCCAATTCAGACTGATGCCTGAATCCCCTTTGTACATCCAATCTTCACTGTCTCCAGTATTTCTTTTGATTTTTTAAAAAGATTGGTCTATAGTTTATATTTAAGGATCGTAGATCTGTCCCTTTAAAATGCATGTGTTTCATATACAATATATTGTTCACTTTATTCCAGTTTTTGTTTTTCTTTTCTTTTTCTTTTTTAAAAAAGGATGAATGTTCACATTTATCTAATATTCATTACTCCCAGGAAATAGTTTTTTGCACATTTTGTCTAAAACAAGAGTTTGTGCACATGAGTATGGATTCTTTTTGGAACCAGTAACTGCACTGCAAAATTTGGAGAAATGAGCAGTGGTGGGATTCAGCCAGTTCGCACCACTTTGGGAGAACCGATTGTTAACTTTCTGTGCAGTTTGGCAAACTGGTTGTTGGAAGAAATCATTAGGGCAAAGAACTGGTTGTTAAATTACTTGACTCCTACCACTGAATCCAGAGTATAATCACTTTCTTTTTTTAGTGCCTTTTGAGCGGTTTGATTACAAATGTGAGCATTACAAATATTCTCTAGCATCTCTAGTCTTAATACCTAAGGACTTTCACTTGCTTTTGTGTCCCAACACAAAGAAAACTGTACCCACAGCCCAGAATCATTTAAAATAAGTCCTGATATTCTGCAATACTCCTGCTTGTTTCTTTCTTTTATTGAAGGTGGCATTCCAGTTGAGATATATAAATAAAAGTAAACCTTATATAAACTCTGACTTATTGATGGTGTTAACCCTTCCTTTTTATTTCTGTAAATTCTTCAGATAAATTATCCTGCAAATGACATTTTAGGAAATTTTGAAGCATTGATTTTTAACCAGACCAAAAACCCCTATCTTTTGATATGTCTTTATTTTTTGGTTTAAGTAGAATTACAAAGGTTTGTTTTATCAGACATTGTGATACTATTAGAATGTATGTGTCACATATCTGGCTATCTACAAATAAATAAAACTACTGAAGCTGTATCAGTAGCTCATCTGGGGAGCAGTAACGAGTTGAAAACGTTTCACAGATGTTTACAATAGATTAATAGAAACACCTGCTCCATCACTTTAACAACACAATGAAATTCAACAGCTCGATATATAATATGAAAAGAGTTACAGCACTCAGTTTCAAGACATATGCATTGTGGTGAAATTGTTTCTGTGTGTGCTTGTTTCACAGTGCAGTTAAGTTCTGATGTATAGTAATAATAATTAAAAAATAAACAAATATGGTACCATCTGGCATTTGCATTAAGAAACTGTGCTATGCTTCTTATTTAACAAGGAAAAGATTTATCAATGAACTTCTCCAGCAAAATAATGTTGCAAAAATATTTACGTACTGATAACTTTTTGTTACAATTTTCAGATGCACCTTAAAGGTAAAGGTTCCCCTCGCACATATGAGCTAGTCGTTCCCGACTCTAGGGAGTTGTGCTCATCTCCGTTTCAAAGCCAAAGAGCCAGCGCTGTCCGAAGACATCTCCGTGGTCATGTGGCCGGCATGACTAAACGCCAAAGGTGCACGGAACACTGTTACCTTCCCACCAAAGGGGGCCTCTATTTTTCTACTTGCATTTTTTACGTGCTTTCGAACTGCTAGGTTGGCAGAAGCTGGGACAAGTAATGGGAGCTCACCCCGTTACACGACCCTAGGGATTCAAACTGCTGAACTGCCAATCTTTTGATCGACAAGCTCAGCATCTTAGCCACTGAGCCACTGCATCCCTCATAGATGAACCTTAGTCCTTGTAACTATGCAACTTATTAATATATGAGCTAATAGAGTGCCAGCTAGCTTCTGACCTGACCTATGGTACTGCCATTATCATGCAATTAAACTTAGAATGGAGGGTAAAGGGATTTTTTAAAATGTAGCTCTTTCTCTAGCAGGGAAACAATTCCTTAGAAAATTTGTTGGCTAAATTCATAGAACATCATACACACACACACACACACACACACACACACCTGTGGTGGGTTGCTACCGGTTCTCTCTGGTTCAGGAAAGCCGGTAGTGGAAATCTTCATAGGAGAGCGAACTTGTTCTCTCTGAACATCAGTTGGGCCCTCCCCCCCACTCCCACACTATACCTGCCTTTATTTCTTTTGTTTTTTGTTCAGCTGTAAGGCGTGGCAGAGTGGATTGCCATGCCTCAGCTGTTTTTTTACTCAATGCGCTTGCACGAAACACAAGTTCGGCATGACGTGCAAAGCGTGTACACGATGCGAACCGGCGGTAAAACTGATTAGAACCCACCACTGATACATACATACATAAATACATATTATGAGTGCAAGATGTCATCTTTAAAATAATACCCACAATTGAAAAGCTATTGCAGTGTTGTATTAAGGCCAACAATGACATCTTTTGAGCCTTCCATAGTTTAAATGACATAGTTTAAAACTCAATACGTGCTGAAGGTGAAATGAAACATTAAAAATTCAGTTTTATTCCAAGCCATTCCCCAGGCTGAACACGATAACTGGATTAAATATAAACTTTTAAAAATGTATTCAGCGCTAATAGAATCAGGAAAAGAAATAATAAAATAAAGAGCAGGAGGGTCAGTTGAGGAGTTAAATGCTAGCCAGGCTCAGCAAAACTGTGTTTATATTTGAAGGAAGTGAAACTTTCGCACTGTGAGATGGAAACAAATATGACATTTGAAGATACCTTTAAACCAAACATTTAAAACTTTACTCATTCAGCAAGTTACAGAAAACATTGTTCTTAACAATTTTAATGAGCCATGGTAGCACAATGGTTAGAATGCAGTACTGCAGGCTACTTCTGCTGACTGCTGGCTGCCTGCAGTTTGGCAGTTCGAATCTCACCAGGCTCAAGATTGACTCAGCTTTCCATCCTTCTGAGGTCAGTAAAATGAGGACCCAGATTGTTGGGGGCAAAAGGTTGACTCTGTAAACCACTGGTTTGCACTGGAGCCACTGGAGAGGGCTGTAAAGCACTATGAAGCAGTATATAAGTCTAAGTGCTATTGCTATTGCTAACAATACATTTGTAAGCCACCTAGAGTCGCTGAAAATAGTGGGCAACCATATAAATTCTCAAAATAATAAAATAAAATAATAAAATAAAATAAAAATATTAATGTTGAACATGGCAAATAAGGACAATTACAAAAATTCAACTAAAGCTGAGTGTGTTAGTAAAAGAATTAAGGGCATGATAGCTAGGGGAATAATTCTGTTGTGCTCCCTTGATGAATCAAGCATGTGCTTATTTTGCTTAATGGCTGAAATACAAGTGTGCCTTGTCATTTCTGGTATGACAATCTCATCTTTGGAGGGGGCCTTTTATTAAACTATAAAGCAGGGGTGAGAGCCAATTTGCTGTAGTGGTTAAGGCATCAACTAGAAATTGGTAGACTGAATTCTAGTTCTACCTAAGGCACAAAGCCAACTGGAACCTTGGAGTACGAGGTTACCCCCAAAATAAGACCCTGTCTTATATTTTTTGAACTCTGAAATAAACTCTTGGCCTTATTTTTGGAGAGGTCTTATTATTTTGGGGTGCATGGAACAAGACGGTGCGCCTCTTGCCATCTTACCTGATTTCCAGCTCTGTCCCCCTAACCCTAACCAGAGGAAATGGCGGGAACTGGCTGGGAATGCACTTAAATATTTTCAGGGAGGGCTTATTTTGGGGGGATGTCTTATTTTGGGGAAAACACAGTAGTCACTTTCTCTTAGCCCTTGGAAATGGCTTCTGAAAAGCTTTGCCAAGAAAATTGTAGGGATTCATCCAGGCAGTGGTCAGGAATAAGGCAGGATTGAATGGAAGGGGGAAAAAAAGCAGGGATAATGGGAGGTGGCAGTGGGAAACAAGAATGTTGTATAACTTAAAGTGAAATGAGTATTCCTAGAGTACTGAAGCAATTATTTTGGCCATCAAATCCAAACCTTTGCTTATTGGGGAATCCATCCACACAGGTAGCTTGCTCCAAATGGTAAATGGTTTTGAACTTTTATCAATGCTATTTCCATTCAGTATAGGCATAGTGGTTATCTTCAATTTCCATTTATGTTTATTGACTATATATGGTACATCGTCCAGAGCCTGTGTCTCAGGGAGGTGGGTGATTAAGAAACATGAAATGTAAATAAATAAATTTGTTTTGTTCCAAGCAAAAACATTATACTAAATTCCCAATGTGGTTATCACCAGCAGAAGCATTGATATACCCAAATTTATTGGAGAAAAATAAGATAATTAGATATAAGGAATTGGTAAATGATCAGGGAGATTTGAAAACGAAACAAGAATTGGAACAAGAAATTGGTAGGATGATGGATTGGTGGACATTTGCACAAGTGCAATCTAAATTTGTAAGAGATAAAAAGATATATGAAATACGAAAAGAGCTGCAAGAATTAGATAAAATTATTCATGGAACAGAGATAAAATTAATTAGCAATATATACCAATATCTTCTGAGGTATAAAATGGAAGAAGAGGTGGTTGAAGATACCATGATTAGATGGACCAAAAATTTTGGCTACAATATAGAATTGGAGAAATGGGAAAAATTATGGGAAATAAACATTAAATTGACTCTTTCAACGGCATTCAAGGAAAACCAGTTAAAAATGTTCTACAGATGGCACTTTCATACCAGTACGACTTGCTAAAATGTCTCCGAACAACTCTCCAATTTGTTGGAAATGTTAAAAAGTCCCCGGAATATATTATCATGTCTGGTGGACATGTCCCAATGCGAAAAAATATTGGATTAAAATTAGAAGTTGGATAGAAGAGAGAATTGTATAATGTGGATTGGAAACCAGAAATGTTTTTACTGGGGATATTGAACAGGACTTACAGTAAAAAAAATAGATATTTGATTCTGCATATAATTACAGTGGCAAGGATAGTCTACGCACAGTCCTGGAAAAGTGAAAAGTTCCCAAAAGAGGAAGAAATAATTAAGAAAATTCTGGACTGTGCGGAGATGGATAAATTAACGAAAGAAATAAAAGAAAAGGAAGATACAAATATCAAATATGGAATAAGTGGTATGATTGGCTTGAGATTAGGGAAAGTAAATGTGAATAAACGATGGAGAGAAGAAAGTGACAAATGTGTAAAATATTGTAAATCAAGAAAATTAAAAATAAAGGGATGATAAAGATAATGATAATAAAAGATAGGAAAAATGGGGAATGTATATAGTAGAAAATAAGAGGAATGAAACTGATATGTAAAAAGAAACACATATGTGTTTGTGTTTTGTATGTTGTGTTGTGTTTTTGTTGTAAAATCAATAAAAATAAATTTAAAATGTTTTTTTTTGTTTTGTTCCATTTTTTTGCAATGGGTTGCAAAATTCTTTATTAGTTAGCAAATTCTTTTAAGTCTGACTACAGAAATGACAGCAGTTATGAACCATTGCAATAAAAATCTTCAGAGCAAAGGGTATTAGCCATCTGTTATACTATGAGCAGATTTGTAATCACTCTAATTTAAGTTTTCTATAGGTAATACAGTTCAGATTTTAGAGTTTTCCTGCAAATCCCCTGTGGTGTTTCCAAGTTCTTTTAACTGTGGCTGGAGACCAGACTAGTCACAACTGAGGTTCCTGTGTGACTCTCCTACCTTAAATTACTCTTCGCCAACAGCTCCCTCGTTCCCTGATTCCCAGAGAATAATTACACATCAGTACTGAGGAAAGGCATAGATTCAGACATAAGAGTTTGTGGCCTGTGTGCTTAATATTTGACCTTGCTCAAGTCAATGGAGCTGAAGCAACAGATTTTCATTAATGATGTCCGGAGAGACCTGAGCATAAGTTCATTATTGTACAGGGACTGCTTGAAAGCTTGGAAGACTTTTCCAGTGCTAATTATTTAGCTAACATTTTATGTCCATCATAGAAAAACTGTCACCTAGAGCAGACACAACATTCTCTCCTCTGTTTCATTAAATGGCACGTTTAGTAACACCTCACTGAAAGAGTGTTGATGTCCTTGCTTAGTGGGGGAAATAGAGGCTGTCCTTTCAATGAGCTTTTAATTCAGCCTGGTGGATACATCTAACAACATCTCATTTAACCAATGGCCACTGTAGCAGAAAAAAAGGAGGACTTTCGCAAACATCCTTTTAGCTAATCTCTAGAATGGTAGCCGATTTTTGTTTAACAATCTTTGCTATTTATCATTTGATATTACAGCTACTTTGTTGATGTCTTACTCAGCTATATTGCTTTCTGTGCTCAAATGTCATTCTATGTTCTGTTTAATTATCCTTGCCTTTTGACTGGAAATAAAGATTGCTTACTTTCTTGATTTTTAAGCTTGTAAGGAAATTCATAATATTTACAAGCACATTTCTCATAGCAGAGACATTTTCATATTCGTTATGCCCTAATATGTGAATTCTTGCATTCATTTTTCCTAATATGGACCTTTTTGTCAAATAATTTTCCACATTTAATTTAATGCAGGGTCCTAAGCCTTCTTTCCTAATATATGGACTTTTTTTTTCTAAAATAGGGCTTTTGACACAAAATTCAGAAAAGTGAAGATATTGATAAATTGCTGCATTGTGGTTTGTACATAATTTGGAGGAATGCAAACTAGATAATTTTGCATAATATAGATTTTCCTATTTTCCTGTTGTCGGGGGGGGGACTAAAAAATCATACTACTTTTAATGAACCAATTCATTTATTAAAAAGTAAATAATTAGTATCTCTTACTTTATGAGAGTATCAACAAAATGAACATCTAAAGACATGCAACTCTATCAGCCTTAAGTTCTCTCCACACATTATTTTAGAAGGATCTGTTATATCAGGGCAAAGATAGAAGAATAATTTATGTGTGGAAAAGATATTATACAGACTTTAACTTCAGAATTCAGACAATTGCATGTAAAAAAAAATATATTTTTGAGAGGAGCAAGATATTGTATGAAACATAACTAGTAGAAATACTAGAGTAATTTATTGTGTTCTTTTTTTGTTTCTAGGATGTATATTTCCAAATATAAGATATTTAAATACATTGCTTACTGTATCCTCTTGCATCAGTATTATAAAGCAGGCTTGTAGATAGTCAGAAAAAAGCTGGGGAAGTTTTATAGCAGCAAAAAAAAATATGGTAGAGAAACTGGATTTGGCTATGATCAACTGCTTTCAAAGCTGCCCCATATGAGCAGCACCTGCCAAGCAAAATTATTGTCTAGGAATCATTGCCTAAATGGCATTAAGATGGCAATCATATTCTGATCTTAGGGAAGAGTTCTTCAGGCATCAGATTTGAAGGAATAGAAAACTAAAATTGAAGGGGAACTCATCAAAGTTGCAGATGACCCTAAGTTGGCAGGAATAGCCCACATCCCAGAAGACAAGCTCAAGATCCAAAAAAATCTTGACAGATTTGAAAATTGGGCCCTGTTTAACAAAATAAAATTCAACCTAGAGAAAAGTAAAGTTTTACACTTAGGGAAGAAAAACCAATTGTATAGGTATAGACTAGATGAAACTTGGTTTAACACCAGTAACTGCAAGAGGGATCTTAGAGTCCTAGTGGACAATCATGTAAACATGAGCCAACAGTGTGTGTCAGCAGCCAAAAAAGCCAATGCAATCCTAGTCTGCATTAATAGAGGGATAGAATCAAGATCGCATGAAGTTCTCGTATCACTTTACAAAACCTTATTAAGACCACACTTGGAATACTGCATCCAGTTCTGGCCACCACAATACGAAGAAGATGTTGAGACTCTAGAAAGAGTGCAGAGAAGAACAACAAAGATGATTAGAGGGCTGGAGGCTAAAACATATGAAGACCAGTTACAGGAAGGACCAGGGGTGACATGATAGCACTGTTCCAATATTTGAGGGGCTTCTACGAAGACTAGAGAGTCAAACTAATTTCCAAAGCATCAAAAAGCAAGACAAGAAACAATGATTGGAAACTAACCAAGAAGAGAAGCAACCTAGAACTGAGGAGAAATTTCATAAGGGTGAGATCATTCAATCAATGGAAAAGTTTGCCTTCAGAAGTTGTAGATGCTCCATTACTGGATGCTTTCAAAAAAGAGACTGAACAACCAGTTGTTTGAAATGGTATAGGGTTTCTTGATTGAATAGGGGAGTTGTACTAGAAATCTTCCAAGATACCTTCCAACTCTATTACTCTATGTTCCATGACTGTGATGGATCAGCTAAACTAATTCTAACTAATTCTGAACATGTTAGTTCACAGTTAATTCTGAACATGAACCTAGCTCTCCTGCACCTGATGAGATGGGCTATCATTTAAACAGGGAATTAGTATTCTTTCAAAAGACTTTTGTGTAAACAACCAACTGACAGGTTACAACCTTTGGCTTCAGCTGGGTAATTTGGCAGTTAAGAAACTGGTTGTCCAAAGCAGATGCCTAATTTTACCCTACCCCATTACATGGCAAATCAAGGAGAGCAATTGGTGGTTGGTTTTCTTGTCATGAAATGCAATGTGCGAAGGGAAAGGAAACTCACGTAATCTACTAATTGCTCTCAAAATACAGGAATAGCATTTGGAGAGCACAAAGTATGCTGGCATACTTTCCTGACACCTCCCAGATTGAAGGAAACCATATTGGCTACCTGGCTATGAGCCCTTATCATCTGGATTTCAGTTATCAATGAAACCTGTATTGGAAAGGGCATAAATAATTATCCATTATTCAATTATAAAATAAGATGAAGATTGTATTCTAAGAGCTTAGATGAATATATATATAGAGAGAAATTCTACATGATGTTGAAGAAGTACTTCGTGAACTCTGACTTTTATGAAATTGCTGACATTTACTTTTTCTTGAGTGTCAAAGTGAATATAGTTCTTCCAGTTGCTGAGTAGGTTTGAATGAAGTATATGAGGACCTTCTGAGAGGATTGGAACTGCTTAGCAGTCAGGTTTGGCTGTATTGTACCACTTTAATGTACTTGTGAGATTTCCTACATGTAAGAACATTTTTCTACATAAAAGAACAATTGAATGGTTGTGTCGTCCTTTTCCCTCTTGACCAGTGAAATTATAATGTCCATTATGTGATTCTGAACTCTTTGTCATTTTAGTGAAATTCTTATACAATGCTGGTTTGAGAAGTATTCATTGTATCATTTCTAGCTCCTGCTAAATCCAGGGAACAATGACCTCCTTCCTCTTTATACAGAAGGATATAGAGAAAATTCTGAGCAAATTACGTTTTTTTTCAATTTTGTAATGGAGCATGAACCAATATCAAGTATTTGCGAATGTAGGTCTCTGGATGAAAATATGAATTCTGTAGAAAGTAATGAAGATACAGTACAATCAGAACTGCAAGTTTCTGTTGTCATAGCCCATTGCAATAAAAATAGCTTTAGCCTTCCTGTGGAACAGATTTCCTGGTCTGGTCTATCTAATGGGGACAAGGTTAATCTTGCAAGTCTGATTGTGCACACCTTCTCCTCCTTATTTCATTCCAGTGAATTAGGCAGGTGACTGCTTCCAAATGTTATTTTTTTGTTCTGGTTTTAAAGAAATGTTTCACTTCCTTTTGCTTAGGTAACAGTTCCTTTCATATTTCCATGAAAGTCCTCTTCCTGATTACGTGTTCTGTAACAGAAATAGGCAGCGTATAAACCAAATAAATATTATTACTGCTAGTAGCCAATATTTTCATTGGCTAAGCAAAACTATCAGCAGATGTGGGAGACAAGTCTATCAACCATACCTATAAAAGTGAAAGGTGACCTTTGAGGCAGGGGCTACCAGCATCAATACAATCTAGACATATGATTACTGATATAATTAGCTGACTGCATCCAACTCAAGCTGACTACAAGATAGCCGAAGAAAATAATAGAAAGAAGGGAAGGAGACACAGAAGGTGGCCCCATTATAGCATACCGTGCCACTAATGACTGAATCATCTATTAGAAATGATGTTGTCATAGCAGTGGACCAGAAGAAGTATCAGTGTCCAAGATGTTGCAGGATTCAGGGGGCCAATGACAACCACAGCTGGTGACTACTACTTATTGAGCAGTGCTTGCTGTGACACTTCCTGCTTATACAAACATTTTCAAATATCTAAATTTACAGATGGGATTTTCCTTTCCCCTCAGTAGCTGCTGGCAATTCCACCTAATGAACCACTTCATAGCCTCCACTGAGGATTCATCATTTCAAAATTAATTGTACTCTTCAAATGACTAAATGTATGTTATTTCTTTCCCTTGTTTTGGCCTGAAGCCTTCCTGGCTATTCTGTTGATTAAAGACAATAGCTTTATTACATTTCCTTCCCCGCCCCCCACAACAGTCTGCACTTCATTTGGCTATAAGATAAGTCTTTTTATTGTTTGCTTGTGTGTGGAGGTCTCCTCTCATTCTGGACAATCTTTTGTAACAATATTTTACCAACTGCATATTATATAAACTGTCTACAGTAATCGAAACCCTGCTAAAATATAACAGACTGGAAATTTAATTGTGGCACTTTTTTATTTTCCAGGGAGATAAACATCTCTTTTATTCATGACCCAGTCTTTTCCCTCCTTGATAGAATCATTTAGAGCATTAATGGAAGATTTAAAACAAAGGTGTTCTTTAAACCTCATCCAGCCAAAAGAATGCACAAATAAACTAAAAACAACTTTCCTGAATCTGTGATGTGATTTTAATGGACAGTTAATAATTAATGCTTCAACACACAATTTTTTTTCCTGCAGATTACATACTGAATTCCTGTACTATCACAGAAAACAAGCACAAGCAATTTATACCATACACATTTAAGCACATCTAAAACCATTACATTCAGAGGGTTTACGTTTATGCTCAAGGTTGGTTTCAATAGGTGTGGCTTGAAGAAAACATCTGTCATATTTTTTAATTTGAGAACATCTTGCTTTTTGAATCAAGAAAAGATATTTGATTATATACATCACAATTTTACTAACCTTTCCCGCATTCTGGAAATTGCATTTCAAATGGGTGCAAGAAGCTAAAGATTTTTTTCCCCCATAAAGATTTCATCAACAATACTAAGATTTGTAGAAAAGTGATATTAATTAAAATGACACAAAATAAATGTTATTGTTCAGGCTGAAATTTATAATGTATAATTATATGTATTTGATAAATACATTTGATAAATAAATAATAATTTAGTCATCTATGCCAATGGGCAGGTCAAACAACTGTGAATAAAGATTGTAATCTGTTTTCTATAGAGAAAACTTCAAGTATCAAGACATATATTCATTTTCCTAAAAACAACTAGTAAGGATGGAATAAGGATAAATATTGAGTCCATTTACTGCCTACATTACTAGAACAATATTCTGGTTTGTCAGATGCCTTGGCCATGACGGATATGCCCTGATTTGTGAAGCTACTACATGCTTCATTTTAGAACACATTCAGTTCAACAGATTTAAATGCAAGGAATTGCTCAAGACATCTTTGGGGGATATGGAACCAGTCATGTGTTGCTTTCCTAGTCTATATTTAGCCTGAAACAGCAGTTTTGAGATATATGACTTGGATAATTTAATCTTAACTGGCTGGTGGACTGAAACATTTTTAGTACATTTATATTTTTCCTTTTTAAAATATGTTGTAGAGTTTCAGATAGACAGAGATAATGAGCAGATGGCAGGTAGGGAAGAGAGAATTTATTTTGGGCAATTGAGTAGAATTAGTTTGACAAGATGCTACCAAGATCTTGTATCTGATTTCAAGATTTCAAGAGATTCATTCTCCCCCACCTTTCTCCCTTTTACTAACACAAAAATATATTAAGTTGCATGTGTTGAAGTCCTTCTATGAAAAGGAAAGAATGCTGTGGTAGCGTAATAATCTTAGATTAGAAGTGAACACTTTTCAGTTCTGAATCATATGTACAGTAACCCATTTTTGCAGTGATCAGAACTCTCTCCAAATCCTTCTTTCTTTCTTTCTTTCTTTCTTTCTTTCTTTCTTTCTTTCTTTCTTTCTTTCTTTCTTTCTTTCTTTCTTCTTTAGTATAGCTGCTTATTTCATATGTATAATACCTGAAGAACTGTATACTTCCATATTAAGTTGTTGAAACATTAAGATCATCCTCTCATATCCTAAGTTCATAGGCTAATGATGCTTCTGTCAGGGAAAATTTGTCAGCTTTTTAAAGTAGGCCAAGATAATAAACAGAGGCTCTAGAGTTTCCAGAAATGCTACTCTTTTAATATAAGGTGTACATTACCTCCACATACAAAGCAATCCAGGCTTTACGCCATTTTAAGAGAACAAGATGAAAGTGGGGCTTCAAGCAACCCAATCTCATTTTTTTCTCAAGATTAGACCTAAATTCCTCTATAATCTGGGAGTCAATTTGCAGTGCCAAATAAAAGGTTATAGTTTAGACACCAGCACCTTATCTTGATTCTGCAACCTAGGAAGAAAGTCAGATTCTGTGAAATAAACTGCTAATAATGTCATTATCCTTAACGATAAAGTATTCATTGGCATGCCAATGAATACTTGGCATGCCAATGAATACTTAGGGCCTGGTGGCTCAGCAGACTAAAAGCATTGTGCTTAACACCAGCTGTCTGCAATTACTGTAAATTCGAATCTCACCAGGCTCAAGGTTGACTCAGCCTTCCATCCTTTCTAAGTAGGTAAAATAGGTAAGGTATTGTGGGGCAATAAACTGACTTTGTATAAATATACAAAAGTATGAAGGCTATTGCTTAATGCAATGTAAGCTGCCCTGAGTCTCCGGAGAAGGACGGCATATAAATCAATTTAAAAAAAAAAAAAAATGCCACACAACATATCCACTTTCTCAACATCACTTCAGCACTTATACAGATGTTGGAAGCAATCATGGCTTTTCACCCACATATTCCCCATAACCCTCCCCAGTTTTCTCTTACCTCCCACCACCTTAGAAATTATATGTTGTCTGAAAATATTTTTGTAGTATATTCCTTTCTTCATCCATCTACATCCTAAGTGTTCTCAAAGCCATTTTCAGAGACACTCTTCCTAAATGGTAAAACTTAGTACTTTAGTGAGAAGACGAGAAGCCTGCAACTTTTCTTTAGTGATGAATTATTAAATTCCATGTTGTAGCCTTCTCAGTGAAGTCTCCTTGGGCCTTGATCTGACTTCACTCATCAATGTCACTAGAAGTTTTTGAGCAAGATTAATATTTAAAATACTAACCCTTTCAGCTGAATGTTAATGAAGCAAGAATTATTATTATTTTACTTTTGGCTTCCAGATTTCTTTTAGTTCTGATTGGCTTATGGCCCTGATTAACTTTTCCTACTTAACCAAGTAGCACTTGGTTTAGTTTTGACTGCTACCTACAGATAAACCCTGTCGGAGGAGCAAATGCTACTAAGGAAATAATGTTCTAAACAATTGTCCATTTCAGGTCATGTCCGCTACTCACACACTTCATTACCTTACATGCTTCACAATAGTAATAAACAAACCTATCCATGCTTTTATTATGGAAATATTCACAGTAGATAAATGCTTAATAAGCTACACCTATTATTTTCCTACTGTGTTCTCCACTCAAGAAGAACAAATTTAAATTATATTGGGACTCAAATATAATATTTATTTAACATAGTCTGACCACGTTATTTATTTAAATTTGCTCTTTCCACTCAATCCAAAGTTGTAAGGAGTACTGGAAGCTTTTGAAATCTGTAGTAAAATTGTATTTACATTTAAAAACAAATATACAAGTTTTAAAAAAGCTTTACATCATCATCATCAAAGTTTTGACAGACCTGTGGATTTTCCATGCTCTCATCATATGAACTTGACTTATAAAGGACATTGTTGAGCTATTATATGCATCATTAGGAAACTGTTTCATAACAAATGTTCCATCTAGACATGATATAATTTTCATTTTATTTCATTTTATTATTTTATTATCATTTTACTTATTTTGAATTGGAATTCCACAGAAACTTTCTACATTTATTGTAGAAGACATGTTTACTGTAGAGAAAATGTTTGCCCATCCCAACAATTTAGATTAGAGAATACAGAACAGTAAGAATCTAGGAATATATCTGTGTATATCTGTATTGAATCTGTGTATATCTGTATTATACCTTGTGGGTATAAGCAACAGAATATGTGTGTGTATATATATATCAGACAATGAGATAAATTTTCAAACAATTCCAGGAAGTTTGATGCAGTCCTTTAGCCTACAACTGTTAGGCAAGATGCTAGCAGTTATGTGGAAAATTGTAGACAGAGGCTTCCTGGCAATATGAAAGGAAATTTAATAAAATATAAGAGGAAAATTAATCTTGATAAAACTTTTATTATTTTCTGTGATGTTTTATTGATGACACATTGTACTTTTCCAACCAAAAAACAATCTTGAACAATTGTATCTATACAATCACCATTAATCCACCTTTTTAGTTGTTTTCACATCATTAGTCCTTGCTTTCATTTTTTTCCGTTTCAACACATTCACACAACCACTTTCAGACAACAAACAATAACGAGGAAAGAAGAGTCTAGAATGAGAGGCAAAAACATTGACATAAAACTTTAATGGTAACAAAGATGATGAGGAGACATGGGTACAGTTGGAAGGGGAACAGCCAATATAATTTTAATGATATAAATAATTTGTATAATATATAAATCATTAATATTTAATTGCCCCTAGAAATCAAAGCTAGTCATATAAGAAATGTTGCTTTTTCCTCTAAGTTTAATAATGGTGCTTGGATGCTGCTTTGAGATATTTTCATTAAAAAAACCCTGTTTTCATTGTGTTTATTTTAACATGTCCTCATAATCTCTTCATTTGGTTATTCTTGTGGATCATGGTAATGCTCTATTTGAATGGGGAAGCAGGCGTATGTACTTCTAAAGTAAATAAATTAAAAAACAATCACTGCCTCAGCAGAGGATTACCCTGCGGTAGCTTCATGGCTATAAATTTGAATCTAGCACTTTCAAGAAATCCATGCAAGATAGGAAATAAGCTAACGTCACTCCACTGGGATAAATTAATAAACTTTGTCCATGTTTAGCCTTCAGTGTGCAAAACATTTATGTTTGCAGAAAACTCTCATTAAATATAATTGTTAAGGATATTGGCGATGCACCTTTTTTTTTTTGTCCAGTGATGTTTTCTGTATCCTATTTCTACTGTAGTACAAATTTTAAGATTCTATCACACTCCTAGGTCCCCATAAAGGTAAAGGTTCCCCTCGCACATATGTGCTAGTTGTTCCCGACTCCAGGGGGCAGTGCTCATCTCCATTTCAAAGCTGAAGAGCCAGCGCTATCTGAAGACGTCTCCATAGTCATGTGGCCCACATGACTAAATACCAAAGGTGCATTGAACACTGTTACCTTCCCACCAAAGGTGGTCCCTATTTTTCTACTTGCATTTTTTATGAGCTTTCGGACTGCTAGGTTGGCAGAAGCTAGGACAAGTAATGGGAGCTCACCCCATTACGCAGCACTAGGGATTCGAACTGCTGAACTGCTGACCTTTTGATTGACAAGCTCAGCATCTTAGCCACTGAGCCACCACATCCCTATTGGGTCCCCATACCTGTTGGCAAAAACCATATTCCTAGTGATGGGCCATTTGCTGTAGAGCCATTTGCTATACAAATGCAAGGTTTTGGCATGAACTCAGAAGGAAGGGAGGAGATCAGTGGTGGGATTCAGCCAGTTCACACCACTTCAGGAGAACCGGTTGTTAACTTTCAGAAAGAGTTTGGTGAACTGGTTGTTGGAAGAAATCATTAGGGCAGAGAACTGGTTGTTAAATTATTTAAATCCCATCACTGAAGGAGATGTGTATTTGCAAGGTCTGCACAACAAAGATAAAGGAAAAGGGAGTGTGGTCAGGTGGGCCCTTTTCAATGTAGAAAACAAGAGCTGATTGTCAGGCACGTCATACAAGACATATTGCTAAGATAAGAAATAGGTCTAAGACAATAGAGCCAATAGAAGACTTGTTAAAAGTCTTATAGGATGTCTACTGGTTAACTTTTAGGAATAGGGTTGAAATAGAGCCAATAGAACACTTGTTAGATAACTTTTGAAGTGTTTATTAGTTAAGACTTAGAAATAGGGATGGCATGGAGCCAACAGAGGACCCTTTAGATAACTTTCAGAACGCTTATTAGACAATGTTTCTTTATCCCGCCTTGAAAAAAAATATACAAAATTCCTTTGTTCTGGGTCCTGGCATTTTGGTGGCTGGGACCCCTTTTGCTGAAGTGCTTCAATAAAAGGAAACAAAACCTGCACCTCAAGTCTGGTGTTTTTCATCGGCTTCAGCACCAGGCTCAGACCTGAATTGGGGACTACACTAGGACCTTAAAAAAGGATAGCAGGACCAGGATCAATCTGATTTTTGGGGAATGGCGTTCCATAGGGTAGGAGACATGACAAGGAGAATATTCTCATTGATGCACATTTTGGATTTTAGGCAAAAGAGCCCCCAAATAGAAGCAATTGACACCTTCCTTGATGCCATAGAATCCAGTAGCACAAGTCAGCTTGTGCTGTGCTAATTAATGTACTATATTTGCAAGTCGCTACAAATCTCTCCAGAGGGAGTCAGCTCTATTAATCAGTTGAGCCCTGCATGAGTCTTCTCTTATGCCATTTCTCATGCCAAAAAGAATGAAAATACACATGAGTAATAGGGTATCTTTCATTTCCCCCCCTTTAATTTCAAAACCTCTTTGCTCCAAAGAGCAAATGGAAGCATTGGTGCTAACAATTAACACTGCTACTGTTATTACTGTTATTTTTTCTCCTCACTTCATATATCTGTCCATGGTTCTGTTATTCCCTTGGCAGGTATGAAAGCTGATTTGTGTCTTTGCATATATGCTGTTTGCAAAACTAATTATAATATGGAAAATAAAAGAAATATTTCAAGGGATATTATCTCTCAGTTCAGACAGCATGATTGTATATACTGAAAATATTTGAATGTGGCACACTGCTTTTCATCAGGAACTAACTCCGTACATCTCATCAACTAGTACAGAGAAAGGGAAAATAACTTTATTTTCAGAGAGATTAACATTCTTCCAGATTTTTTTTAAAAAATGTTGAGCATAAGCATAAAAAATACTATGAAAAATAAAACTTAGTGTTTTTTATCAGAAACTAATGTGAGATATCAAATCTGATGCCATAGGTTTCATTTTGGACTTGCCCCCTTCAGTTTAATTACTTTGTCTAAAAAAAAAAAAGTGGGAACAATGCTTATGTCATCTACTATAAATTGCACATATAGGATAAGGATAAGATACTGGCAACCACAGGTGTGAAAACAGTACTGGAACTGTACTTGATCATTAGAATCAGCAATGTGATATCAATGTGCTGCTAAAAAGAGAACTTTAGACCATATGAATATTGTTGATAGATCAGAGGAAGAGCTTCTCTATCTTCTGCATTAGTAAGAATCTATCTCTATGTTCCATTTTGGATATTCAAGTTTTCAGAAAAGTTGACCAAAGGTGTATTTTGTAGTAAATTTTCAAGGGGCATTAGAGACCCCCTTGACCACACTAGAGAGTATATAAAACAACTAGTTTGGATAGAGTAGTGTTAACTGGATATGTGCTATATTAGACTTAAAAGAAAAAGCTCTGAATCATATCAGATCATGGCCCCTAGAAGCTTCCATTCTCAGTGCGAAAAGCATTTGCAAGCTGATGGGAGGCTTGAAGCAATGTGATTTTGCTATCTTAAAGACTCAACGACTTGCAAACATTTTTCATGCAAGCAGGCAAAGAAACTGTGGCAGAAAAGCGGGAGAGAACACAGTTCTTTAGATCTTCACAAGGTAAGTGACCTGACATGACAGGATGAGGAGAGCATTTGTGGGGATCTCAGGGGAGGGAACATGAGGTATCTCAGTGGGTTGGGGGGGGGTGCTTGGATGATCTGAAGCAGGTAGCCTGTTCCATTGCTAGCTAGCCTGTTCCATGGCCTTCCTAACCCTGAGATACCTCATGTGCACTTAACAACCTGTGCATTCAGTTAGTGAATGTGTGGGTTAAAGCAGGGAGTGATCACGTTCATCTGACGTGATTCACTTCAATGAATCCTTGGAGTACAAATGTAATTGGCAGGCTCCATTACATTCGTAACTTGAGGATTACTTATAATGTGTCCCAGGAAGACCATGCAAGGTCTTCTATGATCAGCATGATACCCCAGGTTTGCAAGTGAAGAGTAATAGCCTATTTTTAAAATCAATTTTTGGAAGTTTGAATTTTTAAATTGAACTCTATGCTGATCCAGTTAGCTTCTTTATGGGTTCTTTGCAAGACATAGATAATATGAGGCTGTTGTATTATTCTTTCTTTAGCCCTCTTATCTTTAATTTGCACAAGCTTAAGTTATGAGAAAAGGAGTTTTAGTAAAGTATATGAAGGGAAAATAAATATTCATAGTAACTTTCAGAAACTTGAATTCCATTGCTTTAAGAATAAAATGCAAGACCTTATGGGTTATCACATAGCAAAACAGACACTTTTAAACCCTTTTCACTGATGGACAATTGTATGGATGTATTTAACAATATATTCACTTTTCTATTTCATTCATTCGTTTATTTTACTTTCGTCTGTATTTTTGTTTGTTTGTCAAGTTGATTACAATGACCCAAAGAATTTTTAAATAACATCAAATATCTTTTTAATGTGTTCCAATAAAGTACGGTTTTTTCTTTCTCCGGTTTATTTACATTCAAATAATACATATAATAGAGCAAATAGTACATATAATAGTTTATTTAAATTCAAATAATACAAATCATACATTGGCACAGTATTTTCAATCTGTTCTCAGATTTAATTAACAGTCTTTCAGTGAAATGTGATCTAAATTTACAAATTACCAAACCAAAAGGTTTGAAAAGAATTGAGGTCTCTTCAGGAATAGATAGCCTAACATTTCTAGCACTATGTAATTGGTATGTGAGAATGACCTTGGAAGACAGGAGGAAGAGCTTCAGATAGGACAAGTGGTGATAAAAGACATCTTACCTTCAAAAGGCGATAAGGATGAGGGAAGTGTTTGAGAAGGGACCCTCCCTATTATTTTAGAGAGTAAAAAGAAAGGAGTGGATTAATGCTTTCAATCTTGCAAGTTTCTGTTAATTTAACCTTACAATAAAGACAGATCTAATACTCTTTTTTGTGAATCTTCTCTGGTTAACAGACATTTATCGCAACTAATAACCAGAAACCAAATATATTAAGTCCTTGTTAATTCAGATGTGAAATGTATAGCCAGTAAAGTAACTGGTTTTCCACTGCTTTTCTGTTGTAATTCTTTTAGATGTTCAGGCTGTTCCATCTTCTTTGCCATCTGTTTCATGCTTTGACTGACAGAAAGGAACCCACCTGTCATCATTCCAGAGTTACAACCAGGCTGAATCAACATAGGTCTGAATGTAATCAATTTTAGCAGGGAACAAGATTCACAAATAAATTCAGGGAGAGCTGAACTCCGTATGCAAGATAAGGAATAAAAAAAATACAAATGCTCTGAGCCATGTATTCTATAAGATGATTCAAACATTCCAAAATTCATACTAGGGTAATTCCTTTTTAAAAAGCCCACCTCCAGGTCACAAACTGCTCAGGTTACCACACAATCTTTGTCAGCCAAAATGGCAAACAAAAAATAAGACTGGAGGTTAAAATGAGGTTGTGCATTTAACTGCATTTGTAGATAAAATGGAAGAAATGATGGAAAGCATTTAGGCGCTGTGAAGCCCTATGACTGTGATGGCGAACCTGTGGCACGGGTGCCACAGGTGGCATGTGTAGCCATATCAGTGGGCACACTAGCTCAGCTCTGGCTCGCATATGCGTGCTGGCCAGCTGATTTTCGGGCCTTCTGGGTCCAATAGAAGTAAGGAAACAGGCTGTTTCTGCCTCCGGAGGGGCTGGGAGGGTGGGGAAGGCCCATTTTTCTTTCTGGAGGCTGTTCCCCAGCCTCCAGAAACTCCTAGACAGGCTCTGGAGGTTGGGGACAGCAAAAAATGTCACTTCCTATCCAAGTGGGAGTTGGAAAATGGGCCGATTCAGGCATCCGGAAGTCCTCCAAGGGGGTGGGGAAGACTGTTTTCGCCCTCCCCAGATGCATAGAGAGGATCTGGAGCCAGGTGAGAAAGAAAAATGGGCCATCACCTGCCAGGAGCGGGGGTGGGGGGGAGAGGGGGTTGCATGAGCATGCACAGTGCATAGAATTATGGGTGTGGGCATGTGCATGTGAGAACCTCCCCCGCCACTTCCCTCCTGGCACGCGATGGCAAAAAGGTTAGCCATCACTGCCCTATGATGTTACCAGATTGCCCTCAGGAATCTCCTGAGAACTATTGGATTGAATAAACAAGCCAATAGGAATGAACTCCATATAAGTGATATGCCTGATATTTTAGAACTATATAATCCATCTGTTAATAACATTCAGGATTCATTCTGAAAATATAGACAAATGTAAGGACTGAAATTGGTGAGGTAGATTCTCTGATTCTCATAATAGAGAAAGAGTTTTTGTAAACAAGGAACAGATAGCAGAATCTTTCATGACAGAAACACAAACAACCATATGGCTATTGATTCAGAAAGGTAGGAGAAATTGCCCAAAGAATTAAACCTGGGGCTAATATATGTAGATGGCAGGGTTAGCATTTATGGCTTCCTAATGCTCAGAAGTACATGTCCTACTCCCTCTGCATTCTAGCTAAGCTAGCTTGTAAATATGCAATAGGAACAAGGTTTAATTGCCATGTCTGGTATGAAGCCTGACACCTGCTTTAGACAGAGAAAGTTTGCAAGAAACTGGAAGCTGCATTAACTGACTATAGGTTTCTCCATTTAATTCACACCTTACACATAAATATGACCTTTGGATCAGGAGCAATATGCAAGGATTTCTCTGTTGTTGTTGTTGTTAGTTGCGGAGTCATGTCCAACCCATCGTGACCCCATGGACAATGTTCCTCCAGGCTTTCCTGTCCTCTACCATCCTCTGGAGTCCGTTTAAGCTTACGCCTACTGCTTCAGTGACTCCATCCAGCCACCTCGTTCTCTATCATCCCCTTCTTCTTTTGCCCTCAATCTTTCCCAGCATTAGACACTTCTCCAATGAGTCCTTCCTTCTCATTAAGTGGCCAAAGTATTTCAGTTTCATCTTCAGGATCTGACCTTCTAAGGAGCAGTCAGGGTTGATCTCCTCTAGGACTGACTGGTTTGATTGCCTTTCAGTCTAAGGGACTTGCAGGAGTCTTCTCCAGCACCATAGTTCCAAGGTCTCAATTCTTTGGTGCTTAGCCTTCTTTATGGTTCAACTTTCACAGCCATACATTACAACTGGGAAAACCATAGCCTTGACTATACACACTTTTGTTGGCAGGGTGATTTCTCTGCTTTTTAGTATGCTGTCTAGATTTTCCATAACTTTCTTCCCCAGGAGCAAGCGTCTTTTAATTTCTTGGCTGCAGTCCCCATCTGCGGTGATCTTGGAGCCCAGGAAAATAAAATCTGTCACTACCTCCATTTCTTCCCCATCTATTTGCCAGGAATTGAGAGGGCCGGATACCATGATCTTAGTTTTCTTAATGTTGAGTTTCAAGCCAATTTTTGCATTCTTCTTCAACCGCATCAAGAGGTTCTTTAATTCCTCTTCATTTTCTGCCATTAGAGTGGTATCATTTGCATATCTGAGGTTGTTGATATTTCTCCCGGCAATCTTAACTCCAACTTTTGATTCATCTAGTCCCACCTTTCTCATGATGTGCTCTGCATATAAATTAAAAGGGCAGGGTGACACTATACAGCCTTGCCAGACTTCTTTCCCAATTTTGAACCAATCAGTTGTTCCGTGTCCAGTTCTCACTGTTGCTTCTTGACCCACATATAGGTTTCTCAAGAGACAAATAAGATGGTCTGGTACTCCCATCTCTTTAAGAACTTGCCACAATTTGTTGTGAGGATTTCTCTAAAAGCTGTTTAAAACAGAAAATAGGGATGTATTTTGATCCCCTGCTTTTCCATTTTTATATCAATGGTATGATGAAATATCTAAGCAATCCAGCCCCTAAAACCAGGGCATCACAGTATTGCCTTTTTGCTTTATAGAGACAATGCTATAGTTCTCTCAAAAAACCAATGGAAATAAACTATTAGAAAATCAAGATTATGGCTTTTGCCAAAATAGTGAAACTGCATTTATGGAACATTAATGACCATAAAGCAGAACAAGAAGTGGTGGGATTCAAATAATTTAACAACCGGTTCTCTGCCCTAATTATTTCTTCTGACAACCAGTTCATCAAACTGCTCAGAAAGTTAACCACCAGTTCTCCCGAAGTGGTGCGAATTGGCTGAATCCCACCACTGAGAACAAGTGACTATTTTTGGATATTTAAGCGTATGCCACTGGCTTGAGAAAGACCACCACGTAAATGCTGTTGCTACTTGACAACAATCTGCCAACACTATCCTAAATTTTTTCTAGTTCCTGTTAGTTGGGAGGATCTAGCCCAATAACTCACAATACAAAATAGTAATTGTTGCAGTTTATTTATTTGTAGTTATAAATATATCACACTCCTAGATATGCACTAGTAACTGACCTATGTCTTTCCTTCTCAGGTATATGGCTGGAACTGACCTGGTGCCCATGTGGACCGTCCTTTTATACCCAGGGGGAGGAGTCAAGGTAAGGTGGGATTGTGGGAGTGATGGGTTGTGTAGTAGTGTTAACCCTTGATAGGCCATGGAGCAGTGGGGGCATATGTTAGTTAGACATTTTACGTGACAGTTCATGGGAAGATATTAAGTTCCAGGTCTTTCAAACTAAGCCCTTAGCCCAGCTCCTTTATGGAGCTGGGCTAAGTGGAACAACTTGCCTGCAGAAGTTGTGAATGCTCCAACACTGGAAATTTTTAAGAAGATGTTGGATAACCATTTGTCTGAAGTGGTGTAGGATTTCCTACCAGGGCAGGGGGTTGGACTAGAAAACTTCTAAGTCCATTCCAACTCTATTATTCTATTCTATTCTATTCTATTCTATTCTATTCTATTCTATTCTATTCTATTCTATTCTATTCTATTCTATTCTATTCTATTCTATTCTATTCTATTGGAGTCTGGTTGGCATCCCATCTTCATGTTTAATCTCCCTGGAGAAATACCATCTAAATTCATCAGAGCAGCTCTCTTCACTGTGTCTCAAATGCACCTTTACAACTGGAGACTTTTCAACTTTTCATACATATTAAATACTTGACTCAAGAATGTGTCTAGCTTCAATAAACGTTTGGTTAAAGCTTAACTTCTATTCTCAAGGCCTAGCACCATTAATTTTCAGGATACTTTTCAATCATAGCTCAAGGCTGCTGAATCTAATTTTTTAAATCTAGGCTACCCACTCAGTTTTTAAGATGGCATATGATCAGGCAAATTAAACTCTGAAGCAAAAGATGAAGATCTAGGAAAGGTCCTAGCCTTTCTGTCACCAGTACACAACAGATATATTGCCAGGTACCTTACATAGCTAGGAATACCCAGACATTAAAAAAACTTACTTGCCCAGTGCCATGCTCTTCCCTCTACAGTATTGGGTAGTAAATATAAAAAAAGTACCATTTACTGAAAGGCTCTGTCCCTGTGATTCTGGAGACGTGGAAACTACAGAAAATGTTCTTCATTGCTCCTTTTATGGAGACATCCAAACAGGATTCATACAATCTCTGATTGGTAGATATCCTGGTCTCCTAGATTTGGCCGTTGTCCAGATGTTGTTCTGAAATGGCAATAGTCCTGTGAATATACCAATTCACAGTACTTTACAGCCTCTCTTAGTGGTTTACAGAGTCAGCATAGTGCCCCCAACAATCTGAGTCCTCATTTTACTGACTTTGGAAGGATGGAAGACTAAGTCAACCTTGAGCTGGTGAGACTGGAACTGCCGAACTACTGGCAGTCAGCAGTCAGCAGAATTAGCCTACATTATTGCATTCTAACCACTGTGCCACCACAGCTCTTGTCCTGATTGTAGTACATGTAGCTAGGTTTTGTGCAGCAGCATGAAAAATCTGTTGGACCCTAATGGGCCAATCTTCCACAATGCACTTTATAACTATAACTCATTAAATGTTCTATATTATTAGTTTGTTGTAATTTTATATGGTATCATATTTAATATAATTTTAGTGTTTATATTATAATTTAATATAGGTGCATCCTGTTCCTCATTCATAGATATAAATTATAGATTAGTTGGGTTGTTTATAAATGTATTTTAACTTGGTCTTAAATTTTATTTTGCTTATTCACTCACTTATTCACAGAACACTCTGCTTGTATTGGTCTATGACTATACCAAATAGAATCGAGCTGAATATTGATAAAGTCAGATATAATTTCAGAAGCTATTCCAAGATCTTAAAACAAAAATTATAAAAACAAATTGAGTAACATTTCCTATTTAGCTAGAGAGCATTTCCCTCAGAGTACTTCCTAGTTACCTAGAGAATATTGCTAATTAGATGAGAATATTTCCTCAGAATACAAATTACATTTTCAGGGACCATAAAATCCTCTTTTTGTACTGAATACCTAAATTTTACATATTATAAATAGCAACTTGTACAGGTAGCTTTGAATATTTATAAGGAAATCTATTAAAAGACAGACGTTTTATTCCTTTAAACCATTCTTTCAAAATGAGAACAGAGTGCCATTCATGGTGTGACTTTCCCCCTAAATCTCAAAAGAAATGTTTTCCCTGTGGAAAGATTTATATATGTCAGAAGCAGGGGGTTACCCTTGTGCTAAATTCTACATTATGTTTTGACATATGTATTACAACTTACTTCATGTCCTGACACCCTGCTCTGTCTCTTTGGAATTTCTTATTCCACATTCTTTGCTGCTGTTGCTACTGCCAAAAAATTTATACTGCCTACTATGATAATTGCCACTTCTGGAGGTCACTTTTTCAACTTAATTATGTTAGGAGAAGCAGAGAGATACTAGCGCTCATAGTTGCTGCCTGAAGAATTTTATAGGTAGGTGGGTTCTGCTTTGAGCTACAAAAACCAAAAGACTGATATTTTCTTAATGATGGATGACTTCTGCCCATCTTATAATTACCTTGCTTTTTAGAGCTTCTTGGAGAATTATTACAGTTTTTTAAAAAAACATTTTTTCTCTTTTCTTGTTACCAAGAGTTTCCTGAAATAGCACATAAACAAAACTGCTAATATTCCATTTGCATTTTAGGTTCTCGGTATGATACCGAAGAGTTACTGTAAAGTTACTGTAAATCTTGTAAAGTAATACAGTTTTTGCTGATCACTGATTAAGAGGGATTTCTGGAGTTCCAGGAGGGAAAAGCTAAGGCTTTTCTAGACAGGGCTTTAGCATCAATTACAGGTTTTTGATGGTGCCAGGATTGTGGCCTACAATATATCATCTTAGTTAGTTAGCAGAAGCAGTAAGAACATGAAAATTCATGAAGTATAGTCCCAATGAAATAGAGTAATTACAAAGCAAGAAGCTCATGGACAAGCATTTGTGATTCGGTCTACAAACTTTATTTTTATGCCTGTGAAAGTTTGGGGCTATGCCTATAAATGTTAGCCTCACCCAATTGCTTATTGTCAAGAGATTGAAACCAGGCACAATTGTGCAGAATTTAAAAGTAAGGCAGGATGAGGCCCATGCAAACAATGGTGAGAGCTGAACTGAACTCTCAATTGTATGACAGAACCAATACAGAAGTATCGTATTACATTCATGCAAGATAGAGAGCCAAATTAAGGTTTGTGGCCCTACTGAAAAAACCTGAATGCTGAGACAATGAAAACATACAAACGTTTTGCCATTTGAAAAAGAATAACGAGTTTATAACGAGTCATTAAGCCAAATGGAAAGCTACTCATGTCTATGTCCAAGAGTTTATCACCTTTCAATAACCTGCCTCAGCATTTTCTGCACATGGAATTGAAGTTACAATAGTGTATATTGTCTGAAATAAAAAAAAGTGGTTGGTTAGTTGATTGGTTAGTTGGTTCGTTAGTTGGTTAGTTGGTTGGTTAGTTCATTCATTCATTCATCCAATTTGTATAGCTGCCCATCTCAATAAATATCTGGGCAGTAAACAATATAAAAAAAATAAAAACAATTCCAAGCCCAAATATAAAAATTAAAATTAAACTTTTCAACCCTTTGTAAAATAAGGGCTGGTGGCAGAGAAACTCATTTGGAAATAATGGAATCTTGGAGACTTCAAACTGAAATTTAGAAAACCTATACTGCTTTAGATTGACTTGAGTTGACACAGACTACAGAAACAAATACTTAGATTTGTTTTTACCCCATTTTATGCAAAATGAAATATGTGTGTATGTGCATGTGTAGTTGTTTTAATTATTTAATCATATTTATATTTAATCATATTGCTTTCTTCATATCTATTTCTTAAAGCCTCAAGCATAGCTAACTAGTTTGCATAACATTGTGAAAGATCTCTCCCTAGCCTCAGTTGACAAGACCGGGAAAATATCTGTTTTTAAAACATGCTAATACTTCTATCTATCTCTTTCTGTCTCTATATATTTCTGAATTTAAGATTGTAGTGTAAATCAACTAACCCTTTATATATGTGCATATTATAAGTTTCACATACCATATTTTTCGGAGTATAAGATGCAGCTTAGTTTTTGGGGAGGAAAATAGGAAAAAAAAATCTGCCTACCAGGTATTCATCTGGCTAGCGTCCTTAATCTGGTCAGCTTCAGCACATTAGTTTGCTGGTTTTTTGTCCCCTGCTTGGGGATAAAAAACAGCTTCTAAGGCACATCTGAGAGGAAGCAGCAATGAGAAAAGCAGGCAAAGCACGGGGATCACTTCACTCAGCTAGCGCCTAGTTAGGGCTGAAAAAAAGCTTCTAAAAAACAGTTGAGAGTTGAAGCAAACCATGGAGATAGCTTCATTTGCTATTCCCTCGCATAGTGGAGAATCGAGGGAGCAGGCAAAGCTGGGAAGATTGCTTCACTTGCTAGCGCCTCATTAGTGCTTCATTAGAGCTGAAAAAAAGCTTCGAAAAAGCTACTTTCGGAGTATAAGACATACCCAAATTTTCAGCCTCTTTTAGGGGGGAAAAAGGTGTGTCTTATACTCCGAAAAATATGGTATATGTATACTGCCCTTTGAAAGTCCAAATTCTAATTATTGTAGAAATTTCACAGGAATTCATTCTCTCTCTCTCTCTCTCTCTCTCCCACTCCCCCTCTCTCTTTCTCTCCCTCCCTCCCTCCCTCTCTCTATCTCTCTCTCCTTCTCCTCCCTCCCCCTCCCTCCCTCCTTAGCAATTGGCCTTTTTCTTGCTGGTAGATATTGATCTTATCTTCTATCACCTTCTAGCAACCCCACCATGCCCACTGCTAGAAGTTGTTCTGTGGTCCTCTTCTGATTTTCAGCTTTAGCACACTGCTTTAGGAACATTAGACCAGTCTGAAGTTAATGAGCCCTGAGCAATAGAAACACTGCCCACTCCATTTGAGCAACTATCTTTGTTCTAAAACTATGTTCAACGTCTATTTGCTAACCATTTCAGTTGCCTGCCATTTTCCAAACCTCTACTCCAGTTCTTCCCTTAGAATTTGCTGTTTGCTGGTTTTTTTAACTTCTTCCTTGATGCCAGCTCAAGCCAGCCCATCCTTTTATCACCTTCAGGATAAGCTTTTCTAATACCTACTCTCTTAATAGCAAACTGGCACAGAAACAATTGTTTGGCTTAGAAACAATCTGGATTCATGATGAGCCAGTACAGTAACAGTGACTAGTAGGGCATCATACCCTTGGTTTACCAAATTCTGGTTTCATTAATTTTTCCCAATGAATTTGTCTAAGAAAAGTAGAAGGGAAATTGAACAATAATGTCAGTCACATGTAAGTACAGCTCTGTGTTCTTTGCCAGGAGAAATAGTTTCTAGCTGAATTTGAGAATGGATGGGGCCATTTCTTTACTGGCACTCAAATTTTCATTCATAATTATTTTGCTCTTGAAATTCATATACTTTGCTTCCTATGCAATGATCAGCTGCTCTATTTTATTTTTACCTTTATGAGTGCCAATATGTTGACTTACTCTTCTGGAAGGTTAATTTGAACTGCTTGATGTTTTGAGTTTTACCTTGAAGTTATTGGTGAGTACACAATGCATTTAATTTGAAGTTTAGAATTGCAAACCATGTTGACATGTTCAGATATTTGGTAGCTAATAAGAACAAATGTGACTGCTTATTAAGATGAATGATGCCCTTGACCTGTCAGTCTTCTGCTTTAGAACGCTTAACATTTGCAAATGATATATTTTTAACAAACGTAACTTTCTTTAATTAAAATTATTTTTTATTCAGAAGTAGTTGATGTAAGTGGTTTCCTGAGAATCTGCATTCCAGGGTAAAAGCACAGGAATAAATAGCAATACATTAGGAAATGTAGATTGAGAAGATATTTGAGAAGGCCATTCTAGTGAAAGCACAAACTTGTAAGTGAACTTTTTCAGTAGTTGGCACATTCTTTAATAAAAAAAAAGAATTTTATTCAATATTCTTTAATGTGAAAGGAAAAAAAATATTGCTAAGATATTGTCCCTGTGATTTTCTTCCACTATTCAAAAGTGGATCTGATAGAACATATTATTTCTGATTTATTTGGTTTTCAAATGTGAGGCTAAATTCACTGAGGATATAACGAGGGCAAATTGTATATTAAAGTTGGTTAGACACATGCAAGTGGAAAAGAAAAGAAAGGGAAAGGGAATGTACATAAGTAGCACATAAATAGTTGCCTTCATCTAAATTTAAGATTGCATTGTAACCCATTTTAGACTTTCTGAAATATTTGGAGTAAAAATATCCTGTATTTGAGGTCTGACAAAAAAGAAGCCATTTTATTCCTTTACATTTCTTTAAAACCCTGAAATTTCCCAGGCCTCCTGTCAATATTCAAAGCATGTGTTGCTGCTTTAACTGGAACTAGTAACTATATTGCAGAATGACACTTTTCAAATGGAGCATGAAATGAATGCTTCCATTAAATATTTAACAACCTAAGAAACTCTTTACTGGATCAGACCACAGATTCTATTTCCAGGGGATACCACCGGATGCCACTAAATGCTTTCAGGCAAATTTATTTTTAAATAAAAAAAATGTAAGACCAGTTGTACTGAAACAGATATCACACAACAAAATGCATTCACACAACAAAGCTCACAAACAGGATATACAACTGATGTTAAACTATTGTGTCCAAAGATAGAAATTATTTATTTTTTTATTTTATTTATTGGTTCGATTTATATGCCGCCCTTTTCCGAAGACTCAGGGTGGCTTACAATGCGTTAAGCAATAGCCTTCATACTTTTGTATATACCTGCTTAGTAGGGCTTTCCCCCCCAAAAGCGGTGTTCTTTTTTATACAAAGTCGGCTTATTGCCCCCACAAACCGGGTCCTCATTTTACCTACCTCAAAAAGATGGAAGGCTGAGTCAACCTTGAGCCTGGTGAGATTTGAACTTGCAGTAATTGCAGACAGCTGGTGTTACTTAACAGTGCTTAACAGTTACTTAATGGTGCTTTAGTCTTAGTATTTAAGATATGCTGTCTTTGATTTCCAAAGTATATGGACCTATCATTGACAACCCTGTCTTCCCTGAATCTGCCTATCTTCTTTTTAAAGTCATATCATCAACCCTTAGGACTGAGGGAGAGACCATAATAGGCCCAAATTTTCATCACCAGAAATGGGAATAAGGTAGATTGCATCTGTTCCTGATCTGCCTCCTTCCTAGCCCAGGAGAAGAATTTCAATTATTTTGTTTACTCCTCTTCTGTTGAACAGCCATATTTAATATGATACATTTTAAGCCTCACACAGCAAACTCAAGAAGCAAGAACTATATGGATTTCAGAAAAGCATCTTTAATATTAGTCAGGGGTAAAAATATAATCCTCAACAATGGTAGGAATACATTTCCAGGTAACCTTACATCTTGTTCTGTCCCCATCTCCACACACACACACACAGCCAGCCGAGGGTTAAAGGAAGCACTTGGCACGCACAGTTTGTTATCAAAAACTTGGTAGCAATATGAGCACCGACTGCCAAGTGCTTTTACTTCAATAAACGGGAGTATCCCTTCACCAGATAAACAGAAATACACACAGTTTGCAAATAGTCCAGTTCAAAACAAGAAACCTTCGGCAGATTCAGGCGTTGTTCAAAGTGACTAGCCAGAGTTAGTTTTTGTTCGTCACAGAGTCTTAAATAGCCACCACACTCTCTTATATAGTCTCTGGGGTGTGGTCCAGTGACTCAGCCTAATCCCTGGCACGCCTCCTCAACTGCTGCAACCGTTTATCATGCCTTCGTTGGCGTGGATCCAGGAATGACAGATCGCCTCCATCGCTATCATCGGAGACACCTGGCTAATCTCCTCTTCCTCGGCCGGCACCTGAGGCAGTGCCAGAGAGGAGGGGCCTGGAGAGGGAGGCCTGGCCGACTCCTCTTCTTCATGTTCGGAGCCTTCTCCCTCCGATAAGATAGGCTCGGAGGACGGAGCCACAACACTTCTCATCAATTAGGCCAGACACTGTTTGAAATGTTTTCTTCTCATGTCTCCACAACTGAGTTGTCCTACCTCTTCTCGTACAACTAAACTTCTCCTCATCCTCCATCTCCTCCATCTCCTCTGTCGCCATCTCCATCTCTATCTCCTCCTCCTCCTCCTCTTCCTCCTCTTCCTTCTCCTCTTCCTCCCTTATCTGTTTCCTAGATCTTTCACAATTTTCACTATCTTGAATCTATCTATTGTTCCAGAATAGTACATTTGGGAGAGATTTTTCAGTGGGTGAGGTAGAGATTCTTCTTCTTAGGAACCAATGGTTTGGGGTGGATTCTATATCCTACACCATCTTTGAGTGCTCAGGTTATTGTGATTGGTAGGAGTGATCATGGACATGTATGAATGATCTATCAGCTGTACCAACTTTTGATGAAGGATGATCTGGGTACAGTATTTCTGTACTGGTTACCTTCTGATTTGATTGCATTGTGCTCTATATGAGGACATTGTATGGAAGCTGTTATCTTGAAGCTTCCTCTGCTAATAACGAACTGCAATTTTTCTTTTATTTGTTTATTAATCAAATGTATATAGTTGCCCATCTCACCAAGGGAAATTCCGATCACACTGAAAGAGGTCGCATAGGAATCAAGTAGGTTTAGGGCCTTTTTGCTGATGGCACAATCCTGTGAAACTCTCCTGCCCCTCAGTCACAAACTGGTTTTCACAGTTGAATTGTCTTTTGATGAATTCTTTTAATGGCTTTTGGATACATTATCATGCTGTTACTTTGTTTTGTTATGATTGAAGCAGTTTTATGATGGTTGCAGCTTATTGTGGATTAGTTTTATTTTTGGTTTTCATTGTTGTTTATTGATTCTATCTGATTACTACTGCTAGCCAGACTCTTGTTTGGAATTGTGTGCTATATCAATGAACAGAATCAGTAAAATGAAATGAAATGAGATGAAAAATCACATCTGTTAGCAATCAATTCTATTGTTTAACTATCTGTTTTATAAAGTCTTTTCATTAGTCTTGAAACTCTCATGTAACTTGGAGTATTACAAAACAGGGAGGAAGTGGAGAAATTTCCTGAAGATCACACTTTATCTTGAAATGGTATTTAAAGGGGGCTGCATTTTAGTTTTTAAGATACAACTGAATTTGATTTTATTGGTTCAATTTATTTATTGGTTCGATTTATATGCCACCCTTCTCTGGAGACTCAAGGTGGCTTACAATGCGTTAAGCAATAGCCTTCATACTTTTGTATATACCTGATTAGTAGGGCTTTCGTCCGTCCCCCCCCCCACAGCAGTGTTCTTTTTTATACAAAGTCAGTTTATTGCTCCCACAATCCGGGTCCTCATTTTACCTACCTCAGAAGGATGGAAGGCCGAGTCAACCTTGAGCCTGGTGAGATTTGAACTCATAGTAATTGCAGGCATCTGGCAGCTAAGTGCTACTTAACAGCATGTTAGTCCGTTGCGCCACCAAGACTCACTTAATTTTATATCATTTGCATGCACATTTCATTAAATTAAACTAAAACAATTAAATGCAATGTCAAACTTCGTATTTTATGGTATGATCAAGGAAGCAAGATTTCAAGGAATGAATTCTATGCCAATGGAGACCTGCAATTTTTATTTTATTTATATATTAATCAAATTTATATATTCGCCTATTTCACCAGAGGTGACTGTCCACCCTGAAAAAGATGCAAGAATTAGGAATAAAGTATAGAATCTTGAAAACTATGATAGGAACTTCCAATGATGATTGAGTGAGGCAGTAGGTCTTTCAGTGTTTTGAATCTGTTTGCAGCATGGATTGAGGTTCTGTGTATGAGATAAGATACTAACAATCATTATTGTTTGTTTATATCAGTGATTTTCAAACTTGACAACTTTAAGATATATCGACTTCAACTCTCAGAATGCTGGTTGAGGAATTCTGGGAGTTGAAGTCCATACATTTTAAAGATGCCAAGTTTGAAAAAAAAATTAACAAACAGTTAACTTGGTAATTTACTATATACTGTATATAATAATTCCATGTCTAGAAATTTCAAAAGTATAATCCCATAATTAAATATTAATGTTGGGGGCATATTGAGAAGATTTCTGTAGCCTTCTCCAGTGCTTTGGGAGCCTCAATTGCACATCCTTGTCTATGTTTATAAACACTGATGAGCTATTGACAGTTCCCCTGTTACAGGGGTGAGCAATTGTGTCCCTTTTACAACCTGTAGACTTCAACTCCTGGAATTCCTGATACTGTTTGGCTGTCTCAGGAATTCTGGGAGTTGAAGTCCACAGGTTGTAAAAGGGCCACAGTTGCCCACCCTTGCCCTATTTCAATGTAAGTATGGACAAGTTAGCTGCAACATAATAGATTAAGCAAGGACACTCCAATAATTGTCTCTGTTTTATGTGTCCATACGGTGGGGGCAGAATGACAGCTTGCACTCAAGGACAAATCTGAATAAGCCCCACTTTAAAAAAAATTGCAGCTATATTTTTAATGGTGCAAGGCATAAATTTAAAAGGATAAGAACTGCAAAGCCATCACAGTCAAAATGGAATTGTGTGAAAGAGTTAGGCAGTAACTAATCAGAGGATTTAGTCTTTGTCTGTGCCAGACTAGATTCTCCTTGCAGTTATTATCCATTTAATGCTATATTGCCCTTCAGTGATGAGGTCTCTGTAATTTCTGAAAGATAAATTCCCACAAGCTGAGTATACTGATTGTAGGTCAAATGCTACACTTACAAAGAAAGATGTGACCCAGGTTAAAGCAGAAACTTATCCTTTAAGAGAAAAACAGATCCTGGCAGTACATGAGCAGTTGAAGGTGAGAAAGGATGGAGGGGAAAGATAATCGAGCTATATCAGAAGCCTTCTCATCCTCAGCAAAAGAAGCCTTGAAACTGCCATATGCTTCTGTAAAACCTTCCACTGGACTTACAAGTCCGGTTACCAGCCAAACATGGCTGCTGCTGCCAAATGAAAAATCCATGAGAGGCAAAGGGAGGAAAAGTTAATGTAATATTAAAACTAGAAATATCCATTCTGTCAAATGAAAATGCCCTGCTGTTTGATCCCATTTATTGCAGTAAAGCTTTATATCAAAGCATCTTGGGATTTTAAATTACATGCCAGATGTAATTTTGCAGCATGAACATAAAATGCAAGGGGAGGAGAGACTGCTTAGCTACATGTCTTTGTTTGAACTCATATGAAACCTTTAAAGTAGGTCCCAGTCTAGTTGACAACCTAAAAGGAATGTTGGAATGGACACTTTCCACAAGGGGTTATGTTTAATGCCCAGAATAGGTCTCTATATTGTTCTTTATGGATGCCTTTATTATTATTTTGGTGCAGCAGCAATGGAGTGATATGTGACTTGGGACCACCTTTTCCCTGGAAATAGAGTCTGGTGGGATTTGTAGATTATATAGAAATATTTATGTAGGGTAAGACGTCATGACCTAGAATACTCTTAATAATTTAGGACTAGTTAAGTTAGTCACCCACCCTGGCCACACCCACTCTGGTCCCCTGATGTGGCCCTCAAAATAAAATTGAGTTTGATACCCCTGGCCTAGCTTATTTGAACAACTGTATCATTTTTTAAAAGCTAGTATGGACATTTAGAAGACCTTCTGAAGAATTCATTTTCTTGATATCAACATCATCATAGCTTTCTCTGGAATAGTTCCGAGGCTTTGGAACCTCTTTCAATGGAATGTAGGCTAGTTCAATGTTGTTGTTATTGTTTTACCAGCAAGTAAAGACAGTTCTCAGTATTTGTACATTTTAGGGCATTGTTTTAAAATATTGTAATGACGTTTGTAATTGTTCTATGGCTCACCTTGTGTGACATTCATTAAGGGAAAAAGGTCAATAAAGTAGATTATAAGTAAATAAAAATACATACATAAGGATGTTGGCTATACCATTGCATTAAAGGTCTGTTGAACAAAAATACTCAGTGCAATTTAACTACTATACATAGAATCCTATATTTGCATTGCATTTGTTTGTTGTTAGACATTCCATTGAAGTGAGTACAATTTCAAGATAAAGGAAATATATCTACTGCAAATACAGTACTTGGTTAAATAGTCAAATTTGCTGTAATAAGATGTAGGAATGGCCACCACATGGAAAGCCTTTATTTTTTTCTTTTTATGACTTTAATTCCTTTGTTTCAGGGTGGAGTCAGGGCAACTGAGTGGAACTGAGTGTTTACTGGCTGTATGCCCATTCTGATGTCTACATGGAGTTTTCAGCAGGTATTTTCTCTTTGCGCCATGATAGCGAAATATCTGCCACTGCCTAGGATTTGGGAGCATCTGAGCACTGATTCCTTAAATAGATTTCTTGCATACAAAGACATACATAATCTGCCTACAGATTCTGGCTATAGAAGATCCCAATAAATTGAGATATTTTCTCTTTGCGCCCTGAGAAACACCTGCCACTGTTTAGGATCGGCAGATGTTTGTCTATCAGGCTGCAAAGAGAAAATATCTGCTGCATCAGAAAGGGTAGCCAGCTAGTAAGCTCCACTCAGTCACCCCAACTCCACCCCGAAACAAAGGGAAAGCCTGTAACAATACTAGTAAATTTTCAGTGATTCCTGCAGAATTAGCAAGCTGGTCCTGTAAATGTATCATTGTGATTCTAGCTCCAGCTCCTTTTTGGGTGAGTCGATTTTCCATGCAAACCAAAGGTGGGGAGGCCTGCATCACTACAGGATATCTGCCTTCTTGCCCATTATAGGATGACTTTTTTAGCTGCAATATTTTTGCAGTTATGCCACAACAAACCAAGCTACAGTAATAAAACCAAACTTTCCTGACCATGACAACAATTAATCAGTGGAACAAGCTGACTTCAGAAGACATGGGTACTTAATCAATGGAGTTTTTAAAGAAGAGATTGGACAATCATTTGTCTGAAATGGCATAGGGTTTCCTGCTTGAACAGGAGGTTGGATTAGAAGACCTCCAAGGTCTCTTCCAACTTTTATTATTATTTGGTCATTTTATCTCTGCACTGTGAGTTGACCATATATCAGAATCTACAATTATCTTCATAAGGGAATCCGGGAAGCTAGCACAACTTCTGTTGCTTTCAGCTGCATGCATATTCTTCTATGCAGGAAACAGTTAATTATTTTCCCACTGTTGCATTTATTTATATTTTAAACTAGGCCTGCTTTAAGAAAGCTTATTTCAACATCTCTCTCGCCAAATGTAAAAAATGAAAGGAAGGGTAAAAACTAATTTGCCAGCCTTACATGTATGAACAGTATTCTTCTAGTGCCTCAACACTGCTGCCTCCTTCTGTGCACGCCTGGCTGCAGACTTTAATTAACTTCCCTGGCTGAATCAGAGCTGTTGTTAATGAAGCAGCTAATTCTGAGAGCAGGGGGCATGTGCTACCATTTAGTGCATTTGTGTGATTCCAGCACCCAAAAGTCACTAGATTTCCCCATGAGTTTGTCCTCTTTGATTATGATGATGATGATGATTTAAAGCATAATTACTCCCATTCTTACCTATGTTGGTCATGCTGAGATCAAGTCTATTGTCCCTTATTCTCCATTTCCCTCTAATATATTTATGCTGGGCACAAAGGCTTTTTTCCCAGAAGCAGATTGAAGGTGAAAAGTGGCAGGGATTTCAGAGGCACCTGAACGCTGATTCTTTAAATAGATTTCTTGCATTCATATAAAGACATAAATAATCTGCCCACAGATTCTGGCTAAAGAAGATCCCAATACATTGATAGCACTTTACTACTTATATCTTTAAAAACATATGCCTGATAGAGGAACATGTTCTCAGTTCAATGATAATATTCTGAGCCTTGTTCCTTAGTGCTGCCAATCTCTGTGATACAATGGATGATTATCACGGGAAGAATTTTCCTAATACCCAACAGTCAATATGTATAGAGTAAGACCATCTTGTAGAACTGGTTTTTTGTTGGTTTTTTCTTCTTCTTTTTATCTTATCCTGCCATGTTTCATGCTGTTTATTTTCATTAACTGGTTTTCTTTTAGTAGCCTGGTTTAAATGCATAAATGCAGAAATATTGCAAATAAGAACTGTCATCCTATAGGGGAAAGAAGGCAGACAGCATGTTGTGATGCAGGCTCTCCCCTTTTGGTTTGCATGAAATATCAACTTACATAAAAAAGGAGATCATAGTGATCCATTAATAGGAGCAATGGTTCCTAATTCTGCAGGAACCACTTTAAATTATTATTATTAGTTAATCTTTAGTGAGATTCACAGCCTTTGAGGCTGGTTAATAGCTCAGCAGCTCGAGTCCTAACCAAGGACCTAGGAACTATTAAGGTATCGTCGGAGGATGTAAGCTGTTCCGAGTAAGGTGGTTTTTTGTAGAGTCAAAATGTTCAAGTCCGGCAAATTTAGAATTTCTAAATAGCGGGATAGCCCTTTGGGGATTGCTCCAAGGGCTCCAATTACAATTGGGACAACACACGATTTCTTTTTCCACAGTTGCTCAACTTCAATTTGCAAATCCCGGTACTTTGTGATTTTTTCTTGCTGCTTATTTTCAATATTATTATTATTATTATTATTATTATTATTATTATTATTATTATTATTACTGGATTTTAATAGAAAAATTGTTTTATTATTGGTTTTTTGTTGCTTTTATCGATTGCTTGGGTCTTTTTTGTCTGTACTTGGTACTTTCAACTAGGAAGCATATTATCTTTAAAAAAATAAGAAAGTGATCTGTCTTCCATCAGCAAAATAAATAATTTTTAACTTCAGATACAATAATCTAGAATATTTATTTAACACATTTAAATACCCATGACTCTTATAACCAACTCTGGGCAATTCCCAGTGGTGGGATTCAAGTAATTTAACAACCGGTTCTCTGCCCTAATGATTTCTTCCAACAACCAGTTTGCCAAACTGCTCAGAAAGTTAACAACCGGTTCTCTGGAAGTGGTGCGAACTGGCTGAATCCCACCACTGGCAACTCCCAATCAAAAGCTAAAACACCCTGCAAAACCACATTAAAACTATAGAACTGAACATGTTTACATACTATCCCTTTCCTTTCCTTTCCTTTCCTTTCCTTTCCTTTCCTTTCCTTTCCTTTCCTTTCCTTTCCTTTCCTTTCCTTTCCTTTCCCTTCCTTCCTCCCTCCCTCTTCCTTCCTTCCTTCCTTCCTTCCTTCCTTCCTTCCTTCCTTCCTTCCTTCCTTTCTTTCTTATCAAATTTAGCACTGCCATCTTCATCAAGAGGGATTTGACGAAGGTGGCTCAGTAAGTATTGAAAAGTGCACAAAGTTTCTTTGAATAATAAGTTCCCCAGGTTATGGCACATTAGGTGCAGGAGAGAGGGAGATAAACCAAGTGAAGGAAGGAGGGAAAGTATACATACAAGCTGGTATATACCATCCTTGCTTAGCAATATGGGAGCAACTTCTCTGTGGTTTAGTAAGAAAATAAATTGCTGGGAGACTGAAGACAGGGGACAGGCAGTGTGAGAAAGGAGACTCTTAAGTTTGTCAAGTGGCAATCATATAATGCATTAGGACTTAAGTCAAGAGCCAGGCCTTGAGAGTACATTTTAGTAGCTGCCAATATACTCATCCACTACAATTTTCAACGTGCATGCATGGCGTAATTTACTTGACTAGGAAGAGTATTGACATTTTTGAACTTTGATGTTGGAGAAGGCTCCTGACAATACTATAAACAGCTAAGAAAGGAAGCAAATGGATCATCGAACAAATCAGTTCTCACTCAAAGCATAAATGATCAGGCTCAAATTTTCTTACTTCAGATATATTATGCAAAGACATAACTGTCTAGAGATGGCTTAATGATGGGATAGAAGAAAGGAGAAAAAAATAAAGGAACAACCAACAGCAAGGTGGATGGACTAAATTACAGCAGCAATGAGTGCACCATTGAAGACATGAAATACCAGGTTAGGAGCAGATCGTCATGGAAAATAACTACCTATGTGGCTGCTATGAGATGAAAACAACTTAATCAATCAACCAACCAAGGAGAATTGAACAATTTCTGTTGAAGCTACCTCTCTGAAGATACAGAAGAGTTGTCAAATGATCACCTCCCCCAAAGTCCTGGAATGCACTATCACTAGCACTTAGCAATAGCACTTAGACTTATATACTGTAAGTGATTTACAGAGTCAGCAAATTGCCCCCAACAGTCTAGGTCCTCATTTTACTGACCTTGGAAGGATAGAAGCTAAGTAAACCTTGAGCTGGTCAGAATCAAACTGCTGGCAGTCAGCAGAGACAGCCTGCAATACTACATTCTAACCACTGCATCACCACAAACCTTGAAAGCCTGACTCTGTGATAGGATCTGGATACATTTATCAGGGAATACATGTTTTGCTTGTCAACCAGTTTTCCAAGCAAAAGGATGGAACAGGCCCTGTTGATCTACACCTTTGCACTTCTCTGGAACTTGAGTTGGTAAAACAGTTACTGTTCTTAAATATACTCAAAGCTAAACATTGTGTGAATGCTCAGCTTAAAGTCATTTTATGATGTTTCTGAACATAAAAGTTTGTCTATTGTTTTTCTTTACTTCACTCTGAGAAGTGGTCAAACTGGTGAACATACTATACAAAGCCTGGAGTCAAAGGAAATGAAGTGAAAGTGTAAGCATTCATAATTAAATAAAATAATTAAAATAATTAATTATTTAATTAAAACAATTAAAACAATTTTATTTTCTTTAATTGGAATAGAATACAATCTGCTATGGTTCAACACAGTTTAGAGGCTACTATGCTGCCTTTTTCTTCTCCCATCCCTGCCTTAAGAGAGATACAGGGGGAATATTTCAAAAATGTATTAACTGAAAACCTTGAAAGTATCCAGTTGAAACTTGGCAGCATTAATGTTCTCTAAAGCATTTACTATTCCTGTATTTTCCCCCTCATCCCATCTGCTCAAAATGAAGCAGCTGCAGGCATTTTGATAGTTCCCTATCATAGTTGCTGGTTGCTTTTTTTTTTTTATTGAATCTAAAGCAGGTTGAATCAAATATTTTACTCCCAAATCACAGAGCTCAACGTCTAAGTGAGCTCTGTACCATCTTCAGATTTCAATTCTCCCATTTTAATAGGGATCAAGACTTATTCACATGGTTCAGTAATGTTTTCCTTTTTTTTTTCTTTTTTTTTTTTTTTTGGAACCAGGAGCTGTGGTGAAGTGAGAGATTCCCACAGCTGGGAATCTATCCATAAGTTCGGTGTTTCAAAGCATTAAAGAAGATCACATTAGTTTCATGGCAGTTTCAAATATACAACAAATAAAGTAGAAATAAATTGGATCAGTATTTGAGTTTTGATGACTTTGTGGGATCCTAGAGCCTGAAAACCTCCAGTGATAGAGCACTGACAATTTCTGGAAGTAAGCTGTTCCACTGATTGTTCTCACAGTCAGGAAATTTCTCCTTTAGTTCTAGATTGGATCTTTCTTTAATGATCTTTCATCCATTAATTCTTGCCCTGCCCGCTGATACTTTGGAGAATAGATCAACCCTTCTACTTTATGAGAGTCTCTCAAATGTTGGAAGACTGCTATCAGTTATAACTATTCCCCCTAACTTTGTGTCATTTAATGAGTTTCCCTTCTATCCCCTTGTTGAGATCATCTATGAAAATACTGAAGATTATTGCACCTAAAATAGAACCTTGAGGTACACCACTGCATGCTTCTCTTCCTGTAGATGTAGTTCAATTAAGGACTACATACTGAATATGGTTGGTCAGTCATTTGTGAATACATCTGGTGGTAGTACTGTCTATCCCACACTGTTTTATCTTATCAAGAAGTAGGCTGTGGTCTACTTTGTCAAAAATCTTACTGAAGTCTAAGTAAAGTATGTTTACAGCATTTTCCTAATCCACTTATTTAATCACTTTGTCAAGAAAGGCAGTAAGGTTTGTCTGGCAACAAACAAACCCATGCTGGTTTCTAGCAATCACCTTGCTTGTTTCTAATTGCTCACATATCCACTACTTGATTATCTTTTCCAGGAGTTTTCCAGATATTGATGTCAGGCTGATTGGTTTGAAGGTTCCTGGAGCCACTTTTTTCCTGCTTTTTGAAGATTAGCACCACATCAGTTCTTTTCCAATCCTCTGGTAGCTCTCCTGTGCTCCAGAAGCTTGAAAGATTTTGTTCAGTGGTTCTGAGATCACATCTGCCCATTCCTTCAGATCTTTGTGATATAATCTATCTGGTCTTGGTGATTTAAAGTCATCTACAGTGGATAGGGTTTTTTTTCTGATTGTTTTCTTACCTATTTTGACCTGTGTATCTGTTCTGTCTCCCACCGTGCTTCTGTTGATAAGGGGGGCTATTTTTTCCTTTTGTCTAAAGACAGATGCAAAAAAAGAATTAAGCAGATCTGCTTTTTCCCAGCCACCAACTCCTTGCTATCGTCTCCCATTAGTGCATTGCTTGCTTACTTGACTTTTTTCTTCTTTCTTACATATTGACAGAAACTTTATTATTATAATTATTATTGGCATTTTTTTAAAATTTGATTTATATGCCGCCCTTCTCCGGAGACTCAGGGCGGCTTACAATGCATTAAGCAATAGCCTTCATACTTTTGTATATTTATACAAAGTCAGCTTATTGCTCCCACAAACTGGGTCCTCATTTCACCAACCTTAGAAAGGATGGAAGGCTGAGTCAACCTTGAGCCTTGGAGAGATTTGAACCAGCAGTAAATTGCAGGCAGCTGTGTTAATAACAGGGTGCGTAGACCACTGTACTATCAAGGCTCTTTGTTACAAGTCTTAGTTCGTTCATGTGAAGATGCTTCTAGTTTTCACTACCTTTGCAACTTTCTCAGTTAGCATTGTGTACAAAATAATCTCCCCCTTTGGCAACCCCACTTACCAGGGGTTATTTTCGGAAGGGAAAACCTGCTCCCCCTTGTCTTCAGGAGTGTAATTTAAAGTCTAGCAAACATTCATTCCTGATTACCTTTGATCTTCATTTAAAATGAAGAATATCAATAGTTTTCAGTTCTACTATTTGTCTTCTATTAAACCCGCAATATAAAAAAAATACTTAAGAAATTATTTTCCATCTAGCTCTACCCTGAAATGAATATACTTTCCTTTACTATTTTGGCTCATGCTGCTCTAATAGAAAAACAAAGGCTGCTGATACAAAAAATAAAAATAGAAAGGAAGAAAGAAAGAAAGAAAATAAAAAAAGAAAGACACTTTGCTTTACAATATTTAGAATCTCAGCTCTGTTGATACTTTTTGTCACCTATCACTCCTATTCATTCATCTGCTGGGGAGAAATAATGCTGTAGAGTCTATGTACGATAGATTAGGTTGGTAGTGCCATCCTGTGCTTAACTACCTCTCCATCTTACTGCTTCTCCTATCTTGTTCAAAGTTAGTTTGTGATTGCCATTTCGTATGCAAATAGATGAGGAAGCACTTGACAGTGCCTAGACATTTCAATGAGGACTGAAAATGTTAGGCTGTTTCCAGGTAACAATTGACTTTTTGTTGCCTTCTTCCAGATCTAGGAATACAAAGAACACATTGACAATTCTGATCCACAAAAGAATACTGGAAGAACTAGAGAGAGGCTGTTTTTCTAGTTGCAGCATTCTGCTTTACCCACATCTTTTAAATGAAGGCTGAAATTGTTAACTCACAGAAACTGTGAGGTGTGTGTACATGTCTACTTTTTTCTACAAAGCAAAGCTTCCCCCTGTGATTCCCTCCAGTTTGTTTGTTTTCTGAAATGTTTTCCTCTGGGTAGTAACTTGCCTGACAACAGAAAGGACAAGACATGTTTGGAAAAGGATAAAAGCTGCAGAACAACCCAACGGAGTTCAACTTCTCATGGTGGCATGCCATCAAAGATGCCTCTACGAACCCAAGTAGAGCCATCCTGTGAAAGTTCCAAATCAAGCAAGACCTTTGTCTACCCAACTGTCTCCTGAACAAAAGCCATTTGAGCCCAGCAGTGGCGACCACATGTTACAAATGTGTTAGCAACCTGAACTTTGGTCAGCAAAGATAAAATGTAGGAAATCATGGCAGGCAATCATAGGAATCTTCTTGCCAATCATAGGAATTTTTAATGAGAAGTGTGTCTCCCAGATAATTGAAAGTTCTTGTTACAGCAATGATACTGAAAAGGAACAAATAACAAAACAATCATGTGAATTATGTCCTGTTACATATAGAGTTTGTACCATTTTCTCTTAAATATATTAATATCTATTTATTTATGCATTTTCTCTCTTATTTATGTTTATGTGATTAAAAAATGGCAGAGTTCATTTTAGTAGGTTGTGCCAATTCTCTCTTATTGAAATCGATAATGATTTGTTTTCTTTACCTAGGAATTTGTTGTTAGTTGCAAAGCAACACTCTATTGGGCTTAACTGTCTGCCCATAGAAAATGCTGCAGTAGGTAGACTTTTTGTATTTCCTAAGAGGATTTGTTTCATATATTTATGAGAAACTTTAAAAAAAAAACATTTCTGAGCAAGTGTTAAGATTAGTGATGGGGTCAAACTGTTCCCAGTGACTTTAAGTTGTTACCAGATTTTATTCCAAAAAGAAAAGTAAAAATCAGTTTCAATTTTTTTTCTCTGAACAGTTTAATATAAACCTTTCTGTTGGGCAATGCAAATCTTCAAAGCATCTTCATGAAACACTGTGGCACTAAACCAGGACAGCATCTGTAAATCTTTACTCTGCTCAGCAAAGATCGCTTTTGTGCATGCACAGAAGTCATTTCCATCAAAGTAAGATTGTTGATAAACTCAGACTAGCCTTGCTTTGATGCTGGGTAGACATGGGGTGCTTGGTTTGTAAAAACACAGTGTGTTGTCTTAAAGCATCAAAAATGCTTATAGGAAAATGCTTACAAATGCTTACAAATGTCTTACTTTGCCACCTCAGAGCAGTAAAACAGACTTGATTTGGTTCAGTGTGGAAGTGGTTTCTCTGCATGTTACTTTTGCCAAGCAGAACTAAGCATCATGTATACCTTGCTCTTTCAGTGGGGTACCCAAGCACTTTGTAAGTTGCTTCAAAGTGGCCTGTTGTTTGGAACTTCATTAGCATGAAACAACTCTTCAAAGATCTGGAGCTTCCTAATAACTATAGCAATAAGACTCAGTATAGGTTAAGAATATTTCTCAGAACGGTTTGCATGCTTCTAAACTGGATGCCTCATAATGTTGGCTCCATAAATAATCCTTGAAAGTTTCTAATAGTTAAAACTGCACCTGGATGTATTTGATAGTTTGGGAGGGTGGGAGGGTGGGAGGGTTCCCCCCCCCATTTCATTTCCTTTCAATTCTCATATATTAAAGGGAGGTGAATGCTGAAATTAAAACAGTTGAGAAGGGAAAGTTAATTCTTCCCGACAGATGCATAATGGTCCCAATTTTAACAAAATCTAATATACTTTTCTTTTTAATTACAATGTCAGCTGAACATTATAGCATAAAACACAATTTGAGTTTAGAAAACTCACTATCATCACTAAGTGCATTTCTGAAGGTAGCAGATAATGGATCAAGACTTCATGTGGTAAACACAGCATACAAGTGAGTTTCGTGTTTTACTGTACTGTGGAGTGCTCTTTGGGAAAAACCCAATATAGAAATGTACAAATGAAATAAATAACTTCAAACAAAACGAGACAGCTTTTGTTACAATCTAGTCTTAAACCCATTAAGGCTTCACAGTTAACAATCAGCAGGACTTCAGACTGTATACGTAAAGGTACTTGAAGACAGCTAGGAGCTGAATAAATGATTATAAAGGTTTGGTACCATCAATGTTTACAGTACTGTTTGCCGAGTCTTGAGCATAAGAATTTGAGAATGGGGATGGGCACAATTTTTAAACAGTGTATGTATATATACATAGGCACAAATAACATTTATCAAATATATCTAGGGTCAGTAAGACCTGCTATAGTGACTATGGTGGCTAGTTCAAATTATTCATACACTATTTTGCAGAATCAGTCCACAGCTTTCTTCACCAGAACAACAAAAACTATAATAACAACAACCTAACAACCAATATGAAAGGCTGATGATATAGCAATAGCACCTAAACTTATATACCACTTCAGAGTGCTTTTCAGCCCTCTCTAAGCAGTTTACAGAGTCTGCATATTTCCCCCAACAATTTGAGTCCTCATTTTACCGACTTCTGAAGAATGGAAGTCTGAGTCAACCTTGAACTGGTGAGAATTGAACTGCTGAACAGTCAGCAGAATTAGTCTGTAATACTGCATTCTAACTATTGTGCCATCATGACTTTAGAGCAGAAAAGCTGCCAGAGAAATTAGCAGAGTGTAGAATATGTGGGGGGAAAAAGGAAGGAGGGAATATATTTCAGAGACACAGAAGTGAATATCTAGCTGTTCAAATAATAAAGAAATAGAAGATATAGAAATATTCCTTCTTAAATGTCTAAGCATTTGTTTCTTTCTTTAGAAAACTCTTCTACTGTTGCTTGGAACTATTTTTAGTGATAACTGACATTGGCATTTTATAAAGCTAATCACGTTATACATAGCATCAGTACATGAATAACAACTGTAGTTAGATTTCCTTCCTCCTGTTATATCAGAGAGATTGCAAAAAACTTGATGGTGTTATTTATCAGAGAAAACATGACCACTACCATTCTCATTCTTAATCTAAGGCCTGTGCACAACATTAATCAAGAGCTTGGCCAGAGGTGCATTATGTATCATTTTAATCTACTTCTGAAATGTCAAACTGGTATTAAAAGATGTTTTTAAAAATGGATTCATAAACAATTTCCCAGCAAGTCCTCTGATAACATACCTTTTTTCTGTATCTACAATCAATAAAACCCAATGATATCCATAACCCAAAGAGGGTTTCTCTTGAGTTATTTTTGAGACGAAAAGAGAGAGCATTTTTTGCTTCTATTTTCAAACTATTCTAAATCCCACCATAATGAACATCTTTATCTTTTTTTTATTATTATTATTCTGGCTGATTTCATAATATCTGCAATTATAAAATGTGGGATCCTCATGAAAGCTTATAACATTAAATAAAAATTGTTAATCAGGAAAGATGCCATTATACTCCTCTTGATTTTAAGCAAGAACCAGTGGTAAAATTATGTGAAACCTTACTCAGCTACTTATTTGAAAATTCTAGTAATCCCACACATCTACAGTTGAAGAACGCTTAATCAATGCTGGATGAGAATTTCAGGAATTTTAATGTTATCATATCCAGATGGTACTGTGTTAAGGTATCAAAGAAACATAAAATTGGAAGAGAACTCAAGGATAAGATTACCTCAGGGATAACAAAAGGATAGCACGGTCACTGTCTCCCAAAGTTCCAATCACTTTCACTTCTTCAGCCAATTCTTGTGGACAAGGATTTGGTCAGAAAAATATACCCTTTTGTTTCTTCTTCTACATTCTGAGAGGAAACAGGAATTAGTTAGGCCTCTGGCTCTTGGAAGTCAGATTTTTAGCAAACATCAGAGCAGTTAAAATCTCCCATTGTCAATATGATGTGCCTCAGAAAAATTCTATCATCTTATGCACAACATAAGAAATATTTTGGGTCTGGCCAGGAAGTTTATAATTAACTCCCATGCTTCTGCTGCTTTTGTACCCTTCTATTCTTATCCTCAAAATCTCAGTGTTCTATTTTCTGAATTTCTCTACAAGCAGAACATCCTCTCCATTTCTGTTAGGCATTTTTTTAGTAAACTATAGCCTTCCAGAACTATAGGAAATCTTCCTACAAGATTTCTATGATGCCCATGATATTTGTCTTCTTATGTTAGGGTTTCAAATTCTCTTTGTTTCTTTCACGTATTCTGTGTCTTGTACAAGAACTTCATATATTCAGAGCAACATTTCCCACTGACTTCGCTGTTACAGTTTCGAAAAACACCCTGCCTGTCACTCCTAAATCCTGATGCTGTTCCATTTGTGTTCTCTGGCATTCATTTCTCTTATCTGGCCTTTCAACTTTCACCTAGGAAGCCCTAATCTTTCCAGATATGCGATAGTGTAAAAATGCTATCCTTTAAGCTCCTTTGTTTCTCTCCTTACACTCGAAGCAGATGTCCCCCTGTTTAAACAGAATTCAAAATACAGATATTGCACATTCCTTTCAGATTACTCTAATATGTCTTTCATGATGCTTACAGATTATTTTTGTCCCTCTTGTATAGACCTCCTGCCAAACTCCTATGAAAGCTTCTCTGTTTGCTTGCTTGCGGAAAGTGGAGGAAAAGAGGAAAATCCAAGCCTTTAGACATAAGGTTGGAAGAATCTATGAAATCAGTTTTATCTCAATTCTTCATTTTTGTGAAGCAAAAAGCAAAATAAGATGCACTGTAGAGGAGAATAGTTCCAGGAACCCAATCCCCTTGATAAGGATATTGGGGGAAGAGGACATCGAGTTTGAGTGATCTTTTCAATGCAGAAGTGAAGACTCTAGGAAGGGAAGGACAGATTCAGGTTTAAACTTCTTGCTGAATAACTTTTTGAAAACATGACACAGTCTTCACTGTGCAACATTGTGAGTTGGAAATTTTTATTATCTAAGCTAGGGATCTACAATGTCAATTTGAAGAGTTGGCTCTGTAGGAAGAAAAAATACATCCCTTGTCAGTCAAGGGAAATAAATTACAAATAATCCATTACCAACTTGGGCAAGCATAACCAAAACATGAATAAGCCACCTATACTGAGAGCTATGGGGAGCCATTCGACTCCTTCCCTCCTTTCTGCAGACTCAATAGAATCTTCTATTGCCCCATTTCAGTGGCACAATCAATGCCATGGTTCCTGCCACAAGAACTCAATAAAAGAGTGCAAATCCCTCACAGCGGTAGTTGCTGAAACTGGTGAACAGGAGCCACTAATTGTCAGGCTAGACAGAACTGTTCAGTAAATATTGAACAAGTCTCCAGCTCTCAGTCGGCAGGAGAATGACCAAATTTTGGGAGCAGATAGATAGGCAAATCTTTTGCATCTGTCTCTGCCTCTCTTTCTCTCTCCACACACATACCCAGTTAATTTTTGTTTGCAATAAAGCACTTTATCTATTCATGTCATGTTCGGGAGGTTCTAATGTAAGCAAGCTGCTAAACCTGCAGTTAGGTATCTAAAAGAGTGAGATTTATTGCTACGTCTGCCTAGCATGACAGAGACAAAGACACTAAAAAAACTCTCATTCCCTTCAACTGAACCTGACTCCTAGTCATTTCATAAACCTATATGAAATACAAGAGGTGTTTTGCCATTTCCTTTTTAAGTTGTTGTTGTTGTTGCTTAACTTTCAGTCTGACTCATACTTGTAATATTTCTTGCTGGCCTTCCATCCAGCTATTAAATTTTTCATATCTGATCCTGCTTAGCTTTCTGAGATCTGTCAAGATTGGCTAAATGCTGCCACCTAGCTGAGTAGGAATCCATTATTTCAATTAATTAATTAACTATAAATTAATTAATTATTTTAAAAATAAAATTGTGAAATGAACGAACGAATGAATAAAACCCTACAGAATGCCACTCATATGCTGTATTTTTCTTACAAATACTTTTTCTATATCGCGTGCCTTAGGCTTCAAACAAAATATTCAGTGTAGTCAGAAACTTGAAAATAGATTGTCTCTTCCTGTGATAGCTTCTTGCCTCTGGTTCCTTAACTAGTACTTGTTATCTGCTTCTCCCTTTTCTCAGCTACTCTTTTCTTCAAAGTTCTGATTGGCGATCCTGAGGCTTTACTAAAAAGCTAATCTACCCATGTCCACATACTGGTATTTTTTCAATTACTGTCAACAGAATTTATTTTAGTCTCCCTTAAGTTGCTAAGATATTTAAATATATATCCTCCCTCAGCAAGCAAGTTAGTCTCTGGGCTGTATTCTCTTGTGATAACATTTAAACACTCTTAACACAATAAAGTGTATGTTGTTTTCCAGTTATTATGTATTACAATGGACAGAGTGTTTCTTAAACCTCAAAAAATATCACAGTATAAATATAAATGTTAGCCAGTATTAATGCCTGCTTTAATTAATACCACAGAAATGGCTAGCAGTGGGTCTGCAGTTGGTATAATTTCTTACATTCAGAATTTAACTGTAACTTTACAAAAAGAGCCAGCCAGCTTTCTCTTTTCTCACTTTTAAATATATTATTGTTATAGATATGACAGGCCATAGTTTAAAATTTAGATAACTTTCTATTTATTCCTGTCTATACAAACTAAGCAGCCATATAATAGCAAATATCTTAAGCAGATATAACTGTTCATCATCTAAAGTATAAATGAATTCTAGTTTGCAATATTCCACAACTAAATTAAGAAACTGCTGTTCACTGCTCACCTTTGATAGTCTTGTAAAACAGAACAGAACAAAACAAAACTATTTCTGGATTTTTTTAAAAATAGAATTTAAATAGAAAAGGATTCCATGTTGCATCCAAATCTGAGAAGAAGATGAGAGCTGAAACCTTTGAAACAGATTGTTTATCTAAAACATATTTATAAAACACTTCTATTTCATTCCTCAACCGAAAAGTTTCCCAAACTGTTTTCAGGTTTATAGCCTAAAATACTTGACATAAAAGGGAATTAAGCAGAGGATGGATAAAGGAAAAAGATATATACAACCAATATGATTTGTGAAGCAGCTGGAAGCTAGACCATTTAATATGGGGGAAAGGGTTCCTGGTATGTCAGTTCAGTTGTCTACCTCTTGGTGTGCTCTAACCAAATAAAATTAAGGATATATCTATATCTATCTTAAACAAATATGTTTAAGGCTGTTGTTTTAAATACAAAATCCTGAAATGAAAGGAAAGTGCTACTGAGTATGTCATATCACAATGCAAACCTTGTGATTTGCATCTACCCTGCATTTTGATACTAACACTGAAAGGTATTTGGTGCATTGGGCTATCACAATGTTTATCTTATCATTTCTTCCTCGGTGTGATCGCATGCAGTTCACCTATGATTCAAGATATATTGTAAGAATAATTAAATCCCATGAAGCATTTTCACAGAGTACATTAAATGAATCAAGGCAATCTAAAAGATGGTGCATACTTTACCAAACCTAGACAATAATCTGTTTTGTACCAAAGATCAGAGAACTGTTCTTTTGAAAGTTAAGTTTATTTTCATCTGTGAATAAACCTATTGGGTTTTTGACTAACTCTCTTATCTGTTAATGGAAGAACTAATAGAAGATGTATTCTTGCTTGTCTATCGTTACTTCTATTGTCCTAGATGAAATTGCATCTGGGATGTACAAATCAGGGCAATTATCAGCACTATGATAACAAGACATCTGGAGATGAGTCATAAATTAACCAGGAAAAAGTAGGAAAAAAGGTAAATAACTGAGTGTTCCTGAGGATTGATGGAAGGTTGCTTAAACAGAAGGCTACTTAAACTCCAAAGTACTGAAGTTTGCAGATGATACATTGGTCTCATTCATGAAGATGATGAGTCTGCATATAGAGAGGAGATTGAACAACTGGCCCTGTGGTTCATCCAGGACAATCTGGAGCTAAACATGCTGAATACTGTAGAGATGAGAGTGGATTTTAGGAGGAACTTTCCTATTCTACCCCCTCTTACTATATTTGACAGCAATAGAATCCTTCAAGGTTTTGGGTTCTATAATCTCCCAGGATTTGAATGGACACTTAACATTAGAACCATCATTAAAAAGGCACAATAAAGAATGTTCTTCCTGCATCAACTCAGAAAGTTCAGACTGCCCCTGGAGCTGTTGATACAGTTCTACAGAGGAATTATTGAGTCTGTCATTTGTACTTCTATAACTGTCTGGTTTGGCACAGTAACTAAACAGGACAGGTACAGACTACAATGGATAGTTAGGACTGCATAAAAATAATTGCAACCAGCCTGCCTTCCATAGAAGAACTGTATATTGCACGGGTCAAAAGGAAGGCTTAGAAAATAACTACAAATACTGTAGGTCACATCCTAGAAATAAACTGTTTCAACTGCCAAAACAACTAGACACAGAGACAGTTTTTTCCCTTGCTCCCTGATGACCTAATTTTCAGAGTACTATTTTATGTCTAAGCATATTCATGTAGGGCTGTATTATTATTATTATTATTACTATTACTATTATTATTACTATTTGGTTAATCTTTAGTGAGATTCACAGCCTTTGAGGCTGGTTAATAGCTCAGCAGCTCGAGTCCTAACCAAGGACCTAGGAACTGTTAAGATATCGTTGGAGGATGTAAGCTGTTCCGAGTAAGGTGGTTTTTTGTAGAGTCAAAATGTTCAAGTCCAGCAAATTTAGAATTTCTAAATAGCGGGGTAGCCCTTTGGGTATTGCTCCAAGAGCTCCAATTACAATCGGGACAACACATGATTTCTTTTTCACAGTCGCTCAACTTCAATTTGCAAGTCCCAGTACTTTGTGATTTTTTTCTTGCTGCTTATCTTCAATCCGTGCATCACCAGGTATTGCAATATCAACGAACCATACTTTTTTCTTTTCAACTATTGTTATGTCAGGTGTGTTATGGATGAAGTGCCTATCAGTCTGAATCCTAAAGTCCCACAAGATCTTGAGTTTCTCATTATCTAAAACTTTCTCAACCTGATGTTCCCAGTGGTTTTTGCTGTACTCAAATCCAAACCTCTGGCACAATTTCCAGTGAATCACCTTAGCAACACGGTCATGGCGTTATAGGTAGTCAGTTTGTGAAATTTTGCTGCACCCACTGATCAGATGGTTGACTGTCTCATTATTATTATCTCATTTTCTCTATTATCCTCTCTTATTGTTATCATTATTATGATTATTATTACTCTGCTGCTGTTTTATTACTCTGTTTGAATGTACACTAAGAACTTCTGCACCGGAGACAAATTCTTTGTGTGAGTATTGGCCAAATAAAATATTCCATTATAATATTCTGTCCTGTCTTGTCCTGTTCAGTCCTGTGCTGTGCTGTACTGTCCCATCCCATACCAGATTTTTACGTTTTTTTGGAATAATCTTTCATTTTATTTATATTTTATAAGTTATAAATCATTGCTTTGATTTTCCTAAATGTGCAGGAAAAGAGCTGATTCTCCTAGTCACACACCTCAACCCTATAGTACCAGAGCTATAAATGTACTTATTTCATCATCTTCCCTCTTTTAACTAGTCTGAAAAGTAACATAGTTGTAGTGTACTCTCTCTGCCATGCATTTGGATGGATGGGGGAATGGCAGATTAGATGTCATCTTGCAAAATAGATGGAGGGAGCAGTAGTCACTAAATAAAAATGTCAAGTTTGGAGGTGGAGCTAGTGAGCTTATTGAATAGAGGGGTTGAGACTTCCAGCTTTTTACCTAAAGCCTTGATAGTTGGAAAGTACTAATTTACTAGAATATTAAGTTCTAGTCTGTTTAACCTTATGACCTACAAGGTCTTTCCTACTATCCTTGCCTACCTTTGACTTTTCTTTAGACAGGTAAGGATACTTCAAAAGAAAACAATTACATTCAGATAATGTGCTTATTTTCTAAAATAAATGTTTCATTTAGAAATAATGAATATGCTGGATCTGGCATTTTGCTTTGCCAACCTCATTTTTTTTTCTTTTTTTAAAGTGAAATATATAAAAAGTCAAGAAGAGCAGGAAGTTCGGTATGTATTAAAAAAACTGTCTGTAGTTGCATTCATGTCAGGCATACATCAACATATCGATAGGCATTGATGTAATGGACCACACAGGATGTTACACTGCCAAAATGCCACCAACTTTGATGCCATCCTACTAGCTGCTAATATGAAAGCATTATGCATCCAGTTAATTTTTCTGGCACATTTGTGGCAGCATTCAAACTTCTTATCCTGCAAATGATGGCTGTTTGCTTTGACCTGCTAACCACAGGCTGGGAGCTACCACTCCAATGAACTTTATTTGATTACCCTGGGCCGCATTGTCTTCATGGAAATTGGCCTATAATTGGCCTTGCCAGAGTCTCCTAACACATACTGAAGTTGTTGTGAGAGAAATAATAAAACCCTAGCAACATCTTGCACTTAGTTGCTCTATTCTCCCTCCCTCCCTTGAAATTTAATAGATGTCTAATGCCTTTTTTATGTTCAGTAAGACATCATTAGTTTAAAAATTAGCATCCTGAAGTGGATGTTTGCCACTAGTGACTGACTTTCAACTGCTAGCAATATGACTATTTAGTAAGCCTTTAAAAGTGTTTTATTTATCTTTGAATGTGCTTCCTCTCCCTCTTTTTATTAGCATCTATGAAGAATAAGCAAGATGATTCACTAGCTGCTTAATGTTTAAATCTAACCAGGATCATTTCATTCTTTCATGGGCTATTCTTCCACCTTTTTCCAATACATTTCCCAGTTTCTCCGCTTCTTTTTTTTTTTTTTGCTGCTAGAAGGCAAATGCTGTATCTCTTCATCCATGTCAGTGAGGCATAGTTGGGAAATCAATTGGATTTGAGAGAGTGAGCTGATAATAATACTCTAGACCTTGCACATTGTAAGGCTCTATAGGGAGCATCTAAAGTCTGAGGGATCACTGCATGTATCAGGTATATTGCCAGATACTCACCTTCAGGATCAATATCTTTGGCCATCAGAACTGTGAAATGATACCACCAGAGAACAAAAGATACCAAGGAGAACATTTTATAGGAAGCCAAGTAGCTAAGCTTAGTGCTTTACTAAAAAATAATTTCTAGTATAGCTTGTATGCTACATTCTGATATGCCATAGGTGAGGAACCTGTGATCTCTCCGATTGTTGAATTACCACTCTCAGCAGGTCCAAGTAGCAACTCTAACAGAAATGTTGAGTGCTGCAGTTCAACAACAACTGGAAGGCCACAGGTTTCCCATCCCAGAATTAGATGAGTTTGCAGTTTCATATTATACAATTTATTCATTTATTATTTATTTATTAAATTTATATACTGCCCTACTCCCAAAGGACTCAGAGCGGTGAACAGCCAAGATAAAATACACATAATACAAATGTTAAAAACCATTTAAAATAAAATTCATCTAAATAGTTTCTGACATGTATAGGATGGTGCTATTACAGCCTCAGTTTCATTTTAAAAGCATTTTGTTCTTGTGGTATTGAAATATAGATTGCTATGTCTTCAGATTTCTCAACCAATTCCTAGATATGGAAGAACATAAGGTGGCCTGTTCAACATGCTGTTCTCCACAAGGATCTACTAAGTAGCTCTGGGAAGTCCACAGTTGTGTTATGGCCTCCTCCCACTCATCTACCTTAACTACTGGCACTGCTCTACTTTTGATACTGAGCATATAAATTCATCATGACTAAAGCTCCTTAAATTTGTCTATTTCTGCTTTAAATCTATTCCTACAGTTGCATGTATCTCTGTCACACAAAATAATTTCCATCAAATTCTTTTCTCCATATTTTAGGATACCATGCACATTTTTATTCAAAAAATACAGTTGACGCAACATCTGAACATCCTAGAGTCACCTTGGCAAGATGGGTGGCATAGAAGTCTAATAATAAATATTTTTTTTAAAAAAAACTTCTAGCTTTTATCTGGTTTTGTGCACTAAAAGCCTGAGAAGAGAAGCAGTAATCCTGTGATCTATCATGTAATTGTACTGTGTAGGTGAGAAAAGTGTTAGGCATTTTCTAATTACATTAATGGAAAGTTGAGTACAAAGCAGTATATATAAGGATTTGCACTGATTGAGAAATCTTTAAGAACTTCCAAGAGGATAGTACCTTACTGCTACTAATTAAGGTACTGCATGCATGTTTTTTCCTCAAACTTCCACCTGAGTGTGAGGAAAGATGCCACTACCTTAACAGCCACATTAAAAATATTTGATTTATTAAAGCATCAAAACCATTTCTGACGCTTTCTCCAAAAACTGAAAAGAGTTGTGTATACTGTAATGAATAACAGAGAGGTGCTACTGTTGCAGTAGATCCAAAATATTTTTTCTAAATCATTTTCAAAACATGAACAACTCTAGCATGTATTAGACATGCCTGCATAAAAAACCCCCATTGCACAGAAAACTATTAGTAATAGCTTTGTACATTATGTACATGAAAAGTGTTCATTAAATAAAGATTAAAGCAATAGCAAGTGCAGAATTATTTGCTGGAATCAATTAGAAGTAAACATTTGAAGGTGAGGAATAAGAAATGAAAACTCAATTTGACATGGAGCAGTTTTGGTTGATGTACATTAGTAAGAACAGCAAATGCCATTTGCAAGAGATTAGAAGACAAGGCAGAGTGAAAGTATAGTTGTACATTTTTTGAAAGAATGAATTGAAAAGAGCTAGCTTTCCTTTTCCTTTCTTTTAGGATATCTCACAATAGAGAAGTGCATATCCGATGAATTTTTTCAAATAATAAGGGTGCAAAATGTTAACCCACAGTTACAGTTGTCACCAATATGAGAAAAGCATACCAGGAAAAATGATTTTAACGTCTTTTTTGTGTAATTTAAAATTAGCCTGTCAAAGATTTTCTCTAGCACTACTCTGTTGCTCAAAATGACTAGGATAATTCATTGGAAATTTTCTTTCATTGCAGAAAGAGAGAGAGAAAGAAAGAGAGACAAAGAAACAAAGAGAGAGAAAAGGGGATGCATTTAAGAATAATTTGATAGAAGTTTTAGAATTATGCTATGTGTCTCTAACATATAAGCAGAGTTGAAATTTCATGCTGTGGTGAAGGACTTAGAACAGATTGATCTCCCTGATTGGTGTGTGTTGTGAAGGCCAGACATTGGCTGGAGCCCACTTAGCACATCCTAATGATGATTTATTTGCTTCAGAAGTTGCTTACTTTGATTCAGCTTTGATAGGAACATTTTAACTTATTCTTATAAGTCAGGACATGGTTAGTACTGGTCAGAGAAATTGTCCTGTGCTTTTCCTGTACTATTTCTCATTCAGTATGATGGAAGAGAATGCACTTTAGGAGGACAATTACCAAACCAAACAAAACCAAAGATGGATTGGGAAGTACTTGCCCATATTTCATTCAAGAGGGCCAAAGGGGAAGTGTGAGTATCCTATTTTTCATTGTACAATCAGTCCTGCAGTGCCTGGCAGCTTTCTTCATTTCCCACACTTCAACTGAATCCCCAAAGAAGATATCATGAGGAAATTTCTTCCCACTGGTTATTTTGACAGTAAAATCACCCTTGTTACCAAAGGTGATTTGATATTCATCAGATTTTCTTCTTCTAGTTAACATTTAGAGAAATTATCTTTCCTTTTTCTCAATTAGGGACAGAATTTATAAAGGATTCCTTTTTTTTCCTCCATAGAGAAGAAGTAAAACTGAGATAGGTTCTGTCAACCTGGGGATTCAAATCAGAATCCTCTAGATCAGAGGTGTCAAACTCGCATCATCACGGCGGCATCACGTGTCATATTGGGACTTTCCCCCCCCTTCGCTAAACTGAGCATGGGCATGGCCAGCGCATGAAGCATCCAGCCCATGGGCTGCGAGTTTGACAGCCCTGCTCTAGATAAAAGAAATCCCAGGTTAAAAGGGGACCAGATGTATCCATACGTTTCTTTTCCATTGTGGAAGCCTTGTTTCCTTGGAGGTGAGAAGGAAAAAAGCTTTACTGACACCTCATTTCACACGTAAAGCTGTACATTTCTTGGAGTCAGTTAACATCTTCACCTGCAAGGAAATCAGGTGTTGATAATCAAGCAATATATTTCTATTCACAAAGCATCCTGTCAGGCTTCAGTCAACAGACAGGACTGGAACCAATTAGGCAAGCTCACAAGAATCCAAGAAGGTCTTATATGTAATCCTTATTGAGGAAAGGTAAGAAGCCACAAAAAGACAATTGTAGCAAGCATGTTTCAAGAGCAAATTCTTTCTAGAAATAACAGTCCAATTCTGTACAGGTAGTCCTTGACTTACAATGATACATATAATGACTGTTCAAAATTACAACTGCACTGAAAAAGTGGTTCTCGGACTTAAGTCTGTGAAAACTTTCCCATGGTCATGTGATCGAAACTGGGGCACTTGGCAACTGGCATGTATTTACGACAATTGCAGCATCCTGATATCATGCAATCATCATTTGCGACTTCTTAACCAGCTTCTGATGAGCAAAATCAATGGGCAAAGTTGGATTCACTTAATGACTGGAAGATTCCCTTAATAAATACAGTGATTCATTTAATAACCATGGCAAAAAAGGTGGCAACCATGGCAATTCCATGAACAACTGCCTTGATTAGCAGTTGGCTAACAAAAATTCTGGCCCCAATTTTAATTGCAAGTCAATAGCTATCTGTAGTTTCTCCTTCGTGCCCTCTGTAATGGGTTCCAGCCTCCTTTTTTATATTGGAAGGCCAATTTTTATTTGTCCTTGTTTTTTCAATGATCAGATTCATCATCCGATTGTTTTTCCACTGTTTCTGTGAAGATTGAAATGTATATAATTCACATTATGGGAGAAATGCCCTAAATTTCTCTGGAATTGAATTGTATTTATCTAGCAAGGAACCTGGGGAATGAAGTAACATTATACTAAGAAGCTGTGCAGAATCTGACAGTTGCAGAATCTGTCTCATCCGTTGTGTCATCTGGCATACTTCTTGAGACAAATGATAAATCTCAGCATCTACATGGTTCTAATGCAGATCCTTGGCCTTGGTCTTTGTACAGGAGCAAGTTGTTAGTGACTTTAAAGTTAATGGCTTAGTAATCAATTACCAGACCAGAGTTTAAGAAATCAAAATAAGGTTGCTTACCTTGGAGAGGGAGTGAAAAGCTACTCATATTAAATAGTCAGGTTTTACCCAATAAGGTTAGACTGGAACTAATTAGGCAAGTTCACAAAAATCCAAGAATTTCTGATAAATAATCTTTATTAAATAAAGTTAAGACGCTATAAGATGAAACAATCTCTCTCTCTCTCTCTCTCTCTCTCTCTCTCTCTCTCTCTCTCTCTCTCTCTCTCTCTCACACACACACACACACACACACACACAAACTTTTTAGCACCTCTGTTTTCCACCTTCTGTAAAGGGATGACTAGACCTCCTTTTCTACAAAATCAGTTTTCATTTCCCTTGCTTTTTCCATGTCAGATTTGCTTCTAAGTTGTTTTTCACTGTGTGAAAACTTTCACTGATTTGTGAGAATTCACAAATTCTTTCCACTTGAATCAAGATACCGACTTCATCACACTGCAGTTCTGTATAGATATAAATGTCTTATAATATTCATGATTTCACACACACCATTAGTTTTCTTCAGTTGGTTCAGAGATTACATGAGATTGAAAAAGTTTTTCATGTTGGTTCTGTACTTCGTTTGTCTCATGTGAATCAGTTGTTGCTCTTTCATTCTCAAACCTTTTGAACTGAACAGTGAGGTCTGAAAAAAATCTATTAATGTTCAATAAAGCATTATATAGTAATGCCTACTCCATGCAGTCAAAGCAGTTGACTAAACAGGAATGGTAATCCTATAGAGTTCTGCTTATATTTATGCACACATGACTAGAATTCACATAGAATACAGAGTAACAGAGTTGGAAGGGATCTTAGAGGTCTTCTAGTACAACCCCCTGTTCAAGCAGAAGCCTCTGTACCATTTCAGAGAAGTGACTGTTCAGTCTCTTCTTAAAAACCTCCAGTGATGGAGCACCCACAACTTCTGAAGGCAAGACATTCCACTAGTTAATTGTTCTCACTGTTAGGAAATTTCTCCTTATCTTTAGGTTGCTTCTCTTTTTGATTAGTTTCCATCCATTATTACTTGTCTTGCCTTCTGATGCTTTGAAAAATAGGTTGACCCCCTTATCTTTGTGGCAATCCCTCAAATATTGCAGCACCACTATCATGTCTCCTCTAGTCCTTCTTTTCATGAGAATAGACATACCCAATTTCTGCAACTGTTCTTCATATGTTTTAGTCTCCAGTCCCCTAATCATCTTTGTTGCTCTTCTCGGCACTCTTTCCAGAATATCAACATCTTTTTTGTATTGTGGTGACAAAAACTGGATGCAACATTTCAACTATGGTTTTACTAAGGCTTTTGAAAGCAGTACTAGTACTTCCAGTGATCTTGATTTCATCCTTCTGTTAATGCAGCCTAGGATCACCTAATCTGTACACAATTTGCTTTTCTTGCCTAAGTGTAAATCCTTATTTTTCTCTGCATTGATCAGATCTTGTCTAGAATGCAAAGGGAGAAACAATAATGCACAACCTCATCTACCTAAATCTTTTCATCCCTTTATCAAATACCTAGACTTGTAAAATTTTGTGCAGGAAATGTCTAATCAAAGAATACAAAGTTTGAGCACATTACAATTTATTTTGTTGTATATTTCTCGCCTGTAAATTATTTCCATTCTCCTTTTTATTTGTAGTATAAAAGAAATATTTAAAAATATAAAATGTATAAATGCTCAAAATATCTGGGCATGTCAAGTTTTTGAAATAATGCTGTCCTTGTACAAAACTTGTAACTGTGGCTGAGTAATTCCTAGAGATGACCATTTACTAATGGATTTTCTGAATTTTCTGTAGGAAATGCTATGAGGGGTATATTTTATGCCAGTGGTTCTCAACCTTCTCTTTGCCACAGACTGTCAGGGTTCCAAGTAATTAAATGTGGCAGCCCTGAAGATCCAAAGTAAAAGATGGCTGCCAGGACTGACACAGACCCCCCCCCTTTAAATACCTTTTGTGGCCAAAGGTCATGGCCACGGACTCCCAAGACTTCTCAAGATTTAAATTACAATATTTCTTCAAGTCTTCGCAGACCCTCTTTGATATCATGCCACCCCCAAGGAGTCTGCAGACCACAGGTTGAGAACATCTGTTTTATGCTGTTTTGTTCAGTCCATGAGTTTAGAGAGTTTTTCAGGCAAAGAGAAGGAGAGGGTGTTTGTTCATAAAATGCAATAATCTTTTGGGTTTCCGAAATATATTGTCATTGAAAGGTAAGTCTTCCTCCCTCCCCCCTTTTTGATTGATTGATTATGTACCATCAAATCATTGTTGTTGTTGTTTTTTACTCCTAGAGACCACATCAATAGATATTCTCCATGATGATCTGTCCCTAACCAGAAAGGGATTCATATGAGCTTTTATAAAGAATAATTGAAAAGTATGTTCGGCATGTAAATTAAACCTATTCCAGAAATGAAGGCATGTTTCCCTTTGAAAAACTCCCACATGGAAAGCAGAGTAACAACAAAACAAAGCAACAATAAAAATCCCAACCACTCATGAAAGACATTGAGAAAGAACAATCGTGTGCATATTTTATTTCTAAGACAGCCTAGCTCCTTGAAGGTCTTATTCCAAATCCTTCAAATTCTTGAAGCCATTTCTGCTGTTGAAGCAAAGAATCTATAGGAATGTCAAATAGAGTTGAAGAAATTTAGGTATGATTAGCTACCTTCCTCAGGATAGTTTGACACATTTATACCAGGTTATACATCTAGATGCATTATAAGCAAAGTCTCCTGATGAGATAAATGAGATTCCATTTCTTGCAGCCATTTGTCTAGTCTCTTGCAGTCTTTCATACATCTTTTTCCCATCACTTATATTGCTTATTCCCTCCCCGCTTTTCCCCTTAAATTAATTCCTGGTACTGCAACAGTAGAAAAAGAAGGAAGCTGCAGTTCTGAAAAGTCAAATATCTACTGTATATTTTCCATCATTTGTACATGATTTTCTGGGCTGCCTTGCTTGCACAAGTAACCCAATCTATGGGTATTGATTGGAACTGGTAGCTTGTGCTTTAAAAAATATTTTCTGGCATTGTTTCCAAAAACCTGGGCTAAGACATTGGGTAGACATTAGAGCTTTACAGTCCTTCAGTTAGGTAGGGAAATAGGCGTTTGAAAGCTTGCAGGAGCAACTGTGTACCTTGATGAGCAACTCCTTAAAGCACCTGCATTTTTTCCAAAACCAAGTAGCTACAAGATCAAGTGGTCCTTTGCAGCCACAATGCAATCCTTGGAAAAGACCCTTGTTTTCAAGAGCTGATGAAAAATTCTATGGGGGTACCTCTTCATGCTCTAAAGCTTCCTTTTATCCTGAATCCAAATTTGCTGCATAGCGTAAACAGGATATGCAAGTCACTGAAAATCTAGGCTGTGTTATTATTTACACAATATGTGTCATTCTTCTCTCTCTCCAGGAGTTTCTGGGTCCTTATACAGATTCGGGTTCTTTATACAGGGATATGTGCAATGATCCATTCATGTTTTAGGAGATTTCTGTATGCACCTGACATTTAATTGCCTAGCAATTTTATATGCAACATTCCCATATATTCAATATTCATATGAAACTTTCTCCAATGTATGCATTATGTATGCATTATCCCCTCCTCCCCTCTCCTCCCCTCTCCTCTCCTCTCCTCTCCTCTCCCCTCTTTTTCATTCTTTTTATTTTGGTTTAAGTTCCCCAAATATATACCAATTTTGTAAATGCTTAATTTTGGGAAGAATCTTGGGGGTGGGTGGGGGAGGGGAATACCAGCTACTTCGGTCAATTTTTCTGTCATTCAGCAAATATTCTTAGAAGTTGTTAAATGCACAGTTATTTGGTCCAATTCAATAGGAACAGAGAACAGTAATCCCAAAGATACATAAGGATTTGAACTCCTTTTTCTGGGTGTGTCCCCTGTGCAACCATTGACTGCAATGGCAAGTTTTTGGTAGCATGATAATGCAAAATGATAGCATATTTTCCTGTTATTTTGAGGCAGACTTCTGTGTGCCTGGGTTGCTGAGACATAAGAATATTCCAATAACCCCAGAATATTTCCTCCTTCTCATTATCTATATGTCAGCCTGAAGAGGTTTTAGATGTATTTTTCTTCTTATCCCAGAAAAAGTTATCCCATGTGGTGAATCTAAAGTATGTGGAAAAGGAGGAGGAGCCATATGATGAGATTGTGACCTGCTTGTTTTCAATTGGCCCAGAAGATCTAGGGGTAAAATGTCCTCTCCTTTTTGATCATTGGCCAATATGCCTGTTCTTCACTATTGCTGTAGCTGTAAGAGAGACTGGCATAGTGGATCATTTTCCATATTAGCACATTCTTCATATTTTTTACAAATTATCTATCTTCCCATCCTCTTTTATTCCAACATTTTAAAGCAAAGAGCAATTTGCTTTCTTTTAATTCCAAGAACAGATATTGCCTTATTCCAGAATGTTTCTCATTATGATTCAGATAGAAATATTTTCTCAGAGGCTATCAGAGCTTTGGCTCCAATAATTACACAACATCATAATCTTGATGTAGTAAACTCTCTTTAGATTTGTAAGCTTGTTCTGGGAAAAGAAGTGAAAAGTATAAGTGTTGGCTACATTCCCAGGTTCATCATAGAATTTGTTTCACTTCAATTTATGTCAGTTTCCACTTGAGGAAATGAAGTTATAAACCATCACTTGATATGTTCCACAACATCTAAATTGAACTGAATTAGGCTGTAAAGTCACATGCAGTGTTTTAACTATTAGAATTACCGTATTTTTTGGACTATAAGATGCTCCAAAGTATAAGACACACCTAGCTTTTGGAGAGGAAAACAAGAAAAAAAATCTGCCTCTGCCTCCCAGCAATTTGCCTCCTTGCAGCTTCAGCACATCCTAATTTAGCACAAGCAGCTGATTGGTGGTTGCATCTGCCTCCCGGAATACCGCCTATCAGCTATTCCAGGCTGCGGGGATTGCCGCTGCCCATCGGCGCCACCGCCACCCATCGGTGCTGTCACCTATCACCGCCTCCACGCATCCCATTTTCAGCTTCATTTTCAGCCTCTGCACATCCCATTTTCGGTCTGTTCTAGGTGGCGGGGATCACCGCCACCTATCCCCACCATCTGGAACAGGCTGAAAATGGGACGCGCAGAGGCTGAAAATAGGATGCACAGAGGTTGAAAATGGGGCACTTGGAGGTGGTGATAGGTGACAGCAGCGTTGCACAGCCACTGTGACAATGGGCAGTGGCGATCCCCCCAGACTGGAACAGCTGATAGGCAGTATTCTGGGTGGCCAATCCAACTGCCAATCAGCTGCTCATGCTAAATCAGGCTGTGCTGAAGCTGACCATGCTGTTTGCTGCAAGGAGGTAAATTGCTGGAAGGCAGAGGCTGAAGGGTGGGTGGGGTGGTGGTGGTGGGGGCTTTGGAAAACATTCGCTGTATAAGACACACGGACATTTTCACCCACTATTTTTTTTGGGGGGGGGGGAGTGCATCTTATACTCCAAAAAGTATGGTATACTTAGTTATTCCCAACAACAATCAGGTAGCTTCACTCTGCACCAGCTACAACTTCTGCACCATTGTCAATATAGCTATATAGTATATTACTGGAAATAATTTTAGAAAATTGATTTTATTGATCAAATTACTATGTTATGCACAATAATGATTATTGTAACACAAGGGCGCAGTGAGATACAATTACTGGCAAATTTCCTATAAAGATCTAACATCTTAGAATAAAATGAAATTATTATTAATAGAGCATGTGTCAGCCTTATCAGATAGAACAGGAAAGACCACCAGGTAAATGAATTCTACACTATTATAAAGTTACATTAACAAAATCTTCCATGTCTGAAAGTAAAAGTGTCCTGCTATTATCTTTACAATCTGAGAAATTAGAGAGTCCCTTCAGAGTCTCTTGCTCTGTCCACTATGCAGCTAGGGGACAGAGGCCCACAACTTGGGTGTCCTCCTGGATTCATGGTTGTCTCTGGTAGACCATGTGACAACCGTGACCAGGGGGGCATTTGCCCAGGTTCGCCTTGTGTGACAGTTGCGCCCTTACTTGGACCAAGATGCCTTATGCACCGTTACTCATGCACTGGTCACCTCCTGTCTTGACTACTGCAACACTCTCTACCTAGGGCTGCCCTTGAAGACCACTCAAAGCTTCAGCTGGTGCAGAATACGGCCGCGCGGGTTGTGATGGGAGCGTCCCGACACTCCCTGGTTACACCCCTCCTGTGTGGCTTGCATTGGTTACTGGTTGCCCTTCGGGTGAAGTTCAAGGTGCTGGTTATCACCTATAAAGCCCTTCATGGCCTAGGCCTGGGATATCTGTCGAACCCCCTGCAGCCAGCGACAATCCCCAATCGCCTAGTGCGTTCCCACAGACAGGGCCTCCTCAGGGTGCCGTCGGCCAGACAGTGTCAGCTGGCGACCTCCAGGGGGAGAGATTTCTCTGTGGGCGCACCCACCCTCTGGAACCAACCTCCGTTGGAGCTCCGGATGGCCCCTGACCTTCGCTCATTCCGCCCCGAGTTGAAGACCTGGTTGTGCCATAGCCTGGACTGATGGGGTTTTTTTAATGAATTTTAAACTGTTTTAAATTGGGTTTTAATTTTATATTATTTTAATAAGGAATTATGCATTTTACCATTGTGAGCCACCCTGAGTCCTTGGAGATAGGGCGGCATATAAATTACATAAAATAAATAAATAAATACAGGCTATACTGTCTCTCATCAGAGTGTGAGATGTGTGGACTCTAAATTTGATAAATAAAACATAAATATGACAATTCCCTAGGGCAGCATCTGTGCCTGTTTCCCAAGGTCCCATATACCAGTGGTGGGTTGCCCCCGGTTCAGACCGGTTTGCCAGAACCGGTAGTAAAACCAGCAGGAGGCTCCGCCCACTGATCTGGATGTCATCAGAAGCTGATCGTGCTCGTGGGCACGATGCAAACTGGTAGTAAAGGTAAGTAGAACCCACCCCTGCCATATACCATTAGAGCATGCTTATTAAAATAACAACAGTGCTTTCCCCTTTGATATTAGTTTTCTACTTTTCATCCTTGATCCATTATATAAGTTTTGATGTGTTCCTTCACTACATTCTGCAAGTGTACATTATTTATTCAGTGGTACTATTAAGATTATTTATTGACAAATAAAGAGAATCTTAAAATCATACCAGACGAAAATTTAAAAAGGGAGATATATAAAAAAGTAGAATAACTGTGTGCAATATAATACCATTAGACAAGACCTGTATCTCTAGGGTTCTGCAGAATATTGTCACACTCAGTTTTCAAGTGGAAAATATTGCTCTTAGTTCAACAGGTATAAACAAAAAGAATGGCTGAGAAACACATTAAAAAAACCTCTTTTGATAACTTCCTGATTTTTTTTTTCACAGCCTGCTCCAACTTTGAGGCCCTTCTGTTCTCATGTCTGGACTTTCTTTCTCTCTGTCCTGGAATGAACCCAACTAGTCAGGGATTCATATAGAATGGGATGTTATAATAGAAGTGATTGCTACTAATGCAGAGGTGTCAAACTTAAGGCCTGCGAGATGCTTAGATCTGGCCCATGCGATGGCCCTGGAAACAGTGAAGGACCGGCCCACAGTGCCTCTACCAGTGAAAATGGAGCTCAGGGAGGCTGCATGTGGCCTACCGAGGCTCTGTTTTTAGCTGCAATGGGCTCCTGCAGCCCTCTGCCAGTGAAAATGGAGCTCAGAGGGGCCGTGCACGCCCTCCCGGAGCTCCATTTTTGCTGGCAGAGGGCTGCAGAGGCCCATTGTGGCTGAAAATGGAGCCTCAATGAGTGACATCAAGCTGGCCATACACACACACACACAAGGTCAAACACAACCCTGATGTGACCCTCAATGAAATGGGGCGTTGGTCCTACCTGATACGCCCCTTCTCGTTGAGTGGAGACAGCAGCCAGACGTGGGTTGTGCTCGTTGGTCAGAGGTTGGACTGAGCCTGTAAAATCTTCTTAAATCCTTCCCCTGTTGCTAAGGCACCCAGTTTTTGTCAAAGGAGAAGGAAACAGACTCGGTGTGTGGAAAGAACACAGGAAACAACAAATGAGATAAAATCGACAATAGCATTACCAGACTGAAAAAGAACCAGGGTGGGGCTGGCTGCTGTCTCCACTCAACGAGAAGGGGCGTATCAGGTAGGACCAACGCCCCTTCTCCATTGAGGGTGGAGACAGCAGCCAGACGTGGGACATACCAAAGATCACTGTCCCAAATCACGGGCGGGAACAGTCTGGGCCGAATACCCCTCCCGAGTGACCACACCCTGTAACACACGCCTCCCAAAATCAGCCTCCGCCGAGGCGAACTTATCTAGCTTATAATGTCTAACAAAGGGTGAGGGCGACGTCCAAGTTGCCGCCCTGCATATTTCGTCCAAGGAGGCCCTCGAGGTCCAAGCCGCTGTGGTAGAGGCACTTCTTGTAGAGTGAGCTGTGATCGACGCAGGAGGAGACAATGACCGAAGTTCATAAGCAGTCGTAATTGTCGAGCGGATCCACCGCCCCACCGTGGAAGAAGTCACTCGTTGACCTAAAGAAGACGGCAGAAAGGAAACAAATAGCGATTCTGTCCGCCGAATATCAGCAGTCCTCCGAAGGTAGAGACTCAGTGCCCGCCGGACATCCAACGTGTGAAAACGGATCTCCACAGGACTGGAAGGAGAAGGATAGAAATCTGGTAAAACTAGTTCCTGCAAACGATGAAAAGGAGAGTTAATCTTAGTCACAAATGTCGGATCCAATCTGAGGACCACCCGATCTTCATGAAACACACACAAATCATTTCTAACCGACAATGCTGCTAGTTCTGAAATTCGACGCGCCGACGTAATTGCAACCAAAAAGGCCACCTTGCCAGACAATAAACGCAAGCTGACCGAATCAAGAGGTTCGTATGGTGACTCCATAAGAGAGTCCAGCACGAGAGAAAGATCCCAAGAGGGATACCTATGTAGAACAGGAGGGCAGAGATTAGTAGCACCTCGGAGGAAACGTCGAATCATAGGTTGCTGAGACAATGAATGTATGGAATTATACGTTAGAATGGAAGAGATTGCCGCAACTTGTCTCCTGAGGGTATTAGGAGACAGACCCTTGTCCAATCCCAACTGAAGGAACCGAAGAACTTGCAAGACTGAAGCTTGAAGTGGCGAAAACCCCTGGGAAGAACACCACGAGGAAAAGGATCGCCAAGGAGCCGAATAAATCCGTTCCGTCGACGCACGCCGTGAGGCCTGGATGGTATGGATCACGTCTGAGGGGATGTGGTCTCGCTGCATAGCTGCCCACTCAACCGCCAAGCGGTCAGCTGAAGCCACTGAGGCTCCGGATGAACAATTGACCCTTGGGTGAGACAATCCGGGAAACACGGAATCTTCCAAGGAGGAGATACTGAGAGATGAATGAGGTCTGCAAACCATGACCTCCTCGGCCAATGCGGATCCACCAGTACAATCTCCGCTTGTTCCAGTAATAATTTCCGAATCACCTTCGGGATGAGGGGAATCGGAGGAAAAGCGTACAGTAGACCTTGCGGCCAAGGGGAGCACAGAGCATCCACAGCTTCCGCTTGATGGGAAGGGAAGCGGGAGAAGAAACGTGGTAGCTGGTTGTTCTGAGGTGAAGCAAACAGGTCTATTTGAGGGCTTCCGAAATGAGCCACTATCCTCCGGAATAGGAGCGGGTGAAGGCTCCATTCTCCATGGTCCAAGTGCTGGCAACTTAGCCAGTCCGCTGTTACGTTCGAGACCCCTGATATATGGTCCGCCTTCAAGGAGGCCTGATGCCTCTCTGCCCAAAAGCCTAGTCTCTTTGCTTCCCTCATCAGCGAGATAGACCTGGTGCCGCCCTGGCGATTGACGTGCGCCTTGGCCGAGGTGTTGTCGGTCAGAATCAGCACATGTTCGCCGGACAGCAGATGTTGAAAAGCCCGAAGAGCCAGGTAAATTGCCCTCAGCTCTAACCAATTTATGCTGCAGGCCCCCTCCACGGCAGACCAGGTCCCTTGCGCGAAGTGAGTCCCGCAGTGGGCCCCCCAGCCGGACTTGCTGGCGTCGGAAGTGACCGTTACCCGCTGGGGTTCCAGGAATAGACAGCCCTTGGAGAGCGCCGGAGACGTCCACCAGCGAAGAGATGACTGCACTCCCCGTGGAACTGCCACCTTGGTCAAGGAGGACCCCTTGCCCGCTTTCTGAAAAGGTAAGAGAAACCATTGAAGGTCTCTAAGATGTAACCTGGCCCATGGGACGATGGAGATGGCCGAAACCATCTTCCCTAGTAGTCTGGATAGAAAAAGAGGAGAAACCCTTCTCTCTCTCAACACCTTGGCCACCATGGATCTTAAGCCAGCCTGTCTGTCCGGGGAAAGGAAAACCCTACCCAGGGACCAGTCAATTATAGCCCCCAAATGAAGGATCCTATTAGAGGGAGTTAGATGGCTCTTCTCAATGTTAACAGAGAAACCATGTGACGCCAGTGTCTGAATCGTAAGACAAAGATCAGACATGGCTTGCTGATGGGAAGATGACATAATAAGTATATCATCCAGATAGCACTGGAGACGCACGGCTTGAAGCCTGAGATGGGCCGCTAAGGCTGCCAAAATCTTGGTGAAACTACGGGGTGCGGAGGAAAGACCGAAGGGCAGAGCCCTGTACTGGTAGTGAACCCCAGCATAAGAAAAACGAAGGAATCGCCTATGAGAAGGGCGAATGGGGACATGGAGGTAAGCTTCCGTGAGATCTATTGAACAGAGGAGATCGCCCCTCCGTACGCCGGCCAGAATTGAGGACAAAGATTGCATTTTGAACCTTCTATAGACCACGAACTGGTTCAAACGTTTAAGGTCCAGAATAGGTCTCCACCCACCTGATGACTTAGGGACCAGGAAAACCCTGGAATAGAACCCTTGTCCCACCTGATCGCGAGGAACCCGCTGAATAGCCTTAATGACCAAAAGATGATGGATAGCCGAGTCCATGTGGGCTCGATGTTCGGTCATGTGGGACAGAGGACATCGGATAAAGGACATAGGAGGGGTGGAGACAAATTCAGTGGCCAGTCCAGACGAGATGGAAGCCCAGACCCAGCAATCTGAAGTAGTACCCTCCAAAACCTTGGCGAAGAGGCCCAATTGTCCGCCAATGGGAGGATCCCCGGTACTACTAACGCCGGCGACGGATTGAATGACCCCCTCCCCCTCGAAAGGGCCGCCGGGAACTAAAATTCTTCCCCCTAGCTGGTCTCTCCTGAAAATTCCTCTGCTTAAAATTTGAAGACCCAGGGTAGAAATTACCCGTGTTCCTGTGGGGACCCGTGCCCCCTTCCGACGGGCGGAATTGAGAACGAGGAGGATACGGAAAAACCCTAGGCTCCCCTCTACGGAAAACAGCTGGTAAGACTTTCCTCTTATCTTTGGTCTCTACGAGAAACTTGTCCAAGTGCTCGCCAAACAGTTTTGACCCTGAGAAAGGCACCGAAGTTAGCCGCCATTTATGCCTCGCATCCGCCTGCCAATGGCGAAGCCACACTAGACGGCAGGCCGCAATGGAAGAAGCCAGAGACTTGGCTGCAAATCGAGTGGCATGCAAGGTGGCATCTGCAGAGAACTGCACTGCAGCTATGATTTTATTCAAGTCCTGTTTCAGCCTAGAGTCCTCAGAAGACATCTTTTCCTGTAGTTGTTTAAGCCACAGGATCATTGTACGATTAAAAAACGATGCAGTGGAAGCCGATTTAATGGCCCAGGCCGCACCTAGATGGGCCCTCTGAAGAACCTGTTCTGCTCTATGTTCCTCAGGATGAAGACCCTCTTCTGGATTACCAGGAATGGAAGAAGAAGAGAGCAAGGCCGTAACGGGAGCATCCACTGAGGGAATCTGAAGCAGAGCCTCTAGATCTGAAGAAACTATGAAATTTCTTTTGTCAGTGGAGGTTAGCGCTGGGACCGAGGAGGGAGCAGACTACTGCTTTTGGATGACCTCCAGGAAAAGCGGAGGTGTAGGGATGGCTGTCACTGCCTTAGGTTGTTCGCAAACAACGGATTTAAAGAACCTGCAGATGGAGGGGGCTCTGGAAGAGAAGTGGGTCCCAGTTGAGCTGTGTTTACTGCTTTAAACAACAGAGACTTAAAAAGAGACTGGGGAAAAAGGCCAGTGAAGGCAGGCTGGTCCGGAGGCAACCCCTCATCTTCTGACAGCTCTGGCTCCTGGGACTCCATGATCACATCCTTGGAGTGATTACTGACCCCGGAAACAGAAGGAGAATCAGAGCCTGTCAAAGAAATGGCATCCTCCATATCGAAGCCACCCATAGAAGCAGCCGGTTCTGCCAGAACCGCGTTAGAAAGAGAAGGGCCCGGAGCAGGATTAAAATGGGTGGACAACAACTGATGGACTGCAACGGAAATCATTCGCTGAATGTCCTCAGGCTGCCAATTGACCGGAGGTTGACCAGAAGCCGAGCCGGCTTCAATAGAAGCGCGGACCGGAGCAGAAGTGACAGGAGGGTGAACCATAGGTAGAAAGGGAGCGCTAGACTCCACTGGAGGACGAATCACTGTCAAAGGCGCTGACCCCCAGACTTCTGTTGAAGGGACTGTTATTTGAAGGTCTTGTAAAGACTTTTGATCAGGAGTCACAGAAACATCTCGTCTCCAGTCCTCAGAAGAACCCCTGGTTCTATCTATAGGGGTTCTAGTAACCGTCTGTCTTTTGGACACCTCATTGGCAGGTTTACCCTGAGACTTGGGCGCCTTGGAAGGTCGCGAGGGTTGTTTGGCGGAACAGACAGGTGCCTGCAACCCTTCGCTGAGAGCCTGAGTGTGGTTGTCTCTCAAGGAAGCCTCAGACTGTTCACGGACCGAGGCCTTCCGGCCATGCCTAGACTTAGATTGCGCTTTGGGCATGATGAAGGACACAACAACCAGAACAGGTAGGCTCAATGATACAATTAAGAACAAGCTGTAGAAATTGGGAAGCCCCAAAAGGAGGCCCAGATAAACAGAAGACAGCAAGGGTAGAATGAGAAGATGTAAGGCTTCTAAATATCTTTTTGAAAAGACAGTTCCAATGATGAAAACAAGCCCTTAACAAGCCAGGGAGGAGGAGACTCTGATCAGAGTCTTGCTAACTCCGCCCTCCCTTGGATCTAATCTTCAGAATGGCTCCCAGTGAACTCCGCCCTCCTTTGAATGTAGCCTTCAAAATGGCGCCCAGAAGACTGAGGGAAGGCTCGAGGTCTTAATTACAAAATGGCGCCCTAGGGAATAACTGTTAGAGCGCAAGGCTCTTCTTCAGGGCACTCGCTCAGCTTAAACCAGTAAGGAGAACCAGAGAGAAGCCAGAAGACCCTTAAGATGCTAGAAAAAGCGTCCACAAGATCGCAGGGCAGCTCTATGTCTTTAAAGCCAACAAGCGGCTACAGCAGGGAGCGCGCCGCTCCGCTTTGCGCCAAAAGCTGAGCTAACCAGGCGGCAGCCGCCGCAGCTCCGAATTGAAGCCTCGAGCACTGACAGGTGAGAGGGCACAGAACGACTAGCGTTCGAAGAATTAGAGTCCCCAAGAACTCTTTGGCACCAATTAGGCTTCTAGGGCAGCAAGGGGAGGAGGAAAAGCAATCGCCGACAAGCGGCTACCCCAGGAAAGCGCGAGACTCCACAATAATAATAAAGGGGAAATTAACTTTAAAGTAAATGGAGAGGTGGGGGGGGGGGGCGCAAGGCTCCACAAGCACCAGAAAAAAAGGCACGTAAATGCTTAACAGTTATAGGGCAAGAAACTACCCTTTTCCCCAGAAAGGGAGCGAAAGGCTCCTCCAAAGGTCCAACTAACCGTTTGATTGGAACTGACAGCAACTGAAGAGAAAAAGTCAGCAGCTCCAGGGAGCTGCTGAAAGAAATAGACACCTAATCCAATCCAGAAGGCCAAAGAATAGTCAATAAGAAATCCAAGTCAAAAGTCCAGAATCAATCAGAAAGTAATAGAAACCTAAGATCTCAATAGAACTAGAGAACACTTTCCACACAACTGTCCAATCTGACGACTGAGCAAAAAACTGGGTGCCTTAGCAACAGGGGAAGGATTTAAGAAGATTTTACAGGCTCAGTCCAACCTCTGACCAATGAGCACAACCCACATCTGGCTGCTGTCTCCACCCTCAATGGAGAACGAGTTTGACACCCCTGGTCTAGTGGTACCAATGTTTTTGTTTTTCTGCAGAATGGGATGAAGCCTGCAGGCAAACTAAGACTTCATGACGGAATTAGGAATGCTAACTTTAATAGAAATCTGTATAAGGGGATTTGAACCATGAATTACTGATGAAATTCATCCCTTAGCATTTAAAATGTTATTTAAAAATCATTTCAATAGAAAGAGAAGCATTATGATTGTGCTGGCCTCAAAATTACATCATAGGACAGGGTAACTTAATATGACTATATAGCAATTTGCAGGGTATATACAAGAATGCAAAATTGTTCTTTTTCTCCAGAATGCAATAGAAATGAGAGAACAAAGTACATTTTAGTTCAGTTGAAGATCATGATATCCAGGAGAACATTTTTTTGAAAATGAACTTCTGACCATGAACTGCATTAAAAAGATTCCTGGCAAGGGCTCCAGATGAAGACTGCTACACATGAAGAATGCTAAGGATGTGTTCACTAGACACCTTACCAATCTCATCAGGAATATGCTAAAATAGAGAAAAAGACCAAATGAAACCCCAGAACAAAATATACCATCAAGACTGGAGGCAACTATATAGAAGACAAATGGTGAAGCAAGGGAGAGGGGGAGATAGAGATTGGGTGAAAACTACAACAGCAAAGTCTGTACATGATATCATTCCACTCTCAGATGTTTTGACAACAATGCTCAGTTCATGGGAAATAAACAAGAACTTGCAACTTCAACACAGGAGGTCAATATATTATAATAATATCATAGGCATCATTGAAATTTGTTGGGATGACACACATAATTTCAAGATTGCCCTGAAAAATATGCATCTTATTTAGAAGGAACAAAGTCAACATAATTGTTGACATAATTGTACATATATGCTTGCAGAAAAATTCACAAATCAGAAAATGAAAATCCTGGTAAAAGTCTTTGGCTAAGAATAAAAGGAAAGAGAAATAAAATTAGTATCATCACGAGAATTTATAAAACGACTATCTGGAAGAAGAATGAGTGAAATGCTATTTCCAGTTTGTATACTGCATTTTAGGTGACCATGGAACTATGGGAGGATGAGTCCACATCTTTTCATGTACCATTGTTCTTTTTGGGGGGATTTGTCCTATTTTGGTTAGATCAGTGAAGCCTGACCTTTATTCCAAAGTACTTACCACAGTTACCATGGACAAAACACAGAACAACCTCCCCACCAAAAAGAACAATTTATTACAAGGAAACCAATAGTCTCATAAACACAAATCCAATACAGAAACAAAGTAACTGAATCAAGAACTCCCCAGTTATCATTTATTAAAATAAGTTTTAACTAATGGATGGCATATATATTTATTTCCTAATTATATTAAACAGTGCTTTCTATTTTATGATGTGATTATAATGTTGTATATTGTCCTATTTATTGTAGTTAATTCCCATAAGCACCATTCATGCCAGAAAAGCAACACAGACACACATATGCCAACATTACAGTTATGCAGAGATCAAAAGTCAAAATTTGATCTAGAACAGACATGGATTTGCATATACCACCTGCTGACAACACTTTAAAGCAACCATGACTTCTTTCTTGGCTCACACAGCTGCCCATCACAGTTGACATTCAATCCCTTCTATGCATACTCCTAATCTATTTTGCTCTTTGAATCCATGTCCTTAATAAATGTCTATCCCTAATAGACTGCTAAAAGAATGCTGGCAAATATTAAGGACCTTATACTTTAATTATTTATTCACTTATATTTGTTAGATTTATATTTTTCCTTTCCCACAAGAGTTGAAGGTGGCTTCCATGAGTATCCCCATTCATTTTTATTTCACAAACTTTGAGAAAGGCTACATTGAGAATGTGACTGGCTCAAAACCACAATGTGGGTCCATGATTAAGGATGGACTTGAAAAATCAATTAATTCAACCATTACACTATATTGGTTCTCTTTATGATTTGCTATGATGTGAATGTTATGTGAGGTCAATACTGCTATGAATACCTTATGAAACAAATCAGACTATACATAAAATTGTTGCGTTCCATCAGTCTGGAGAGGGATGTAGAGAGTGTGGCTAGAGCCACTACAACTACTACTATCCTTTTCAGTGCTGCAGCAGTGTAGACTAAGGGTATCAAACACATGGCCCATGGACCAGATGCATCACACATTCCCCACATTTTAGCAAAGGGGGAAAACGTTGTGATGAATCACGTGGCAACAACATGATGCCACAAGTTGGACACCCCTGGCATAGACAATGGGGAACACTGCAATTAGGACTCCATTGCATCAACAGTGAGTGTTAGCAGGCACTCTTGATTCAAAGGATACAGACAGAGTATTCCACTATATGACCTTTTAATGTGCCAGAAACACCAGTAATTCTACATAAATTGGTAAAGGCATGGAAGAAATAGTACAATACCAAGTCTCATGACTTTAGAAAAATGAGCAACAATGTGAAGACAAATTTAATTACCTTAAAATTGCTTTCTTAGAATAAAGTTCAATCATTTTATGTATTTTTTTTCGTAACATACAAACCCTCCCTCCCAATGAAGTCCATTGCCAAAGAAAGTGAATAAAAGCAGATACTTTTATTAAAATCTGCATAGAGTGATTTATATCTCTATGTGCACATCTAAAATAATTAGTATAACTTCAAGACAAATGTCAAGGTTAACTGCCGACAGAGAACATCTTCACTTTTTCTTGTTATACCTCTCCACCTGGATACAGATTAGATAATCCTTCAAACAGAAGATGCCATAAAACAGAGGAGTGTCAAGATGGATTTTGTGCTATAATTTGGCTGGTGGAGAATTACTTAGGTGATGAATAATCCTATGTACAACTTGCCTGTGGACTATTATCCACTGAAACCTCATACATGGAATTTCAACTGCCTCCTCAATTCAAGTACAGTAAAATTTAATAGCTTGGGAGGGAAATCCTACTTATCAAAATCCACTGTTTGTAGATAAGTTGCTCCATATACTTTCTAATATCAAAGCTATGAAAGCTATTGAGATATTGCTTCATGTTGGGATATGAATCTATAGTGACTTTCCCGTCACAGTGTATCAGAATATGATAGCTACATTTCTTATGATAATTTGTATTGATGGCTAGTCAATCTCTCCTTCAAAGGTAATAAAGCTAAAGAGGATGGATTTCCATGATTCTTATAAACTATATTCATGCAATGGGAAATTGTATTGTGTGTATTGATGAATATATTGATCTCTTGTTATTAACTTCTCCCCGTCTTAAGACACTACACAAGTTATGGCATGTTCACTCATACTTAATTATAACTTCTCTTCAAACCTCCCCTGTGTTATAAAGCCGGAATATGCTTTAAACTTGGTATAAATTAAAATCTCAAGTGTAAAGGAACTTTAATTGTTTTTTCCCATCACATTTACCACAATTCCAATAGCTTAATTTGCTGAAAACTCCATATCACTAGTCTATTTATTTTGTACGTTATCTCATTCCATACTGCAGATTAGAAAAAGAACGTGCATAATACATGCACTTTGAATCATATTTACTGAGATTTCAAAAATAGTTTGGGTAAAGAGTAGATGATATAGTTATCATCATCATCATCATCAATAACTAATGTCAGCCGTGTAAATTCACCGGGTGATTTTGGATCTGTCACTCTCTTTCAGACTATCACAGGGTGGTTGTTGAGAAAGAAACGTGTATGCCACCTTGAGCTCCGATACAAAAGGTGGGATAAAATAAATAAATAAATAAATAAATAAATAAATAAATAAATAAATAAATAAATAAATAAATAAATAAATAAATAAATGAATGTGATATTGTTGTTTTATTTCCTAATTACCTTAGATTAGCTATTGAAAACTTGGAAATGAAGCTTCATTGACATGTTTATAATTAAATCTCATCAAAATATTTTGGTTATTTTCATGAAGTAATTAAAATGAATTATTGTCAAACAAACATTTTAAATCTTAGCCTTTATCTGAAACTTTATAAATAATATTTAATGAATAAGTATTATGCTTTAACCAAAAAAAATTAGTCTTTTATCTTTTCCCTACAAAGTAGATCTGTTTCTTTCATTAAAACTAAGATGTTTCCCTCCCTTCATTCATTTTATCTACTGTTTCTTGGCCCAATGGACATTGAGTTGGCTAATACGTGAAGCTATCAAAGTATGGCCATTCAGCCTCTCCTCCATGAAAACTTTATATATTCTGGATACTTTGTGTTATTAAATTAGTTTGTTTTGTTTCATTTCCCTAGTTTCTTGGTCTGTAAAGGAGATGGTAGGAGAATTTTAATTGCAGATTTGCAAAAAATCTGTTAATGTATCTTTACAATAAAATAGAATTTGGTCTTCTGATCATCCTTCCTGTCTGGTCTACTTAGTAAGGCTAACATCAATCTTGCAAGTCTCTTATCTGATGGTTTCCTAGGCAGCGTTTTTAGGATCATTATCCCAAGGTCTTTCTTGCATACCATTATATTCTATCACTGAACCAGATACATCCCTCCCTGGACAGATAATTTAGTAAGATGATGAACCTCATAGTAACTGGTTTCACAAAGACATTATAAGAAGAATATTGTGTTATTTGAATGAAGCATTCTGTATCGATGGGCTACATACTTGCACACATGCACACACAGAAAGCAACAATGGACTTTAAATTGGCCATCTTCAATTGGCATAAGGATAGCCAATTGCAATCTTCATCACAATGATACAATGAGCTATACTTCTGTTTGAAAGTAATCATTACAAACTGTAATTATTTAGTCCATTATTTAGATGACCAGAGCCCTATTTATTGGCCTCTTTGTTCCTTTTTGCATCCTTCTGTTCCTGGAAAATAGATCAATTCATAGCCTGTAAAAAGTGGCAGCAAAGGGGGAAGGGGGAGAATTCCACAGCAGGAATAATGTATTAGTTTCTTAGAATAAATTTTATAATTGTTTTGTCAGGCAGATTTTTGTGTTTGCTTATATTACTGCTATGCCAATGTTTTTCTGCATCTCTTAGCATACTCATTCAAGTCAACGAAGATTAAATTGCTTTCCTACCCCCTCCACCCATCTTCAGAGCATTGTGGTGAAGTGAGATGTAGTTTTCTTGTTTGTAGGTGACTGATGGATGGCTTATTTTTCATTTTCTGTCATCTCTCCAGTTATCTGCTGATTCCCTTACCAGCAGAAGATATAAGAGGATTCTGTATATATTTTTCTGTGTTATGAAATGACATGTTGCATCTATGAGTGTTTCCTATACAGGTAATCCTTGAGTTGTGACCACAGTGGAGCCCAAAATTTGTGTTGCTAAGTGAGCATTTAAGTGAGTTTTGCCCCATTTTACAACCTTTCTTGCCACAGTTGTTAAGTGAAGCACTGCAGTCATTAAATTAGTAACACGGCTGTTAAGTGAATTTGGCTTCCCCATTGACTCGCAAAAGCTGATCACATGACCCAGGACATTGCAACTGTCATAAATATGAACCAGTTGTCAAGTGTTGTAGCCTGTCAGCCTCTGGCCCCTCCAGCAGCCGAATCAGAAGAGGAGGCAGCATGGGAGTCAAGGCAACCTGAGAGCTCTGAGGAGGAAGAGGGAATGGAGCTGTCAGAGATAGGAAAAATGTGGAGCCTGGGCTGTCCATTAGCCCTCAACATCCCCCAGGTCTGGAGGTGGCTGATGAGGAAGAGGAGGAACAGTTGGGTCCAGTGCCTGACACACGGATGCGCAGAAGGCAGAAAAGAGGAGAGCAGGGTAAATCTATGGGCCTTGGGACAGAAGGGCCAACACTGCTAGTGAAGCCGCACCTTTTATCTGGGGATAAAAGGCAAGGGGTGGAGATGAATAGATGTGGCAGACAACTATTCATCTTCTGGCTGGATGGACTTGTTAGCCTGCGGTGAGAGAGAAACTTTTTGCCGGGGCTGCTGGTGCTCCTAATAAAGGAAACATTTATTTAACTACAGAGGGTTTGTCGTGTTTGGGAGCCGGGTCAGAACACCAAGCATCTGAATTTTGACCATGTGACCATGGTGATGCTACAATGGTTGTAATTGTGAAAAACGATAATGAATCACTTCTTTTTGTGCTGTTCTAAATTTGAACAGTCACAAAATGAACTGGTGTAAGTCAACGACTACCTTTATTGCATATGGATATCTTTGTGTGAATCTATGTATGGTATACTATGTATGGCCAGCATGTTACATCCATGCCTATAACCTGAACAGAGTAGGAGTGCTGGACATTTTCTGAATTGCCCAGTATCTGGTCGCATAGGAATATACTGAGGGAATTTTTTCCTGGAGATTTTTCTTAGCAGCCCTTGCCCGGATCTAACTCAGTTCCAAATCTGACATTTCTTTTTCTTGTCTTTTCCCACAATGGATTAAATTTGGTCCTATTATATTGCCTTGGACAAAAAACAGGCCAACATAATTTTCTTTCCCACATTCTGTTCGGGTGGAAAGATTAAAAACAGAAACCCTGTCATGAGGGGGTGGAAAGTGAAAACTTTCTGAGAAATTGCAAGGCACATTTCAACATAGCATTATTATTATTTTGGCTTTAAAAAGAATTCCTAACTTTTATAAACTGACAGTGGATTCGGGGATTACAATCACCTGGGATGCAACCAATTCTTATGTGTAGATTTCCAGTCAAACTGACAAATAGAAATTGTGGCTTCTTCTGCAGTTATCTGAAGAACCTGGCCAGGTCTGTTTGATTAAGTAACTGTCTAAATGTGTTCAGCTTCAACAACAACAGAAGAAAAGAATAGTGGTGTTTTCACCCCTTGAGATTCCTGTCAAAAGGCTCTGTTGAGACACAAATACAATTCCTCATGTTTTGAGAGGAAAAGCCTGCACATTGGTTAGAGGAAAAATCCATCTCCGTTGTCACTGCTAATGTCCAGCTCCGGGAAGAATTTGGGGAGGGGGCAGCATATCCTCTCTTAGGATGTAACCCTTGCCTTGTTTCATTTTCTGGTTTTTAACTTGAAAGCTGCCTTTAAATTACATTAAAAACAGCACGAAATATTGCTTTCCCCATTTTTGCCTTCCAGCTAAAAGCTTTCTTTTTTCCCAGCATTGAGCCTTTTAAATGCAATAGAGTGAAAGCTTCATAAATCATAAACAAGAAGACCTAAATATGAAAAAGCCACCATGAGAGGGGGAAAAAATAAGAAAGCTAACAATCAGAAGGAAGGGCAGCCCATTAACTATAGGTTAGTTATTTTTAACCAAATGAGTAGGTTGCTGTGCCTTATTACGAAACAGAAAAATAATTGAAGCAACTATAGGGAAAAAAAAACAGCTTTAAATAGGTAAAACTTGATATGACATGTCACTGCTGTTTGTTTTGTTCTCGTCTACAGAATCACAGAGTAAAAAAAAATGTTGAATTGAGGAAGGCCGATCTTCTATATGTCTTCTGATAATGAAAGAATATATATATTCATCTCCCTTTCCTTTGGAATATAGCTATGAGTTATCTGATATAGTAGCCCTCTGATAGCCCATTCTGATTTTTTAAAATCCATATTAGCATGTAGTGCCCAGAAATAGACACAATGCTTCAGGTGGAGGCTCTGACCAATACAAAGCAGAATGAAAACTAGTACTTTCTATGAGTTGGAAATTATAATTTTATTCTGGGGTATTCTATGTTTTAAATTCTGCAAATCTGATGAGCATTTTAACTAAGCCAAGCCAAGCCAAGGCCAAGATGGGTGCTCCCATGGCCAGGCAGATAAAGTTGAACTTCACCTTGTCAAGGCAAAGAGAGTTGGTGTAAGGCACTCTAATTGGATTACCATCAATCATGCTAAGGCTGATGGAAGTTGGAGTTGAAATCATCTGGAAAGTCACAGAATACCTACTTCCAAGAGGAGCAGACCATAAATGAGGGGCAATGTGTGGGAGATTTTATTAATCAAAGGAAAATTTGAGACTAGCAGAAAAAAATGTTCGTTGCCTTTCAGCCTAGCAACAGAATTTCCATTTTGCATTCAATTGCTTCAGAGAGCATTATGACACACATTCTTGAAGAGAAACTTTGTTTCCCTATGCATCTTTCCCCCTTTCTCACCTGTCAGAAGGTACAACAGATACTGTGGCTGTCTTTGTTCAAACAGTTGGTGTTCTCATAATGTGTCATCTGATGTTTTCACATGAAGGGGCACCTTTAACAATGGATTCAGGAGCAAGATAAGGACTAATTGAGAATATTTCCTATTTTCTGCAGAGGCTATGCTGGGCTAGAAAACACACAATCCACTTTTCATGATTATAACTGTAATAAATCTATGGAATGGGGATGAATCATTTCCATACATGAAGTGTTTGGGGAGGTAAAATTATAAACTTACTCAGAGAGTTGTCTATATTATTTACAATCTAGAGGACTCATGGAGACAAACTGTAAAAAGAACAGACACATCATTACAAATGTCTAATGCACATATATTTGTAAGTGTAAGATTCTATAAATATAAAAGCTATTCCCAGTTACTCTACAGCAGAGATACCGAACTTGTGGCCTTGTTGATGTTGCTGAACTACTTCTACCTTATGCTGGTGTATGATCATAATGAAGAGTGATTAAGATATTCCCAGCATCCTTTGCCTGAGGGTTCCCTTTCCCTCCTTCCTGGTATACTGCATGGCAACCTAAATGAATTTTCCTAAGAAGAAAACAACCTTAATTCACATCTCTGCAAAATAAGATGATTACTTTCTATATTCTTAAACAACAAAAGACATATATGTTTACATATTTCCTCATTTATTGTTTCCAAACCTATCACATTATTTTTATTACTAAAATAACATCTTTTTATCCTAGTGTCCTCACTTAAATCTTTCAAGTCTTGCTGATAGTTTGCCCTCATTCCAACCTCTGCAGGCAAAACCACATCCCTACCTCCATGTTATGAAAACAGCCAAGTGTACTAAAGGAAAGAGAAACAGCTGAAAGGAATAGTCTGCATGCATTGATTGACTTGAGTGTTGCCAACAGTGGAGGGTTACCCAACTGTGAATAATGACCACAGCAGAAAAGACAAGATAAGCACAATAAATAAGATTGAAGCAGACACACAGCATATAAAAACGTCATCTGCACAATGCTGGCTGTTAAATTCATTCATTAAAGAGTGATGAAAATGTTGTTTAAATAGAGAGAAAAGCTATGCAGAGTTTAATAACCTGTATGCACAAAACCAACCCACTCATTTTCCCCATGGGCCTCTGTATGCTTTCATGCAAATATCCAAGTTGATAATGAAATGTGTCTTTCAACCTGGGTTTAACCATTTGTAAAGCACATTATGTTTGCCAGCATTTAACAGATAAGTTTGGATAAAGACGTGCGTGTGCGTGTGTGTGTGTGTGTGATTGAGGAGGACATTTACATTTTTCCAAACAGAGGAGATAATGCCTAATGTTGGCCTAAGACCATATCCACCATTAGTCACAAAGGAAGCAAATAGATGCCTAAAAATGTACAATTTCCCAGAGAGGTTAGGAATGTTTAATTTCAGGAAAATGAGCTATTTGTCAAACTGCATTAGGATCCATCAAGAGTTTCAGTTCAATTTCCTGAGGACTAAATAAAAGACAAAGGCTTCTTATCATGCTACATGGTTAATCAGTTTATCAGCCTCTGAATGTCTATGTCATTCTAAATGACTGTTTTGTAAATATCTACTGTCAGAACTTCATTATCAGTGTCTCTGCCTTTTATATTTCATCACGTCCTTCTGGACATCCTGCCTATGTTCCTTTTTACCACCCACGTGGAGATACCCACTCAGCTCCTATTTAAAGATCATATTCCACACCACCTGAAATAGATTGTGCTTAATCAAATTTATTACATGATATAGGTGATGGCTTCTAAGTTACCACTAGACTGCTGTTTTTGCTTTAAACTGCACATAAAAAGAGATGGGGTTTGATTACATGGTTGTGGCTTTTTAAAAAAGTTTTATTGGATTTTTATTTTTAAATATACATCAATCTCAATATATGAACAATGTGGCCTCTGGGTATAGTTCATTTTGATAGAAACAGCAATAATAACAACAACAACAACAACAACAACAACAACAACACTTGTTACATTACTCAAATTTATATAATCCTAGTATTGATATACATGATAGTTTTAGAGTAGTTATTCAATATTTCAATGTTCCATTTAATGCCAATTGATATTAAGCGTACATAATAATACCATCTTTCAACCTCTAATCTTTTCATCTAATTATTACTTATATTCTATTATATGAAAATTTTATCTGCTAATATCCCCCCTATTTCTTATTTCTACCTCTATTCTAGCTTCTAGTCAGGCCACCATTACTAATCCTAGTGTTAATACACATGTTTATATTAAAACATAGTCCTTCATTATTTGGTTCACAAAGTCACAATACGCCATTCAAGTACCAGTCATCTTATTATTTAAACATACCTAATAATACCATCTTTCAACCTCCAATATTTCCATCTAAGTATTGCTTTATATAAAAGTGTGTATTCTTATTTTTACCTCTATTTCAGTTTTTAATCAGGCCATCATTATTTTAGAAAAAAAGAAAAATAATAATAATTCCTTTCTATTCATCATCTCTTCTCTGTTTTAATACTTCAATTCTTATTTGTTTTTTGGCTTGCCTCTCATACTCCTCTCTTGGATATTTGTCTCTATCAGCATCTGTGTCTTCACCATTCAGTCTGAATATTTCTCCCATCTCTATCCTCCTAAGCTGCCAGGTCTCCAGAGTGTCCACCCAAACCCCTATCTCCCTTTCAAAAGTACCTTCCAAATTATTTGATTCCATTTTTAAATCTCTTAAAGTACTTTCCTCTTGGTTTATTTCATCAGTCATTATTACATTTATCGTCTTCTCCTTCTCATCTTCTTGCTTTGTTTCCTGGTTTGTCTGTTCTATCTTTTCCTCCATTCTTTCTACTGTCTCCTCTCTTTCCCTGCCTCTTTGATCTTCTGGTTGTGGCTTTTCTGATCCTACATCAAGCAATATCTTGGGGCAGTTGACAAAAACTAGAAGTAATTAATAGCAGATTCAAAACATACAAGTTGTAGTAAATAAGCACAAGATCGAAAGTGATAGTGTTTGAAAAAGTTTGAGTTCCCAACATGGCAACAATTTCATTCTTACTAACGTCTCTACAATGGTAGTCATTTTATGACAGTACTGGTCATATGGTTCCAACATTCAAATATATCACTGGCCTGAAAATGGCTGCTTTCCCCACTTTAGCACTAGAAGAGTAGAGTTAGTTTTGGGTCAAAGGCTATATGTGGCCTCTAGTTGGCATTCCCCCAAAAGAAGTCAAACAATTAATTTAATTTATATTAATATACTGTTATTAAATCATATAGTTAAATGAATGCAAATAAACTGTTCCATATATATTTAATAATTTTGTTCTTTCATCTCATTAAAATTATAACAGTGGATGGATTCTAGGAGATGCATCTAAAAATCACACATGGATCAGAGTAATTTACATGTGTTCCTTGCTCTATTCTGACTACTGGAAGCTCCAGGTTTCAGATAAAAATATCTAGAAATATCTAGACTGAACCTACAATTTTCAAACTTACCTGGTGCAAGAATAGAGAAAATGCCTTCAAAAGGACATTTTCTAAAGATCTCTACACATAGATAAGTTCATTGGTAGAGGTGACTTTTTACTTTCATCTTCTTTGCTTTCTTTCAGTGTTGGGAAGATTTGTTTGTTTGTTTGTTTTTTGGCAAAGTTCAGTTCTACTTTGTGGGAGATAATTATTAATTACAACTACAGTTACAAAAACATTTGAAGAACAAACCCTTGTACAGAGGGATTTACTGTCCCTATCAGTTCCACTCCCTGCCCTCAAAGGCAGATTTTAGCATCCAGCCCTCTTCAAAAGTTCAGTCTTTGCACAGGAGCAAGTTTTTGTTTCCAACAAAATTACACCCATTTTCTCTGCTTTTTAAAAGTGTAACAGTCTCTTGTTTTCTTTAGCTACATTATTTGCAACTAAACTTTTTTTATATACAAACATTATATAATACATTTTTACCTTTATTTTCTTACATGCATACTTCCTTATTCCAGGCCTGTTTTATTTTGCCATTCTACAACTCTCCTTTTTCGTATTTGTTATTAATGTAATTTCACTTGCTTCTATGATATTCTGCAACACAATTCTTTTCATTGTTTTCAAGCATCTTCCATATTCCCTTTCCTTCCATCTACTTTCCTTTTATTTTATTGGGCAATTAGTCTATCTCTTCCCTCAACACTCAAAGCAGTAAAAGAGGAAGTACGAAGAAGAAGTCTATCTCTAGACTAGTGTTTCCCAACTTCGGTAATTTTAAGGTGTATGAATTTCGACTCCCAGAATTCCTCAGAATCCATGCAGTTTAAAGTTGTCAAAGTTGAGAAATACTGCTCTAGATTAGTTTCCTGCATTCTATTTTCAGCCCCAGTTTTTCTTCTTTGTTTCATAATGTCCATTTTTCCAATATTTGACTTTTGATACTACGAAATAAATTTGAATTGAATTTGAAACTTTCATATTCAAAACTGTCATCAGTTTAACTCATTCTTGCATATCCAAGTAGCCTAATCAATTCTTTCATGCTCTCTGATCTCATTCTCATCCATCTCGTTTTAGCAATCAAGGGATTTTTTCCCCCTCGGATCATATAGTGGTGTAGGATTTTCTTCCTGGGCAGGGGGTTGGACTAGAATATCTCCAAGGTTCCATCCAACCCTGTTATTCTATTCTATTCTATTCTGTTCTGTTCTGTTCTGTTCTGTTCTGTCCTGTCCTGTCCTGTCCTGTCCTGTCCTGTCCTGTCCTGTCCTATCCTATCCTATCCTATCCTATCCTATCCTATCCTATCCTATCCTATTCCATATACATTGAGAATGCTGTACAATTTCCCAGCATCATCTTTGGTTTTTTGGAATGTGATATGCAGATATTGCCAACCAATCAATTCCTACCTTTGTGCACGCATGCAGCAACCTAGCTGGTGTGATTTCATTCTCTTTGACATGAAATTTATTGCATGTATGTATTTATTACAACAATATGTATGCTGCCTATTCATTGCACTTTGGGGGTTTACAATATTAAAAACATAAACATGCAATACAATAGTAAAGATGTAGTCCTTTCATTCATAATTAAACCAGGGCTTTCTCTTCCTTTTAACTCCACCAATATCAGGCTATCATTATTCAGTTGTTTTACATTCTTCTGCTTTTTCTTCATTCGTTTCTTTCACAGAGACACCTGATTTTGTCAATCCATAATCTTTACCATGTATTTGTCTTACATTCCAAACTACAAATTCTGTATACCATTGTTTTCACCAGATGGGCCCAAAGTTAGTAACCTTTGTCATGGGCAATGGAGGTTTTCACATAACATACGTACAGTAAGAAAAAATCACTTTGTGGGGGATCGCAGGCAGGGGTGGGTTCCACTTACCTTTACTACCAGTTTGCAGCGGGAGCACGCACACACTTGTGCGCATGCGCAGATCACCTGTGATGACATCATGGTGGGTGGGCGGTGCCTCCCACCAGTTTTACTACCGGTTCTATAGAACCAGACTGAACCGGGAACAACCCACCACAGATCTCAGGTCTTCTCCTTGTTCAGAGAGGAAGAGCCATCCTACTTGTTATTTCTTCGTACCACTACAATCATCAAATTGACTTTTAGCTTGTGTCAATTCTTCATTTCTTCTCTGGAAGTCAACAAGTGCAAACTATAAGTGCAAACAGATTATTTGAGATGTAATTACATGACAGCTAAGTTAAAATTTGAGGAGAACACTGTTTCTTCCTTCTTCACTTATAGAATTATAGCAGGTTCATAACATGAATTTAGAAAAGGATTGGCACAAAAGATTGTGAAAAGCTACTCGTGTTCAGAGAGTGGCTCCAAGAGAATCCTGCATGATTTGTCCATTTTGTTAAGCTATTTGGAATGGCTATTTAATTAGAATTAGAATTGTAATGCCAATTCTAATTGTCATTAGGGTTGCTTCTGTTCCTGCTCATTACTGTACTATAGAATAGCTATTTATCTGGCATTTTATCTCCATAGACCCATCTTAACCAAGGACCTCCATCGATCCCTGGAGTCCTTGATTCTATTCTTTTTCCTTTTTTATTGGCTTTTCACTCTAAACCCTATTTTTCTGACTTGGGAGCAAGAGCCAGGCAAAGCAGCAATGTTGGACTGTCCCTCTCATAGACCTCAATCCAGAAAAAAGAGAAGAAGCAAATAGATAGGAGTGCTGGACAAGGAAGAAAAGTCAACTGAAGGGAACATACTCAACCACTCCCAGATTTGGTATTATGGGCAGGCCAATAATCTATATCTGAGGAAAGATTTAATGTAATATAGTGTTTCCGATGCTGGAAATGAACTAGAGAAAATCCAAATATAAATCTTTACTTGAACACAGATTTCTTTGTTGACTTTGGCCTTGCACTCTCCTTCAACAGGCTGTTGTGAGGTTAAAATTATAGAAAATATGCTTGTAGTTACTTTGCAGTCCAAGAGAAAAGGAGAAATATACCTATATTATGGTTTATAGCCTAGCAGAGCTGAGTATGTTTGGATCAGAAGTGGTGATCATGCCAGTATGAGTAATTTATTACAAAACAGCATGGCAAAATAACATAATAGCGCAGCAATCAAAGAATATTCAAGAATACAAAAAAAAAAAGAAAAAAAAAGAAAGAAAAGAAGAAGTATGAGAAATTCTTGTGCTCCTTTTGCTAGTCAGAGAATTCCAAAGAAATGTCAGTAACAGACCATATCAAATATGCAGAATCTACCCAGTGAAGTCTGTGTTAAAATTTCATGTTATGGGGGAGAATATAACTATTTTTTATAGGCTCACAACCATAATTAATTATACAATCACTTAATTTTGCAAGCAACAATGTTCCAGGTTTTTGCACTCATTTAAATAGTGCTTTAACACAGCTTCTCTTGTGGGAGGTTGAGTTGTTACTTTGGTACTGGAGAACTTGGTTGTTGTATGTGGTTTTATAATAGACATGTTTTTAATTTGCCACCTCTGCTGGTGAGGATATGCAAGAAGAGTAGCATGTTCTCCTTCCCTGGTGAATTTTATTTCTTTGAAGATGTTGCTGATGGCTTTGTGTGGGTTCTCTAATTGATCCCTTTTTATTATGACCAAAGTGTCATCTACATACCACATTCATTCTTTGGACTGTATGTATGGAGTGATGGGATTCAAGTAATTTAACAACTGGTTCTCTGCCCTAATGATTTCTTCCAACAACCAGTTTTCCAAATTGCTCAGAAAGTTAACAACGGGTTCTCCCGAAGTGTGCGAACTGGCTGAATCCCAACCCTGTATGTATGTATGTAAGTGCTATTGACTCCATGTGTTTAATTACAGTCTCTATTAGTTCTGAAAGTGGTGATTCCCCCTTTCAGAAAGATATACGCCATTATCCATAATTTTCTAGTGAAATCACCATCGCTATCATATATTCAAGGAAGCAATACATGAAGCCCAATTTTATATACTTGGGTTTTCCACAGCTATTTTTTTCTTTCAGCTTTTCGGGGAAGGATGTTAGCTATGGATAGAGAAGTAACTTAGGTGACTTTCATATCTGAGAAGGACTGAACTCTGATTTTTCTAATTCTGTTCCTATCATTGCATTATATCAGCTATTCATACTTGCATATTATCATTCTCTGTGAATTCAATATATCACCTAAAATTCTGGCAGATTTATCCAAATTATCAATTATTTCAATCAAAAGCAATCTGTTGTATGTTTCTTCTGAGGTGCTTTCAATGTTTTCATATGGAAGCAGCTGTCATTAGGCATTCCTGCAGCATCTGCAGTCTCACAATATTTTAAAATGCATACATCATAATACTGCTACATCTGCTCACCATCATTAATCCCATGATGCAGTGTGACTCCAATCAAATAAGCAGACCAAACAAATAGGCTTGCATAGCAATCCCTAAACCCTACATTCTTTGGCACAAAATATAAATATGTAACAAAAGTGGGTGGGCATTAATGCATTCAACATAATTTGTTTCCAGAGTTGAGAATATGGTTATGACTTTATTGATATAGTTAAAATTACACCATCTATGGAAAATAAAGAAGACTCAGTGAGCTTTCAGTAATTCACAGGTTTGGAGGGAGGCAGGGAAGGATAGAGAGAGAAAGAGAGAGAGGGGGGGGGAGGAGAGAGAAGGAAATTCAGAAACAATCCACTGGGGACTAAGCTTGTCCAGAGGTTATGGACTATTCATTGAGAGAACAGGAAATATGGAAGGAGAAAATAAAATGAACATTCCCTTTGCAATTGGACCTATAGTATTCTCTGATTTCACACTGAAATAAAATCTGGGCTTTAGTCATGTTCTAAAATAAATATCCTTCAGCAAAGAAAATAATTTTCCCTTTAAGAATTATCCTATTTTGGCATCATTGTTAAGGGTCTTCATTTGTGATTTGAATTATTTATGGTTCCATTGGGTCTGGCTTCTATTTCTTACATCTCTGTGTGACTACCAGGAAACTGACATTTATTGAAAATAATCTACTCCATGAAAACCTGTTTGTTTGAGACACACAAACACACACACACACACACAGAGAGAGAGAGAGAGAGAGAGAGAAAGAGAGAGAGAGCGCGCGCGCGCACACACACACACACACAGAGAGAGAGAGAGAGAGAGAGAGAGAGAGAGAGAAACAGACAGACATGGAGAGAGAGAGAAAGAGAGAGAGAGAAAGAATGGGATAGGATAGAATAGAATTCTTTATTGGCCAAGTGTGATTGGACACACAAGGAATTTGTCTTGGTGCATATGCTCTCAGTGTACATAAAAGAAAAGATACATTCATCAAGAATCATAAGGTACAACACTTAATGATAGTTAAGGAAACAATCAATATAAATATAAATCGTAAGGATACAAGCAACAAAGTTACAGTCATACAGTCATAAGTGGAAGGAGATGGGTGATGGGAATAATGAGAAGATGAGAAGATTAATGGTAGTGCAGACTTAGTACATAGTTTGACAGTGTTGAGGGAATTATTTGTTAAGCAGAGTGATGGCATTTGGGAAAAAAACTGTTCTTGTGTCTAGTTGTTCTGGCGTGCAGTGCTCTATAGCGTCGTTTTGAGGGTAGGAGTTGAAACAGTTTATGTCCAAGATGTGAGGGGTCTGTAAATATTTTCACAGCCCTCTTTTTGACTTGTGCAGTATACAGATCCTCAATGGAAGGCAGGCTGGTAGCAATTGTTTTTTCTGCAGTTCTAATTATTCTCTGAAGTCTGTGTCTGTCTTGTTGGGTTGTGGAACCAAACCAGACAGCTATAGAGGTGCAGATGGCAGACTCAATAATTTCTCTGTAGAACTGTATCAGCAGCTCCTTGGGCAGTTTGAGCTTTCTGAGTTGGCACAGAAAGAACATTATTTGTTGCGCATTTTTGATGACGTTTTTGTTGTTAGCTGTCCATTGTAGATCTTGCGATATAGTAGAACCTAGAAATTTGAAGGTCTCTACTATTGATACTCTGTTGTCTAGTATTGTGAGAGGTGGAAGTATGGAAGGGTTTCTCCTAAAGTCTACCACCATTTCTACAGTTTTGAGTGTGTTCAGTTCCAGATTGTTCCAATCGCACCATGAGGCTAGTTGTTCAACCTCCCATCTATATGTGGATTCATCATTGTCTCAAATGAGACTAATCACTGTTGTGTCATTTGCAAACTTCAGTAGTTTAACAGATGGATCGTTAGAGATGCAATCATTGGTATATAGAGAGAAGAGAAGTGGGGAGAGCACACAGCCTTGGGGGGCCCCTGTGCTAATTGTACAGAAGGAAGGAAGGAAGGAAGGAAGGAAGGAAGGAAGGAAGGGAAAAAGAAAGAAAGAAAGAAAGAAAGAAAGAAAGAAAGAAAGAAAGAAAGGAAGGAAGGAAGGAAGGAAGGAAGGAAGGAAGGAAGGAAGGAAGGTGGTGGGGAAAGGAGCCCTTTCAGGTAGTATTCAGTGTGAACTGTTTCCTTGAATTCTATGACTTGTTCACAAGGGAGACTTTTGTCTAAATGCTATATTGATATGCTTTCTCCTTAACCATCTCAGTCCACCATTGTTTTAGTTTGCAATAGACATCACAGTAGTTCTGAAGCATTAGTAGGAATAAAGATGGAACTACAAGTGAACTGATACCCATTAAAGTAATAGAAATATTTATTAGTCCTATGTAAATCATAAGTATTTGATAAGATCAATGAAGAATAAGAGAATAGAAAAGAGAAAAGCCGTTCAGACTGGAAAGGATACAAGCATCTCAAAGGGCTGCTTCACACTGAGTTAGTTAGTGAAAGCATTCAGAATCCAAACTCTTAACATACTTACTTGAATCTGGATCTCCTGGGCTGACATGGAAATTGGAATCAAAATACCTTTGAAATGGAAAGTTGTGAATTGGCCTAAGTGCAGTCTTTAAATATTTAAAGGTGGTATAGTTAAGGTCTAGAAAGGCCTTCAGTTTACTGTCAGTTTAGTATACAGATAAAAACCATATCCCCTGATAATCCCTCATGCCTTTTGACACAGTTCTTATACAAGATGTAATTTCCCAATATAAAGCCAAGTCTTAGATCTGCCTTTGGTCATTGGGTCATTCTTTAAAGCATTAGGGTAAACAAGCCATCCCTTTGAAATCTGTGTAAAGCCATGAATCCTTATGTATTACCTACCAACACAGCCTAACATAACTTGTCACATTGTAATCTAAGGCTTTTACTTTAAGGTTCAGAGCTCATACAGATGTTTTAGGTTGATTAACCCCTCTGTAAGATGTGAGTCTCCAAACCCAACCTTGCATACAACCTATTCAGAAAGCAGTACCTAGAATCTCTCCCCTATAAAAACCTCAGTCTAGGGTTAGATGGCAAGACACAAAGAATACTTTTCCTGGACCTCCATCACTCTACTCAGCTTGAGATTGATTTTTTTTCAGGCAATGTTCTAACTTTGCATCTTTATGATTGGTACAGAAGACACTGCAGTTCTACCTTTCTGGTATTCAATGCAATACATTGATCCAAGCATATCCTATTTTGACTTCAGCCCATTAACCTTCTGATGACATTGGCCTTTACTTTTCAAGATAGACTGTTCCAACATATTTTATGTTAGAGCTGCAATGAATATAAGGAGGACACAGGGGCATAAGCAAAGCAATGTTTACTTATGACACAACTCCTTTTCTGTTAAACTACCATTCATAACAATAACTCAGTCTAAATGCAATATGATTATGTATTTTACATCTATTAGCAGTGGTAATAGATGTACCCTCTAGTACCAGAGTCAGGACATAGAATATAATTCCAGCATAAGCAGAACTATAGACAATAATCACTGGAAAGAACTTGAAAATGCAGCCTTAACAATATTAAATGTATAGGAAAAGTATTTCATATGAGGAGGTCCTTATCTGAAAATAAAAGTTAATAAGATGGAAGTGATCACCAGATCACATATGAACATATGAAAGAAGCACATTGCTATAGCTGACTATGTAACTTCTACTGCAAATGAGAATGAAAGCAAAAACAGCCTTCTGTTAACAACCTGGCACTCTTTGACATCTTCCTCAGTAGACAGGACACCATTTTAGAAACTGAGCAGAAAAAATGGCCACCATAGAAATCAATAGCCATTAAATGAAGTTTTTCAAAGTTTATCTTTTTATGCTAGTAATAAAGAAATAAAAGCATTTAAAATGAAAGAAACAGTAAATTATCAACTCTTGAGAATAATGTCTACTGTACTTTTATAGTATAATTATGTTGCTATATCCTGAAAAAGAGGCACATAGTCTAAATCTAGCAGGAAATGAATAAGCTAATTTGAAGAAAGGCTGAGTAGTAGACAGTTGCCTTATTCTGGCCCATCTAATGAACGAATATTGATTTGAAGAAAGTGAATCTTTTTAGAGCCATTATGTATCTAAAGGGAGGCTTTGCTATAAATCATGGACAATATCGAGAGCAATTTAAGTCATTAGGATCAATCTCTATATTGATGCTGTTATTTCAATTTCTTAATGGAAGAAATGGAAAACAATATATCACATGTTAAAATACTGATGATGATGATGATGATGATGATGATGATGATAAATAACTCTACTAGGCAAAGCAGAATGAATCATTTCCCCCCATTTCACCCCAGCTTTAGTTTCTCCTACTATCACCTATTCTACTCTGTAGTTTTTTATGGGCCCAGAGGAATGGTTAGTGATACCAGTAAACTACTTTGTTAGAAAGGTGCTCTCAGTATCCATGCATTAAGGCAGTTCTCCAAAAGTCTATAGCCCATCTGCATAAGAAAGGACTTGTGAGATGGCAACTATATAAATTTAATTCATAAATAAATAAGCAAATAAAGGACTCCAGACCAGAGAAAGTTATTTTCTTCTTAGAAGAGCAATAGGCATTTCCACTCATTTGTGTACAAAACTTTTCCCCATCCAGTCAAAAGGTATGGCATGGAATATTTTCTATTTTGGCATAGGAACCCACAAGAAAAGGAACAGGGGCTGGCTCGTACATAGCTGCCAGTGACAATAGGATGCAAGCATGAAAGGGCAGAGCTGGAACAGTGACACCACAATGCATGATTGCTCTTTTAATGTTATTTTAGTCAGGGGAAGATACGTGTGCATCTTAGGTTGACAATGGTTATGGATATTCCTGTGAGGGACAGTAGTAGAAGGTCCAGAGCATGTAGCCTTGCAAATCCCTCTTTTGTTTTTAACCTAGAAAGGGAAAGAAGATAAGCTTTGATAAAAGCAATTTCATCAAAAGATGAGTTTTGATAAAAGAAATACCACAAATCAACTGTACAGATAAAATGTGTGCCAAAATGGACATCCAAAACTTCAAACCCTTTTAAAATAGAGCATTGGGATACTATGGAAGACCTTTAAGATTTTGTTAAATACATTTAATTACAGTTTTGATAATAAGCAGTTAATCAGATGTGGCAATTTAGATATATAGATGGAAACATAATGAAGCACATTGCTTGGACTATTTTAACAATCCATTTTCTAATATGCAAATATCTAAAGTTATTTGATATGTCAAACAAATGTAAACAGACTTTGTTTCTTAATTAGTTATTTCTCAATGGTCACAATAATTTTGTTTATAAATTTCTTACTAATTACACTGTTTGCTGTGGCTTGTTTAATTTTATTGACAGCAAAAAACTCAACCATACAAGATTCTGGAATAACCATTGAATAATATTGAAGTATTGAATAATAATACCTGTTGTCTAAAATTATAGTACTGTTGACTTTTAAGAACACAAGAATCTTAAAGGAGGTATTTTGAGTCTGACCTATCCATTCCCAGGTTTTATTTTTTACAGTGGTGAGATTCCTCTTAGAACCCCATAAGCATAACATGCACACTATAGCAACTTTCTGCTTGCCTCCATAGCAAGCAACTACTCCCAGTTAAATAGATACGTATAAGCAGTGGTGGGATTCAAATAATTTAACAACCGGTTCTCTGCCCTAATGATTTCTTCCAAGAACCAGTTCACCAAACTGCTCAGAAAGTTAACAACCGGTTCTCCCGAAGTGGTGCGAACTGGCTGAATCCCATCACTGCATATAAGATATTAAGCTTTCTTGACTTAACTCTCTTAAGTATTTACCTTGAACAGTGGAATTATTCAAAAGTAAGAACAATCGAACAGTACAATCTGATCTTTCTGCAGTGCCTGGTGATGCGAATGGCAGTCCTACCCATATTTATTGGTTGGTGAGCAGACTTCTTCATGTAAATAGGGCCCCAGATTTAACAACATCATACAAATGTGTCAATAAAATGGTACCAATAAAATGGTACCAAGTTGTGCATGTGTGTGGGGGTCTATATTGCAATTCTGTTCTAGCTTCTCCAAAGAACAAGCTACACTGAGATTTGGAATATATCAGAATCAACTTGAACAGTTAAGATCCAGCCATCAGAGTGGCAAGATGGAAGGCCTGAATTTTGGTGTTAGAATTAAAGAATGGTCTACAGTGTTTTCCAATATTTCTATTTCTAGGTATGTGGATTCCAACTTCCAGAATTTTTTTAATCAATGGCCATGTTGGCTATGGATTTTTGGGATTTGAAGACTACAAACCTAGAAATTTTCAAATTTGGAAAACAGTCATCTACGTATATTATCCCTGGCTCTTTTTTTTTTTGCTTTAATTTATATGCCGCCCTTCTCCGGAGACTCAGGGCGGCTTACAATGCGTTAAGCAATAACCTTCATACTTTTGTATATTTATACAAAGTCAGCTTATTGTCCCTGCAATCTGGGTCCTCATTTCACCTACCTTTGAAAGGATGGAAGGCTGAGTCAACCTTGAGCCTGGTGAGATTTGAACTTGCAGTAATTGCAAGCAGCAGATGTTAATCTGTTAATAACAGTGCTTTAGTCCACTGTACTACAGGTTCTTGATGCAGGAAGGGGATCATATTGTGTTTTGAGTTGTGAAATAATATATAGTAAGTGGCATGCTACATCTCATTTGGCTTCTTGGAGGAAATATAGGTAGATAAATATGGGCAGCTAAAAATAGTCGGCAGAAAAATGGAGAGTTATGAGAGAAAGAAATCAGCTGAACAAATATTCCCTTCATCATAAGTCAAAGAGACTCATTGTTTCTTTGTTTGGAAATACACTTGAGGTAAACCACTCATTCTTAGATTTGCATTAGTCTTTCTATTTATAATATGTAGATAGTTACCATAATAATGTATTACACTAAGTTGCTGTTAGTTTTATTCAAATGAGTATTACTGTGCTAAAATCAATCTTTTGATTTCACTACTTCATTTTTAGGGTTTTGAATCTCTTTAGTGTTGATGTTAGTAATGTATTTGTGCTTATATTATAAGTTGATGAAAGGAATATATGTTCAGCTGATTTCTTTCTCTCATAACTCTCCATTTTTCTGCTGACTACTTTTAGCTACCCATATTTGTCTACCCATATTTCCTCCTAAGAGGAGATTTCTAATCAAGAGATATTTGGTTTTCTTGTATGATAATTATATGACAAAAGATTAGTCATGCATAGTCATAACTACCTTGTTCGTAAGGTAACTGTAAAAATTGATACATCCCACTTTTTCTCCCAGGAATTTAATTCTAAATGCTAAAAAAAAAAAATTTTCATTTAGTTTATTGAACAGGTTGAAAATAACATTAATTTATTTTGTAATTATTTATTAAAGTTGTTTGGCATTGAATATAACCAGAATCTCAGTGGCTAATGGTAAAAGTAACTACATGGCACAAAAATTAAAACAGCTCCCAGAAGAATATAGATAATGACATGGAACAATAATTATTTTGAACATTTTTATAGACATAAACACAGATGGCAATATCCCATCAAAGTCAAAAACATTTCTAGAAAAGTTCCATTTTAACCTGACTCCAGAAGATGATCACAGATAATCTAAACTAATCTTTCCATGGAGTTGGTGCTATAGCTAAGAAACAATACTTCCTGATGTTAGCTTCCTGATAAAGTCCTTTATGAATTATGTTCAACCCATAAAGGACTTTATAGGTTAAAACTAACATTTGAAAGGTAACCCAAAATCTTTTGGCAGCCAAAGCAGGTTCCACAATATGAATAACAATAGCAATAGCAGTTAGATTTATATACCACTTCATGGTGGTTTACAGCACTCTCTGAGAGATTTACAAAGTCAGCATATTGGCCCCCAACAATCTGGATCATTTTGCAATCTTGGAATGATGTAAGGCAGAGTCAACCTTAAGCTGGTCAAGATCGAACTCCTGGCTGTAGGCAGAGTTGGCCTGCAACACTGCATTCTAACCATTGTGCCAACACAGCTCTAGGAATATGGCCTTAAATACCATTCAGCAAATAGGCTTCTTCATTTTGAAACAAGTGGACCTTTCCAGAATACGAAGGATACATTTTCAGAACATTTTAAACTGCATTACTCTCCTTGCCAACTCTGAAATGTAGTCACCAGTTTTTGAAATTCCCTAGCAAGCATACCATAGTTGGGAATTCTGGAAGTTGAAGACTACATATGAAGAGAAACAGGTTGAGCAAGCCCATATGAATGTACTAAACATTCTTAATCATTTAAATCTTCCTCAAAGAAGGAAATCTTTTCCAAGGCATGAATTCTGAATTCAGTGCATATTCAAGCCACATCAAACAGCCTGCACCCATAATAAAAAAAAAGATGCCTATTAAATAGGATTAAAATAAACAAAATAAAGAAAAACATGCAATTGAACAGAATGCAATCTTTGCCATACTTGGCCAATCTCCCAAAATGTTTGAAATTTTGCCATTATGTGCAGCGTGCACAAACATAATTTCTATTAATTCAAAATGTTGTTGACTGAAATATGTATTGCACCTTACCAGTCACTGTGGGAGCTAATATTGTATGTACCAAAGCAAATTGAAAAGATGTAGTACAGTAATTGACATCAGGCAAACAAAGACAATGTATTTATATATTCAATGGAGATAAGATTTTCTCTGAAGATTATATTTTCTCTAAGTTTAATTTCAGGCTGTTACTGAGAACTTCTTCTAAGTTATTGTTCATAAGGAGAGTTGAGAAGCAGACCAGATGACCTTACTGCTAATAATTTCTTTCAGGGGAAAAAAATTACAAATGGTTCCCATTAACCTACTCTGGGGAACTTTCCAATGCAGTTTCATTTCCCTTTATTACACCTTCTGCAGGTGAACTTCTCAGTTAGAGTTAGGTGTAGTAAAAAGGTGAAATATTTTAGGGAATCGGATTGTTGATAATGCAAATTCTTTTCCTTGCTATGTATTACAAAATTCCCCAGTGTCCCAATTGTTTATTACAATTAGAGGCCAAACAGATAACTGCTTTATCAGATGCTGTTGCTGAGAAATTTTGTTTTGCAAGGAATGCTAAAATGATATTGGTGAAGAAGAGACCAAACAAGAAACAAAACTTTGGAATAAAGTGTGTAAACAGCCGCATTAAATTTCTTACAATTTTTACAACACACACACACACACACACATACACACACACACACACACACACTTCTTGAAATTGAAGAAGGCCTCAGTAATACTTTGAGAAATGAAACTGATGACTTTTTTAACAAAATGGAAATGAAGAAACTTCTGGTCATCATCTAACAAGATCTTTGGAATTTGGCAAATATTAAAGGAATGATAGATAGCCTGAAAGTCAAAAGCATTACATTGGGCTGCCAAACATTTTCTAAAATTAATGAAAACTTTTTTTGTACATGTTTGGCCAAGGGAGTAGAAGACTGGACAAAATGGGCAATTCCTTGTGGTGTTGGTCATATCTTTTTGGTCATCTTTTCTAGCTTCTAATAACAGAGAAGGAGTAATCATTTTTCTATTTATCCTTTGAGTGCAAGCTTGGGAATTTCAGTCCTATGTTAGAGAATAATTCTTCATAGTGGAAACTTCTATTAATTAAGGTGATTATCCTGAGACCCTATCTTATTATTCTAAGTAAGCAAAATTAAGCCAGATTTCCCAGTTTGGACAAAATAAGAAACTTGGGTTCTATATCAGTTAGAAAAGAAATGCCAAAAGCAGGCATATGATTGATAGATGCCATATGACTGGGAATAGGATGTCATAAGAAAGGAATGCATTATTCTTGTCTTCATAAGCCTAAGAAGATGGTTTTCTAATAGTCATCTCACCTGGAAATCTAACATATACTTTTATTTAGCCTTAACTCTAGGTCAGGGGTGTCAAACTCACTTTGTCACGATGGCGTCACATGACATATCAGGACTTCCCCCCCCCTTCGCTAAACCAGGCATGGGCATGGGCACGGGCAGAGTGTGATGTATATGGCGGGGTGGGTTCTCAATTTTTTTACTACCGGTTCTGTGGGTATGGCTTGTTTTGTGGGTGTGACTTGATGGTCATGTGACAGTGGGCATGGCTTGATGGTCATGTGACTGGGTAGGTGTGGCCAACTCAATGTCACTCATGTCAAGGGGTGCCTCGCCTCACCCCTCCCCTCCCAGCCATTCCTTGTCACACCCAGCCTCAATGTATCCATAGTTCTGTAAAAATGTTGTTCACCTTTTTTCAACTTTATTATCTACATACTATAGATGCACTTTCATGGACCACTGAAAGGAGGAAATGGCTCTCGTGCTTTGCCCAAGAGCGTGATAGGCAACACGCTTTTAAGGGGCTGCCAGAAAGAAGGGGGGACAATGTATTTTCCAAAGCACCAGAAGGCAAAACAAGAAGCAATGTATGGAAACTGAACAAAGAGAGAAGCAACCTAAAACTAAGGAGAAACTTCCTGACAGTGTGCACCAATATAGGTGCACAAATATTTCAGTCATAATTTCACATACAAAATAGCCAGTCTTGTAATACAACCTACATATTGTTCAAAACAGCCATTAGTATTATGGCTGATGTTTGACAGCAAGCTTAAAAGTCAAAGATTACAAGAGTGCTTTTTTCTCAGTATGTATACAAAACATCACATACCAGGAATAGCATATTAAGATGGACTTATGCAGTGGTGGATTTTAATTTTTTTTACTACTGGTTCTGTGGGTGTGGCTTGGTGGGTGTGGTGTGGCGGGCGTGACAGGGGAAGGATACTGCAAAATCCCCATTCCCTCCCCACTCCAGGGAAAGGTTACTTCAAAATTCCCATACCCTCCCCACCCCACTAACCTGCTCTGGGAAGGAATCAAACTCCCCCCTCTTCATTTCCCCAAATAAAATATTATTCATAAGAAAAGGTTCCCAGAAAAGCAAGGAAAAATCAAGCTGCTAACAAGGAACCAGCCTGATACTCATTCCATATTCCTGCCAGCTGCATTAAGGAAACGTTGTAAGAAGAAAACAGCTACCGGAGCTTAGAGATAATAGAAATTCGGCTCCATTTACAAATAGGCAGAAAATTCATTCAAGACAGGATATTTCACAATGGAAATCGCCCAAGCCTTTTTAGAAACACAAAGCCCATGTTGCACAAATCCCAAAACTTCAAAAACATAGAACCATATAAGAATCCCTCCTCTTATCAAGTTTGTTGTTCAGTTGACCCAGAAACAAACTGCTGAATGTCACTTCGCTTCTGAAAGCAAAAACCTCCTTCCAGCAGCTGCTTCTTGGCTTGTCAATTTAAAGCGATGGTGTCTTCTTCTTCTTCTTCTTCTTCTTCTTCTTCTTCTTCTTCTTCTTCTTCTTCTTCTTCTTCTTCTTCTTCTTCTTCTTCTTCTTCTTCTTCTTCTTCTTCTTCTTCTTCTTCTCCAAGTGATCTCCTGGCTGAGAAGCAAGTCCTGATTTTTTCCTTCTAGCCGATCAGTTGGGAGGCTTCTTGGCTTCTCAATTTAAAGCAACAGTGTCTTCTTGTTGTTGTTTTTCCTCTTCTTTGTCAAGTGAGCCCTGATTTTTTCCTTCTAGCTGATCAACTGGGAGTCGGGAGGCAGCAAATAAATTGGGGGTGGGGCCAGGCAGAGGTGGTAATTACCGGTTCTCTGAACTACTCAAAATTTCCACTACTGGTTTGCAAGAACCAGGGAGAACTGGTAGCAACCCACCACTGGTATGCGGCCTGTGGGCCAGGAGTTTGACAGACCTGCTCTAGGTGATTACAGGTAATAGTATTTTAGCTATAATATGAAAAACTTTCTGCTTCCTTTTCTGATTACTCTCCCCTTATCTCAGGCTAGACAATTAACCATTGGAACAGCTTGCTTTCAGAAATTGTAGGTTTCTGAAGGAGGTTTTTAACCTCACTGGAGGTTTTTAAGAAAAGAGTGGACAGCCATTTTTCTGAAATGGTCTAAAGTCTCCTGCTTGAGCAGGGGTTGGACTAGAAGACCTCCAAGGTTCCTTCCAGCTCTATTGTGATTGATTGATTGATTGATAGGCCAGTGTTTCTCAACCTCAGAAAATTTGAGATGTATGGACTTCAATTCCCAAAATTCCCAGCCAGCATGGAAAACTCTGGGAATTTAAGTCCACAAAATATCTAAGTTCTCTTCCACCTCTATTATTCTATGTTCTGTGTTCTACATCAGAGGTGTCAAACTCATGGCGTCATAGTGGCATCATGTATCGTGACTTTTTCCCCCTTTGCTGGCATGGCCAGCGCGTGATGCATCTGGCCTCCGGGCTGCATGTTTGGCCCCCGTGTTCTACATCTTAAAGCTGCTGAGGTTGAGAAACATTGGTCTAGGCTATTGCCCTGGGATTTCCAAATGGTCCATCTGACTCTGCTTATATTTCCATATCAGTTAAAGTCTTCTAAGCACTGAACAAGTAAATATATAATTCTTTCTTAGCCAAACAACTTTCTAGTTTCTCTATTCTGAGTGGTGCTATTAGGTAAGGGCACAGTGTGCTAATTAGTGCTGCACATATTAAATTTATTGATGATTGAGAAAAGGCTTCTTATTAGCAATAGCTAATGCTTATTCTCAAACAACTAAATTTTACTATGTTGTCCCTTTTTTCTGCACTCCTTGATTCTGAAGAAGCATTAAGTTGGCTACCCACAGTCTGTTTTAGGGATCAACATAAGAATGGCTGATTACACCAGTCTCTTTGAGAGCAGCTCATCTCTGAATCTTCTTTGCAAAGAGTTGTATATTTGAGATTGAGTATGCATGGTGATTTCATTTCATTTAATTCATTCATGTGGAACTTACATAGGCACCTACCTTATATAAACTGATCCTAGGTGGCTCACAATAGCCAATTAAAATAGAAATTCAAAGAGAATATTTGTAGCTCAGGGTTGAATTGTGGACCCCTTCGTACTTTCTGAGTTGGTTTTTTACTTGTTTCATTACCTGACTGGGAAACATCATAGGAGCTGGAAGGGAGTGGAGTTTAATTCCTGCTTTTATATAGTAGTGGGCCTGCCAGTGTTGCTCTGCCACTCATCAGCAGAGAAAAGAATGGCAAATTAGAAATGCGAGTCTATATATATAAAACAGTAACAATAACTATTTCATTTCTAAAATACCAATCCAACTTCTCACAACAGGAACTGTGTAAGAACATCTGGGCTTTTTTCTTTTCTAGCAGCCAGCAAGTTCTTCCTGCTAGGTGGGAGACTTATATAGATCTATTTCTAGCTCGTTTGCTTTCATCAATAAGCCACACCCACATCTTATGTATCCTCCCTGTAAAGGTATAGTATCTATTTTCTTACTTCTTCGTAGGGTTTATGTGTGTTTTTCCTCTGAATGCAGCATGGAATTCAGACATTTTAGCCATCAATAGACATATAAAGATAAACCACATTTATACATTGTTCAAAAGACAATAAAAAAATAAAAAGGAAACAAAAATATCAGAATATATCCTCTGCAGCAACCAATACCCAGATAAGCAGGGATTGACACCAAACAAGTCAAGCAGACATCACTCATCCTAACTCAAGAACTACCAAGCAGAAAACCACACCACTACCAACACTGGGAGGGCAAGCTACAGGGAGCAAACCCTACACTCACTAGCACTGTTAATGTTACCTAGTTTTATAATAAAATGTCTATAGACAAACAACCAAGCTCAAAGATCACTAAGGTAAAGGTTCCCTTCGTACAAATGTGCTAGTCATTCCCCACTCTAGGGGGCAGTGCTCATCTCCGTTTCAGAGCCGAAGAGCCAACGTTGTCTGAAGACGTCTCCGTGGTCATGTGGCTGGCATAACTAAATGCCAAAGGCACATGGAACACTATTACCTTTCCACCAAAGGTGGTCCCTATTTTTCTACTTGCATTTTTTACATGCTTTCGAACTGCTAGGTTGGTAGAAGCGGGTACAAGTAATGGGAGCTCACCCTGTTATGCGGCGCTAGGGATTCAAATCACCGAACTGCTGATTTTTCGATCAACAAGCTCAGCAGCTTAGCCACTGAGCCACCGCATCCCTTCAAAGATAACTAAGGACTCCCCAAGAACATCATTCTACATTTTACAAAAAAAAAAATGAATTTGAGATAGGGTTATGTCACGTCTTTTCTACAGGGCAAAGAAACAACACTCAAAAACAAGTTTTTTCTGATGCTTGCTTTTTTGAATTTTCTAGAATTAATACACAAGTGTGCCTAAACTGTTGCATGCACAAGCAGCCCAAGGCAATTGAGCAATAATACAAGATGATAAGCATGCTTAATCAGCTACCGAAAGCAATAAGGACAGATTGGGTTTGTATTAGCCTTGGAGATATTGTGCATTACAAAATGTATTCTTGGAGTTGATTCTGAGAGTCAAGAAGAGTCAAGTTTCCATTGCAAGTGGGAAGATGTGTAATTGTGGTGACTTTTTAATATTTTGCAGACTTTTTTTGTTACTTTAGGTTTAGGAATAATGGTGGGGTAGAGTTGTACACTTTTTCTCAATTGTAATGATTCCTACTATATTGAGACTCATAGGAGAAATACTTTACTTATTTATCAATGTTAATGGTATTAGATGAATGTGAGAGAGGATATATCCTCATATACAATAGGTTATAATATTCAGTTTCATTCATTCATTCATTTCATTCACCTTTCTGTCTCTGTGTATCTGTTTTTCTATATGATTTTATTTATTTATTTGACTTGTATGCTGCCCATCTCACTTAGTGGTTATGAAATTTAGAATTAGGAATGTTGTTTATTTTATTGTCAATAAAACCATTTATTCAATGGTTTAATATTACTGTGGCCCTTTAAGGCACAGGTTAGTCAAACAGAGGAAAAGTAAAAGAGATTATCATGTGGAGAATATTATGATGTTACTGGTTTTTAACCTGGTTTCCAAAACACCCGATATATATATAGAATAAAGATAAAGTAGAAGTGATGCAATGAAGTAATCTCAGACTAAAGGCCTTTGAGAGTGTTAACAATTAAGATAGGTGTGTGTGTGTACATGTGTGTATGGAAAGGGGATGTATAGGAGATATAAACTATTGGCAAGATAATTTTATCAGTCACTGAATGTTGAAAATGATGAACTGGAAGACATTTCTCCAGAGCAAAAGAAATCACAAGGGAGACAGTAAGAAGAGTCATTAGATAAACCGAAAAGAGGCAATGCCCCTGATCCAGATGAAATATCAGCACAGCCCCAAGAGCCAGTGAGGTCAGAGAGAGTTGACTTTTTATTGACTTTGATGAATGGCAATACTTGAGAAGAAAATACAATTGCTGTAGAGTGCAATAACTCTGCAACCCAAGCACCCAAAAATAAGGAAGGTAGCAAATGCAGTAGGGTAAAACTGATGCCTCATGGAGAAATTGAAGGGAAAAATGATTGGCCAATGAGCAAAGGCAAGATGTGCAAAAAATTAATTGTGTTTCTGGACTGAAAAAGCTGATGGTGACCTCATTTGGAAACAACATGTGATTGGGTAAGGAATCTTGAACTGTACACTATTAAATGAAAAATGATAGCTAAACAACAGAAATGGATTGTCTCTTCTCTCTTTGTTGCTAAGAAACTAGTCCTTCAACAGTAGAAAGATACAGTTATGGCTCTGGGTTTTTCAGTTAACTGAACATATGATGTTCACAAGCATAATGTATGGGCAATTAGAGTGAAAAATGGTTTTCTTTATTGGCCCTTAAGTAAAATCGTGTATGTTGTACATACATACACACATTTAACAACATTTCTGTTACTGTATTTTTTTTCTTTTTTCTTTTCACTCTTTTTGTTCTATTTTATTAAATAAAACTTTGAGAGACTTAACAATACTTCGAAATACAGTATATACAGTGACTAAGTAAATATAGCAAAAGCAATAAGTATGCAAATATTCAAATACAATGAAATATGTAAAGGCCAACAAATAGTAAAGTTATATAGACCAGTGGTACATTCATGTTGTATTTCATCATGTGAAAATTGAGTATAGACTTTGTTTCTGATATCACCAGTTGCTCAGCATCTTTCCCCATCTTAGAATTTCTCTCTCTGTGTGTCTGTCTGTCTCTCTCTCTCTCTCTCTCTCTCTCTCTCTCTTTCACACATACACACAGGTTCTGCTGCAAGCAAAAACGAGTCAATAGCCTCAGGTAGAAGATGCTGGAAGGCAAAAGAAGCAACTACTTCCTCTTCAGCCCCTTGGCTGTTTCCTACTCTTGCAAAATAGAACTACAGTAAATATGTCATGCAGTCTAACTTTCATCCTCATGCTGACTGGGGAATTCTGGGAGTTGAAGTCTACACAAAGTTTACAAGTGTGAGAAATACTGAACTAGATAGGCTTGATGCCATCAAATATGTGAAAAATTCTAATTCAGTTGTAACAAAGCGCTTCAGCTGGCCCAGCTTGCTCCTCTACATGAAGTATGGGAAGGTCACATCTTCTCCTTTACCTCTAGCTGCAAAATATCTTGATTCAACCAATGCAAAGAAGCCAGAGCTGAGTGAATGAATAGTTTGACTTGGTATAGTACAAGATCCTATATTTCCAACTAATGCATCTTAGCAACTATCAATGTCAGCAGACAGTAAGAATATATTGCAGAGAATGATGGGAGGCGACAACATTTCTGAAGTGGTGACCAAGGCATGTACTAAACATACTGAAGGGAAACAGTAATAAGGATATAATAAATAATACTAGAATATAATATACTGGTATACTAGAATTAGTAGAAACTTGTTATTCTGTAACCATTAGGTTCCTGTAATACATATATAGTCTTTGTATTTGTATAACACACATATATTGTACCTTTATATCTGTAAGACAAATATGCCTTTGTATTTGTATCACATATATTATGCCTTTATATTTTTATCTCCTGTAACAAACATATTCTGTTATTAGGCCTCTATAATGTATCTGGTATTTGTCAAACATATGTTCCTGTCATTTGATCTGAACCCATATCAATCTTCTTCCTGTTTTTCTCATGCCATCTAAGAGCATGGTACCTATTTCAGTTGGAACTGCAGACATCATCCAGGAGATAATTTACACTTCAGCCCTAACTTATACCTTTGATCTGTTCCCTGCAGCCCAGGGGGCCAAATGAGCAATTGGGAAAACAAAGGAATGCTCAAGGAAGAGATAACGCTAATTGGGATGCTTCTATTCCTTTGCAGGGCAACAAGGAATACACAAACCTAAACTAGGAGGCCAGAATTGGGTACTAAGCTGATGTCTCTGAGGGTATAAAAAGGACGCCATATCTTCCCCAAGGTGTGGCTATCACCTCACATGAATTGTGTCTGTATGTTCTGGATATAGTCCCACCCAGTATTTTGTTTTTGGCCATAAGTAAAATCTGCTTCTTTTTGCAATCCTTGTCTTGAGTCTCTGTCTTTGGCATTTTGGTGACTCAAGTATATTTTGGGACCTTACAATACCAAATCTATACTCCTCCTTTGCAGTCAAAGATGACTTCGTTTTCTTCATTAATGCCCACCAGAGTAGCCATTGCAATGGAAAAGGAAATGAGAATATAGCAAGGGATGAGTCAGAATATTCATATGTGATTCAAGGGAAATGTTAATGTGCAAGATTTTTTTTTTTTAATTTGATTTATATGCCGCCCTTCTCCGAAGACTCAGGGCGGCTTACAATGTGCTCAGCAATAGCCTTCATCCTTTTGTATATTTATACAAAGTCAGCTTATTGCCCCCACAAACTGGGTCCTCATTTAACCTACCTTAGAAAGGATGGAAGGCTGAGTCAACCTTGAGCCTTGGCGAGATTCGAACCCTGCAGTAATTGCAGGCAGCTGGTCTTAATAACCAGCTTAATAACAGGGTGCCTTAAACCCCTGTACTACCAAGGCTCTTTATCAATTTGTATATGGTTTTTTTATACAAGGCATGTAATCAATGATAAATGATAAGCTCCATTGACTGCACAACTTTTTTTAAAGCTAGAACATGGGAATTGCCACCTTGGGACAAAAAATTGCTTTCACTAAGAACTCCCACAGTCTCTTTCCATAGATCATGTTGGCTCGAAGAACTGAAGTTCAAAAACATCGAAACATAGATTGCTTATAGTTGATTTGTGGAGAAAAAAAGGATTTAACTTCTTTATCTATTTTTCTAAGGCAACTTTTTATTGAGCAAATGGATTTTACTTCTGAGCAGACAACCATAGAATTGTGTAACATAACTGCAATTCTATAGCCAGTCACAAATAAGACCATTAAATAAGGAAGTTTTCTTTCTAAATAAACAAAAGTATGAGTCAGGTCCTTGTTCTTCAACTGATTCCTGGTTCACTGTTATTCTGTGTGATACAAATGCCTAAATTAATCAGAGATTAGATCAGATGACAGCAAAAGCCGGAATTTAAATCCTCAACATATCAGATTAAAGATTTAGTCATTCTATTAATCTGGTGATGTTACGGCTTCCTAGCACATTCTGATTAACCTAGAAGGAAATCTAAGGCTTCACTTAACAAAGGGAAAAGAAAGATCATTCTCATCAAATTAGTTATGCTAAGAGCCATTATTTCCAAACATAATTATTTGAATATTTGATGTTTCCTTTTCCTACATAATTCCTCATAATTCATTTATATCAGATGGTATTGTTGGGACTGGCTTTATAGTCAATATCGTACCCATTACTATTCTATGGATTTATTTTGCCCTGCTCTTGACTTCTACTGATTCTGGATTCTAACTTAATTAGAACCTTGAATTTTATGTATATGTTCCTCTATCTTAGGAAGTGAATCACTTAAGGCTCCAAAGTAAATGTTTCCTGGGCAATTATATCTGTAAGTGTTACTTCTGACAGCCCATTTGTCTCTCCAGAAGTGTTAGGGATAATGCAGATTAACAGAATAAAACATGAATGAAAACACACAGAAGACAAACAATGATTTCAAATGTGAATAAGGGGGAGATTTTTTCTGGATTGTTGAATCATAAGTTCTGAACAATAACTAAACCAGAAGAAATGACTTTTTATAGTGAGATAACTACTGAAATCCTGAATTAGATAAGATAAAGTATCATGTTTGTTAACTGACTAATTCTGCAGTATCTTACAAATAATTTTGTAAATTTCAAATGTAGGATTTATTTTTTAATGCTACTTTTATTATTTTTAAATAATTCAAAATAGCAGACATTTCTCCCTTCTCCTCTTTTTCCCCATAACAACTCAGTGAGGCAGGGGTGAAATTCAGCAGGTTCTGACAGGTTCTGGAGAACCGGTAGCAGAAATTTTGAGTAGTTTGTAGAACTGGCAAATACCACCTCTGGCTGGCCTCAGAGTGGGGTGGGAATGGACATTTTGCAATATCCTTCTCCCAGGAGTGGTGAGGGAATGAGGATTTTGCAGTATCTTTCCCCTGGAGTGGGGTGGGAATGGAGATTTTGCAGGATCCTTCCCCTGGAGTGGGGTGGAAATGGAGATTTTGCAGGATCCTTCCCCTGCCATGCCCACCAAGCCATGCCCACCAAGCCACACCACGCCCACCAAGCCATGCCCACAGAACCGGTAGTTAAAAAAAAAATGAATTTCACCACTGCAGTGAGGTAAATTGGGTTGAAAGAGTAAGATTGGCCCAAGTCACTCAGCTGGCTTTCTTGTCTGAGTGGCACTAGAGCTCATAGCCTCCTGGTTTCTAGCCTGATGTCTTAACCACTAGACCAAATTGACTCTCATTTAAGTTTTATAGATATTAAATATTGTAGATTCAAAAATAAAGAACAAAATTCTGGGAATATTAAAGTTGTTGCTTACTGATTTCTGATTTACAGTTAATTCATACATGAGCATTATATACCCTAGTGCAGAGAACCAATTAATGTATATCAGCATATCACACATATATTTGATTTATATAATTAGTACGTTTCAGTGAGGATCCTTATTTTCATCAAATGCATATGTGAATTAACTCCCAATGTACTATTTTCTCAGCAAAACTGATTGACCCAAACAAAAATGAAATTTAGTTTTTAGAGATTCTTTCTCTTACATTTAATGTAATTATGCTTACAAAATATTTAGAGAGCAGCAAAGAGGATACAGTAGAACCTCTGGTCAAAACCATAATTTGTTCCATAACTTTGGTCACAAACCCATTTGGTTGTGACCCAAACTTAATTTTGTAAATTTGGCACTTACAAAAAAAATGGAGCAGAAGGGGAAATTGGTCACGATAAAGAAAATTGTGGGGTTTCTTTGGTCAGAACCCGATTTGGTCATGGTCAGAAGCATTCATGACCAGATGTTCTACTATATACTGCAGAATTAGAATTTATTATCAACCACTGCCATACTGAACATAATATTAAAGGCAAAATCGAGAGCTATGTCTACAGAGGAATTTCGAGAAGCCAATACATTCATTGTCTCTTGTTCTTCTGAGATTGTTGTCTCTGCTCAGACTGGAGCTTTCTTCAGATTATCATTGCTTCTCCAGAAGTCCAGATTGTTGATAATTGTTTTAAACCTGTTGCTCTCCCAATATTACTGAATTATGATTATTGTATTCCCTGACTGTTCGCCACATAGACAATAATGATGTTAATATATCATAACAGGTTTATAGATTACTGCCCCCCTTTTTATATAGTAAGAACTGCTGTAGTAGACAGCTTGTTTGTCTCTGAATCAGCAAAACCTTTTCATTTAACATAAACTGGTATTACTTGGAGCATCTTACCAATATTATGGGAAAATCATTATTCAGAAACAATGCTGAAGGAGTAGATAAAGAAAAAGGAGTGCTCCCATCATGGTATTTCTTTAGTTATTTCCATGCATTTAAATTCTCTGAGCAAATTTTCTGAAGTCCCTTGTGTATCCTTCCATTTGCCTGAAAGAGGTAAAATCTTGGCATTTATATATCAGATTTGTCGTAAAAAGGTCAAATACATCTCTTTTGCCAGATTTCTAAAGAGAATATTCAAAGTTAGTTGATGTTGCCAAAGGAAATTTAAATAAGAGAAGGAAAAGAAAGGAAAAAGAAGAGAATAGCCTATCAAAATATTAAGTACTCCATTCGTTTTGGCCTCTCTTCTTTTAAAATAGTATCCTAGACTTCAAATTCTGTTGTGCATCTAGGTTCCAAAATATGTTCCCATAAGTCATCTCTTCTCTGATTTAAGTGGATCTGCTTTTAAATTTTCTAACTTTGAAAATTCTTCTCCCTGAACCCTATTGACAAGAAAAGAACAGAGAGGAGAATACATTTTACATACACAATGTGAAAGAAGGAGAGAGTTTTAAGGCTCTATTCAGCATTTGCAAATGAAGATTAACACAAATGTAAACAAGCTGGAATGTGATAACTCAGAAAGCTTGGCCTATATATTAATGAAATCTACAAGATATATTTATATAAATAATAATGATTCTCCCAGCCCTTGATACCTATTGTAATTTGTGCATGCAGATTACTCCTGACATATGCAATTGTTTTATCTTTAAAGTTCCTCTGACTTTAAAGAGCTTACTGACAGCTTCCTTACACAATAAAGACATGTGGCCAACAGAGTGGTGTCAACTTCATTCAGCTCCAGAGGGAGACTTTGCTAGCTTTTCTTCTAAAAAGAAATATATATATAGAATATTAAGGTTTTGGGCGGATGGTGCACGATGTGATGTAGCCTCAGAGAGCTACAGTAAGTTGAGAAAGCACTGAAGAAGGAACATGTATTTCTGAATGCTATTGTTACTGTTGGTTGCACAATCAGCCAAATGTTTAGATCAAATTTGTCATTTTTATCCAAATCAAATCAAATCAAACCTTTATTGTCATATGTACAATGTACAATGTACATATGTACAATGAGATTGAATGAGCCTCCCTTGGTGCAGTTCCCCCAAAACACCGAATACATCTCAATAACTCAAGAATTTAGGGATTAGAAATCCCTAAATCCAAATAAGTAATAGCTAGCACACATTCCCATATACATATATGTATATAACATATTATATTACACCAGTATGAGCATGTTGCACATTGCACTGGCCCTGCAAGTCTATCATATTAAACCTAATTATGGTGTTATGTTGCATTCAAAATTCTGACGGCCCATGGATAAAAGCTATTTTTCAGCCTATTCTTCTCGGTTGGCTATGCTTCTATATCTCCTGCCTGATGGTAGGAGAGTAAAGAAGTGCTGATCAGGGTGTGAATCACCCCTTTTCTTAATCATCTATTAAGTCCTTCCGACTGGGCCTGGAACAGGCAGAGTGTTGTGGATTGATGGTTTTCAAAGTATGTAAGCTGTTCCAAGTAAAGCTGCCTTTTGCAATTGACTGATAGTGATTTTTGTCAATGCTGATAGTGTTCAAGTGGTGTTCCATGTGTTTTGCAATGGCACCCAAGACATCTATTGTCTTTGTCCGAGGGAGACCACTGTTCCTCAGATAGCCTGATGTGAGTCCCTTTTTGTGAAGTGGGACCATGGGGTGCAGATGGGTCTGCTGACTACGTACCTGGCTCCCTGCCACATGGTGGTGACCCTGCCCGAGCTACTCTATGTTATTGCCAGGGTGGCGGTTGATACCCCCAGACTTATTGTCATGGGGGATTTCAACCTACCATCCGCAGGTGAGGCATCAGAGGTGGCTCAAGTTAGTTCAAAGCCCCACTCACATAGGGGGACACACTCTGGACTTGATTTTCATCTCTAGTCAGTGGTTGAATGATCTTGGTAGAGGGGATCTAGACATTAAACCCTTGTCATAGACAGATCATTCGCTCCTTCACTTGGACTTTCCAGCCGCTTCCCCCCCGCCGTAGGGAGACGGAACCGACCAGATGGTTCCGCCCCAGGCACCTGATGGATCCCGAAAGGTTCCTGATGGAGCTTGGGCTGTTTTCTGAGACCCTGGCACACAACCCAACTGAAGACCTGGTGGCCGCCTGGGAGAGTGGGGCCACCGGAGCTTTGGTCCGTGTCGTGCCTTTGTGGCCTCTGACCCGATGCCAATCTCAATTGGCTCCTTGGTTCTCTGAGGAGCTGAGAGAGATGAAGCATCGGAAAAGACACCTAGAGAGCATCTGGAGGACTAGTTAATCCAATTCTGACCGGACACTGGTGAGGTCTTATATCAAGACCTACCTAGTGGCGATAAAAGTGGCAAAATCTAACCATTTTTCCACTCTTATCGCATCTGCAGAGAACCGCCCAGCCACTCTGTTTAGGGTGACCCACTCCCTTCTTCGGGAGGGGGGGGATGCGGGAAGATCCCTTGCAGGGTCGAGCTGAGGATTTTGTGCAATTCCTGCATGATAAAGTCGTTCAGATTCGGGAAGGCTTGGACTCCGACTGGATGAGTCCGGGGAGGAGATGAGGGTAGGTCTTGAGAATATTATCTGGGAGGAGTTTGATCCTGTGGCTCCCGAGGATGTGGACAGGGTTCTGGGTAAGATTAGTGCCGCCACGTGTTTATTGGACCCATGTCCCTCCTGGTTGGTACTGGCCTCCCAGGAGGTTACATGAGGCTGGCTCCAGGGAATTATAAGTGCTTCTTTGAGTGAGGGTGCCTTTCCTGCCACCTTGAAAGAGGCGGTGGTGAGGCCCCTCCTCAAGAAGCCTTCCCTGGACCCAGCTGAATTGGCTAACTACCGTCCGGTCTCCAACCTTCATTTTATGGCGAAGGTTGTTGAGAGTGTGGTGGCACGACAGCTTCCCCAGCACCTGGATGAAGCTATCTATCTGGACCCATACCAGTCGGGCGTCAGGCAGGGGTACAGATCAGAAACGGCATTGGTCACATTGGTGGATGATCTCTGGAGGGCTTGGGACAGGGGTTGCTCCTCTGTCCTGGTCCTATTAGATCTCTCAGCGGCTTTTGATACCATCGACCATGGTATCATGCTGCAACGGTTGAGGGGGTTAGGAATAGGGGCACCGTTCTGCAGTTGTTCTCCTCCTTCCTCTCGCAGTTCACAGTCTGTGTTGGCAGGGGGGCAGAGGTCGACCTCGAGGCGCCTTGCATGGGGAGTGCCGCAAGGGTCGGTCCTCTCACCCCTTCTGTTCAACATTTATGTGAAGCCCCTGGGTGAGATCATCTGTGGTTTTGGGGTGAGGGTCCATCAGTACGCTGATGACACTCAGCTGTACATCTCCACCCCAGACCACCCCAACGATGCCCTTGATGTGATGTCTCGCTGCCTGGAGGCCGTGTGGGTCTGGATGGGGAGAAATAGGCTCAGACTCAACCCTTCCAAGACTGAGTGGCTGTGGCTTCCGGCATCCCGATATAGTCAGCTGGTGCCATCGCTGACTATTGGGGGTGTATCTCTGCCCCCCACAGAGAGGGCTCACAATCTGGGTGTCCTCCTGGATGCACAGCTGTCTTTAGAAGAACATATGATGGCCATGGCCAGGGGGGCTTTTTATCAAGTTCACCTGATTCGCCAGTTGCAGCCCTTTCTGGACCGGGACGCCTTCTGCACGGTCACTCACACCCTTGTCACCTCCCGGCTGGACTATTGTAATGCTCTCTACATGGGGCTCCCCTTGAAGAGCACTCGGAGGCTCCAGCTGGTCCAGAATGTGGCCGCACGGGTGATTATGGGCGCAACCCATTGTACCCACGTGACACCCCTCCTGCGCGAGCTGCACTGGCTCCCAGTGGTCTTCCGGGTGCGATTCAAGGTGTTGGTCACCACCTTTAAAGCGCTCCATGGCATAGGAACCGGTACCTTTGAGACCGACTTCTGCCACCAACAGCCTCCCACCGGCCAGTTCGCTCCCACAGAGAGGGTCTCCTCAGGGTGCCATCAGCCAAGTTATGTTGGCTGGCAACACCCAGGGGGAGGGCCTTCTCTGTGGGAGCCCCTGCCTTGTGGAATGAACTGCCCCTGGAAATGCATAAGATCTCCGACCTCCGTGTATTTCGCTGTGCCCTCAAGACCCTGCTGTTCCGCCAAGCCGGGCTATCAATGTAATGATTTTTAAATTGGGTGTTTTAAATTTTTGGAGTTTTAAATCTGAGCCAAAATTATTTAATAATTTTAATTATTTTTAACTGATGTCTGTCTTTGTGCTTTTAATAGGCTGTACACCGCCCTGAGTCCTTCGGGAGAAGGGCGGTATAGAAATTTATTTATTTATTTATTTATTTATTTATTTATTTATTTATTTATTTATTTATTTATTTATTTATTGTTACTATCTTTGCTTTCGTCTGTCATCGTCATTTTACTTCTATTTTCAGGGCTTTGTATTTTGTGATTTTCCTCCCATTTTCTCTCTCTTTTATTTGCTGTCTCCAGGTAAAGCCATGATCTGTGTCTAGAGTTTTTGTCTTTCTTACTGACAATTGTTAAGACTGAGATGTTATGTGGCAGGTGCTTGTCTGTTTGGATTCTAAAGTTCCAGAGAAATTTAGCTTCTTCATTTTCAATTACTTCGTCTGTTTTGTGGTTTCACCAGTTCTTGCTTGCAGCAAAATGGTATTTCTTGCAGCTTTTCCGATGCATCATTGTTACTATTTGTCATGCTGTTATTTGTAGTCAGCCTGTGTAATCTTCTTGCAGCAGTTAACTAGGTATCCAGTATTTCTTCAGCTTCTTTGCAGAAGTATCCACTACTTCTTCAACTTCTTTGTTCTCTGTTTCTGTCTTCTCTTTATTATCTGATTATTATTATTAATCTACTACCATGTATTTTTACAAAAGGGAAGCCATGTGTTCCTTTAGCTATACTGCCAATCCATTACATTGTGCTGCTCCACCGTGCCTTTTTGGGAATCTATATAGCTTTGCATCTAATTGGTACCAGAAGGTTTTCCAAACTCTTCTTAATGTGGTTACAGCTTTTTTTTTAAAAAAAGCTATAGTAGCACTTTTTAGATAGGTGAAACCTTTCTTCATCAACATAGGCATTAAATAAAAAAAAATCATATAAATTTATGCAATCAAAATAAAGAAATGGGGAAGAGAGAAGTTTCCCCTGGTCAGTATTCTGAATTAACAAACTTTCCTATTAGTTGAGAAAGGAATCTTAAACTGTTCTTTTCTTTAGTGAGTGTGTCTGTTTCTGTGACTGCTTTGTAAGAGTAGAAAGGTGTTAGGAAGATCAGAAAGATCAGTGAGAACATGTGGACATTTAACTATTGGTTTTTTTAAAAAAAATAAATTCTGGTGTTTGACAACACTGCTGAGAATACAATGGACAGCTAAGTAAACAAATGGATCATTGGACAAACCAGAGTTTTCACTTGAGGCACAAACAACCAGGTTCAAATTATCTTACATCAGATACACTATGCAAAGATTTGGCTCTCTAGAGAAGACTGTAATGCTAGGAAAAGTGGGAAGAAAGATAAAAAGAGGATGACCATCAGCAAGGCAGGCAGATTCAGCACAGCAAAGCTCTGAAGACCAAGTTAGGGATAGATCATCATGGAGAAAATCTATGTGTTGCCAAGAGTCAATCACATAATCAAATGTTTCGATTCCTGCTAAATAATAATAATAATAATAATAATAATAATAATAATAATAATAATAATAATAATAATTGTTATTTTATTTCTATACTGCCCTTCTCCCAAAGGACTCAGGGCAGTGTACAGCCTATTTAAAAACACAAGACAAACATCAATTTAAAATTTAAAATTATTAAATAAATTTGGCTCCATTTAAAATCCCAGAAATTTAAAATACCCCAATTTAAAATTATCATGTCGATAGCCCGGCCTGGCAGAACAACAGGGTCTTCAGTGCACAGCGAAATACCTGGAAGTCGGGGATCTTACCTATTTCTGGGGGCAGTTCATTCCACAGGGCTGGGGCTCCCACAGAGAAGGCCCTCTCCCTAAAGGAGAGAATGAGGATGAAAAAAGTCTGGAATTGGGTGGGCAGGTGGACAGTGTGATGGGTGGCAGTGGCCATGAAATTAAGACAAGGAAAGCTATAGGAAGGTCAGGTGAGTGGGATGCTGGTGCAGAAGCAGTTAAATTATAAGAGTGACTCTTATAAGAGTGACCTGTAGGCAGGTGGTATGAAGGAGTAGTGGGTGGGTGGGTGGAGAGAAAGAGGGAGGAAAGGCATTGGAAAGAAGGAAAAGTGCTGAAGCAGGAAGATTAATGGTGATCACCTTTCCTTCCCTGGGTCCTGTCCTCACCAACCTTGCTGAAGTAAAAAGGGCCCTGCTTGAGTAGTTCCTAAGGCTGATGCTAGAGTGATGTCTTTAATGGGCTGTCATAGTGCTCTTTTGTTCAAAAAGAAATAGTAGTTTTCCCCACCCCCCCACCCCTCTCCACGGCCTTGGGGCAGAAAATAGTAGAAGGAAAATAACTTTCAGATGTAATGGACATTCGGATTTAATAGACATCCCTCCTCCCTAAATTGCCTATTAATATGAAGCCATACTGAATAGAAGGGCATATGGGACATTAAGTACTTTCTGGGGAAAATGGATAACATTTGATGATGTTTGACTTAATATGATTCTGCATTTCCAGAAACACTAATGAAGAAATTTGACTAGGTTAGTGGCTGACTGGTTTAAGCATGCTGTGGCAACAGGCAATAGTCTAATGATATTTCAAATGCTATGAGACATTCTGATTTCTCTAAACCTTAATTAATTCCCTGGGAAAAACATGATGAAGGAATTCTTCCCATTTGGAAAATAAGGGCAGCATTTCCTCCCAATCCAATACTGGAGCAGCAGCTCTGAAAACTTTTGAATTTAGGAGCCAATATAAAATATGTTTTATTGTCTGTTGTTTCTCTCATTATTTGAATGTATACTTTGGTTTGGGCTTGGAGAAGACCATTTCCATGGAAGCAAGCATTATTTTAGCTCCAGTTTATTCTCATTATTTTATAGTTGCAGCACTGTGCATATATAGTGTATGTGTGTATGTATCCTGCAATTTGTTATGCTGTTGCCTGCAAACATTGTTTTTCTTGGAAACGTGGGCTTTTTGTTCTATTTTGGTGAGGCCTAGCATACAAAGATGAAGAACCACTGCTGTAGACAAGAATAAAATAAATTATTTACTCTTGTCCTCTGAAGTAGTTGAAAGAACTTGAAATCTGCCCCATAAAACAATTCCCAGCTCCATTCAAACTGACAAATGAAACTTATAATGGACTATCAGTTTCTATAACTGCAGCAGAGAGATTTTAAATGCTCAGATCCTGGGTTTAAGGTGACACCCAATAAAGAATTGAGGAGGGTTCCATAAAGAGATGACAGCTTGTTGTTCTCTTAGAGTGTAAGTAAAAGGTTAAATCACCACTTCCTTCAAAGGAAGGCAGCCAAAATGGTTAGAGAACTCTGAGAACAGTGAAATTAAAAAAAAGAAACTCTTGACAGTTGGGCAGTTTAGAAAAAAAAGGTGGGGGGGAGATAACTTGTTTTGCAGTCAACATCACCTCATGGATCACTTGCTATTACAGATTCTAAAGAATTGCACTCTCAGTGACAGACAGATATGGAGTTAGTATAAATGCTTAGTGTCAGCAAGCCATGTGATCATGTAGTAAAACTTGAGTATCCTTGATTGATCCATGGCCATCTGTAGTGTGTGTGTATATATGTGTGTGTGTTTCCATGATTAACACATGCCCCTTTTTTCTGGCACACAAAACAAAGGTGTCAGGTTTTGATTTCACAGTTGTGGTCCCATACTTTTGATCTTCCTTGCAGACACACTTGTACTAGTATCAGTGGTGGGTTTCTACCGGTTCGGCCCAGTTCGGGTGAACTGGTAGCGGCAATGGTGAGCTGAGAGCAAACTAGTTCTTTCTGATGGTTAGCTTGGTCCTCCCGCCCGCCCCTGCATTATACATACCTTATATTCGGTATTTTTAGCCTAGATGAAAGGCGCGGCAGAGCGGATTGCTGCGTCTCAGCTGTTCCGTAATACACTGCGCTAGATTGGCATGCATGCGAGTAAAGCAAGCAGGTGCACACAAAGCGCGTGCGAAGCGCATGCATGAAGCGAACCAGTGGTAACACTGGTTGAAACCCACCACTGACTAGTATTGCTGCAATGTTGACTAATAGAATGAATATTTTCTGAAATTATATTTTAATTTATGCCAGCCAGTTGAGAAATATCTGGAAGTGACATGAACCTCAAACCCCTATTCATATGTGCTCAGAAGAAAATCTCACGCTTTTTAGCTGCTGTATGGTGACCAGTGTAAATACAATGTGAGCAATCCTCCCCCACCCCCCAAAAAAGCTCGCACAGCCCATAAAGCTGCAGGTTGTCCACAAGCCTTCTTTTCAATCATGTAACTGACATTTAGCAGCAACATGCCAACATTCATTGTCATAACTTCTTGACGGTTTTTCTTTTTACTGCAGTAAGAAGCAAAATTATGTGGTTCATCTCTGATAGGCTAAATCCAAATATGCTATTGCTTTAAAAATGATTATTTTAAAAAAATGATTTCGTCCCTTCTGGTGATATCAGTATCGTAATTCTACTGCCCTTGGAATATTTTTTTTTTTAAAAAAAATTAGTGCAGAAGAATTTCCCATCCATTCTCTAGATGAATGCAGTGGTGAATATGTATGTGCTTGTGGCATATACACATCTAAAAGTTTAGTCTGATTAATATCTGCTTGACAGGCATCAGTAGTCCTGCCAGGGGGGAAAATGTGGCCTTTTTCTAAAAAAAAGCACACACAGAAAATCTCTGCAGCAGTTCTCTATTTACAGCCTATGCAAACATGGCCACATTAATAAAGCATGCTGAATCTCAACAGGTGATGAATTATGTTTCTTTTTCTTTAGCACAGCTGCTAATAACTATCAAAAAAGCAAGAAATTCTATTTATTAGAATTAAGTAGGAAAGAGAGAGAGAGGGAGAAAGAGAAAGAAAGAAAGAAAGAAAGAAAGAAAGAAAGAAAGAAAGAAAGAAAGAAAGAAAGAAAGTCTTGAGATTTCTAGGGCAAACTATTATGAGGTATGGTATGACAAAAACATGCAGTGCAGAAATTTTTCAAATATGGCTCTAATTTCCTCCAGAGTCTTTTGTTTTGTTTCAGCCTTGGCCAAAATAAATAGCTTTCCCCCCACCTCCCTTCTTGCTAGGTTAGACTTTGAAATTGACAATTTTAGGTTCTTTCTACCCTTGATGATGAGAATCACTGAAATAGATTCTTATTAATTAATGTGATAATTGAAACTTTTAAGGTGAGACTTCAAAATAAAGGGAACCTTGCATGAAACCTTAATTATACAACTGCCTCCTAATCAACATCCTACCAAAGCCCAATTGTTCTTACAAAGTCATTTGTAATCTAAAGGTCTCATTTATCACTGATAATGTGCTAAATGATCTCCCTTAATTGCATTTGAAATATATCACTACCAGTGGAAAACATTTTGAATTAGGAATATTGGGGAAATCTGTGCATTTCTCTTCCAGCAAAATACTCTGATGCTCCATTGTGCCACAAATAAGTAGAGAATCACTTAATCCACTGGTAACCATCTTGAAATATTTTGGGATTGAAATTCCCTGTATGAGTAAAAGATGCATTCAAAATGTATCTACAGGTGTAGATAAGAAAATATGCATGCAAATCAAACCTATGCAAAGCAGCTGTGTCCATTCTAAGGTCTAATCTTGATCCAGATGGTCGCAGATGCTTCAAGAGCCATGGTGGTTAGAATGCAGTACTGCAGGCTACTTCTACTGACTGCTGGCTGCAGTCAGAGAAGTAGCAATTAGAATCTCACCAGGATCAAGGTTGACTCAGCCTTCCATCCTTCCGAGATGGGTAAAATGAGAACCCAAATTGTTGGGGGCAATATGCTTTTGCTATTTAAGGCAGCAGACCAATTCAGTTTTCCAGGTTGGGGCAGGAGAGAGTGAGAGTGAGAGTGAGAGAGAGAGAGAGAGAGAGAGAGAGATATGATATATATACAAAGAAGTAAGAAAATAGATATTGTATCTTTACAGGGAGGATACATGAGATGTGGGTGTGATTTACTGATGATGGCTAACAAGCCAGAAATTGATCTATATAAGTCTCTCACCTGGCAGCAAGAACTTGCTGGCTGCCAGAAAGAAAAAAGCCCAGAATCGAGTGGATGTGATTCCACTGAGCTAGGGCTGCAGAAAAACCTTGGTTACATAAGAAAAACCTGGTATATGTATATATGTATATGTATATGTATATGTATATGTATATGTATATGTATATGTATATGTATATGTATATGTATATGTATATGTATATGTATATGTATATGTATATGTATATGTATGTATTTGTTTTCATAGATTTTCACAGGTACAGGTATGCAAGTCTTGGTGTATTCGGGTCTTTTCCCATGTAAGATTGAGAGTATCTTGGCAGAATCTCATCTGCCATCATCAGGCCTGTGCAAGGGTTCTTTAACAGCAAGAGCCGTTTTAAATCTGGTGCTAGCAGCGTGCTTTGTTGGGATGGCCCCACCTCTTCATCCTGACTGGTTGGGAGTCCCAGTCTGTGTCTATTGGCTTGGCTTTGGGTGTATGGTTGGCTGTTCTCCACCAGGTGGCAGGGCTTCATCTTTGTGGCTGGCTGGGGTATGTTTTGGCTTGAGGTCTCAGGGTGTGTGTGTTTGGCTTCTGGTGTGTAGATTTTTCTGTCTATGGGTGCTGGGACTCATTTGTTGACAAGGGCTAGTTTCCAGATGTCTGGTAGGTGGGAGGTATCATCACATTTATTCATGTTATGGGGGTGTTTTTCTATTTCAATGGCTTCCATAATTATTCTCTTGTTGAAGTGTTGCTGTTAAAGAACCCTTGCACAGGCCTGATGATGGCAAATGAGATTCTGCCGAAACATTGCCAAGATACTCTCAATCTTACACGGGAAAGACCCAAATACACCAAGACTTGCATATGTATGTATGTATGTATGTATGTATGTATGTATGTATATGTATATGCGAAAACCACTCATGCTGTAATCACGAAATCTCCAGAACCATAAAGCCTACAAACTTGAAATTTGCCACGTATGTTCCTCTTGGCTTCTAAGTGCTCACTAAGAAAGGATTTTTTGAAATGACCATCAGAACATTAGTATTGCCTATATTATTATAACACACTCTGATCCTAATTAGTTAGACATTCTACTCCCCCTCCCAACTTGAAAATAACTCTGGAGAGAATGGGATAGCATAGGACAGGCTTCTGTGGGGCAAGACTGAGGGAGAGAAGGGGATCAGATAGGAGATGCTTCTGTGGGGCAAGGTTGAGGGAGAGAAGGGGATAGGATAGGGGAGGATTCTGCGGGGCAAGCCTGAGGGAGAGAAGGGGGATAGAATAGGAGACGCTTCTGTGGGGCTAGACTGAGGGAGAGAAGGGGATAGGATAGCGGAGGATTCTGTGGGGTAAGCCTGAGGGAAAGAAGGGGAGAGGAGAGGCCGACCGTAACTACTCATTAATTTTCAAGCTGTAAATGTTGACTTTTCAAGTCCGATCACATAGTTTCGTAGCAGAGCATGGGTATTCAGCTAGTATATATAGGCGCAGGAAACCAAAAACATCAGCCTGAAGATGACGAATGAGACTTCGTCGAAACGTCGCCAAGACACTTCCAATTTTACGCGGGAGAAAACCCGAATAACCAAAGACCTACATACAAACACCTGCAAAAACCTCAGAAAAGACACACACACACACACACATATGCCCTTTGGTAGCATCTGGATTGAAATATGGCACTTCAAAGAGAAGCATTGCTTAGGTTTGGTACTTTTGCCTGAAAGGGTATTTTGATTGAAGTTTCACTGAGTCAGAATCCTTCTTTATAAAGCATTACATGCAGCCGTAATACAAACGAAAGTAAATTAGGAGGGTTTAAAATATATGCAACTCTGTCAGGAAAACAGAGGAAAATCTATACATGAGAACAGATACAGATTTCCTTGTTTTTATTTGAAAAACTGTAGAATGACTTGAAGAGCCTTGGTGGCGCAGCAGATTAAAGCACTGTTAAGTAACACCAGCTGCCTACAATTACTGCAAGTTCAAATCTCACCAGGCTCAAGGTTGACTCAGCCGTTCATTCTTTCGAGGTAGGTAAAATGAGGACCCGGTTTGTGGGGGCAATAAGCTGACTTTGTATAAATAAGAACACCAATTGGGGGAGGGGGCGAAAGCCCTAATAAGCAGGTATATACAAAAGTATGAAGGCTATTGCTTAACCCATTGTAAGCTGCTCTGAGTTTCCGGAAAAGGGCGGCATATAAATCAAACCAATAAATAAATAAATAAACTTTGGATATATTAATGAATAGGTATATGTGATTTTGATCAAATATGGGTTGATTCATATATTTTGTTTTTGTGTGAAGTGGGTTTCTTATTAGACAAATTGCTGGACAATGTGCTAGTTAATGAGAATTATGTTATCCAGTAACAAAAACAAGAGTATCTCTGAATAGAGGATGATTCACCTCATGCTTTGAGCTTCCATTAAGCATTGTGGAAACAGAATATTGGGCCAAGTTGACCTTCAATTTTATCTATGTTTGTGATTTCTCTTCACACATTCTTTTATGGGAAGCTGTCCTTTTGAGAAAGAGAGAGGAAGCAGGAGCATCCACTGGCTTTATAGAAGCCCTTTTGATTCTTCATCACCCAAAGGACTTATATATTCTGTAGTTCTAGGAAAGTGCATCAGCCTTTTTGTTGTTATTGTTGTTCTTCCCCAACAACCCTTCCTTCTGTGTTGTAGCAGACTGGGGCAGGGGTGAAATGCTACCAGTTCGGACCGGTTCGGGAGGACCGGTAGCGGAGATTGAGGCTAGTTCACCGTACCGGTAGCAATTGCTGGCTGGCCATGCCCCCGAGCCAGGCCACGGCCCACAATCCTGCCATGCTTCCCTGCCTTCCATGCAACCTTCCGCTTGCGAAGGCAGGCAAGCGGAAGGCCATGTGGAAGGCAGGCAAGCTTCGCAGGGCTGTGGGGAAGGGAGCTAGCAGCTTACTCCCTTCCCAGCCTGCCCACCTTCCACGCTGCCAAACTCATTGTTCAGAGCATCAGCAATCTAAGGAAACATCTTCCAACTCTTCAAAATTGACTTTAAAAACACTGAGAAGCTGACAGGAAAAGTAGCGGCAGTGGCAGCGGCGGCATGTGTGTGTGTGTATCCATCCACGGTCCTCCTCTCCCAGTTGACAGCCAGGGCTTCATTGCCTCCTCTTTTCCTCAGATGGGCAGTGTCTGCCTCCAAGTCCTTGTGGAGGGAGGGACATACACACACACACAAACACACATGCCCCTGTTGCCCCACCACTAGTTTTGCTGTCAGCTTAAAGTCAATTTTGAAGAGCTGGAAGATATTTCCTTACATCGCCACCAAACTGATTGTTGGGAGCGTCAGCGATCTAAGGAAACGTCTTCTTACACCTTCTCCTCCCCACCCCCCCCCATTTTTCCATTTCTTTGCCTGGATTCTGCTAATTACACTTCTCCTCCCCATTCCCCCCCCTCGTTTTTCCATTTCTGTGCCTGGATTCTGCTTCTGCAAGAGAAGGCTCCGATGTTCGCTTGGGTAGTGGAGGGAAACTCAAAGTGTTGGGGGCTTCAGAAGGGCAGAATGAGCTTCAAAATGTGCAGCTCCTGGCTCTAACAGTGAGTGACATCATGTTGGCCACACCCACCCAGTCACATGACCACCAAGCCACACCCACCAAGCCACACCCACAGAGCCAGTAGCAAACATTTTTACATTTCACCCCTGGACTGGGGGCACAGACTCGCAGGCAGGATTCATTAACCAAATCAAGGAAGAGGGAGGGATATGTTTTGTGAAGCTGTTAACTCAGCCATGACTGGAACAGGCTAGAAATATTTTAACTCTAAATTGTAGTGAAAAACTGTGAGTTAAATTGCCTTCCTCTTCCAGCCATGTTGTACGAATCCCCAATCATTGGACAATGTCCAAACCCCATGTAATTGGTCCTCTAAGGAAAAGAGAGAGATTGAGTTCACTTGACACACGAAGCCATAAACTAGCCAATTACATTTTAGATTAGAAGGTTATGCAAGCCCAGCCTGTGTGTTTAGTTTATGATTGGGAATGTGGTATGATTGCAGTAAATGGGATTGGGTTGGGATAGATTAATCACAAGGACAGACTGTTATGTGTTTAAATACAGATTTGGTCTTCAAAAATGTAGAGGACCTCTAGGGTTATAAACTGTTGTATCCACCTGCTGCCATTTGATGGTTGTCTGGAATTTTGCAACTTATATCTGGTTGTGTTACCCTATTACAATATTTATTCTCACTAGCATTTGGGACATGCTCTCCTCTTTTCCTAGTTTGCAGTGTCTGCCCTCTTTTCCATTCTTTCATTTGTAGTAATATGGCAGCTGAAAATGTAATATAAATAACAGAACTTGCCAACAGGACATACTTTCCATAGTATCAAACACTGGTTTTACCAGGGTCACCATATCTGGGCTGTAAAAATTCAGATGCCCTTAGATACCAAAGGGATATAAAAAACTTTAACTCTTTCCTTCCCGCCCCCCATGTGGTCATCTACGTTTTTCTGCCCAAACACACTCTATCTGCATGTCCAGTGGGATTATTGTCATATGCTTATTGATTTTTTTGTTTATACTTTCCTAGCAGAAATATTAATGGGCTATCAGAGAAGTTTGGAATGAATGGGCAGGGTGTTCCCCAAAATGAAAGCTTTTGACCCAGATTTCAGTGGAAGAATGATTTTGGTCCACATTTTGTAAATCTATTGAAAGGAAATGAGAAGAGCAGGAAGCCACTGTAAGGCAAATTTTTCCTATCTCTGTACAATATTTAAAACCCTGTATAAAAACAAACAGGTCAAAATGTGCCCTCAAATGAGATATTTTGTTCAGGGTTAGGAGAAAGTAAAAGCAGTTTCCTTTTTCCTGCTCCTTCTCTCCCCTTTCAGTATGTCACCACACCATCAAATGCCCTCTTTGGGACATCCAGAGACTTAGAAGGGTGAATTGTGCTGTTGGTGTCAAATATTATCCACCATTGCGATAGAGCAGAGGTCTTCAAACTTGGCAGCTTTAAGACTTGTTGAAGTCAACAAGTCTTAAAGCTGCCAAGTTTGAAGACCTCTGCAATAGAGAGAGAGAAATTTTGACCAAGTGACTTCTTTAAGGATCAAAAACCGAAGACACTGCAATCCTCAGATAAAAATAGTCGAGCATCCCTGACATCACAGTTTTATTCCTAGTCTGAAATTTGCATTCTTTTTGCCATGGCACATGTCAGTTCAAGGAAATAATTGAATAAAGGATTCGATTCCATCACCTTTTGCAGCCTTTCTTAAAAAGTTGCAAAAAAGGAGATTATTTTTCAATGCTTTGTGAACTGAATTTGATGTAATATAAAATACACAGGGATAATTTAATGAATCCTTCATAGAGAATTGCTCTGGGTCCAAACAAAATAACATTTATATGTGGTCAGTGACAGAGAAAATGTTATAACTATGTGTTATTGAAATAATTGGAATTAAATAGCCATGCACTTTCAAGCATTCTTTTGAAAAGTTTGAAGTTATATGGAAAATACAAGATTGGATTTAGGCATCAGTTACTATCCACTGAAGCATATATCTATCTTAATTCTTTCAAGGCAAAAAAAAAAAAAAAATGGTAAAATTACCCTCATTATAATGAATACAATTGCTTGTATTCAATAAAGTGATTAATAACTTTGCTTAGTTACAACCCATTTTCTTTAAATATAGCATCTGTGTGAGCATTTCAAGGAGGCTTAACTGCCTAGAAGTAGAATATTTGCTGGAATGAGGATGAGTCATTCATGATCAAAAAAACCATTAAAAAAAGTTTCAAAAGATAGAAGTTTAGTTTCCTTTATTAGTTTTTTTTTAAAGTTTCCAATCTACAATGTTGTGATCTGCTTGAATTTTTCTAGCGCTAAAATAGCCAACAAATATTTTTAGCTAAAATTAATTATATTATTTTCCATCATTTGAATGTGCTGCTAATATTTCCTAAAGAGACTTAGCGATAAAGGCAAACAGAAAAGAAGCCAAATCAGGTTTTTACATATTAATAGGGATGGCACCCAGTTTTGTTACTGGTTGATTCACAGGCATAGCTTTTAACTTAGTAATTCTCAGGTACATAAGAAGTACAGAACCTGGTCCAGTGAACTTTAATTAATATTTTTGTAATTCAAACTTAAGGTGATTAAAAATTAATTTACAGTTTCTAAGCCTACCCTATCTGCATGACCAAATACATTAATTTTTAATACTGTGTTTTGTATTCTCTATTCCATCATGGAAATGGAAATAACTTGTTTGCTAAGCTCACCAAGATGTGTTGGTGCATCATATGATGATCAATAGATCTACAAAAGATGGTCCTAACATGTAGTGTTATGTTTCCATGATATATTTCAGAGATCTGCAAGCCGAACATTTATTAATTGTATTGAGAACTCAATGAACAATAAAAATCTCATAAAATTTTATAAGGATGGAGGCCTTTTTTTTTTTAAAATAGATTTCTACCCAGTCTAACATTATGTTCAGGGAGAGGTTTCTCTGGGGTGGATGGGCAATGAGAAGCAAATAATGAAAGAAGCATGATGTTGCAAAATCTGCTCATATTGCATATGCATCATGATATGACAAAGGTACACAAAAATAGTAGAGCTTGTATTCTAAGTGAATGAAAGTGAGTGAAATTGTGCTTTCATTTATTTTAACAAAAGCTTGAAATCCTATAGAGTATAGACCAGTGTTTCTTAACTTCGACCAATTGAAGGTGTGAGAACTTCAACACCAAGAATTTCCCAGCCAGCATTTATGGGAGTCGAAGACATCTTCAAGTGGTCAAGGTTGAGAAACCCTGTTATAGACACTTCTGATTCTGTTTCCAAAATGATCCTAGTTTGGAGAAGTCAACAAAGGACACAGATAGAGTCTTTCAATGTTTGTTCCATATCATCTCATACCGATTTTGAATATATCTGACCTAAGCAATTATAACTTTTTCATAGGGAAACTTCATTAATTACAATTTAGTAATGAGAATTCTTTATGAGTCATGGCTGATTGAAGACATCTCTGAATAGCGGAGATGAGAACCACTCATGTGAAGAACAAAGGACCAGCCAATACACTGGTCCTTTGGAATCTCAGTCTAGAGGGAAGGGAGAGAACAGGAGATTGCCTACTAATATTCTGAATAGTAACTCTTTGCAAAGGAACTGTAAAAGAGCTGTCCCCCATGATTTTGGTGCCAGGAGCTCAGGGAAACAACACCTTTGCTCTCAACAACAGTGGAGAATTTCATAAGAACACTAAGACAGCTGAACTTACTTTCTAATCTCTTTCATAAATGTTCAGTTTAATTACTTTATGGATATTAAAAGGTTACGGTAAAGGTTCCTTTCGCACATATGTGTTAGTCATTCCTGATTCTAGGGGTGGTGCTCATCTCCATTTCAAAGCCAAAGAGCCAGTGCTGTCCAAAGACGTCTCTGTGGTCATGTGACTGGCATGACTAATGCCAAAGGCGCACAGAACGCTATTACTTTCCCACCAAAGGTAGTCCCTATTTTTCTACTTGCATTTTTACATGCTTTCAAATTGCTAGGTTGGCAGAAGCTGGGACAAGTAATGGGAGCTCACCCTGTTACGCAGCACCAGGGATTCGAACTGCTGAACTGCCGACCTTTCAATTGACAAGCTCAGTGTCTGAGCAATCAACATCCCTCCTTTATGGATATTAGATACCTTCAAAACAAGAAGCTAAATTTGACAGGCGAGTTTGACTGGTGAGTTTTAGAGAAGATACTTCTTCTTTGGATTTAAACATATACAACTGACTAAAAGCACAACAAAGAGGATTTTGATTTTAAAAGTTTTAAGTGGTCAGGAGATCAAAGAAGTTTGGAATATTGGTCATTGTTTGTTTTATGATTTGAAAATGAAGGGAAATATTATTAAATAATATATTATTGCATATTATTTAATAAATATTATTAAATAATATACAATTGTTGGAAAACAATTGAAATGGAGCTAAACCCATAAACTGAATAAATTCAGCTTATTCAGTTGCAAATGGACATTAGAGAGAACTATAGGACTAGACAGAAAAAAGTTAAAATGACTAAGCCAGCTATAACTTTTACATGTTTCAAAGACTCCTTCAAAACATGGCCTCAGATTTTCATAACTAATATCTGAGAAAGGATGACCAACTTTTAGAAGATGTTGAGAAAAAACTCTTACCAGAGTCAGACATAATAGAGTTTGAAGACAACAAAATTGAGGTTATCAAAATGGGAATACAAAAGACAAATCAAGAAAACGAGCTGCAACAAGGAATTCTAGATGATGACTCTTTAAGGAATTTACAAAGAAGGCTGATGAAAACTTTTAAGTGATTTCTTTTACATTCCAGAGAGTGATGAAAAATCAAATCCTATGATGCCACAAGTATGATTTAAAGGTGAAGATCATGCAGAGCAAAAAGAAGGAATATAAAAGTGGAATATTTAACCAGAGATGGACTAATTCATTGAAATTGGATTGGACAATGGGTTTTTTGCTGAACCAAGCCTGAAAAGATTCGTGGTTGTATATAGATAAAAATTAGGTTCTGGAGAGAAGACTTTTATTATCTGTAATTTTAAAAGTGGGTGAAAAGCTATTATATTAATTGATGTTTGAGTTGATAAAGATTGGGAGACAATTCTTTATTATAGTCTTTGTTTCTTTTATTTTCTACTTCTCTCTTTTCCTGCATCTTCTGAACATATTTTTAATTTTTTTTCCTTTGTTTAGTTTGTATTAGCTTTTGCTATGTTTACTAAAAACTTCCATAATTTTTTTTTTTTAAAAAAACACTCTTGAATTATAATTGAGCTTAAAGAAAGATGCTGATGGTTTAAAAACAGCAGCTCTCTTCATTTATTAATTGCATGGAGGGGAAGTGGTTTTTTTTACCCCATTTGGCCAACAGCTTTTCACAGCTGAAACATTCACATGAGCTTGTATTTGTCCAACATTAAATAATCTCCACAGGGTTTTGTTATGGAACATTTTTCTAAATTCTAGAATGTTATTTGCAAGAGATGAGAATCAAAATATGTATTAATAAGATTTATCACTTGAAGGGTCTAAATTTGTTAATGAGGCTATCCAGACCATTTATTTATACTGACATTCAAAAATCACTATGGGGGATATAGTATTAATGTGGGCAGGGTAGCTGGATAACGCTACAAATCATTTTGTGTAAATAGCCTGTTAAGACTGCAAACTTTGTAGGGCAAATATCTAATACAACCCAATGAAAAGTTACACTTGAAGAAACATGCAGATGCATCATTTTATTTTTTTAATGGTTTCTGAAGTCCAAGAGGTGGCCATTTATGCAGGCCAGAAGGTTTTCTTCTTTATAAAAACTCATCTAGATTAGATTTCAGAAGGGCCCTAAAAAGCCCTGTATAAATAGCCTACAAAATGCTGCTTTAATTGCCAAAGCTAATAATGATTCAAGGAAGTAAAGGAACATTAGAGTTCGTCTTTTCATATCTACTCACATTTAATGTGACATGACACCATATCATCCTCCAGCAAAAGATCATTGGGACAGCTGGAAAGGGGGAGAGAGGCTGAAGAGCAGAGCTATTATGTCTCTTTGAAGCTGTGACTTTCTATTGCAGTGTTTCTCCACCTCAGCAACTTTAAGATGTATAGTTCCCAAAATTCTGCTTGCTGGTTGGGGAATTCTGGGAGTTGTTTCCATATGCCTTAAAGATGATGCTTAGGTGGATAAATGCTTCTTTAGAATAAAAATCATCAGTTTAAGCAATATAAAGAAAAATTGGGAGCATCTATACATTTATATCATTTGACCTTTGGAATTCAAATATACTACTATTTTATACAAAACATTCCACCTGTTCTCATTCTTTTTTAAAAAGAATGTACCTGGGTGGTGTTTGGTTTTTGACAGTTCATAAAAGAAAGTAGCTGAAATGGATTAAAGAATCTTTCAAAATCCTTCAAGGTTGCCAAGATTTGTGAGGTATTGGAACTTGCCAATTGTTACTACTCCTTGAGAGAGCTTCAAATTATACTTGTTATCTAGCCACTGAAAACAAAATTGAGCTGAAGTTTTGTCAAGAGACATATTCTTGTGGAAACTGCTGAGAGTTTTCTATCTCTTTTTCCATACTGGGTGAAAAGATATTTTATAGAATTTTATTTGAAATAAATGTCACTACTTTTTGATGATGTATATCACTTCATTTCCATAGATATTTGGAGGCATTTTTCCCCTCAAGTATTACAAATAAGTGATAAAATAGGTGTATTCCAGCTCCTCTCCAAAACAACAGCAACAATTTTGGCTCTTCAACCACTCTTGAGACTGTGGGAATAATGAAACTGCAAGTATGAGATTCAAAAAGTTTTCATTCCCTAATACAGGGGTCAGCAACCTTAAACACTCAAAGAGTCTCAAAGGTCCTAACCAGAAGCCCCCGTTCAATTCTGGAGCTGACCAGAAGTCCAGTTCCCCCACCATAGTCTCCTCCTAGCATGGTGTCCTTTTTCCTCTGCCGACTGGCAGTTGGTTCCCCCACCAAAGAGTTTCCTTCTAGCGCAGGGTCCTTTTTCCTCTACCTGTCCTAACCAAAAGCCCTATCTATTGTGGAGCCGACCAGCAACAGGGAGCCACAGCAGGGGGATGAAAGAGCCACAGGCTGGCGAAAATATTCCCAAACCTCTCTGCTACATGTTGGAAATGTGGTAAAACAGTCGGCACCTTCTATCATCTTTGGTGGACTTGTCCCGAGACTAAAAAGTTCTGGTTAAAGATTCGACTCTGGCTCTCTGAAATAACGGGACAGGAGATAGCCCTGGCCCCGGAATCCTTTCTCTTAGGTATGACCGAAGATAGTCTTAACAATAACAAAACCCAACTTGTAATTCAAATCACAACCGCGGCTAGACTAGCTTTTGCGAAACTCTGGAAAAATAAATCCACGCCTTCAGAAGAAACATTAATAAATAAAATTCTAGAGTGCGCAGAAATGGCAAAATTGACGAGCGAGTTAAAAAATGAGGAGAATTCTAAATATTATGAAGTATGGGGAAATTGGTATAACTGGTTGAAGAACAAGACAAAAGTATGATAATAGGTTATGACTTATTAGGCACTAGAATTGGATTTAATTGTATAGAATTGTATAGTATATCGTTTAGTATATTGTATAGTTATGGATGGAATCCATCCAACGTTTGAGTCATCAATTGTGTAAACACTGTACCTTTGATCAAGATAGAGATTGTATATTATCCTTTTTTAATTTTGGAAAAGTCAATAAAGTATTTACAAAAAAGAAAAAAAAAGAAAGAGCCACATGTGGCTCAAGAGCCGCAGATTGCTGACCCTGGCCCTAATATAAACCAACATGACTTCATTCCCACAACGCCTACTTAGAACCAAAGCAATCAAAGGCAGGTCTACAGTGATACAAGAGGCTAGGGTTACTTTAATGTCATTATAGCTGTTCAAAAACAGTGACTTGGATTACTTAAGCTTTTGATGCTTAAAATACATATTTATAGTGACATTTGATTATTTTATGCCAACCAGAAATTTATCCCCTCTAGTTTTTAATCCACTTTGGATTCTTGTTCTGTATTTAAATTGAATTCTGTATTTATAAATCTACACTTCTTTCTATATATACATTTAGATGTTGCCAGTATAGAAACAGGGGATCAAGGGAAGGGGTGGAGATAAGGACACTCACATGTACATCAGCATCTGTCTTTAGCAAATCACCAGACAACCGTATTACCATACAAACAGTCCCGTTAAGCCTACCTTCTGTAACATCAATCAAATGAGGTCAGTTCTATTAGAACACCCCATATACAGAGGGAAAATATTTTATTTGCACAGATGTAATGCATTGGCTTCTATGTAAAATGTAGGTTGTTATCACACAAAACCCAATACATGTACGATCATACATGCAATGTACAATTATACAAAACAGAGCAGATATGTTTCCTAACTGACAGACGATGTCTTTTAAAAGTATTGTCCATTCCACTTCTATTCCATGTTTATTTCTGAGAATTGTATGGCAGATACAATTCTTATAACCAGGGCAAATCAGTAAAGGAAATGAGTTTTTTTTAAAGATGCCCTCAAACCTTTATTGTTTCACTGTATAGCATATGCAGAGCTTTATGTAGGAAGTTTGTTAAATTTTGTGAGCAGTGTCTAAGCATTGTTTCTATATTCATCCCAATTTCAAAAAATGACCGGCAAACACATTGATGCATTTTGTGGCATCTTAAATAGTAGTGCATTTATAATTAAATAAGTTTTTGTGGACTATATTCACTTCATGAGATATATGTAGTGTTATTCCTGGAGTTGGCAGGCAGCCACATATTATACTCTTGATAATGTTAAACAATGGAATTAAGAAATAGTGAAATACAGTTTAGTCTGTAAAAATTCAGTTAAAACCGACGTGCAAGGAAAAAAAGGAAAGTGACTCACCAACAGCAACTACTAAAAGCAAAGTTATACTAATAGTAATATATTTAATATACAGTATATACTATTGTATAGATGTACACATATATAGTATTATATTGTTAATAATATTACTACTTAGTGTAACTTTTTGGGGGGTTGAATGCTTGTAAGTCAGGACATGACTTTTTTATTCAAGCCTTTTCAGACACAATCAAACCTCTTAATTTGAATGTTCTAAATAACAAGATGAGTATAAGTTGGATCAGAGGTGGAATTCAATTTTTTTTACTACTGGTTCTGTGGGCATGGCTTGGTGGCTGTGGTGTGGCTTGGTGGAGATGGCTTGGTGGGCATGGCAGGGGAAGGATACTGCAAAATCTCCATTCCCAACCCACTCCAGGGGAAGGATACTGCAAAATCCCCATCCACTCCCCACTCTGGGGCCAGCCAGAGATGGTATTTGCTGGTTCTACAAACTACTCAAAATTTCCGCTACCAGTTCTCCAGAATCTGTCAGAACCTGCTGAATAGCACCCCTGAGTTGGATGTCCAACTTTCTAATATTGAAATAAGAGAAACAGACCTATTTCAGAGTGTTATCTTTCATATGTTTGGATTCTATTTCCCACTGACTCCAACCATCATGGCTGGCAATTATGGCAACTTTTTAGTCCAAAACATTTGGAGATTTTAGATCACCTCAATGTAAAGATAAACTAAAAGAATATCTTCATTTATGACCATCATCCTAAACTCTGAGTCAAATAATAGCATGTTTTTATATTGTTGCAACAATAACAGAAAACTAACCCAGCTCTAATTGTGGTTGCCTTCAAAAGAGAATTTTGTGAATCTGCAGAAAGAAGAAATTCAGTCTTACATTCATAGGAATGGCTGACTGAAATTCATGGGTTGTGAAAGCTCCTGGATCCTCATTTGCAGATCACAAAACATCCTAATATTATATTGGTAAATTTTGGTGGGGAAAATGGTCATTTATTAGCAGTACTATTTTTGTTTGATATGGGGAGTTGAGGGCAAGGGTGGGATGATCTTTGTGGACTACAAGATCTCTGAGTCTTACCTACCCTTCAAGGAAAGTAGAAAATTGGCTGCAAATTGTCAGTCCTGACCTTCAGTGATTTACCATGATATCTCAGCTCACAAACCAGAAAAATTGTCTATTCATCTTAGTATGAAGCTATCAATTTCATCTTTTTTGTATTAACTTCAATTTCAGTGTGAATCCGAACTGGACAATGAATTTGTCCGGTGACAAATTTTAGGGCTGTTTATGCAGTAATTGTTCATTCTGAATGTCATTACCATGAATGGGTTGTGCTCGATTAGTATAGCTATGCAGGTCTTGAGAGGGGCACTTTGTTTTATGATAAGTGCATCTTTGAAATAAACTTGCAAAATAGTGCCTTCCTTCTAAACAATACTTCACTTTGTTGGATAACACCGTGTTCTGAATTTGTATTGTGCATGGACAGAAGTCCTTAGCATCAAAGTAAAGTGCCTTATCAAGACAGCTCAGACATGACTTGACCTTTCTCAAGATAAATAATTCTGTGGTGGCAAATCACCAAAACTTCTGCAAAAAAAGAGAACCAATCTGTATAGATCCACTGCTTAGTTTGGGGGAGGGAAAGATAAAATAACATTATTACTTTGAACGAATTTTGATGAAGCAAGTATTTTTTTTTAATAGACCTTAAAATCAAAATTGATTTATCTCTGAGTGCTTCTTGGCAGTTTATTTAACTTAAGCATTTATTATTTGGACTGTTTGGTCTTGATGCTCTGGCTGCTTCTATTAGAGATTCTGGATGAATCAATTGATGCCCCAAAGCCAATAAGCCATTTCTATAAGATATTGAAAGAACTGGATAAACCAGATAATAGATATTTACCTGAACTTTGGAATAAAAAGCTTGAATGTTCTGACTTTGTCACCCAATGGAAAGTTGACTTTGATCTTAAGGTTAATACAGCAGAAATTTGTGTTTTGTGAATAGTGGGCACCTCAAAATATATTTAATAATTAATAATAGTTGCCTTTGTCCTGCTGTTGGAAATATAACCGAGCAATTGTAATAGTAACTTCTACATTCTGGGCTTATCTGACAATTTTTGGTTGAAATTCACATGAGTGTTGCTTTGTGTTAAGATATTTACATTTATCTAAACTATATTTACATTATTTAGAATATTTTGAGGCATCAAAAATTGTGTCCTTTCATCATGAGGAATGAGGAAAATAATATACAAAACTGGAAGGCTATGTCTACACCTTTTCTGTAGCAATGAATTGTCGATATGTATATGGTCAACATTTAAGTTTTTTTTTTCCTGGCAGAGGGATAAAGAAGACTTTCAAACAATTTGGTCAAATTTTTTGAACTTATTTTGTTTGGATAAAGCATTATTTTTTTTCTCCATTTTTCTTTTAATGTCAATGAAATATTGCATTATTAGTAAACTCATATGTATGCAAATCATTTTCTTATTTCTGGTATTTAGTTTGATATATTAAAAGAATCAACTTTTAATGAAGGTTTAAAAGCTGAATAAGAGAGGTCAAGTCCCTCCGTGAAAGTGGCTTCCTGTAACAGTGGAATATATGGTTGTCAAGGAAACAAAGACCCATCAAATACAAGGTCCTTGGAGAAATAAAGCTTATTGTGTGTATCCTGAATCCTTCTTTGTTCTCACCTATATCAAAGTACAAAAAGAAGACTGGATGAAAGAGTAAGGAAAGAATCTAATGCCCATTATTGAAAGAGAGTGCTTCAACTAAATTAAAATGATTATTAAATGTCATTCTAAAAAAAAAGCTACAGCAGGAAAATGGATGAAAATGCTGCTTTTCCTTCTGATCTGCCTTGTCAACACAAGTTAATTATGGCTTTCAGTGTGGCAGGTTATCTATTCATGGATCCCTACATAGAATTATGGAGTGGAATGGTTGATTGTTGATATATGAACTTGTTGATTTGTGATATAACTTTGAATAGCTTTCCCAATAATTCAAAAGCCACTCTGAAGACCTATATGTGCCATATGAAGCCTGCATTTATTGCAAAGCTACCTTAGACAAATTGTTTGCAGACAATTTGTATTTCACATCAAATTCCATCCAGGTTTCCTTTGCTCTGAGAGATTACAATATTTATTTTAAAAACACTTTGGAAAATGTGTCCTTACTCCACAAGTGATTTGCATTATGCTGACACAAACAATATTTTATTAAGGTCAACACTGCTTTGAGGAACTGCGTGATCTATTCCCCTGAAGGACATCTATTTCTCTTTTGACTTCTGATTCTTTATTGTTGATAAAGACATATGAAGGGAAGCCAAAAGGTGATTGAGGGTTGTCACTCTCATTGCAAACCATCTGGCATTTAAACTATCTTGGAAGGAAGCTGATGAGAAAGAATGGAATGATGGTATTTTGATATCAATTGGTTTTTTGATGTAAAAAAAAAAAACCTTTTGAACTTGGTGGCCTTAGGATACATACAGTTATTCTCTTTCATTATTCTTATCCAAATAGGCTGGAGAGCACCAGAATGGGATTTCTGCTTCCCATTGCTTTGAACACCTTAAATATGATCTTGTGAATATTATGTTTTCATGAAAAATGCACATATGGATCAGTGGTGGGTTTCAATTTTTTTTACTACCGGTTCTGTGGGCCTGGTTTTGTGAGCAAGGCATGGCTTGGTGGGCGTGGCTTGGTGGGCGTGGCAGAGGAAGGCTACTGTAAAATCTCCATTCCCACCCCACTCCAGGGGAAGGATACTGTAAAATCTCTATTCCCTCCCCAATCCAGGGGAAGATTACTGCAAAATCCTCATTTCCTCCCAATCAGCTTGGATTTGGGAGGCAGAGAATAGATGGGGGCAGGGCCAGTCAGAATTTTTACTACCGGTTCTCTGAACTATTCAAATTTTTCTGCTACTGGTTCTCCAGAACTGGTCAGAACCTGCTGGAACCCACCTCTGGTGTGGATGCCTTCTAAGCTTAAGGGCAGGCTTGGACAGAAGATGGAACCACAGTGGAATCAAACTTGCTAATCTTTATATGTATCTGTTATACTGTCCTGGGAGGAGACAGATTCTTATGTTTATTGAAACAAAGAGAGAAACAATCTTCCAAAAGTGCTTTAGAAATGGCCTTAACCAGAATTCCCACTTCATCTACTTTTTTTTTTTCCAAAAAAAGAAAATATTTATGAGAGTTTTTTAAAAGAAGGCTGTTCTCCGTGATCTGCATCTCTATGAGAGATGGAATTATACTCAAAAATACTATATTTTTTTCTCATTTGTACTGCACTTAGCATTATATCTTCTAAATCTCTACTCCTTTGGCTTCCAAAGTATCTATGGTTTCCAGTGAAAGGAACTCATTAAAATAAATAATAATCACCACAGCAATGTTTACAACAGGAGAATTTCCCCCTCTATAGGTGGAACAGAAGAAAATAGTGGCAGCACTCCTGAATTAAACCCAATCTGCTGGGATACACAGGGAGAGAAAGAGAGAAAAAGGAAGCTTAATTTCCATGCTATCAAGTTTTCTTTCATTCTTTGCCTGGCTGACTTCCAGCAAATAACAACTGAAGTTGCAACACTTTGTGATGGAGACACAAACCTCCTATTCTGTAAAGCTTAACACCAAGTTAGTATAAGAATGCTCTTTTGCAGAAGTCCTCCAACTTTGTATTGCCTTACCCTTTGTTGCTGCTAGTAGATAGGAACAATGCTGTAACAATTGACAAGGAGGAAGTGGGAGTTGTTTGCTACAATCTATAATTATGTCTATAATGCCCAAGTACCCCAGCTCACAGCATATCTTTTAGAACAGGGCTTAAAGAAGCCCACTGCTGTGGCTTAGTAAAATAGCACTTTGCCAGAGGAAGTCAAGTAGATGCAGATTAGATATCAACACTGTTGGGCATGATGGATATTGGAAGCATAGCAATTGTATAAGGATGTAAGACACCTACATTCAGTTCAACACATTCATACTGTTAAAACCTCGGAGGTGGTTCAGATGCTATGGAGCATAGACACATTCTTAGGGTTATATAATCATATACCCTCCAAAGATCTTTCTTCCTGCATTCTGTTAAGGGAAATAGTCTATGGCCAACATACTGTAGACACTTGACCAATGAACGTGCTTTTACGGGACATCTCACTGATTTCTAAAATCCAACTAAAATTCACGGTTGAAGCAACAGAGATCTAGAAAGCTTCAGGGGTCATTTTCATGCAAAAAGGCATATTTTCTGATGGAGGAGTCAAAAATAAAAGTAAGAACCTTACATTTTTATGCAGTTTGACCCATCTGTATACAACATTGCTACATGTTTCAGAGAAGGGTCAAGTCAGACTGCGGAAGTTGGTTTATCTTTATATTTTCTTCTTTATTCCAAGAATAGAATAGAATAGAATAGAATAGAATAGAATAGAATAGAATAGAATAGAATAGAATAGAATAGAATAGAATAGAATAGAATTCTTTATTGGCCAAGTGTGATTGGACACACTTGTCCACACATTTGTCTTTGATGCATATGATCTCTGTGTACATAAAGAAAAAAATAAAATATATTCTTCAAGAATCATAAGATACAACACTTAGGGATAGTCATAGGATACTAATAAACAATCAAATCATACTAGGAAACAATAAAAACAATATAAATTGTAAAGATACAAGCAACATGGATATAGCCATAAGTGGGAAGAGATAGGTACTAGTAAGGATGAGAAGAAGAATACAGTCTTTGTAGTTAATTTGACAGTGTTGTGGGAAATTAGTTGTTTAGTAGAGTGATGTCATTCAGGGAAAAGCTGTCCTCGTGTCTTGTTATTCTGCTGTGCAATGCCCTATAGCGTCGTTTTCAGGATAGAATTTGAAACAATTTATGTCCAGGATGTGAGGGGTCTATAGATATTTTCAGTCAATCTTCACATCCTCAGGTTGAAATGAAAAGGAAACTTCTGCCTGCATCAGTGGAAACTTTCCTTCCGCTAGATTTAACCATTGCTATTGAGACTGGGATGGCAAATTAAAGTTATACTGTGCTAAAATCTGAAAATTTATGTTAGTAATATTTTTGAACTTATTAAACAGTTGGTGTTGTTTTCTATTAATCAAGGCAGTCTTTAGGCAGCCTTCCTCAGGAAGAAATTCCTTCCCAAAGTATTCATTTCATGGATCTCTTAGGCATATCTCTGATACTAATATTAGAGTTTCCAACCCAATCTTTGAGCATTTCAGCAGGAAATGGAGTTTTGGTTGAACAGAATTTAGCTCTCAGGGTCCAAGAGTGTTCCATACATTTTTAATCCTTTGGGGTGATGGCTATTTGCTGTTGTTAACTTACTGTTCTTGCAGGTTCAAACTAAGCCATGTAAATCTGCTGAAGCTTCAGTTTACGAGAAGACTAGGAAGGAACAAGCATGAAAATTAAAACTCAATTGACACATTCCTGCTGGGGCCATTTGCTACCCACCCCCTTAGGACAACTGAACTTCTGAACTGGTTCTTTCTTATCCCATAATAGCTATCTCTTTATAGCTTCAATTACTATATGGGAACAACTGGGTTTTCCCAGGGTTATCAGAACAGGTTATACCAGCATAAACATGTGGCTCATGATCTTGGGGGTCTGATAATATCAGAAAGCTCTGCAGAATTGTTCTTCCAGTGGGAACATAGCATAATAAAAATGCTTAAATTGAGCCATCTGGACTGTGTTGGCAAAATTCCTCCCTGCTGAACACTCTTTCTGCAGCAGAAAGTAGAGACATGATATTACACTAAAGCTGATGCAACTCTTCCTCTGCTTCCTAGAAAGGGGAAAAAGTAGGGACATAACAAAAGAACAGGATGAACAATCTGCACCCCCAATGCATCTGCATCCATCATTTTCCAATATAACCCCCTTGCCAAAAGGTGGAAATATAGATTATTACCATTTTGAGGTAGGATAGAAATTGTAAACTGGAAATTATATTTACCCATGTGCTAATATTTTGTGCTCAGTATTCTATTAATCCTTGAAAATCCTGTATCACTGTTGTATATCACCAGTATATTATTTATCTGAATTGATTACACTGACCATCATCACATCTATTCCAAAAAACAGTTGCCTTTGCAGACTTGATCCATTTGAGCATCTTCCTTTCAATCAACTGAACAGGTTGTGAAAGTTGCAACAACTTTTACTACAAGAGGAATAATAATAATCATCATCATCATCATCATCATCATCATCATCATCATCATCTATGCAGCATAAATATCCATGCAGAAAGAAAAAATGGAAAAAATAGAAGGAATAGAACTGCAAAATGGAAACATAGTGAAAGCATTAGCAAAGAATGATGGTTACAAATATTTAGGCATATTGGAAGCAGATAACATCTTGAATGGAAAAGTCAAAGAGTCAACGCAAAGGAAGGCATAGAATAGGCATATGAAATATTACTTATGCCTATTTCAGATCCTTGGGAATGACTCGATAAACAGATAAAAATACTAAATCCAGTTTGGACATCTGGCAGACCATTGTGTGATGAACCTTAAATAATAATGTTTGACTTTTTTGGGGGGGACACAAAGAAAGATAGAGGGGGGGATAAGAGTTTTTTTTTCCATGTCCCCTCAACATACATACATACAATTAACTTGGTTTCTTATGATGTACTGAACGAGGACCCAGTTTGTGGGGGCAATAAGCTGACTTTGTATAAATATACAAAAGTATGAAAGCTATTGCTTAATGCATTGTAAGCCGCCTTGAGTCTCCGGAGAAGGGCGGCATATAAATCAAATTGAGAGAAAAACAACAACACCAAAGACAAGATAGACTTTCTTATGGGTGTATTTGCATGGTTATAATTCTGGAAAATATGGATGGAAAGAAAAATAAAGGATCAGTAACAGCAAGGCGGGTGGGCTCAATTACAATAGTGAGGGATACCCCATTGGAAGATCTAAAGTATATGCTAGGGATAGATTATTCTGGATAAATTCTTCTTATGTAGTCTTTAAGAAGCAAGAATTATTTGATGGTACACAATCAATCACATATAGCAAAACATTTAAATTTGAAACCAAGGATTGATAATCTTTCCATATACCATATGCCAGTAAGTGCATTAAATAATTCAGAATCTCTGAGTAAGGTAGATTCATTATGTAATACGTTTTACATAATGATTTTTACATACATTGGGGTATGTGTTGTTCTACATCAGAAGCATCTACAAGATGCAGTACTGCCCTCAAAATAACAAAATACCCCATCATATTACAAGCTCCACCTCTTTGATACATGTGATTGAAATCACACAATACACACCATTTATCTCCTCTCCCCTCCCCCCTCCTCAAAAAATCTGGATACTGTAAATTCCATTCAGTGGAATTTACTGACAATAAATACTTGAATGTACACTCTTAAAAGAGCTGAGCACGATGCCTCTTTCCTAGAATTGCTCTTGGCATAACTATTAACCCTTTGTTCATAGTAACAGAATAAAAAAAGAAAAGGAAAAGGAAAAAAAACAGATTGGAAAGCAAGATTATTAATTTTTTAACGTTTGCTTTAATTACAAAGTTACTCTTTTTAAGTGTACTACCAGGCTTTTTAAGAGCCTTGGTAGTACAGTGGTCTAAGGCACCCTGTTATTAAGCTGGTTATTAAGACCAGCTGCCTGCAATTACTGCAGGTTCGAATCTCGCCAAGGCTCAAGGTTGACTCAGCCTTCCATCCTTTCTAAGGTAGGTAAATTGAGGACCCATTTGTGGGGGCAATAAGCTGACTTTGTATAAATATACAAAAGGATGAAGGCTATTGCTGAGCACATTGTAAGCCGCCCTGAATCTCCGGAGAAGGGTGGCATATAAATCAATTTTTTTTTTAAAAAAAGTGTTGATTCTGCAAAGCCCAAACTAGCGTATTGTATAGATTAAATTATATTTTTCTATAGAATGAACTATAGAATCATCACTGCAGATTAAAATCCTATATATTGTTTACAGTGTAGACTCTAACTGAAATCACTGACCAACAAGAATGAGATTTGGAATTGCAACTTCCAGAATTCCCGACCATTATGGTCAGTGTATAGGCAGGTGAGGAATCCTACAAGTTGAAATCCCAGGATATTTGTAGTGTGCTGAGTTGGGGAAGACTGGCCTATGTTTTCATTTCAGCCTATGGACAGAAATCTGGGAATACTATAACCATGATGATGTGACAGACCTATAAGAATAAGATAAGGGGAAATTTGTTTGCCCCGAATTTCTATCCAGGTATTTGCAATTTATACCTCCTCTATAGTATTTATTTGTGAACCAGGAAGCATGCATGTACCAACTTTTGCAGTTTTTATAATGTTCGGATATGATACACAACGCAAATATGAATCCCCAAATGCCCATAATATGAACATGGAAGTATATATTATATACATTAAATATAAAATGTATTAGAATAGCAAATATTTGGTGTGAAAAGTCAGCCCACTGGGAAAAGGGGATTGCATACTAGGAGAAATATGTGTGAAAATACATTACAGACTAGAAGTGGGTTTTTTTCCAGGAAAAAGGTTTGTTTCAAAGAATTATTTGGGGGGAAAAGTTCATGAGGCTAAATTCAGTTCAGAATTAAGCTAGAGAAGTGTGTGTCCTGCTAGATTTGAGATAAGAGATTAAATGAACAGCATTTAATCTACAAGATCCATGTTAAAGGAAGAATGTAGTCTAAGGGGAGGTTTTAAGAAATATAACAGTTGTGTTCTTCTGTCTCTCACAATAAGTTTGTAGTGCATCAGTTTTAAGAAAGGAATTGGCAAAGTTAATAACAGCACACATTTGCTGAATAGTGTTTGGCATCGTGAATGGTCAAAATATCACAACAATGCTTTGTTTCAATAAAGGTTTAGATCAATCTCCCCTTTGAAGTTGCTTTTGAAGCTGTAAAGTCTGCTTCCTATCCTAAACCGGCTGAAGATGATCAGGAAATGAAGGCCTTCATTGCAAGGCTTACAGGCCTTTGCATATGGACAGAAGCTTTTGGTTACTTTTTTCAAAAAAATTAAACTCTCGAAGAAGGCTTTGAGGCAACACAAAGCATCTTACAGAAGACAACAGTCTGTCCTGATGCATTCCCTCTCAGTCCTTATGATCTGAAGAATACAAGGAAAGATTAATGTTTCAGAGATGGAAGAATAAACTGGAACTTTATTCAAGTTTTAACTGCACACCAAAATACAGCCTTCCTTACCTGCAATGAAAAACTCCTTGATATGTTTTTGGACTTGATTTCCCCCTTACCCCCGTTGCTAAGATAACATGACTTTTGACATTCAGAAAAGTACTTCTAATATGGGAAGGGAGGATTAACCCTCTCGCCTTCTTGGCGGCTTAAAAAAATGAGACAATATGAGATTTAAAAATAACATGATCAAATATATTTGCAAGGGTTATGGCTGGGATAACCAAAGGCCACTCACTTCAGGACTGTCTGTGCTAATTACCCACAGTATTGTTTTCAGTGACTTGGAAAAGTTCTGTGTCTTTTGAGATCTATAATCTGTCTATCTCTCTCTCTCTGTCTGTCAGTCTGTCTGTCTATCGGTGTTTCTCACCCTTGAAAACTTTAAGATGTATGGACTACAATTCCCAGAATCCTAAAATTGCCATAGATGATGAGCACTGATCTCAGATGATAGACTGAGATGATTAGATGATAAACAACGTAAATTCTTGCCTTTTGTTCATGCTTCTCCCCTCTCCTTTTGCTGCCCTCAATCCCATTTTGTCAATTAACTGTTCTTGATGTCTGTTGAAGTTTAATAAATAAACATCAAGCTTTATTTTTGCTATCTGAACTGAAAGTCATGTGTGGCTGCTCAAGTTCGGATATAAGGATTGACAGAGAGTGTGCCGGATGCAAACCAAATTGGAAATTATCCACAGTAATTTCATTCCAACACAATGAAAGGCAGGGAGGGGTAAAGTATATCAATTGAGCTGAACAAGATTATGGATAAATTGCTGGAGTAGGAAGAAAATATTTCTTTCTTTGGACAGATTGCTTGCTGATGATCATTAACCATTTAGAACATACTTTGTCTTCCCCACATCTTTGTAATTACTTTCAAACCCTGATCTACAAAAGTGAAGCTGCATCTTGATGAAGCAACATCCCATTGATTTTTAAACATTAAAACTTAAAATCTGAGTGCAAATATATATATATATATATTGTTGAAGGACAATGCATTCAGCTTTGAGAGAATGCCAGGAGGAGAACATGATAAAAGGATGAAGAATGGAGAATAAAAAAAAAATCCTCCTTTTCTTATACATTACCTTTAAATACAGCTACCCTATAATCAAATGTGGCACAAATTATACAGTAAACATTAACACACCTGACTCTGGTGGGTTGCTAGCAGTTCACCCAGCATTGGGCGAACTAGTAGCGGAAGTGGCAGGAGGCTCCATACACCTGCCCGTACGCTTCTGCGCATCCACAGAAACCTCAGCGCATGCGCAGAAGTGTTGCATGTGAGAGAGTGCATGCGTGCCCACAAGCGAATTGGTAGCGACGGGTTTTGCAACCCACCCCTGACCTGACTGGCAGAAACAACCTATCTCAAGTCATTTCTACCACATCTGGCAATGTGGTTATGATCTGGGTAAGGTGGTGGTAGTGTACACACTGTCATTACACCTGCCCTTCCCCCAGAGATATCCTTCCCCCAGAGAGATCCTTCCCCCACAGATATGGTTAACCCATATTGGCCTTGCAGAAGGCTGTAGATACCAGTCTTTCCTCTCAGGCATTGACTGGGGCCAGGCTTTTATTTTGAGAGCTCTTATGTGTATATGTAGCATCTGTTCAATGAGATTGTTGTGTTTTATTATGGTATTGTTCCATGTGACATGTTCACCCCCAGAGTTTCATCAGATAGATGGGCAGCCTTACAAATGTGATTAATAAATAATTAAGTAAATTATTTATTAATTTACTTATTAATAATTAAGTAAAAAAATATCCCCTATCTCATTTCTTTTTGTGTTTCTGGATCACATCAATTTGGGGTTCCTAAACTTTGGTTTAAATAGGATAGAACTAGATAAACCTGGGAGGCTAATGGACACACTGGAATCTAGAAAACGTATTGTGAGTACTTTTACAAAATGGCTGTTAGAAATGTGCTTCTTCACAAAAAGAGTTGCTATGAGGTGAATGGTCAATCTCCAACCATTCATCAAAAGGCAACCAGATGGCTCTTTGCAAGAAAACAAACTCTGGGGCGGGGGAGAAGAAACTTTTGTACCATTGAAGTATATGTACTTTTGACCCACATGTAAATGAAATGACTTCAAAGTCAATTTGTGTCTTGATTCTATCTTCTGCATTTGAGATGTGGCCTGGACATGGCTTTCAAGGGTGATCCTCAGCCCAGAGAAACTTGTACTGTCCATCTTTACTCTTTGTATAGTACGCTAGTTTGTAACCATTCCGGGACTTTTTGTTGACATCAAATGGTTATGTTCAGTGGTGGGATTCAGCCAGTTCACACCACTTTGGGAGAACCGGTTGTTAACTTTCTGAGCAGTTTGGTGAACTGGTTGTTGGAAGAAATCATTAGGGCAGAGAACTGGTTGTTAAATTATTTGAATCCCACCACTGGTTATGCTGTCTGAGACCACATCTACCAATTCACCTGGCTGGAAGCATAATAATGGATATTTTGACATGCCTTGCAGTGAGATTTCTTGTAGTTTTTCTGCCACAAACCATGTCTCCAAGCAACAGTTTTCCTCCTTGCAGTTTGTGACAGTCTGTAAAGTGAAACTGACAAGGTGCCTGATTGTCTGAAGTGTTGAGCCATAAAGGTCTCATAAACCAGCCTTTGGGTTGTTGCGCGTAGCACAAAGTGCATCGCTTTATAAAAAGAAACACAGCTGTGGGAGGAAGCAACAGGAGCCAGGAGAGGGGGCATGCCAGGGCAAACTAAGGTGGCAGAGGGCCCAGCTCAGCCTGCTTTCAATGGATATCCTACCTGATGATTTTGAAACTGGCATTTCAAGAAGTCTAGAAAACACAGGTTAAGAAAGGCAGGATCACAATTCTTTCTAAACAATTTCACAAGGAGGAGGAATCTAAAAAGTTCACAGCACAAAAATAGCCACAACATGTATACACAACATGTCTGCGTGTACATAAAATGATCCTTAGTTTCAATTCTGTGTTGGAGTCTTAGGCAACTGCATAAGAAGTTGGAAGATTTTTTAGTCTACCTATAGATTTTCTGCATTCTACAACCCTAGAAGTCATTTCCCCTTCCCACCACGCATTGCAAGCAACATGCTGCTCCTGAAAATTATCGTTGTTGGGAAAGCAACTGTGGGCTTTAGGGAGCCACTTCTTTCCTAAGAATATTAAATAGGGACAACCAATCTTTTCTCGGTCAGAATTTCTATTTTTATTTTCAACAATATAGTGGAATGTTGGAAAGGAATTATGTAAAGGATCTCTTTCTGACCATCTATCTGCCTGGCCGTCAGCAGGATAACTCTTTCAAAGCAAAACAGAACTGAATTAAATTTGACCTGGGAAAAAGATTCTGGCAAAAGAAAAAAAAAAGAGTTTGAAAATGGTCCAGATTTTTCCAAATAAATGAATAACACCTCCACAAAGCATCAGTAGAGTTCGGTCAGTTAAACATCAGATCAGAGGCTTGCTGATGCCTCCATTCTAAGCCTTCTTCACTTTTCTTCCACAATCATAGGACCTAGACTTAGAAGCCACATGGCATATGCTTTCCCCAACTCTTATTTTATATTTTATCAGCCAAAAGAAGTGTGTGTCTGTGTGTGTGTGCACGTGTGTGCAGGCATTATTTGGTGACTTCCTGAGAAACTTTGGCAGCTTCATATTAATAGGTTCCATGGACACAATGAAAGGGCTGTGTATTACATGACATCCATAAGCTATAGACTAATGTTTCTCAACCTTGGGAATTTTAAGATCTGTGGGCTTCAATTCCCAAAGCAAATACTTTGCTTTGCTGACTGGGAATTCTGGGAGTTGAAGTCCACATATCTTACAATTCCCAAGGTTGAGAAACATTGTTATAGACTGTCCCAGGATACTAGAAGGAAAATCTGTATTGTCTGCAGTCAGAGATGCTAGTGAAGAAATTCTACTCTGCTTTGCTGCACAAGTACTCAGAAAAAAGACTTTCAGAGGAACAAATCTATTGGGCCAATCAATATTATTATGTATTTTTTTCTAGTTCTTTTCAAGCAGTCATTAATTCTCATCATTAGCATTCACAGGCTAAAACTTCAAACACAGAATTAAATTGTATCTTGGCAATTGGAGCTGTTATATTGCATAGGATTCATGTAGCTAGAATAGCAAAGTGGATGGACTCAATTGTGATATCATTGAAAGATGTAAAGCATCAGGTTGAGGACAGATCATCCTTATTTAAAAAAGGGTTATTTTCATTTCAGAAAATAAAGAGAAAACATCTTACTATAGTTATGCATGAAACATCTGTTGCTTGAGTATTTTGTCTCATAGTTATTAGGAAAAAAGAACAATCTTATGGTCATACGTTTTCAACAGGCAATCATGAGTATTAATTAGATAATTTTTCAAGTTATCATCTATCCTTAGCCATTTTTAAAAAAATAAAAAGTACTTTTTAGAAAAGTATAAAGTAGGCTTTGATTTTTTTAATAAAATGAAATCTAGTCAAGCCCATATCCATTCTAAAAGTTGGAAAGGACAACTGGGTTAGATTGTGATGGAACATAGTGAGGAAATAGATCCCAGTAGGGATTTGTTTGTTGGTATGAAACAATAAAGAATTCAACTTGGTAGAATTTCCATGTGTCATTTTTGGTTTTGGACCGGACAGGAATAGCTTTACTATTATATGTTCCTCTCTCTTATGTGACAATCTGGAGAGAATACAGAAGGTGCCAATGACAAAAGTACATGATGATGTATTTTTTATGTTTTGATTTTTACCTTTAAAAGATGTAATGGGAAATTGTGAATGGAGCTTGTTAAAGAAATGTAAGCGTTGTACCTATCTATGACCGGATCGAGACTTCTTTCTTGAAAGATATATTTTATGTTTAAGTCTGAAAAAATAAAAAAATATTTTTTTAAAAAAAGTGCATGATGATGTTAGCAGTGGTGAAATCCAAATTTTTTTACTACCAGTTCTGTGGGCATGGCTTGGTGGGCATGGTGTGGCTTGGTGGGCATGGCTTGGTGGACATGGCAGGGGAAAGATACTGCAAAATCCCCATTCCCACCCCACTCCAGGGGAAGGATACTGCAAAATCCTCATTCCCACCCCACTCCAGAGGAAGAATCCTGCAAAATCTCCATTCCCACCCCATTCTGGGGCCAGCCAGAGGTGGTATTTGCCGGTTCTCCGAACTACTCAAAATTTCCGCTACTAGTTCTTCAAACTACTCAAAATTTCCACTACTGGTTCTCCAGAACCTGTCAGAACCTGCTGGATTTCACCCCTGGATGTTAGCCCACAAATTGTGTGACTCAACTACTTACATCAGATGTCAGAATAAAACTAGGCAAGATGACCTCTCTCTGGATGTACTATCATTTCTCCTGTCATTGCAGTTTATAACTGACAATGCTGATCGTATTACAATTATTTCATCTAATTTTCAGTCTTTCCTGACACTTGGACTTTTCATTTGATTGACAAGGGAGCAGTGTGTCTGCCTGTGAGGTAGATCTTTTGACTTGAGAACATAAATCCAAGAGTCTCTTAGTTCGTGCTGGCCTTTTCTGTGCATTGAATAATTCAGCAAGGTGGCCATTTAGCAGCAGGAATGGAAAAAAGCTCAAGTAAGCATTTATGCTAATGACTTGTTATTTTCAGGGTTTGTTTACTGTGTTGTCAGTGACAATGTCCAATGGATCAAATTCTAAAATTAAGAAGCAACCATTAAAGTATCCTTTGAGTCTCCAAGTACACAAAAAAAGCCCCCAAGTGACTGTGAATGTACAAAGAACAAAAACAATCTGCCCATGCCTAATTGTGAGTTACTTTAATGGATTAATACAGTACTACTAAAAGCTACTGTATGATATTTAATAACCATCCCCATTGATTTACATGTTATTTATTTACATATTAGAAATATTTATTGGCGAACAAGAATATTACTTACCAGGTAGCACACAATGTAGTTTTAAAAATATTTTTTCTTACGTTTCTGTTTAAGAACATGACATGTGGAGATAATAGCATGTTTGTTTTTGTTTGTAACTCATACTCACATAGATGGTGTAATTTTAATATAACATACTATTTCCCATCTCGGTTGCATTAAAAATTAATCACGTTGACTACATTATATTTATCCATAGTTTCATTGCATTTTCATGGATAGAATTAAAGTGACTTTTTTAATTAAAAAAAAATCCAGATGGCCTTTCATATTTTGAATGGGTTCCAGAGGATTCAGTTGTCTAGGGCCCTCAAAACTCCATAGCTCAACCTGCCCACCACACTGGTCATATGGATCATTCAGGATCCTTGGAATCTGAAGGATCCTGTTCAGGATCTGATTCAGCCACTGATTGTGTCATGTTGTGGAGTAACTCTTGGGTGAAAGAGTTGGAATTCCTGAGCTTTACCATTAGCTCATTGTGTAAGTAGGGACTGCCACCATTTCACAGCTCTGGTTTTCAGAAATGGGCACTCTCATTATGTAGCTGATTAACAGAGTTGAAGAATGTCTTCATTATCAAGCACTTTACATGCTATGCTCCAAACCTCTGTTTGCTTCATAGGAAGTATGTGCTATGGCTTTTGGTTTGCAGATAAATAACAGGCTTTGGATTGTTCTGAGAAAGAGACGCAGACATAAGGTGACCAGACGTCCCGCTTTTGGTGGGACAGTCCCGCTTTTGAGCAATTTGTCCCACGTCCCGCGGCGTTTTAAAAAAGTCCCGATTTTTCATTCTGCCTCCTGAATCCCCGCTGATGGCTAGAGGGAAAAAAAACTCTTTAAACTCTTGCCGCGGGGCTTCAAAGGGCCGACCTACAGCTGATCAGTGTTAAAAAAAAAATGAATAGACCCATGCCTGCAAAAATAGAAAAAACAGCCCCTGTTAACAGCTTCCGCTAGGTTAATTAGCTGCAAAAAGCTGCAAAAAGTTCCTGGAGCAGATTTCCCCCCCCCCTAGCTATACTGAAAACAAAGGCGAAAGCGAAACTAAACCTGCAACATGACAAAATGAGGCAGAGAGAGATTTCTTTCTTTTTCTTTTTCTTTTTCCTCACCAAAAAGGTAGGTACAAAACTGCAAACAATGGGAAATTTTGGGCAAAAGAGGAGAGTTCAAGATTTTAAAACACAAAAGAAAAAAAGCTCTATTTAACTAGGGAAATGTAATAATTGAGATACTATTAATAATTGTATATTGTGTTGAAAGCAGAAATGGTTAAGTTGTGGTTTGGAGGAATATATGGGGGAAATTATTTGGTTTATTATTATTGGTAAATATAATTAATTGATTTGTAAGAAATTGGATTGCATGGAAATAATTGGAATATTCATGTTCATATTGATTAATATACAAAAAAGATAGTTATATAACTAATTGATTTATATTAAAATGTTGAATTTGTATTAAACAACTGTATTACATAATTACATAATTAACCAATGTGAGGATGGATATAAAAATAGATGACAATGGGAAGGGGTATAATATAGAATAGAAGGGAAAAATTGAATTTGATTAAGATTAGAGATGAGGATGAAGGGCAATATTGTTTTTTTAAAAAAATAGATGAGGAATAAATATGGCAAAAAGGAAATATAGAAATTGTAAATTTAATTGAAATGACTAAACGCTGTTTAAATTTGTGAACCAGCCAAATATTCTGTTCAAAGAAAATACATTGCATGTTTGTATGTGTGTTTCTAATTATTGCTATTTATTCATATTTGTTCTCTTTTATTCTTTAAAGTTTAACAATTCATTCTTAATCTTAATATCTTTATATTTGCTTGGGGTTGGCTTTCTTCCCTTTCATCTTTTTTTATTGTACAGCAATCTTTCTCCTCAAATCTACCACCACTCTCTTTTCTTTCCTTCTTACTTTCTCTTCCCCCACCCTCTTTTTCTCCTCCCTACTTCCTCTTCCTTTCTCCTTCTCCTCCTCTCTTCCTCCCTCTCTTACCCTCACTCCTACTCTAATTTCCATTCCTTCATCCCTCTCTATTGCTGTATCCTTTAATGCATATGGACTACTCAGAGGGCTGAAAAAGTTATTTTTGACTGGTCCTCACACTTTTGACCAGTCCTCGAACTTACGACTGTCCTCACATTTTACATTTTTGCCCTATCTTGTCATCATGGTGAAGAGAAGCAGTTGTGAAATGAGTGACATGGTTGTTAAGAATGCTGCATGGGCATAAATATGAGGATGGTCATAAGTGTGAGGACCAGTCAAAAGTGCGAGGACCTGTCAGAAATGACTTTTTTCAGCCCTCTGGTTAGTCCTTTTGTGCATATGGACTACTCAGAGGGCTGAAAAAGTTATTTTTGACTGGTCCTCACACTTTTGACCAGTCCTCGAACTTACGACTGTCCTCACATTTTACATTTTTGCCCTATCTTGTCATCATGGTGAAGAGAAGCAGTTGTGAAATGAGTGACATGGTTGTTAAGAATGCTGCATGGGCATAAATATGAGGATGGTCATAAGTGTGAGGACCAGTCAAAAGTGCGAGGACCTGTCAGAAATGACTTTTTTCAGCCCTCTGGTTAGTCCTTTTGTGCATATGGACTACTCAGAGGGCTGAAAAAGTTATTTTTGACTGGTCCTCACACTTTTGACCAGGCCTCGAACTTACGACTGTCCTCACATTTTACGTTTTTGCCCTATCTTGTCACCATGGTGAAGAGAAGCAGTTGTGAAATGAGTGACATGGTTGTTAAGAATACTGCACGGGCATAAATGTGAGGATGGTCATAAGTGTGAGGACCAGTCAAAAGTGTGAGGATCTGTCAGAAATGACTTTTCAGCCCTCTGAGTAGTCCCTATACACATAGCCATGGCCACCCGGTCACATGACCAGCTAGCCACGCCCACCCAGTCACATGGCCTCCAAGCCACGCCCACACAATAAGTCACGCCCACAATGGTGTCCTTCTTACCAATGTTAAAATCTGTTCACCTTACCCTATACGCATAGCCATGGCCACCCGGTCACATGACCAGCTAGCCACACCCACCCAGTCACATGACCAGCTAGCCACGCCCACCCAGTCACATGACCAGCTAGCCACACCCACAAAATAAGCCACGCCCACAATGTCCCTCTTTACCAATGTTAAAATCTGGTCACCTTAGCAGACATTATTTACAGCAGAATATGCAACAAAATGTTGCATTCCAGACTGTTCTTGTTCTAGAGTGCTCTTGAATTTTCTTTCTTTTTCCCCTGCAGATCTTGCGTGGGAATTGAGATGTCTACAAACAACATTCCCCTCTAAACTTCATAATGGTGAGATTCTTTTCTGTGACTCCCTAATACTCCAAAATGTTTCACCAAATTTCCACTGTAACTACAGTATAGTCAAAAAGGAAAATGATTGCATACATAGAGCCTGTTAAATAGAGCAGTATTTAATGTAATGTGATTACATTCAAAACAATTCAAATTGCTTCTCCTTCTTATGTCAGCACTAGAGTAAATGCAGGTTGAAGTGCTGACATCAGTATATTTTGACATACTCTTTTTCCTAGGCCTCAAGGAGTGGGACTTTGCTTGCTCTACTGCAGCCACCATCTTCACTTTTTTTTCTTCTTTACATGTACCTATTTTAGATGCTCCTGCAAGGCAGTATCCAGCAGACTATTTCAAGACCAACCACAATGTCCCTTTTATTAAGTCAGGAAGAGAGAGAAAGAAGAAAAGAGCCTTGATAGTACAGTGGTTTGGTGCACCCTGTCATTAACACAGCTGCCTGCAATTTCTGCTGGTTCGAATCTCTCCAAGGCTCAAGGTTGACTCAGCCTTCCATCCTTTCTAAGGTAGGTGAAATGAGGACCCAGTTTGTGGGGGCAATAAGCTGACTTTGTATAAAATATACAAAAGAATGAAGGCTATTGCTTAACGCATTGTAAGCCGCCCTGAGTCTCCGGAGAAGGGCGGCATATAAATCAAATTTAAAAAAAATAAATGATGATACTATCAGAAGAATAATTTGGGGTTCCAACTCAACCTGGGGTGGCAGAAGAATAAATAAAAATGAAATCCAGACAGCTGTGAGGGAAGAGGAAATATTTATTCTTAAAAGCAAGGTGTTTGCCTTTAGCTGCAGTTGAAGAAAAATCAGATACAGAAACATACTTTTATAAGGACGCTTGTCTTGGTATGGAAGCATATACATGCTGATTCTAGGGTGATCCTTGAGGGACATGTGTGTGTGTGTGTGTGTGTGTGTGTGTGTGTAGCATCTATGATGTTTATTCTTGGGAGCATGCAGTTCCTGGGAGACCTAATTGAATTAACTCTAATTTATGTTTACAGATCTCATCCGTTGATATGTGGATTAGGTCTGGGTAACTTATTGTGGATTTGAGGAAGTTTGAGTAAAAGATTTTCCCATTTGCTATTTTTATTTGATCAGCTTAGTTTCAGTTTGACTGTCAGTTATGGACTAAGAATCAGAATCTCCACTTGACTGTCAATTATGACAGTCAAGTGGAGATACTGATTCTTAGTCCATTGTGGAATCTGTTAATGTTTTAAGAAAAGATGGGAACAGTATAAAGAGTAAAATGTATTTTGATATGAAACTTCTCACAGTCAACATATTGAAGGTGGGAAGCAGGGTAACACAACAATCATTGGGAAATTTTCTCTTTGTGTTGGCTGTCAGCGTTCCAGACAACCCCCGACTCCCAGTAAAGACGCGGAAGCAGGCATTTTTCAAAGTTCTCTTTACTAGAAATAGGTAAACTGGCACATCTGGGAAATCCTGAATCTGAAAAGCCCGGGCTTTCCTTCAATAATACAAAGCTCCCAAAACCACCCCCTTTCTCCTCAATCGATCACATGCTCCAATCACCGTCCATTCCATCTCGACCCAGCACCTGACTCTCCTCCTCCAGATGCTGGATCACCCTGACCTTGACCGATAGGAAGAATGCTATTATGTCTACTAATTCCCCTCTCCTAAATCCCCTCTCCTACTTTCCCACACATGAGGAGGTGGCAGTATTGAAGCTTCCGGCCTAATATGGCTTCCAAGGCTGATAGGCTATATGACAATAGAGCAGTGGTGAAATCCAATTTTTTTTACTACTGGTTCTGTGGGCGTGGCTTGGTGGGCGTGATGTGGCTTGATGGGCATGGCAGGGGAAGGATACTGCAAAACCTCCATTCCCACCCCACTCCAGGGAAAGGATACTGCAAAATCTCAATTCGCACTCTACTCCAGGGGAAGGATACTGCAAAATCTCCATTCCCTCCCCACCCAGCCGGAGGTGGTATTTGTCAGTTCTCTGAACTACTCAAAATTTCTGCTACTGGTTCTCCAGAACCTGTCAGAACCTGCTGGATTTCACCCCTGCAATAGAGGCTTCTGGGCCTCCTTTTCTTCACTCGTACTACGTTATAATCTAGTGCAATTAAATAGTGTTGGGAAGCAGAATTATGTCTATCTTACGATAAGATTCTAAAAGAGAAAAAGGATTTCTCTAACATGATTACAGTTTTATGCCTTCATTTATACCTAGCAGTGTGGGAATGATTACCCTTCAAGCTATAGTCACCAGCTTCATTATATGGCTCAGTAGAAAGGTTGATTCTTGCATGTCTCTTTATTTAGTGCCATCATATCTAAACAGCTTCCCCGCCCCCTAATGTTTTCCCCTGGCAGCCCATATAACAGATACATCATTTTGGTAAAGAAGTCTGTGCTGCCAGCTGTGTGGCCTTTGCCTTTATTTGCTTTCAGAACAAAAGAGAACAAAGTAAACGGAGAAAGAAAATGGAAGTAAAAGGATGGAATAAATGCTTCTTAGAGCACAGATATCAAAAGGCCATGTCAGTGCTGCTGTTAATGCGGTGTCTTTCAAATGTGGGTCAAAAGCACCCAGATTCAAGTCTAGCCTCAGCTACTAAAGTTCACTGGATGACTGTGTGACAGTTGTTCTTCTTCAACCCAGTCAATCCCCTAGAATTACTAATGTGGATGAAGGAATATTATGCAAGCTGCCTTGAGCTTCTAGAGCAGTGATGGCTAACCTTTTTGCCATTGCATGCCAAAAGTGTGTGTGTGGGGGGGGAAGCACGCGTGCACACACTCAATGCCCTCCTGCACCCCGACTCCCCCCCCACATGTATGCATGAATCCCTGTGCTCCCCTCGCTTTTGGCATGTGATGGCACAGTGGGGCCGGTAGGCCCGTTTTTCACCCTCTCAAGGCTCCAGAGGCCTTTCCTGACCTCTGATGGGCCCGGAAGGCCCGAAAATCAGCTGGCCAGTGTGTGCATGCGTGCTGGAGCTGAGCTAGGGCAATGCTTGTGTGCCCACAGATATGGCTCCGCGTGCCACCTGTGACATGCGTGCCATAAGTTCACCATCATGGTTCTAGAGGAAAGATGGGATCTAATATATAGAACATTTGCATAAATTGTGGCTAACCTAACAACTAATTTAAATCTTTAATATACCGTGTACCTCGCAGTGAAGTACTATCCGCCTCGATCTAAGCCAGTTCTTGAAGACTTGGACAAGGTTTTCTCAAAAAATGTTAACAGAGTTATATAATTCAGTCAGAGGATGCCAGTTATTGAAGCTAGGTCCTTATATACAGCGTCTATTGTTGTTGCACCATTGGATGATAGTTCCTTATATAGGCAAATATTTCTCTTTCTGCAATTTATATCCTCTTATTTTCTTCCCTTTTATTTCCTGATGAATGATCCCCCATTCTGGTGCAGAAGATTTAGTGGTATGTGAGAATGTAGAAACCATCCCATTGGTAGAAGCCACCCCATCCAGACACATCTGGATACAATAGCATGTCTGCAGATACTCAAAAACACATCTATTTATGAATATATAAGAGTTATCTACTTTCAAAACTGTCCTCTTCTTTAAAAACCAGACATTATGGCTAGATTCTTTACTCCTGTTAGACATTCTTATCATATTTCTATACAGAAAAGTAAATATGTTACAAAATAATAAGGATTTGAGTATATCTGTATGCACATGTAACACAGAACCAGTCAGTCCTTGATCTTTGTTTGTTTCTGACAAAAGGATTTCTTCAGCATAATTGGTTCTTCGGTTTCTTTAGGGTTTTTTTTTATATACACAAAAGAGAAACAGATGACAAGAATGTCTTTTTAACTTACCATTTCCTTACTCTTTCTTTCATGTTAAGTTGTACATCTCTCATGGTGGATTAAGTTGCCACTGACAGGCTATGTGAAGCTGACTTTCCATTAGAATCAAATAGAATTATCTATTAGATACAGCTCCTTATCTCTTATACTCATCTTCTTCTCACAGTCTTTCCCTTTCTTTCCTTTCTCTTTAACTTGCCAGATTCCTCCTACTCACCACTTCTGTGAAATACTTTTTTTAAAAGTTAATTTTTTACTCTGAAATGCTCTTTAGCTCCCTTGTTTTTTTTTCCTGCTACCAATATTGTTGCTTCTTTGCTTAGCTATTCTTTGAATCAATAGTCAGAATATAATAGACTAACAGAGTTGGAAGGAACTTGTAGGTCATCTAGTCCAACCCCCTGCCTAAGCAGCAGACCCTACTATACCATTTCTGACAGTCTCTTCTTGAAAGCTTCCAGTTATGAAGCTCCTACAATTTATGAAGGCAAGCTGTTCCATTGGTTAATTGTTCTCAGAAAATTTCTCCTTATTTCTAGGTTGAATCTCTCCTTGATCAGTTTCCATTCATTCCATCTGGCCTGCTTTGGAAAATAGGTTGACCTCTCTGTGACAGCTTCTCAAGTATCATGTCTCCCTTGGTCCTTCTCTTCACTAGACTAGCCATGCCCATTTTCTGTAAGCCTTTTATGTTTTAGCCTCTAGTCCCCTAATCATCTTTGTTGCTCTTCTCTTCACTTTTTCTAAGTCTCAACATTTTTTTTTATAGTGTGGTGACTAAAACTGGATGCAGTATTCTAGGTGTGGTCTTACTAAGGCTTTATAGAGTGGTATTAGTACCTCACGTGATCTTGATTGAATCCTTCTGTTAATTTAGGATTGCATTGGCTTTTTTGGCTGCCGCTGCACACTGCTGGCTCATATTTAATTGGTTGACAACTAAGACTCCAAGATCCCTCTCATAGTTACTGCTATTAAGGATGGTTTCTCCCAATCTATATGTGCATATAGATTGGGAGAAATCTGTATAGTCAGTGTTCTTGGGCTTTTTTTCTGTGCCATCATAATTAACAGTGACTGATGCTAATCAACATTAAGATCATTGCTTGTTATGCATATTTTTAAATATAAAATACCTGTGTCTCGTTTTAGAAAATGATTCATACATATCTACCTTCATAAAAGGTTTAAGATCGTGTGTATAAATGCACGGCAGCACATTTGATTGAGGGCACTGTTTTTATAGCAATAAATTCATTTATCTCATTCTGCTCCACTAATTTTCCACTGTTTTATTCTTTTCTATGTTCCATCCAGATGCCTTCTGATTTAACTTGTAGAAATTTTAACACTGATTACAGAACTGATGTGTTTATAGTTTTCCTTTTGCATCACTTTTTTAATAGAATAGGGATGCACGCCACATATCTGAATTGATTTAAACACAGCATGAAGGTAATCTTGATGTGATTGATATATTTTTGATGCAGAGCTCCAAAACATGTTCTAAACATAGACAGTTTAAATATTTTAAATTACTGCATTTATTTAGAAAATGCTTCACATTATTTTTATTAATAACAATTCAATGTTGTGCATCTCTAGGTTGGCATTTGTTACTTTAGAATGTATTAAAAAGAAGGATGGCTTTAAAAGGATTTAGAATCTGTTGTTCCAATCAAAGGAAGGGTACGGTTTTTCAAAGATTTTAAGACTTCTTCCTATGCATACTTTCCTGGAGATCTTATGCATGCTTTTCTGAAGATTAAGCCTGTAATAAGTTTAAATATTATTAATAATGGTTGTAAGAATTGGCTTCACTGAATCAATTCAAATTTAAATGTATGTTAGTTTGGTGACAAATGTTTATTGTTTTAATTCTGATGGAACTGAATGCTCAAAGGAGGGTTATTTATTTGTTTATTTTAGACTGCTGCAATTAATAGACTCTCCACAGGTTACAATCAATAATTTGCAATAAAATGACCAAAATGTTCTCCAAGAAAAACAAATGTACCAGTAAAAACATGACAATAATATCAACAGTATAAATTTTAACAAAAGAAAACAAAAACAGAAATGTTGCATTCAAATGTCAAATGCTCTCCTAAATTTTGGTTTTAACAATTTTCTAAAGCCTAATAAAATAGGGTTGCTGAAATGTTACAGGGAGAAATTTTATTACCATGAAAGAGATACACTAGCCACAGACCTCCATTCTCCACCCCACTTTTTTTCTTTATGTCTTCAAATCAGTCTTTGGCTCCTGTGGACTATCTGGACTTGTCTTTGAAGTTTTTTTAGTAAGGTTTTTTGGAAGTGGTTTGCCATTGCTTCCTTCCTAGAGGCAATGGATGCAAGAGGTGACAGGTCCAAGGTCACAGCCGACTTTGTGTGTAAGGCAGGACTAAAACTCACAATTTCCTGGTTTCTAGCCTGATGCCTTCACTGCTGCAGCAAACTAGCTATTTTCTAGAGCTGACCCCTTACCTTATGAAAATGGGGAATTAGTTTTGCCAGGAATTTCACAATGGCCTCATTATGGAAATAAGTTGCATTTTCCATGGAAACAGCTACGGTTGCCCAGTGAAGTCCAAAGCTCCATAGGCAGAGGTTTCTAAAATAATATCTCAGGGAATATCAAGTAGGAATTATTGAGGCCTGAGGCAATAGCTCTTGTCATCACCTTCCTGGCAGGTTGCTGTTCCTGAACCATCAATCTAGCTATTGCCTTTCTGTTGAAAACACACACACACACACACACACATTATTATTATTTTTATTAAAGGCTAGTAATTCTGTCTACAAAAAGGTGCTGATTCTTGTGGCAAAGCGATTAGGATAGCTGAAGTAACCTTATTCCTCTAGTCATGAAAGTGCCATGATTAAAGTGGCTTTAACATGTAAATCTACAGATTCTCAAAGTATTATCACCTGAGCAAGTAACAATAGTATAGCAGACAAGAAAACCCAAAAGCAGACTATATTTCAGCCACAAATGTTTAGTGATGATTACTACTACATGACTCTTTTGTTCTATGCAAATTAAGTCTCTAATTTGGGTTTACCATTAGCAACATGAGCCTTGGTAGCACAACAGACTAAAGCACTGTTAAGTAACACCAGCTGCCTGCAATTACTGCAAGTTCAAATCTCACCAGGCTCAAGGTTGACTTAGCCTTCCATCCTTTCAAGGTAGGTGAAATGAGGACCTGGTTTGTGGGGGCAATAAGCTGACTTTGTATAAAAAAGAACACTGCTTGGGGTGGGGGGGCGAAAGCCCTACTAAACAGGTATATACAAAAGTATGAAGGCTATTGCTTAATGCATTGTAAGCCGCCCTGAGTCTCCGGAAAAGGGCGGCATATAAATCGAACCAATAAATAAATAAATAAATAAATAAACACTAGCACTGATGATGTTACCTAGTTTGGGTAATGATATGTCTGCAAGAAAAAAAACAAGGTCAAAGAGCACCAAGGACCCCTCATTTCAACCCTGATTTACAGATATTCTCTTTTATTGGTATTAACAATTCTCATAGAAAAATGTCCTTTGTTGTTGCTTGGTGACATTATAAAAAGAGCTGTAAAGCATTAAGAATAATATATCCCTGAAGGAAGAGAGGAGGAATACTTATATGTCTGGTAAATTTGACCATCTAATAAAGGGATACATACGGTATATGCAAAGAGCAAGAAGGACAAATAGCAAGAAAAAAAAAAAAACTTGGGACACTGCAATATAAACTCTATTACTTATGAAATTTTGCGTTATGTTGTATTGGAGATTGGAAAGAGTAGACCTTGCCCGCTAGTGAGAGAGGGTAAAAATCTAATGTGCTACATATCACTCATAATGTGCCACCTTTCTTCCAAGCAGTTTATGAATTACTATTTTAATTTTATTCTATTGAATGTTAAACCCTGCACAGTATTGGACGCTATTTGAGATGTGATCACAGACAATGAGTTTACCTTGTGTTATTTTGACATTGAAAGAATGTGTGTGTGCGTGTACATGTGTGGGTGTGGATGAGTGTATATGAAATAGGAAATACCAGTGGACAATATCCAGTGGTGGGTTGCTCCTGGTTCAGCCCGGTTCTTGTGAACTGGTAGTAATGGCAGTGGGAGACTCCTCCCACCCACCTCGATATCATCACTGATGATCTGCGCATGTGCAGAAGCGTGCGTGCTCCCGTTGCAAACTGGTAGAAAAGGTAAGTGGAACCCACCCCTGACAATATCTCTTCTGAGTGGGGTTTCTCTTTTTTAGATTTCTTCTTTTTAATGGTGGCTGTAAAATAGGACTACATCAATAGTTGGATCTTTTTTAAAAGGGCGAATACCATCACAAATTATCATCATTATTATTATTTATTTATTGAATTTGTATACCGCCCTACTCCCGAAGGACTCAGGGTGGTGAACAGCCAAATAAAATACATATAATACAAATGTTAAAAAAAAAATGAACATCATGACCTCACTCAAAGTCTTTTAATGTATAATATTATTTATTTATTTATTATTATTTATTAATCAAATTTCTATACCGCCCTACTCCCGAAGGACTCAGGGCAGTGAACAGCCAAGATAAAATACAGATAATACAAATATTAAAAATCCCTTAAAATTATTAAATATTTTGGCCGAAACACAAATTAAAAAACCCAATTTATAAAATCACGAATTAAAAAATTTAAAAGAGGAGAGTCAGACCAGGCCAGCCTGCTGAAATAGAAAAGTTTTGAGAGCACGGTGAAACGTGCGCAGGTCCGGGATCCTCCGTATCTCTGGGGGGAGCTCGTTCCAGATGGTAGGTGCCCCCACAGAGAAGGCTCTCCCCCTGGGGGCCGCCAGACAACACTGTTTGGCCGACGGCACCCTGAGGAGCCCCTCTGTATGGGAGCATACTGGTCGGTGAGAGGCTATTGGTAGCAGAAGATGGTCTCGTAAATACCCCGGTCCGATGTCATGGAGCACTCTAAAGGTGGTAACCAAAACCTTGAAGTGCGCCCGGAAGACCACCGGGAGCCAGTGCAGCTCGCGCAGGAGGGGGGTCACATGGGAGCGCCACGTCGCTCCCATAACCACCCGTGTGGCTGCATTCTGGACCAGCTGAAGCCTCCGGGTGCTCCTCAAGGGGAGCCCCATGTAGAGAGCATTGCAGTAGTCCAAGCGGGAAGTAATGAGAGCATGAGTGACCGTATTTAACGAGTCCCGATCCAGAAAGGGACGCAACTGGCGAATCAGGCGGACCTGATAAAAAGTCCCCATGGCCACGGCCGTCATGTGCTCTTCTAAAGACAGCTGTGAGTCCAGGAGGACACCCAAGTTGCGAACCCTCTCCATGGGGGCCAATGACTCACCCCCAATAGTCAGTGATGACACCAACTGACTATATCGGGATGTCGGAAACCACAGCCACTCGGTCTTGGATGGGTTGAGCCTGAGTCTGTTTCTCCCCATCCAGATCCGCATGGCCTCCAGGCACCGGGACATCACTTCAAGGGCATCATTGGGGTGGTCCGGGGTGGAGATGTACAGCTGAGTATCATCAGCGTACTGATGGTACTTCACCCCAAAACCATGGATGATCTCACCCAGCGGCTTCACATAAATGTTGAACAGAATGGGCGAGAGGACCAACCCTTGTGGCACCCCACATACAAGGGGGCTTGGGGTCGACCTCTGCCCCCCTGTCAACACGGACTGCGACCGGTTAGAGAGAAAGGAGGAGAACCACCATAGGAAAGTGCCCCCAACCCCTAACTCCTCTAGCTGGTGCAGCATGATACCATGATCGATGGTATCAAAAGCCACTGAGAGGTCTAATAGGACCAGGACCCCTGTCCCGAGCCCTCCAGAGATCATCAACCAACGCGACCAATGCTGTTTCTGTGCTGTACCCAGGCCTGAAGCCCGACTGGAACGGATCCAGATACGACGATTCATCCAGGTACTGGGGGAGCTGTCGCGCTACTATATTAGACTTTATAGCTCACAGAAGTCTGATATACTGGGGACTATGTCTGACTAATTCTGCAGAAAAACCTGGCATCACAAAACACTCTTTTGAAGTATGATGTATTGCCTTAAGCATCGCAATCTGGAAATGCAGTATATAAATTCTTTTTTTTTTTTTTGAATACTGCAACTGCATACTTTATTTCCTCCAGTGTACATAAGATTATTTAATTGGTATGAAGATTTCCTGTACAACTGTTACTCATTGTGTGGGGAATACAAACAAGCCAATGTAGCTGAGTAAAAAATGGACCTACAAGACTTCAATCCAGAGTTTTTCTTCTCCCAACATGCTTATATTCCAGTTTGTCTTACCTGGCATACTCTCCCTCTTTGTGGCCATTACCTTCTGGGCAAATACCATTCTTCCAGGTTATCTCTTTACAGACACATAACTCAATACTTCAACAGCAGAAAATACAATTCATTGTACAAAAAAAAAAAATGTTCTTGCCCCTTCTAAAATACCACACATTTACCAGGTCACAAAAGAAATTGTGAACCCATGCATTAAACAATATTTTGGGCACTTATCTTGATATGACTCTGAAGTGGTGATCCCTGGAGGCCTGAAATTTTTGAAAGCAACATTGCTCCTAAATCCTGTCATGGTGGCCTAGAAAAACATTCCACTTATTTTAATGGGGATATAATGCCAAGGGTTTCAAATGTCATAAGTTAGATAACATAGACATTTTGTTGGTTTTACTGAAATTTTGCTTCTTTTGCAGTTCACTTCATGAAGTATTTCAGAATTGAGGCAACTTATAAATGCTGTCGATGAAGAAATAACACACACACATGCACATATATCTGGTTGGTAGTTAGCAGCATCAAGTTTCTGGGTGTGCATCTAATGAGTAGGCTGGCTTGGTCGCTCAACAGTGATACACTGGTGAAGCGGGCATTGCAGGGCCTGCATTTGCTGCGTCGCATGAGAAAAGTACACTTTCCTTCCCCTGTCCTTACCACCTTCTCTAGAAGGAAGATCGAGAGCTTCCTGTTCATATTGCATTATAGTCTGGTTTGCTTCGGAGAGGAAGGCAGTACAGAGAGTGGTGAGGATGGCAGAGAAGATTAGATTACTTCCTTCTATTCAGGACATAGCATATAAGCAATGCTTGACCAGGGTCCACAGTATTGTCTGGGACATTACACATAGGTATGTATGTATGTATGCATGTCAGAGGTGGGTTTCAGCAGGTTCTGACCAGTTCTGGAGAACCGGTAGCAGAAATTTTGAGTAGTTCGGAGAACCGGTAGTAAAAATTCTGACTGGCCCCGCCCCCATCTATTCTCTGTCTCCCAAGTCCCAGCTGATTGGGAGGAAATGGGGATTTTGCAGTAACCTTCCCCTGCCACGCCCACTAAGCCACATCCACCAAGCCAGCCATGCCATGCCATGCCCACCAAACAACACCCACAGAACCGGTAGTAAAAAAAATTGAAATTCACAACTGATGCATGTATATGGCATGTGTATATGTGTATTATGTTTGTGTACACTTTTGAGAGCAGGCAACAGAATTTCACTTTTAATGTGTGCCAGTGCTCCACAGTAAAAAAAATGACAATAAAGGTTATCTCTCTATATCTGACTTCTGTTGACATGCACCAATTTCTTCAATAAAGAAATCAAGGAAAGCTTATTTGTTATTAATTATTAATAAATAATTACTATTTAAGTTTAACTTTACAATTTGAACTTGTGGGTAAATTTGACATTGTATTCTCTATGCAGATAAAAGCTACGGTTACCCTCATGAGCACTGGTACATCCAACATCTAGGTTAGGAAATTGTTGATGAGGCAGCTGGTCAAGACTATATAACTCAGGCCTTGTATACTTTTACAACCTAATTAACACCCGAAGCATTTATACTATCAGACTTTCCAAGCAGCTCAGCTAAAAATCATGACTCTGTAGACATTTATCCCTTTATACAGGAATCAGGTCACTAGAGAGTAATCTATCACAATAGAAAAGAAAAGACACCAAACGTTTTGGCTAATATAGTACACAAAAATCAAACCTTCATTTCTGTTTTAGCTTCCTTTCATGTTTTTTTTTTCCCAGTGAACAGATTCCTGGCCATTTTCTTAGTAGTCTCAGGATTTATTTTTTTTTTAATTTGATTTATATGCTGCCCTTCTCCGGAGACTCAGGGCGGTTTACAGTGCGTTTAGCAATAGCCTTCATACTTTTGTATATTTTTATACAAAGTCAGCTTATTGCCCCCACAAACTGGGTCCTCAATTTACCTACCTTAGAAAGGATGGAAGGTTGAGTCAACCTTGGGCCTGGCAAGATTCAATCTTACTTTAATTGCAGACAGCTGGTGTTAAATTACAGTGCTTAGTCTGTTGAGCTATCCAGGCTCAATAGACTCCCTTCCTCTAAAGTGTGGAAGTTCCAATGATATTCCTTCTCCCTCCTTCTAAACTATTGAGGCTGGAAAGCACTGTGGCCCTTTTGGGCTTTTCACCTGCCTCTCCAGATCGATGGGTATTTGGCCTCAGGAGGCACCTGACCTATATCCGCTAGCTTCCTTCTAGCCTATGGCCTTGCCTCATCAGCTTCATTCTTACACATACAACCAAGAGTTATTATGGAAATTTAAGATACGAACAGTCTGTCACCATTTAGTATCATTTAAGAATGTTGGAACCAAGAAAAACTAGTTTTCAATCTACTGCATTTTACTGTGGCATAACTGTTAAAAAAAAAATAAGAATGTATTTGTGCATTTTTCTGACTAATACTCCCTTTTAAAAGTCAATTTTGTAGAATTGCCATCTGATCATTGTAGTTTTATCTCTTACTTGGTCAACCAAACAATACTGATGTTAAACATTCAAAAGTGTATTAAGGAAAGACATTCAGATGGATGAAACTGCTATCTGCATACTGTGAAATATCATAAGTAATATATGAGAAGTGATCACTGAACCACTGATGGAGAAAGTTCCCTTTTTTTTTTCTCCGCTTTCAAATAAAAAGACAGTTCTTTTGTTTTCCCTCTATGGGGAGAAACAATAATTATTTATTCTCTTTTCTTCCACCCCCACCTCGAGCTCAAATGGACATTTTTGTAAACAAGTCTCATTAACTTCCATGAGATTTAGCTGTAAGAAAAGACTGCATTTTTGGAATACTTTTTGAGAAATTTGATCAGACAGCTAGAAAAGAAATGCCATTCCATTCTAACTGCAGAATACTTTTTCCTTTTCACGCATAACAGCCTTTTTGCACTTTGGGAGTATGAATTGCAAACGTAAATCCAAGGTTGGGTAGAATAAACAATCAGTTTTAAATGTCCCTATTCTATTTTGTTTCCTGCATTAATTTAATTCACTTGTGTCACGCAGAATCACCAAGAGAGACCCAAAGGCATTTTTTAAAAGTTGTATGAAAGTGGTCTCAAGATTTTCCTCTTGGGTGTCATGTCATCAGCTGTCAAACAATGCTGAAAAGAGGTGGACTCTCAGCATTCTATTCCATGGCTTAAAATGCGAAGAATTTATTTGTGGACATATTGTGAGAATTTTGCAAAAATATCTTTAAGGATACTTGAACTCAGAGTTGGAAAATAGCTAACAGATGGCATGCGACAACATCCAATGTTTGACAATAATGTTTGCTTTTGCTATATAATTTCTGCCATTACTGTCATACAATTTTATATTACTAATGATCTACATAAGATAAATAATATTAAAAGTATTGTTCATTAAACATAGATTTCTAAATGTATTACTAAATTCTAAATGTATACGTGTGAATGGGACTTTGGAGTCCTAGTGGACAATCACTTAAACATGAGCCAGCAGTGTGCGGCAGCAGCCAAAAAAGCTAATATGATTCTTGGGTGCATAAACAGAAGCATAAAATCAAAACCACATGAAGTATTAATACCACTTTATAAATCCTTAGTAGGACTACATCTGGAATACTGCATCCAGTTTTGGTCACTACGTTACAAAAAAAGATGTTGCTGAAGTGGTTCGGGAATAACGAGAGGCACAAGCAAGCAAGTGACAACAGCTCTTTAATATACAGTGAGACTTCAGCAAAAACTCAGAGGCTGCAGCCTCCTTATATACAATCCTGGAGGGACTGTCAGCCAATCAGAAACTTAGACAGGTTTGAAACTCCCACTGAAATGTATCAATACATAACAGTTGCGACTTTGGAAAAAGTGCAAAGAAGAGCAATTAAGATGATTAAAGGCCTAGACACAAAAACATGTGAAGAACGGTTGCAAGAATTGAGTATAGCTGGTCTAGAGAAAAGGACAAGGGGTGACATGATAGCAGTATTCCAGTATTTGAGAGGCTGCCACAAAGAAGATGGGGTCAACTTATTTTCCAAAGTACCAGACAGCAAGACCAGAAGCAATGGATAGAAACTAATCAGGGAGAGAAGCAACCTGGAATTAAGAAGAAACTTCCTAATAGTGATAACAATTAACCACTGGAACAGTTTATAGGTTCAGAAGTTGTAGGTGCTTCATCACTAGAGGTTTTTAAGAAAAGACTGGATAGCCCACCTGTCTGAAATGGTATTGGGCAAATGCTTGAGCAGGAAATTGGACTAGTAGACCTCCAAGGTCCCTTCCAGCTCTATCCTGATTGATTGATTGTATTTTTCTCTGAATTTATAATATATTATCCTACAGTGCAATTTAAAAAATCAGAATATTGCTTTGTTCAGTTTTTGAGCTGCAAACTAAATTGTAACATTGAAGAAATAGGTAATTCAACTGAATGCATCAAAATATTAATTCTTCCATCATTCCTTGGATTCTGATATCAAAGCTGGAAAAAAAAATAGAAGCGATGCAATGATGAGAAATTAATGGTTGCTCAGGGGCAATTCTTTCCCTTAGGTAAAGTGAGACAGCTGCATCTGGCAGAAGAATTATGGGCACCAGTGTGGTGACAGAAGACAAAAAAATCGGGTATGTTACAGCAAACTGTCTTCATTAAACCAGGGATTGGCAAATATTTTAATGCTTTTGTGGGACAGTTGGAAGTTAGAAACAAAAGTAGTAAAACAGCGTCTGTCACAGTTCTAGAAGCTGGCTTTCCTAAGATTGAGATTTCCAGTATTTTTCCATTTTACTTCAAACCAAACCTGGAATCAATTTTCCAACCTTCTATATATTTGTATTTGTTTATTTTTTAATCAAGACTCTAGGTATGAGCAAGCAAATATAGCTTCACCATTTGCAAAAAAAGAAACAGTTACCATATAGACAGAATATTACATATTACATTTTGGATTTGATTTGCTGATTTCACTTTAAAGGTTTTGCAAACCCACCGAGAGATGAAATTGTCAAATAACCTTATCTCTTTAGGTAGGAGGCTTCTTCCTATCTGGATTTATCAATAAAACAGGGGTCCTCCTGATATTTCATGGCTTAAATCAATTCTTTGCCTTGATTTAGGTGAAAAATCTCAAACATACCTTGACTGACTAGATTATAAACTAGAATGTAATCTGAATTATACTAGAATCTTTATGGCTGGCAAAAATGAAGTTGCCTGATGTTAATGTAAATATGTCAGGGAGTTTCATTTATCGTCAGAGCATTAAAAGTATGACTTCTTACTACTTTCCATATTAATGGATACTTGATATGGTGCTTGGTGGCCTTGAAGCTCAGTGTTTGTATTTTATATAATAGCCATTCTTGACTGGTAATCTCTGGTTCCTGCCTCATTCATCTTATCCTGACACTGACCCCACTGACATTATTTAGTTTGGAAAGTCAGTTAACAGCCATCCCCCCCAAAAAACTTATTTTTATCATACCTCTATTATTTTTATAAATAACTCAAGTTGGGCCCATACCCCATACCCCTTGCCCCTCATTTTCCTCAAAACAACAATCGTGTGAGGAGAAGTGAGCTGATAGAGTGGCACAAGTCACCCAACTGGCTTTCATGCCTAAGGCAGGACTAGAATTCACAATGTCCTGATTTCTAGTCTAGTGCCTTAACAACTAGACCAAACTGCCCTAGTGACTATAGATGTAGCTTTATTAGAGTTTGATTTAGAAGCCCATTGTTATTATACATTTCACTATATGTTAAATGGCCATTATTGACAGATAGTAAATCTGTCACAGGTATTAAGTGTCTATGGAAAGAACAGAGACTATTTCTGATTTACAGGATGTTGACTATATTTAAAATTTAATCAAGAAAATGTTTGTACTGAGGTAGAAAATGGCTTGTCAAGTGCTGCTTGATGATTTTTTAATTAAAAATCAATTATAAATCTTGGTATGAGAGGTGGAGCTAGCTCATTAAGAAATCTGAGGAGAATTAAAGACTTAAAAAACATCCTGAAAGTGCTTTCAGACACACATATTGTCTCTGCTGAAAAGGTTATCTGATAAATCTTACTTTTTCAAAACCAGATTAATCACTAACTAAATTCTGAAATTTATTTGTTGCAGAATAATCTTAATTGTGATTTAGCTTTACATTCATTCCATCTGTTCAGCTTTCTTTATATTTGTCATAGTTGCATACCTCTTTACCATAAAATATGATTTTAGAAGTATGTTTTTAATATTTAAAATGCTTGGGCTTTTATATATTTTAATATTAGATATTCATAAAAATGTTTGTCTAAATCATCAATTTCCAACAGAGGGGTGACAGAAGCATGATATTCTTTAGATTGGGACCTCTATTTTTTTCTCAGATTGAATCAATAATTTAATCTGAGAAAAAATAGAGGTCCCAACCTAAAGAATATCATGCTTCTGTCACCCCTCTGTTGGAAATTGATGGCTATTATCCTGCTAACTTAAGTATGATCCAGTATGGATTTGGCCAATGTGAAAACTGGATAACTAGTAACAGAATCAGCAAACAGCCCTTGCTGTGAATACAGCTTTTCCCTTCTCAGTTATGACTATCCCAAATGCAACTTCTAACTATAATCTTGGACATTGCAAATATGTACCAAAATAAAGTATGTTTAATTATTCCATTAAATAAATATGACTGATAACATAACATCATAGCAAATTCCCTTTCCTACATATGTACAAAGAATAAATGTAAAGATTAAAGTACCTGCAATAGAGAGTTCAACTATAAGAATTTAAAACTGCTATTTTTTTTAATTCTTAGAATGGTGAGTTTGTTTTTCTGCCCATAAAACTGTCATGCAGACTGGGAATGCTGAAAATTGAAGTTCTTTTGGAACTTCATTCAAATGCCCTTCCAAAATTTTTCATCAGGTTTGTGGGCAAAAAAATTAGATGGTGTAATGCGGGTGTCAGCAACCTGTGGCTCCAGAGCCGCATGCAGCTCTTTGGGCTGTCTGCTGTGGCTCCCTGTTGGGTGATCCCACCACTGGCTGCCCCCACCCCTCGCCCTCCCCTCCCAATCATTCCTCGCCTGGCCTGAGAAAGTAAGGGTGACAGTGGGGGATGGAGAATGGCCAGGGCAGAGACTGAGAGATACAGAGAGAGGGGGAGAGAGAAAGAGATACAGAGATACAGAGAGGGAGAGGAGAGGGAGAGAGAGAGATGTCAAAAGGGTTTTGTGGTTCCCGGTGTTTTTAAACAATTGATTCTCTGCCCTAATGACCAGCTTGATAAGCATGGCTGGGGTGGTGGTCATGTGACTGGTGGAAGTGATTGACGTGAAGTTGGCCATGCCCACCCAGGTTTTGTGGCTCCTGGTGTTTTCTTTTCTATGGGAAATGGATCCAAATGGCTCTTTGAGTGTTTTGGGAAGGGATGATGCTTAGGAAATAATCAGACAAGAAACGAGATTTTGTTAATGTAGCCTTACAATAAAGCAGAATTAGTTCATCCAGTTGTATTTCCTGTCTGGTTTAGTTGCGAGAGCTGACAGATGAATAGTCTCTGCAGGTTTCTCTATGGGAATTTATTGACACATACTATGTTTCCCCCAAAATAAGATCCGGTCTTATTTTCTTTGGGCCCCAAAATAAACAAAAGGGCTTATTTTTGGGGAAACATGATTTCAGGGTGATCAGCCTGGCTGGGCACCGCAAATAAGAGCTGGCAAACATATGGCAACTGATGGTATCTGGCAGCAATTGCAGCAATTGCAGTCAACATGCTTAACAATCAGCAGTGATTCATTTAATGACTATAGCCCCATTTAATGACATTGTAAGTGGGGCTGTCACATTGTTTTACTTTATGACCAAGTCATTTAGTGACAGAGTTCCCAGTCCCAATTAAGATCAAAAAGTGAGGACTACTTTTAGTTTGTTATCTGAAAATTGAATATAGGCTTTGCTTTCCAGAAAAGTTTAAAACTCTAGCCTATCAAGATAAATAACACCATAATATAGGGAACTGTGGGGAAGTTTATGAATCTTACTTGAAAATAAAGAATATTTAAACCTGTATCCCAAATTACATGAAAAGAATACATAGTAAGATTAGTTCAGCTTTACATAATATACTCAGCCCAAATGGTGAGCTACCTGATCGTATTCTGTTGTGAAACTCATCTATTGCGGTTAGTTTAATGGTTTGGTTTTTTCCCCTCTTTTACTAGTTGTGTATAAGATCCTCTTAAAAATAAGAGCACAATGTATTATTTGATAAATCAATCAAATATTTTTAGAAGTAAAAGAGTCATGTTGCTCAAGATGCAATGCAAATTGACTGCTCCTTTGAAAATGGTTGTCTTTGAGGGTTATTTTTTTAGTATTAACTTTACAACAGCTGCAATACATGCTAACAGGATTTACTCGTATCACTGTGAAAATGCCCTTATGCCTGATTTTTTTTTTTTTTTTTCTGTTTCAAAGGAGAAGCTTGAATCTTACTCAATTTCTAAAGATTCAGTAATCTCTATTGTGATCTAAACCGGTACGGCTGCAGAAAAGAAAATGCCACCACAAAAAGAGGGAAACAAATGAGAAGACCTAACTAAATAAAAACTCACTCAAGCAATTGTTGTTTTTATGCACTAAAATGCATAAAAATATGTTAGCATATTAACTACCAGAATTCTAATTTATCATGCAAAAATAGAACAGAACAAATTTCCTCAACTCAAGCTATTTTCAAGACCACCGAACTTTGCTACTGTTGGTAAGCCATTCTAATCATTTAAATCAACTCAATAAGGTATTTGTAAAACAAAAATAACTTGTGAGGTCCAGGCTCAAATCTATCAGCTGAATAGATCTTGTGCATTTCTTATCCTATATCACCCCTTTCCTCAATTTTCACCCAGTTATGGTATTGATCTGGGTGAATATTCCAGTTTTCTGCCACATAACTACCTAGTTGCTTTCCCTTAAGTTGACAGAATCCCGTGACAGCAATTTTGTGTTTAAAACAGGTGTTAAGCTCATTTCTTCAGAGGTGAAATCGGATGACCGGGTGGGATTAGAGAGGAAGTTATCAGCCATTTTTGATTAAGGTGAGCTCACCCCCTTCTTTCTAATCTCACCATACAGATATCCCTCGAGAAATACCAAGATCAGTGGAGCTGTTTTCATGTTTTCATTACTCACATAACCCTGATCAAGCTACATGCAAATGATTCCCTGCCACAAAGACAAATCTGCTTGTGTAGCACAATAAGACACAAAGAGGTTGCCAATTACATCTTTCACAGAATGAAAGAAACAACCAGCAGCTGGTGCATTAATTGTTCAACAGTACTAGGCTGCTCAGCTGGTAATACAGTATATGCTTTAATTCTGTGGCCTTACTGGTTTAGTGCAAGATTGGAACAACGTAATGGTACAAGCTTTCCCTTACCCATTGCCTCCCAGGCAAAGCATTAATGAATCTGGAAGTCAGTATTTGTTGTTTATATAAAGAATGGGAAGAAAAAAGAAATAAACTCTAAATAAAAGTATTGCCAGTAGCTAAGTGATGCTTATGACTCAGTTCAACAATATCAGTCATTGTTGTCTTCAAGAGGGATAGATATGTAAAATCCACCCAGTAATCCAAAATTCCAATATCATCACCGTAATATGGGTGTGTGGAGGGGTAGTGTTTTCTTCAAGCAATATACTTGACTTCAGTCCAGAAATTAGAATATGTGAAAATGGGAAAGGAATGTCATTAGTCTTTAACCAGAAGCGGAAAAAAATGATCTAATACAAAGATCTGTTTATTTCCAGTTTCAGTGAAATAAATAAAAAGTATTTAGACAAATGGTTTTATTTATTTACTGGTTCGATTTATATGCCTCCCTTCTCCGGAGGCTCAGGGCGGCTTACAATGCGTTAAGCAATAGCCTTCATACTTTTGTATATACCTGCTTAGTAGGGCTTTCGCCCCCCCCCAAGCGGTGTTCTTTTTTATACAAAGCTTATTGCCCCCACAATCCGGGTCCTCATTTTACCTACCTCAAAAGGCTGGAAGGCTGAGTCAACCTTGAGCCTGGTGAGATTTGAACTTGCAGTAATTGCAGGCAGCTGGTTCTACTTAACAGCACTCTAGTCTGCTGCGCCACCAAGGCTCTTTAAGGTTGTCCAATCTCTTCTTAAAAACCTCCAAGGTTGGAGCTATGTTGTTCATTTTGATACAAGATGTGACTTTTCTGGATTAAAGACCTCTTTATCAGTAATACCTTTTACTAATGTAATTATATATTACATTACCTATACACCTTGTAAAATAGTATAGATGATAGATTTCATATTCACATTCTACTAAAAGGTAAAGGTTCCCCTTGAACATATGCGCTAGTTGTTCCCAACTCTAGGGGGCAGTGCTCATCTCCATTTCAAAGCTGAAGAGCCAGCACTGTCAGAAGACATCTACATGGTCATGTGGCTGGCATGACTCAATGCCAAAGGCACATGGAACGTTGTTACCTTCCCACCAAAGGTGGTCCCTATTTTTCTACTTGCATTTTTATGGGCTTCCGAACTGCTAGGTTGGCAGAAGCTGGGACAAATAACGGGAGCTCACCCCATTATGCAGCACTAGGGATTCGAACCGCTGAACTGCTGACCTTTCGATCTACAAGCTCAGTGTCTTAGCCACTGAGCCACCGCATCCCTCACGTTCTATTAGTATGCTCTTAATTGTTAAAACCATATGCACAACCATATGGAAATAGAAAAAAAAGATGCTGTGCTTGGAAAGCAAACTTATTGTAATATAACTGAAAAGGTGGAAATCTAATATTTATAACATCCAGGTCGATACATGTTAGCCTATTGCAGAAAAAGAATGTGTCACCTTTAAAACTAAGGAGTTCTACTGTATTGACAAATATTGTTCATGAACTATATATTGAGTGTGAAGTAATAACTGCATTGAACAGATATATGGCAGTTGAATGATAAAAGGGCCAAACTAATAAGAATAAGGCATGACTTCAAGATAATTTGTATATAGTAAGTCTCTTTCAGATATTGTCTTCCAACACTAGAATACTGGAAACTGAATAAAGGGAGGTTATAATTGGTAGAGCATCAATGTTCTACACACTAATGTCATATATTATACAAATAGAATGAATGTTTATATAAGTCTCAACACAGTTAACAGAGTTAATGTTGGCAACCCAGATTGTGTGAGAAGCTCTACAGATGGTAAGAGTTGCATGTACACACAATAGTTACCAATTCACCTCTGCTTTGCTAAGATAACTCCAAGATGATTTCATTCCAAGATATGATGCAGTGGATAGACTGCCGGTATATATTTTAGGACCCTCCACCAAATGGAAATGAAAATCTTTCTCAGGTGGTGAATTATCTCTTCATCAAGGTGCTCAAGTTGGACTGCTTCCCACTGAGCTCACATCTGAAAGGAAGATTCATGGTGCCTGCAGGAAGAAGAAAGAGGATGGAAAGAAAAGATTTCTCAGTTAGTACAACTCTTTAGAGAAAATAATAGCTTTGTTCAAGCCAGATGGGGGGATTTCATGTGCCATTAAATGCCAATCCTCCCTTCTGTCAGAGAACAAAGCTTCCCAATAATTTTTTTCCCTCCATCTAAACTCTTGGTATACTTCAGATCATAAGTCATTGTCAATTCCATTAGAAAGCAAGAGAAATGGAAGATTAGCCCCCCCATCTGCTCCCTCCTTTATGAACCTGTTGACAAATTGTCTTTCTGAAACTCCCTCACTCTAATTTCTGTGACAGAAATATGGATATGTTGGCATTGTATATTAATTCCACAACTATCTTCATGGCTTATGAAAGGCTGCTTTTAATCACACTCTCAACACATCTAAGGTTAAAAGTTGCAACTTCTAGCCTGAGATAATTTGTTTCTGCAATTTTCAGGTAGTCCCTCTGTGTTGACTTTTTTTTCATCCAAAATAGAAGGGAGGGAAAAATATCCATATGTTCTAAATCAGGAGTTCACAAACTCTGCACTGCCATGATTCCTAACATGATAAATAAATTTCATTAGCACTTTTAATATTTAAAATGTAATCCCAAATTGGTAGTCTTCCAGATGGTGCTGAATTGTAATTCCCAGCAGCTGAGGCTAGCCTGGCTAATGTGGGGGATGCTTGGCACATTGCTTAGCACCATCTGAAGGGCAATGTACCATATTTGAAAGACAGACTTCTATTTCCAAGGAAGACACATTTATTCCCTTGTCGCTTCTGCTTAAACTTCCAAGCCATTTGGTATTGAAGGAAAGTTTAATGACTGTGGGATTTCTCCAGCAGTCTTTTATCAGAAATCCCAGCCACAGTTGTTTCAATTCACTCCTTTTTACCTCCTTATCCCAAGTGAGGCTCTCATCTTGCAAAAAGAACCAGTCTCCCTGGACTATTTCCTTCCACAAAAGAAACCTTTAAACCTCTCTGAAATCCCTTTCACCAAAGACAACTTCTTCCTCACCTCTTCCATTGACCCAGTTTAGGAGAAGACTACTTGGCACAGTATCAGAAGTTGCCTCCTGTATTCATTCTTCTTCATCCTTTTTCAAGAAAAGAGGATTCCCTCTCCTCCATAATGGTTTTTAACCTGCCCCCACCCAAAGCCCAATGCATGAAGGAGAAAAACCAAAGAGTTTAGTTCTCCTTCTAGTTCTCCTTTACCAAGGAAGAGGTAACAGAAAAGGAGAGACATAAATCCCTGTTGACTCATCCTTCTTATACGTAGGTATTGGAGGTGTGAATCTAATGGCACTTATTTATCATCTCATGATAAATTTGAGTAATACACCATCTATTTAGAGCAAAGTGGCAGGCCCCTTTTTGTCTATCATTCTGCTACTTTGGTGAGCAAGGAAGGCTGGCACCATTGTTTCTGGCTTTCCCAGCTATGGAGATTCTCACAAGTAGAAGAAGCAGGCCATGGTGATATTGGTAGCATCAACTACTACCATTTTTTCTCCTAGCACCAAACAGACTTTCCCCATTCTGCTGATTGGGAACACAAGCTGAGAATCTGGCTGCCAAGATACTTCTCCAGATGTCCTTCTTGCCATAGCCTAGTGACTTTTTCTACCTTGTCTAATGGAAAACATAGCAGAGAACCCAGAACTCATCTGCCTTCACATTTGGGATCCCTGCTCTCGTAACCTTTCCTCCCACAGAGAGACTTCAAACTTCCTTGTAGGAAAAAGTTGAATGAGGTACTGAGAATGAATAGGTAAGCATATGAAGCATGGTGATGACACAATGGGTCCAGCATAGCAATGTGATTAAGCATAACTGTCCAATTATAATTTGTGTGTGCAACCAGTTTCAAATCAGGTTATAGTTCCTTTGGAGATCATGAAAACTACTGCTCTAAGTGCACTCTACTAAGCTTCAGATATGACAAGAATCAAATTGCTTCCCATTCCTGCCACTTAAGAAATTCAATTTATCTGTACAGGCATTATTTGCTTGTTTATCATAGTTTGATGAAATGTAAGAGATAAGAATTCTATAAATTCCCCAAAGATTGGTATAGAATTCTAGATGGAACTACGTAGAAGCATTTCTGAACTAGAGTCTTATGCAAGTGTTGTTCTTCTTCATTTTATAGTTAATTGCCCTAGAGGTAGGGAACACGGAGCAAAAGAAATGCTTACAACCAGGATATTATTGTGAAACATCAACCTCAACGCATTGCAAAACTACAAATGGGAAATGACAGCCCCATAGTCACTGAATGAGAGAGCAACTACTCTCCCCATCCATTTCTTTAATTGAGTTTGCTACATTGATGAGTTAATGTTTGCTGCATAATCAGAAACTCCATAAGACCGTGGTGGCACAGTGGTTAGAATGCAATATTACAGATTAACTCATTGCTCACTGCCAGGAGTTCAATCCTGACGAACTCAAAGTTGACTCAGCCTTCCATATTTCCAAGTTCAGTAAAATCAGGACTCATATAGTTGGGGGCAATATGCTGAGAGGTCAAACTGAGTATGGGTTTGGGGCACATAGTCCCCATCCCACTCCTACCAGAGATCATCTAAGGGTATGATCAATGCCATTTTGCCATCTTATTCTGTGCCAACCAGAATAAGTCCTAACATGCCAGTGGTGGGTTGCCCCTGGTTCAGTCTATAGAAACCGGTAGTAAAACTGGCAGGAGACTCTGCCCACCTGCCACGATGTCATCATGGGTGATCTGCGCATGTGCAGAAGCGTGCGAGCAAGCAAAGCGAGAGCAAAGTGAGAGAGCACGCATGCTCCCGTTGCAAACTGATAGTAAAGGTAAGTAGAACCCACCTCTGTAACATGCCATTAAAAATTATTTAGCTCCTAGATAATTTTAAGAAGAATTGGACTATTCATGGATATTAATTATTAAGACTATCTAGAGTCAGTTTCTAAGAACTGGAACCAGAAAACGATTGTTCTTAAATCTACTTCAGAGTTCCTATGAACTTTTGATTGGCCACTGAATGTTCACAGAATGAAGAATCAGAGAGGTCTTTACTGTTTCAGAAGAACATTTTTTTTTCTTTAGTGTTATTATAACTACTACAATTTTATGCAGAAACACCACCAGAGAACATTTTATACTATTTATAGCATATGATACTGTGCAATGAATTGTTGGTTTAATCTACAATTCAGGATACTGTGAAGACTATTATTATGATAGTGCTTCCCAATAACCACAGATTATTGGATTGGAACCTTTTTTTCTTTACTTTCTTTAAAAGAAAGGGACAGGACCACTTATTCTCATTAGCCAACAAAGCCAGAAGGAGATGTAATAGGCTTGGACAGATGCAGTCAACATGCATTCTAAAGCTAATTAAATAAAATCCATTTTCTATTCTGATAGATAAATATTTTAAATAGCATAGTCTGATATTTACTTATTTATTTGATTAGAATCACAAATTTTCTTGCCTTTGCGGTATGTTCTGCTTTATGTTGCTTTGCAAACATTTCTTTAGTGTTTTTTAATCATTCTGACTCAATGCAAAAAAAAAATGACATTTTTGATTCCCCGACCCCCCAAAATAGGCTTTCAGTGTAATTATCAGGAGCGGGGGACATGACATGAGGCTCTGGCTCACAACTCGACTGAGGACCTGGTGGTCGCCTGAGATAGGGCGGCTACTGGGGCCTTGGACCGCGTTGTGCCTTTGCGGCCTCTGACCCGATGCCGATCTCGTCTAGCTCCTTGGTTTTCCGAGGAGCTGAGAGAGATAAAGCGTCGGAAAAGACACCTGGAGAGCAATTGGAGGACAAGCCGATCTGAATCTGACCGAACACAGGTGAGATCTTATATTAAGACCTACCTAGTGGCGATAAGAGCGGTGAAGTATAGCTACTTCTCCGCTCTTATTGCATCTGCAGAGAACCGCCCAGCTGCGCTGTTTAGGGTGACCCGCTCCCTACTTCAGGTGGGGGTACAGGAAGATCCCTTAAAAGGTCGAGCTGAGGATTTTGTACAATTCCTGCATGATAAAGTCACTCAGATTCGGGAAGGCCTGGACTCCGATTGGGTAGATCCAGGGGAGGAGACAGGGGCAGGTCTTGAGAGCGTTATCTGGGAAGAGTTTGACTCTGTGACTCCTGAGGACGTGGACAGGATTCTGGGCAAGCTTAACACTGCCACATGTTTATTGGACCCGTGTCCCTCCTGGTTGGTACTGGCCTCCCGGGAGGTTACACGAGGCTGGCTCCAGGGGATTATAAATGCTTCTCTGAGTGAGGATGTCTTTCCCGCTGCCTTGAAAGAGGCAGTTGTGAAGCCCCTCCTCAAGAAGCCTTCCCTGGACCTGGCTATATTATCAAATTATCGTCCAGTCTCCAATCTTCACTTTGTTGCAAAGGTTGTTGAGAGTGTGGTGGCGCGACAACTACCCCGATACCTGGATGAAGTTGTCTATCTGGATCCGTTCCAGTCGGGCTTCAGGTCATGATACAGCACGGAAACGGCATTGGTCGCGTTGGTGGATGATCTCTGGAGGGCTCGGGACAGAGGTTGCTCCTCTATCCTGGTCCTATTAGATCTCTCAGCGGCTTTTGATACCATCGACCATGGTATCTTACTGCGCCGGCTGGAGGGTTAGGAATAGGGGGCACCGTGCTTCGGTGGTTTTCCTCCTTCCTCTCTGACCGTTCGCAGTTTGTGTTGGCAGGGGGGCAGAGGTCGACCTCAAGGCACCTTATTTGTGGGGTGCCGCAAGGGTCAGTCCTCTCACCCCTTCTGTTCAACATTTATGTAAAACCGCTAGGCGAGATCATCCGTGGTTTTGGGGTGAGTGTTCATCAGTATGCTGATGACACACAGCTATACATCTCCACCCCAGACCACCCCAATGATGCCCTTGCTGTGATGTCCCATTGCCTGGAGGCCGTGCGGATCTGGATGGGGAGAAATAAGCTCAGACTCAACCCCTCCAAGACCGAGTGGCTGTGGCTTCTGGCGTCCCGGTATAGTCAGCTGGTACCATCACTGACAATAGGGGATGAGATCTTGCTCCCCACAGAGAGGGCCCGCAACTTGGGTGTCCTCCTGGATTCACGGCTATCTTTAGAAGATCATTTGACGGCCATGGCCAGGGGTGCCTTTTATCAGGTTCGCCTGATCCGCCAGTTGCGTCCCTTTCTGGATCGGGACGCCTTGCGCACGGTCACTCATGCCCTAGTTACCTCCCGTATGGACTACTGTAATGGTCTCTACATGGGGCTCCCCTTGAAAAGCACCCGGAGGCTCCAACTGGTCCAGAATGTAGCCGCGCGGGTGATTATGGGCGCAGCTCATTACACCCATGTAACACCTCTCCTACGCAAGCTGCACTGGCTCCCGGTGGTCTTCCAGGTGCGATTCAAGGTGTTAGTTATCACCTTTAAAGCGCTCCATGGCTTAGGACCTGGGTACCTACGAGACCATCTTTTGCCACCAATAGCCTCCCACCGACCAGTTCGTTCTCACAGGGAGGGACTACTCAGGGTGCCATCAGTCAAATTATGCCGACTGGCGACTCCCAGGGGGAGGGCCTTCTCTGTGAGGGCTCCAACCCTTTGGAATGAACTGCCCCCGGAGATACGGAATATCCCTGATCTCCGTGCTTTCCGCCGTGCCCTCAAGACCCTGATGTTTCAACAGGCGGGGCTAAACATATGAACATGTGAATGATTTTTTTTTTTTAAATGTTATCTAATTCTGGGTTTTATTTAATTGACCAAACTAAGTAATAATTTTAATTAGCAATTTTATGATGTTTGTGTGTCTATATTTTTCTTGACTGTACACCGCCTTGAGTCCTACGGGAGAAAGGTGGTATAGAAATATAATAAATAATTAAATAAATAAATAAATTCCTGCTATTTTCGTCATTCTGAAGTAAAGGGCAGCATCTTCTATCCCCCGCATCCAAATTGATAGCTTCCTGAAATAACTCTTGCAGCCAATGTGAAAGACCCCAGTAAACACAGGCCTGTCAGAAATCAAGGTCCTTGCCCACCCTGAACTGATGGATCAACAACCTTTCCGGCCAGGCCCTCAACTTGCCAGCAACCCAGCGGAACTCCTGCACTGGCTGGCCCCTTTGCTTCAGTGCTAGGTCTCCTTCTGCCCGTTGTGCAAGAGATCCATCCTCGAACCAGACTCAAAGCGCCTCCAGGAAAAGACTCATATTCGCCAACTCCCAGGCATGCTCACTGTGCAAGTCTGCCACCCACTCAGCAGCCTCACTTTTTTTTTTTTAATTTGATTTATATGCCGCCCTTCTCCGGAGACTCAGGGCGGCTTACAATGCGTTAAGCAATAGCCTTCATTCTTTTGTATATTTTATACAAAGTCAGCTTATTGCCCCCACAAACTGGGTCCTCATTTCACCTACCTTAGAAAGGATGGAAGGCTGAGTCAACCTTGAGCCTTGGAGAGATTCGAACCAGCAGAAATTGCAGGCAGCTGTGTTAATGACAGGGTGCATTAAACCACTGTACCATCAAGGCTCTTTTACTTTACAGCACCTCAGTCACAACTACCACCATTGCCCACTGTGAGGGGTACAACCAAGTGTACTGGTCCAAATGTCTTATGGCTTGGCTCAGGAACAAGGCCACTCAGTTGGGATTCCCATAGAATGTCGCCTGTAATAGCAGCGGACCCAACACCACCTGCTGGGGCCAATACCCTGGTGGCCACATGGGGCCCTGAGGAACCCGATCCACCTGGCATGGGTCAATGACTGCAGGAAATGGTTGTGTTGGGCCAGCTGCTGGGACCCTGGGCGCCATCTCTGGCCCTAGCCACCACTGTCCCGCACTTTGGTTGTCCCCTCTGTGGGACATTCCGGTCATCCTACCAAATCAGCCAGTGATGAACTCTGCTTCCATAGGCCCTCCTGCATGGCAGCATGGGAATGGCTGGAGACCAGGTCCAGGTGGAACTTCGGGCTAGCCAGATGAACCTGGGTTTGCAAAGGCAGAGTTGGCTGGGGCCCCACACTGTGTGGCTGCCACATCACCGCAGATTCGGCTCCCTTCTTCTATGGCTTCCTGGATGCAGCAATCCAAAACCTGGCCTCCCTGAACCTCTCCCACAGTATATCCATGGTGCTACTTCCTGGGGCTGTTGAGTAACTCCACTCCCCCTCATCATCGTCCACCCATCGCCTCTCCTACCACTCGGTCGAAGGAGCCCTGGAATGAGGGGGGTAGGCAACTGCAGCCAAGAAACTTTGTTGAGGGTAAAACTGTCCTCTGCAAAGTGGTGCAACGGACCAGACAGCGAATAGATACATTGCTTAGCAAAACACACAGATACTCACAGACTCCGAACGTTTAAGGAAAAATAAACAGTCTTTACTTGTAGTAAAAAACAAAATTTGGCTTCTCAAAACAAAGATAACACTTCTTCAAATAATCACGGTTCACAAAAACATAGTTTGCTTACAATTCCAGTTCTCTTCACTAACACAGACACAGTTCCTTTCAGCAGTTCAACCTTCTAATATCAGGAGCAGAAGTGAATGAACTTCCTGCCTTCTTTTATGTCTGCTTAGCACAGCCAATTAGTCATCTTTGTAGCAGTTAAAGTTACAGAACATAGTTTTTTATATATTACCTACCCAACCATAGGATAAGCATCCAACAAACCTCAGTCACCAATGAACTATGCCACCACTCCCCTGAAGGCCCTTGGGCCTTGCAGCAGTGGTGGGATTCAGCCGGTTCTCTCCGAATCGGGCAACTGGTAGTGGCAACTGTGGGAGGCTCCGCCCACCCACCCAGACATAATGCGTGAGTACTGTGCATGCACAGAAGGCCATGCGCATGTGCAGATGAGGTGCATACACTCACATTTGTGAACTGGTAGGGAAGGTAAAGGAATCCCACCACTGCCTTGTGGGCCCTTTTTCCTTTCTATTGGCTGCATCGCTCTATGTGCCTCAACTCCAGTGCACAACTCAACCAGTTGTGCACTGTCCTCCGAAGCTTCTGGCTTGAGCAACTCTTCCTCTTCAGCAGGCTCCACCTCAGCCACCTCTAGCCCCTTCCCTTCAGCCATTGCACTGGCTTCCTCTCTGACCCACCCTGAAAGCAGTGGAAGACAATGAGGGGAAAAAGAAAAAAGAAAAGTGCTGGCTTTCTCTCAAAGGTCCAGACCCAGACCAGGGAGGATCAAAACAAACACACAGGAAACCGAGCAGCTCAGTAACCCAGACTTTAATCCCCAACAGTAGGCCGGAGCCTTGGTACATGGTGTGTATAATAAACAGTTCTGTGCAAAGTCAGCACTGGGAGTTCTTGCCTCCCAGTGCACTTTATGGTCTTGGGCCACACGCTCTGGCTGGCCTCACATGCCCACTGGTAGCCCAGCATTTGGTTGCCTGTGGCTAACATCCAGTTGCAGTGATGCAGCTGGGCTGGCAACATACTTTAGGGCCCTGTGAATCCTGACTGGAAGTGCGTGCATGGACACAGGGGTAATCACAGCTGATGAGTGGCTGTGTGGCACTGCCACTGGAAGTCCCATTGCTGCCATCACCTCCTCGCTCTTCATACCAGGTGCCTGCCCATTGCCTGCTACCCGGTGCCACTTGCATAGACCTGGCCAGGGAAGCGGCCTGCTGATGAGTGGCTGGTTGGCACTGGCACGACATGTCCTGCCACCATAGCCTCGCCCATCATTGTGATCGCTGTCTCTGATGTGTGCTGCTCCACGCCCTTCCCATCCCCACCACCATGGCGAGCCCCGGAACGGGACTCGACACTGATATTTCAGTGTTCAACATCAAAGAAACTTCTACATATACAACACACTGATTGATTTTCACACATAGCAATGGAATTCTCTACATGTCTGTTCAGAGAAATAAGTTCTGCTTATTTAATATGACTCGTTCCCAAGCAAGATTTCAAGTATTTGTATGAAGTTAGCTAAACTTCATTTTGTGGACATTATATGTGCATTATATTTGTCTGTCTATTATCTGTCATCTATCTATCTATCTATCTATCTATCTATCTATCTATCTATCTATCTATCATCTATTGTCTGTCTATCACTTATCTATATATTTTACTTTCTAGTCTATGCTAGAGCTCAAGGATTTCCTGGTGGGCTTTCATGGAAGCACTAATCAGATCTAACTGACTTAGTTTTTACACAATTATCAAAGGATGGCTAAATAAGTACAATAGCATATCATTCCACTTATGATATTTTTTCCCCTAAATGTTCTTCTTGTTTGAAAGAAATGCTGATAGTATTGGAAGAGGATAAACTAGGAAGCAGCCACTCAACAGTGAGCAACTAGACAGGCAGGTTACACTGGTATAAAAGTGTACTTATAGATATACATTAGCATATGCTAAATCTGTATAAATTCGGGGTCTCCTTTTTTTTCTTCCTTCAAATGATTAACTGGCTACCTGCCTGTTAATATGGGTAAACATTCTCCTCTGTCAGCTGTTCATATGTTCTGTTTTGAGCTGTTTTCTGCAAAAGTAGTGTAACTTTTGTTGGGGAAAGCTACAAAAGTGTACCAAACTTAAACTTGCAAAATCTGTTTAATAAGTGAGTAACAATGATCTCACAAGATGCTAGAAGCAAGCCAAAATAGGATTAGGGATTTGTGTTATGCAGTTGTTTCTTCACACTGTGTGAACCAAGCCATTAGCCTAATCTAATGATGGCTAACCTTTTTGCCATCGCGTGCCAAAAGAGGAGGGAGCGCACACGCGTGCCAACACCCATAATTCTATGTGCCCTGCCCACCCAAGCATGTGTGCGTGACCCTCCATGCTCCCTCCGCTTTTGGCACACGATGGCACAGTGGGCCCGGTAGACATGTTTTTCACTCTCTCCAGGCTCCAGAGCCTTTCTAGGAGCCTGAGGAGGGCGAAAACAGCCTTCCCCACTCCCCTGGAGGCCCTCCGGAGGCTAGAAATGGCCTGTTTGCCGACTGGTGGACCCAGAAGGCCTGAAAATCAGTATGCCAGAGCTGAGCTCATATGCCCACCGATATGGCTTCATGTGCCACCTGTGGCACGCATGTCATAGGTTCACCATCACGGGTCTAATCTGTAATGTGATTGTTTTAGTGTAGCATATTATGTGAATGTAACAATTGTACTTTATTAACCCTGGGTTACAATATTGTATAAATCCAGCCATTGAGTGTTCTGAAAGCACTACGGATCCACTTGTTCTACTAACCTACTGATCTAGCAATGGCACAACTGGTCCTCCTAGACATGACTACTACCTGCTCATCAAACAGATGTTGTGAATCTAGGAGGAACCCCAGATGAGTCTGTTTGGAGCAGTGCCACCCCACCCGCATCAGTTATGATATAACCCCAGAACCAGAGGACTGCCAAAGCCAAAGCCACTCAATCTTGTCAGGGTTGTCAGTTAGCATCCCATCCATACTCTCACAGCACTTGTCAGTCTTGTCAGTTAGCACCCCACTCATATTCTCACAGCTTCCAAACACCAGGATTGCTTAATTTGTCTGAACCACAGATGTACAATTGGGTATTTGAAGCATACTGATGATAACTCACCCCATGGTGATGAATGAGGTCATGCCATGTTGTCAAGTAGATGTTAAGTAAGAGAGAAATGAGCACCAACCCCTGCAGCATCCCAAATGGAGATTAAGCACCCGAAAATCCTCAAGGGCAGATTGCTGGGGTCCTCTCAGTGCTACGAAGACCCTTGTGCAATGATAAATGCTCCCAGAATCCCAGCAGAGCATCTTCTTCTATGGATTTGTGGATTGCCATCTTCTGCTTCATTTCAATAAACAAACTTAAGTGCCTGAGGCAGGGAAAAACCCATAAGTGAATGATTAATGATGCAGCAGTTCTAGTGTACATTAAAAAATAGATATCATTTGATCACATTTTATACGCATTCAGGAAGTACTATTCTGCTCTGATCCTACAAGCATTTAATATTCAGAAATAGAATAATGGGATAGCAAGAGTTGGAAGGGACTTTGGAGGTCTTCTAGTCCAACCCCCTGCTTCAACAGGAAACTCTATACCATTTCAGACAAATTGTTATTCAATCTCTTCTTTAAAGCCTCCAGTATTGGTGCATCCAGAATTTCTGGAGGCAAGACTGCAACAAAATCCACCAAGTGTGTCTGTCAGGTCCCATAGATCCCTATCAGGATGCCGTTCTGGTGGGGAGGGGGCCTAGATGCAGTCTTTAGTTTATAGCCTTTTTCCTGCCTATCTATACTGTACTTTGATTTACCCTCTTGGGAATGTAAGGGGGTTGGGTGGGGATCTGTTTTGTTTCAGCTCCAGAGCCTCCAGCAGGAGATGCCTGAGAACAGTTTCTTATCACCTTCTCAGCTGACGATTCTCAAAACAACTTCACACCTGTGCATTGGCTTATTCAATACCAGACTGAGGGCAGGGGTTTCTAACTGCCTTAACCTAACAGATTTGCTCGGGAATCCTCAGATTCCTTTGTCTTGATATCTCTTTCCTTCAATAAGAGGTTCCTTTTGAAATGCTAATTGTTTAAAGAGTTCTACTTTCTCAAATGGAAAGGGGAAGCAGGCCCTTACATCTCAAAACACCTTCAAGACTGATGAAGTCAGCTGTAGTCCACAAAATCCTAAAGCACCACTATAACTACTTAAGGTATTTCAAGATTCCTAGTTATGTATATATTTGTCTTGATAGGCTTTATTTATCTTGATAGACAATTCTATGGGGAGTCTGTTGGTACATTTTGAATCCCTTTTTGGGTATCTAATTTCTTAACCTCAACAACTTTAAAATGTGTAAACTTCAACTGCCAGAATTCCCCAGCCATCTTGTTGGAGTTTTTTTGAGCTAAAGTTGCTGAGATTAAGAAACATTAATTTAAATATAAACAAAGATCTGAGGGGGGAGAGCCTATAATATAGATGAGTACAGTAAATGCTGTGCCATCAATTTTCTGCCAGCCTGTAAGAAAAAGAAAGCAAAGATCATAAAATTTAAAACAACAGCAAAACAATTTATACAAAGTATTATTTACTTATAGAATGCAGAAGATGGGTTTGTGATCTTAAAAGGAATTTAGACAAATTTAGGATCCATCAATGGTTATTTGCCAGGATAATTATTATACATAGAATGTGCAATACTTCTCAGTATTAAGTGCTAGAGCAGGAATAAAAATCTCCTCTATCCTCCATGTAACTGGAGGATTTGGGGATAATGTACAATTATCCTAAATCCAGTATAAATTTTATATCAAATTATCTTAAATTATCCTAAATGCAAGTAACTGTAATCACAAAAGCATATAATTTTTTGTGTTTTATTATACAAACACACAAAATGGGTTTATATGTTTTGTAATGCCAAAGTAATATAAAATTAAAATAAACAAAGAGAAGAAAGAGCCTGGAAATCTGTATCGTAAATAAAACCAATTCCAAAATGTGTACCCACCAGTTCTCCAAGCAAATTTCCCATTCAGATAGCTGCATTAGTCTGAATAGCTAACAACCCAAACATGCAGCTGAAAAGCATGTGCCTTTTCCCTCCCTCCCTCCCTCCATCTCTATCTCTCTCTTCATCTCGCCCCCTCCAAGTGGCTGTTCACACTGCTGCTAAATACAGATGTGACAGTGGCAACTGAGGGGTGAAAGACTCAGATTCAATTCCAAAGCAAAATAGCCATAGAAAACACTCATGGGCTGTAATCAAGGAGACATGCCCAGCTCATCCTAGAATAGCCAATAAGGACTAGACTTTATCCCAATTCCTAGAGGTCCCTCAAAATGCCTCTGCTGACTACACATCAAGTGTAGCCACATCAAGTGACATTAATGGTAAAAGAGTCCTGGCTTTTCTTTGGTATTTAGGAGAGAAAACACATTTTTAACATTGGAACAGGTAAAAATGTCATATAGATTATATATATTTATATATAATCTAAAAATATAGATTAGGTACATGGCATCGGTGGGGAAGAAAAGGGAAGAAAAGAAGATGACAACCATCAACAAGGTGAATGGATTCAGTTACAATGGCTATGAGGGAAGCATTGGAAGACCAGGTTAGGGACAGGTTGTCATGGTCTATTTATGTGGTCTCTCAGAGTCTGTAATGACTTGATGGCACATCATGATTGTCTTGGGTGTGGGATAAAGAAAGGCAATAATTTTAGGATATGGCAGAAAAGGTTGCCAAAGAAATGCTCAGTCCATCATTAAATGCAAGTGGGGAGGAATCCTAAAACAATTGACTCATTGCCATTATTCTCTATTTGAGTGTTTTCAGACATCTGCTTAAGTGCATAGTGAGAAACATAGTTACCTGCCTTAAAGCACTTTGAATGAGTTTGAAAAACTCATGTGGTTGTGTGTGTGTGTGTTTGTGTGTGTCTATTAAGGACAGGCAATCTCAGATGCTTCATATTGTTGGATTCCAAGCAGTCCCAAGCATCATTATCAAAAAAACAAAACAAAACAAAACAAAACAAACAAACAAAAACAAAACCCTGAATATTGTATTCCAAATATCTAGAAGACATCAGATAACCTTCTGGTCTGTATTGACAATAATGGATGTTTCTGGTTTAAGATAGAAAATCAATCATAATTTAACTCAATCAGGTTACTTGGAAATTTTCAGGATCAACTCATTTTCTGCATGTCTTTTGCTCTGTCACTGAACAACCCGGATATGTTGGACTGAGTTTTTCTGAGTCAGGAATCTACTGGCATGTTCTTTCTACATCCTTAAGCCTCCTTAAACCCACTGTCAAACTACATTTCATCTAAGATTCTACAAGATCCAGCTGATCAGCTGCTGATCTCTTCTTTTCTTCTTAAATTCTGTTTATGGAAGAATTCAGAAGCACATCAGCTATTATTAAAAAGAGATTGAAAGACAACAAAATCATTTTGGAACAATCAAAACATCTACTTTTTCAACACTGGCATATGACTACTGGGCTTATTGCAAAGAAGAATTATTTGTCATCGATTAATTAAATACTGTAGATCTTTTCCATGTATAATTTCTCTGTGAGCACTAACAAATCACTACACCTGGAAACATTAATCACACTTGGGGTGCAGACTTAAATTAGCAAGGGAGGTAATGAATTGGGCATGCTCAGCAGGCTGTTTTATTTTTAATGTTTTTCACACTGTAATTTCCTAACTAAATTTCTTCAAACAAGGTAGTTTATCATGCAGAAGTGAGAGTCAGTATAAGGGTAACAAATTTGAAATAAAGTTGTTTTGAATAGGATAAACTTAAGCAGCAAAATTTGATATCGGCTGCGGAACATGCTGTTTGGAAGATGTTTTTACTGTTTTAGAGTAATACTATTCAGAAAACATGTCCTACATTTTTTCAGGAAAAAGATCAAGTCTTATGCTGATGAGAAACTTCGCTTTTGAAATTCTTTCAAGAGAATTTACAAGAAATGGTCTTAAATCACCAGTGTCAAACTCAATCGCATCACGTGACATATCACGAGCTGGGGTGGGCGTGGCCTGCACATGACACATCCAGTCTGCGGGCTACCAGTTTGACACCCTTGTCTTAAGTGAAGTGTGATATTTTCATACTTATGAAGTCATGGAATGGCAAAGGTTGTATATGAATATGCTGCCATTCATTATATAGTTATTTCCAAACTGGTACCTTGCTGTATCAATCCCCATATTAAATTTCAGATAGCATTCTCCAGTCTGTGGGTACATTTCTTTCTTTGATAGCCATCCTAAGGAAAAAGAGTAGATGGAACCAAGGTGAAAATGAGAAATGGAGTGGGGGAGGAAAACAGCCACCTTCTGCTCCCTGTCAATAATTTAAATGGACGTTTAAGCAGTAATTTCTCACAGAAGCCAGGATTTTCCACAAATGTGTTGCCCTTTGAATCAGCCTGGAGATTCACAGCCAAAACTCTTTTCCAAGTTCCACAAACTACTTTTGGCTTCTGGCCATGAGGAAGTGGAACCACCAGGCAGGTCAGAAGCCAATCCATTCCTCAAACCGCACCCCCCCATCTCATTTCTTGGCTTCTAATTCCATGAGTGAAAACATTGGCTGGACTAAAGAAGAAGCCTGGGGAGTCATGAGCAGACAAGAAAGTCAGTGAAAGCAGCAGCATCAGTAACAAAGAGCTGGATTCATGGACTACAGTAGCTCTACACCCAGATTAGCAAATTATTAATGTTGTGTTGATAGAACATGCTATGCTCAATTAAAGATTTACCAGCTTTAATCAAATCTAGTATATTGTGCAAACACTGTTCTTATTTTGGGAAAGGTCCTGTTGAATTGCTTTATTGTTTGAGTTGTCACTATGAATATCAGAAGCACAAGTGAGGGTGAAGGGAGCTTGTAATTTTCACCTTAAATAAAAATGGCCTTCTCATTTGCTATTCTCTTAGCACAGGGGTATCAAACTTGTGTTGTCACGGCGTCATCATGTGAAGTATTGTGACTTTGTTCTCTTAGTTAAACTGGGTGTGGGCGTGGCCAACATGTGACACATCTAGCCTGTGGGCTGCAAATTTGACAGAATTCAAATAAGACAGAATTTGCTGTCTTAGCACTTCTATTTTCCCAGTCTTTACCAGATTCTCTTCCCAGTCCACTCCTGATCTTGCAGAAACATTTCTAGAGACCTACTGTGGGTAGGGTAGGCATGGTCCCTTTGGATGGCAATGTCTACAGGAAGGCAAAAGAGTGAGAAGATCCTGAAGCAAGTGTTGCAATGTTGAGGTGCAAACTTCTTTTGTGTGTGCCTTGTGACATTGCTCATAAGTACATAAGGGACAGCAGGGATTGCTTCACAAAATTTTTGTTATTTTGACAAAATGCCTCTGGCTAACATTAGAATTTGGGTGTCTCTTGGGGAGGAAGTGGAGGAAAACAAAAATAAAACAATATTCCTCCTAAAATAGGTTGGAGGTCAATTTTCCATACATTAAGAAAATACAGTAAATGGAAGCTGAAGTCCAAAAACCTGTGAAAAAGATCAGAATGAGGGAAATAGTTGCATAGCTTTAAAGGCCACCAGCCATCAAAAACCATTAAAGCAATTAGCAGAAGCAATTAACTATTTTCCCTATCTTCCTACTTTTCTTCTTTTTCTTTCATTTTGCGAATTGCACATTTTCTACTTTGCCTCACTTGGTATCCTCTCAGTATCTTCCTTGCCAGGTATCACATTTTAGGACTTGCAAGAAAGGAAACAAGTGGTTGCCTGCACAATACAAGGGTTGCAACCTAGGCCATGGAGCATCACACCAACCAACCAAACAATGCATGGAATAAGAAAAGAAACTTCTCAGTGGCTTTCATCTTTCAGGGGCACCTACCTCTTTCTTATCTGCAAATATATTGATCTGACAAGCTGGAGAAACCTATGATTCACCACTCCTCTGCAATAGATTAGACAAAGAAGGAAGGCATCACCTGGATTTATTAGCTCAATGTTCTAATAAAGTGAGATTTTTTAAAAGACATCTAAGCAGTGAAAGTAGACTCAGAGGGTACTTTCATATATCATTTATATCCTCTGATGCTGTCAGTCAAATGATAATAAAGCGTAATACACTTTATATCTTGGAGGGATTGTTAGGATAGTGATGGTCATTCCCACTGTGAATATTCTCAGTTAATATGCATGCAGATTCAGGATATTACAAAATCAAGAAGAGCGTACATTTGAACAAGTGTCTCAAACAAGGTGGAATTATTTGAATTCCAAAGATATGAGCGCAGCCATAGAATGAACCAGTTTTTTCTTCAAGGGCAGAGATTAGCAGTTTACCTCCATGCCATGATTGGTTTCATCATCTGCATATTATGCCTCTGATAGTCACAAGAGCACATAAAATATTTGCAGAGTTTAATTATATGAACTGCCTTGGGAAATCCTGTTTATGCAAAAGGAGATGCCCAAAGGATTAAAAATATAAACAAACTAACAAATAGATGAAGCTTTTTCCTTGGGTGGCGGAAAAATCAATGTTGGGACAAATTCTCTAAGGAAAATTGATGATGACTGATTCTTTGATCTACTCAAAACTGGGCCAATTTTTTTCTGAGATCGATTGGTTCTATGGCTTTATTTTTTTTGTCTTTTTTGTTGTTGTTTCTACCCTTTTTATATTATGTTTGTTAACTGTGGAGTTTGTAATGTTATAACAAATTTTATAAAAACTTTGTCACTACAACATCATGATATCCAATTTGGGAAAATAATATAATTTCATCTGAAGAACAAGACATTACAATTAAAAATGGAAACATACAAGTCAGATGTAACATTAAAAAATGGTCTTAACTCATCGAAATTAGTATTTGTAGCATTGCAAAAAGTAATTGTTTAGAAAGTTCATTTACAAATGGAGAGTACAAATCTCACTTGTAGAAACCCCCCCCCCCCTTTCCTATGATTCTCTGGATAGCTCATTGTTGGCCATCACCAGCACTATATCCACTCTCCCACCATGTGTTTTTGTGAATGTGCATCACTATTGCTATTAACCTGATATGAAACTGGGATCAAGCTGGAATACTGCAACCAATTTTGGTCACCATACCACAAAAAAGATGTTGAGATTTTGGAACACGTTCAGAGAAGAGCAACTAAGATGATCAAAGGTCTGGAGAGATTTAGATTTGGCTAGTCTAAAGAAAAGAAGAATTAGGGATGACATGATAGCAGTATTCCAGTACTTGAAAGGCTGCCACAAAGAAGAGGGGATCAAATTATTTTCCAAAGCACTGGAGGGCAGAACAAGAAACAATGGTTGGAAACTAATCAAAGACAGAAGCAACCTGGAATTAAGGAGAAATTTCCTAACAGTGAAGACAATTAACCAGTGGAACAGCTTGCCTCCAGAATTTGAGGGCACTCCATCACTGTATGTTTTTAAGAGTCTAGACAGTCACTTATCTGAAATAGTATAGGTTCTCCTGCTTGAGCAGGGGGCTGGACTAGAAGACCTCCAAGGTCCCTTCCAACTCATTCATTCTATTCTATTCTATCAAAAGTTGTGAGCATGTGAGGGAATTGGGGTTGCTGTCTGCTCTTGGTAGTTCTCAACTTACAATAGTAATTAAGCCCGGAATCAAAGTAATAAATTGTGGTGGTAGGTAGTTCTCAGCAATTCACTTAATAAAAATTTACAATGGTTTTGAAAAATGTTATGACCAGTTACTCACACGTACTACTACTACTACTACTACTACTACTACTACTACTACTACAGCAACTCTGCAGTTACATGATCAAAAATCAGGTGTTTTGCCATCAGAATGTTTTTGTTTCAGTAGCAGCATTTGAATCACCATTAACAACTTTTCCAGGTGGCTTCAAACAAGTAAAGTCAATGAGGGAAGTCAGATTTGCTCAACATCCATGGGATTTGCTTAACTGCTACATTAAAAAGATCATAACATCAGGTGCAACTTACTTCATAACTGCACCATTCAGCAATGGAAGGTCTGGTCCCAATTATGGTCATTAGTTGAAGACTATCTGTGTTTGAATTTTATTTTTTATTTTTTTTTAAAATATAGGCTCTACTAGATAGAAAGGAGTGCAAAATCACAACAGGGACACAAAAAAAGTATATATTAGTATATTGGTGTAAAAAACAAGGGCAGGCAGAAAAGAAATCTAATCATTTCAGCTGATGTACACACACAAACATATATTCATACAAATATGGATCTCAGAATAACACATTTCACCATAGCAAATGTGGAATTATGATTTAAAAAGATTTAACTGAGAAACAGAATGAGGTGATACTGGATGTGTCTATCTGCAACAGTGGTGCAGATTATATTAATCTTCACATCCCTAATTCCATGACAGAAGATCTCAAGCAAAGACATGTGTGATTAGATAATGGTGGGTGGTGGGTGTTGCAAAATCTAAAGAAGTGTGGTTATCTTCCACAAAACTGCAATGATTAACTTTCTTCAAACATGGTAAATCATAAACCAATTGCTGAAACAGCACTTGGATGCTGGCTTGTCTTCTCTACTAATTTTACAGATGGTTTCTAGGCTCTCTCAATTAAATGCTTGGAAGTCTTTACTTCACTGGATGAAGGGATCCAAACAGCTGATGCACACCATTAGTCAAACAAGTAGGCATAGAAGAAACCACCATTACTTGCTTCAACGGCATGTTACAGAAGCTGATGGTCAGAAAGAGGAAGCATGTATTGGAAATAAAGAGACAGCTTCAACAGTAATGGGCTGTAATTGAGTTCTTAGCCCTTTCTTTAACTGCCTCATGTGATTGCCCTGTGAAAATTGCTCTGTTTTATGCTCTTTATTAGGTTCTGTCAAGCCCCATTTAAAATAACGAGGCCCTTTCACTCACTTTCTTTTGGTAGAGTTCAGCAGGTGTCAAGGGAACTTTCAAGGAGAACAACAAAAACTGGCATGTGTGGAGAACTGGGGTCGCTGTGAATTATCCAGGTCCTGGATCTTTACAGATGCTCTGAGTCAGCCATGACCTTGAGGAAGGCCAAAGGAAAATGTACATTACACCATTCTCCCAGCCAATCAACCTCTGTTCCCTGAAGCTACTGGATGCCTACGTGAAACTGCCATTTCTTAACAGCTGATTCAGGTGCATCAATCCGAAATGCCGGCAACAACTGCAGAACAGAAAGGCAGCCGGTAGAGAAAGGTCTGCTCAAAAAGCCATATTTGAAATAGTGCAGAGATTTTCATAAGCATTATCATAAGATTCTTCCAGGACGTTCCTTTACTAAGAAAAGGAGTATTCAAAGTGTTTATATCCTGACATTCAAACCCAAGTGCTTGATGAGAGAAATCTGCTTTCCCCCCATTTTGTTTTAACAGTTATTGAGAACTCTGAGCCATATGAAGAAATGTTAGAAAAGAAATGAGCCCTTTCTATTCTTATAATTGATGTATAGATAGCAATCCATTGTGGCAGTTCATTAATGTGCTCTGTGGTACAGAGATGGTCTCTTATCTATTACTTTCTGAAAACTAAGTTCGCCTTTATTCCTAGTAGAGTTCTGAAACACATCCAGAGCTGAGCAGTAATTTTGCTATGATATTGCTTCAGCAGCCATTCTGCCTTCTCTCCTCTTCAGTCTGTTTGCCCTTTTCTATATAGGCTAATATAACATAATAGCCATGGGACATTCTCATTGCCATTATCCTCTTCATATTTTAACTGCAGGGATGTTGCCTGAGAGTAATATGATAAGCAAAAGATTGGACTTGGAGAACAATAAACCAGATATGCCTGGGCCACCTTATGCAATAAATATGGGTCCTCTAGAATATGCAGAATCTCCCTCCTTACAATTCTTGACGCAATCAGATCATCCATGTTGAATTTTGTTTGGCTGTCCCTGAAATCTTCAAGAGATATACCGTATTTTTCAGATTATAAAATGCACCTTTCTCCCCCCCCAAAAAAAAGAGGCTGAAAATTTGGATGCATTTTATACTCCAAATGTAGCTTTTTCAAAGCTTTTTTTCAGCCCTAACGAGGAGCTAATGAGGCGCTAGCCAGTGAAGGGATCTCCATGCTTTGCTCTGACTCTCAGATGTTCTTTAGAAGCTTTTTTTCAGCCCTAACTAGGCGCTAGCCGAGTGAAGTGATCTCTCCGTGCTTTGCCTGCTTTTCTCATTGCTGCTTCCTCTCAGCTGTGCCTTAGAAGCTGTTTTTTATCCCCAAGCAGGGGATAAAAAACCAGCAAACTAATGTGCTGAAGCTGACCAGACTAAGGATGCTAGCCAGATGAATACCTGGTAGGCAGATTTTTTTCCCCTTATTTTCCTCCCAAAAAACTAAGCTGCATATTATACTCCGAAAAATATGGTATGTCTAAGCCAAGGAAGGAAGTTCTTTAATAAGTATCACAACTACTGCAATGAATGACTTTCCTTTTGTCTCAATCCTTTTGCACTTTCCACCTCTTATGCACCTAATCTTTCCCACTCTCTCTTGCCCATTAGAAAACCCCTTTCCCTAAACCATGGTGGGTTTTTTTTTGTCTTAACTCCATTTTTATTTATCTGTACTTATACTGGAGGCAGGTGTGTCCCTCAAGATAGCCATTAACTTTAAAGTGGTAAGAACAACCAGAGGAATATAAATTCAACCTTTTTGTGTGTTTATGTGATGTAAGCCAGTCCTATTCAAAAGGGGTAGAACTTTATTCTCTGATTGATTTCCCCAGGTTAATGTTGTTGATTGAGCTCAAGCAAATGTAACCAGACGTTTCCAGCCTTTGATTTCCTCACCATCTTTTTTCTGTCCCCCTTAGGGATCAGAATACTTAATGATATTATAGGGAGCAGTCCCTTTATTTCAGATGTTGCAATTCATGAAGCAAATTTTAGTAGGAAGCAGCTTCCTGGGCTTGTAAAAAGTATTTATTGGAGTTCCACACTGTGCTAAACCCTAGGTCTCAATCCCAATGTGTACTTAATCAATTTATTTGGCACCTGCCAATTTCCTACCTCATTGGATTTAATTCTTTTAGGGTTGCTAAGGTTTTATTTTTAAATAGGCCTAACTATTTCTAGGATTTCTAAAACAGGCATATGTGTTTGTTGGCATTTTTTTGTGGACAGCCTCAAAATCAGTCAGCTGTATCCCTGATTTTAGCAATGATAGTTTGAAGGTGATAAAAATATATTTAGAGACTGTATGCAGCTGTGGAGGTTCACTAGATAGATAAGGGATTTTGATCATCCCTTATGTAGTGGATCTATTTTCATTTCTAGGTAACTGAATCTGTGAGGTCATCTGCACATTCTACCTGCATCAACACAAGGTAGCCTATTAATCATTTCCCAAAGACAGGAACATATATTGTCAACTAACCCCATCCCTATCCTGGTGGACAGTCAAGACCAAACATATTGTGTTCAAATGGTATCAAGTATGAAGGTGACTAAAGCAAAGCAATTGATGCTTGCCCTTCTGGTAAAGGTGAGACAGATACAGAAATAACAGAATCTACCAATTGGGGCTGTGTTATTTGTCCTTCGATTGACCTGCCTATCATAATTGCCAAAGCTGAAGACAACATCTTAAGCCAGTTCCATTTCCAGCAAGGACAGCAGTTTGAGTCTGCCACATGGAAGAAATGGGGTCAAAAGACAGAAATAATTCTGAGATCAAAGCTTCATTGTGATTTCACAAACCAAAAGAAGTCTTGAGTTATGCAAAAAGTCCCCCCAAAATTGTTGTTAGTTACGAAGTCGTGTCTGACCCATCGTACCCCATGGACAATGTTCCTCCAGGCTTTCCTGTCCTCTACCATCCTCTGGAGTCCATTTAAGCTCACGCCTACTGCTTCAGTGACTCCATCCAGCCACCTCATTCTGTCATCCCTTTCTTCTTTTGCCTTCAATCTTTCCCAGCATTAGGCTCTTCTCCAGTGAGTCCTTCCTTCTCATTAGGTGGCCAAAGTATTTGAGTTTCATCTTTATGACCTGGCCTTCTAAAGAGCAGTCAGGATTGATCTCCTCTAGGACTAACTGTTTTGATCGCCTTGCAGTCCAAGGGACTCTCAGGAGTCTTCTCCAGCACCATAGTCCAAAGGCCTCAATTCTTTGGCGCTCAGCCTTTCTTATGGTCCAACTTTCACAGCCATACATTGCAACCCTCCAAAAATAGGTGGAACTAAAACTCAGAGTGGACCTTCTTGAAACTTGTCTGTTGCAACCACACAGATACATGAAGCAGAAGAGAAAGGCTCTGAAAGCAAATAAGTTTACACTATCCAGAGAACCAAACAGAATTCCTCCATTCCAGTTTTGACTTTTTGAGGGGAAAGTGTTGAATGCCCGTACACCCTATTAGACATCTAATCTTTTCTGCTAAATTTGCCTTCTTACTGAAAGCTGTGATTGAATGAAATTTCAATACTGACTAGTTTAAGTTCACCCAACCTCATACACTCAGAGAGATGAGGTTCTTTTCTCTTTTTTTTGGTAACTGGAATGTATTGCTTTCTAATATAATTGGTTGATTTATGACTTCAAACTACCCTCTAGAAAATGAACCTTATCTTATGCTTTAGTATTCTCATATGGTAGAAATATAACATCATAAAAAATATCTACTGTATATTTTAAAAAACCAAAAAAATCAGTTTGGGATTATTTGGAAGCAAGATTTAAAATGCATGCAGCATTGGCTTCAAGGCTTGCACTCATTATTGAATGCAATCTTTATACTCAAAAAACATTTGCAACTGCAGCAAACCTATCATCAATGATATATCTATATCCAACTTTAAAGAATTTCTCCCTTTTGCTTCTTTCTCTGCCCTTTCACTTAAATATTATGAAACATATAAAATCACAACAGATAATTATGCATTTTCTTCACTTGGATTACATCCCTAAGTATGTCTGTAAGATGTATTCATGCATTATAAATTTAATGCATATAATTCCTTAAGGATTATATTAATTTTGCTTGGAAATTATATAAATCTTCACCCCCTTTTGGAGAAGAACCCATTACTATTTTGTTTATCTTTACTGAGAACAGTGGTAGATCAGCTTCTATCCAGATTTAGTGGTATATGTAAGCGGAACCGATAGACATAAGAATTTCTGGTTTTTCCATAGCAACCATTCAGATTTTGGCCATCCCCAGTCATATCTTCCCTTGGGAATGGAATAGGCTCTGAGGCAACATTGTTCATAATCAGGTAGTAGCATCTTAGTCAGAAGTTGCCTCCATCCACATTTCAGGAAAATACTATGGAAAGAAGCTCAGTTTCTGCCACCGAGAGCCTCCCACCGGCCAGTATGCTTCCCCAGAGGGGGGCTTCTCTGGGTGCTGTCGGCTTCTCTGGCAGCCCCCAGGGGGAGAGCTTTCTCTGTGGGAGCATCTGCCCTCTGGAACGAGCTCCCCCCGGAGATACAGACGATTCCAGATCTACGTACTTTACTTTGGGCCCTCAAAACTTTTTTATTTCATCAAGCCAGGCTGGCCTAATTCTCTAATGGTGTAATTTTAATTTGAATTTTAAATGGGGGATTTTAATTGTTGGGCCAAATTGTTTAATGTATTTTTAAATTGTTTTTAAATTTTGTATTATATGTTTTTTATCTATGGCTGTTCACCGCCCTGAGTCCTTCGGGAGAAGGGTGGTATATAAATTTAAATATTAAATTAAATTAAATTAGTTTGGCATGATTCTCTTGCATAGCATTATCAAATGAGTGGAAGATTTACCATGAGAAGTGATGACAGGAAGTACCCTTTCAATCTGATCATTCTGAAATTTCAGATGCTTTCCTCTTAAACCATCTTCAACATTATCTCACACCAACTTAATAGCTTGAGTCATCAGCTGCACTCAACTGTTCCCGAAGGCAACCATAAATTCCATTCTGGATGCCAGTGGTTTTAGGACAAGACCAGGTTGGTAAGCGGGGTTTCCTCGGGACCAACCTGGCCCTGTTCTAAAACCATTGGCATCCAGAATGGAATTTATGGTTGCCTTCGGGAACAGTTGAGTGCAGCTTGTGACACAAGCTATTGGTTGTTCCTCTGCTCCTTGCACATCCCATCTATTCACAGAAGGTTAGCCTTGCTGGATGGCCTTTGCATTTGCAGGTCTATCAATATCTGCCATTTTCTTCTTCATTCATTCCTACTTTTTCCTTTGCTTTGGCCAAAACTTGCAAAAATAGATGCTTTCACACCCACTCATCACATGCTCCCATTTAATCTTAAAACACAACCTTTCCCTTCCTTCCTCCTGCCATTATCTTAATATCTTGCTTACATAGTACAGAGATCAAACCAAAGGGAATATGTTATTCCTTCATTCCTTCATTCACTGTAGGTTCATAGTCAAGTTATGCCAATGAAGAACTGATGGATCAGTTTTATAGAAGCAAAGAAGGAGACCATGAAACGTGGTTGCAGTGTTTCATTTTGCAACATGATAAGAGCCTTGGTAGTACAGGGGTTTAAGGCACCCTGTTATTAAGCTGGTTATTAAGACCAGCTGCCTGCAATTACTGCAGGTTCGAATCTCGCCAAGGCTCAAGGTTGACTCAGCCTTCCATCCTTTCTAAGGTAGGTAAATTGAGGACCCAGTTGTGGGGGCAATAAGCTGACTTTGTATAAATATACAAAAGGATGAAGGCTATTGCTGAGCACATTGTAAGCCGCCCTGAGTCTTCGGAGAAGGGCGGCATATAAATCAAATTAAAAAATAAAAAAAAATAAAATTTTAAAAGAGAGAAGAGAAAGAGAACCATTACAGTTCATTGGACACCAGGTGGGAAAGAAAGGTGACTCTACTTCCCCATCCTGGATATAAATGAAAAGAATACCGTCTATTTAGGGTAGAATGCAGATGGTGCACCAAACTGTTAGGGAAAACATCGTGCTCAAAAGATAAATTACTCAATTACTCAATACAGCTCAATTATTCTGAAACAAAAATGGTTCAGAATAGAAAATAATACTCTTGAAGCAGACAACACGGCAAGCACAAAGTATGTGGCCATAATCAACCTTTTTTCCCATCTAGCATTTCCTTCAGGTTACATGGTGGGGAAATGCAGTTGATTGTTTAATCCAACATTATTATTCCTTAGTTGAAAACGAGTCAAAATCATTTGATATCTAAGTTTTGATTCCATGCAGAATCACAGAAGGCCAAAAGAGAATGAGAGACACAGAGAGAGAGGACTATAAAAAAAGCTTACCATAACTCATCTCTAACAATTCCCACTGCTACTCTTTCCTCAAAACACCATTCTTCTTCATATTAAAAAAGTCTGCTTGTTTGAGTATCACTTTTTTCCTTCCTGTAGAGATTTGATTCAGAATCTTTAAAACTGCATGTTCATTTGCTGTTTATGGGTTCTACTCTTCCCCAATGATTCCATTTTCTTTAATGTGGTGATGTGTTGGGCATAGGGATTTATTTAAAATTTCTGTTTGTTAGTTTCTAAAAAATGCTTGATATAATTTATTACTAGTAATTTCTTTCCAAGACTCTCAGACAACAATACTGGCTCTGAGATTTCTTTTTATTATACACATTAGTCTCTGAAATGTATACTTGCAACCACCCTCTAATAATAACATGGGAAGATCTTATTTTGCCACTTGCCTAATTGCATTCTTAGCAGAGTTTATGATAACAGCCCTGTAGTTATTTCCAAATTCAAGATATAGGATAGCTTTTTACCATGGCAGCAGATCTATTTTTTATATTTCACATGTTGCTGAATACTGTAGCAACCAATTACTTGGTTGTGCTTTATTTTTGACAATATTTTTGGGTTTTTATTTTTATTAGTTTTTCTCTTGCTTGGCCATACATGAAAGGCAATATGGGCTCTGCATTTTAGGATGAAATATCTCTCACTCTTTGAATAAGATTCCCATAAGCAATGAATTATGAGGTAGCTCATTGAAAACTCCAGCTATATTATTATTTAGGCTACCATTCTAACATGTTGAGCTAATTAAAAAGAAACACAATTACACTGCATAGATGGGCATATGAACATTTTCATCTTTAGATTTTCTGACCTTTCACTCACTATCAAACTGTTCCCTGTGTTTTGGCAATGTTTTGGGGTGAATAACTTAAAACTTTGGACAAAAACTTAAGTCTCTATGAGTGTGTTGTTTCCTCATACACACACATATTCCAGGAAATCCAATTGAGAACATCCATCCCAATTTATTAGAACAATCATCCTCACTCTGCTGGCTAGGATAATGGGTTTTGTAAATCAGCACATGTAAAAGACACCAGATTATGAAAAACAGATTCTGAAAATTATTTGCATGTGCATATTTTTTTTAAATAGAAAAACATTATAATATTTGCTGATAGTGTTATGGCTTTATGTTTTTTTCAAATTAGATGTTTCTTCTATCAAGGCCTATGCCTGAGTAAACTAGTTTGTATATTTTGTCTCTTCTTGACTGTGCATAACCTCTAGAGGAAAGTCAAACCTGAAAGGAAAAGGAAAGGCACCTGTAATAGATAACACATCTGATGTATGAAACTACTTGAAAAAAAACTTTAGCACATATTAGAATAAATGCTCTAAAAGTACTAACTGTTGCAATGTTGGGTGACAAAGAAGACACAGAGTAAAAGAAAAGGGCATATAGTGATGGCCATGGGTAGAATGATAAGAGCCAATGGACTAATCATTTAATGGGAACAAGAATCTGCAACTTACCATAGTTTACAGATCAAGTGATAGGATTATTGGGTACCACAGCCTTGGATATTGTTGATTAATGCCAGATCAATACAAAATATGGCTTCATCCTTTCATGTTTTGATAGCAGATGCACATGCAAATCAGACTTGTACCAGAGATCCAGCTGTATGAATATGAGGATTTCTGAAATATGCTCATCAGGTTTCTAAATGTTCCAACAGACATGGTTCCATAGCAGAGGAGAAGACTTGGTGATGATGAATTATGAGATCTGGTTTGAAACCAAAAGTGCTGTCCTCAGGTAGCTAAATGTGAATGCTATTCTGGACCTGGATGGAGCTCTCCTGGAGAAGGAGAGTAGTTTAGGTGGGCTCAGGAGTTCATAGCTTCCTTAGCCAGTTTGGAGATTTTGAGTCAATGCATGCTGCTCCTTCCATTTACCTTAGAGGAGATATGACATGATCTGGAAATGGCGGACATTGTCAAAAGCTCTTTGCCATGATCAGATCACTTTTTGATTTGCATGTATGCCATTGGCATGCTAAACCTCTGTAGGATTGATGAACCAATCAGTAAAAAATTAATTTTTGAGGCTACTTGTTTCTTGGTGATCATGTGGGGAAGCTCACTGATCTCTTTCAGAGATAACAAGGGTATTAAATAAAATTGCTCCAAATGACTTCTCCTCAGATGATCATGGCAAACACGACTCTCTGAAGACCTTTCAGAAATCAAGCAAGCAAATAGAATTATAGGTTTGTCAGCTTTCATAGATAGGTCAGATCTAGAAATCAATTACAAAGAAGTCTAAATATACTTTTATTGAAATTGTCTATAATAAAAGAATCTTGAAAGTCTAATTGTATTATACCTTAACCTCCTTCCCAATGAATTAGGGAGGTGTCTGTCTGAGTTGCTGCCAAATGTTATCTACGGTTCTGGACTTTCAAAAGGGCTTCAGCCCCTTTTGCCTGGGGAATGGTTCTTGAGTATCTCTGTAAAGTTATCTTCCTTACTCTCTACCACAGTAGTGGAAGAAAACCAAGCGTGAAAGTGGATATACACAATTACGCACTCATATTTAGAAGTATACTGTAGCAAGAAGAATGCTGATGCAAAGACTCCTGGAGGAATGAGATTGTCTGGACTCTGGACCCTGTTCAATTAAGTTTCTGACCCAAAGCATAGAGTAGAGAGAACTTTGGTAAATTTGGTGGGATACCTTCATCACAACATAAAGGGATGTTATTCCTTATGGGTGGTTTTATTAGACCTCATGATGGATACCAAGAAGGATACCATTGATCATAGTATGCTTCTGGAGTGCCTAAAAGGATTGTTCTGCAGGGTTTTTATCCTTCCCCTAGTAGACAACATTGGTTGATATATTTATGGGAAGAATGGTAAAATCAAAGATTGTTCTAACATAGTGCCAGAGCAGGGATGAAATCCAGCAGGTTCTAACAGGTTCTGGAGAACTGGTAGCGGAAATTTTGAGTAGTTCAGAGAACCGGCAAATACCACCTCTGGCTGGTCCCAGAGTGGGGTGGGAATGGAGGTTTTGCAATATCCTTCCCCTGCCATACCCACCAAAACACACCCACAGAACCGATAGGGAAAAATTTTGGATTTCACCCCTGTGCCAGAGGTTTAACCCTCTCTGCCACTGCAGCAGCAAGTGGAAGCTGAGACTAAAAGGACCTTTTCTCAGCTTCATCTGTTATTATAACAATCACAGTCTATTTATACCAGGCGCTCAGACTGCAGTGATTCAGATCCTTATTATCTCACATATTACTGTAATGTGCTGTACTTGATAACTTAGAAGCTTCAAAAACAGATTTGGTTCATATAATATCTATGCTACAATCACAGCATTGGCTCCTGATTTACTTCCAGATCCACCTCAAAGTGATGAGAGATTATCCAATAAATACCCAGGTGCCTATCATTTGGTGATAGGCTTATGTACATCTATTACATAATCTTTAAAAAAAAAAAAAAAGATCTGGCCTGCTGTATGGAAGACACCAGGATAAATGAAATCAAGAATTTGGGGGTCTATCAAGATGTATTCTCCATGGCTTGCCTCTTGAGGAGCAGAATGTCTCGAGCCTCTTCATTTTTCAAAAATTGTTTTAAAACTGACTGTCCTGTCAAGCATTTTGGCTTAAATGTATTAAAGGTAAAGCTTCCTCTTGCACATATGTGCTAGTCGTTCCTGACTCTAGGGGGCGGTGTTCATCTCCGTTTCAAAGCCGAACAACCAGTGCTGTCCAAAGGCATCTCCATAGTCATTTGGCTGACATGATTCAACACCAAAGGCGCACAGAACGCTGTTACCTTCCCACCAAAGGTGGTCCCTATTTTTTGTACTTATATTTTTTACGTGCTTTTGAACTGCTAGGTTGGCAGAAGCTGGGACAAGTAATGGGAGCTTACCCCATTATGTGGCACTAAGGATTCGAACCTCTGAACAGCTGACCTTTTGATAGACAAGCTCAGCGTCTTAGCCACTGAGCCACTGTGTCCCTATTTAAAGGTATTAGAACTGCCTATTTGATGCTTGGGTACCATCTGGTTTTACTGCTACTGATTTCATTGTTTGTATTGTTTTCCTTTTTGAAAAAACACTTCAGGTTCTATAGAAATGGGTGATTTATACAGTGCTATTATAAATATATCCTACATCATAAAATCCAATTTTGTAAATACTTATCCACTCAATAGAACTCAGAGTAGGAAAGATAATTTAGGCACATGTGGAATCCTTGGGATGATTTACCTATTTATGAAAATCTATGAGCATGGTCACTGACAAAAATTGTCTTATACCAGAAGGAAAACTAGAAAGCTTGTTTCAACCACCTGCTCTAGCCTCTGAGGGTATCCTCCACCATCCCAAGTTATCTTGGGACACAGGTCTCAACAAGCCACCAGCTGCAGACAAACATCATTTTAATTGTCTAAGAATGCCTTGTGGATCTTCGTGAAGCTTGCAGGCATTTTGTAAATGAAAATTATACTAAAGCCAACTCTTTATTTTGCAGTATGTCAGTTTCCCAGATGACTTTTATATTTAAAATGAGCTTTTGAAAAATAGATTCAGGTGGGACACAGAGCTTTCTGGGTGCCAAGGGTGATGTTCATGGACACCTCCCTTCCTTGTAATTCCCTAATGTATAAACTTCTGAAACTGGAAATGGTCTGTGTGATTTTATACCCTAGTAGGTTGATAAGTACTTCCTTCAGAAGAATCCATGCTCCAAAACCCAGAGTTGCCCAGATTGCTTTTATGACGAACTGACTACAATTGGTTTCAGAGAGAGGGAGGGAGGGAGGGAGACAGGGTGGGAGGGAGGGAGAGAGAACCAACGCACATGTTGTCAAAGGGAAGAAGGAGAAAAAGAATTCCTGATCGTATTAAAAAAATGCATTTCTTTGTGCAGGATCAAAGGATTAATTGATGTTTTCACACAGAGAAAATTGGGCTAACAAAGACAATTGTGTAGCAGGAGGCCTTTCTGGACTCTCCAACTTTCTCCGTCATGCTAAAGCATGACATGTTCTAAACCAGGGGTCACCAACCTTTCGGACCTCAGGGACCGCTAAATTCATAATTTTAAATCCCAAAGACCACTAATATGATCTGCCTAATGACCAGATGGATGGGCGTGGCTAGGTGGGCATGTGACTGGGTGGGCGTGGCCAACTTGATGTCACTCACATCGAGGGGTGCCTCTACGGCCTCTACTCACCTTTCCCCTGCCAGCCACTCCTCGCCTCTCCGCCCAGGCTCCTTAGGCCCCAATAGGAAGCAATTGTTGGAGCTAAGCAGCCACCACGAGAAAGAGTTGGCAAAACAGCTGGCTCAGTTCAAATTTGATCTGACCAAGAAGGAGGCTCAGTAGAAGCATCTCATTGAGGACTATGAGCATAGGCTTTCCAAGCAGAGGGATGACCTGCGGGAGTACAAGGCCAGGTGCCAGCACTTGGAGGCTCAGTGGGCTGAGATGGTCAGCCAATTCCAGGCCATGACACAGTCCCACTGGAACAAGGTCCTCCGGCTCTTCGCCACCAGCAGTACTTCCCCTCAGCGTTCGCCCAAAGCCCCGCACCCTGACCCACAGAAAAAGTCCCCAAAGGGGGAGACTCTCTGCAGCAACACAAATGTTCATTGCATGTATCCATCTCAGGGGTCATACTTTGAAGACCCCTGATTTAGTACAAATTAAAAAATGCAAATAATTTTTCTGAGGACCACCAAAATTTTCTCACGGACCACCAGTTGGTGACCGCTGTTCTAAACAAACCAGGTGTGCTGGTATTCTTTTTATCATGTGCTTCCTCAGAATCAATTGCATTCTGGAAATGCTAAACACGCTGTTCTTACAAGCTGAAATGCAGAGTTTTCTCTATTTACCAACAGTAAGAGTAGCCAACTTTTAGTTAGACTTACACAAATGATAGATTTCTAAAGAAATATTCCTATCTTTTTATGGCATATTAATCAAGTGTGCAAATAAGCTGTCAGAGAACCTCTGTTCTAATTATCCAGTACTTGATTCAAGGAAATCTTTGCAATACATTAGTTTTGGCAGAGAAGCTCTGGCTTGGACATCTCTAGCATAATGTCCAAGCAGCTGCCTTGGTCTCAGACTTATCTAATACCTGAACATATATTTATAATCTTCTGAATATTTCATTGAGTGAGAATTCATGGACTGGAACATTTCTACAGAGTTTTCTTCTTCTCCTTCATCTCTATAAATTATGTACTGTAATCAATATAGCTTTAGTGTCTCCACATTTCACTTTTTCTGGTAGGGATCAGCACCAATCAAAAGTGGTGAAGGAGATAAAGACAGCAAACAGCAGAAACATATCTTTTTGTAATATTTCCATCCATGCATGAGCCAAAAAAACCTTCAGTTTTGGAACCTCAAGATGCTTATTTTTGTCTTGAATTCTTTTGAAGAACAACCAGTAGCATCAATCCATCAATCAGTCTTTAATTTTCTGTCACTTATCTCTTTTTCTCCAGCAAAAACACAGATGCAGATGCCATCCCCTTAAGTGTGGTTTCCTTGAACCATTAACTCTGCTGGAAATCTTCCATGGTCTTTCTGAAGGCCGACAAATGCATTAGTTTAGTGAGAAGAATGTTTGTGGCTTCAGAGCACTTTAAACTACAGTATAAGCCAGTGCAAAATTGTAAGAGTGGTATCCTGCTATTATAATAGAAGTGGGGAAAAAATGAAAAATATACCTTCATTCACAATCACACCACTACATTTTTCAAACTCACAAAAAAAATTTAAATGTACTCCGCTTCTACATAAAATTCCCCCTTCCTACATAAAATTTTAGATTGTGTAAGTAAATACCTGCTTATTGAGAGGCAGACTATGTAGTGTCATTCTGGACTGTTGCAAACCAGAAGAACCCCCAAATCATACCCAGAGACAGTATCACAGAGCATCATTTTAAAAATGTCTTAGAACTTGCAGACAACTAAGCCAATGAGATGCTGTCTTTCATTAGATGTTGTCTTTTCAGGTGAATTTCCAATAAAAGCATTAGAAGATAGATAACCTATTCTCTTTCAGTAGCCCCATTGGTTATCACTTGTGAATTAAGACAGGACTGTCAATATAACTCGTTTAAAATGTAACCGTATGAATAGTTGTGGGTGTTTCTTGCTTTGGTCATGTAACACTATTACTCTGCAATCTGCATTGGTTGCTGGATGGTTTTCAGGTGCAGCTCAAGGAATTGGGTATCACCTGTAGAGCCCTGCATGACTGAAGTTCTGATTATTTATTTCTCTTGTTTCTGACTGACTGAAAAGATCTAGACCTGAGATATGTGTCTTCTTGGTAACTATACCTCTCCTGTGAAGTAGCATGCCTCATGATATCCATGCAACACTAACCCTATTGCACTTAAAAAAAAACTTGGCCAGACTTGCTGATGGAGTGATCTGCCCTCTGTTGGTAGTTTATTTGGTTACCCTCCCTGATATGTACCATGAACTTTCTTGATGTTTTTATATTGGTTTGCTTTTTGCTGGGATTTTTTATGTTTTAACTATATGAAAAGGGGACTCTGTTATCTGAGAGACCATCTTCTCCAATTGGGTTTACCCAGCTGAGCCAACTGAGTGGGCCTGCTCTAGATCCCCGCAATTAAACTTTTACTTTTTTTGAGACAAAAAAAAAATCTTTTCTGTCACCACACCTGCCTTCTGGTATGAAGTTTCCCCTGAGAGCTGGATGACTCCTACCTTGATGGCATTCTGGAAGGTCTTAAAGGCAGAATGGATGGAGTTCCTTATTAGATGTGCTTGTCTTGTTTTGATTTTTGTGGTCCATAATTACCATTTTGTTTCATTGATCATAATTTATATTTATCTTTGTGAGCTGGCCAGAGTTGGTCTGAAGTCAAGTGGTGCTGACATTGAATTAATTAATAATTGTGTAAGCTACTTAAAATCAATCTGTGATGGGGGCAGCCCCAAAGTTGATAAATAAAGGTAAATAAATACATTTTCCTTATTGTTGCTCCTTTATTATCCTCCTATTTCTTGGGAGACGAAATCTAGTAAAATTCCATCGCTATTGGATTCAATTTAAAAGATATATTGTGCTCTCAGTCATCAATTATTTCCCAGATACCCTTTGAATTTGATGAGAATAGAAATCAATCCACAGATAGTTCATGAGCCCTGTGGTCAGAACAAATCTTTGCATCTATTTGACTGGAAGAGGAAAGAAAATACAGTACATTACTAATTGATTTACAACTCCAACCACCCAATTAGATTTCAATGAGTATGTGAGACAAAACAATGTATTTCTCCTTTTTATTCAATATATTTCCTTTGTAAAGAGTCTCTGCAAAAGTGCCTAGTTCCAGTAGTTAGAAGAAGCTTTTGTGCCGGCTATTAATTTATTTATTTAAAAGATATATATGACTACCCATTTTAAGCAACTCTGGATGGCTCATAATATATCTGCCAGTCTGCAGATGGTTACGGTTAGAATTAGATGTGCAGATTGTCACATGTAGTAACTCTTTTTTATTATTTGGAGGGCAGATTTCTCAGTTTATCCATTGTTAATAAATGTAATATTAATCTTGAAGTAGAGGCTTACAGCACATCTGTAATTACATGGTTAGAAGAAACTTTCCCAAGGAGGCATTTTCTGAGTCCTTTAGTTTTATCCAACCAGAACTTCAATTGGAGGGCACCCAAAGGGCCTCAAATTGGAGAAGACCAAATTAGAATCTAAAGGACCTACTTTGGTAGCAAGGATTAGACAGCAATTTAGTTAGTGCTTTTTCCCAAAATTCAGTATTCAGTAAAATCACCAAAACATATTCAGAGATATCAATGGATGCCAGCTATTCATTTTGTGCTATTAAAAGAGTGGGCAACTTCTGCCCAGTTAGGAGACATAATCCCTAGATAATGTTTTGTAGTACCTTGCCCTCCAAAATATCATTCCTGGAATTTGGTAGTTAGCGATTGAATAATGCTTTTGGATAAAATAATGCTGGGTATGTTCGGTTAACATGGCAAATTTAGTTTAAAAAAGTACTTCGTAATGAGATATTTCCTTTTACCTTAGACCAATTTTCTCCCTCTAATGTTCTCCCCTATACAACAGGGGAGGTGTATAGCAGGTGTGTGGATTTCAACTCCAAAATCCTCAGATAGTTCTGATGACAGAAGGATATGAAGTTAAAGTTAAATATCTCAGAGAAAATAACAGGTTTTGACTGACCAGTTAAGTCAGTTCAAATGGGCTGCCTAAACTTCTTGCTCAGAAAGGAGCTTACTTTTTCAAGATACTATGATAAGCAAAGAAAGCCGGTGACATTTTTTACTACTTCATTCATGGGTGCCTTCTTAATAAAGAAGAGCAACTTCAACTAAGAACCTGGAATCCATTTATGATGGTTGAAAGACCTGTATGTTATTTTCTAAGCCAAATGTTCTAGAAATGGAAAGGGCCATCATTGAAGCTACTTATTCACCAATTCCAGGCAGGGCTGGATAGAGAAATAAAGCAGGCCTGTGTATACCGGGGTCTAAGCCCGCGATTATCCGAATGGTACAAGGCAGCGGTGAGCTGCCATGCGACCCCATAAAGCACCTGTGCACATAAACGCCTATTCGGAAGCCTATCCCACCACCATCATCCATGTGGCTCACCCCCCCCCCCCCCAGCCGGGTATCCATGTTCTGTCACTGCATGGACACGATGTCGAGTGCTTCTTGACGCTCGACAGGTACTTTTCCCTGAAGCATCCACAATTATTTTAACTATTTAACATTCAGTTTTTAACTATTGGCTCATATTTGTAAGGCATTTTTCCAGTTGTATTGCAGTGAATGAGAAATGCTATATGATTGCATTTCTTGATTCTTTTCAAAACTACCACAATATACAGTAGTGAATTTTGAAAAGTGATTTAAAAAAACCCTCTGGGGATATAGTTGGATCTTGCAATTTTCGGAGTCAAAATATTTTACACTTCAACAAAGATCAAAACGACACAGATTTTCAAGACGGTTGGAGCAACAGTGCGAAAGGGAAATAAAGGCTGAATAGATTTGTGAACAAGAATTGCACCACAGATGGGCAAAGGATGAATGTTAAAAAAAGATTTGAATCAGAGGTCAATTTGCAGATTTGACTTTGCTGTTGAAATGTACTAATTTAATCATACCCTGCACAAAATTGCTTTTAGAGTCTCTGACATTTGAGTTGAGAAACATATAGAATCTTTTGTAATAATCCTAACATCATTGTAGAAAGTAAGAAAAAAACTCACAAGTAGTTCTGTGGAAAAAATAAAGGAAATGCCTGATGTTGTTCACAAAAATGGATAATGATTTAATGATTGTAAGGTTCCGAGAGTAATCTACAGGTAAGAGGGGCTGCATATTGATTGATTGATTGAATGAATGAATGCATGCATGCATGCATGCATGCATGCATGAATGAAAGTGACATGGCTCTAATCATTTATCTATTTCTCACATACTGCAAACTTCTGTCCCACAAAAAAATATGTTAGGTACAGCTCCTGACCACCAAAATATTGTCCATCCTAATTTAGCTTGTGTGTCTTAGAAGTAAGGAAGGTAAAAGGATTTATTTCTCTGGTGATGATAGGGATGTTTATGGAGGAAAAATGCCAAAACCTTTCCACTTTTAATGATATGCCTGTTTTAGAGAATGATAAAATTATTGTCAGTTTTCGGCAGTTATGGTTAAAAGAGTGCAGAGAACTACCCCCCCCCAAAAAAAAGGTGTGTGTATCCTGGAGCTATTATTGGCCCTTGGCCCACAAATTGTCCCTACATGATCTTACTCTTCCTTTTAAATCTGAATTTAGTGATGCCTGCAAATTCATGACAGCCCGCTGTTTTTTTAGCAACAGTCTGATGACAAGTTTAATGTGAACTCTACTTTCTTTTAGTCACTGATCACATTCATGAATACTGCACATTGCCATTTGCTCATTCAGGCACTCACTGTTGTTGCCATTGTAATGCTACAAGGAAGGCTACAGAATGAATGTTTGGGTGGAATAAATGCTTTGAATGCAATTTCATCTTTGGCACACTCTTCCGAAAGTCCAGTTTCTGGCATCGTTACTCAGTTATGGCTTATTACTTATTGTAGTGAGATCATTTGTAAACTGTTCAGCCTGAACAAAGCTATTAAAATCAGGTCCTAACTGAACCAAAGAAAAATAGGATCATGCATGTTGTGAGCTGTTCAGCAGTATAGTTGGTTGTTGAAGAGAAGTGAGACAACATTTTGCAGCAGCTGCCAAAAAAATCCAACACAGTTCCGGGCTGCATAAACAGAGGGATAGAATCAAGATCACGGATTAGGGGAGACATGATAGCAGTGTTCCAATATCTCAGGGGTTGCCACAAAGAAGAGGGAGTCAAACTATTCTCCAAAGCACCTGAGGGTAGAACAAGAAGCAATGGGTGGAAACTAATCAAGGAGAGAAGCAATTTAGAACTAAGGAGAAATTTCCTGACAGAACAATTAACAAGTGGAACAACTTGCCTGCAGAAGTTGTGAATGCTCCAACACTGGAAGTTTTTAAGAAGAGATTGGATAATCATTTGTCTGAAGTGGAGTATGGTTTCCTGCCTGGGCAGGGGGTTGGACTAGAAGATCTCCAAGGTCCCTTCCAACTCTGTTGTTCTATTCTATTCTAACATGCATGGCACTTTGTTCACCTACTTCAGGGGTGTCAAACTCAAGGTCTCTGGGCTGGATATGGCCTGCGGGATGATTAGATCTGGCCTAGGGGCCCACCCTGGAAACAGCGAAGGACTGAGCCACGGTGCCTCTGCCAACGAAAATGGAGCTTGGGAGGGCCATGTGCAGCCCTCCTGGGCTCTGTTTTCGGCTGCAATGGCCTCCTGTAACTCTCTGCCAGTGAAAAAGGAGCTCGGAGAGGCTGCACACAGCCCACCCAGGCCCGCGGCCAAAAACAGAGCCTTGATGAATGACATTGAGCTGCCCTCCCCAGCGCCCCCCCCCACATCAACACAACACTGATGTGGCAACCCTCAGTGAAATCAAGTTTGACACACTTGACCTACTTGAACAATATTAATACATGGCCTGCATTTCACAACAGAGTAGCAAATCATTTTCATACACATACAGATGTGTGTCTCTGTGTGTGCAGCAGTGATGGGATTCAAATAATTTAACAACTGGTTTTCTGCCCTAATGACCGGCTGAGTGGACGTGGCCATGGTGGGCGTGGCCAGGTGTGTGTGACAGGCAGCACTCTGCCTCCTGAACCCCCCTGGGAGCAAAAATGGGCCATAAGGGGGGACGTGCTGTCCCTCCATGCCTCATTTAGGGCCTAGTAGGCTACCCTGCACTTAGCTGGGAGCCAAAATGGGGTGCTTGGGGACTCCTGGAAGGGGTGGGGAGGGGTGGGGTGGGGCCAGCCAGCAATTTAACTATCAATTTGCCCGAAATGGCCTGAACTGGCTGAATCCCACCACTAGTGTGCAGGGATGAGTCCATATGAAGGACAGGATGGTGCTAGCATGGCAGTGACTCTAGGAAAAAGGACATTGCCAACTCAGCTATAACCTAATAAATGACAGGAACATATTACCAGAACTAGAAAATACTTCAGTGTTTATGTACTTAGCACAAATACAATGGAGCAAGACATAAAGGAAATGCAGAATCAAGAAAAGAGACAGAGTATTAATGAATGGGTGACTGTAGTGAAAAGGTGGAAGAAGAAAAGATTCTGGAATCAAAGGAAGATTTCACTAAGGTAACTTTAATCATTATTATTACAAGTTAATATTGATTAATAAAGTTTTGCAAATATTTTTTTGTTTATTTCAAGGGGCTGCTTGAAGTATCATGAATGCAGACAGCTCCAGATATACTTCATCAGAATCAAACAGACTATTTAATAAGAAACAGAAGTTGGAAAAGTGCAATCCAGAACATTTCCAGATGCAGGTTGTGTAACGGTCAATGAATTATTGATGTCAATTACACAGGTTAAAATAGATAAATTAAATAAGGGGTAACAGATATGACCTTCAGAACATACAGTCAGAAAATTAGATTAGCGTAAAGAACAGATTTAATATTCTTAAATTATGAAAAAGTGAAATTGAGCTATAGAAAAAAAAAAGGAAACAGTTAAAAGAGACATTTAAAAATTTACAAAATTTCAAAGAGCGTGTAAATGGCTTTTAGAACATGCTATCTAGATGTCAGGGTGAAATGGGAGATGAAAGTCCTGGAGCACAAGAAAGTCATATGAAACCTGAACATAAATTTTGAATATCTAACAAGAAAAGACAAGAAAAAATACATTAATCAAGAATGTCAAAAGTTACAGGAATATAACAAACAGTAAAGAAGAGATATTTCTTTAAAAAGCATAGAAATCATAGGAAAATTTACAGCTAAAGTAAGAATACTCAAAAGTAATCATGAAAAAGATCTGATAGAGGTCACTATGGTTAAAGGAAAATGGAAGGGTTATACGGAAATATTTTATAAAAAGGATTATAGAATGACAGAAACATTTGTAGAGAGAGAATATATTCAAGAACTGACTCCATTAGTTAGTAAGATGTGACAGGCAATAAATCAGCTGTCAACTAGTAAAGCACAAGGTGAGATGAAATACCTATTAAACTGTTTAAACTACAGGAAAAAAGACAGTTAAAGTGCCAATCACTCTTATGTCAACAAATATGAAACAACCTATGCAGCCTGGAGAACAGAAAAGATTGATGTATATACCTATACCTAAAAAGGAGATTCAAGATAAAGTACGAAGTTTTGAACTATTGTACTAATTCCTTACACAAGCTAAGCTTTGCTTCACACTTTGCAGCACAAGAAAAATATAGCCATTCATGGAGAGAAGTATACTTAAATTACAATTAGGAAATTACAGAGAAGACAAAGGGAAGCCAGTTGAGATAACTAAATATGGATAATGGAAAGAGCAAAGAGCAAAGGAACACAAGCAGGGTTACCTTTGCTTATTGAGCCCAGCAAGGTCTTTGATGGTATGGATTATGCCAGAATGTACAATATTTAAACATTAATGAATGGGTTAGAATGCCTGATTATTCTTCTGTAGAATCTTTACAGTGAACAAGAAGCTACTTCAAAAATTGTTGATAGAGAAACAGAGAGATTCATAGCTGTTTATTTTTCTGCTATAGGTTTAATTTATGTACAGAATATATTGTAAGGATGGTAGGTTTGCAGTAAATGACAACTGGAATTAAAATAGGAGGTCAAAGTATAAACAATGAGATATATGCAGATTACAACACTTCATTAATTAAACATTTTAAAAAAGATTTTAGAGAGCTCATTTTATAAATAAAAATGGGGTGTACATACCCAATTAATGTTAAATATTACATATTAAATATTAAGAAGATAAAGGCTAGGTCAGCCTTGATGCTCAGTGAACTAATAACAAACAGGTGGTACATTTTGTTTTATTTTATTTTTCCTTGAATCCAAGAACAGATAAAGATGAACAGTATGCTAAAGAAGTAAAGAGGGAGTTAACCCTAAATATGACAAATTTAGACAACACCTTGAAAGCTTATTTCAATAGCAAAAAAAAAATCAGAATAATTAAACAGTAGACTCTGCAGTAGTAATGAAGCACTGAAAAAGCCAGATAGTAAAAAAAAAAAAAAGGTGAAGAATATAGATGCCTTGGAAGCATAGATATGGATGTAATTATTATCACTGACTATAAGATGAACCAATTAGCCAGCCCTGGATCAAAGAAAAACTAGCTGTTCCTTTGAAATGATGATTAGCAAGCAGAAGTTCACACTTTCTTATAGTCCATCATGCCAATAGATGATGGACTATAAGAGAAATAATTATGCATCATAAAGTTGTGGGGAGTAGAACAACAAGAAGAGAATGAATAAATTGGATGGATGAAAGCATCCAATTTACTGGAAATTCCTGGAATTCCTGGAATGTTCTTGGGAGAACCGTGAGTGATTATTAAAGCTTGGTCAAGGTGGAAGCATAAACTCATAGTTATCAGAAGTTGAGACTGACTCAATGGAACCAAACCAATTAAGTTATACAGCTGTTGCCAACTGAGCTGGTATTTCCATTGAATAGAGATTTTTGAAGCTTTGAATTAGAGACGGCATAGGAACTGTCTAGCTTCTGGATAATTCAGATAATTCACTGCTTTCTTCTCTCAGTAATGTGAAAATAAAATTAAGAGCAATGTTAAAAATCCCCTCACTATCCCTTCACTAGAATGTAAAGAACAGCAGGAGAAAGAAATGAATAAGAAATAATTCTAGTTTGGGTTTAGACCTCATGAGAGATGTTACATGCATAGCATTGATCACAGGGAGTAAAAAATTAACCATGAGTGGATTCTTACAGCTGCCAATCTATTATACTCTCTTTTGGCTTTGGGGGACTTCTTTTGCATTTCTGCTTTTTTTAATCCTGTGCTTAGTTTTCTGCTTTTTAGGATTCATGCAACATAACATTTTGTATGCACAGTTTCTTCCTATGGAGCATTATTTGCTATATTTCATAGCAAGTTCAGAAAGTTCTCAAGTTACAGTACAGGAATCCATCTGTGCAGAAATTGGATCTCGCTGATAAGTAAATTCAGAAACAATCCCTTATTGTGTAAATTTCCTAGAGTCGTGAGAAAATGGGGGCAGGGAAGAGACAGTAATCTGAATTGGCTGTTTATCACTGCACAGGTGAGGGACATTTGCTGGTTGTTAAAGTATACAGTAGCATGTCTTGCCATTCTTGGTTGGGATATGGTTTCTTCCATTATACTAATGTTTCTCAACCTTGGTAGTTTGAAGATGGGTGAACTTCAACTCCCAGAATCCCCCATCCAGCAGCACTGGCTGGAGGATTCTGGGAATTGAAGTCCACCCATCTTCAAGCTACCAAGGTTGAGAAACACTGCATTATAAGATATTTGAGGGTTTTTTGCTAATTGTTTCATCAGATAAACCAAGAAACTAATACCAAGAACCCAAAAACTACATATATAGAATAGAATAGAATAGAATAGAGTAGAGTAGAGTAGAGTAGAGTAGAGTAGAGTAGAGTAGAGTAGAGTAGAATAGAATAGAATAGAATAGAATAGAATAGAATAGAATAGAATAGAATAGAATTTCTTTTTATTGGCCAAGTGTGAATGGAGACACAAGGAATTTATCTTGGTCCATATGTTCTCAGTGTACATAAAAGAAAAGATACGTTCATCAAGAATCATAAAGTACAACACTTAATGATAGTCATAGGGTACAAATAAGCAATCAGGAAACAATATCAATGTAAATCGTAAGGACCCAAGCAACAAAGTTACAGTCATACAGTCATAAGTGGAAGGTGATGGGTGGTGAGAACGATGAGAAGATTAATAGTAGTGCAGACTTAGTAAATAGTTTGACAGTGTTGAAGGAAGTATTTGTTTAGCAGAGTGATGGCATTCAGGAAAAAACTGTTCTTGGGTCTGTGGGAAATCATACATCTATTCTTTCTGTAGTAACAATCACCCAGACATTTTTGATAAACCAGTGCGTACAAACATTTAACATAAATCAGGCTGAGATTTAATAAATAAATTAGCCATAATGAAGACAATATATGGAAGCACTCCATGGCATCGGGCCTAGCTATCTTCGAGACTGCCTGCTGCTACCAACGACCTCCCATCGTCCCGTGCGCTCCCACAGAGAGGGCCTCCTCAGGGTGCCATCAGCCAATCAATGCAGGCTGGTGACCCCCAGGGGGAGGACCTTCTCTGTGGGGGCACCTACCCTCTGGAATCAGTTGCCCCCAGAGATAAGGAGAATCCAAGACCTTAGCGCCTTCCGCCGTGCCCTTAAAACCCACTTTTTCCAGCAAGCCGGGCTGGCTTAAGAAGAAATTTTAAATGTTTTAATTGGCTTGTATTTTTAATTTTGGGCCAAATTTATATATATTTTAATTGTTTTTAATATTTGTATTTCATGTTTTTTAATTCTGGCTGTACACCGCCCTGAGTCCTCAGGGAGAAGGGCGGTATATAAATTTAAAATAAAATAAAAATAAAATAAAATAAATATCTAAATATTCAAGAATTAAGGCAAATGAAGACTGAAATGGCAATGGTCTTGGCTCAAATTCCTTTATTCCTTTTGGCTTTCTCCTCCTCATTTCATCCCACTGTCAGAGAGATTTATTCCTGACCCAAAAAGAAATAAGAAAAAGAAGAAAAATGAAGAAAAATGAATTACAGCCTAGAAGTATCTCAAGTCACATATATCATGGAAGCTGAGCTGCTTCATTCTCTAGAAAGCTCTTTACCTGGAATGTATTGCTAAGAATATTTTTGCAAGCTCTTCAGCTGGTCCATAGGGATTTATCCATGCCATCACAATATATTGAACAATTTATTGTAATTTATGTGTATGAATATCTTCCCTCTTTGTCTTCTGTACAAGCATCTTTGTTAGTGGAGAAGAATGTGGTTTTGTGAATTTAAACCTGGAATATGAAAATCTCTTCCTTGGATATTTATCGTCAACACAATTTTTTTTTATTTATTTTTTTGCACAGATGGAAGAAAAAGAAACACATTTAAACATATTTTTCCAAAAATTTCCAATGAAAGCGAATAGATAGCCATTGGTTTACTCATTGTTTGCTTTACTTAATTTGCTCACAGCCCAAAAGCACCACAAAGCTTTGTTTGAAGTCATGGTCATACTGGAACTCATCCCTAGAAGCTATTTGACTTTCAGTTTTAGAATCTCTACATATTGGATGGGGAGAAACCAGCTCAAACTCAACCCTTCCAAGACTGAGTGGCTGTGGTTCCCGGCATCCTGATATAGTCAGATGACTCCATCTCTGACTATTGGGGGCGAGTCTTTGGCCCCCTCGGAGAGGGCTCGCAATCTGGGAGTCCTTCTGGATATGCAGCTGTCCTTGGAGGAACATCTGACAGCTGTGGCCAGGGGAACTTTTTGTCACGTTCGCCTGATACATCAGTTGCTGCCCTTTCTTGATCAGGATTCCCTGCGCACAGTCACTCATGCTCTCATCACCTCTTGCCTGGACTACAGCAATGCTCTCTACATGGGGCTCCCCTTGAGGGGCACCCGGAGGCTCCAACTGGTCCAGAATGCGGCCGCACGGGTAGTTACAGGAGCTGCATGACGCTCCCATACAACACCTCTCCTGCGTGAGCTGCACTGGCTCCCAGTGGTCTTCCGGGTGTGCTTCAAGGTGTTGGTTATCACCTTTAAAGCACTCCATGGCATAGGACCTAGATATTTTCGAGACCACCTGCTGCTACCAACGGCCTCCCATCAATCTGTGCGCTCCCACAGAGAGGGCCTCCTCGGGGTGCCATCAGCCAAACAATGTAGGCTGGTGACCCCCAGGGGGAGGGCCTTCTCTGTGGGGGCACCCACCCTCTGGAACCAACTGCCCCCAGAGATAAGGAGAATCCAAGACTTCGGTGCCTTCCGCCGTGCCCTTAAAAGTTTCTTTTTTGATCAAGCCAGGCTGGCTTAACACTTTTTAATGTTTTTAACTGGTTTGTCATTGTTGTTTTAATTACGGGGCCAAATTTATATATATCTTTTAAATAGTATTTTAATGTTTGTAGTTTATGTTTTTATTTGGCTGTACACTGCCCTGAGTGCTCAGGGAGAAGGGCGGTATATAAATTTGACATTAAATAAATAAATAAATAAATAAATAAATAAATAAATAAATAAATAAATAAATAAATAAATAAAATATTGTTCAATATATTTTTCTCTTTGCTAAATAAACCCTTCTCAGTACCATTTTATCTAAGAGCAGTGCATTAGGTTAGAAAAGAAGTTATTTTAGTTGTATGCAGGGTTATGCATTGCTTAGCACATTGTAAGCCACCCTGAGTCACCGGAGAAGGGTGGCATATAAATCTAATTTTTTTTTAAAAAAAAAAAAAAAGCCTTGCATCTAGACATGGAAAGCCTTAGCAGATAATAAAGTTTATGAAAGGACTTGGGTCTTCTACAACCTACAGGTTGTTGCTTTTTTTATCAGAATGATGGTCAGTACAAGATGGTGACACATGTAAAAATGAGTACTGCAGAAAAAAATGTCCATTTAAGTGAAGTGGATATCACATGAATTGTTAATAGAATTTTTTATTGGCAAAGTGTGATTGGACACACAAGGAATTTGTCTTGGTGCATATGCTCTCAGTGTACATAAAAGAAAAGATACGTTCATCAAGAATCATAAGGTACAACACTTAATAATAGTCATAGGGTACAAATAATACCACTTTATAATGCCTTGGTAAGGCCATACTTGGAATACTGCATTCACTTTTGATCGCCATGATGTAAAAAAGATGTGGAGACTCTAGAAAGAGTGCAGAGAAGAGCAACAAAGATGATTAGGGGACTGGAGGCTAAAACATATGAAGAACGGTTGTAGGAACTGGGTATGTCTAGTTTAATGAAAAGAAGGATCATGGGTGACATGATAGCAGTGTTCCAATGTCTCAGGGGCTGCCACAAAGAAGAGGGAGTCAAGCTATTCTCCGAAGCACCTTTGGAGTGTAGGACAAGGGTAGGACAAGAAGCAATGGGTGGAAACTAATCAAGGACAGAAGCAATTTAGAACTAAGGAGAAATTTCCTGACAGTTAGAACAATTAACCAATGGAACAACTTGCCTCCAGAAGTTGTGAATGTTCTAACACTGGAAGTTTTTAAGAAGAGATTGGATAACCATTTGTCTGAAGTGGTATAGGGTTTCCTGCCTAAGCAGGGGGTTGGACTAGAGGACTCCAAGGTCCCTTCCAACTCTGTTATTCTATTATTCTGTAAGTAAGAAATCAAGCATCTGGACACAGATTCAACCAATATTTTTTATTGTCATGAAAAACTATAGTGACTGCTGGGCTACTGGCCACAAGAGTGCAAAAGGGCCCTGAACCAAGAAGGGGTATGGCTTACATACTTCCATAGTGTTTTATAGGAATGATGAAGAAAGCAATGTAAATCATACTGTGACCTTTCCAGCTGGAATGTGGCATTTGATAATATTATGAAATGATCTTTCTAAAGCTATTCCAGCACCTGTAGATTCTTCTCTATTAATGGTACTCTAGCTCATCCTAATTAAAGATACTAATAGCATGTATCATAAACAATTTATTATGCCCATATATTCCTGCCCTTCAAACTATTATAAATGAAGGACCATAGACTGGTTTGTTTTATTGATCTCCTTTCTTTTCAGGCAGTTTCAGTTTGCCGCCTCCTTTTATTTCTATGCTGTCCCTCATGCTTATGCTATATTCCAGTTATCATACATGGCATTAGCTCTTCATAAGAATGAATGCAATTTTGTTTCTGTCAATGGGACAACCAATGAACACCACTGCTTAAACTTCCTAGGAACCCTGCTGACATTGTAATGAGAAGGTTCAGAGCTCTAGGAAAGGATGACCCGCTGGAAACCTGTTAGAGAATCTTCCAGGGAAGTGACCAGGAAAGTTAGTTGCTACTATCCTTGGCATTACCATAGCAAGGTTAGCTGAAGAAGGAGAGTAGCAGTTGGAAAGGTTATTCATGAGAGCAAAGAGTGACAGTGTGGATCTTGCACAATTGCCAAAGATGTTTAAATCATGGCTTAAAAATGAGCTACATTTTAATTTTGAGAAGGAAAAATAGCTTATTTTGCTGAGTCCATTTTGGAATGATTCCAGAAAAATCATTCATTTTGGAATGATTCCATTCACTTCTTGGCAATGAAATGAGAGTATAACTCTTCTCACTCTGCTGAAAAACTGTACTTATATGTTGGAAATAAGATTATTTTGAACATGGAGTGCCTAACTATAGGTATTATCCAGACTTTGAAATAAATTTACACTACTAAAGACATTATTTTTTTTAGTCAAACTCTGGAAAGCTTCATTTTAAAAAAACTTTTAAGTTATATATAAAAATGAATGAAGCAAAGCACAAGACTGGTTAGCTGGCTTGTTTTGCTTCCCTGTCTCTCATAGCTGTCAATATGACACACACATTAGACCCAAATGAATTGGTAATGATCAAAAGTCATTACATGATACACAAAATGAAATATTAATGACAGGAGACAGAGGTGGAAAGGATCCCCCGGGCCTGGATGGCAGATAAGATGGGGTTGGTACATCTCCCTACTGTAAAGCTGCATCAGTGTCAGTTGTTGCTTATGGACCAGTTTTCCCCAGATGCTCAGAAGAAGACAAGATGGTTGGATTGTTAGTTTTTTTGCTTAATTGTACCTTACAAGATTAGATTAGATAGGAACTGAGATGGAGCATTATTATTAGGATGCTTCATGTAAATGTTCTCCCACACTCCATGAGATGAAGTTCCATCATCTCATGGAATTATTTTACAAGGTGGGCATTGGATAGTCCAGAGTTGGACCAACTGCAAATTCTAGATTTTGATGAACTTCAACACTCAACAATTCTGGGAATACTGGTCAAAGGTAATAAAGTTGTAGAATGAGGATATCTGGAATTCCCCATATCGCTACCCTAGTATAGGCCAAAATAAAGCTAATTAGGCTTAGATTGGTATGATTTGGAGATGATGTAAACTGTTGTTCAACATTTGGAATCTATCCTGGCTTACTTCTGAACTGATATGCTCAAGGAAATAAAGCCAAGTTAGTAGTACAATATTAGATAAATCTTATTCGGAAGAAAATCTGTTTGGACTGATAGACTTATAGAGAACTATGGTTTCCCAGGGTTCTATACTTTCAGAGGTGTCTACATATGTAGATTAGGTTTGGGCTTCAAAATTATTTATCCAATTTATTCAGAATCACCGGGACAATGACAAGATGATAGAGATAACATGCTCATCCTACTTTTGTCATATTTTAATGTTGATCCAATAAAGAAGTGGAATATTAATATATGATTATTCAAAAATAAAACCTACTAAATTCTAAGGGTAGTGGTATAGGATTACACTCAAGAACTATGCAACATCTATTTGAAGGAAGTTTGGTAACATGGAAGTAATAAACTCTCACCAAATCCTTAGTGCTCTGCTCCAACCCAGATACATTCAGTTTACTACTTCAGTAAGAATTAAGCCTTGGTGTCATTTCATCTCTTCACATTTTCCATGCATCTTACTCTCACAGGAATAACAAGGCAAACCACTTATTTTTTAAATTGGTGTAGTATGGAGAAGAATTTGATTAATCCTTTCTTCCAAAAATGCATTAGTAATATTATATTACTACTGAAAGCAACCGAATAGATGGACATATGATAAAAATAAGAAAATGCTGCATTTAAAAGTTGATCTATTCAGGATTCAATATTAAGAATTTTTTTTCTTTTAAGCTGAAGGATATGGCAGTTGTCTTGCCAGTTGAATCCAAAACAGATTGTTAAGAGAATATTTATGATGGATTTGAAAGCCTTATTGCAAATTGCAGATTTATCATGAATTCATTCCAGACTTTTTATTGCTCAGCAAAATGAGTGTGCTTTCCTTTCTTTTAAATGGCTGGCATGCTGTTTATATATACCAATTGCCTTAGTGGCTTCAGAATAGAAATTGGAGCTAAGTATATAATGTACATTAAAAATTAAGCAAGCCTTGGGCAAAGTAGCAGGGGAGAAGAGAGAAGCAATCAACTAATTTCATATTCTTAGTGATGGTAAAACTATTTTTAATAAAATAGAAGGTTTACAATAAGTATTCTAAATCTGCAATCCTAACATTAGCCAAGCCCATTTATATATATTTATATTTATATTTATTAAATTTTTATACCGCCCCCTCTCCCGAAGGACTCGGGGCGGTGAACAGCCAAGATTAAAAACATACAATATAAACATTAAAATACATTTAAAACAAAATTAAATCCAAAATGGCTCCCCAATTTAAAAACGTCTTACCCATAACCCTATAATTAAAACAAATTTAAAATTTCCACATTTAAAAGGGGGAAGATTTAGGCCAGGCCAGCTTGATGAAATAGAAGAGTCTTAAGTGCGCGGCGGAAGTTGCGCAGATCCGGGATCCTCCATATCTGCGGGGGAGCTCGTTCCAGATCGTAGGTGCCCCCACAGAGAAGGCTCTCCCACTAGGGGCCGACAGCCAACATTGTTTGGCCGACGGCACCTGGAGGAGCCCCTCTCTATGGGAGCGTACTGGCCGGTGGGAGGCTATTGGTGGTAGCAGGCAGTCCTGTAAATAACCAGGGCCTAAACCATGGAGCCCTTTAAAGGTGATAACCAGAACCTTGAAGCGCACTCGGAAGATCACCGGGAGCCAGTGCAGCTCGCGCAGGAGAGGTGTTACATGGGAACTCCACGTCGCTCCCATAACCACCCGTGCGGCCACACTCTGTGCCAGTTGGAGCCTCCAAGTGCACCTCAAGGGGAGCCCCATGTAGAGAGCATTGCAATAGTCCAGACGAGAGGTAACGAGGGCATGAGTGACTGTGCGTAGGGATTCCCGATCTAGAAAGGGACACAACTGGCGGATCAGGCAAACCTGATGAAAAATCTTCCCAGTCATGGCCGTCAAATGCTCTTCTAAAGACAGCCGTGGCGAAAATAGTTCCCCCCCATTCTTTTCTGAATGGGAAAGAGGGAAATGAATTGTGTTTGAAGCTTTAGTAAACTAACAGCTGTAGACAAAATACTATTATAACCAAGATACAGTATTTGAATTGCTGTGAAGAAAAACTGCATAAATACAAGGCATAATTATTAGCAGTGTCATAAGCATGCAAATGGGTACATAGAAAAATATTATCCTTTTAGGTAAATGGATTGGGCAAGTCCTGTTCAGTGATCATGTGAAGTTTTCTCCACCTTTCCTACACAGACCCAGGTTTCGAAAGGATCAGTCAAAAGAGAAAGCCACAGCATATGTTCTCAAGAGCCTAAGAAATGACATCTTTTTTCAGGAATAGAACTGAAATAGAAAGCTACCGCTCCAATAATTTCCAGTGGAAAAGAGATGCAATTCCAGCAGTTGCAATAGCTCTATCTTTCTAATTTATAGTATAATTTATTGTCATTGCACATGGTACAACAAAATTAAATGTCCTCAGTTTTCAGTGCATGTTATAACTATAAAAATAAAAACACAAATATACATCCTTTACTTTCTATGTAATTGAAACTGAAAACCCAATATTGCACTATACCTTAGAATTCAGTATGATTATTGCCCTGGGATAGAAGCTATTTTTCACCTTATTTGTCCTTGTTTTTGTTGACCTGAACCATCTGCCAGATGGTAATAGTTCAAAAAAAGGGGTTCCCAGGATGAAATGGATCTTTAAGAATGTTTTAAACTTTCTTAAGGCACCGGTAGCTATAAAGCTCTTCCAAGGAGGGGAGAGGGCAACCAATGAACTTCTGGGCCATGACGCTGATCCCTGGAGTGCTGCCCTATCTGCCACTGTGCAATTGCCAAACCATACACTGATGCAGTAAGTTAAAATACTCTCTATGGTGCAGCGGTAGAAGGCCACCAGCAGTTTTTCATTCAGTTGTTGTTTCTTGAGAAGTCTCAGATAGTATAATCTCTGCCCCAGGTCAGGTCCTCTTTTATGATAAACTTAAAACACACTTATACACTGAAAAAAGGAGCACGCAGCCGCAGCACCCATATGCCAATCTTCCAACTGCCATTCAAGATGGCTATCTTGAATGGCAGTTGTAAAATTGGCAGTTTCTGCCAGAATCTGGGGGTTGTCATCTAGTAACATGCAAGCGGGGCTTATTTTGTTTGCATTCATTTGCTGTAACATTCCCACACATCCAACATTCAAGAGGGATTCTACCGGATGTGTTTTAGATCTCTTCTAGAGATCTTTGTCTCTAGGCCAAAGGCCATCTCCTGCATATGTATTGTTGAATCATAATTTCATTTTAATGGTAATTTAATATAGTTGTGCTTTTCATGCATCCTCTAGATCAGTGGTAAAATCCAATTTTTTTTACTACTGGTTCTGTGGGCGTGGCTTGGTGGGCATGGCAGGGGAAGGATACTGCAAAATCCTCATTCCCTCCCCACTCCTGGGAGAAGGATATTGCAAAATCCCCATTCCTTCCCCACTCCTGTGAGATGGATATTGCAAAATCCCCATTCCCTCCCCACTCCTGGGAGAAGAATATTGCAAAATCCCCATTCCCTCCCCACTTCTGAGAGAAGGATATTGCAAAAACACCATTCCCTCCCCACTCCTGGGAGAAGGATATTGCAAAAACTCCATTCCCACCCCACTCTAGGGCCAGCCTGCTGGTTCTCTGAACTGCTCAAAATTTCCACCACTAGTTCTCCAGAACCTGTTAGAACCTGCTGGATGTCACCCCTGCTCTAGATGTCTTCTGGCAAAGGGAGAAATATAGAATTTGATTAAATAATCATTGTCTCCATATTTACTCATTTTTTAAAAATGTACACTTGCGATGTGGCTGTCATTGCCCTTTTTCCATTGTAGCATAGAAGTCATCTGTGCAGTCTGCCAGATGAACAGCACTCCTGACTGTAATACTGTACATAGCATTTTCTTTCTACTGTCTTTGATAAATATTCGCATGTGTGTATTGCCGTTCATAATATTCATTCCATGGTAATGCATGATATAATTTAAAACAAAGCAATAATAAGCAGTAATACATGTTAAGCAAGTTAACACTAATATGCAAAAAAACAAACAAACAAACAAAGCAGATTAATGAATAGCACTTAAATTCATAAAGTAAAATAAATGCTAAGTTCTTGCCAAGTTAAAATATTTTTTTTCCCCAATATTGGCAAAGCATTTCAAATATCTGAAAGACTAATGATGTAGTATGTTAATAACTAAAGGATAATGGAACATTACTTGCAATTACTGCAAGTTCAAATCTCACCAGGCTCAAGGTTGACTCAGCCTTCCATCCTTTCTAAGGTAGGTAAAATGAGGACCCAGATTGTGGGGGCAATAAACTGACTTTGTATAAATATATAAAAGTATGAAGGCTATTGTTTACTGCATTGTAAGCCGCCCTGAGTCTCCAGAGAAGGGTGGCATATAAATTAAAGCAAAAAAAAAAAAACCAACAAAAAAAAAATCATGAGCACTAGGCAAATTTGGGGAGTCAGTTCCATAACCAAGACTATGAATCTTGGTTCCACATGTCAATGTGAGAGACCCAGACTGAACTTCAACAAAAATTCCCTTGGTGCCTTTAGCAGTTATTCTTTAGCAACTCAACCAACATCAAAGGATTGTTGTTGCTATCAAGAAAAATAGAAGGGAGTAGTATGTAGGTTACTTTGAGTTCATAAAGGAAATATGGAATTGAACTCTAATGAATATGTAACATACTGTACAACCAATGGGACTTTCATTTCTGTTTTTCCTTGCCCTACCCAGAATCTTTTGCTCCTCTGATGAGTAGCCGCCTTGAGTCTTTGGAGGAAGGCGGCATACAAGTTGAACAAATAAATAAATAAACATCTTACTTCTAAAATTGGACCTGAACAGCCACAGAGAAGATGAAAAACATGCAAAGTATCTCCTTAATAGTCAATGCCTAGTTCTTTATGGTAAGTCATTCTTCATTAATAAACCATTAATAACAATAATACTGAAATTGTGCATTTCATTATTTATTTAGTGAATCAGTATATTGGAATGAACTTCAGCTATGCAGTTCATAGCTGAAGTAAAACCTGTGCAGTTTTACCTGAGAGATGGTCCTACTGAATTGGATAAGATTTATTCCTGAACTGCCATGTAGGTGTTTGTACCACACACAGATATTGCGGAAGAATATTTACTTGAATTTGAGTGAGCATGTAAATTAAGTCTAGGAAATCCATATGACTGGGAATTAGTACAGCGATATTAACAACAACAATAACGCTCATCCATAAAACCACATAGTGTTGGCTTAATCTCATTCTATGGAGACTTTTTAAATTAGAGTTCCTAGATCATGCATTTTTTAAAATCTGTTTCTCCTGGTGTGTTTTATTGCACAGCTTTATAACTGCTGGGATTCTAGCTATTGGTTGGTAGGACAATTATTTAGATTCCTTCCTTCGTCAGTTCGAATGTGAAAGTTGTTTGATGATCAGCAGCTCCGTCTGCTCAGCAGGAAAGAGCTCTACAACTCCAGTGTTATTTGGGAGAAATTGAAAGCAAAATGTCAGAAGTTTTGGATGGTCAAGGGTGGGGGGGGGGTGTTGTTTGAAAATAGTGTCACTCTCCCTCCCCCAAATAAAAACACCCCAACACCGTTTAAAGAACTTGTTTGTTTTGGTTATCTGAATTTTCAAGCAGACCAAACCCTTGCTTAGAAAGACATTCTTTGTCTCCCTAAAAAAACTGCATTTGTTATCGCTACTCTTTCAGGTAGTAACAAGCAGCAATTTTTTATTGATACATCTTAATTGACTTATTGATACAAATTAATATGCCTCACAGCAGTACTGAATATAATCTAATTAGTATTCATGCTATTTGTAGGTTATCCATCCTTTCAGGTTGGTAAAATGAGGAGCCAGATTGGGCAATATGTTGATTCTGCAAACCGCTTAGAGAGGGCTGTAAAGCACTGTGAAGTGGTATATAAGTGTAAGTGCTATTGCTATTGTCAGAGAAATATAAGAAGACTTTTGTTCAATCAGCTCAGGAGGTCCACAATCTGTGTCCTACTGCATCTGGGTGTTTCTGGGAAACATATAAGCCTGGTAATAGCACCTTTTCACCTTTTCTTCTTAACAATCTATATTTAAAGCATGCTGCCTATGATTTAGGAGATAGCAAACAGTCATAAAAACTAACATTCATTGATTTTATTCCCTATGAATTTACCCTGTCTGATTTTAAAATTAATCCAATTGGCTACCAGGCTCATAATTCCTGGGAGCACAGTTTGATTATGCACTGTGTAAGAAAATATTTCCTTCTATGCAGGGTTGAAATTCAGCAGGTTCTGACAGGTTCTGGAGAACCGGTAGCGGAAATTTTGAGTAGTTCGGAGAACCGGCAAATACCACCTCTGGCTGGTCCCAGAGTGGGGTGGGAATGGAGATTTTGCAACATCCTTCCCCCAGGAGTGGGGAGGGAATGGGGATTTTGCAGTATCCTTTTCCTGCCACGCCCATCAAGCCACACCCACCAAGCCATACCATGCCCACCATGATACACCCACAGAACTGGTAGTAAAAAAATTTGAATCCCACTACTGCTTCTATACATCTTAAGTAATCAAACCTTCCTCCTGGTGTCTTTTGTTGTGCATCTTTGTAACTATGCTGGAATTATTGATATTGGTGATGACCAAACCTTCATTTGGTTTCAGTAGATGACCTCAGGTTCTAACACTGAGCAGGAAAAAAGCCTTCTGTCTCTTCATATTGTATATGACATGCATGATTTTATGTGCTTCTACACTGTGTCCTTCAAATGTGCATGTATTTGTATATCATCTTTGTTTCTATGGGCTTTTTTTGTCTGTATACTGCCCATGACGTTTTGAGAAACAAACATAAACGCTATAGCATATGCAATGAGAATAAATCACACTTTATTTATGTATACTTTAAATTATGTAACTGTTTCATTATTCAGAACACTGATGAAATGGAACTTTGGTAAAGATCATATTGTCATAAAATAATTTTTTGAAATGGAAATATTGCATTTAGTTATATCACCAATGACCAGCCTTATAATTTATTCATCTTAACTTCCTAGTTATCCTTCCAAATAGAATAGTTAACTGAAGACATAATATAAATCCTTCCATTCCCCGCAGTCCTGTCAGAGCTGGAGTAGCTTCTTGGATGAGAAGTGAAACGTCTTCAAAGAAAAAAACAAGAAAATCCAATTGCCTCCTGAAAAAGCACCTTTGAGACAACCATGACCTGGATGACCGAGAATCTCTACAGATTTTTAACTGAAGACACCTCTGTGCTACATGTCATATTTATTCAAATTTACTACAAAACTTTGAAGATAAGACATAACAATAATAGCAACATTTATGTATTTGCATTTTATTTATCTTTTACATGATAGAATTACTCTCCTCCAAAAGGTTTTAATAACGGAAAATTCTTAAAGATGAAATGGAAAAATTAGTAATTTCCCTATTTTAGATTTCTCTGTCATAAGCATTGGAAAGACACTTGGACTCAGAAAGAATGAATTGGAATAAGTCTCATTGGGGGGGGGGAAGAAATTATTTAAGATGTTTACTTGGAATTGAAGAGGTACTAAGAACAACTTGGTCAAGTTTTCAGATATTGGGAGATTGGTTATAACAAAATTTATGATTATGAATATTATATTGCCCTTAAAAGGCAAAAACTGGTATTTTTCAGTGAAATTTCTAAATATTAGGGAAATAACAAATGATGGAAAGGGATTCTGTTTCTGAATCTTTTAAAGACAGGATGGAAGACAGAAAGTAGGTGATCTTTTTACTGCCATTTTTCTCTAGTTAACTGAGAATTTTTATTTATTCCTTGTCCTATATCCTTTTTACTTTGTAAACCCTAGTGGGGGAAAATACTAGTGGAAAAAATACTGCCCCTGTGCTCCATTAAATCGGAAGTTAAAGGACTCAGGAGGCAAATTAGCAATAACACATTAAAAGAGAAATGATGATAACATCTAGTTAAGGCTGCGAAATTGCTCCTTTGGCTCAGTTAGTAAGAGGCTGTGTGGAGGAGTTCATGAGTTTGTAAAAGATCTGTGCTTAAAACACAAGTAAGCAGTACTCTCAATAAATGAGGAAAAACAATGAAGCTCTAAAGAAGAAATAAACTCTAAGGTCATTGTCTTAGTGGCATGGTTACTGCCCATGCCTATAGTAGATGGAAGTAATATATCCCATTACAAAACTATCTTGTCATAGGGAAAGTATAGGGTGGTTTTATATATGGCAAAATCCCAACGTGATGCCATAATCAAAATAAAATGATGGTTCTATAGGGGCCAGGCATCCATGTAGTAAAAAGCTATGGCATATCATGATTCAGTTGGCTGTATCCACTCTCTCTGTTTTGCAAAAGTAGATCTTAACTAAAATGACATAGGATCAACTGTGTTGGCCCAGAGATCAGGGAATGTAATTGCATTTTTTTTTCAGATCACAAAGTCAGAAATATACAGAACTGATGAAGTATAATATTCCCTTCATTGATCAATGAAAGTATCTACAAGTATTGTTTTGAGCTTGTGTTGCAAACATCTGGTAAGCTAGTTTTTTTTTTTATGCAGCTGCAGTAAGTTGCAGCTTGCATATTTCTCAATCTTATATTTCCCAAAATTTTATTCAACAGAAAAGACACGCTCAATGCAGAGAAAGTGGAACAATCTGAGATGACTACAAAACCTTTTTTCCCTTTTTATGGCCTTATTAATTCTTTGCTTTGTGGTGGGGTCAGGGCGATGGAATAGAATTGAGCATTTACTGGTTGGATGCCCTTCCTGATGTCTATGCGGAGTTTACAGCAGATATTGTCTCTTTGCACCCTGATAAAGAAACATTTGTCACTGCCTAGGTGTCAGATGTGCCACAACTTAAACTCTTAAATAGAAATGATCCTTGACTCCAGGGTGGATTCTACTTACCTTTACTACCAGTTCGCAATGGGATCGCATGTGCGCGCTCACTTTGCTCATGTGACTTGCTTCTGCGCATGCACAGATTGCCAATGATAACATCCGGGGTGGTGGGCAGGGCCTTCCACCTGTTTTACTACCAGTTCTTGCAAACTGGTCCAAACCGGGGGCAACCCACCACTGCTTGACTCCATTTGTTAAGAAAAGTGTAGTTTATAAAAATCAAGTGTATTGCAGTATTACAAAGCCAGAAATGAGAATCGCACACCAAAATTCCTAAGTTCTACTTTTCCCTCTCTAAACTATCTCTCATTGCCCATCCCCATGTAATCAAACACAGGAAAGATGTTTTCATAATGGTCAGTCCAAGTGCAGTTTGGCATGCGGCCGCCTCCATCTTCCAGCTGGGTGACCTTGAGGCAGCATCTTGAGGAGATACAGTACTTATTTTCATTTCCTGAAGCATTATCCCTTTCATTTCCCTTTCCTACAGTTTATGGCAGTCTGCATAGCAGCAAAGCACAAGCAAGCATAAGGTGGCAGCTGACACTAGAATTGAACTCTCAACTTTCCGGATGGGAGGCACGCATCTTTACTTCTACGCCACTATGCTGCTCTGCATGACTACAACACAATCAATATGCAAATCATTCTCCTACAACAAGATGGCTGCTACAAATGCCAACAATACCCATTCTAATTTTAAAAAAATGTTTTCATGATGGCAGATACTTTCCCCCTTTATATTTATTTGAAGTGCGGCCTGAGCTTCTGAAAGTTGAGGTAAATGGTGATACTCTCCTCATGTATATTTTTTTTAAAAGATTTGCTTTGAAATCCATAAAAGAAAGAATGTTTTATTTCAAGGTCTAGCTCAAACAAAAACAGGCAAATTGAGGGAAGTGGGAGTGGACATTGGAAGAAAGTGGGAAGGGGAGAAAAAAGAAACCCAACCACCTTTTTTACAGGAAAAAAACTCCCTATACATTATGTAAATATCTGGCTGTCATTTTTAAGTTAATAACCCAATTACAAGCCACACAGAATAGTCTAATTAAAAAAAAACTTTACAGACCCCAACCACCTTTTGATTTAACATGGTATGCCTGTGTAAACACCTTTTAATGTTGTTTTCTAAACACTAAAAATATAATGATATGTGAGCTAGATAATTATTATATTCATCAGTGAATAATTCACAGGCCTCAAGTGGCCCTTTAAAAATCATCATAGTTACTTTAATTTTAGCCATTTCAGGTCTTAATTTAAAGCTGGCAAGTCACCAGATTTTATGAGTTGATCTTTAGTTAATTCTCTTTTTATTAACTAGAGATAAAAAGAAAATGGAAACACAAAATGATAAAAGATGAAAAATACAGATAAAAAAGGAAACCAAACTATTCAACGCATAAGTTCACAAACATGCATACATACGTATATGAAGCTATACAATAATCATTAGTTAATTAGTTAATTCTTGAAGACTGCTTGACAATCAGCATCCTAATCCTTTTGGGGAGAAAGTTTTTAGCTGTTGATTGGGGTGTTTATGACCAGTTATTAAGTCATGGGCTGAGAGGCAAAGTATCTATAGGAGACCCATTATGCAAAGCCACTCTCCACAATCCAGATTAAAATGTCATATGAATAGTGTATTTGAATTGGCCCAGTTTTACAAACAGTAAATGAGTGTACTTTTATTCGAAGTACACTTTCGAAAAAATCTGAAATTTTCTAATGCTTTCCTTTGGTTTAACTTTCTAGCTAGGAACTGCATTGCAAAACCCAATGTAGTATAAAACCCAACATGACTGGCTGATATTTATTTTTGCCAAGGAAGGCTCAGATCTGTTAAAACCAAATCTTTCTAATTGCCTAGTATTTGAATCTCCAAATATCCTCCATCTTTTCTTTGTACAAGGTTTCCAAAATAAACAAGGAATTCACACAAGACTGCTTTCATGATTACAATCTTAATTATTCCAGGGCCCAATGGAAAAATTCCCATTTGGCTCTAGTCTATTTATAAAATTTTTCTACACATAGGCATGCATTTAAACAGCTACACAGATCAGGAAGAAAAATGTCCCATACCTTCTCTTCAGTTTTGATGATTCTAAATTCTCCATTGTTGTCACTATTAATTTAAATATTCCATTATTATAATTTAGCTGTAGTTCCTCTTAGGCAATCATGTTAACAATAGGAGACATTTTCAGGATGCCTAGATATTAATTACTGGAAAATATACATTTGCATGAAGAAGAGAAACATCCATATCCAACGTGTCCAATGTCATGTTGTTTCCTAAAGACATGTTTTGAAAAATGTTACAGCATAAAATGTATTTTATAAATGAAGGCTTCATTTTGATGCTCTCTTAATATTTATAGAAAAACTATCAATCTGTGTCCACTTATTGACAAGATACATTGCTGTAAGAAGAAAGATTAATTAAGAAAAATTGAAGTTATATACTATATAGGGAGATTGATGGCATATAAATTTAATAAATAATAATGCTGGATCAGAAGACAGACTTTTTCAAGGCCAGCTAAAAATGCAAAAGCTATCCAGCCCAGATTTTATGGAAGTAAATTGGTAATCTAGCATTTATCTTGCTCCATTCATGGCTAAGATCTGGAGATCTCTAATCAACTTCTAGAGATTCCTATGAAACTCTTGCAGCCGGAAATGATATTTTAAATAACTTCATGCAATCAGTTGTAGAAATCCCTGCAGAATTTTAGCTAGGGAGAATCAGAATCACGCCTTACTTTAAAGCACTTTTTTTCCCAAATCCTTTAAACGATGCTTCCATGAATATCAATAGAATAGCAACATGTCACTCGATGAATATTTCAACAATACAAAGACTGAGACTTAAGGAAGCTTCTGAGTAGACTGATTTCTAGCAGAGGCCTGAAGGAAATGTTGGTATGGCATCAGAAGGCTATTCAAATGTAGCATATACTGTATCTTAAATAGTCAAAGTGTCAGAAAGTTTTATATTTCTTATTCTAATATGTATATGTATACAGCACACGTATACAATACATATAATTTTTATATAAAACCAAATACATATATATGTAAATAGAAGATGAATGTTTTGAGACATGAAGAATATCCCCAGCTTTCCCCAAAGAGATAGGTAAAAGTGAGTAGAGTTTTGTGGGGTTCTGGTCTTTTGTTTGTCTGTTTTAAAAACTTTTGCAAATATGAAGACTGGATATGAAGAGAATTCCTTACAGTTACTTGTATATTCATAATTTAAATGGGGATTTTAGATACAGTTCTATTCCAGTCACTTCTTTCCAGTTTCTTGGGCTGTAAGGGTGAGAGGACAGAAAAGTTCTTTCAGACTTGCAAGAATCTGATGTAATCTCACAATAAAGCATAATTACAGTAATTCATCCGGGTATGCTTCCTATCTGGCCTCCCTTGCAAGGATAGGAATATCTAATGAAGGTTCAACAATACTGCATGTTTAGAGCTTTGGTGTTCATTACTTTATGACACATGCTACTAGATTAATTTTTCAGGTTAACATACCAACAAACAGGCTGAGGTTTATCTAATTCCTCCAGATGTTTGGAATTGCATTTAAGGCACCTATTGTAAATGCTTTTCCAGGTCTTTTGTTGGGGTATCAAGTGCACCAATCACTATTGGAACCACCACTGTTGTGGTCCGCCAGCAGCATGCGGAACTGGCAGTGGAGTTGGACAGCAATGAGGCTGAGGAAAAATATGGGCCAGTCCTGGAGGCTGGGGAAGGCCCGGATAAGGGCTCTGCGTCAGAGGCAGAGATGGGGCCAGGGCCATCGGGGAGTGACATGCGGACTCCAGAGCCTCCAGAGACTGATAGGAGTGAGGCAGAGAAACAGGAGAAGCCTGTTCCTAATGTACGCATGAGAAGAGCTGCCAGAAGGCAAGAGCATCTCAAGCAAAGAGGACAACTCGGGAGTAGGGACAAGAGATGATTGGCCCCTCCCATAAGGCTTAAAACAGACCAGCAACGGCATTGCCGGAAAACAACGTTGGTAGCTTGGTCTTCTTCTTTGTCTACGTCTTGTATTTATTTTTGTATCTGTGACTTCTGAATGTTTGCCAAGAAAGGCCTTTGGCAGTTTGCCTAATTGGACCAAGGTTGCGATAGGACTGAGGAATTTGTGTTGGAAGGGATTTGCTTTAATTTAGTTGAACGGCGCTGGAAATGAAGTAATTCTCAGCTGTTCGAATAAAGTTTGTTTGTTTTTTCACTGACTGATTTTCCTACTACTTACTTGGGCCTGGGTCACAATAACCACATTAACTTGAACTTGAATTTGAAAATATCAATATCATCATCATCATCATCATCATCATCATCCACCAGTAGGGGTGTGATATGACTAGGATAATTCATTATAGTCTGATGCCTTCCAAATTACAATGAAATGCCATCTTTCTTATTATGAATACCAATTTGGTACTGAAACTATGGGTAATGGGTATAATACTACAAACCATCAGGTTGGTCCAGAATTTAAATTATATTGGTCTAGTTATTCTTGAAAAAATAATAATAAAGAAGCCAGAAGCTTTTGGCTAAGATTCTCCAGAGTGTTTATTATTTATCTTCAAGGACTGAATGATCCATTATTGTTGTTATCTGTAGAAGTATTAGTTAGTGTTTACTAATTTTTTTTTTATTTGATTTATATGCCACCCTTCTCCGGAGACTCAGGGCGGCTTACAATGCGTTAAGCAATAGCCTTCATACTTTTGTATATTTATACAAAGTCAGCTTATTTCCCCCACAATCCGGGTCCTCATTTTACCTACCTTAGAAAGGATGGAAGGCTGAGTCAACCTTGAGCCTTGGAGAGATTCGAACTTACAGTAATTGCAGACAGCTGGTGTTAATCACAATGCTATCAGTCTGCTGAGCCACCAGGCCCTTTGCATTAAATTATTTTAATAATAATGTTATTATAAATATATATGTTTGGGGATCAATGCAAAATTGTAAATTTCATAAAAGGATCAATGAGTTACAGAGTTTGGTGACCCCCGGACTAAGATTTGCCAGATTTGAATCTCAGATTAACAGAGACATGTAATGGTGACAAGGACTGTTGCAAACCCTTATGAAAACTGCAATTTATAAACTTTGTTTCTTTTTTTTAATGTGCTTATTTAATATCTGAACTTTCTATCAAGATGAAAGCCAGGATGGTTTATAACATAAAAAAATCCCAAAACATAAGGAAACTTACCAAATAAATAAACGATTACAATATAGAGACATATTAAGGTCAAACAAAACTTTACTATCATCTCATCTGTAAAAGCCATAATAAGGTTACATATGTTAATAGGTACATTCATAAATCAAGGACTACCTGAATGTTACCCCACAACTTCAGTTTAAAATCCAATGAAGATCCAAAACAACCCTCAATTCTTTGTTACTGAACTCAAGAAGGAAAAACTTGTTTTCTTCACTGGTATCCAATGACTATCTTCCAATTCTGCCTGGTTGCATTCTCCAGCAATTATATTTAGACAGATACACATTTTTTTTTTGTCTGCCTTTGAAGCTGTTTTGCCAACAACTTCATAAATTACAGAGTAAATACAAAAACATATCCAGGGGCTTCATGAAAATATAAGAGATGGTTGTAGTTTGTGATACTGATGAAAACAACTTTTATGTTCTTATTTCAGGTTCCAGATTCCAATAAGCCTCCAGTATTAGTAAATGTGTAGTGCCTCTCTTCTACTTACAGCCAAGATATATCTGTCTGTGTGTATATGTGTATGTCTGTGCATCTATGTGTACACGAGTTTTGTTAGCTGCTTGGAGACCAACTGTTATCCAGTGCTGAATAGCCAAAAAAAACAAACAAACAAAAAAAAAAACAGCCAGGCATAAACAAGGATCTGCTTTCTCACCTATAAACTAAGGATTCTGTCATCTTAACTAGCCACATTCTTCTCTTCATTTCCCCTCTCATTGCCACTTAAATTTATGAGTCTCTTGTTTTCCCAAATAGTAAATCTGACTTCCTTTGATATTTCAGCCTGCTCTTTCCCAGGTAACAGCAACTGCTTGAGGTGATGTACACACTTGGAGTCTAGTTAGGATAATGAATGGAAAAAACAGCAGGGGAGAAATCGACCGAAAGGCCCATTCAAAGAAAAAGGGAAAATACAGTCTTCTAAAGAATATTTGGTTTACATTATTGTTGTTGTTGTTGTTGTTATTGCTGCTGCTGCTGCTGCTGTTAATCACCCTAATCAGTCAGATATTTAGACTGAATTTGGCATTTTAGTTCATTTATCAAATGCTTCCTTGGGACCTGGGATAGGCAGAAGGCTTGTTTAATAATATTAAGTAACAATGTGAGCTTTTTGCCTTTTGCAATTGACCAGTGATGATTTTGCCAATGGTAATGGTGATACTCCAGCTGTTTTGGGATTGTACCTAAGGCAGGTAAATCCTTTTTCAAGTCTTTTGTTTAGGTATCAAATATATCAATCACTATTGGCACCACCACATTAAATTGATCTCTATTTGAAAATATCATCATCATCTTCATCATCATCATGTAGCATAAAAATCCTGAGCTCTGAAGGAAAATTATATTCAAATCCCACTTCTTTCATGGATTTGGGCTAACAGTTATTCTACAAATTGCTTTAAAAATAAAGAAACAAATAAACTGCACTATAAAACATTTTAAAATAACAATGTCAGGAATAACTGGTGACTTGGTGATGTTATCACAGCAGGTATAAAGTGAAATATTCTTCCCTTCTCTTTTAGATTTTTCAGTAATCAAGATTTCCATTAATGCAAAATAGCTTTTCTATTTTCCATTACCTTAAATTCAGAGTCTTAATTGCTTTTCAAAAGAATCACAGAGTCCTGAAATGTAAGTGTTGGAAGGTACTTTAGATAACACTTGCTCATGAAGGAATCCACTACTATAGTATTCCTGACAGATGGCTATCAACAATTATACCTAATGAATACACATCAATGATTTTATTATATTAAGCTGAAAGTGATACTGAGTGATGTGCTACAGGACTCCATTCTAGGCCTTGAGCTGTTCAACAGATTTATAAATGATTTGGAACAGGGCCTGGAATATATAATGATCAAATGTGCAGATTACATCAAGGTAGGAAGGACAGCAAACATCATAGAGGTCAGTATGAAGATTTGGGATGATCTTGACAAACTGGAGAAATAGGATGAAATCAGCAGGGAAAATGCAATTTGGGTAAGAACAGTCAAAGCTGTGATATGAGATAATGGCAGGAGTACATGCAAAAATATTCTGTATATCATGGTGCATCAAAACTGAAAGAAGAAAGTAGATGTAAATCAAGGTTGAATCAACAGAAGTACTGTCACAATTAAAGTAAGTTCTTATTTCTCTTTATTTTATATCGGTCAGAATATATTGCTTCCAGTACTTAGAAAAACACTGACAAAATTGATGTTGGGTAATGAAATTTCTGCAAAAAAGTAACCAAGCAGAGAGAGCACCAAGGATCCCTCACTAACAAAAATGGAACATATTCAGAAGAGAAATAAAATTATAAGAAGCTTGGGAAGAAAAGAAAACAATGAAGAATAGTTGGATGTCTTGACTATGTTTAGCCTGGAAACAGCATATCTGTTGTCACCAGTGGTGGGTTGCTCCCGGTTCGGCCCGGTTCGGGCGAGCCAGTAGTAGTGATGATATGATGTCACCGAACCGGTTCTCTTTGACTGAGAGCTGGGCGCTCCCGCCCGCCCCGCGTTATTCCTACCTTTATTTCTTGCTTTTTAGCCCAGCTGATAGGTGCGGCAGAGTGCATTGCCACACCACAGCTGGGCAGAAACCTAATGCGCTTGCGCAGAGCGCAAGTTTGGCACATGTGCGAGCGAAGCAAGCATTCACACAGCGATCGTGCGCAAAGCGCATGCGCGAAGAGAACGGTGGTAACACCAGTTGGAACCCACCACTGGTTGTCACCTACTTGAATGGCTGTCATGTCAGAGTGTTTGCAGCATGACTACTATAAGGAGACAACCCGGGAGCAAAACACAGCACACAGAGACTTGGACATTTAACAGTGTTTATATACAAGCTATATACAGAAATATATGTGGTTGGCAAATACCTGACAAGCAATCAGTCTTCTTAACTCTACATGGAGAACTCAGCAATGAATACCGGACACAAGGAGAGAGAATATGCCCTCTCCTGGCTGCCTTTATAAACACCTCTTAAAGTGTCTACAACCGACAATACCAATGCTGATTCATCTTCATTGCATTAGTCTTACATTACATCAGCTTTACAGTTGGTCAGCTCTTAAATCCCAATACCTTAACATGTCATGTAGAAAATGGTGTAGACGACTAGATTTTTTAGAAGCAGGACAACAAAGAATGGGTTGAAATTACAAAGAAGTAAATTTAAGAGCCATTCAACAATCAGCTTGCCTTGGGAAGTTGTGGGATTCAGTGGGAATAAATGTTGGAGTAGATATGTTTACTCTATTAGAATAATTTATAAATAAAATAGAATCAGTCAGTTTAATTTATTAGAACAAAACCAACCTCTTCATCCAGGAGTAAGCCAACTTAAAAACCTATTCGTCCACAATAGGTGGAATAGGTGGAACAGAAATATTCAGGGTTCTTTGTTTGTGAAAATAGGTGTTGAGGTGTTGTAACATTCACCATGCCCTTTATAATTCCCTGAAAAAAACAGAAACAAAAAATTGGGAATGCTTGCCTGCCCTTGTATTAAATAAATAAAATCCCCAAAGCAATCTAATGCTATATATGCAATTTGTCTCTGATCAAATGTCAACAATTTACCATTAATATCCAAACTGTAGACTATTTTTTTCTTTCCAGGTTTAGATTACTCTATAGAATTCTCATTCAGCAGACTGTGGGAGCAGGGGAAAGATGCACAAATTAAAAGCATTTCAGAATTACAAGCTACCTTTGTTCCTAGGCTATTCATAACTTAAACTTATCTGGATTTGACATCGATACCCCAAAAAGAATTACTTACAAAACCATTTCATTTTACATACCAGAGCTGATAGATTGCAAAATGTTCTTCTCTTAACTGCTTGTTAATTCTGTGGAATTTGCTAGGTGATAGAAATAAGCCCAGGGACACATAGACATATGCAAGCTTTTATACAACAGCTTTCCTTAATGTCAAAGGGACAGTGTGCATGCATTCAAGGGCTTAATTTAGTCCATGGTCCATATCATATAATTACATGGCACATTACTCCTGACTTCTAAGCAATGGTGCAAATTGTAGATAAATTATTAATAATAATACTTAGATCTTATCTTCTAAGCATATTGCTTATATTAATTAACCCATGTTTCTTCTCAGAATAACTGCATTATTTTCTTTCTCATAGGCCAAACAGGAAAATAAAAGGCTACCTAAGATATTTTTAATGCTTGTATAAATCAGGAATGGTATTTCCTAATACCTTTTTCCTCCCAGGCTTCCTAGCCATCAACCATACAATAAATTTGATTTCCTTCCAGTTGGATTAGCCTTTATGAGCTCCAAGAATATGGTAGTGCAATGTAATTCTTTTTTTAAAAAAAAGATTAGATGGCCTAAAATAGGGTGGACTTTCTCAAAGTTAAAGACCATCGTTTGTCCCACTAGTCAGCACAGAGGCCACAGTTGTTGTCAAAGAAAAGTTGATAATAATCACTGAATCATACAGTTGAAAGGCCCTTGGAATCATTTAGTCTAACACTGTTCCCTGTGCAGGAATCTTAATACAATCCACATAAATGGCTATCTTTTTTTTTTTTCTGGAAAATCTCCAGTGATAAAGCACCAGTGGTGGGTTCCTCCCGGTTCGGTCTGGTTCGGCCGAGCCGGTAGCGGTGACGATATGACATCACCGAACCGGTTCTCCCTCCCCCCGCCCTTCCACCCCCCCCACCCACCCACGTTATTCTTACCTTTTATTTGGTCCCACCCCCAATCTATTGCTGCCTCCTGAGTCCCAGCTGATGACTAGAGGGAAAAAAACTGTTTAAACTCTTGCTGCGGGGCTTCAAAGGGCCGTCCTACAGCTGATCAGTGTTAAAAGTAAACAAATGAGTCGGGTCGTAAGTGCGAGGACCTTCCAGAAATGACTCTAACCAGCTTGCCACGCCCACCTAGTCACATGATCTCCAAGCCACACCCACAAAATAAGCCACGCCCACAGAACCGGTAGTAAAAAAAATTAGAACCCACCCCTGTAAAGCACCCATGACTTTAGGAGTTAAGTTGTTCCACTGCTTAATAGTGCTCACATTGAGATGTTCCTCCTCATTTTTCAAGTTTAGATTCCTCTCTAAAGCTTCCAGCCATTGGCCCTTCTTGTCTTACTCTTGGATGCTCTGGAAAATAAATCCAAACCCTCTATCTGATGATACCCCTTCACGTATTGGAAGATTGCTATCATGTTTTTCCTTAGCTCTTTAGGCTAAACTTACAAAATTCTGAAATAACAGAATAACAGAGTTGCAAGGGATCTTGGAGATCTTCTAGTCCAGCCACCTGCTCAGGCAGGAAACCTTATACCATTTCAGACAAATGGTTGTACAATCTCTTCTTAAAAACCTCCAGTGGTGGAGCACCCCACAACTTCTGAAGTTCCACTAGTTAATTGTTGTCATTGTCAGAAAGTAACAGTTAGTTTGTTCTAGTTTGGTTCCCTCCTTTTCACTAGACTAGACATACTCAATTCCTGCAACTGTTCTTCATATGTTTTAGTCTCCAGCCCCCAATCATCCTTGTTGCTCTTTTCTGCACTCTTTCCAGAGTCTCAACATCTTTTTTATATTGTGGTGACCAAAACTGGATGCAATATTCTAAGTGTGGTCTTACTAAGGTGTACCAAGGTATTAAATGGTACTAACAATTCATGTGATCTTGATTCTATCCCTCTGTTAATGCAGCCTAGGATTGCATTGACTTTTAAGCAGCTGCCACACACTGCTTACTCATATTTAAATCATTGTTAACTAGGACTCCAAGATCACTCTGTCAATTACTGCTATTGAGCCAGGTTCCACCTATTCTATACATGTACATTTGTTTTTTCTTGCCTAAGTATAAAACCTTACTTTTCTCACCACTGAATTTCATTTCATTAGATAGGGCCTAGTGTTCAAGTCTGTTGAGATCTTTCTGGATCTTGAGCTTATCTTCTAGGGTGTTGGCTATTCCTGCCAGCTTGATGTCATCTGCAAATTTGTTGAGTTGCCTTCCCTCCATTTATGAAATTTATGAAGATATTGAAGACTAGTAGGCCTAAGACAGAACCTTGGGATACTCCACTTCTTGCTTCCCTCCATGTAGATGCAGTTCCATTAAGAACTACATGTTGAATGTGGTTTGTCAGCCAGTTATGAATCCATCTGGTGGTGACGCTATGTATCCCACATTTTTCTAACTAAAAAGTAAGTTGTGGTCTACTTTGTCAAATGCCTTACTGTAATCCAAGCATACTATGTCCACTGCATTTCTCTGGTCCACTAATTTAGTCACTTTGTCAAATAATAAAATAAGATTTGATTGGCATGATCTGTTTTTGACAAACTCATGTTGGCTTCTGGTTATAATTTTGCTTGTTTCTAGGTATTCCCAGATCTGTTGATTAATTATCTTTTCCAAGATCTTCCTAAGTATTGTTGTCAGGCTGACTGGACTAAATTCCTTTAACTGTACTTCCTAGAATTTAACCTTCACCCTTCAAGTCCTTCACTCTTGTTGCTCTTAGTACTCTTCCAGTTTTGCAATATCCTTTTTGCCTTGTATTGAATCAGAATTCAATACAAAAAGCATTCTGAGGAATCTTGTTTTGACTGATATTCCATTCAGGTTGTAGTGGGAGGTGGGTGGGTGGAAATCTTGCTTTTCCCATGGCCAATAGGGCTGCTACTATATTTTTTTAATCACTAGTTAAAGTATATTGGGGGGGGGGGCTCAGAGGAATGCACAGTTGAGTAACTTGAATTGGGATTGTGTTGTTAGTCTGAAAATTCCTTTTCAAAAAGTGCAAATATTCCCAGCCATCAACTGTTTCTTTTCATTAAACTTTTGTCTGTTCACTCCCATCTATCCACCCACCACTTTCAAGCTATAGCTTCCCTCTGGGATTGCTATGCTTAGAACAGATATAAAGCAAAGATAAAGCTAGGTGAGTGCATCCTCCAGGCAATCTTTGGTATCATTTCTTTTGTATCATTTGGAAGCAAGCCGTCACAGAACTCCAGCCATTAGCGAATTATGAAAGGCCCTAAATATTAAGATCATCATCAGTAGATAATAATAGAAAAGGCACAGAGAGCTTATGAAATACCTTCTATAAATCATTTTAAATAAAATAGTTATATAATCTATAAGGAGTATGGAAATAGGTCCTCAAGGTGAGCAGATCTTTCAGCTTTTCTTCTGGTTTTAAAAGGGAATGAGCAACAGCTGTTCCCCATTTGATTATCTTTTATCTGCTGAGATGCTGCTTGTTACTTGGGAAAGTGAAGAAAGACAAGTGCTGACAGAATAAAAATATCTAAAGGATGTATTCTGAAAAGTCTTGCCTGCCTGTGGGATTAAGTTTTATGCTTGTGACATCACAATGCAAACATTATCTTTTACCAGCTGGCTGTCTTATCAATGTGAATTTCCCCTTTATTTATCTCATAGTTGTTTATATCCAGGTTCAGCTCAACAGTGATACAGCTGTTGATAGTTCCTATCATGCATCACACTAGGCTTGGATGAAAATCTTGGCTCTGCAGATATTTGCACTCTTATTCAGAGATTGGCTTACTTATCATAAGTCTCTCATTCAGACTATTAATCTGTATATCAGACAAGAACGAAAGCATAGAAAATTTGCCCTCTGCAATACACTGAAATGTCACCAATATGTGTAGCTGAAGGTTGAACTGTAAGATCATTAATGCTTGGATGTTTGCATGCAAACATTTCATTACCCAATTAGGTAACATTATCACTATGAGAGAGTGTGGGGTTTTCTCCCTGTTTATACACAGTATAAAGGTTGTGGTTTTTTTCCTTGGTGGCTTCTTGATTAGGGTATTTTTTTCTGATTGATTGTTTTCCTGGTGTGAATCCCTGCTTATCTAAATATTGGCTGCAGAAGAGGATGTATTCAGGATTTTTTGTTTCCTTCTTAGCTTTTTGTATCGTATCTTTTAAAAATGTGTACATATGGTTTCTTTCTATCTCTCTGTTGATGGCTTTTGGGCTGAGTGCCAGGTTTTCAGGAATTCTCTAGCATTTTTGGATTTAGTTTGGTCAGGATGCCACAGATTCCCAATTGAAATTATGGTTAACTCTGTCCATGTATTAAGATTAAGGAGATTTCTTTGTGCCTTCCGACTGCTAATTGATGATTGAGGATTCATTCTGCCAGTCTTCTACCTATCTGTCCTATATAGTAACTGTTACAGTCCTCTATGTTGTAGATCAGGGTTATCAAACTGGCGTCTCACAGGCCGGATGCATCATGCGCAGGCCACTCTCACCCCAGCTCTGCAAAGGCAAAAAAATGTTGTGATACATCATGTGACTTTATGTGACACAATCGAGTTTGACACCCATGTTGTAGATGATTCCTGGTTTTTTGTTTTTTGTTTTTTTTGGACTACTGGGTCTCTTGGTTTACTTAAGATATTGGGGGGGGGGCTTAGTTGCTTTCTGTGTTTCTGTCATGCCATGTAGTTGTAATAGTCTGATGGTTGTTTCTGAGATTTTGTGATGTGTGGTAGTGGTATCCTTTGAATGTTTTGACTATTCAGTATTTCAAGAGCTAAAATAAACAAGAGAGGAGGCAGTGGGCATCCCTATCCTGTTCCTTTTTATATGTCACAAGGCTTTGATAGATTGTCATTAACAATTATTTGTGTTTTTTGTAAAGTGTAAATTGATATTACTTGTTTTATAAAGTTCTCTCCAAAGTTCATATCTTCTAAAATTTTGAACAAGAAAGCCCTGTCCAAATTATCAAAGGCCTTCTGTGTATCTAAGAACACCACAGGGATTTGTTTTTCATTATGTTGTTTGAAATACTCCAAAATGTCCAACACATTTCTAATATTGTTGTTTAACTGTCTTTTAGGTAAAAAAAAAACAAAAAACAACTTATATTGATCTTCCTGAACAAATTCTTGCAAAATTATTTTCAGCCAATCAAATCCTTGTAAACAATTTGTAGTCATTATTCAATAATGATATCAACATATGGTTTCTTGTTAAAGTAAAATCTTGTCCTCTTTAGTTATTAATGCTATGCTGGCCTCTTGCCAAGTTCTGGCACCTCTCCTCCTTGTAAAATAGAATTCATTGTATGTTGTAAAGATTGTAAAAAATCATCCTTAAAATATTTATAATAAGAACCTGAAAATCCGTCTGGGCCTTTGCTGGTTTAATCTTTTTTAAAGCTTCACAAATTTTCCTTATTGTTGTAAATCCATTCATAATCTGTTTCTGTTGTCTGTAATCCTTGGTAAAAAAATAAATAAATTAGGTATACATCTATTTAGTCCAGAGAGATGTCTTGTCCTTTATACAAATTAGAATAATATTGATGAAATGTTGTTTTACATACCATTTGCAATTTGCATACACATAGGGTATGAAATTGCCATCTTACTTTCTAAATAATGTCCCTTCAGAAAGTAGTGCTTGGAGGCTAACTATCACTGGAAAAAAACTATTTTGCCTTCCAATGAAGATTATACTGTTCTACATCTTAGTAATTTATCTTCACTCGTGTCTTTGAAAGATTGAAGACCAAGCAGCAGTCCAGGTATTCAGACTTGATATTACTAAGTTTGGAAGCAACTGCCTATTGCTGCTGTATTTCACATCTATCTCAATCACATTTCTGCATTTCTTCTTCTTCCTTGCCACTTTGCCTCTGCTCTGCCTCAACTTTCCTGCCATCCTCTTTGCCAAGAAATTATTCTGCCAATGTTACCCCATACCCCCGCCCAGAATTTCTAATTAATTTTTCAGACCTCTTGCCAGCTAAACAATACAGCTGGCCAAAGATATATTAATAGCTCATCATCTCCTGAGTTAGCTTGCCGAAAGGTTGTACACTCCCCTGCCTCATTTTTGACAGGATAAGGGTGCACAATAGCACACATACAATAAATCATTCTGGCCAATGTCAACGGAGTTATGAAGACTTTAAGTGACTCTTGTTTATATGCAAGATGGCAAAGCTTCAGCGTGATGCAAATGAAAGCACTAGAAAGGAGAACTGGATTGATGGCTGTGCCTGTGCATGTGTGCATAATGAAGTTAGCCACAAATAGTATCGTGCATACCTGTTTATAGAGTGCACTGGAGTATATGAAGGACAAGTGTATTAGTAATCATAAGCCAATTATTTTATTATTTATGTTGTTTATTGAGCATTGTGCCATGACTGATTTTTTAAAAATGGGTGGAAGTATTACAAGGAGAAGCATACAGTTTTATGAATCAATGGTATACTCAGCAGAAGTATGCTAATATAAAAAAGATGGACAGACTCTGGAAAGAATGCAGAGAAGAGCGACAAAGATGATTGGGGGGAAAGGGGGTGAAGGCTAAAACATATGAAGAACGGTTGCAGGAATTGGGTATACCTAGTCTAATGAAAAGAAGCATTACGGGGTGACATGACAGCAGTGTTCCAATATTTGAAGGGCTGCCCCAAAGAAGAGGGGGTCAATCTATTCTCCAAAGCACCAGAAGGCAAGACAAGAGGCAGTGGATGGAAACTGAACAAAGAGAGAAGCAATCTAGAACTAAGGATAAAGTCCCTGACAGTAAGAACAATCAACTAATGGAACAGCTTGCTTTTAGAAGTTGTGGATGCTCCAACACTGGAGGCTTTTAAGAAGAGACTGAACAACCATTTGTCTAAAATGATATAGAGCCTCCTGATTAAGCAGGGGGTTGGACTGGAAGATTTCCAAGGTCCCTTCCAACTCTGTTTTTCTGAATTCTAATATTATACAGAACTGTGAGAAAATTGAAGTATTTCATATCTTTTAGGGAAAGGAATACTAGATGGTACTAATAAAGAAAGCAAGTTAAATACTTACTACTAAAAAATCTGATTCAATGTCAAAAAATGGAGAAAAATACAGGATGATTATGAGGCCTACAGTGAAAAGGTCCTACTTACTGTAACAAATATAATAGTTTTTCCTTATCAGGATGTGAATGGAGCAACTGATAGTCATGTTAGATTAAGAGTTGGAAACATACAACTGATTGTAATCTTGATCATAGTTCAATCCCAAGCCATTTAGTATCTTAAAAGTTAATTCAGTGTTTTAAAATGGATCCACAACTGTACCAGTTGCTCATACAATAGTCACAGCAACAATACTATATGGTAAGATTTCTTTTCCTCTAGTTAGTATCCTTTTCCTTCAGTTAGTAACTGAAGGAAACCATTATCATTAAAGGCATCTGCACATAAAATTTATCCCGTTCTCCAGCCTGGAGGTAATCAACTTTGATGTTAGATCCTATAGTCTAGAAAAGGCTATAGCTGAAGAATAATATAATCTCCATATACAAGATACTACTGTACATAATAAAATGGAATATTTTTTCAATATGAATTCTTGTAAACTCAAAATGGTGCCAGCCCAGGTATGAGACATTAACAGATTTATAAAAGGTTAAATTATTTTGAAAAACAGTTTAAAATGATGGTTCCAGAAGAGCCCTTTGAACCAGGTTTAGCAACCAAATAATTTTTCCTATCCTGTAAGAGAATGGAAACTAGAAAAATGAAATGCACATTGATCTGGAACTCGTCAAACTGCAGTATTTGATAGCAGATTTAATTGTGCATCTGAAAACCACACGTTGGAATTAAATATTCTTCATTCACACTCCTGGTGTGTGAGTCCAAAAGCATTTGCACAGGATTGTTAGAAACAGAATGCTGGAATTGATTCTTTTTGTAAAGATACAAAGATAGGAACCAAAGAATCAGTTTTCAGAGAAGAGCCGCTATGCCAAACCAACCCAGTGTTGCTGCATAACATTATGCCAAAGTGGCCTTGGAACTTCTCAAGAATTCCTGTCCTGTGAAAGAACTTTAAAATCTTTTGGGGTACTAACAAATTTATTCATAATTCTCTTTAACAGTTTCTTCATTGTTGAAAGTGGTGGAGAATATTGAAATGCTGAGGCTTTCTGTTACACATCTTTCCAAAACTCTGAATTCTGATTATCCACCAGAATTCCAATCTCTCTCTCTCTCCCTCTCTCTCTCTCTTTCTCTCTCTCTCTCTCTCTCTTTCTTTCTCTCTCTCTCTCTTTCCCTCCCTCCCTCCTTTTTTTTCTCTCTCTCTCTCCCTCTCCCTCTCCCTCCCTCCTTCTCTCTCTCTCTCTCTCATTGTGTGTAAGTGTTTTATATTGTCTTTAAAATTTATTTATTTATTTATTTATTCATTTATTTATTTATTTATTTATTTATTATATTTCTATACCGCCTTTCTCCCGTAGGACTCAAGGCGGTGTACAGTCAAGAAAAATATAGACACACAAACATCATAAAATTGCTAATTAAAATTATTACTTAGTTTGGTCAATTAAATAAAACCCAGAATTAGATAACATTTAAAAAAAAAATCATTCACATGTTCATATGTTTAGCCCCGCCTGTTGAAACATCAGGGTCTTGAGGGCATGGCGGAAAGCACGGAGATCAGGGATATTCCGTATCTCCGGGGGCAGTTCATTCCAAAGGGTTGGAGCCCTCACAGAGAAGGCCCTCCCCCTGGGAGTCACCAGTCGGCATAATTTGACTGATGGCACCCTGAGTAGTCCCTCCCTGTGAGAACGAACTGGTCGGTGGGAGGCTATTGGTGGCAAAAGACGGTCTCGTAGGTACCCAGGTCCTAAGCCATGGAGCGCTTTAAAGGTGATAACTAACACCTTGAATCGCACCCGGAAGACCACTGGGAGCCAGTGCAGCTCGCATAGGAGAGGTGTTACATGGGCGTAACGAGCTGCGCCCATAATCACCCGCACGGCTACATTCTGGACCAGTTGGAGCCTCCGGGTGCTTTTCAAGGGGAGCCCCATGTAGAGAGCATTACAGTAGTCCATACGGGAGGTAATTAGGGCATGAGTGACCGTGCGCAAGGCGTCCCGATCCAGAAAGGGACGTAACTGGCGGATCAAGCGAACCTGATAAAAGGCACCCCTGGCCACGGCCGTCAAATGATCTTCTAAAGATAGCCGTGAATCCAGGAGGACACCCAAGTTGCGGGCCCTCTCTGTGGGGAGCAAGATCTCATCCCCTATTGTCAGTGATAGTACCAGCTGACTATACCGGGACGCCGGAAGCCACAGCCACTCGGTCTTGGAGGGGTTGAGTCTGAGCTTGTTTCTCCCCATCCAGATCCGTACGGCCTCCAGGCAATGGGACATCACAGCAAGGGCATCATTGGGGTGGTCTTGGGTGGAGATGTATAGCTGTGTGTCATCAGCATACTGATGAACACTCACCCCAAAACCATGGATGATCTCGCCTAGTGGTTTTACATAAATGTTGAACAGAAGGGGTGAGAGGACTGACCCTTGCGGCACTCCACAAATAAGGTGCCTCGAGGTCGACCTCTGCCCCCCTGCCAACACAAACTGCGAGCGGTCAGAGAGGAAGGAGGAAAACCACCGAAACACGGTGCCCCCTATTCCTAACCCCTCCAGCCGGCGCAGTAAGATACCCCTCCAGAGATCATCCACCAACGCGACCAATGCCGTTTCCGTGCTGTATCGTGACCTGAAGCCCGACTGGAACGGATCCAGATAGACAACTTCATCCAGGTATCGGGGTAGTTGTCGCGCCACCACACTCTCAATAACCTTTGCAACAAAGCGAAGATTGGAGACTGGACGATAATTTGATAATATAGCCGGGTCCAGGGAAGGCTTCTTGAGGAGGGGCTTCACAACTGCCTCTTTCAAGGCAGCGGGAAAGACACCCTCACTCAGAGAAGCATTTATAATCCCCTGGAGCCAGCCTCGTGTAACCTCCCGGGAGGCCAGTACCAACCAGGAGGGACACGGGTCCAATAAACATGTGGCAGCGTTAAGCTTGCCCAGAATCCTGTCCACGTCCTCAGGAGTCACAGAGTCAAACTCGTCCCAGATAACACTCTCAAGACCTGCCCCTGTTTCCTCCCCTGGATCTACCCAATCGGAGTCCAGGCCTTCCCGAATCTGAGTGACTTTATCATGCAGGAATTGTACAAAATCCTCAGCTCGACCTTTTAAGGGATCTTCCTGTACCCCCACCTGAAGTAGGGAGCAGGTCACCCTAAACAGCGCAGCTGGGCGGTTCTCTGCAGATGCAATAAGAGCGGAGAAATAGCTAGACTTCGCCGCTCTTATTGCCACTAGGTAGGTCTTAATATAAGATCTCACCTGTGTTCGGTCAGATTCAGATCGGCTTGTCCTCCAATCGCTCTTCAGGTGTCTTTTCCGATGCTTCATCTCTCTCAGCTCCTCGGAAAATCAAGGAGCTAGACGAGATTGGCATCGGGTCAGAGGCCGCAAAGGCACGACGCGGTCCAAGGCCGCAGTAGCCGCCCTGTCCCAGGCGACCACCAGGTCCTCAGTCGAGTCGTGAGCCAGAGTCTCAGGAAATGGCCCAAGCTCCATTAGGAACTTTTCGGGGTCCATCAGGCGCCTGGGACGGAACCATTTGGTTGGTTCCGTCTCCCTGCGGTGGGTAGAAGTGACTTGAAAGTCCATGTGAAGGAGAGAATGATCAGACCATGACAAGGGCTTGATGTCTATATCCCCTATTCTTAGATCATTCAGCCACTGATCAGAGACAAAAATCAAGTCCAGAGTGTGATTCCCCAAGTGGGTGGGGCCTTGAACTACCTGGGTCAGGTCCATGGCCGTCATGGAAGCCATGAACTCCCGAGCCGTCTCCGACACCAGCGGATGGCAGGTTAAAATCCCCCATAACAATAAGTCTGGGGGTTTCCACCGCCACCCCGGCTATAATGTCGAGCAGCTCAGGCAGGACTGCTGTTACGTGGCAGGGAGCCAGGTACGCAATCAGTAGGCCCATCTGAATCCCCTGACCCCACTTCACAAGGAGGGACTCACATCCGGCTATCTGAGGAACAGTGGCCTCCCTCGGGCAAAGACTTTCTCTAATGATTGCTGCCACTCCCCCACCCCTTCCCTGAGTCCTTGGCTGATGGAATGCACGGAAACCTGGCGGGCACATTTCCACAAGGGGAACTCCTCCCTCCTGGCCTAACCAGGTCTCCGTAATCCCTGCCAGGTCAGCACCCCGCTCTGAAATAAGATCATGAATGAGGGGGGCTTTATTTACCACTGACCTGGCATTACATAACATCAGCCGTAGACCCAGGGTCTGAGACTCTGAACAACCCGGGAAACGAGCAGTGCTTTGGGGGTCGGAGTGGGCAATCGCTCGTAAACATCGAGTGCGCACTCCCGAAACATAATATGGCCCCCTGCTGCCATCATATCTGCCCCTCCCACTTACTATACTAATGCCCATCACTTCGTCCCCCTGCATCCTTGTCAGATTTCTGTCCCCATCCTCCCCACCGTGATCATCAGACCCATTACCACTTTCAGTGGATTTAAGGATCCCCCCAGATCCATTCCCACAATCCCTCCTAGAACCCCTTAAAATAGAACTTAAAGATTTATCTATAAAAGTATATAGTGTAGTATTTGTTCTAGTGGTTAAGGCACCCAGCTAGAAACCAGGAGATGATGAGTTCTAGTCCCATTTTAGGCATGAAAGCTGACTGTGTGAGTTTGGGCAAGTCAATCTCTCTCAGCCCAACCCACTTCACAGGGCTACTATTGTGGGGAAAAGAGGAGAACATTAGATATGTTCCCAAACTTGAGTTATTTTGGATTGAGGTTCCCATTAACATTTGTCAGCATGGACAATAGGTGATGTAGTTGAACACAACAGGTTGCTTACTTCTCTTCATCTGACTGCTGGATTGGAAACCAAGCAATTTCACTCCTTGAGCAACAGTGTCTTGATGTCAAGAATTTCCTACCAAGATCACAGTGGAAGACAAGTAATTTTTCTTTCTCCATGTGTGGTTATTTCAATTCACCTGGCTGCAGGCTCAGCAACATCACAAAGCCATGTATTAATTTGCAGCATGAAAGCAAAAGAGCTAGAAATACATTTGTACTTGGGAATATAGCCAAGAGACAGGAAAGAGGCACCAAGATAATATTTTTCAGTGAGACAGAAATTAGAGCTTCTGTATCTCATGAGGAAGGGGGTGGGAGGAGAGAAATACAGTAAAGGTACATTCCATATACAGTATCTATAAATGAAACAAGGTGTGCATTCTATGAAAATTGCAATCAAAAGAATATCAAAGAAGGTCCTAAATCAGAGTTTTGCAGTAAGTCCCTTGGGTCTATAAGGTAGGAAGAGTATTTCTCTTCATATTAAGGAAATTCCAGTCTGCATATTTAAGATGAATATGCTCAGCAAACCCTCCCCCCAATCTCATGTCTTCATGAAGGGGCTTTTATTTAATCCCCAGCCTGTGTATGAAATAAATTCATGTTGATTTTAATTGAAGTGTTAAAGAGTTTTTTTTTCCTTCAAGCAAACAGCAAATTGTGGCATCTTTGCCATGGTTGCAATCATATGTACTTCACCGGATATTTGATAACACAATCAAGTGATCCACAGGAGTGGGAGTGGCTAGGATCTATTGGTCCCTTTAAGTTACTGCCCCCACTTCAGCCCCTGGGCACTATCTTCCAAGACTATTCTTGCTTTGAGTATTGGGAATAATCCAGTCCAGTCACTTCCTCATATCCATCATGTCACCAAGATGATCCCCAACTCAAAAACAGTAGATGACACACGGTGTTGGTGGTGTCTGGTGAAGTGGAAGAGGTGAAGTGAAGCAGCTTTTTGTTGCTTTATGGAACAATTCTCACCATTCCTGTCAAGCTGCATTAACAGGATTCCCTTAGATTCAATACTAAACCTGAATTATAAAAGAGTCTAGTTATTAGCTCTGGTTTAGGGAAAGTTTTCTGTACAGGTAATATCAGCTAATAGTCAGATCCCTTCGTACTCATGTAAAATGCTTCTACCAAATCAGTATTGATTGTCTAGCCATACAGCCAAACTATGTCTTTCCCAGACCCCAGACCATGTTAAAGATAGTGATGGTTGCATAATTTCCCACTTTCGATGGGAGGTGATGGAAACAAAGCCTGGGAAATCTACCAGTTTTTATCCTTAATGTGCTTTATAAAACATAACCAAGGGTGAAGGTATAACACCAGACATGTCACTGGAAAGCAAAACCATAAAACTATGTTTCACTTATTTTGGCCATGTCATGTGTGGGAATTCACTGGAGAAAGCAATTATGTATGGAAGAGTTAGCAATAAAAGGAAACCAGGCTGCCAAAGAACACAGTGGATAGACACCACAGCAATAGCAATAACACTTAAGACTTATATTCTGCTTCATAGTGCTTTATAGCCCTCTCTAAGTAGTTTACAGAATCAGCACATTGCCCCCAACAATTTGGGTCCTCATTTTACCTACCTTGGAAGAATGGAAGGATGAGTCAACCTTGAGCCTGGTAAGATTTGAACTGCCAAATTTCAGTCAGCCGGCGGTCAGCAGACGTAACCTGCAGTACTGCACTCTAACCATTGCACCACCAAGGCTCATCAAAGGTAGACACCATCAAAAGTAATACCAGCCAGAGCATAGAACAACTCTAAGAAGTAGTGTAAGACAGGAAGACATGGAGAGACTAGGCCCATAGAATCACCAAGAGTCAAACACAATTGAATGATATCATCATCAACAACAACAATCAAGGGCAGCACCATTAGCATTGGTCTTCTGCAGGATAGGGATCACCAGAATGGGCAACACATTTTATGCCAGACTGGGTTTTTTTGTCAGCTCAAGGACTGAAGGATGGTTAACTTGGTTGTGAGGAACAGCCCCAGGGAAATTTGTGACAATAGCAAAAGTTAAGATCACCATGGAAAATTTTAATGCAAGAATTCATAATAGTGGAAATACCAATGGATTTCACAATAGTGATCCCCTATTCAGCCATTCATGCATAAGAAAAGTGATTGCTCCATTGCTCCTCAAAATGTATCCGTAAGAAAGAAAAAGAAGCAGCATTTATGTTATGGGGGGGGGGGGTTAAGCCAAAGGGTCAGATCTGATAAACATAGAGAATCATGCATATTGTGGAAAATGGAAACATACACAATTTTCTCTCTCTAACATAATAAAAAATAGGTTCACCTATTGAAACTTAGTGGAAGAAGCTAGAAGACCAACGAAAGGAATTAATTCCTATACAATGCAGAGTTAAAGTGGAGAAATATGCTGCCATCAGGTATTGTGATAGCCGCTGATTTAAAATGAGACTAGACAAATTCATGGAACTACAGATAAATCCACACAATAAAAAAAATTTCAGACGATGATTGACTGCATGTCCTATTGTGAGGTTTCTGAATGTATCTGGTTGGCCATTGGAAAACACAGCATACTAAACCAGAGAAGCACTGACCTGATCTTCCAAGACAATTCTTTTGCTCTACTCTGTTTAGGGCAAGAGCCAACATTACTGGATATTGTTTAGATATTATTCTCTCAAAATTCTATATTTCTATTCAGACAGGATGAGAGCCATTGCCCTGTGCCAAGCATTCTCAACACTGTCTGCCAAGATGGCTCTGCAATTATATGGTTAGAAAGGATTTGATATCCCACTGCCTCCTAATCTCACTCACACATCTCACTAACATGAATGAATGGGGGAAGCTGTACTGTCCTTGAAATACACATTAGTCTTAATAATAGCCACTGTAGGACATGAGAGTACAAGAAAAAGAAACCTGTCCTCTGAAGAATTACCATACTTTTCGGAGCATATGACACACTCCCCCCTCATAAAAGTGGGTGAAAATTGTGATACGTCTTATACACCAAATGTTATTAAAGCCCCCCCACCCACCAGCCCCCATTCACCAGCCTCCACCCGCAGGCTGTTTTTGACCTCCGCACATCACATTTTCAGCCTCTGCACGCTCCATTTTAGACCTGTTCCAGGCTGCAGGAATCTCCACAGCATATTGCTGCCGATCGCAGCCTCCACGCACCACATTTTTGGCCTCTGTGTGTTGCGTTTTCCGCCTCTGAACACTGTTTTTGGCCTCTGTGTGTCACATTTTTGGTTAGTTCCAGGTGGTGGGGATCAGTGGTGGCAGCAATCCCTGCCATCTGGAACCAGCCAAAAATGCAATGCGCAGAGGCCAAAAACGGGGTGTGTGGAGGCCGAAAACTCAATGCAAGGAGACAAAAAACACGATGCGCGGAGGCAGCAATGGGCTGTGGTGATCCCCGCAGCCTGGAACAGCTGATTGTCAGTATTCCTGGAGGCCGATCCAACCACCAATCAGCTGCTTGGGCTGAATCAGGCTGCGATAACATGCTGAAGCAGACCAGGCTGTTTGCTGTTTGCTGCAAGGAAACAGAAACAGAAACTAGCCAGATGAATACCGATGGATGCAGGTATTTGGGGGATGCTCCCCCAAAACTAATGTGCATCTTATACTCCAGAGCATCTTATACTCCAAAAATTATGGTAATCTTTTTGAGATTAATCAGGACTTTTCACCAGAATGTTTTCTGGGCTTTCTGAACAAGGAATGCATGAAAATGGTTAATGAAAGAAAATATACCATAGGTTATCCAGCATTCTTTTATAATAGCAAACTTCCTTTGTTTCAATGTAACAGGATAAGCCTTTGAAAGGCAGATCTCAGGGTTTTGGCCCCTAAACTACTGACACCTTAGCTGTGAGGACATATGTATTTTCCAAATTGCATGCTGAGCTGTTCTTTCAAGCATGAAGGTCAAAGATTTCATTGCATTGTAACAAGTATGACAGTTGATTAGTGCATTGTTGCACTTATATCTCATATCTTGTGCTGTATTATTTCTTAAATGACTGCAGAAACAGACAGATGGAAAACTGTTACAAAAGCAGAATGTTACTATTGAAATCATTTAGAAAAGAAAATATGCAATATCAGAAAGACAGATGCAATGCCTGATGTGCAGTCATGGCTTATTGATCTGTATTTTTCTTGATACAGATTGAGAAAGGTTCATTTTTTGACTGAGACTTAAGAAAGAGGTTTTTAAAGACATTTGATCAAATTTCCTTGAGTTCTATAGATATTGATTATATATTTTCTAAAATATTTTCCCCTTTATTTTTTTCTTCCTTCTTTTAAGGATGATTATGATGATGATGATGATGATGATGATGATAACAACTTTTGTATACCACCTCTCATTGGGCAATAAAAGCAGCATGAATCATGAAAGGGAGAATTTATCCTTAATTTACCCTCAGAAAAACAATCCTATGAAATTAGTTGGATTGAAATATTATAATTAGCCCACACTATCTGGTGTTTCTGTATAGTTAAATTTTGACTAGTTTCCCTTATGCACATGTGTTATGTATAAAATCAAAAGTCTGGTATGTACTGTTTCCTGGACTTTACATTGCTAACTACTGTACATTTTTTTTGAGTAACTGCTTTAGTAGAATTGTATTAGAACAGGGGTCTGCAACCTTAAACACTCAAGGAGCCATTTGGACCCATTTCCCACAGAAAAGAAAACACCTGGAACCACAAAACCTGGGTGGGCATGGCCAACTCAATGTCACTCACTTCCACCAGTCACATGACACTCTCCCCCAGCCATGCCTACCCAGCCGGTCATTAGGGCAGAGAACAGGTTGTTAAAAAAAAAAAACAACGGAACCACAAAATCCTTTTGACATCTCTCCCTCTCTCTCTCTCCCTCTCTCCCTCTCTCTCTCTCTCTCTCTCCCTCCCTCCCTCCCTCCCTCCCTCCCTCCCCCCACTCTCTCTCCCTCTCCCCTTCTTTCTGTATCTCTCTGTCTCTGTCCTGGCCGCTTCTCCATCCCCCACCTTTGTCCTTACCTTCTCAGGCCAGGCGAGGAGTGAGTGGGAGAGGAGGGCAAGGGGCAGGGCCAGCCAGTGGTGAGATCACCTGACATGGAGCCACAGCAGAAGGCCCAAAGAGCCACATGCAGCTCCGGAGCCGCAGATTGCTGACACCCATATTAGAACCAGTTTGGTGTAGTGGTTAAGGCATCAGCTAGAAACTAGGAAATGAAATATAGTACTGTCTATGATTGTGATTTGTAACCACCCTGCCAACCTCTGACAAGCAAAGACAACAGGGAAATCGATAGGAGGTTGAAAATCATAGTCATGTGAGATTCACACTTAATGACCCACATGGTCCTTTCTTAACAGTGGCAGTTGGGTCTTCTGCCATCACCAAGTGGTGTGGTTACATGGTTTTCCAATTTATAACCATATCACTTAACAATGAAGTTTCTGATCCAAATTAGCTTACTGTTAATTAAGGACTACCTATAATGCTATGTATGCAAATCATGCTACTATTTTATTTTTTTGCTGTTCCTGTTACATTATATTATATTAGGTGTACTGTGTACATTATATTAGGTGTACTGTGTTGATTATACCTGAATGGCATTTGAATATATTCTTTCTCTCTTCTTGCTCCTAAAATGTGATACTAAAATGTGACTCGGATTGATTAGGTTTATATTATCTCTGCTATAAAGAATAGTCATCTGGGCATACACAATACAATATGCCGAACCCAACAGAAACCATTTTCTGGTTTATGGTGATATATACTTCAGCCAATCAGCCTCTGTACATCTTTCACTATGGGTAACCATCAGGGACCTGCAACTTTTGAAAAGCTGAATAGAGCAATTCACTGGGTGAGCAACCAAAAGGTTTTTAGTATGGAAGAACGAGCTACCATGTGGTTCTGAACATATGATTCCCATGGCTAAGGGAAATTATTTATATTTGCTGTTTGTGATTCTAGTTTTTATGCCTTAGAAGATGGAAGGAAGCCTGCCTTTTGTTACCACTGCCTAATTAGTTACTTAATTTATATTGGACCAAAAGATTTGCTAGGAAGATTTCTACATTTCTAATAGATAACTGAGCCAAACATATCCTCATTATAATTTCCTCTGATTTCTCATTAAGAAAGGTTACCCACAACTAAAGGATATGACAAGCCAAGAAAAGTATATTAAATATATTCATATATGCATTCTTTATTCTGTACTCTATTTGTATCCTTTTATTATTTTATCTCTGGATCCTTCTATGCTCTACAGCCATCCTTCTATAAGCAGCTGATCAAAAAAGGAGAGCAAGAATAAGAACAAGATAAGAAAGTTAAAGGATAAAGCTAAATGATAAACTGGCACCATTTCTTGCTGATAAACAGAAGCAAACTAACAGTAACATCTATTCATCATGATTGCATGGCCAGTACTAATAAACAACTCTTTACTCCTTGAGAAAAGATGCAACAAATCAAAACAGGAAGGAAAGATACAAGGCCAGGACAAAACTAAAAAATGTTGTAAAAATCAACACAGGCATCATGATCTGTATATAACATATAAGTGAGAACATGGCATTGGGAAGTCAAGATTTTCCCACAAGGAGACTGCTGGTATCTCCCAACTCTAGTTATAACTTTAACCTTAAATTGTCTACTCTGGACCTCACACCATTCCAGAAGTCTATAAGGGGCGCATAAGCACACCAGCGTGCCTACCATCCTACTGTCCCCCATTTATTCATACCCATTTCCTGTGTTCATATCCATGTTTATACATATATACTTATGCATATACTCGTATATGTTTGACAAACTAAATAAATAAATAAATAAAATAAATAAATAAAATAAAATAAATAGTGGGAGGAGAAGAGCACTCTCCCATTCCCCATTCTTTTCTTGCTTCTGGTACAAAGGTGGGTTTCAGCAGGTTCTGACCAGTTCTGGAGAACCAGTAGTGGAAATTTTGAGTAGTTCAGAGAACCAGTAGTAAAAATTCTGATTGGGCCCGCCCCCATCTATTCTCCGCCTCCCAAGTCCCAGTTGATCGGGAGGAAATGGGGATTTTGCAGTAAACCTTCCCCTGGATTGGGGAGGAAATGGAGATTTTACAGTATCCTTCCCCTACCATGCCCACCTAGCCATACCGACCAAGCCATGCCACGTCCACCAAGCCATACCCCCAGAACCGGTAGTAAAAAATTTTGAAACCCACCACTGTTCTGGTATGTATATTGTATCTATGTGAAGCAGAGTGGGGTGGGCAGATGGGGTGCTTAATAGGATATTATCTAATAAATAGTTGAAATAGTTGAACCCATATGCTCCTAATTCACTTGGAAAGACCTTTGCTGCCTATGCTCTAATATTGCAGGTAAGATCCTAAATACTTTGAAACGACTTTGTACATGCTTTTCCAAGAAAGGAAAGAATAAACAGGCAAAATAACTTGCTTGCTTATTCATGAAGCCATCACTGCTCCAATCTATATCATATGCTGACCAAAACAAATATTGCCTTAAGATGACCGTATAGATATGACAATCGGCATGATACTGACAACCAACCCACTCAGTTATCTAGCAAAGAAAGACTCCTGGTCTTTTGTCTTTGCCAAGAGTTTACTTTACTGAAGGTTAAGTGGTTGCAGAAGTGACGTAAGCTGAATCTGAGATTTTCCCATGCAAACAATACAAAGTAAATTCCCACCTGGCCATCCCCGGTTATCTGTAAATGTCCAATTAGGTGCTTGTATATTGTTTAGGAAACAGGTTCACAGTTGACCTTGGCTAGCTGAAGCTTCGTACAAGGCTCAGCTGGGCTTCCATCCCTAGAGTAGGGCTGTGGAGATTAATATTTAAGTGAACTCTCAACCATAAAACTTCCCAGGATGAATATGGGCCAGTCATTAAGCCCAATGCAGTTCAAAACAGTGGGAAATCATTTCTTGACCTTTTAACTAAAGTTCAAATTATGAAATGGGAATGCTATGCACCTTACTCTGAACTCCTCTAAAAAAACAAGATAGCAAGCAAATGAATATTTAATTAAATACATAAGCCAAGATGACATCAACCTAAGAGATCAGAAAGATGATGTAGATATATGTAAATTTATCTGCTAATTTTACTTAGGACAAATTACTATATAGACTTATACCATAGTAAGTTATAAGGTAGGAAAATATGTGTAACTTACTGTCTGTCAGGCCAAGAAAATACGAAACGGAGAAACCATGATTTTTATTTAGACCGATTATAGTGAGATAAACTTGCAAGTCTGATTGTGCTTTCCCTCCATCCCTTTTATATTCCTTTAAATTAGGGGTGTCTGAGATGACTTCGTAATCCTCCCCCATAATTTAGACTTCAGCAATATTTCCCTTTTTGTTGCTTTGGTAACAGATCTTCCCTCTCTCCATCAAGGTCATCTTCTTTATTCTCTGCACTTAGTATATTAAAGACAACTGAGTGGGCACCTTTTATACCCGCTCAGACTGCTGTCCAGTTGCTAATTGTTGATTGGCAAATTCAAGATCAAGGTTTTTCTTTGTGATGGCGCTTTATCTTTTTTTGACAGAGTGAAGAAATAGTGTCTGCTATCCTGATAAGTATTCTTCTAGAGATAAAAAGGGGTATTTGTGCTTGATAATCCAAGTCTTGGAAAACCCTGAAATATCACACACCCACAGAATTTCTCACAGGGGAAAGGAAGCTGAAATGGGCGAAAGAACTGGGAGGAAGGCTTTGAAGTGAGAAGGAAGGAGAAGGAAAAATGGTTAGCAAGAAAAGAGGAGCTTAAACCTTCAGACTGCCAAAGAAATGCAGAATCCTATGGGATTCAGGAATACTGAAAAGGAAGAACGAAGATTGTTTTTATTTACTGTATATTTCCAAAGGGAGAAAATATGGAGCAATAAGATGATCAAGATTGTGAAAAACATGAGAGATTGCTAGCTCAATTTAATTAAAGCTCTTGATGAATTCTTTGGGGATTCTAGTGTGCACATGGTTATATTAAGAGAAACAATGCTATTGCTGTCAGAGAGTTAATTTTGAAATGGTAAAGCAATTAATCTGTGATGCAACTCAAAACTTTCTTTTGAAACAGTAGCTAAGAGAAGGAATCATAGAATTTGCTAAGTGTCATTGAAGGCCTTTTAGTCTGGCACCCAGTAGATAACCATTGGAACCACCACTGCTGGTTTATGCCATATCTTTCCACTTCAGTTTTTAGATCTTGATACTTTGTGATCCTCAATTCTTTGCCTTTTATTCTACTATCCTCTGATATTGCAGTACTGGTACTTCAATTCCACACTTTCCTCTTTTGAACCACAGTTAAATCTGGTGTGTTTTGGCACTAAAACTTTTTCAGCTTGTATTTGGAAACCCCACACTATTTTAACCTGCTCATTTTTTAACTACTTTTCCACGTTTATATTCCCACCAATTTTTCATTACTGGCACACAATATTTTTTACAGAGGCTCCAGTGAACCATTTTGGTGACTTACGTTGTTGTTTATCATCAAGTTGTGCAATCTTCTTGTGATGAAGGTCTCCTGCCTCTTCTGCTTCTTTGTACTCTCAGTGCTTTGAATCATTTGATGATTTTTGAATTCTGGCTTTAATAATAATAATAATAATAATAATAATAATAATAATAATAATAATAATAATAATAATAATAATAATAATAATAATAATAATAATAATAATTATTATTATTATTATTATTATTTCCCATCTTTTTGATATATAACTCAAGGTGGAGAACATTTCTTACACTCCTGGTTCCTATTTTCTTCGCAACAACCCTGTCAGGTGGGTTAACATGAGAGAGGATGACTGGTGATGCTGATGAGCAAGTTTATTAAATGGGCATAGGGTGGCATGATAATGCAAAGCTGAATCAAAATCATACTCATAGTATGCTCATTAATAGTTTATCATCACGCTGGAGAGAAGCATTGAGTGAAGTGCCACAAAGATTGGTCCTGGCTCTCTTTCTTTTTAATATTTTTATTGGAATCTTCATCAAATCTGCAGATGGCACAAAACTGTTTGGGACACGGAATATGACAAACATACTCAGTGAATATGCCAGAAGAGAGAAATAAAATTCAAAACAATCTTGACAGTAATAGCAATAAAATACCTTTAATTGAGATAAGTGCAAAATTATTCATCCAGGATATGCAAATCAAACCCACAAGTATGAGATGGGGGATATCTGGCCTGGAAGGACTTTGAAAAAACATAGCCTAATAGTTTTTTACAAACTGAGTATGAACCATCAGTGTAAATTGCTACTGAAAAAAACAAGCAAACACAGTTTGAGGCTGTGTCAACTGAAATGTAATTTCCAAATCATGGGAAGTAATCAATCCACTTTATTTTGCTTTGGGCAGTCTTCACCTCAAGTAGTATGTCCACAATTTAAGAGGATTGAGAAAAAAATGAAACATGTTTAGAGAAAGGCAATGAGCATGATTGGGGACCAGAAGCTAAAATTCTATGATGAAAAATTAAAAGAGGCGATGACTCTTCAAATATATACAAGGAGGTCACAAGAAGACCTCCATCTGTCCATCTTTACAGAATTCAGGACAGAGAGTAACAATTGAGTGTTGGGGGGGGGGAAATCTTAAAATTAAGATGGGTTTGAAAATTGACTCAGTTACTCAGAGAAATACTGGCTTCTTTTCTGTGGATTCATTCAAGTAGAGGCCACTCTCTCTGGAATATTTTAATTTCAATTCCTGAGTGGGGTGTTAAAGTCAATAGCCTCTCTCAATTCTTTGATGAATCAATTGCAGCCCCGATTGATTTATGCCATTGGATAGTGGCGCTTAGTTCTTCAAAACCTTAGCTTCCATATTATGAAATTAGCTTTCATTTGAGCTAATTTTCCCTAAGTATAGAACTTTATCTTGATTTTCACTGGCATCAAATTAACATTTTTGTCCACCCTTCCTCAGTATGCATTTTCTGAATTAAATGGAACAACAGTTCTTAATTTTTTTTTAGCCCTTTCATTAGAAGAGAATAACTTTGTTGAGTAATTAACATGCTTGTAATGAAGGAACCTGAGATTATGTGCTAATTTTTCTCCCACACACAGAATTTTATCAGCAGTAATTGCATTAACATCTTTTCTTTTTCCCCATCCCCTTGGGAGTCCATGAAATTTGCATTTGGCCCTATTTCCCAGCCCACTGCATTCACTATATCCCTCTGAAAATTTGCCAGAAAACTTCAAGCTGCTTAATTTCCAAACAACGAAAAGGAAGGAAAAAAAATGTTATATATTTCATTTAAATAAATAAATAAAAACCTCCCTGAAGAAGCCAAGGGATCTTACAGGAAATTTCATATTAATTTACACAAATATTTATTGTACCAATAGAATAACATAAATGACATGTTTACTGTAAACATGGGGGAAACAATGGCTTTAATTAAAGCCTTCATATTTGAATTTTGCAAAAGGTTTTACAGTAGCCCAATTCTAGAATTTAGTTTTGAGAGTATGACATAATGGAACTCTAGAAATGAGGTTGACAATTGGCTTACTGAACAGGAAACATTTAGGCAAAAGAACCATTTGGAACAAAAGAGAACAGAATTGTATAGGGAAGACCTTCTATAGTCATCTAGTTCAGAGATGGATATGGTGGCAATATGGAAGATCATTGTATTTTGAGGAGTTCAGTAAAATATTTTGATTTCTCTTTCATATTAAGAAAGGTATAAAAGTTTAGTGCTCAATTTGAACAATACTGTCTGTTTTTCACTCTTGCTTGCTGTATAAAAGAAAATGCAGGGAGAGGGGGAGGAGGAAAATCTTCACAAAACTGCAAAGCATTTCTCACCTGTGAAAGTCTCAGATTTTTGGTTCTCATTCCACTCAAGATTAGGTCTTGCAGTTTCATGATCATAGAAGGAGGCCCATGAAGTCATGGCACCACTTTTATTGGCCTTTAAACTAGATACTTCTGCACAGAAACCAGCACTGGTTGTGGAAATTAGACACCCTTGGTATCTTTGCTGTCATTATTAAGGAGCTCCTGACAGCTTGTAAGAGATTTAGGTGTTATCTTGTTTGGTAAGTATGTTTGTTTATGTTATGTTTTTCAGTCTGTTTGCTTGAGTTAATAATAACATTTAAAATGTCTTTATTCATTGGTGTGCATATTGTCCCTGGATCCAAAAGAATAAATTGCCTGGACACCTGATCACTGCCCTGACCCTTGACAAAACAATGAACAACCTGGTGCATATATTTAGATTTCAACTGCTATCATCCACATTAATGTTTGTGGATGTTGGTGTGTCTAAAACTTCTATATAGTATCAGTTGGGCAGCCTTCTCCTAATTCTGTGTCCTCCAAATGAGCTGGATTTCAAACATCTTCTCTATTGACCAGGCTTCTTGATTGTGGGAGTTGACATCCAACTCACAGAGGACATTAGTACTGGAAGAACTTATCTAGTAGCAACAGGTTTTTTTTTTTTGTTGTTATAAAAGGAATAAGGTTTTATTCTTTTTTCCTTAATACAGAATAAGAGAAGGGGAAAGGTCTAATCTCAACTTGGTTATAAATGTTTCATATTATGAATATTAATTTCTTCTAGTACCACTCTCATTGATATAATCATAACAATTATTGCATCCATCTGCCTTACAGAGTTGTAGGCTAGGTTTTCATATTAGTAAATAAAACAATGAGGCAATGACTTGCCAGAAGCCAACCTAATACATATGAATGTACAAAAATAAGTACGCTGTTCAATCAGACTTAACTAGTCCATTATTCAGTTTCAAGCAAATGACCATGGATGCTTTGGAAAAGAAGGTAGAGTTTTTCCAGCAGCCTACAATAAGAATATTAAAAGTCCATACAAGCCCAAAGCATGTTGGGTCATCGGGTGACCAAACAACAAATGATTTCCAGAAGCTCACAGTAGAATATTTGCTCACAACAAGAAATTTGCCTTAATATATTGTGTGGATGATATGAAATTCTTGGTCTTAAGGAAACTTTTGTCAAAGTACCTTATGTCATTCTGATTAACATTCCACAAATAGTTGGATCCATAGCTGACTTGTACAACAGTGACCATCAATAGTTTACGATCAAACTGGAGAGAGATATTGAATGGGATTCAGAAAAGTTCAGACCTGGATTTGTTATTCTTCAACACATTCATTAATCACTGAAAAGACTGAAGAGGAATCAGATTTGCAGATGATACAGAACTGAGTGGTTTAGCTAATATCTTAGAAGACAGAAACAAAATATAAAACAATCTTGATTAGTTAGAGAAAAGGGCAGAAAATAACACCATGATATTTAATAGCTATAGTCTCAAATGAAAAATTATTCATTTTATCAAAAATAATCAGACATACAAGTGTGGGTGGAGTAGGATATCTGACTTGACAAAATTGTTTATGAAAAGGATCTTTGAACTATAATTAATCACAAACGAAGATGGAGTCAGCAGTGTTATGTGGTTGCAAAAAAAATGGGCAGATACATTTTTAGGTTGTCTCGTTAAAAATATAGTTATGAATCAGTCAAGTGCTATCTGTTTTTGAGCACTATACTCAAAGGAGGACTCAGGCAAACTACAAGAAAATGGTGAGAATTAGAGGGTGAAAACAATGTCCTATGAAGAGGATGTGAAAAAAATAGAAGTGAAGATTGGTTGGGTGAGGTGGAATATCCTGATGTTATTAGAACAGTTCAACAGTAGAAATAACTAGAGTGATGGTGGATGTCCTAGGCATCCTGGACATCCTAGGCATGTTTAGAGGCTAAATAACCATCTATCAAAGATGCTTTCATTTATATTTACATATTAAATAGATGAGCCACAGTGGCGCAGTGGTTAGAGTGCAGTACTGCAGGCTACTTCTGCTGACCATCGGCTGACTGCAATTTGGCAGTTCAAATCTCACCAGACTCAAGGCTGATTCAGCCCTCCATCCTTCCAAGGTAGGTAAAACGAGGACCCAAATTGTTGGGGGCAATATGCTGACTCTGTAAACTGCTTAGAGAGGGCTGTAAAGCGGTATATAAGTCTAAGTGCTATTGCTATTACAGTTTTAACTTTCTGGTCTAAAGAATCCTCTCCAACAGTATGAGTATAATACTTCTATTTCACTGTTACCTATCAAGTAATACTTAGGATCTGCTGTTTTAGTTTCTGGAGTATGAAGTCATTAAAATTAGTAACCATTGATAGCCATCTATCATGGATTGATTTTGTCCTCTTTCAGAACCACAGGAATGATCTGTTTTGACTTTTGAAACCATGTTGACTGGGAATTCTGATCTATTTGGAGGCTTCCATATTGGGAAATGATAATCAAGGTACAATATTTGTCTAAATCCACACTAGCATCTCCACAAAATTATTCTGAAAATTTAAAATATTCCCATAGAGTAACAAAAAGTTTTGAATTCACTGACCTGTACATTTATGCATTATGCAGAGGCATATTTTTCTAATCAATTATAAATAAATGATCACATCTGCTCTTTTCCCCTGTTCATTAAAAACAAGCACCCTGTTAACCCAATTATTCATCAAAGACATTAGATGTTAATGATAGTGCTCTGGCCAGATCAAATATTAAGCATTGCATGGTAAATTCAAGATAAAACTTGGAGGAAAAGTAACTGGAGAAAGCACTTTCTATCCCCTTAATGTCCTGTTACTAAAATATTTTTCAAACATCTACTAGAGCATAAAGCAAAACTGAGAAAGCTCCCATTTTAGATAGAAGAAAGATTAGAATGGATGGAACTAATATAGAAGAAATTAAGGTTATTCCATTTGCTTTGAAAAATACCAGTTTCATCAGCATCAGAGAAATATTGAGAAGGGCCACTAAAAGCAAAGAGGCAAGAGTTTTTTTGATCCGGCAAATAGACAAGACTCTAATGTAATGGTAAGCACTATCATAAATCAAAGTGCAGATTTTTAGAATATCTGACTGACACTGTTAGATTTAATGTGCATTTATCTTTTCAGAACTTCTGCAATGAACTGAATATTCAGCATCTTGCATGATGCTGTGAGAGTAACTGGACACAGAGGACCTGATTCACTTCATCTGTTGGTCATTGGGAGCCCAAGAGACCTGAATTTTAAAGAATTTGAGCTTGGTGAATTTCTCTAAAGACCACAATAGACTTATACACAGACTGAAATTCAGATATTCAGAATTACTCAAATGTTTCAGAATTCTCAGCTATTAAAAAAAACAATCAAATACTTACTTTGAATATTTTTTTAGTGGAATTCTTGTTTACTAGGCAGTAACAACCCAGATTGTAAGGGGGCAATATGCTATTTAGTATACTGTCTTTGGTGTAAGCCATCCAGAGTCCTCGGAGACTGGGCGGCATAGAAATATGACTAATAAAATAAATAAATAAATAAATAAATAAATACAGATTAAAGACATTTGACTTATATAAAGTTCCAAATCACTCATTTTTAGAAATTTCTCAGTGAAGACAAATGTGAATGCTTTGGGTCCTGGGTTTCAAGTAATCTAGGAAAATCAACCCCATTTAATTAAATCTATTTTTTCCTTTGAGAGCTCACAGTGATATATATAACAGGATTCTCTGCGTTTTATTTCCACAACAATAATCCTGATATTTCTTTAGTACTTTTTGACCATTCACTTTCAGTTCAGAAAGGTGCTTTCAATATATATTTTGAAATATAAAACAATTTTTATATATGGAGGTGCAAGATCAAGGTAATTGCCTGAATTCTGCTACTTCCATAGCTTTTTTAAAATTTTAGTTAGGTCCCTAAAGAAGACACAATGAGGGAACTTCTCCAGAGGCTTTTACTGATCAAGAATCATTGGTAGCAAGGGACTATAAAAGAGCAGTGTTCAAGAAAAAACACAATACCAGAATTATCATCAACTTCAATGCTTTAAAACACCAGAAGAAATTCTAAAAATCTATGAGAATGATATAGATTAAGAAAATGCCACTTCACAAATGAAGGTAGATTTCAGTATACTATACACATCTTTGTTTACATCCAGGGAACCAGAGGCAGATATAGGGACAAACTTTGATTGATGACTGAATTTAGTCTTTAACAGCCTAATGAAGGAAGGGATGTGGGAGAGTAGAGGAAGCAGCTCTACCCTGGCATTTTAATTCTGTCTCATTTGTTACAACATTATGGGCTTTTAAAGTCTTAAATATTGATCTAAAGTGTGATACAATGCAGTTATTGGTAATGATGACTCATGTGTTGTTTTTATTGTATGAATGCAGGCTGACAGCGACAAGCTCTTTGCTAAATGTCAATTTATCTAATTAGCACTGGCCTGGCTGCTGTCCCATTTGACTATGGCAGACCTGACAATACTTCAAAGCAGAAGGAAAACTCAAAAGCATTACATGGGAGGCATTGTTCTAATTGTTCTGATACGTTTTTTTTTAATGAATTACTGAATTCAGGAATACAAGAAGAGTCAGATGTCATTAGAAGAACATATAAAATAGTAAGGAAAGAATAAAATTAATTAGATTTCCCATACAACTTGGTTACTTGGGATCTATTCCACCCAAACTCACAAGGAAAATGTTTGTGATTCTCTGTGATTGGGAGATTTAGAAATTTATTTTTTCATTAAAGTTTTTTGTTCATCTGTCTGATTATTATGAATCCCATTTTTCCTTCCCTACTTAAAAAAGACTTGTGGTTGTGGTTGTAATTTTATCAATTTGTGGTTGTAATAATTGAAGGTTGGGTGGGGGGAGATGATATTCATATGACCATGGCCAAGTACAGGTGCATTTAAGAGATAAAGATAGCATACATCCAATTCAGTTAGTGAAAGAGAATGACTGGCCCAAAGAAATGCCATGGGTTTTATGGTCAAGTTACTATATGAGAGCAGAAAATAGGCTGCATATATGAAAAGTTACATTTGTAGGACAAAAAAAAATCTCTTTTGTGGATTAGAAGTGTTCTATTCATGCATCAGTGCGAACAGCCTTCCATCCTTTCTAAGGTAGGTAAAATGAGGACCCAGATTGTGGGGGCAATAAGCTGACTTTGTATAAATATACAAAAGTATGAAGGCTATTGCTTAACGCATTGTAAGCCGCCCTGAGTCTCCGGAGAAGGGCGGCATATAAATCAATTTTTAAAAAAAAAAAACAAGGGGAGAAAATAAGATACAAACTCTTAAATATTTTGGTCACATCAAAAAGCTCACTTTACTTTGTATTCTGTATGTATTCTGTATTGTATTCTGATGTTTCTCCATTGTATATCATAGGCTAAATCAGCTGAAAGTAATACTTTATTTCTTTTCCCCTGGTAATTGGATGACCTCCCTTTGAAATGATGAAAGCTGCCAAATGCAGGCAGATTGAATTATCTTTTAAAGTTGATGGTGATGGATAATTAATCTCGCCACCTCTGACTTTATCACTTCCACTGCTTTGGAATTAACACGCATTCTCCCATGTTCCTGCTTCATCCTTGATAACTAAATAACATAATGACCGAGTTGGAATGGACCTTGGAGGTCTTCTAGTCCAACCCCTCAAACAGGAAAACTTATACCATTTCAGACAAAGACATGGATACACAGAGTAGATGTTTGTTGAAAACTGAAGGTGTATAACTTTTTTATGTATGCATTTATGTGTACACATAATCTCTCTACCCATATCTCTACACATTTACATGTAGAGATACAGTAAAACTAAGCAATTTATGTCAACATACTTCCCTTTGATTCAAGAGTGGAAGAATGCATGTTAACACAGGCATGAGAAAGTGCCATGATAACAAATCAGGAGCTGGAAGAATTGGCATATGACTCCATCTAAACCAACCAATTAATCCTACATTAGCTTGAGTGTTGAAACCATTGACAAGGGTAATGTCCTGGGCCAGCAATTCCAAATGCAAGAGGTCACTCTTAGAGAAAACTCTTGATGTGAGTTATACATTTCATCCAGAGTACGAAACATAAAGTGAATGCAAATTCATTCAAACTAGGTTGAATATCCACTTGTAGAGATAGGAATGACTTCATTGGGGTGTACCTGGAGGCTCCAGCTGATCCAGAATGCGGCTGCGTGGGTTGTTACGGGAGCTTCCCGTTGCTCTGTGTTACACCTCTCCTGTGCAAGCTGCACTGGTTACCGGTGGTCCTTCAGATCCACTTCAAGGTGCTGGTACTTATCTATAAAGCCCTACATGTCATGGGCCTGGGGTACTTGCAGGGCCACCTTCTGCCTGCATCCCACCGCCCTGTGCGCTCATATAGGACTGCCCTCCTCCGGGTGCCGTTGGCCAGACAATGTCGGCTGGTCACTCCCACGATGAGGGCATTCTTTGTGGGCGCACTGACCCTCTGGAATGGTTACCCACGGACCTCCAGACGGCCCCCGACCTCCGCTCTTTCCGCCGTGATCTGAAGACATGGCTTTTCCAACAAATTTGCTGATCTGATGGGTGATTTTTAATTGGGAGATTTTAATTGATTATTTTGGTAGTATTTTTATTGTTTTTATTGTTTTAATTTTTGTGAGCTGCCCCGAGTCCTTTGGGAGAAGGGCGGCATATAAGTATAATAAAATAAATAAATAAATAAATAAATTGAAAGCTAATTGATATCTTGCTCCAAATCATCTTACCCAATGCCTTTATACAGAACAACTGACATTTTCTTTGCTTTGAGGATTATTGGGCATTTTCCCAAATGAATGAAATTTCAAAAACCTCACAAAAGTTTGCAGTGTTGATGCCCTAGTGATTTCCTTGTTTCCAAATAAGTTCCATCTTGCTCACCTCTAATGTAAAATCATTTTAAAGTGCAATTCAAGGGGGAAAAATGTAGGACCAACTTTTAAAAGGATACAGGCTCAAATAAAATTCAGTTTTTTAAAAAAACATTTATTAAAAAAACATTTATTATTTATTAAAACATTTATTTAAAACTTTTATTAATAACATTTATTTAGGACCATTCAGATGGTCCTAAAGCAAATGAACCCAAATATTCCAGAAGAAAGTCAAGGAAGACAAAGTACTGAAAACCCAGTCAAGAATGATAAATGTCCTTGTTTAGCTTGAAGAGGATAGGAGTTTATAAATTATTACCAGCTCTACAGACATATAGGCAGCCTTAAGCCAATTGTATTACAAGCAGAGAAATAGTTAACTATTAAAAATGCTTGAACAGGCACTTATTAATTAAGATATTGTTTTACTGACTATATCTCAAAGCTATAGGAAGGTAGGGGATGAAGTATCAGAGTTGTTTGTTTAAATGCCTTAGCTTAAATATAGCTTAAAGAAAGAAGCTTTTATCTTTTTACAAATAAATGGGGAAAAATCACAAGAACTGAGTGTCTGATCATTTCAGACAACCATAGCATCAAAAAAAGAACATTCATTTAAAAATTACTGGAATACCAGACAAATTGTGATGCCACAGAAAAAAACACATTATAAAATTACCTGTACTTTTATTTATTTATTTATTTATTTTATTTATTTATTTTTCATATTTGTATACCACCCTACTCCCGAAGGACTCAGGGTGGTGAACAGCCATAATAAATACAAATACATATAGAAGTTAAAAACTATTAAAAAACAGATTAAGTAATTTGGCTCAAAGATTAAAACATCCAAATTTATCTAAAAGAGGTCTAAAACCCGATTTAAAAACCAATTTAAAAGCCAATTAAAAAGGGAGAGTTAGGCCAGACCAGCTTGTTGGAATAGAAACGTTTTCAGGGCACGGCGGAATATGCGGAAGTCTTGGATGTTTTGTAACTCCGGGGGAAGCCCGTTCCAGATGGTAGGTGCCCCCACAGAAAAGGCTCTCCCCCTGGGGGCCGTCAGTCAACATTGTTTGGCCGACGGCACCCTGAGGAGTCCCTCTCTATGGGAGCGAACTGGTCGGTGAGAGGCTATTGGTGGCAGGAGGCGGTCTCGTAAGTACCCTGGTCCTGAGCCATGGAGCGCTCTAAAGATAGTAACCAAAACCTTGAAGCGCACCCGGAAGACCACCGGGAGCCAGTGCAGCTCGCGCAGGAGGGGGGTTACATGAGAGCGCCACATTGCTCCCATTACCACCCGCGCAGCCACATTCTGGACCAGTTGGAGCCTCCGGGTGCTTCTCAAGGGGAGCCCCATGTAGAGAGCATTACAGTAATCCAGGCGTGAGGTGACAAGGGCGTGAGTGACCGTGCGTAATGAGTCCCGATCCAGAAAGGGACGCAACTGGCGAATCAGGCAAACCTGATAAAAAGTCCTCCTGGCCACGGCCGTCATATGCTCTTCTAAAGACAGCCGCGAGTCCAGGAGGATGCCCAAGTTGCGAACCCCATCTGTGGGGGCCAACGACTCGCCCCCAATAGTCAGAGATGGCACCAACTGACTATATAGGGACGACGGAAATCACAGCCACTTGGTCTTGGATGGGTTGAGTCTGAGTTTGTTCCTCCCCATCCAGATCCGTACGGCCTCCAGGCACCGGGACACCACCTCGAGGGCATCATTGGGGTGGTCTGGGGTGGAGATGTACAGCTGGGTGTCATCAGCGTACTGATGGTACTTCACCCCAAAACCACGGATGATCTCACCCAGCGGCTTCACATAAATGTTGAATAGAAGGGGCGAGAGGACCGATCCTTGTGGCACCCCACATATAAGGGGCCTCGGGGTCGACCTCTGCCCCCCTGTCAACACAGACTGCGACCGGTCAGAGAGAAAGGAGGAGAACCACTGTAGAACAGTGCCCCCCACCCCCAACCCTTCCAACCGGTGCAGCATGATATCATGATCGATGGTATCAAAAGCCGCTGAGAGGTCTAATAGACCAGGACAGAGGAGCAACCCCTGTCCTGAGCCCTCCAGAGATCATCAACCAATGCGACCAATGCTGTCTCTGTGCTGTACCCGGGCCTGAAGCCCGACTGGAACGGATCCAGATAATTCGATTCATCCAGGTACTGAGGCAGTTATCGTGCAACCACACTCTCAACAACCTTCGCAACAAAGCGAAGGTTGGAGACAGGACGATAATTTGCTAACACAGCTGGGTCCAGGGAGGGCTTCTTGAGGAGGGGCCTCACCACCGCCTCTTTCAAGATGGTGGGAAAGACACCCTCACTCAAAGAAGCATTTATAATCTCCTGGAGCCAGCCTCGCGTCACCTCCCGGGAGGCCAGTACTAACCAGGAGGGACACGGGTCCAATAAACATGTGGTCGCATTTAGTCTGTTCAGTATCCTGTCCACGCTTTCGGGAGTCACAGGATCAAACTCTTCCCAAATAATATTCTCAGGACCTGCCCGTCATCTCCTCTGGATCAATCCAGTCAGAGTCCAGCTGTTCCCGAATCTGAGCAATTTTGTCATACAGATATTGTACAAAATCCTCAGCTCTACCCTCCAAGGGGTCTTCCCGCGTCTCTTGATGGAGCAGAGAGCGGGTCACCCTAAACAGGGCGGCTGGGCGATTATCTGATGATGCAATAAGAGTAGAAAAGTAGTTACTCTTCTCTACTCTTATCGCCACTAGGTCATTCTTAATATGAGATCTTACCAGTGTTCGGTCGGATTCAGAACGACTAGCCCTCCAACTGCTCTCTAGGCGTCTTTTCCGGCGCTTCATCTCCCTCAGCTCCTCAATATACCAAGGAGCCAGGTGAGACCGGCGCCGGGTCAGAGGCCGCAAAGGCACAACTCGGTCTAAAGCCTCAGCCGCCGCCCTATCCCAGGCGGCCACTAAGTCCTCAGCCAAGTCGTGTGCCAGAACCTCAGGAAATGGCCCAAGCTCCATCTGGAATCTCTCAGGATCCATCAGGCGCCTGGGGCAGAACCACCTGGTCGGTTCCTCCTCCCTGCGGCGGGGTGTGGCGGTTCGAAGGTCCAGGCGAAGGAGGGAGTGATCTGACCATGACAAGGGTTCAATCACTATATCCCCTATCTCGAGATCACTCAACCACTGTCCAGAGACAAAAACAAGGTCCAGTGTGTGTCCCCCCATGTGAGTAGAGCCATAAATTAACTGGGTCAGGTCCATAGCCGTCATGGAAGCCATGAACTCCCGAGCCACCTCAGACGTCTCGCCAACTGATGACAGGTTAAAATCCCCCATGACCATAAGTCTGGGGGTGTCAACAGCCACCGCAGCTATAATATCAAGCAGCTCGGGCAGGGCTGCTGCCATGTAGCAGGGAGCCAGGTATGTGGCTAGCAAGCCCAACTGCACCCTATGACCCCACTTCACAAGGAGGGACTCACATCCAGCCATCTGAGGAACAGTGGCCTCCCTCGGTCCAAGACCTTTGTTAATAACAACCGCCACCCCTCTGCCCCTCCCCTGAGACCTTTTAAAACATAAATGAGTAATTGAATGCATTAATCAAATAAATCAGTTGTAATGTAATTCATTACATTAGTCTCATGCTAAGTTGTAAATCTGAAACTAATCAAGGTATAATTGGTGATTTTAAAAAATAAGTTCTGATCTACACCCCAGAGAAGAATATCAAATTTCAGTCCTTGCTAGTTATACTCCCAGCTTTTGCACACTTAAATCATTCTAAAATTTTAAGCATACATTAAAATGTTATAATATCTGCCACTGCAGTGAAGGCTTGAAAACCATTTTGGCTGCCATCTTGACATTTGTTGACAGCCTCCTCTCTCATGGATGCTTCTGGAAGAAGTAGTTCCGTTGTTTGTATCAGCATTTTTACAGACGCTTGTAATTCAATAAAGGTAACATAACACGATCTGTTTAGCTCTTCTGCTTCAGATATCTTCAAATTTCATTTGTTGTTATTGTTATCATTTTAATTGGTTGTCAGTTACAATCTAACTAACACAAATTAAAAAAGCTGCTATATGAATGGACTGTTAGACAAAAATACTAATTTGAATATACTTGTTTTCTCACATCTTCTATAAATGGATAAATCATAAATTTTGTCATGCCAAATATCATTAACATGGCACCAGTTCCCCTTATATATTTTTATTTACAATATTTATATACTTCCTAAATCAGATTTTAATTTTCACTCATTTAAGAATGTTAAGAATAAATATAATTATGTAATGTAGCAATAACATACATTAATTTTTATTGATACATTGCAATATTTAAGCTAATTTTCAAGTTATTAAAGCTATTAAAGCTTTTAATTCTATGTTCTGTTAAGTATTTAAACATACAAGTTACCACCTTACAATAAAGCTTTGTGAGATAAGTAATAATATAATGATTAAACAGAATTACATGTATTTAAGTAAGCACAATGTAAAATTTTCCTTATATTATTTCTATCTATTAGTTCTTTAGGTTCCAGCCAGTAGTAACAAGTTCAGTATTCTTTTGTGGATAGATAAGGGATTATAAACAAAGATAAATGTTTATTTATCTTTTATTAATAATGAGGAACTACCTAAGTGTCACCTTGACTTCTTCAGATTTTGGAACAGTGTCTCATGGCATACAACATCGCTGTGTCCATCAAATCTGTAAATGGCTGTTGATCTAGAAACTGACCAGTTCTGAGATACTTCCAATTTTGACTCTTGATAGGACTGTGTTCCTGAAAGTACAACCCATAATCTAGAGAATGTTCTGGACTCACAGCTCTTGTTAGAAGAACAGGAGAAGGCATTGTCTCAAATTTCTTTGTTCAGTTTCCAAGTAAGTTGTGACTTCTAAAATGGACTACTGCAATACACTCTAGGACTATTTAAAAACTTTAACTAGTGCAGAATGCAGTTGATCACATATTAATGGGAAAAACTCATTATTGTCATATAACATTGATGACTTTGAAAAAATAAATAATGAATTCACCATCATGTTATGGGTATTCTACATATCAATTGTAACTTTCAGGTTGACTAGAGAGGAAAGTCAATATTGATTTTTTTTTTTTTTTTTTTTTTGGTAAAGGATCAGTATTGTTCCTCAGGCGACCATTTTTAGATCCATTTAAAGTCATATTTGAGTCAAGTCAGGGCTTCAAGTAAATGTAATTCAGTTACTAGATTTCATTTTATTCAAGTTCTTGAAAATCCTGTTATTCAGCAGACCTATTCTTTTGTTCATAGCTTCTTTAAAACATTACTTTGCCTTAGTTTTGATGTCATCTAAAATTCAATAAGCTCCAATATTATCCTAGGTTTCTCATTCACAGCATCAAAAACTAAGCAGGCTAACAATTACTTTAACAGCAAACTTTGTTTTCTTTTGTGTATCAAAGGAGAATTCATGATCAAGTTAATCTAAATGTAAACAGAGTAAATCGTTTCTTTTTTTGGCATATTTCCACTTCTTGGCTAAGTTAAGAGAAAGCCAAATACTCCAAGAAATGTGTGGTCTGATTTTGCTCTTCTTAAAATTTATTTGTTTACTGAAGACAAATTGATCTGAGCTTCTGTAGTAGTTTCCAAAACAAGATCAAATAATATGTTTCTTTAAAAAATACTGAAAATAATTTAAAGCATAGAACAGAAGAACAGAAATGGGTTTGCCTAGTGCCATTGATTCTCTCTCTATATATATATATTGTTACTACCTGTTCTGTGGGTGTGGCTTGGAAATGTGACTGGGTAGGCGTGGCCATTTTTTTTTTAACTTTTAAAACCATTTTTTCTACAACCTCTTCGGCGAAGAGGTTGTAAAAAAATGCTTTCAAAAGGCTCTGACGATCAGGCAACTCAGCTTGGATTGTCAGAGACATTTAAAAGAAAAAAACCCTTTTTTTTCTTTTAAATGCCTCTGACAATCCAAGCTGAGTTGCCTGATCATCAGAGGCTTTTTTTTAACTTTTAAAAGCATTTTTTCAGCCGAAGAGGTATATATATATATTTGTTTTCTTTTCTTTTTGTAGGCCTTTATGTGTATTTCTCTTTAGCCAGGTTCTTCCTACATAAACCAAGATTTTTATGAAGCCCTAGTTCAGTGAAATCCCAATCCACTAGTTTCTAGGCTTTTTTTTTTCCAGCAGCCAGCAAGCACCCTGCTGCCCATTGGGATTAATCTCCTTAGTCTCCCAATGGGCAGCAAGGTGCTTGCTGGCTGCCGGAAAAAAAAAAAAGCCTAGAAACTAGTGGATTGAGATTTCACTGAACTAGGGCTGCATAAAAATCTTGGTTTACATAGGAAGAACCTGGCTAAAGAGAAATACATATATGTGTGTGTGTATATGTAATGTATATTATAGATAGAATTTATATACAACCATAATCTACATGAACTCTTGATTTCTAAATGATGCAAGTGAGATCTTTCTTGAAAGGAAATCCTCAATTGGAATACTACTACCACTCTCTCTAATCAGAACTTAGTTACTCTAACTTCTTGCTTACAAAGCTTTGGGAGAAAATTCTGAACAAAACTTCAGTGTCTATGAGCATAACAATGATCACAGAGAACCCAGTTACGATCCTGTAATGACAACAGTAGCTTTGCCATTACAGGTACTCCTCATTTAACAACCCTCCATTTAGTGAAGTTACAACAGCACTAAAAAAAGTTACTTATGATTACTCTTTGCACTTCTGACTGTCACAATATCCCTGGAGTCATGTGACCAAAATTTGGGCATTTGGTATGTATTTATGATGGTTGCAAAATCTATACATCATGTGAACACCATTAACAACCTTTCCAGCCAGCTTCCAACAAGCAAAGTCAATGGGAGAAGCCAGATTCACTTAATGACTGTATGATTAAGTTAATAACTGCAGAGATTCATTTAACAATCATGCCATAATTGTGGTCATGAGTCAAGGACTACCTGTATAGGTGAAAGTGCCTTTCCAACTCAAAGCTTGTCCCAAATGTGCATTTTCAAGAGGCAACTGGACTTTCTGTTTTGTTTTGTTTTTTTCTTTGAAGACATTTCACTTCTCATCCAAGAAGCTCCCTCAGGTCTGGCTGGATGGTGGGGAATGGAAGGATTTATACTCCTTGCAGACAGCTGGTCATTTACATTCTTTTAGAGAATTGTTGAGGCCACCTGGAGGTGTATCTGTGTCCTCAGGGTCACCTGAGTAGTGCAAATGGATGTGGAGCCTTCTTGGAACTGTGGAAAGGACTGTGTTGTAGACTGGAGATAGATGATGTCATATCCCTCCCCCTGTGTTGAAAAAGCACCTTTAGGACAATCATGATTGAGAATCTCCATAGACATTCAACTCAAAGCTTGTTTCACTAACAATTAATGATCAACTACTGATGTTTATTCATACTTTTCTAAATGTAAGCATGGATTCAAGAATACACTAGTGTCCAACAATGAACAACTGTCATAGTTTACTACTTCTTTTTTGTCAGGGTATGAAGAGTTAATAGCTGTAAGCTGATGAGAAGTTGTAAGTGGAGGCAACCAGAAGCTGATGCAATGGAATGAGGCAGCAGGGTTACTGCCACTTTAAGAAGCTGTGTAAGAAGCTGCCTATACAGTATAAGGGAAGCCATTAGAGTGCATTTCCTTCTCCTCGTGCATTATACTCATGTTTTCTCATTGTGTTTCTTATTGCTCTCCATGTATTAGTAGCTGTATGATAAGGTATTTAACCACGTATTAGTCTGTAAATATTTAGCTGTAGATAAAACCACTGTTATTTATCTAAAGGCTCTGTATGCTGTGTTTTGCTCCTGGGTTTATCTCATAATACTAGTTATGCTGCCTAAACTCTGACATTTTTCAATAGAAAACTTTGATGCAGTCATCAGATGGAGCAAGTTATCACTTGACTTTTTTGAGCCACCAGCCATATTCAGTGGTCGTCCAGTTGTTTGACAACCTGTAGTCTTCTTAGAATAGTAACTGCCTTCAGTATTCCACCAGAATTCTCTGGTATACTGAGAAACATGGTGGTATATAGAACAATATATGTGGCTCAGGGGTGAAATGCTCCCGGTTCGGACTGGCTCAGGTGAGTAGGTAGCGATGGCGGTGGGCAGTTCAGAGAACCATTAGCAAAAATCCCTGTCCCCGCCCCCCATGCCCAGCTGAGCCAGGTGATCATTAGAGGCTTTTTTTCTTTTAAATGCCTCTGACGAGCCAAGCTCTGATGATCCCAGCTGAGTTGCCTGCTGATCAGGCAACTCAGCTTGGATCATCAGAGCCATTTAAAAGAAAAAAAATTCTTTTAAATGACTCTGACGATACAAGCTCTGACGATCCCAGCTAAGTTGCCTGATCGGCAGAGGATTTTTTAAAAACCTTCTGACAATCAGGCAACTCAGCTGGGATTGTCAGAGCCTTTTGAAAACATTTTTTTACATGGTTTTACATGTAAAAAATGGTTTTAAAAGTAAAAGAAAATTGGCCACGCTCACCCAGTCACATTACACCCCCCCCCCCCACTAAGCCCTGCCCCGGAACCGGTAGTAACAAATTTTAGATTTCACCACTGATGTGGCTGGAACAAAAGAATTAAGAATGAAATCTTGATGGGCAAAGCAGAAAAGAAATCCACCACTTTGTTTGCAAATGTCAGCATTTTTTTTTCTGCCGCTGCTAAGGAAAATCTATTAACCACTGAAACCAGAACTAAAAAACTCTTTGAAACAGAACTCTTAGTGTTCCCATTCTTGTGGCAACCATCTTAATTCATATTCAGTTGGATACTGGAGCAGGAAAGAGATCTCAAAGATGGATGAATGTGTGTCATCCCTAGTCGAAAACTAGCCCAAAATGTTTTCCTGCTCAGAGCAAAGATCAAGATGGTGACTTTCTCATTCAGTATAAAACTGAAGTGCTGAAACAATTTGGCAGGCCCGGGGCAAGTTGCATAGTGCACAGTTCCCTCTTTCTAAATTTGCTACCATCTTCTACCATTTACCACCCAAGATGGCCACCACCTAACAGTCTCTAATGACATACTTGTCCTGCTCCCCCACATTCATGTTTGTAATCCTAGCCAGCAGCTGAAACAAGAGATGCTTCATTTCCTCAACATACTGAGTGTACAATTGTTTGGTTCTTTGTAACTCAATGACTCATAACATGTGTAGGCTGATTGACTGAATCATTTAAGCCCAATTAACAAGTTATTAACAGGTTATGTTTACATTGTGGCTGTCAATGACAAGGATGCAATTACAATGGCATATTTACAAATGGCCAAAATCAAGCTAGTAACCCTTAACAGACAAAAATGGTTAATCATACAGTTTTATATCATTGCTGCCTGCCTTCTATTCCCTATCACTGAGATAAACCCATGAGTGTTACCTTCTTTCAGGCAGAAAAGCAAGCTGAAAATTTCCATCAAAAGATACTCAACTACTTGAACCTCTGATCCAACTAGAACATAAAAATAATTTAAATACTGAGCTAAACAAATGGTTTGTAATTTGAACTGGTGAACTCAATGGCAAATTTTCACAATTTCTCCTAAAAATTATATCCATCATCATCAATTATTTCTTTATTGGTTTTACAGTAGCGTATAGCTATGTAGACCAACCTTCCGAGCCTGCCGCCTTCCTCATATATTGGTACCATAATTCCCAGAAATTCTTGAGATATGCTGGTTGTCCCAATACATCTGTAGGGCATCAGACCGAGGAAGGCTGTTTTAGAATATTCTTTGTTCTAAAATAATATAAATTTAATATATAAAATAATTATATTATTTGAATATAAAAGCCATCATTAAAACAACATTTTTAAAACAGAAGCAAAACATAGTTGAGAAAGTTAAAAAGGCAGAAGGGGCCCTATTAACCACCAACCACCACAGGGTTCCATGGCATTCTTAGACACCCAATCACCCAACCACCCCCATGCCAATTGGCAGAGCAGTTCTTGACACTCTTATACCATGTTTCCCTGAAAATAAGACCCTGTCTTATATTATTTTGAACCCAAAAATAAGCGCTTGGTCTTATTTTCAGGGAGATCTTATTATTTTGGGGTACATGGAGCAAGATGGGGCTCCTCTTGCTGTCTTACCTGATTTCCAGCTCTGAGTTTAAATATATTCAGGGAGGGCTTATTTTTGGGAGGAGGCTTATTTTAGCGCATGTGCTCAAAAACCCGATTGGGCTTATTATCAGGGGATGTCTTATTTTCAGGAAAACAGGGTAGAAAGCCAGGAGAGTAGAGACCATTTTGCTTTTGGGTGCAAGGTCTTCCATAGGGCAGTAGCTAAGACAGAGAAGACTCTCTTCCTATACCCCAACAGTCAAAATTATTTAAGTGGTGGTGTCCGCAACATACCCTCCCTGCCTGAGAAGTTTGTTTTTCTATAACAGACTCTTCCTTAAAGCCTAGTTGCTTCCACACGACTCTGCATGAAACAAATAGTACATAAATATCCCATTTGAAAAGCAAAGAGAGAAATTGCCTTTAAGAGGTTTAGAAAAGTTGAAATCTAAAATTGCTTAGTTATCCTTGTCAGTTTCCCTTCCAGTTACAAATTACACCTTTTGCCAAATCCGTCAATCCAGTGTCCAATATACTGGATGGGTGTCCACAGGCAGACAACCGTTCTCAAGGTTGGGGAAAGGGAGAAACCTGACCAGCCTTATAATCAATCTCAGACGGTTCTACCTGACGAGAAAATCATCAATGGAAGAAACCATGCAGCTAAAGGCATTGGATAAATGGAGAACAGACCAAATACAAGTCTAGCAAAAATTATATTCAGAGCTATTTGGAGGATCCAGACTGGTTTATTTGGAACATCCATACAGCTTAAAAATTGCTGGGGTCAGCATGTTCTAGAAACTGCATTAAGAGCAAAAAAATAATAGCCACAGTGGCGTAGCAGTTAGAATGCAGTACTGCAGGCTACTTCTGCTGACTGCCTGACTTGACTCAGCTTTCCATCCTTCCAAGGTCAGTAAAATGAGGACCCAGATTGTTGGGGGCAATATGCTAACTCTGTAAACAGCTTAGAGAGGGTTATAAAGTACTGTGAAGCAGTATATAAGTCTAAGTGCTATTGCTATTAGTGCATGTGTGTTGTAATAAGGGTAATAAGGCTGAGATTGTTTTCCTGTAAAGATTTCTTGAGACTTTAAGGGAAAAGTGATGTCTCAAGATTATGTGGGATTTACAAATGCTTTTCAATACATACAATTGGTTTTTTTAAATTAACATTTTAAAAAATGTTCAAATAGTTATACTCTCTTTTTGGTAGTTGTTTACTAGGACTGTGAAGAAGAAAAAGAAATGAGATTACTTGATTTGCATGCAGTAAATGTATTTCTTCTCTCCAATGGAAAAACAGTTAGCTGGGAATTGAAGTTATCACCGAGAAAGAAGCTATTTTGTAGTAGAGGGTAAATTCAAAGATGATTAACTAAGCAGGCAATTATTATTATTATTATTATTATTATTATTATTATTATTATTATTATTATTTTATTTGATTTCTATACCGCCCTACTCCCGAAGGACTCAGGGAGGTGCACATCCAAACAATAAAACACATACATACAAAATTTAAAAGTAGAATAAAATCAAATTAAATAATTTTGGCCCCGACAAATTTAAAACCCCAAACTATTTAAAACCAATTTTAAAATTGAATGTATAAAATACTAAAAGATATTTAAAAATTAAAAATCTTTTATGAAAGAGGGAGAAAATTAGGCCAGGCCCGCCTGGTGAAATAATAAGGTCTTTAAAGCGCGGCGGAAGGTGCGCAGATCCGGGATCCTCCGTATCTCTGGGGGGAGCTCATTCCAGATAGTAGGTGCCCTCACAGAGAAGGCTCTCTCCCTGGGGGCCTCCAGTCGGCATTGTTTGGCTGACGGCACCCGGAGGAGCCCCTCTCTATGGGAGCATACTGGCCGGTGGGAGGCTATTGGTGGTAGTAGGCGGTCCCGCAAGTACCCAGGTCCTAAGCCATGGAGCGCTTTAAAGGTGGTAACCAAAACCTTGAAGCACACCCGGAAGACCACCGGGAGCCAGTGCAGCTCGTGCAGGAGAGGTGTGACATGGGAACGCCATGTCGCTCCCATTACCACCCGTGCGGCCGCACTCTGCGCCAGTTGGAGCCTCCGGGTGCTCCTCAAGGGGACCCCCATGTAGAGAGCATTGCAATAGTCCAGGTGGGAGGTGACAAGGGCATGAGTGACCATGCGTAACGAGTAATCATACGAATAATCATAGTAGGAAAGCAGTTGGCTCATTTTGTGGCCTTTTTGAAAAGCATGTCATTCTAAAGCCCAAGGACTGCCTTCAGTTATGAATCACTTTGATTCATTCTGAGTGATACTCACTTCACAGATTCTCCAGCAGAGAGATATTTTCCTAACACTTGCGATTTGATCCTTTTAGTGGGAAATGTCAGGTACCTGAACCTGGGACCAACTGGCTTCTGCACACCAAAAATTTCTTCTGTTGTTGATGTTGTCCCCAAAACTGGGCTTTTGTTTGGTGTCGAAGCTGAAGAGTTACCAAACACAAGGTCTGATACAAAATTATACTTTTATTTTGGTACCAAGATATAAGGATCCTGGTTTTGAAAGTTACCAAGGCCCTTATTTCAATCTTACAGCAATTCTTATAGTTAAAGAGTGGTCCCTTACACCCCTTTACCCTTCCCCTAATAATGCATGCATAACAGATAATATTGATTGGTTATTTAGATTACAGCCCCCTAAAACCTCTACGCTTGCTATGCTAAATAGCTAAATATCACATTACTTGCTTTTCACCTCAGGTCATGGGTATCTTGCAAAGTGTCCTAGTTTCATGTGCCAGCTATGTGGATTTTCTTATAAGCGAACTATTCTTGTTTCTAATATCCTGCATAGTGGTTTTCTGACAGGTAAGTTGCTAGCTACAACTGTGCAGCCCCGCCCCCTCCATACTTTTGCAGAGAAGAATAAAAGCAGTTTTAACTCTTTGTCTAAGGCAGCATCCCCCCCATTCTCCCCCCCCCCCCGTGCAGAGAGGAATAAAAGAACAAACAATTTTGTCTCAAGGCAGCCCCCTCCCCCCCAACTCCCCTTTCTAGAGAGACAAAAAGCAAAGGTTCTTAATTGTTTGTTTTAAGGCAAAGAAATGAAGACAAGAGAAAATGGTTTTTTTTCAGAATTCATATTCCTCACTCTCAGGTCCATTACATCCACACCTGAGCCCTATCTCCACAAATGACCCTTTTTTATTTTATTTATTTTATTTTGTCGAGTACATATTAGATAATATATATAAGTATAAGAATGAATTGAATACATAAAATGAATACAATTAAAGGGAACATTAGGACAGGGACAGTAGGCACACTGGTGCTCTAATGTACGCCCCTTACAGACCTCTTAGGAATGGGGTGAGGTCAACAGTAGACAGTTTTAGGTTAAAGTTTTGGGGGTTTAGGGATGAGACCACAGAGTCAGGTAGTGCATTCCAGGCATTGACCATTCTGTTGCTGAAGTCATATTTTCTGCGATCGAGTTTGGAGCAGTTCACTTTAAGTTTGTATCTATTGTGTGCTCGTGTATTGTTGTGGTTGAAGCTGAAGTAGTCATTGACAGGTAGGACGTTGTAGCAGATGATTTTATGAGCTATGCTTAGGTCATACCGAATGATATCCTCTGATCCCCAGGGCCTCATCTGTACATATATTCCATCATCTGATCCTTCATTCCCCCCTCGAGGACCTTGGGAAGGCCTACTTACCAAAGGTCCTCCTGAAATGATCAATTCTTTTTCAATCCTTATTTGCTTTATTGACCTCATAACCAGTTGTCTGAACAACAACATGAATAACAGCTGTTTGACCCAGGTTGTTCCTGGAAACGATGAAAACCACTGGTCTGTCCCTAGTAATCTCTGTCCAATCTGGGATGCACTGTCTTGCAGCTCCTTTGCAGTTTCTCTGACTACTCCTGATTTATTCATGTAAAAACAGCATTTTTCTCCCAAGAACAAGCACAACCCACCTTTCTCAGCTGTCAGGAAGTCTAGGCCACGTCGGATCTGCAGGACCACTGCTGCCAAGGAGTCTATCTGGTCTTGCACTTCTACTAAAGTCCAGGCAATCTGACCTAGGCTGTTGAAACTCCGCTGACAGCTGCTTAAACTGCACTGTACCGTGAGCTAGGCCTATCCATGTCCAATGGTGGGTTGCCCTCGGTTCGGACCAGTTCGCAAGAACCGGTAGTAAAAACGGCAGGAGGCTCCATCCAGACATCATCATAGATGATCAGCACATGCACAGAAGAGCGCGTGCAGGCACAATGTGAACCAGTAGTAAAGGTAAGTAGAACTCACCCCTGCCCCTGTCCCAATTGCTGTACCTATCCCCAGGATTACTAACAGTGGTATCACTATTGTCACTCTTTTCTGTACATGTCCTATGAGAGGGACTGGGAGAGCCTGTTCCCCAGCAACAACACCCATCTTTGGGAAGAGATCAGTGGTGGGTTTCAAAATTTTTTACTAAAGATTCTGTGGGTGTGGCTTGATGGGCGTGGCATGGCTTGGTGGGCGTGGCAGGGGAAGGATACTGAAAAAATCTCCATTCCCTCCCCACTCCAGGGGAAGGTTACTGCAAAATCCCCATTTCCTCCTGATCAGCTTGGACTTGGGAGGTAGAGAATAAATGGGGATGGGGCCAGTCAGAATTTTTACTACCGGTTCTCTGAACTACTCAAAATTTCTGCTACCGGTTCTGCAGAACTGGTCAGAACCTGCTGAAACCCACCTCTGGAAGAGATGTACCAAAGTACATCACTGAGCTATGTCTATCTGTTATTCCATAAGTGTTAGAAATCGTAATCAAGTATAAGTGTTCAAATGATGCATCTGAAAATAATTTATTTATTTATTATTTATTTATTTTGTCGCATTTCTATGCCTCCCAACTCCCAAGGGACTCTGGGCGGCTTACAACAGAGAATAAAACAATGCAACAATATCCCATAAAAAAGCTAAAAGAAGACATTAAAACATTAAACGTTAAAACACATACACTCCAATTTGTGGCCAGGTTTCACAGGTTAAATAGTCAATGTAAATTATTTACTAACAGCAAAACTGAGCCATACTTGTCCATGTTCATTTTCAGTGTGGTAGAAATTTCTCCTCTTAGAAAAATGTTAACTAATAGTCTTATGTTATTGTTATAATTACTGTAATTACTTGTAACTGTATATTTCTACTGGGCCTACTTCCAGCAGCTTAAAATAGTGTGTGTAGTACTGCCTTATCCAATAGCAGCAGCAGACAGGCTACAAGATAATAGCTTTACCAAAGTTACTCAGCGAGGAATTTAACCCTAAATCTCTCTGGTTCTTGTATACCAGATTCATAATAACCATATTACACTGGCACTGTTCAATTAAAAAAAAAAACTATCTGGATTTTATATTAAGAGGACAAGTGGATAACAGAAAAGGAAAACCGTAAAATGAATCAACAAATTTTTTAACAAGAGCTGAAAGAGAAGAGAGTAGGAAAAAAAGAGGAGGAACAAACACACATAAGGATACAGATATTTTTCAGTGTTGCTGAAAATACAGTACTTCAAAAATCTAAATCTTCAGACTTCCGTTGGTGACGTCAGCATGATAGGAACCGAGGGGACAGTGCTGCGTTCCTTAAGTTCTAATTTTCGGTCTGGAAGCTGGGTTTTTTTGGCACTATTGACCACGAAGAGGTCAATAGATTAAAGGGAAAACCCCGAGGACCTTGGACGTAGCAGAAATTGCACCAAAGGTTCAGGGAAAATCCCTTAATTCCGATCGGAAAAAACCCAACCTCTTGTCAGTTGGCCAGAACGTTGACATCTGCTTAAGAAAAAGGGAAGGGAAGATCGAATAAATGACATCAATAAGAATAAAAAATGAATAAGATTCTGAAAGATTGTGAAAGATACAACAATTAAAATGATGAAAATATAATTAAAAGAGAAACTTCAAGCTGATCAGCAAAGCAGAGTCATTAAGAAGAGGCAGAGGGAAAGTATAACGGAGTGAGGTAATGAAGCTAACTGAAGGGTGACTGGGCGAAGCTGACAGGCAACGGAACTGAGGTGATTTTGAGGAAACACAACGGAGAGTTGTTGATTGAAAATAAAACACACAATTACAGATTTGACAGTCACTTGGAATTGGAAAATAGACAAAGATTAGTTAATTTGGGAAAGGATTATAGATCCAAGTGTTGGACTTATTACAAAAAGAAACTGAAGAGGGGCTGAGATAATAGAGAAGAGATGAAATTCGGAAGTGATTGAGAGGAACTTAGAGACTTTGTAACGGCGCCAGAGTAACAATAATTATTATAAGTGAATGAAAAGTGTAACTATATTAGAATACTCACTTGCAAACAAATAAAAAGCATTGAGTTTCTGGGAGAGGTGTTAGAAATATCCCTAGAAGGTAAATTGAAGGACTTTGAAAATAATTATAAGACAGATGACTTGAAAGACACAAGACTAAGTGAGGATTTGCAACGATTTCAATTCTGGAACTAAATACAATGAAAGAGATTTATTTTATTAATTGAGAGACTTAATTTATTCAAAATTTTCTTATACTATTCTAAGTACTTTTATGTATTTGTTTATTTATTTATTTATTACTTAATACCTTAATATAGAATATAATATATAATATTATAGCACAAATAGCATAAGGTTTAGGAACACTTAAGTTTAAGTTTAAAATACATAATTTTCAATATAAGTAATAGAAGGTGGAATATATATTTATATTATATAAGCTTTGAATAGGAATAATAATACAATAAATAGTATACTTGTACTTTCTTCTTTTCTACTCTAGTGTTATTTTATGTGACATAATTTAATATTCATTTAAAGGATTGATGTAGTATTAAAAGAATAAATTGAAAAAGAGTGATTGTATTGACATATATTGCTTTGAATAAGAATAAATATATTAAAATTGATAAAATTTAATAGAGATATAACTAAGGATTTAATAGAACTTAATAGAATTAATAGAATATTTAAATAGAATATTTAATTTAGAAACTGATACATGACTTGCTGAAATACCACATTTTATCGCTACTCCCCATCTAAATTTTTATCAATCCCTCATATAATGATATTATAGAGTGATTTATAGAAATTTGATTGGATTTGAAAACTAAACAATTGATATTGGTTCTTGTAATTAATAGAAGGAAAACCTTACTATAAATTATAGACTGTGGATGAAAATTTGGGAATTGCTAAATTAGAAAATTAAGATGACAACTACTGGCTCACCGAGAATGACAAAAATAGGTAAAAAAGCAATAGCCAACCAAACAGTGTCTACTGCATCATCGGCACAACAGAAAATGATAGACACAATGTTACTTCCAGAAAAAGAGAAATCTCCTCAACCAATCAATATCCAAAACATTCACTCAGTATTAGCAATGATACAAGAGGGTATGAACAAAACACAGGAATCAATTGCCGATAACCATCAAGAAAGTAGGAAAAACCATGACGATTTGAAAATGGATATAGGAGAAATTAAGGACAATCTAAAAAAAATGGATAATAAGATGGAGAAAATTCAACAAAACATTGCAAAAAATGAACAACAGATCCAAAACATTGAAGATAAGATGGACCAAGCAGAAAAAAGATAGAATGCAATTTAGAATGCAATCAAACAACAATAAACAAAGAACTGGAAGATTCAATTTCATTTTTAGAAATGGAGAAGGCGTTATTTTATCTAAGATTTCAAAATATAGTGGAAAACAGAAAGGAAGATTTGAGAGACTTAATGGTGGGAATTCTGGCAGAGACGACGCTAAAGAATAAAGAAGAAATCAATAAGGAAATTGATGAAGTCTATAGAGTATTTACAAATTACGCCCGAAGGAACAAGTTACCTAAAGAGATTCACATTAGATTCGCAAGGAAATTGGTGAAAGAGGAAATATATAAAAAACTGAGAGAAAAACCAATTATATATAAGGGAAAAGAAATAATTACATTAAAACAAATACCAAGAAGAATAAGAGAAACAAGGAAAAACTATAATGTTCTGACAACAGAATTAAACAAACATAAAATAATGTTCCGGTGGTTAACATCAGAGGGAATGCTTGTCTCATGGCAAGATAAAAAGCATAGACTTGATACACTAGAGAAGGCACAGCAATTTTTTGATAGAAACTTTTTACTAGAAGAAGAACAAGAATCTGAAACACAGCAAGAAACTGCAAGTCAGGAGGACAAACCAGAAAAAATACAACAAGAAAGAAGAAAAAGAGGGGAGAAAGAAAGAATGGAAAGAGAGGGAGCAAGGGATAAAATACAAATTACAGGAAAAAACACTAGGAAAATAAGGACAGCAAGGAGATAGAAAATTGAAATGGAGAAAGAACTAAGATTGATATCAATTAACATAAATGGCCTAAACATTCCATCTAAGAGATCACGCATATTCAGGAATTTACAAAAATTGAAGACAGATATCATAACATTACAAGAAGTTCATATTAAAAAAACAGCAGTGTAGTCTATTAGAAAACAAACGACTAGGAAAACTTTATACAGCACTAACTGAACAAAAAAAAAGAGGTATAGCAATGTACATCCGAAATCATATCCAAGCAAAGCAATTATTCGCTGACGAGGAGGGTAGGATGTTGATGGTCGAAATTGAAACAGAAAAGAAAAAGATATTATTAGAATCACTTTATGCACCAAATGGAACCCAAATTGATTATTTCAAAAAGATACATAATAAAATTAAGGAATTGGACTACCAAAACATATGTATAATTGGAGATTATAATGCAATTGTAAGAGAAAGACTATCGGAGTTGTAAACAAAACAAATCCAGGACAATATTACATCAATATGAATTAGATCTACAGAAACAGCCACATAACCAAGAAATTAAAGAGAAAATAAATTTAACAAGACATAAATTAAATTTGATCACAACAATAGAAATAGCAAGAAAAATAAAAATGACCAAACAAAATCAATTCAAACATGCAAACAAAACTGGACGGTGGTTAGCATATAAATTGAAATAGAAAAACAGAAGAATATTATAATACAGTTAAAAGATGTGAACCGATCTTTATACCAGAATAATGAGGACAAAAAACAAATTGCAAAGGAATTTTTCAAAAACTTATACACAAAGGAAGAAATTAGAGAAGAGAATATCATAGAATATTTAAATAAAATAAAGATTCAGGAATTAAAAGAAGAACACATAGAACTATTGAATAGCCAATCTCAATGTTAGAATTAATAGAAGACAGGAAGAAACAAAAAAATAACAAGACACCGGGATGGTATACCAGCAGAGTTTTACAAGACATTCCAACAACCACTAGATGATATTCTAATACAAGTATTTAACGATGCAATTATGGAAGCTGAAATCCCACAGTCATGGAATGAGACAATAATCATATTAATACCAAAACAAGATTCGGATCCCACTGAAATTAAAAATTACAGATCAATTTCTTTCCTCAATGTAGATTATAAACTATTCACATCAATTATAACGCAGAGACTGAAAAATCTAATCAAGCACTATATACATCCTGATCAAAATGGCTTCATTCCTGGAAGATAAATTCACAACAATACAAGAACAATTATTGACACTCTTGAATTCTATGAGCAAAGATTGGAAAACCAGTTAGCTTTAATTTTCCTAGATGTACAAAAAGTGTTTGACAATCTCAATTGGTCATTTCTAATAGCACAATTAGAAAAGATGAAATTCTGAGAAAGATTTATAAAAATGATCAAAAAGATATACAGCACCCAAACAGCAAAAATACAAATTAATGGAGATACAACAGAAAAATTTGCTATAAAGAAAGGGGTGAGACAATGATGCCCATTATCTCCTATATTGTTTATACTAACATTGGAAATATTGCTAGAAGAAATCAGAAAAGATACAGAAATAACTGGACTAAAAATAAAAAAATCAAGAATATAAACTGCAAGCCTTTGCGGATGACATAGTACTCATCTTAGAAAAACCAATACAATCTGGACCAAAATTAATGATAAAAATACAACAATATGGAGAAGTAGCGGGATTGAAAATTAATAAACAAAAAACTAAAATCTTAACAAAGAACTTTAACAAATATCAAGAAGAAGAATTGGAAAATATATTAGAGATACAAACAGCAAAGAAAGTTAAATACTTAGGGGTATGGATTACAAACAAAATATCAACGTTGAAGGAAGATAATTACATTAAATTGGTTAAACAAATAGAAAAGGATTTGGAAAGATGGGCAAAACTCCAGTTATCTCTTTTAGGCAAAATTGCTACTATTAAAATGAATATCCTGCCAAGAGTGTTATATTTATTTAGGGTGATACCAGTAAATCCGGGCAGAACATATTTTAAAGATTTGGACAGGATGATATTAAAATTTATCTGGCAGGAAAAAAAAACCAAGAATCAAATTAAAACACTTACAGGATAAAAGAGAGAGAGGGGGAATGGGACTCCCAGATTGGCAGATTTATTACAAAGCCTCAGCATTAACATGGATAAAGGATTGGATGAACTCAAAAACAGAAGAACATTAATATTGGAAGGTTTTGACTTGACAAGGGGATGGCATGCATATTTATGGGAAGAGAAAATTACAAAACAAGAACAATTTCACAGACATATTGTAAGAGACAACCTGCTCAAAATATGGAATGAAATTAGAAAGAATCATTATGACAGGATTCCTAGGTGGATCTCCATAATGGAAGCACAAATCTATCCAAATACAATAGATACAAATAAAATGAAAACACACCAGGATCTCTTAAATGAAGAAGGAAAACTAAAAACAAGAGAAGAATTAAGAATGCAAGGTATGGAAATGGAGTGGTGGCCATACTTACAATTAAAATCCAGATATAAAACTGATATGGAAAAAATCGGAATTCAAATGGAACCAAATCAGTTAGACAAAATTTTATTAGGCTCCAATGAGAAATTAATAACCAAAATTTATAATTTCCTATTGGCATATAAACTAGCAGAGGAAATAGTTAAAGAAAATATGATCACTTGGGCGACGAATTTTGGTTATCCTATAGAATTAAATAAATGGGAAAAATTGTGGAAAAGTATCAACAAATTAACATTATCTGTACCATACAAAGAAAATGCTTACAAAATGTTCTATAGGTGGCACCTACCACCGGCGCGGATTTCTAAAATGTTTTCCAGTACATCTTCACTCTGCTGGAAATGTAAAGCACAAAAAGGGACATACTACCACATGTGGTGGTCGTGTCCCAAAGCTAAACAATTCTGGATCAATATTAAAATGCAATTGGAACAAATAACAACTCAAAAAGTACCATTAAAACCGGAAACATACTTATTAGGAATACCTACACGTAAATATGAAAAAGAAATAATATATTTAATAACACATATCTTGACTGCATCAAGAATCACATATGCACAAAATTGGAAACAAGAAGAAGTCCCAACTCAAGATAGAATAGTATCTAAAATTATGGAAAGTGCTGAGATGGATAGACTCACCAAGGAAATTCAAGGAAAGGAAGAATCTGAATATTATCTGGTCTGGCAAAGGTGGTATCAATGGTTAGAGGGAAAAAAAGAAAAGAAAAAGAAAGAAAAATCAAATAAAAGGAAGATCTCAAAAGAGTAAAATAAATTTCTATATCAAATGAAATTTAATAAAGAAATATCAGATATCAATAAAATAATATCATTATATAAGATGAGAGAAAGAATATATACTGAAGAATATAGGTTATTGATATTATAATAATTCAGACATTACATTTAGATGTCATTAAGATTATGCTTGTTGTATATTGTTTTACTTGTATTTATAAATGTATTTTGTGGTTTCTTAAATTAATAAAAGTTTACAAATTTTTTTTTAAAAAAATCTAAATCTGCAACAGAGCTAAGATTTTTAAAATTATGGCAGTGACTTAGAGAAATCAGATACGTTTAGGTGCAGAAAACATGAGAAAAAAGGGTGATGATGAGAAGGAACAGAAAAAGAGGACATCAGAACTTTAAACTGTACCCCCAGTTCTGTCTCTCTCAGAAAGATGGGTGAATGTCTATGGAGGAATTCATTGAAATAAATTGAAACGCTGGAAGAAAATGCAGAATGAATTTCTCCCTATGAAGCTTGAAAGCTACCAGTCAATTACCTATTGAAGAAAATTTCTATTTCTGGTCACACACTTTAAAAGTTTTAGCACTGAATGTTCTGAAAAAAATGTCCAAAGGAGCAACAAATGCATTATTTACATCCTGCTGGGAAGAAATCTCTTTCAAGCTCTTGTCCTCCAGATTGGGGGGGGGGGGGATCTCAATGGTCTCAGTAAGGTTTAGGTGGCAACTTTTCATCTTTGTCTCTCTGTGGACTTCAGTCAAGTATGGTATAATGTAAAAATCACATCAATTTTCCAGGGTAATATTCCATATATTCATTATTTTTAATCTAATGTACACATGGATAAAATAAAGAATATTGACTCAGATCATATTACAAATTTAGTACTCTTTAGGACTTGACTCTTTCAATAGGTTTCCTTTGGTGTCCTTTTTTAAACTAAAATATTCAAGCAAGAACAGGATCTTGTACTGAATGTATTTTAAAGCTGACCTGTCATTCATCAGCAGATGGACAGCACTGAGAATAAATCATTGTAATGGGTGCTGTAAAAAAACCCAGCTTTTCAATTCTACGTTTACCATTCTGTGTTATAGTTATTGTCTTAAAAGTATTTTTGTCTTTCCCTCCCCATTAACTGCAAATACAGTGCTGATAATAATCTCAAAATTAACATAATAGAATCTACAGATTTGAACCTCTGACTAAGCTGTGAGAAACCAATGCACTGGAAAATCCACATGACATTGATTTTCTTTCTCTCAAAATGAGAGCATCAAAGAAACCTTAAAAATTTATCATTTTAGCTACAAATGCTCAGTGGAGAATGGATTTTTTTTTCTCTCCAATTCCTTCTGATTAAAAACACAGTGAAATCAATTGGAGACAAGTAGGTTGTTATTTTTTCCCAAAAGGTAAAAAAATCAAGTGGCATATTCTGGACTCCCATCTAATAGATATTTCTTTAACAAATGGCTCTGCTCCTATCCTACAAACCTCATTTATCCATGTTGCCTGGAAGGCTAGGACATCTAGATAATCAGACAGGTGAAAGGAGAGATTGTGTTACACAGAATTTGCTGTAATATTAAGGAAGAGGACTGAGTAACCTATAAATCCTGAATTATCCTTTGACAATGATCCTTTTCTATAGACTTTAGAGAAAGGAAATATTGTATTCTTTCCTCCAAAAGAAATGCTGGATTCCTTCCTTCCTTCCTTCCTTCCTTCCTTCCTTCCTTCCTTCCTTCCTTCCTTCCTTCCTTCCTAGGAAAAGCAAGTTGTGTGGTAGTAGGATAGGATAGAATAGGATAGGATAGGATAGGATAGGATAGGATAGGATAGGATAGAATAGAATAGAATAGAATAGAATAGAATAGAATAGAATAGAATAGAATAGAATAGAATAATTTATTGGCCAAGTGCGATTGGACACACAAGGAATTTGTCTTGGTGCTTATGCTCTTGGAGTACATGAAAGAAAAGATACATTCATCAAGAATCATAAGGTACAACACAATGATAGTCATAGGGAAACAGTCAATATAAATCTTAAGAATACCAGCAACAAGGTTACAGTCATACAGTCATAAGTTTGAGGAGATGGGTGATAGGAACGATGAGAAGATTAATAGTAATGCAGACTTAGTAACTAGTTTTCAGTAACTTCAACTAGTGTTGAAGGAATTATTTGTTTAGCAGAATGATGGTGTTTGGGAAAAAACTGTTCTTGTGTCTAGTTGTTCTAGTGTGCAATGCTCTATAGCGTCGTTTTGAGGGTAGGAGTTGAAACAGTTTATGTCCAGGGTGCGAGAGGTCTATAAATATTTTCACAGCCCTCTTTTTGACTCATGCAGTATACAGTATACAATGGGAGGTAGGTTGGTATAACCAGTTATAGAGGTGGAGATGACAGACTCAATAATTCATTTGTAGAACTGTATCACCAGCTCTTTGGACAGTTTGAGCTTTCTGAGTTGGTGCAGTAGAATTCAACTTATCAGACCTTTTCATCCTTTTCTTGTGACACCTTGAATATTTGAAGTCTTTGTGTGCATAAGACATTCATGGAAGTTTAAGCACAATTTCCAAAGAAGACACATTTCCACATTTTTTAAAGTTATGTAGAGCTTAACCTGTATGTAAAGGAATGACTATGCTTGCAGAAAAGTATCCAAGGAACTCAAATTTATTTTGGGAATTTTTATACCAATGGATTCTGAAACAATTCCTAGTGGAGATTGTCTCCATGAATGTATGGTTATATTTCCATTTTTAAAATAGCCAAGTTATAATGGGTATTGGTTCCTTATTGTCCTTCTCACACATATGCAGACAACAATATAGGCAAAGTGTCATTTTAATTTCCATCTTGACTCAACCCAATAATTGAGGTGGATTGCATTACCAACACATTTTTTTAAAGTACAGATGAACTATGAATAAAATGTTGCATTATTTGTTTCTGTAACTTTAGGGCAAAATTGTTGATACCCAATTTTGGGTCAGCACTCCGAGCTGCTGTGGCTACCACTCTAACTCCAAAACGTGGAAAAATGTGGTTTTCTTGTTCTCTTGTTTGCTTTTTTGTTCCTCTCTCCTTGCCTGCTCCCTGCTTTCTCATTCATATTGAATTCAGGATTGAGTCTGTAGGCATCTCTGCCTCTTTAATCTTCTTTGAATTCATCAGAGATGTGATAGATCTAGTTTGCATTTAAGAAAGTGTCAGTGGGACCATGATAATGCATCTCAAATGGTGAAAGTTTGAATCTTAATTGATGCTTTTGGACCCAGTCTTCTGCTACTAATAAAGCATCAAGGGGTGTAAATGGGAAAGGAGGGGGAAAGGGAAGTCACTGAAGAATTTAAAAGGGATTTGTGCTAATTCCTTCAAGACGTCCCTGTGTGATGTTTCCTTGTCAATAGGAGATTAGATCTGAGAGTGGATTTAAACAAAGAGTTGGCTCATCACATCCATTGTTAATCCTCTATCTATTCCCACATTAAGCATTAATACAGGAATACAACATATACACATGCATATATATGTTCTCACAGCCCTGCAGAAGAATTCTCATTACTGCACTCTCCTTTTTTAAACACAAAGACATTAAGGCGCACAACAAAAATCAGAGCTTCCCTGGTCTCTTTATTCCCAGAAAGAAAGTTCTCAAGGGAGAATTGAAAATGTCACTTCAAGATCATACAGCTAACATGTTCTTTAGTGCAAGCAGAGATTTCTCAAGCTATGCTAGTGTAATTCTCTGCAGCACCACTGCTATAAGGACTAAGTGAAATATTGGAAGGATGTGATACTACTGCTTCAATGAAGGATTTCTAACCTATTGTAACTGTTGTATCTCCTATTAGTTTCTGTTTTGCTCACTTCCTCCTTCTTCAGTCATATATTGGCCTTTCAGAGAAAAGCTATTAGTCCTGGCCTGATAAGCTTTCTAGGCATTTTATACAAATGTTTCCTAGTTCCAGAAAGTTAATGTCAGGGTTCTGAGTAATATACCCATAGCAAATAGAACTCCAAGGCAGGTAGATTCCTCAAAGAACAGTTTTATTGGATATACCATATTGGCACAGCCTGGTGAAAACCAACTCTGAATGTTCCCACGGTTTTCACCTAATTAAAAGTAACAATCAGCCACATTGTCCAATCAAGGTGTCTTCCGGTTGCCTGGTAACTTCACTTGTCCTCTCTCTGACCATCTGTGGGAATGTCCTTGGTTCCCAGGAGAAAGTATTTTGTTTTGGCTACAAACCCCAACTATCTCTATTCCCCTCCCTATCCTTCAGCTCCAGTGTGGCAACACTGAAGCCTCAAAAATGGCCTCATTCAAGTCAGCTTCAGGGTTGACAGTTAAGATGTTTGAAGTTTACATATCACCATGTCTACAATAATCTTCCTTTAATTACTGGACTCCCTGTCATTGTGGAGATAGCAGAGCTAACTAATGACATGAAGATATTGGTCCAATATCTGAAATTGATGTGAAACTACAAAGCTCAGACCCAGCTGTCCTTCAACCCAGGAAGAAATCCAGCAGGTTCTGACAGGTTCTGGAGAACCGGTAGTGGAAATTCTGAGTAGTTCAGAGAACCGGTAGTGGAAATTTTGAGTAGTTCAGAGAACTGGCAAATACCACCTCTGGCTGGCCCCAAAGTGGGGTGGGAATGGAGATTTTGCAGCATCCTTCTCCTGCCACGCCCACCAAGCCATGCCCACAGAACCAGTAGTAAAAAAAATTGGATTTCACCACTGCTTCAACCCATATTATTATTTTTGGATCTTTTTGGAAGACTGAATTACAAGTTATGGCTGTAGCTACCTCTGTTTTCTTTTAACAAACTACAGGTGAGCAGGAACCTTTCCCACTCTAAAGGCAAAGGCAACATGCTGGAAGAGCAGATTTATTTCACTCCTAACGAGGCTCAGAATAGGAATGCTTTCCTTTTGCATAGCTATCAATTTCGGGGGGGGGGGAGGAATTCCATTCATCGCTGCATTTTCATTCAGCGTCAATCAGGGAGTGAAGAGATAAGTTTAAACAAACAAAAACTAAAGCTGCAGGTCATGCATTAAGCATGATGTATAATTTGATCCTAAAGCATTGTTGCTTGTTTCTGCAAATTTTAAATCCTGCAGACTCTGACAAATGTTTACTGCAATGAGAAATTATACATGATTTAATACCTATCTAGGATTGTGGTGCTCATAAGACACGGGGTGTTTAATTTAAGATGTGGGAAGGTCACTGACTTAAATAGCTTTAAATATGAATCTAATAAAAATAGAGAGGAAGCATGCATCAATTTCAAAACCATGCCATTAGCAAACTAACTAAATAACACCTGCATGTTGGGAGGTAGTATATTATGATTAGATACTGACCTAGGACTACTTGCTTTCTTCCCTGTTCTGAAGTTTCTAAGAAGTATTTGGCTGATCACTGCTAGAAACAAGATTCCAGAGGTGATGAATGCTTGATCAGATCCAGGATCTGATTGTCTGAACAATCTTACATAGTTTGAAGCTAATTGAAGCAGGTCCTTGAAGTGTATTTTAAGAACAGCTGCCCTAACAATTACAATTAAGAAAAGCTGCCATCTGTTGCTAAAAAAAAATTAGCCACAATCCAGACTTTCATTCCCTCTGCAGTGAGTGTAATGTTGTAGCCTGACTGTTAAGTACCCCAGTTAAATTATAGCCAGAAACACCGACACAGAAGCACTTGTTGACATTAAACTGCCATGTAAATCTGGCTCTTAGGGACCTAAAGCCAGACAGATGAGAATAGTAGAATTCCCTGAAAAAAGTGGATACTGGAATTAGTCCCCTTTCATCAATATGCCTGTACTCATTTCTAAAGAGCTAAGTGTCAGAGCCCACTGTAACAACATTGCCAAAAAGGCACTAAGAGTTGTTAACCTAATCTTGCATAGCTTCTTCTCTGGTAATATTGTACTACTAACTAGAGCATACAAAACATTTGCTGGACCAATTCTTGAATACAGCTCATCTGTCTGGAACCCGCACTGTATATCGGACATAAATACAATCAAAAGAGTCCAGAGATATTTTATGAGAAAACTCCTCCGTTCCTCTACCCACAATAAAATACCTTATGCCACCAGTCTCCAAATTTTGAGCTTAGACAACTTAGAACTATGCCGACTTCAGTCTGACCTAAGCATAGTACATAAAATTATCTACCACAATGTCCTACCTGTCAATGACTACTTCAGCTTTAACCACAACAAACGTCCCTGATTCCTTTTTACTTACTCTTTCCATGTATTCAAATTATGTTTATACTTTTACCTGTTATCTTATATATGCTTGACAAAATAAATAAATAAATAAAAATAAAAGAACACAACATAGAAATCATTTCTATTGAAGACACAAGATGGGATCAGTGACAGAAGAAGCAAAAACATTGACAAAGAACATAGATTGAAACAAATATTCTAACTGAATAAGTATTCTGAAGACATTATAGGGTCATTTCACTTCTACATTAACTTCTTGTTCATTCCATGCCCAATTCCAAGAAATCCTGTGAAGTTCAAGAGCTTAGTATAAATACCATATTTTCCTCTACATGATTGAAAAGGCTCTCATATAAATGCTCCCTAAATCTAAAGTCGAAAGGTTGGCCATCAGAGCTTTTTCAGCAAGGGCCCTAACCATGGAATGCCCCCGAGACATTTCCCTGCTACCAGACTTTTTAAGACCTTCTTTTAAAAAAACAGGTAAAAAGGTAAAAGGTATCCCCTATCCTTGTGGACCTATCTCGTGTCCTTGGAGATGGTGGCTCAGTGGCTAAGATGCTGAAAGGTCGGCAGTTCGATTCCCTAGTGCTGTGTAACGGGGTGAGCTCCCATTACTTGTCCCAGCTTCTGCCAACCTAGTAGTTCGAAAGCACGTAAAAAAATGCAAGTAGACAAAAAAAATGCAAGTACACAAACCTTTGGTGGGAAGGTAACAGTGTTCCATGCGCCTTTGGTGTTTAGTCATGCTGGCCACATGACCATGGAGATGTCTTTGGACAGCGCTGGCTCTTTGGCTTTGAAACGGAGATGAGCACTGCTCCCTAGACTCGGGAACGACTAGCACATATGTGTGAGGGGAATCTTTACCTTTACCTTATCCCCTATCCAGTCGCAGCCGTCTCTAGAGGTCAGTGCTTATCTCCCTTTCCTAGCTGACAGCATTGTCAGAAGACATTTTCATGGTCATGACTATAAGCCCAGGCGCACAGAACTCTGTTAATGTCCCACAAAAGTGGTACCTATTTATCCACTTGCATGCTTAAACTGCTAGGTTGGCAGGAGCAAGAACGGGAGCTCACCCCATTACACAGTGCTTTGGGTCCTGAACTGCCAACTTTCAGTCAACAAGCCCAGCATCTTAACCGCTAACTGTACTTTCATCTTTTTTAAAATTAATAATGCTTTTAACTTTTCTTATAGAATGGATTGATTTTTGTTCTTGCTATTTGTATTTTATTACCTTGCTGTTTGTTATGTCTGTGGTTTCATAACAAATTTTAACACTTAATTTCTTTTTTGTTAACAGAACTCAAAAGACCTCTGTCTACTTATGGTTAATCATTTACATTTATTGGATGTGCATAAAAGTGACAGCTTACAGGTCTTGATGATGTCCTAGCAGAGAAGCAAGAAGATAGATGAGTAAGAGATATCCTATAATCAGCAGAGGAATAAAGTACTAAATCTTATGCAAGCTGTCTAAACCCAAGGATAGCAAGCACAAAATAACATAGTATAGTTTTACATTATTCAGTCTGTCAATGTATCTTGCTTACATTCTAATTCCAACATCTTTGAACGATGGAAATCATAGCTTTGAGTGACGTAGCACTGGAATTGAAATACTTGAAGCACTCCACTTCTAAAGATAAATGTGTTGTTATTTGGCACAGCATGTATTTGGACAATACTGTATACCTTGTAGAAGTGTGCAAAAATTCCTTTTGATTCATCTCTGAGCCATAGTGGCACAGTGGTTAGAATGCAGTATTGCAGGCTAATTCTGCTGACTGCGAGAAGTTCGATTCTGACTGGCTCAAGGTTGACTCAACCTTCCATCCTTCCGAAGTCAGTAAAATGAGAACTGAGATTGTTGGGAGCAATATGCTGACTCTGTAAACTGCTTAGAGTGGGCTGTAAAGTACTGTGAAGTGGTATATAAATCTAAGTGCTATTGCTATTGCTATCTCTGGCATCAAACATTGCCCAAAGACAATGTGGAGGCTCTTAGCTTACTTGAATAAAAACAAGAAACAACATTTCTTTTGGCAGTCAAGAGCACAGGGAGACAGTAGCCAAAAGGACTAGGACAATGACATTGGAGGATTCACAAAAAATCTATGAAACCTATGAAGGATTCTGGTTTGGAAGAGAAAGTTTGCGATGGTTGTTGTTTTAAAAACATATTAAGTTTATTCCAGGACTTAGTTTTATTGTGTTTATTTTAATGTGTTTATTATTTATTGTGTTAAAAGTTGTGCTAAGGTTTATTCCAGAACAAAAATAACACTGTTATTTTCTATTTGTTAACTCTATTTATATTAACAAATAGAAAAATTTTGGGTCAAGTTTTGGCTGTTACATCACTAACATTGTCCATGGTATTGTCCATGTAGATTTTGGGTCCCAGCCTCAAATTTCTACGCAATCTAAGCTGAAGTCAATATTGGCAAGTACAAGAACAAACAGACATGCATAGTTTTACAGTGGTCTTATTTTTCCAAAAAAGCTATTCAAAGTGGGATAGTTATCTCTAGACTGGATATTATGCTGTTTTAGATATCCATTCTCACATTTTTTTTCAGGACATTTATTTCCTGTCAATGTGGGAGGAGATTTCCAAAATTTCCAAAATGTCAGAAGGTATATGGGGAATACTTTAATATGTTTTGCAATAGAGCCACGGTGGTTTACTATGAAAATGATTTATTGCCAATCGATTTATACTGTAGATACATAATAAACAGTACTACTTTAAGAATCTAAAACCAGATAGAAATGGAAACTAATCTATGGACTGACCATAACCCAATAAAAGTTAGTTGGAAAGGGGAAAAGAAAAGGTTGAGATGGACAATGAACCAATTCATACTAAAAGAGAAAGAGTTTAGGCAAACAACAGTAAAAGAAATGAAATTTTTCTTCAAAAAAATAAAAAAGAAGACAGCTCACTACAAAATCTATGGGATACAACTAAAGCATACATCAGGGCATTAGCTATAACCTACATAGCAAGAAAGAATAAAAAGAAAAAACAACATCAAAAGACAGTAGAAGAAGAATATAAAAAATTGGAATTAGAATTGCAAAAAGACCCACAAAAGAAAACTTTAAAAAATGGATATAATAAAACACAAATTAAACCTAATAGAAAAAGGAGTGGCGCAACATAAAAAGAGTAAAACAATTTTTTTTTGAAAATGCCAACAAATCAGGAAGATGGTTAGCTTATAAACTGAACAAAGAGAGAGAGAAGAAACAGATAAGTAAGCTACAAGATGAGAAAGGAAACCTACAGATTCAAAATGAGACTAAAAAGAAAATAATTCAGGATTATTACGAAAAATTATATGACAAAGAAAAAAAATCCGGAGGAAAAGATAATACAATATTTGGAAAAAGCCAAACTACCAAAAGTGACTGGAAACATTAAAAACATGTTAAATGAATCAATTCTGTTGGTTCTTTATAAAATTGGATCAAATCTAAACGGAACCAGAGGAGAAACTAATTTAAAAATTCTATAATTATCTATTGACTATTAGAATGGAAGACGAACAAGTAAAAGAAACCATGATAACATGGGCTAAAAACTCTGGGTATTCTATAGAATTGGACAATGACAAAAGTTGTGGGATAGAAACTATAAATTGATAACGTCCATGGCATATAATATTATTTAAAAATATATAAATATAAATATATAAATATATATATTTAAATATATAAATATATATATTTATAAATATATATAAATATATAAATAATATTTAAAAGTATATGTGTTAACAGAGGCCAGAATCATGTTTGCACAACACTGGAAGGGCGAGAAGATCCCTACAGAAGAAAAGATAATAACAAAAATCTTAGAATGTGCAAAAATGAATAAACTAACACTTGAAATTAAAGAAAAGGAAGACACAGAAGATTTTGAGATATGGGATCGTTAATCGTTAATAAGAGAAACAGAAGTTAGAACTTCTAAAATTACAAGAGAAAGATTAATTTCACTATTAGGGTTCTATATTGTAACATATTAATTTTGAATAATTTTGCCCAAACAGGGCAAACCGGTAGCAACCCAGCACTGAAGCACACTCAAATGGCATTGATTTTTTTAGATGCACAGAAAGCTTTTGACAATCTAAATTGGCGATTCATGATACAACAGATTGTATGGATTCTGGCGTGAAATTTATAAATACGATTAAGACAATATATCATAAGCAAATGGCAAAAGTAATAGTTAATGGGGACTATATAGAGAATTTTAGTATAAAAAAAGGCACAAGACAAGGATGTCCGCTGTCCCCATTACTATTGATATTAACATTAGAAGTGTTAAATAGAAATAGTAGACAAGATTCAGAAATAAAAGGTATGGAAATAAAAAGGAAAAAATATAAATTACAAGCATTCGCAGATGATCTAGTATTTATTTTAGAAGAAGCACTGGAAACTGGCCCTAAGTTAATGGAAAAAATAGAAAAATTGCAGGACTGAAAATAAATAAATATAAAACTAAAATATTAGCTAAAAAACTTACAGAAAAACAGAAAGGCGAATTGACAAAGAAACTAGACCTACAGATAGTTAAGAAAGTAAAATACTTGGGAATATATTTAATAGCAAGATGTGTAACAATTAAAGAAGCTAATTATACAAGACTATTACAACAAATTACAAACAGACTTGGAGAAATGGAAAAATTTGCAATGATCAATATCAGGAAGAATTGCAACTATAAAAATGAATATGTTATCTTTTTCTATTCTAAACAATCCCCATGAAAATAGAAGAAAAATATTTTGATTAACTAAATACAACAATTTTGAAATTTGTTTGGCAAGAGAAAAAAGAAGAATAAGACTGAAAATTTTGCAAGAATCAAAAAATAATGGGGGCTTTGGGCTACCAGATTGGGAGTCTTATTATCAAGCTTCCGCATTAACATGGGTGAGAGATTAGATAACTCTCCGTCATAGAAGATTACTGTTTTGGGAAGGTCATGATCTCCAATTAAGATGGCATGCTTTTTTATGGTACGATAAAAATAAAACTTATAGATATTTTCAGACATCACATAAAAATGCTCTACTTTTAGTATGGGAAAAGATGAAAGCCAAAATTTATATGAAAATACCCAAATGTAGTAAATCTGGAAAAAAATCTTAACATACAAAGATATCTTGAATGCAGAAGGGGAACTTAAAACCAAACAAGAATTGCAGAACCAAGGTGTGGACTTATCATGGTGGCCGCATATGCAAATACAATCGAGGTATGAGAAAGATATGGCTTCTACAAAGAGCAAACAGTACTTGACCAAATAATGTTAGAGGTTGATGAAAAGTTAATTTAAAAAATTATACAACTTTTTGTTCAGCTTAAAAATGGAAGATGAACAGGTAAAAGAGACAATGATAGTATGAGCAAATTTTTTTGGATATACTATAGACCTAAACAAATGACAAAAACTTTGGGAAAGAAATTTTAAGTTGACAATGGCAACTACTTACAAGGAAAACCTATATAAAATGTTTTATAGGTGGCACTTACCACTGGCGAGATTAGCAAAGATGTTTAAAAGCATGTCCGCTAGATGTTGGAAATGTGATCAGACACTGAGTACGTATGTGGTGGACATGTGCAAAGCAAAGAAATATTGGACAAAAATACATACATGGTTAGAAAAGATGTTAAAGTGACATATAGATTATAAACCAGAAATATTTCTGTTAGGTATAGTACCAGAAAAGTATGATAAAGGGAATATATATTTAATATTACATGTCTTGACAGCAGCAAGAATTATATTTGCACAGTACTGGAAAAATGAGGAAACACCTACAGAAGAAGATGTAATTAAAAAAAATACTAGATTGTGCAGAAATGAACAGATTGACATTAAGTTTAGTTTAGTTTTATTTGATTTGTATTAAAGATAAAAGAAAAAGAAGATACAGAGTATTTTCAAACATGGGACATGTCCTACAAATGGTTGGACAATAGAGGTAGAAATTAGGAGGTGGGAAAGTATTATTATGTAAGCAAATGGATCCTGACAATACACTGTTCACAAAGCACTTATATATGTAAACTGAAATTGTATAAATAAATGTTAAAAGAAAGAATCTACAAATGACAGCAGCCCATATATTCCTCACTGCAACACAACTGTGAATCAAACTATTTCATGATTATTAAGTCCTTCCTTCCTTCCTTCCTTCCTTCCTTCCTTCCTTCCTTCCTTCCTTCCTTCCTTCCTTCCCTCCCTCCCTCCCAAAAACAGAAGAATTGTAGTAATCAGTATTATTTCTGAGTGTATGTAGAGTGTTTTCTTTTGCTATTCAACCTTAAAGGACAGCATTTAATGCAGATTTTAGACAGACATTCTTGTTTCAAATATGTACAAATATAACTGAAGTGTTCTTTGGGGGAAGAATTCTCTTTTTAATGCTAGAACATAAGAGCCTGCATGAATCACTTCTCAATTCTCAATTTGGATCAGAAGAGTTTTCACCTTCAGAGAACCTTAAATTATTAGAAGTGATCACTAATCTAATGAGAGTACAACAACAGCAACAAAATCTCTCAATTAGTTTTTATAAAAACTTGTTATCAATAAATCAATTTGACAGGCAAAGTGTAAATACTGAGTAAGAAAAAAAGAATTGAAAGTCAACACTTCAACTAAACAAAGGGAAACTGTCTTAATGTCTATACTAAAATTTCAAGTTTACATGTAATAATCAGTATGTATATATTGGACTTATTATACAAAGCTGCATTTGTATAGGAAAAGAATGAGTAAATTACCATCTTTTTGGAGTTGCAATGAGAATAATATTTTATTAAAACATGTTTTCTGATATTCCAAAATTGTCGTGTATTATAGAAAAAGTGTGTGTACATATAGACATGCATACATACATACATACATATTCATTCATTCATTCATTCATTCATTCATTCATTTGAGGCAGACTTTTTGACATGATATATTTTTTGAAATGCATATCTATTATATAGGAATTGTTGGATGGAGAATGGAAATAGATTTTCTGTGCCCTTCTTATTGAGAGATTGGTTCCTGATCATTGAAGGATAAATTTATAAACCCCAATTATTCAGTGGATTGAAGACATTGCTGAAACTACTTACACTTATGAACAAGTTGCTTACAGACGTAGATTTTATATTGAAGTATGGTCATCTTTTATTGAAACTGTAGCATAAAAGACTGTGTGTATGAGTTTGTGTGTGTGTGTGTGCGTGCGTGCACGCGCACATGTATGTAATGCATAGAGACAGAGACCTGTATGAGAAGCCTACATATGTATAACTTTTGTTGCTGTTGTTTCTTTTTGGTTTTCCTGTTCTGTTTAATTAAATACATAAAAGCACCCATCCATTCCATGATTTGACTCAAATTGATGATTGACAGTGGAAGAGAGCAAAATAGTGCCTTGCTGACCAAACCCCACCTTAGTTAATTACCTGAAATCACAGAAGCAGATTGGTGAAGTGAAATGCAAACAAGCCACAGAAAAACAGTTTGATACATAGTAGGCAATGCCCATAGCCTTGCCCTCCACAGTTCATAAAAGCAATGAAAGTTTGGACAAAATATATTCTTGGAACACATTCCCTCACTGTAATATCAGAGACTTCAGTCTGTGCCAGTCATACAGAATATAAAAAATAGGTATGACTTTGGTAGCATATAAATTTAATAAATAAAATAATAAAATAAGATAATATAGCACACTGCTGGACAGATTGGTCTTGAGCACATATTCAAAATGAGAATTGTATTAAAGTCCTGTTTGTGTTGGAAAACTAGCGCCATTCCATTAGCACAAGAGCAAGCAAAACTGGGACTTATGACTCACCATAGCAAAGAAACTCAGACAGTTAAAAAACAGAAAGTAATATTAGGCTTATTATCCCAAAAACAGCTCTGACAATTTAATACACTGATAAATCTCATTGGCCAGCTACTCAAGTCAATCGCAAACAGTCCACTTGGCAATCTCCAACTATGGATTTACAGTTGCAATCCTGTAGATGGGCTTGTGTTTATTTTAATAAAATGAAATAGTCTGTTATTTTATTTTCAGAAGCAGGAAAGAACAAAATATTTGCAAGAACTTTGGAAAGCTCTGAAGTGTTCTAGAGCTGCTCAGTTTGATTTATGGCTTCAAAGCAGATGCATTCTTCAGTTTATGAATCTGCTTGAGAAGGATAATTTACTTGAGCCTCGCTGAATTCAGTCACCAGTGCAAAGATTTGCATTGACCTACTCTTGACCATAACCCCTAAGGCTGAGGAGCAACATAAGACATAAGACATGGCTATATTTCTGCTGTCCTTGGTAGAGCAATCATGATGGCCTTGGAAAAGATATTCAAGTGCCTTGTTGTATCTGTATCTACAAAGATCAGAATTGTGCAAACTATGGTATTCCCTGTTGTGCTCTATGGAAGCGAAAGTTGGAGGCTTTTTAAAGAAGCAGGATGATGCGTTTGAACTTTGGTGTCAGAGAAGACTCTTGAGAATATAATGGACAGCCAAGAAAGCAAACCAAAGGATCATTAAACAAATCAACCTAGAATTCTCACCTTGAGACTAGGCACAAATTATCCTACTTCAGATACATTATGTAAAGACCCAGATCTGGAAAATGCTGGGAAAATTGGAAGGAAAGAAGAAAAGAATGAGCAACTGCAAAGTAGAGAGACTCAGTTACAGTGGCAATGGATGCGACTTGAAAGAACAAGTAAGGGACGGATTGTAATGGAGACAATCTATAGTTTTTAATCAATAGAAAAAGTGCAGAAAAGACCAGCAAAAGATATTTAGGGGATAGGAAGCTAAAACATATGAAGAACGGTTGCAGAAATTGGTTATGTCCAGTCAAATGAAGAGGAAGATTAGAGGTGATATGATAGCAGTGTTCCAATATTTGAGGGGCTGCCACAAAAAGAGAGAAGCACCTGTGGGAAGGACAAGAAGTAACAAACTTATCAAAGAGACATCCAACTTAGAACTAAGCAGAAATATCCTGACAGTTAGAACAATTAATCAGTGGAGTGACTTGCCTCCAGAAGTTATGGGTCCTCCAACACTGGAGGTTTTCAAGAAAAGATTGGACAGTCATTTGTCTGAAATAGTATATAGTCTCCTGCTTGAGAAGGGGGCTGGACTAGAAGACTTCCAATGTCCCTTCCAATTCTGTTATTCTATATGAGGATGGCTACAACAAAGATGGAGTTAAATAAGAGATGCAAAGGACACCTGTAGAAGTTTCTTTATCATGGTAAAGAGTGAAAGTTGGAAAAGAATAACATCCTCTTTCTCGCTATATTTCTTGGGGCTGATCAGTCAGAGGTTATAGGGCAGACATAAGTGCCATCAATACCTATCTCCCCTTTCTTTCTTCCTTTGAGCTCATAGGAAATTAGGTGACTCTTGCACAAAGCTTGAACTGATTTCTTACACACTGAAATAGCAAAACAGAGACAAACTATATGCCAGAAACAAAAACAAAAATTATATATTTTATAAATATAGTTATTAGAGTATTAAAATTTGATTACCAAATCATACCTTAGACATACTGGTTCCTTTTTGCAGCTGAAAGTAGAATACTTTGAGGCACAGCCTATATATTTTGCTGGCCATCATCTTCTCATTGTTGAAATTTTGTCTTGTGCTCAGGAAAGCTCTTTAAAAGAGACTCTTAAATTACATTGGGGACTATGATATAATCCAGTTAAATAACAGCTCCAAACATACTAAAAAGACACTTATAGCAGGGTCTTTATTAGACTTTGGAAAAGAGTGAAAGCTGGAAAAGAATAGATAACTTGCTTGCTTGGTTTGGAATTCAGAAATTATTTTGGTCCATGGGCATGAAATAAGTAAATACTGATATGGTGGGTTTTTCTTTTTGAGAAGCCAGCTCTGTTTCACTTGCAAATCTTTTCTACAAAGTCTTCACATGCTTCATCAAACAGCTAAAGCTTAAACATTTTGGATAAGATTTAAATAGTTTCCTCTCCTGCAAACCAAACAAGAAAATTAAAAATTGAAGAAAGGCAGAGGCCTTGCAGCACGGTGCTCTGCCTAATCCACTTTCCAAATCTCAGTGCATATTACAAGGACTGATGGTTCCATTCATCCCCTGGGGGTAGATACAACATGTAAAACAATATGCAGAAGTTGATTGTGAAATGTTCATTTAACACAATTCCAATCTAAATGTCAGTTTGTATTTCCCTTAGGCATTCAGTTCCTTCAGCAGGTGTAGATGGATCTGTTATTATAGTATTCTATGGGATACAGTATATACCGTATTTTTCAGAGTATAAAACGTACCTCCCTCCCTAAAAGGGATGAAAATTTAGGTGCGTCTTATACACCGAATGTAGCCCCACCCACCCACTGGCCCCCCACCCTTTGGCCTCTGCCTCACAGCAGTTATCTCCTTGCAAGCAAACAGCAAGAAAAAAGAGCTCCTTTCAGCTTCAGCACAGCCTAATTAGCACAACTTGATTGGATCGGCCTCCTGACTGTCAGCTGATTTGCTCTCAGCTGTTTTGTGCAGGGCTCTGCTGCTTGCTGCAAAGAGGAAAATTGCTGGAGGAGATTTTTTTTTTTCTTGTGCTAATCAAGCTATGCTGATAACGAAAATGAAAGTAAAGCAGGCGGTTTGCTGTTTGCCACAAAGAGGCAAAATTGGTCAGAGGCAGAGGCAGAGGGAGATTTCTTCTTTTCCTCACCAAAAAGGTAGGTGCGTCTTATACTCCGAAAAATATGGTGTGTGCGTGTGTGTGTGTTTATATATATATATATACACACACACACACACACACACATATATACTGTATATATGTAGGTCTTTGGTTATTTGGGTTTTTTCCCACGTAAAATTGGAAGCTCCTTGGCGACATTTTGATATGTACATATACATATACGTATACTTATACGTATACATATATATATACATATACATATACATACACATACACATACATACATACATACATACATACATATATATCTCCCTCTCTCTCTCCCTCTTCCTCCCTCCCTCTCTCTCTCTCTCTCTCTTTCCCTCTCTGTACATATGTAGGTCTTTGGTTATTTGGGTTTTCTCCCATGTAAAATTGGAAGTTCCTTGGCGACATTTCGATATGTATATATACATATACGTATACTTATACGTATACATATATATATATACATATACATATACATACACATACACATACATACATACATACATACATATATATCTCCCTCTCTCTCTCCCTCTTCCTCCCTCCCTCTCTCTCTCTCTCTCTTTCCCTCTCTGTACATATGTAGGTCTTTGGTTATTTGGGTTTTCTCCCATGTAAAATTGGAAGTTCCTTGGCGACATTTCGATATGTATATATACATATACATATACATATACATATACATATACATATACATATACATACACATACACATACATACATACATACATACATACATATATATCTCCCTCTCTCTCTCCCTCTTCCTCCCTCCCTCCCTCTCTCTCTCTCTCTCTCTCTCTCTCTTTCCCTCTCTCCATCTATCTATCTAGCTATCTATCTTGTTACCCTCTTACTTGAAATTGCAAAGGGCTGTCAGTCTAAGTCTGACAAATATTTGCTCACTGGGATAGTTTTTTGTCCAGAGAAGATTTAATTTGTATTTTAGACAAATTATATTTAGCCCTAATACCAGTATTAAAGCCAAACTATTCAAAATATATGAATGAATAATGAGAAACAAAGATAAAATGTGTCTTTATCTGAATGTTGTAGTGTCTATGAAATGACCAACAGGATTTAAGCTATTTAGTTTTTGTTTTTTTGTTTTTTTAAAAAGTATAACGGAATGGATGACATTAAATAAAGAAAAACATATTTGTTGTGTATCTGTGAAACTAAGAAAAGTAAAGTTACAAAAAGTCTGCCTGAATATAGTCTTATTTTGTAAGAAGCTTAAAATAATGAAAATGTAGGTTTAGGTATGAATTAAAAATTAAGCTATATGGCAAAACGTATCAACTAGTGAGATCTAGGTGATTCTAAATTATATGAAAGTAGAATTCCCTAGGTGGGTAATACATACGGTATATTCTCTTATATTTAAATCTGACTGAAACCATTATGTGTTTTGTCCTTTATAATGAAAAGCATTAGTGATGAAAAATGATGTGCATAGACTACAATTGTTGGGCTGGTGAATGAGGTGCAAGTTTGTATGGCTTTATGACTGTTTCACTTACTCAGCAAAGAGTGATCATAAAACACAATCTGCCTTGTCATTTGACTAGTGCATCTCCTAATATAATGATGCACATGGAGTAAAAAGAAAAGGGGCCTATTTATCATATTACTTTGAGAAAATCCTGTGTCAGCATAACCTAAACCATCATGAAAAACCTCAGGAATTGGGATACCTCAGGAATTGGGATACCTCAAGAAGTAGATAGGATATTTTGTAAGATAGTGACTGCCAACTGTGGACTGAGTCATTTTCTATCCTTGGGTGTTCCACTTGTCTAGATTTAGGTAGTATTAGCCAATGGTGGGTTTCAAAAATTGTTACTACCGGTTCTGTGGGTGTGGCTTGGTGGGCGTGGCATGGCATGGCTTGGTGGGCATGGCTTGGTGGGCATGGCAGGCAAAGGATACTGTAAAATCTCCATTCCCTCCCCACTCCAGGGGAAGGTTACTGCAAAATCCCCATTTCCTCCCGATCAGCTGGGATTTGGGAGGCAGAGAATAGATGGGGGTGGGGCCAGTCAGAATTTTTACTACCGGTTCTCCGAACTACTCAAAATGTCCACTACTGGTTCTCCAGAACTGGTCAGAACCTGCTGAAACCCACCTCTGGTATTAGCCCTTCAAAGTGGCCCAGACAAAAAACCAAAACTATGAGTACTAATGAGTAGTGTAAGGTTACAAGTAAATGAATCCTAAAAGTCTGAGAGTGATGGAGAAAGGATGGTAAGATTTTCTAAATCTGGGCCAGATAATTTTTTAGCAGTGTCATAAGTGGATCTTGAGGGAAAAAGTGAAAGAGGAAAAAAGTGAAAGAAATAAGAGTGAAAGTAGAATGACTGCAAGAAGAAAACGTATGATTCTAATATAAAACTTACTAGGTTATTATAAGATCTTCCATTTATAATGATTAGAAAATGGAGGTAAGAAAACAGCTGTGGAAGCTGTTTGGAACAAAGAAAACATTTATGTTAGAAGATGCCACAGGAAAGTCTATAGTCATACTAATGAGAAGAATGAGAAATAATGCTTGGTGCAATAATGAAATAAAAGAAGCTGTGGATAAGGGGGAAATGATTAAAATGGTTGCTGCAACAAATGAGGATTAAAAAAATGGTATGACTATATATAGAAAAAATAATAGTTGCAAACTATGTAAGCCAAGAAAGCCAAAAATTGTTAAAATTAAAGAGAGGGAGATAGGGGGAAAACATGATTTTGGAAGTGGTTGAAAAGAGGTAAACAACTTTCAAAAATAAAAGGAATGAAGTACAAAAGTGATGAATGATGTGGGATGAAGGAAGGAGAGAAGGAGCATTTTACAGATTTGTATAAGAATTAGAATAATTTGTTAAAGATTAACAAAGAAGAAGAATAGAACAGTAATCAATTTATCACAGTCTTAAACCAGAGACCAGAACAAATAAAAATGCTCAGTAAAGATATAATTAAAAATTCTATTATAAAATAATAAATTACAGCTAAAACCTATAATAAAATCCAGTCTGTCAATTATATATGGTCTGAATATACTACAGTTACAATCCATAAACTGTGTGGCCCATTGTAGGTTCAACGCTAAAAGGGAAAGGACTAAGCAGTGGAAAGGGTTTGCCACATTTGTTATATAACATCGCTATGGTGGAGAAGACACATGTTTGCAACGAATCCCTAGTGCTGGTGACAGAATCTAGCCACCTGCGCTGTAGTTATAGACTGTTCATCCTTAAGCAGCTACTGAAGATAGGTAGTGTTGGAATGGACAGGATACCTAGCAGTTATTGCCAGAATATGTTTTTTCCTAATTTCTGTATAAAAGGAACATCTAAGCATCATGTGACCCACAGTCTCCACCTCTCCTGAGCCACAGGAACAGAGTCTTTCTGTCAATGGTATTGATGGAAGTATTGACTTTTATACTTGCCATACAGGACGGTCAATGGAAGCGCATAGCACTGTGTGAGCGAAAATGCTTTTTGGTGGTTTGCTGACTCCAACTGACTAAGATAGATGGCAGGAGCAACCACACATCTAATGGTATCTGGAGCCGGAAACTGCGGAGCTTTCCCTAAGTCCACCTGCCTCTCAATGACCTCCACCCTTTGTCGCAAGGATTGTCTTGCTAGATCATAGCCCATCTTGAGTATTGAAGCTGGGGAGAAGCCTAGTTTGGCAAAGTTGGACTCGACAGCCTTGATCCATGATGAGGAGAATTTGTCTTGGAGGATTAATGGAGCAAGACCTTGCGGAAAGAAGTTAAGCTATACAGAGTCTCGCTTCGACTTTTGTCAATCCTGTCTCCAGGCGCAGAAGTACATTTGAGACACAATGTGACATCTGGAGATTTCTTTGGCTTCTCCCACTTTTTTTGCTCCCTACTGTATATAATTCTGTTTATCATGAAGAAGATGAAGAATATAATATGTATGATATAACAAGTAAATCAGAGACATTTTATTATTAATATCAAGACATGAAGTTAGTGTTAAACAAGTTAAATGCTTGAGTTTCACCAGGTAACTGAGGGGAAAGTCTATAAATTTATTCTGTATTTGTAAGCCACCTTTTCATCATTCAGCAACCCATTGAATCTGCACCTTTTATTTTAAATAAATAAATACATTTTAATAGATTTAGAAAGCTACTGATTCCCAAATTACTTTCAGCAGCTTACATAATTAAAAGAAAACTATTAAAAAGAAAAAGAAAGCTTGTGTCCAGACAAAACACATTTCACATAACAAAAAAAGTCTTCTAAAGGCACTACAGCCAACCTAATCCTATGTCTGGGAGCACAGTGGTGTTTCCAAGGATTTATGAAATATTCAGACTCATGTGATTTTAGCGTTTTTAATCTCCCAGACCTCACATAGGAATGCTGAAATGCAATTAAGAATTTGTGAATAAGATTTCCAAAATTTGAAAGCGATTATTTTGGAGATATCAGGTGAAAATGTTGAAATCATAAAATTTCTACCTTTTTCATTTTTAAAAAAATGAATGTCTGGATGTCACGAATATCATAGAACAGTGCTGATTACATTGTATTGTCTATTTGTTTCATGCTGTACATTCCTGGTATAATACAGCTCTCATTTTCTTATAAGAAAAATGAAAGAAATGATTTGAAATTATCTCCAGGCTGGGTTTTTAAATACATCTCATCTCCTTTGCTTTAACTCACACAAGTGTGTCTTTAACAAATACCTAACAAGACTTAATACAGAATCAGATGAACCAAATTATAAGATGGGACTATAGACAACAAAATTCCTGTAACATCTTCCTTGCTGCCTGGGTATGAAAGAACTTGAAGCTGAAAGCAAGACATCTTCCGTTTGGATCTGTAATGAGAATTGCCCACCTGTTTCTCCTTTTCTTAAGACTTATTCCCTGAGATATTCTGCATCATGCAAAGGACTTCGCTAGCCACTTATTAATGCATTCATTTCCATTTCAAACTCTGCGCCTTGCTATCATTTAGACAAAAGAACACCTCGCCCTCTCTTCAAACCTCATCATTAAATGCAGAAGGAAGGAAGGCACTTTGTCTGAAAGCACACAGATGGATAGTTAAACACTAATGCTGAGTGAACACATGCTCAAGGAAAGGCATCTGCTAACATTTCTATTTACTGTCGCTGTCTTCCTCTTTTACAGATGCGGCTCTTGCTCGTCACCTATCTCTGTTTGATAAAAGGGGATAACTGCATTGGCAATGAATGGAAGCTTGTTTGTAGTATTCCAGAGGTATTCTCTGATTTTAAATAGAAGTCATTCTGCTTTTGCTATAGATAGAGCATTCATCTTGGCTAGGAATGCTATTGAAATCTGACTTAATTAAATGACTAGTTTGGAAAACATTTCCAAGGAACAGTAGGTAGCTATGGAACTTATTTTCTTTTAAACACAAAAATAAGCCATTGCTGTTTTGAAAACTGGCAGTCATACCTGATAAAGGCATACAGGATTTATATGTTGTATAAAATCATAGGTAACAATGTAATCCCATGTTCCTCTAACTAAATCCTGTTTAGTTCAACGGCTCTTACCTCTAAAAAGCTACTGTACCATAGTATAATTATCTAACAAAGAACCTTTCTCCCTTATCCAGAAAATAAAAAAGCCACCATTAAAAACCCACATTAAGTATTTTGGTTCAAAATTACAAAATTACAACTAATGTAATTCAGGATATAGGTTCTGAGGTGATCTACTTTAGAAAAAACCAACAGGGTACTGTTTTTGAACATAGGGCTATAAGCATGTTGGAAGAAATATCCTTCTGGGTTCAGTTCCAAATGGAGAAAAAGACACTGGAAACATGGGTGGCTGCTTGAAAAGATGGTTTTAATGGTGGAAGAGGATCCTTGAAGATCTTAGATGAAGAAAAATAAAAGGGAAGAGATGCTGAGAGTGCCTGAGTTTTATACCCTGTCTGGACTTCTGAATTTGAGCTTATATTCTGATTGGTTGTCAGACTCCCATGGGGCCATGCAGGGGTAACTTTGTAGGTTGTGTTTTTTGAGTCCCATGTTTGGTTGACTCTTACTGGGTGATGTTGCAATGAAGGGGCTTTGGGCAATTCCTATTATGGCTCTGCTTGAAAGAGGTAGATCTTTGTTATGTTGAATACACTGGCCCACGCTTTAATGGGCCATTGACAAAGGTGGAGGGGATGAGTTTCTGCCTCCCTTTTAGGGGAAATATTCTGCCCTTTTAATATTTCTTAAAATATCTCATTTTCCTAGGAGAGGGGTGGGTGCTAACTTTGTACAAGCATATGACCCTGCATGAAAGGAGGAGCATGCAGATAAACGATAATAGCAAGAAGTTAGTAGCCATTGGCTATCAAAGACAGCCCTGCAACAATTTTATTTTCCACAAGACATGTATTCTAAGAATCCTGAATAAAGAATGGGAAGGCAGGCAAGATGGATGTACAGTGATGTACAAGTTTTCTAGTATCACTATAGGAAAGTACTTTGTACTGTGGCAGTTTATTTGTCATTTAATACAGTAGTGCATATTCACAGCAGCAGAAGCAAATGTCCAAGAATTCAGAGACAGAGCATTTCCTATTATGCTTGACTTTATCCTATCAAGAATTATCTCTACTGGTATTATTGGGCTATCCTGGGATTCTTTTAAAGAAGGAATGCAGTATGTCTAGTTTAATGAAAAGAAGGAGATATGATAGCAGTGTTCCAATATCTGAGGGGCTGCCACAAAGAAGAGGGAGTCAAGCTATTCTCCAAAGCATCTGAGAGCAGGACAAGAAGCAATGAGTGGAAACTAATCAAGGAGAGAAGCAACTTAGAACTAAGGAGAAATTTCGTGACAGTTGGAACAATTAATCAGTGGAACAACTTGCCTCCCGAAGTTGTGGATACTCCAACACTGGAAGTTTTTAAGAAGATGTTGGATAACCATTTGTCTGAAGTGGTGTAGGGTTTCCTGCCTAAGCAGGGGGATGGACTAGAAGACCTCCAAGGTCCCTTCCAACTCTGCTATTCTACTCTATTCTATTCAGATGGTCCCCATCATCTAAAGTGAAGAAGATGGGAGCCTGACAACATTCTTCCTCAGTAGATGTTTTCACACTTTGGAGTACCTTTCTGGTTTTTAAGACAACTGTTAAGACCTTGTTATTCTGCAGAGTGACTACTAATGTTGTCTTTAGTTGGGCTTTTATTTCATTTTTCTCTTCCTTTGTATTTGATATTTTGTTGGGTTATGGCAGTGATCTGGACATCAAAGAATTAGGCAATATATTAAAACCTGTATAAAGAGATAACCAAATTAATTCAGGGATAAGAAATCAATGACCTATGGATCTCATATTATCTCCATATTACTAGTGGCACAGTGGTTAAAGTGCAGTATTGCAGGCAAATTTTGCCCACAGTCTGGAGTTCAACCCTGACCAGCTCAAGACTGACTCAGCCTTCCATCCTTCTGAGGTCAGAAAAATAAGGACCCAGATTGTTGGGGGCAATATGCAAATAATGCTTCTATATTGTAAACTGCCTAGAGCAGCAGTTCCCAACCTTTGCAGGGGGGGAGGGGGTAGAGGAGAACTGGGCCGGCATGTGCACAAATCAACTCACACAAGCGGCTGACTGCCATGCACGGATATGCACAATGGCCTGCCACTTGGCCAAGTCAAGCTGTATGCACACACGACAGCACTTATGCACCAGCCAGCGTTGAAATCCGGCCGGATCTATCTGCCTCGCATGAACCAGTAGTGTTGGCAGCGTGAGGTTCTGCCCACCTGCCGGGACATCATTACATCCCATTTTTTACCTTTTGTGCATGCGCAGAAGGCTCCTGAGCGCTCCCGTTCCCGAACCAGTAGCAAAGGTAAGTGGATTTCACCGCTGGCACCAGCCCACCATTCACACAGCCCAGTTGCAAATAGGCCATGGTCCAGTAATGGGCCAGGGCCCAGAGGTTGGGGAACTCTGATCTAGAGTATGCTGTAAAATGCCATGGGATGGTATATCAGCCTAAATGCTATTGGTATTGATATTATTTCATTTTTTCTGTCACTACCCAATTACACTGCTAAAACCTAGTGGCAAAAAGGCCATTATTAACATCATGATGTTTTTTTAGTAGAATAGTACCTTGACTTTTTTTTTTAGCAATATAGAGTTTAAACAATGGGCATAAACAGAAAATTTAAGGCTGCTCTTCCTCTTTTTAAACTCACCCAACCCTCTCGCTTGTCCTTCGTCCATCTCTTGCACTTTGAGAACCAAGGATTTTGCCTAATGTGAGAAAATGCTCCCTTAAAAAAACCCCAAAGCATTTGGTCATAGAAGAAAAAAGTATACTTTATTGGAACATATTCCAGTGATCCCTACCAGTAGACATCAGAAGAGAATTTTTTAAAAAACCCACATTATAGACTGTATGTTTGGTGAATTACATTTGAAGCAGAAAGATAAAAGGAATAATATATTTACATTGTGACACTTTGCCTGGTATGCTTTGATAAACTATTGAATTGACTTTCTTCTTATATTTCATATTTGCACTATCCTTTCTGTTATTATCAATATGTACTGTAAACAGTAATGTTTAAATTGTGTTCCTTTTTTACACCATTCCATTCTTCCTCTGTATTAGGTATTAGGTTATACAAATACAACTGTCTCTAAGCAACCTAAGATTTATACCTATCAATAGGGGCATATGCATCAACATGATTTATGTATGGCAGACATCAAATTATGCCACCACACTCCACTCACTCTGGTGATATCTCCACATCACCAATCTGCAGCTCTTAGAGGAAGCATTTTCTTTGAAATAAGAAAAAACTATAACAATAACACTACAGCCCCAAGAGCACAGAACTTGCCTGGATCTCATTGAACATAAGTTTCAACCTAGGGCCTCCTTTATGCTGTCAAACTAGGCATCTTACAATTGTAAGATAAATTCCTATTGTATTTATGGGATTAGCCCAATGCATTTGATATACTGTAAATACAAGAGTTATATTCAAAATAAATTATCTCTGAGACAGAGCAACATTTTCAGATATAGATCAATATATAGCACAAATTTGATTCTTCTGATTATGTTTAACTATGTTTCAGAGTGTTTTTTAGGATCCAAATACTATAGCAAGTCGGTCATACCTTTTCTCAAGAGAAAATGAATTTCTGTACATTGTCCATGACTGGCCAACCGCATTCAGAGAAAAACAAAGTTTTTTCACAACAAACAATGAGGAAAATAATGGCAGCCTGATCAATGTCTCCTTTGCATCATTGTTGAGCTATCTTCAGAGAAGGCCTACAAAAGAGCTTAGAACAGTTTCTCAACCTTCTTAATGCCGCAACCCTTTAATACAGTTCCTCATGTTGTGGTGACCCTCAACCAGGGGTGGGTTCTAAATTTTTTTACTACCGGTTCTGTGGGCGTGGCTTGTTTTGTGGGTGTGGCTTGGGGGTCATGTGACTGGGTGGGCATGGCTAGCTGGTCATGTGACAGGGTGACCATGGCTATGTGTATAGGGACTACTCAGAGGGCTGAAAAAAGTCATTTCTGACAGGTCCTCGCACTTTTGACTGGTCCTCACACTTATGACCATCCTCACATTTATGCCCGTGCAGCATTCTTAACAACCATGTTACTCATTTCACAACTGCTTCTTTTCACCATGGTGATAAGATAGGGCAAAAAACATAAAATGTGAGGACAGTCGTAAATTCGAGAACTGGTCAAAAGTACAAGGACCAGTCAAAAATAACTTTTTCAGCCCTCTGAGTAGTCCATGTGCACAAAAGGACTACCCAGAGGGCTGAAAAAAGTCATTTCTGACAGGTCCTCACACTTTTGACCGGTCTTCGCACTTATGACTGGTCATCATTTATGCCCATTGTAGCATTCTTAACAACCGTGTCACTCATTTCACAACTGCTTCTCTTCACCATGGTGACAAGATAGGGCAAAAATGTAAAATGTAAGTACAGTTGTAAGTTCGAGGACTGGTCAAAAGTGCGAGGACCAGTCAAAAATAACTTTTTCAGTTCTCTGAGTAGTCCATATGCATAAAAGGATACAGCAATAGAGAGGGATGAAGGAAGGGAAGGGAAATTAGAGTAGGAGTGAGGGTAAGAGAGGGAGGAAAAGAGGAGGAGAAGGAGAAAGGAAGAGGAAGTAGGAAGGAGAAGAGGGGGGAAAGGAAAGAAAAGAGAGAGGTGGTAGTTTGAGGAGAAAGATTGCTGTACAATAAAAAAGATGAATGGGAAGAAAGCCAACCCCAAACAAATATAAAGATATTAAGATAAAGAATGAATTGTTAAACTTTAAAGAATAAAAAAGAACAAATATGAATAAATAACAATAGTTAGAAACACTCATACAAACATACAATGTATTTTCTTTGAACAGAGTATTTGGCCGGTTCACAAATTTAAACAGTGTTTAGTCATTTCAATTAAATTTACAATTTCTATATTTCATTTTTGCCATATTTATTCCTCATCTATTTTTTTAAAAAAACCAATATTACCTTTCATCCTCATCTCTAATCTTAATCAAATTCAATTTTTCCCTTCTATTCTATATTCCCATTGTCACCTATTTTTATATCCATCCTCACATTGGTTAATTATGTAATTATGTAATACAGTTGTTTAATACAAATTCAACATTTTAATATAGATCAATTAGTTACATAACTATCTTTTTTGTATATTAATCAATATGAACATGAATATTCCAATTATTTCCATGCAATCCAATTTCTTACAAATCAATTAATTATATTTACCAATAATAATAAACCAAATAATTTCCCCATATATTCCTCCAAACCACAACTTAACCATTCCTGCTTTCAACACAATATACAATTAATAGTATCTCAATTATTACAATTCCCTAGTTAAATAGAGCTTTTTTTCTTTTGTGTTTTAAAATCTTGAACTCTCCTCTTTTGCCCTAAATTTCCCATTGTTTGCACCTACCTTTTTTGGTGAGGAGAAAGAAAAAGAAAAAGAAATCTCTCTCCCTGCCTCATTTTGTCACGTTGCAGCAGAGCCTGCTTTACTTTCAGTTTCCTTTTAGTTAGGGAAAAAAAAAAATCTGCTCCAGCACTCTTTGCAGCAAGCAAAGAGCTTGCAAAACAAGAGCTTGCAAATGAGCCTGCAAAACAGCTGAGAGTGAATCAGCTGAGAGTCAGAGGCCAATCTAATCATACTAATTAACCTATGCAGAAGCTGAAAGAGGCTGTTTTTTTCTTGCTGTTTGCTTGCAAGGAGGTAAGTGCTGTGAGGCACAGGTCAAAGGGGGGGCCACCCTCCTTGCCACTTAGCCCCCCTGTCACCCCCCTTTGCCTCTAGCGTCCCTCTGCTGCCCCCCTTGCCGCTTACCGCCCACCTAAGGCATCCCACCGCCCCCCCAGGGGGTGGTACCGCCCACTTTGGCAAACACTGGCTTAACTACTTAACAACCGGTTCTACCAAAGTAGAATCCCACCACTGGGTCTACCCATTTATATTTGCAGGCACCGATCTACTCATTTGTTTTCTTTTAACACGGATCAGCTATAGGGCGGCCCTCTGAAGCCCCGCGGCAAGAATTTAAACAGTTTTTTTCCCTCTAGCCAACAGAGGGACTCTGGAGGCAGCAATAGATTGGGAGTGGGCGGGGTAAGCGAACGGCTGGCGATCCAACAGAGCAGAGAGTGAGGGTTAGTGAAGGCATGAGGGGGGCGAGAGAGGGCTTTGGCGACCCCTGTGAAATGGCCGTTCGACCCCCAAAGGGTTCGCGACCCTCAGGTTGAGAACCGCTGGCTTAGAACATCATTCAGTTGAATTACTGTTGAGTTGAATGCTATTTCTAGGAATAGTGTGTACAAGGTAAATTATGACAGGTCAATTTTATTAAGTACCACTCATAAATTACAGATCAAGAGGAAGAAAAAAACACTGTTGTTGAAAGCAGTGGGGAACACCTGAAAAAGTGATTTTGCATTTTTAAGTCACTAAAAACTTTGTGAATATAGGAATAACATTGTATATCTGTACTCTATGCTATGTGTCTATTCTCAGTCATCCAGGTCATGGTTATCCCAAGGGTGTTTTTTCAAAAGACAACTGGACTTTGTTTTTCTCTGAAGACATTTCAATTCTCATTCAAGAAACTTCTTCAGTTCTGACTGAATAGTAGAGAATGGAAGGATTTATATTCCTTGCAGACATCTGGTTGTTAGCACTCTTACTGATAAAGAATGCTGATAATAAAGTTTGGTTTGTACTTTTGTGCAGGAATAAAACACAGAAAATAAGAGATAGAGACCAATATTGCCATTCAAAAATGAAAAACACAGTAATGTATAGCTAGCATCACTTAAGTTCATTTTATATCTGCAACTGCAACAAAAACTCAATTGAAATCAAACACAGGGACACAATCCCCTACTGAGTTATTGCATTATCTGTATATACAACATCATTGGAGAATTTCAGAATTAAATATGTATAGGGAAAAAAGCACAAATGACACATTCCTTTTGTTGTGAGATTTGGCTCACCAAATCTCAAGAGATCACTGCCAAATACAGCAGTGCCCCTTAAAGGCCAATCAATCAGGGTTCAGATTTATCATTGAAAAGAGTGGGAAGGAGACCATCATTCTATTTTTGATTAAATAGAAGTTCAGAATTCATAGAGCCAAAATTTCTTATTGCACATTTTCAGGGAGAGAAACAAGAGCTCAGACAGAATTCATAATGTACTTAAATATCTTGGACAAACTGAAGCTCCAGGAAAACCAGCTATGGATTAGGAATAGATAAAGCACAAACTGTCAGACACTCATAACTAAGAAATCATTTTCAGATTTATTAAAAGATTCAGTTCTATCCCATATAATGATCGTACATGTATTTGCGGAGCTGAAGAGGTAGAAGATCAGACTCATATATATTATTTGGTTGCTCTCTGTATAAGGGGGCGAGAGATAAGTACCTTGATTCATACATTAAATGTGTGACCCATATTAAAACAACATATTTCATGTGTGGCCAGAATTTAAAAATGACATTTAATACTGCACAGTTTCTGACTAAAATGGTCCGACTGAGATCAGCATATGGGGGCCTGATTGGGATAGATTGTAGAGGTGATAAAGAAATATAATTTTATGTTATTTTATTCTATTCTACATATTTATATATTAAATTATTGTATTTTCTCCCATAATTATTGTATTTAACCCTATTCTTAAATTGTTTTTATAGGATTTTATTGGTAATACGTGTTTGAACCTTGTATTTTGATATGGCCTATAGACTAATCAATAAAGCTAATCTAATCTAATTTATTAACAAAAAAAGGGTTAGTTTAATAAAATGTACTTTATCCCCGTATGTACTATAATTCCTATTCTCATATCTTATGCTTTACAGAAGAAGAGAGTCAGCTTAGGTCAACACCTGGGTATGCAGCTAATGGAGACCTTAAGAACACTAACAGATAACCCATTAAATTCTGTTTAGCTTGCTTCTGACTCTACACCTAATGATTACTTGGCCATTTCTAAATTCTAAGATTATGCTAACAGAGGCTATGGAAGATCATCCTTTAAGTATGAGTTTTCAGACTATAGAGCAGCTAAATCCCAGGGGGAGAGCCCAAGTGTTAATGATATTTTCCCTAAATTGGGCTGCCCTGTGGTTCACTGCATTTGGATTTCAATTCACAGCCTCTATTAGTTCTTCACCCTGAGGGCATGATAGTTCATGAGCCAATCATAGGGAGCAAAACAATTCCAGAAAATTCTAAAAAACTTTCCATACTATTCTGAGCTTACATAGAAGTTTAGATGAATATGTTTGTGTCTTATGTCTGTTTGTTTGTAACCTTCAGTTGGGAAAATTGGAAAATATAGGGCAACAATTATTGAACCAAAGTAATTGAAATGGGTTAATGTACAGAATGGCAGGATCCAAATTTCATAGGGATGAAATTTGAGGAAATTGTGATGACTTCAGCACTACCGCCATATTGCAATTTCATGATCCTCATTTCCAACACTCCCTGATAGCCTCCGGGAAATCAATAGGGAAGCAAGAAGGAGCTATAAAGTCAAACATGATTGCTAATGCTTCCTGCCATCTTCCCACTAGCAAAGTTTATGTGGAAGAGAAAGTCAATGGGGAAGGTCTCAAGTTGCTTGGGTAAGTATACCCTACACATGTAGGCTCCCCCAGATCTTCTGTATGCACCCTTCCCTCCCTCCTTCCCTCATTTATCTGCCTGCTGCAAAGGGAAGGGAAGGGAAGGGAAGGGAAGGGAAGGGAAGGGAAGGGAAGGGAAGGGAAGGGAAGGGAAGGGAAGGGAAGGGAAGATCTCTAATGCTTCCTGCCTGGTTCCCCAAGAAAATTCAACAGGAAGTTAGAAATTGCTGACATTTCCACTGAATTTTTACCTGTCCATTTCTCTTGTTTAGCTTGTTATTAAAAAACAGAAGACAATAGTATAGCTATGCTGGGTCACAAGGTTTGTATACAAAAGACTGCCATTTGACCACACAGAAAATGGCAAGCAAAGAAGACAATGATCTACAATGTCAGTATCAACACCTATTAACATCAATACCATCAATACTAATGTCAGCATCAATACATTCTCCACTGAGATTGCTATTGAGTGCCATTATTTAGAAGTCATGCGCATATTTTCACATTCCAATTCCATTACTTTTAAACTTTAAAATACAAATGAAATAATACAATATACTATCCTGTGACCATTACAGCCATAGTTTAACATTACCAAATTACACCCTTACATGAAAAAATTATCTGCCCAGTTTTCAGAATTGTGCAAAGAATTTGTCTCAAATGCAAGTTTAATCTCTGTTATCAGAAAGTAAAGCAACTGGTTGTAGATTGATTGTGCAAAAGTCAATTCTCAATGCTGTGACAGTTTAGAAAGACAATAAAAAAGATAGAGACAATCTGAAAGAAACCATTATACAGTGAGGTGACAGCAAATTGACTGTCTCACTGAATGCAGGCTATTCACCTGTGTAAAACTCAGCTGAGTTCAGCCACAAACAGTTGTCAAGATTTGACCGACAAGATGCGAATGACATCAAGATACCTGCAGGAATATCAGTTGGTAATTTAAAGTGAGCTTCAAAGATGTTCAAATTTAGCTTCCAATGGAAATGAGCATGGTCTTTTTCTTCATCCATATTCATTTTGATTCCCTTTATTCTTGTAATGGAATGCATATTGTATGTTTACAATAATTTTCTAACAGAATCTTTTAGTTCATCTAGCATGGAACCCTAAATTGATAAGAATGACACAAGAGTGAAATACAAAAAAATATGTTCCATGAGCTTGGTTGTCCTCTTGCAAACATTTTATTACCCAAACTAGGTAATATCATCAGTGCTACTGATATTACCTAATTTCAGTGGTGGGATTCAGCCAGTTCGCACCACTTCGGGAGAACTGGGTGTTAACTTTCTGAGCAGTTTGGCACACTGGTTGTTGGAAGAAATCATTAGGGCAGAGAACCAGTTGTTAAATTACCTGAATTCCACCACTGCCTAGTTTGGGTAATGAAATGTCTGCTATAGATGCAAGATTATTTCTAATTTAAAACACCTGAATTGACAATGTATCATTCATATATTAACTTACAAAGCAATACATATTCTGATGATGACCAAAACATATATGTAAAATATGGTGTGGGTAGGTAGGTGGTGGAAATCTGTTTGTCTTTGTATTATTTGTATTTTGTTTAATATATAAAAGAAATGTCTGCTAGAAAACAAACACAGCAAGCATCAAGGACCTCACAGTTCAACCCTGAGCTACAAATATTCTCCTTTATTAAAATAAGTTCCATTGGTAAGTACTAGATATATATTTGCACACTTTATTATCCTAGGATAGGATTATCCTATCATCCAATTTCCCAAAAATTTCTTCCTGAGAAGAAAAGGATCTTTATTCAGGCTTCCTGAAGATTGAGATTGGAAAACAAATGAACACAAGAGAAGACATGAGAATTTGAGATAACGAGAGCTCAGAAGACTATAAACAATTAGGAAGAAATATGGCATCTATTAATTTGCAGCCATTTGTGAGATTCTTGACTTTTTGTCATGTTAGAATAGAAGTAGAATAGAATAACAGAGTTGAACGGGACCTTGGAAGTCTTCTAGTCCAACCCCCTGCTTAGGCAGGAAACACCACTTCTATCTAAATAATTTAATTATCCAATGGCCTTTGTATTAAAAAAGAACACCAAAGTAAGTGTCAGACATCCCTACCACATGATTAACTAGTCACATCACCTTTTACCAGAAGTTTTATTTAAATTTCTCTGTTTGTTATTGTTAGTCACGAAGTTTTGTCTGACCCATTGCAAACCCATGGACAATGTTCCTCCAGGCCTTCCTGTCCTCTACCATCTCCTGGAGTCCATTTAATCTCATGCCGGCTGCTTCAGTGACTCCATCCAGCCACCTCATTCTCTGTCATCCCCTTCTTTTTTTGCCCACAATCATTCCCAGCATGAGGCTCTTCTCCAGTGAGTCCTTCCTTCTCATTAGGTGGCCAAAGTATTTGAGTTTCATCTTCAGGATCTGGCTTTCTAAAGAGCAGTCAAGGTTGATCTCCTCTAGGACTGACCAGTTTCTCTATATGAATATATAGTGGTTTATAGCAATCTTACCAAAGCTATGTTTGGCAATAGTAGTGCATGCATATAACTGATTATATCTATCAGGAGTCAGTGCTGGCTGGCTTTTTCATGTGGCTGTGTTGTGTGAGTAGCTATACATTAAAATGTAAGTTTAAGTTGTACACTAACTAAGAAATGGATGACCATAGAATGTCATTGACATTCTAATTAAGAAACTGTCTCATTGAACTCAATGAGACTTCTAATGAACATGATAATGATTAATTTACAGTTCTGCTACTTTTTGTCATTGTTAACCCAAATTGACACTACACTGAGGAAAAAGAATTGCTCATTTGCATACATAAAATAATTTCATTACATGCATATCTACAATCATATAAAATTGCCTTTTAATGAAATCTGAAGCTACTATTTTGCCATTTAAGTATGTGCAAAATTCAAATGGCCTATTCATCACGTTTAAAGGCAAATTAAGTAAAGAAATGAGGAAGATAGCAAAAAACTCATTCTTGAGTTTGCTAGATATATGGCCTCCCAACTGTACAATTGTAATAGATTGTTTTATTTGTTGTGGTTTTTCTCTTCAGCTGATATTCAGCAAAATATCATCATCATGGTCATTTATGCCTTCACAATAATGCCAGTGGGCTTATCTTTTCAATGGGATATGATAAAATCTATCTTTCATGAAAGAATTCTTGGGAATTATTGTGGTACTTTATTAGAGCAACAACATATCATTCCAGCTTTGTTTAATGGCAACAGCAAAGGTTGTTTTTCAGTTAACTATAGAAAAACTAATGTTATGTTTGCAAAGGCTGCTTTTTAATGATCTTTTGCAGCCCTCCAGAAAAATCTCATTAACACTAACGGAATCACTGGGGGCTTCGTAGAACAGGCCCTGCATGCATTGACAAGAGGAACAATTCATTATGGTCTGACTCTGTGATTGAAGAGGTTATCCATAATGTTGAAGGAGTCATCTGGAGGACAGTATAGGTTTAGGAAGCAAAGGGAAAAGACATTCAAAGGAAAAGAGAAAGTAGCACAAAGGCTTTCTGTGGGTTGCTAGACATCTAAGACAAGAAGGAAAAGAGGCATTGAGTTTGATTTCTTTAATGTGGGAGAAACCAAGCTTTCAGCTTCAGATCCATATTGGAGAAAATATCCATATGAATTATGATATGACAGCTTTTGTTAGGCAGCTTGTCAGGCCTGAGAAGGCTCCTTAACAACTCTGCATGTTAGACTGGTCAAACTTCTTTCAAAAACATCTTTTTATACTTTACAATGACAATGATGTCACTGTTCAGATGAGGAAACATTCCAAGTGCTTCTATAAATCACAGCAAGATGGAGGCTTGTCATCCTCTGCTTCACAGCTTCTAACCACAGATCATGCTAAGGCTTTTCCTGCAATACTCCTGTCTGAAATTGATAATAAATTGGGTATATATTAGTTATAAAATATTGGCATATTTTTAATTTTAATTTTAGTCCTATCCTCCCCCACCCCTGAAAAATTAACTATCTCCAGATAATATTTCCTGACTTCAAATATGTCAGAATTTCAGCTTCATATTTCAAGTCTAAACTGATTCATGTCAGGGTATATTTCCTTTGTAGTTAATCTGTCTACTGTTGAACCTAACACCTCACATTGTCTCTGTCAGATTCCAGTAACATCAGAATATATTTTCTGATGGTTTTTCCCCCCCTATAAAATGAACTGTCCATGTATCAAGTAGAAGAAAGGGGAACTTGGTACCTTTGTAACTATCATAGCTCCATATATATATCTGAACAAAAGATGAGTGTTGTGGACAGATAGAAGAGAAGGCTTTCTAGTGTGTAGTTTCCAGGCTATGCGGTGCTGTTCTTAGGAGAAATGCTTGTTTCCTAAACTCCCAGTTTTTAGGAAAATGGCCAACAAATTCGCCTCTTTCACAGAGCTTTGAACTGTTAATTTATTTCATTATATCTACTTTAATTTTATATAGGAATCCTTTTTGCCTAGAGCTCCAAGAAATTGAATACAATACTCTGCAAGTAGAACTGTTGTCCATCCTGGCTATTGTTTGTGGATCTGTTAGACTGTTATTGCCTTCTTATATGAGGAGTCATTTCCAGTAGCCCTGAAGGAGGATATAGCATATCCCTTGCTAAAGAAACTATCCAAATTATCCTTGGATAATCTGATCTTCAATCTTACCTTCAGGGAAAAGGATTGGAGGCAATGGTGACAGATCAGAATCTCAGAAGCACCCCCAGAGGAATCATATAATATGGACCCTTTTCAAGCTGAGGTAATTGAATTGAGGTAATAATCCTCAGTTATTTGATTACCAAAATATTTTCTTGATACAACCAAGCTTAGAATGAAGTCAGTTTAATAAGAAATATGTGAATTGCCTTTTAACTAAATATTTATGTGAATGGCTTACACATTCATAGGTACATGTGCATTTAGTCATGTCCTTTACTGTGCACAATTTTTTAATTGTATATTTACAGATAAATTTAACTGAACGGAAAAGACCAATTGCCTAACCCTGATTTACTTCCAGGCTGAAACAAACAATTTTAGAAATTATGTTATTTTTTATTAAAAATGAAAGGTTTTTAATGAAAGGTTTTAATATTCATTTACAGAATATTGATAAACTGGATTTAAATCTCTTAAAATGCAAAAAAAGTCAAATCTCTATTACTTTAGCTAATATTCCTAAACCCATCTACTGTGACTGCAACACTTTTTTCCAATATAAAAGATACTGCAATGGGTCATACTATATTAACAGTACTTGAAAACACAATTTATAAAGTCAACATTGGAGCTTTGGCCATAGAGAATTAGACACAACTAATAGGTTGTAGCTATTTCTGGATGTTTGTAGGCAAAGTAAACTTCAGATACCAGTATTAGCTTTTGTCAACAGAAGCTTCCTTTGCCAATGATTCAGGTAGGTTATGTGCCTGGGTCATGTGACCCTGACACAATCTTGCTCCTGCTTTTTGAGGTCAGGAGTTAGAAAAACAATGTAGAATTCAATGTACACAAGGGAAACTTGTTATCTTTAAATAAAGGAAAATATATAGGCATAAATTCTACCATATTGTTAAGATAAAAGATATAGTAGACCACACGGAATTGTCTGAGCTAATAGAAGAAACTCCAATTTTACTAGGTGAGTAAACACATTAGAAATATTAAAGTCCTGGTATGAGTATTCACAAAATAATTCTTATGTTTATTAAGGCAAGATACTTTCCAGGCTACAGCCGCTGTTTCATTTTCTAAGAATGCTGTTAGGATTAGATGGAGCCCAAAGGCATTGTGAGGAAGAAAGCTTCTGGTTGAGGTTGGTGCTTAGCTTCTATTATTATAGTCAGCCATAGTTAGCCAGATATTTAGACTGGATTTTGCATTTTTATCTGCCTATCAAGTCCTTCTGAAGACCCTGGGATATGCAGATATTGTTGTTTAATAGTATTAAAATCCCCTTGAAAGAAAGTGTGCAGACACCTAGAGAGGGGACATCATCAAGTGTACCAACTGCAGAAAAAATGTAGACCAGACTTTCTTAAGAAAAATAAAAAGGCAAGTGTTGATGATAGGAGACTCACCGCTCAGGGGAACTGAACCAGCAATTTGTAGAATGGACAATCTAACTAGGAAGGTTCCCTGACTCCCAGGAGCAAAAATATAAAATGTGACTGAGGGCCTTACTAAAATAAGTACACAGTTTATTATCCCATTCTCCTCTTTTATGTCAGGACGAATCATATGACAAAGAGCCAGAAAACAATTTCAAGAGACTGTGAGCAGCTAAGTATGAAAACTAAAGAGATGGGTACTCACAACAAAAGATAGGCATCCAATGAAGAAACACACAACTTTTGAAGTAAACCACTGGCTTAAAAGTTGGAGTCATCAAGAGAATTGGATTCTTTGGATTCTTCCAGAACAGTCTACAATACCTGTTTGGCGGCTTCTTGCAGGGAATGGGCTATACCTCACAAGGACCCAGAAGAATATTTTTGGAAACCAACTGGTTTCTTTTACTCAAAGGACTTTAAACTAAAACTGGAGGGGGAGGGATACAAACTCTTTGAAGCTAATTCAAGGCACAAATCTCAGGGCAATCAATCAAATGATAAGAAAAAGGGGAATCTTAGATACAAAATAGGAGATGTAGGAAGCAAATACAGGGTCAGTCAAAAAGGACTCAGATACCTATACACCAATGCTCAAAATATGTGAAACAAACAGTTTGAAATCTGTTTGAAATCATAGTACATGAGAGCAGGTTAGTCATCTTTGCCATTATCAAAACTTGGTGGGATGAAATCCACGACTGGAACACTAGCGGGATTTAAGTTGCTCAAAAGAAATAGACTTAATAAAAGAGGGAGTAGTGTTGCACTATATACTGTATATAAGAAATAGCTACACCTCTATGGAAATGCAAAATAATAATAATGGTGAAAACCTTCTCAAATGCATTTTCGTTAATATAAAAGCAAAAAAGGAATGACCTTGCTATAGGTGTACACTACAGACCATTATAGAGCAGGGGTGGGTTCTAAATTTTTTTACTACCGGTTCTGTGGGCATGGCTTATTTTGTGGGTGTAGCTTGGTGGTCATGCGACAATTCTTTAGGATTTAGCAGAGATATTGGTCAGCCAGGCTTTTAACTGCTTGCAGAGCTGTACCGGTCTACCCATTTGTTCTTGGAGTGTTCTGGTCTACTCATTTGTTTTTGGAGGCACCAGTCTACTCATTTGTTTTTGGAGGCACCGGTCTACTCATTTGTTTTTGGAGGCACCAGTCTACTCATTTGTTTTTGGAGGCACCAGTCTACTCATTTGTTTTTGGAGGCACCGGTCTACTCATTTGTTTTTGGAGTGCACTGGTCTACCACCACACTGCCTTTTAACACTGATCAGCTGTAGGGCAGCCCTTTGAAGCCCTGTGGCAAGAGTTTTTTTCCTTCTAGCCGATCAGCTGGGACTCGGGAGGCAGCGATTAGATTGGGGGTGGGGCCAAATAAAAGGTAAGAATAATGGGCGGGCGGGGGGCCCCAGCTCCCAAACAAAAAGAACCGGTTCTGTGATGTCATATTGTCACTGCTACCGGCTCAGCCAAACCTGGCCAAACCGGGAGGAACCCACCACTGCTATAGACCCAAGGTACCTATTACTATTGGTATTATCTTTGCTTTCTTGTGCTATAGTCATTCTACTTCTGTTTGCAGGGGTTCTTATTTTGTTGTTTTCTCCAGTTCTTCCTCTTCTCTTCTGCTGTCTCTAGGTACTACAATGTCCACTATTCAAACTTTTTTATCTTTGTTATTGATTGTTTTTGTCTTTGATTTCTTTGCCCTGGATAGACCATTGCTGTACTTCCAATTCTGCCTCTGTCAATATTTTGTTTCGTATTATAAATCAATGTTGATCTGCTAGCCTCTGTTCTGTTATTTTTGATTCTGGATGTTGTTCTTCCTAGAATTGGTGCATTATTTTTAGATATCTTCATATCGTTGGACTTGGTAATTTGTAATAACAAAACATTATCTCTTTGTTTTTAAACTTTGTTTGAGATGGGTAAACTCTTTTTCTTGCAGTTGTCATTCTCAGCTATCATGTTGGGGTCCAAGGGATAATAATTTAATTTTGAGAAGAGAAACCTTTGATACTATTAAAATATTTAATTTTAATATTTTTAAATATTTAATTTAGCTATGCAATGTATTTTCTTAATGTTGTTTACTGAAAAAAAAATACCCAAAAGATAATATCAATTTATATTGTTAGGATTAAATAATTGAAGAATTTTGAACAGAGGATAGACAGATCAGAAATTTGACTGTCTCAAATCTTTAAATTGGCACTAAATTTTTACTAAACAATGATTGAAGGAAACTTAGGAGGTATATTGAAAAGAAATTCACTATGGAAAAAAAGGGAATTTCTCATAGGAATTCTGCACATCCCTTAAATGAATGACAGCTTGTAGTTCCATAATTGACAATCCTTTGATGTATTCCCTGGTGATGTCATGCGTAGCTGTTAGCTCTGGGCTGTCAATCTCCCTGTTCCTACATAGCAGTCTGTATAATGTTGCCTTAAACTGCATGACTAATTTTTATTCCTTCTCCCTTTGTTGTTTCCAATAAGGAAAGCAGCCTCATAAGCTGCAGTGATAAGGATTCATGATATCTTTTGGGTTAGCCAGTATCTGGACTGAGTTGAACTGAAAGGCATATAGAATCTGGATGCTACCGTATAATTTTCTTGGCAAGAAGTGATTTGCCACTGCTTTTTGCTGAAAAAAAATATTTTGATCTTTTCTTTTGAAAGAAAATCAAGAGGAGGAAGTGTGGGTATTTAGATATATATTTAAATCTGAATTCCTTGTGTAATGATAAAGAAGCAGGACAGTGAACTTGGGAACAAATACATGCTAAAGTGACCCAAGTCAGATGGAGTCTGTGTGTTCAAACAACTTAAACATATTGTCTGACTCCAAACTGGGCTCACTGAATATGATTGGTTAAGAATTAGCACTGAGCAGTAAATGCAAGACAGATCTTTCAAATTCATATCAGTATAAAAGCTATTATTTGGCCTGATCCATGTACATTTCCCCAACACAGAGATATGCGTATCCTGTAGAAAGACACATAGCTTACATATTTATAGAATACTTTTCATATTTCTGCAGAAGACTAAATTGAAAACTGGAGAGGCTTTTTAACTGGAGTGCAAGGACTTTTTAACTGGAGAGGCTGAGAATCATACCTTTGCGTGCAATGTTCATTAAATGTGATCCCTCAAGGACAGGAGCTGTATGTTATCCCTTTTCCTGCCTGTAATTGGAATCTGATCAAGAACAATTATCCAAAGACTTGCACCATTAATTTGGACCAACCTATGCTTACAGGGAAGTTTTAAGAATTATGTGGGCCTCCAGTTTCTGCGTGTCCTCCAAGTTGCTCCACCTAGTGACGTTAAAAGTGAAATTATATTAAATGTTCAACATCTACGAGCCACGGTGGCACAATGGTTAGAATTCAAGCTACCAGCTGCCTGCAATTTGGCAGTTCGAAACTCACCAGGCTCAAGGATGACTCAGTCTTCCATCCTTCTGAGATCAGTAAAATGAGGATCCAGATTGTTGGGGGAAATATGCTGACTCTGTAGAGAGGGCTGTAAAGCACTATGGAGTAGTATATAACTCTAAATGCTATTGCTATCTGGAGGGGGCTCATAGCAATTTCAGTGTGTCTGACCTTGAACAATAACACCTCCATACACCAGGATAGATGGTGTATAGATGAAGTGTCAGCTTTGGAAAACCGTCATTTCCCATATCAAAGAGAAGCTATTCTTTTAGGTTGCCACAATGATTTTTCATAACTATTGATATGGATTACTTCTTCGCTCATTTTTTTATTGAGATATGCTCTTAACCTGAGGGGAATAAAAGAGGATTTTCATTTTTATTCTAATATAGTGTAGATTCTATGTGTGGCAGCCTCAGGTTCTGTCAGTTCAGCCAGCTGTGCAATGCAATTTCTCTCTTTTCAATGGAGGGTATAAAATAAATTATGCTTTTTGCTGCCACAAAATTACCCTTGATGTTAAGGGTTTAAAATTTCCACAGTTAGAAGTCAACTCCTTATGCCCTACCTATAATGTTCTGTCGTGCAAACTGATGAAAGGTGTTTTATAGTTCCACTTTTGGAACAATGTGAACATATACTTTCAATCAACAACACAAACCACCCTTTTTATTATATAACCAAGACACAATAAAAGATACAGAAGGCAGAAAGTGTTGTGGCCCGCCAGTGGCCTGTGCAGCTGGTAGCTGATTCCAACAGCGAGGAGGCTGGTGTGGTGATTTGCCAGCAGCCTGTGCAGCTGGCACCCGAGTCAGACAATGAGGAAGCTGGAGAAGATTTGGTGCCAGAGGTGGGGATTCAGCCAGGGCCTTCAGAACCTCCAGAAGCTCCCATAAGTGAAGAGGAAGAAGAGGAGAAGCCTCTTCTCAATGCACGGGCGCGCAGAGCTGCCAAAAGGCAGGAATGGCTCCTCAGGAGGAGGTCTCCTCGAGAGTAAGGCTTGGGGCTAATTGGCCATTCCCCTAGCCTATTTAAGGAATGACAACGACTGAGGCAATTTGCAGAAAACAACTTCGTTCATATTCCTTCTCGTATTGACTCCAGAAACGTCTGATCGAATCTTGCTTCTCTCTTGTCATTTTTCCTGCAAATTGCTTCTGGGCATTCTGCAAACCACAGTAAGCTTACGGTTATCTGAAAGACTGTGCCTCAGAATTGAGTTATTATTCCTTGGATACCTCCTCTTGTCGGCTGTTAATGAAGTTAAATTAATTAACTGAACCTTGTTCAGAAAAGACTGATTTAAACTGTACTTGTGTTTGAACAACTACTAAGAAAGCTCATTTGTAGTCCTTAATTAGTAAACTAAGGTTTGTACGGACTTTGTGTGTGCTGCGTTCTTTGTGGTCCATAGCTGGGGAAGAACAGAAATCTGGTTTACTTTTGTTTTACCCATTTTAGAGGAAGGGGAAGCCACAGACTACATTAGAAGTTTAGAAAGACTGGGAAATATATCACTGTGGCCAGTGGTGGGATTCTACCGGTTTGGACCGGTTCAGATGAACTGGTAGCTCTGATGATCAGCTGGGAGCGAACTGGTTCTCCCTGATGATCAGATGTGGCAGAGCCAATTGTCGTGCGAATCAGTAGTGTTACTCCTCCGAAGAAACCCGGAAGTGAAGATTTGTTCAAACTGTGCACACACATGCAGTATGTGTTAGGCGTGTGCATGCTCAAAGTGCGTGATCACTGAACCGGTTGTTAAGCTGGGAGAATCCCACCACTGACTGTGGCTATGCTTTGCATACCTAGGTGGAAAATGGCCAAGAAACCAGGAAAAGATGGTGGATTACTGGGCACTAAGAAAGGCCAAAGTAAAGTTCTCTTGTATTTGTAGAGACGAGACTAAAGAGATTCCCACAGATAATTTCCTGCCTGGTATACTTTGTGCAATATGCTTTGCATTCCTCATGCTCTTAGCGAGTGGAGACATAAAGGTCTTTCTGATAATGGGCTTATTTACCAATGGATAGCATAAGCAAGCAATGTGAAAGCAAGGACACAGATGAAAGATACAGGCAACCATTGTTATCCTAATACAAACACAATCTACTTTGTATTTCTCAAAACTCCTTCTTCCTGTCATATTAATGTATGGGGAAAGAAGATAAAGTCACACATACAGATTCTACCTCTTGTGTACCCTTGAGAACTTCCATTTCAACACTCATTTTAAATGGAAATTTATGAAGTAAATTTATGTTTGTGAGTTTCCTTGTGATCATGGCACCTTGCTTTGTTTTTCTTTAGCATAATAGGCTCTGAATACAGGAAAGAGGATGTAAACCCACAATTTCAATCTGATTAGAATCTAAATCACCCAAGAACTTGAAAAAAAACATCAGCGGTGCAAAGTTTTCCATCTAATGGTCCATTGCAACATCATTGGTTTTCAGTCTAGTCATATTAACTTTATAGAGATGTTGCACTATAACATTATACTTTTATACTCAGATATGTGTTTATTATTCCCTGCCACCAGTTAGAATAACAGAATAAAAGAGTTGGAAGGGACCTTGGAGGTTTTCTAGTTCAGCCCCCTGCTCAAGCAGGAAACTCTGTACAATTTCAGAGAAGTGGTGACTTCTTAAAAACTTCCAATGATGGAGCACCCAAAACCTCTGAAGGCAAGGCATTCCATTGTTTAAGTGTTCTGTCAGGAAATTTCTCCTTATTTCTAGGTTGCCTCTCTACTTGATTAGTTTCCATCCATTATTTCTTGTTCTGTCTTCAGGTGCTTTGGAGAATAGATTGACCTCTTTTTCAGAGCCCCTTAAATATTGGAAAACTGCTATCATATCACCCCTAGTCCTTCTTTTCATTGAACTAAATGACACCTGTATCTTTTCCAACCAACTATGGTTTTACACCGCTTGTGTCAGCATACTTTTTTTTATTTCTAAAATCTTTTTTATAGTTACAGGGCATTAATATTCTTACATTAGCTAAATTAAATCTTTATTTTATAAAGTTTAAATAAAACTGCCAGTACATGTTCAACTTTAAAATAAAATAAAAATAAAACATAAAAAATGGTTTTATACACAAAGTAATCTTTCTAAAACAATATTTAAAAAATAAAATTGCTTTCCTATTTCCTTTGATATTATCCGTGTGTGTGTGTCTGTATGTCTGTGTGTCTGTGTCTGTGTCTCTGTGTGTGTTTGAGTTAGGGTTAATTCTTAGTGACTACCTGCATTAGTCCCTGCAGGACTTGGTGGCGGGGTGGTGGGGGGGCAGGTTTTCAGAAGTGATTTGCAATTGCCTTGGTTAGGAGTCCTAGGCTGGAGAGAAAGTGACTGGCCCAATGTAACACAGTTGGATTTATGCCTAAGGCAGCACTAGATCTCATGGTCTCTCAGTTTCTAGCTGATGCCTTAAACCCTAGACCAAACACTTACTTTTGCCTTTTTCCAGGCTGTTTATTTTATTCCCCTCTTCAGCTTTAACCTGATATAAATACAATATGAATAAAAATAATGAACGTATATTATAACTATGGTTATCATATTTTTTGGCGTATAAGACTCACCTTTTTCCCCCAAAAAAGAGGGTGAAAATCTGGGTGCATCTTATATTCTGAATGTAGCCCCACCCAGCTTTTCAAATGGAGCTTTCAGAGGCTGAAGAAAGCATCAGAAACAAAGCTTCAGAAAACAAGCCCCCAAACAGAGCTTCAGAAAAAAAGCCTCAGAAACAGAGCTTCAGAGGCTTTTATTCTGAAGCTGTTTCAGAAGTTTCAGAGGCAGGGGGAAAAAAGCAAAACAAAAAAAAAAAAAAAAAAAAACAAGGCACAGAGCTCACAACCAACGAATCTGTTGCTAAAATTCACTGATTTTCAGAAATTTACTGAACAGCTGATTGGGGGCATTCCGGGAGACCGATCCACTGCCAATCAGCTTTTTTCTTATTTTCTTATTTTCTTATTTTTTCTTATTTTCCTCCCCAAAACCTAAGGTGCATCTTATACGCCAAAAATACGGTATATTATATTTTTATCCACGCATTGAGTCCTTCCCAAGAATCTGGAATAGGCAGAAGTTGATGTTTGAGGGTGTTAGAGGTATTGTCGCAGAATGTAAGCTGTTCTTAAGTAAATCTGCTATTATTAAATTTATGGTTCTTCACACAGTCAGCAGATATTCAGACTAGATTTTGGTATTTTTGTCTGTCTAGGATGTAAGGCGTTCTGATTAAAGCTGCCTTTTACAATTGACTGGTGGTGAATTTGTCAATGTTGATGCTGTTCAAGTGATGCTCCAGTTGTTCTGGGATTGCACCCAGGGTGCCTATTACAATTAGTACTACCTTTGCTTTCTTTTGCCACAGTGGTTCTATTTCTATTTGCAGGTCCATCTTGCAGTTTGAAGAAGCTCTGAGTGACTTACACTAAATATCTTCTTTACAATTCTAGCTTTGGTAAATTATTTATTTATTTATTTATTTATTTATTTATTTATTTATTTATTTATTTATTTGATTTATATGCCGCCCTTCTCAGGGCGGCTTACAATGCATTAAGCAATAGCCTTCATTTGTATATACCTGCTTAGTAGGGCTCCCCATAAGCGGTGTTCTATTTTATACAAAGTCAGCTTATTGCCCCCACAAACCAGGTCCTCATTTTACCTATCTCGAAAGGATGGAAGGCTGAGTCAACCTTGAGCCTGGTGAGATTTGAACTTGCAGCAATTGCAGGCAGCTGGCAACTAATTGCTACTTTAACAGTAGTTTAGTCCGCTGTACCACCAAGGCTCTTGTTCTGTGCTGGCCTTGATTTGTTTGTTCCTATTGTGATATTATGTCCTGTGTATAACATATACAGTATAGGATAAAGCACCTAAATTAAATAAAATATAAATAAAGGTCAAACTTCTTGGGATGGAATTCAGGACTGAAAGGACGTCAAATTTTGGGGCCACAAAGTGGCTGTTACACATTCTTGTTCACGACTGTAAGTAATGGAAGATTATTTTTTTGAAAATGCATAGGGGAAATATACTTTAAATAGCTAAAATATTACGGGGCAGAGTTAGCTGGTTGCACATAATATACTGAATGTGGCATTGTAATGAAAATCCGAAAAGGCAATTAATCCTTGGAACAAAAAGCAGACAAGCGACAAAAAACACAAAAAAATTCCAATCAGAGACACAGAGAATAGCAGGTGGCCTTTGTAGAAATGCTCTGATAAATACTACACATTTCTCCATGTCTTTCTGTTGTTGTTTTTAGCTGTGCTAGTATATCCCTGGGGAATAATAATACTTAACATTTATATAACATATTTCAAGAGTTTGAAATCCCACACATTACTACAGTAGCCCTGACAATAGCCAAATAAGCTTAGCATCTCAGAGGTTCTCAGCAGTCTGGATGAACTAGTGGCACCTAAGGCTAAGATTTTAGTCTTTTCCAACAAACAACTGTCCAATTGCCTTTGCCCATGCTTTAATTAATCTCCAGACAAAATTCCAAATATATACATCCCACAAAATGCCTTTGGAAACTATATGGAAATTATAACTGATCCAGGAGGAAGTGGAAAAACAATAAAGGATCATCATCACAGCAGAAATATTCACGTACTTGTTTAGTTAAAACTCACATACAGTATTCCTTGTTTAATGACCATTTATTCAGTGACCAAAGTTACCATGGCTGGTACTTATGACTGGTCCTTGAAGTTCTGTCCATCCCAGCAGCCTTGCAGTTACATGATCATGAGCCACAGTGGTGCAGTGATTAGAATGCAGTACTTCTGCATACTGCTACTTCTGCTGACTGTTGGCTGCCTGCAATTTGGCAGTTCAAATCTCACCAGGCTCAAGATGGGCTCAGCCTTCCATCCTTCCGAAGTTGGTAAAATGAGGATCCAGATTGTTGGGGGCAATATGCTGACTCTGTAAACCGCTTAGAGAGGGCTGTAAACAGTGGTGAGATTAAAGTAATTTAACAACCGGTTCTTCCTAATGACCAGCTGGGTGTGTGTGGCTGGGGGTGGTGATCATGTGACTGAGTGGACGTGGCCAACTTGACATCACTCACAGCAAGGCCCACCATCCACCGCTGCCTCATTTCCTGCCCGCTGGCAAAAAATGGATCAGCTGCTACAGAGACAGGGCAATTTCCTCTGTACCATTTCAAGACCCTTTCCCCCACTCCTGTTGGGCTGATAAAATAAAAGCCCATCTAAAGATTGTGATGGAAGGGGATCGCACCACTTCCCCTCACCGCTGCCTGCTGAGCCTGCCTGGCGCATGCTGGCAAAAGGAGGCTGGTGGGGGGAAGAGAAGGGCCAACAGAACCTCCCCCCCCCCATTTTCCACCTCCATTGGGCTATCTGCACAGTGCTGTTCTGGGATGGGGAAAAGCAAAAAGCCAACTCACCAGCACGACAGCGAATCTGTCTTCCAGCTTGTCCGGTTCATGCATCAGGAGCTGGAGGGTAGATTGTGCACCCTGAAGTCCATCTGCTGAGAGTCCATGCTCTCTGCATTGCCCATGGCAACAGCCCTTCCTCAAGGAAGGGGAGTGGGGGACATCAGTCCACCTCTCTGCCTGGGTTTCTCCTGCTGGATTTCAAGCTCCAAACTATTGCCGCTGCTCTACCAAGCTCTGCGCGCTGCAGTTGAGTCATTCCCTGGCTGCTCTGGTGCTCCTTCCTTGACCAGTAAGCCCGCACTCTCCTCTCCTCTCACTCCACATGCCAATTTGGCCATGAGGTGGGCCACTTCGGCCATGAGGCAGCAACAGAAGCAGTGGTGGGTGGTTCAGACCAGCAGGCAGGCAATGAAGAGGAGTAGTAGACCATGGCAACTGTGGCAGGCCAGTGTCTTGGGGCAGAGAGCAGCAACAAAGGCTGGAAATAGCTGCCCGCCGGCTCACCAGACAGGGAGCTGGGGGGCATGGGAGGCAGCGGAGAATGGGAAAGGAAGGCTCACCAGGAGGGAGCTGGGTCATGTGGGAGGCTGTGGCAAAGGCAGGCAAGCAGGCTGGATGCGAGAGCCGCGTGATCGAGGCAAGCAAGCAAGGGAGCCAGAGAATAGCAGCAACTGTGCCACAGATATGACTCTAGACACCGGCCAAGATAGGAGAGGTGACATAAGGAGTGGCTGGGACTCCTGGGAGGGGCAAGGCGAGGCAGGGAGGGGAGGGGCCATCCAGTGATAGGATTAGCCAGTTGTCCTAACTGTGCAAAAAGTTAGCAACCAGTTTGCTCAAACCGGTGTGAACCGGCTGAATCCCATCTCTTGCTGTAAAGCACCGTGAAGCGGTATATAAATTTAAGTGCTATTGCTATTCCTATCATGATTTGGCAACCGGCTCATATTTATGACAATTTCAGTATCCTCTGGTCATGTGATCACCATTTGCAACTTTTCCTGCTGGTTTCCCACATAGAAAGTCAATGGAGAAGTTGGTAGGGAAAGTTGCAAGTCATTACAATCACTCACTTGCACTCTCCCCTGCTTTCTGGCAATTTCCCCCAGCCCCACTACACTTACTCCATGCCTTGCAGGCCATTCCTACATCCTCCCAGCCTGACAGCAGCCACCTCAGCCCTGCCACACTCATGCTATAACTTCACACCACTCTTACTGCCTACTAGCCTGCTTGCAAGCCACCTGGAAGTCACTTAATCAGCCACAATTCTTGCTTAATAATGACAACTGAGAGTTCTAGGATTGATGTTATGTGTTATGACCACATTGTTTAGTGACAGAAATTACAATCCCAATTATGATTCTTTTTTCTTTTTTGCGTGTGTAATAAATTTTTATTTTATTTTATAGCATTCAAAAATTCAAATTTCAATTGAACAGTGTGTTGTCTGGGTACATCATTTTAGGAAATAATAATCAAAATAATCAAATAATGCAATCAATAATCAGTGCATAATATCAATTATAATAATATTAATAACAATAATAACCATATTATTTGTTTAACCAATTTAACATACCTTCCTTATATCACTGATCCTTCTATATATTTCCCTGTTTCTAACTCCTGTTTTTGTCAGCTAATCATTGATAAAATAAGTCCCAAGTCGAAAAATATTCAGTTTCTTTCTTTTCCTTAATTATAAATTAGTGACACAAATTACAATCCTGATTATTATTCTTAATTGAGAATTACCTGTAGTGCATACTTCAGTTTGAAGGGCTGAGAGACTATTTTATATTAACAAATAAGTAAACCAATAATAAGAGACAAGCAAATATTCAACAACTTCTCCGGCCTTCACAGGACTGGTCCCAAACAGCTGTTTGTCTAATCATGCAAATGTCAAAGTGACATTATCCCTTTCCACCTGCTGAAGGCAAGCACATCAGAGGTGGGTTTCAGCAGGTTCTGACCAGTTCTGGAGAACTGGTAGCGGAAATTTTGAGTAGTTTGGAGAACCAGTAGTAAAAATTCTGACTGGCCCCACCCACATCTATTCTTTGCCTCCCAAATCCCACCTGATAAGGGAGGAAATGGGGATTTTACAGTACCCTTTCCTTGAAGTGGGGAGGGAATGGAGATTTTACAGTATCCTTCCCCTGCCACGCCCACCAAGCACACCCACCAAGCCTTGCCACACCCACCAAGCCACATCCACAGAACCCAGTAGTAAAAATTTTTGAAACCCACCACTGAAGCACATCACAACAGAATCCACTTCAACACTGATGTCTATGCAACGTTTGTTGCCTCTAAGGCAGAAGTGTCAAGCTTGCATCATCACAGCGTTGTCACGTGACGTATCACAACTTTTTTCCCCTTCGCTAAACCGGGTGTGGCCATGGCTAGTGCGTGACGCATCCAGCCTGCAGGCCGTGAGTTTGACAGCCCTGCTCAAAGGTAGCATGGGGACACCTTCACCAACAATACAGTTGGAAACTCTGTTTGCACTTCAAACTTCTGACAGCTTGAAAGTTATATTAGCAAACCCACTGAGCTTCTACACTACCTCACACTATTATACTTGCAGCTGCAGGATGTCATGTGGCTTGTAAGTCCCATTGCAGGTAGTCTTCAACTTACAACCAATAATTTACCGAACATTCAAAGTTCCAATGGTACTGAAAAAATTTGACTTACAACCTATCCTTGTGCTTACGACTGTCATGGTGTCCCCACAATCACATGATCAAAAGGGAGACACTTGGCAACTGGTATGTATTTACATTGGTTGCAGTGCCCTGTCATGAGATCATACAACTTTCCTAGCTGGCTTCTGACCAGTAATGTCAATGGATGAAGCTGGATTAGCTTAATTTCCACATGATTCACTTAACTGCAGGGATTCATTTAATGACTGTGGCAAAACATGATTGTAAAATTGGGCAGAATTCACTTAACAACCACCTTGCTTAACAATGGAAATTTGAGTTCCATTTATGGTTATAAATTGAGGACTGCTTGTATTATGAAGCCTCATTGACCATTAACATAGAAATTGGCACCATGATTTCACCCCATGTTGAAACAGAAAACATGCACACACAAAAAGTGTAGCATGTACAACTTATTTGGTTGAGATTGTGTTTTTTCAAAAAGGACCTCTCAAACTCTTTTCAGGAACAAAAGGATGGAGTTGGGGGCAAAATCTTACCCTTATCCATCCATTTGATCCACATTCAATTTTGCCACATTTAATATGCCCTTGGCAACCTCATAAGTGTTGCAAACTCTAGTCCACCAAACTCGATGTTTTAGAACCCAGGGGGAGTTTAGATCTTCCATATGAACTCATTCTCATAAATTTTCCAGTTCTTTACCCTGTTTCCCCCCAATATAAGACATCCCCTGATAATAAACCCAATCGGGCTTTTGAGCGCATGGCAATAAAGCCAAGCACTTATTTCAGGGTTCAAAAAAAATATAAGACAGGTCTTATTTTCGGGGAAACATGGTAACTATCATTTTACTGGTACTCTGGATAATAGGTCTATCAATTAATAGAAAATTATTTTTTTCCACAGATCCACTTGTATGTAGTTTGCTGGAACTATCTTTGGGTTTCCTAGTCAAACTGTTGCAGCTGAAATTTTAATGGGATTTATGGGATGTAACCAGCAGATGTAGTATAATTTCTTTCCCTTCTCTGGCATTTCTCATATTGAGAGAAGCAAAAGCAAATACTGGCTTTTGTAGACCGGCAGCTTATTCACATTGCCCCAGTTACCCCATCACCAGAAAAGGAGAACAACTATTTTTTGAGGGCAGAAACAAACAAAGGCTGCCTTTACTCAGCTCCCTGTGCAATTTCCTGCTGTGATTTGAAAGTAGCCTTTTCGTGTTCTGTCACCTTGAGTGCTTTTGTCATTTCTGCTGTCATTTACTTTCTTACAGACTAATACCACCAGTTCATTGACTATTTTACAAAGGAAGAAATACCCATTCAACTGAATCAATGATTACTATGCACTGTAATGGGTTCTACGCCTTCTTTTACTAATACCGCTGAAATGGTTCTAAATCCAGCAGGGTTTCTACAGTTATTTTTTACTGGTTTTTCAGGAAAAAGAGTGGAAAGGCAGCAATATTTATTTTAAAGGTAATTGTTATACCTGGGTATATGTACATTTTATACTTTAATTTGCTATATACAGTTCAAGTTAACTTTGTACATGTAATTAATGTACATTACACACTAATGTAATTAGTGTGTTAATGTAATTAACACACACATGCACACACTATAAATAAATAATAAATTATTTATTCATAGGATTTATAAACTACGCTAATCCGTTACAGCTCAATGCGGCTCATAAAATACAACCATAAAAAGCAAAAAGGTTAAGGTTTAAATAAACAATTACACTGTCAAAAAAAGTTGTTATTCAACCGTTATTCAAAAGTTCCAAATGTCACACTAAGGATCCATCACCCACTCTGGTGCAGGCCTGGATGTAGAGTCAGGTTTTTAGGTCTCATTTAAATAAGGCCAGTGTAGCAGCTATAAGATCTCATGTGAAATGGCATTATAGAAGGCTGGCACCATGACAGAGAAGCCCACTTCCCTGGTTGACCAAGATGATAATGTTTAATCAAATCAAATAGATCCACTGTGAAGGTCGGTAAAATGAGGACCCAGATTGTTAGAGGAAATATGCTGACTCTGTAAACTGCTTAGAGAGGGCTGTAAAGCATTGTGAAGCAGTATATAAGTCCAAGTGCTATTACTATTGCTATATGTGATAATCAGCACACTGAATTGCCCTGCATAGCCCACTGGCAACTAGAATAGCTCATAACTGGACCAGCTGCAATTTCCAAGTAGTCTTCGGGGCAGACCTATTTACAATTCATTGCAATAGTCTAGTCAAATGATGACCAAGGCATGAGAGACTGTTGTAAAGGCATCCCAATTTAGGTGTGGGAACAATTGGTACCAGCTAGTGGTGCAATGGGGACATGGTGGCTCAGTGGCTAAGACACTGAGATTGTTGATCAGAAGGTTGGCAGTTCAGCAGTTCGAATCCCTAGTGCCGTGTAATGGAGTGAGCTCCCATTACTTGTCCCAGCTTCTGCCAATCTAGCAGTTCGAAAGTACATAAAAATACAAGTAGAAAAATAGGGACCACTTTGGTGGGAAGGTAATAGCGCTCCATGCACCTTTGGCATCAAGTCATGCTGGCCACATGACCACAGAGACATCTTTGGACAGTGCTGGCTCTTCGGTTTAGAAACGGAGATGAGCACTGCCCCTAGAGCTGGAAACAACTAGCACATATGTGTGCGGGAACCTTTACCTTTTTAGTGGTGCTGTCTGGTCCCAGATACTATCTGCTGCTTAAGAAGGACCTATTCATCTGAGAAGACCCCTTCCCCCAAACTGCTAGTGCTGAAGAGGAGAATGCAATCCCAAACAGAACCAAAATTTGAACCACTTCAGGTTTGAGAGGTTCAAACATCTACAGTCATTCACTCTTGACAAGGTTAAGCCTCAGCCTATTTCCCCCCATCCAGATTCACATAGCCTCCAGGCACTGGGATAGGATCTTGACAACATCATTTGGCTGGCTAGGGCTGGGTACATAATTGAATATCATCAGTATAGATAGTACCACACATTGAATCAATGAATGATTGTACCCAGTTGCCTCACGTAGGTGTTCGTAATAAGCTATAAAAGTAACCTTGAGGAGCAGGAGGAAGAACTGCAACCAGTCTCAGTCAGAAATCAAACTTGTAAGATTCTGTTATTGTAACCTCATAATAAAATTATGTATTAGCATTCATAATGTTGGTTTCCTAGTCTGGCCTCCCTTGAAAAGCTGACAATATTAACCAAGAGGAATGAGACCCTCAAGTCTTGATGCATCCCACATAAATTATGTTTCCCCCTAAACCAGCAGGTAGATCCAATCACAGAAACAGAAGGATACTATTCCTCCATTCCTGATCTACTCAGGTAATTTGGACCTCAAAGAAGTCAAAGAACAGGGATGGTGGTATTACCACAATCTTGGTTCCAAACAGAGGTCATCTGCAAGTACACCAGTGGTGGGTTGCCCCAGTTCAGACTGGTTCTGTAGAACTGGTAGTAAAACTGCCGGGAGGCTCCACCCACCGGCCCCAACGTCATCAGGATGCTTCTGCGCATGCGCAGATGAGCACATGCAAGCAAAGCGAGTGCATGCGCACACCCCCATTGCGAACTGGTAGTAAAGGTAAATGCAATCCACCCCTGAAGTACACCCAATGCATTTTCAGTATTTCCCTGGTCTGAATTTGTCAGCCCATCCTCAAGGTTAAACATTACAGAACTGGACTGAAAAGGGTATATTTAATCCATATTTTCCAGAGTCTTTGAAACTGAAACCTCCCCACATTCTCAATAACATTTCCCAGAAATAAAACAAATAAAAATTATCCAAACCATCCATTCCAGTGAACATTTCATAAGAAGGAGATATCCCGCCACTTTCTTCAGGCTGGAGCACAATCTCCTCCTTCAAAAAAGTAAACATTATCATGTAGATCCAAATGTTGTTCCTAACCAGCCAGCAGGAATATGGAATAAAATATAAGCAGTTGGGCCAGTGGTGAAATCCAATTTTTTTACTACTGGTTCTGTGGGCATGGCTTGGTGGGCGTGGCAGGGGATGGATACTGCAAAATCTCCATTCCCACCCCACTCCAGGGGAAGGATATTGCAAAATCCCTATTCCCACCCCACTCCAGGGGAAGGATACTGCAAAACCCCCATTCCCCCCCCCACTCCAGGGGAAAGTATATTGCAAAATCCCCATTTCCACCCCACTCTGGGGCCAGCCAGAGGTGGTATTTGCCAGTTCTCCAAACTACTCAAAATTTCCGCTGCCAGTTCTCCGAACTGCTCAAAATTTCCACTATCGGTTCTCCAGAACCTGTCAGAACCTGCTGGATTTCACCTGAGTTGGGCTTATCAGGCCAAGGACCTTGTCCACATTCTCAGGAGTCAAAGGTTCGAACTCATCCCAGATAACCAGAGAAACTCACATATCCATCACCTGAATGCAGTCTAATGAATTTTTAGCATGCTTAGCATGCAAATTGACCTTTAAAAAGAGAAGAAGGAAAATTTAAACCCTAGAATAGAGTTGCATGGGGGAGGGTATGATGGCCTGGCTGGCTGGCACCTGAGAAGTAGCATGCCATTTGCAACAGTCTACTGCCAATCCCAATTTTTAAGAATTATTAGCAGGTCTGATCTTCCACCTTTTTCTTTAAATACTGCAAGTATATCCTACTTGCCACTTAAAGAACTAGAATACAATGCCTTGTACAGTCTTGGCCATCTGCTATCTTATTCATGGCTGCATTCTTGTAAATTTCTCAGCATCATTCTGACAATGAAGGCCAGAAGCACTGCAGTGTAAGAATTGCAAATGGTAGACCATGAACACCTTTTAAAGAAACAATTTCCTGCAATTGTTCAAAAGTACTGAATCTAAGTACTTGCACAGCCTTGGCAATTCAGAACAGATCATGATCCTAAAATCTTTTCTTGCTTTGCTGCTGTGCAAGCTACCTTCCCCTGCCTTGTAATTATGACCTAACCCTTTTGTTCTTAAACATTTGACCTAGTTTGATTTGACTATTATAAATGCACTATTTTAAAAAAATAATTGCTCATAATTTAGATGTGATTTTCCTAAGAACAAGTAATTAGACACTATTTTAAAGGCTTTTTTCCCCTGCAAAGTCTATTGAAATATTTTAAATGTAACAGCATGTTACATTTTGCACAGTGCGATACTTCTCACAGGAAGAGGAAAATAAGCTTTAAAAGACTCTAGCAGCTGATTAATGTAATCTATCTGAGCTCTAAATTCTCCCCCAGAGACAAAGGAGGAAATGAAATATATACATGTATTTCAAAAAAGTGCTGTTGTCGTATTATAGGATCCAACTATTCCAAATACTTCAAAAGCAATAAATGTGCTACTGAGAATCACTGGCACGTCAAATCAGACCAAGACGTTTTCCTGCCTGAGGCAAAAACAAAATGGCGTCCCTTTCTATTCTACATAACATGTATTGTCCTCCCTAAGAACATCTATCTGTCCTACCAAGTCAAATAGGGTGGGCAAACTCCTAGTCCCTATCCCTACATATTGTCATCTGATGAGAGTTAGGAAGTGTGACTTTTCCGTAGCAACCCCTGCCCTTTGGAACCTTCTTTCCTCTGAAGTTTGACAGGCCACCACCCTTTCAGCTTTAGATAAGGCTCTGAAGACCTGACTTTTCCCTCTAGCATTGGTGGAAGACTAGATAAACTTCTCAGTTGCTCAGGGTTGCCTGAACCGCAAGATGGGTGGAAAACAAATTTGATCAATCAATCAATAAAAATAAATAATCAGACATAAGAACTGCCAGGTTTTTGTATTTTTGTTAATGTTTTAATTAGATGAGTTTTACAGTTTTAATATAATTTTATATGTCTTTAATTCTTGATTAGGAGCTACACAGAGTTGGTTGAAAGATGGACAGCTATATAAACGCAATAAATAAGATAGATAGATAGATAGACAGACAGACAGACAGCAGACAGACAGACGGATGGACAGATGGACTGGCAGTTGAATCTTACCACAACAGAAAGAAGGATGAGGTCTTTTAAGACACCCCAAAACAGTCAGCTCATCTAGAGATGGACTGGTGCTGCCTTCTCAGAAACTGTCATACGATGCTCATCATTAGAAAGGATAAGGCCAATGCTTCAGGGACAGTAGAGAATTAGGGTACATGCAGTCAATCTGCCCACAGTTTCTGAAGCAAACATGGCACCCTATATTCAGAATTAAGATACTATTATTCTGTAGGTATCTATTTGTGGAATAGATGAGGACAACATCTTGTACTTTGCCTCAGGATTTTAATAAAATAAAAACCTCAGGCCAATTTTCCTGCCACTTGAGGTCATTGTTTAATTCTATTTAACTACATGGTGTTTTAACTTTTATCGCAACCTAGAACGGAAAAGGTTTTAATAGGCCTTGAGTCTAGCACAGTAAACTGGTCTGAAATGGAGAGAGCTATTAAAACCTTGTATTTAGACAAATAATATGTTTGTTGAAGTTCTTCAATACTCATGACTAATATTGTGTTTTGCTTCTGAGTGTTTGATATTCTGAATGATGTAGTTAAATTGCAGGCTTGGAATGTAAGTCTGAAAGATTAAGGGAACTCAGCATGCTTAGTTATAAAGAAGACTGAAGATAACAGCAACTATCAGATGCCTAAAAGGCTGACATGCAGAAAAAGAGTAAAAATTGTTCTTGGGGAAATAGAAGGGAGGTTTCAACTGAATGTTAAGAAAACATAGTGACAATAAGCAGTTAGGTAAAGAAGCCATTTGTTTTTGTATTTTGGTTTGTTTAGTGCAGCAAAAATTGAGTAAGATTCTGCCTGGATGAGATTCAAGGAAAATGTATTCCGTTAAGTGACATGAATGGATTGGAAAGGACAAGATTAGAGAATACAGAAAAGTGAATAACTACTCAAAGCAGTGATGAAATTCAACCAGTTCTATCCGGCTCCGGCAAACTTGTAGCACCGGCAGCAGGAGGCTCCACCCAGCCACCTGAATGTCATCATGTCCTTTTTTGACCCTCTGCACATGCACAGAAGGCTCTGCACATGCGGGGAGGAGGCGTGTGCTTGGTATGCTCACGTACATGCACGCACTCACATTTGCGAACCGGTAGCAAAGGTAAGTGAATTTCACCCTTTGAGTCATTTCAAAGACTCAAGAATTAATGAAAATAGTGACTGGTGACTATCTGCTTAGAAAAACGTTTCCTAGAATTATATGGCTTAAAGCATGTCCGCTTCTGTCTTCACATGGAAAAGAAAGAATTAAAAAGAGACACAGTTCATGAATTTCTTCTTTGTGAAAAAGAAAAGAGTGATAAGAGGTTCTGAGAATGGACCTCTTCATTAAGTTAACTACTTCTTATGTAGTTAAGATCCTTTTTGATGGTGTCAAAAGAAGGTATTGTAGGAAAATAAACATGCTAGAAAAGGAGAAAAAGAGAGAATAGAATGAAAATGACTACATGGAGAGAAAACCTGAATTCTATATAAAGAATTGTTAGAAAATAGACCAATCTTCCAGAAGAATTATTGGCAAATATGTGTAACAATAAAATGTGTAAGCTGCTTGGAACAGAGTACAAAGATTGTACTACAGAATGCCATAGAAGCATTAGACTATTGGGAAGTATGAAAGGAGATGCTTGGTAGACTAACAAAGAGGTTGTAATTGATGGGAAAATGTGTATAAAAGAATGATTGCTGGAGGGAAAGGATATTATATAATGAACTTAGTAGTAAAGAGTGTAATAAAAGGATAAGTAATTAAGATTAAGAGGCAGAAAAAATGCAAAGGGTTTGGATGCAAATGTTTGTAAATGTTTTATAAGATGTTGAAGAGGGTTAAACAGGAGCTTCAGTAGAACGAATAGAATTCAAAATAAAAGTGATAAAATTATTTGGGAAGAAATGAGGAAAGAATATCTTAGTGATCTGTATGGAAATGCTATCAAAAAGTGAAATCAAACAACTACTATCAATGTAATGTCCTAGAAAAAAAAATATTAAAAGGAAGACAAATGCTGTGCAAATTGTAGGGACAAAATAAGCATAGTGAACGACACTGGTACAAATTACATTTAAATTTGTTTTCCTTTTTTATCTCATGCCTTTAGTTTCTTTAGCTTTCTCTTTTTTGCTACATTTCTGTGTACTCCATAACTTTTTTACCCTGAAGAAAATTATATACATACATACATACAAACATATATTTACTGACAAAGAAATAAATGGAGGCTTTATTTCTCCCTTTTATCAGTAAATATACATTTAACACAAAATAGTTTGTTGTGAAAGCGACTGCTTGAGGGCTCCTGGATTGAGGCTGAAAGGCGAAAGGAAGCAGTATGCTCCTTCCCATATTTGGGTAGACCAGGTTGTTTCGATAGAAAACTCATATGAGGGTGTGTGTGTGTGTGTGTGTGTGTGTGTGTGTGTGTGTGTGTGTAAACATGTAGGGTTTCCTGCCTGGGCAGGGGGTTGGACTAGAAGACCTCCAAGGTCCCTTCCAACTCTGTTATTCTATTCTATTTGCAATATTCCTTGATGAAGTACATCTTGAAAAAAAATCACTTTTCATAGGGAACCAAATTGATTAATTGTTTGATTGTTCCATTGAGTCGTTGTTGAGTCTTAGCAATCACATAGATATTTCTGCAAGACAATCTGTCCCTAAGCTGTTGCCCAACAGTGCATCCGTGGCTTTTTCAGCAAATCTCCTGATCTGTTGGGGGTTTTAGTTTTAACTGTTGGGGATTTTAATTGGATTATTTTAGTATTCATTTTACTGTCTTGTTGTTTTATTGTTGTGAGCCGCCCCAAGTCCTTCGGGAGAAGGGCGGCATATAAGTATGATAAAAATAAAATAAAATAAAAATCCATCACCACTATAACTGAATCCAACCATCTTGGTGCTGGTCATCATCTTCTGTTTCCTTCCACCTTTCCCAGCATTAGAACCTTCTACAGAGAAAACTAGATCTTTGCATAATGGGTTTTAATAAGGATAATTTGAGTCTGGTCATTTGGGACTTGCATGAGAGCTCTTGTTTGATGATCCATTGCTTTGTTTTCTTGGCTGCTCACAGTATTCTCAGGAGACTTTTCCAACACCAAAGTTCAAAAGCATAAATCCTGTTTCAAAGCACAAGTGATCCTAATACAGATATATAATGATAAATGACATAAAACGTTAAAGTACTGCTTTTAAAATAGAAATTATAAAAATTAAATGCATGTTACAATAAAACTTTTTTTTTTTAAAAAAAAAACTCCATTAAAATTATATAAGCATTATAATTGATTATATGCCCCGAACCTTGGGTTTTAAGATAGCTTAAGTCAGGTAAAACTGCTGTAGCTGGGTTTAACCCAATATAAGTGTTGCATCAATCTTTTAAATTATGTCTCTTTTAAAAGATCAAACTGTTTAAAAAAACTTTCAGACTTAATATTACAAATGGTGAAACAAACAATATCACAGTTATTCTATGAATGCAGGCATGAGGCTTGTAATCATTTCTACAATATCCAAGAAAGTGGGATAATTAGGCAATGCAGTAGCAAATTAAATTTTGTAGTAGTCGGAGAAAAGTGGTACATCTTGGATGAAACCATCAAATTCATTGTATGCACTGATGATTCCGAATTAGCTAAAACATCTTTGAGAAAAGTGGTTTTTTGGCAGAATTACTTTCAACTGAAGGACTGTAGATGCAGGTACTCAGGTAACAGTCCAGACCATATGTCTATAGCAAATGAGAAATGTGCATTTATAGATTCACGAAATATATTGGCATCAGATCTTGTTCAGTCCTGGGTATAGTACTGAGGCAGCATCAATTGCTCCTGCAGATGACCTTTGCAAAGTTCAGGGTGGAGGTGATGCAACCATCATAACCCTCCTAGATCTCTCAGCAGCTCTCTACTATGCCTCCCATATTTGCATTGCTCTTATGGTAAAATTAGGATCAAGTTAAACTTCCTTCAGGTCTATGGTTAAAAAAAATAGGGTGAAGATTAGTCTAAGCTTAGATCACTTAATTACTTAGTAACTGCATTTCCACATAAGCTAAGCTTGGTTACTTTTAACATTAGTTAGGTTTTAATGGCTCTGATTGTTGTATAAATTGAGGCCGTTTGATGAGTTTATGGTTCATTATATTGTAAGAATGGTTCATTCAGTAACTAGGTTAAATGTGGGGTCAAAATGTTGCTAATAGGAAACAAATTTGGGTCCTATAAGTTTTTTCTGGCTTAGTCTGTCTACTTTATTGGAAGTAAGAATGAATGCTGGTAATTTACTCCTAAAAGGGTATACAGGTAGTCCTCAGTTTAGGACAACAATTGAGCCCAATATTTCTGTTTCTAATCATGACAATTGTTAAGTGACTTTTGCCCCATTTTATGACTTTTCTTGCCACCATTGTTAAGTGAATCATTGCAGCCGTTGAGTTAGTAATATGGTTGTTAAGTGAATCTGGCTTCTCCATTGACTTTGCTGGTCAGAAAGTTGCAAAAGATGATCATAAGACATTTTTTTCAGTGTCGTAAGTTTCATCGTAACTTACAATGGTGACTAAACAAACTTTTGTAAGTTGAGGACTGCCTATACTTGGTTTTCATCCCAGAGAGGAGGAGAGCATGTGGCAGCACCTGTGTTATGTGGAATACAAAGAGCCCTTAAAAATTAGCTATGAATGTGTCATTCTTATTATGACAAGAAAATGAAATTATTAACTCCTTTATTTCCATACAATAAAGGGGCATTAAACTTCTTATTTTAAATCATACAGTAGAGGTATATGAGTTGGCTTTGAAGAAGGCCTTCAATGGCATTAGATAAATACTAGATTAGCTCTGAAAGGGAGGAGATTGTGAGGTAGAAACGAAAAATTGTCCTTCCTCAATTCTCTTTAAGAGGTTGGAGAGACAGAATTTCTGGCAGGCTTTCAAGATTCTGTTATTATGCTCTGCAACAATGGAGTTCCAGTAGTCCTTGTAGCAATCTTATCTTTGATCTCGGCTGCCTTGTAAACCGACAAATATGTAAGATGACAAATATTTTATCAGATTGCAACCTAGCCAAAATTCTCTTGCTGTTAAGAGAATTCTGATATTGGGCAAGATCAATATATCACAAGATTAAAACAACAAGATAATTATGTAAATAAAATGTAACCTATATTTAAATTGAACTGTGACCCTAACCCGAGTGACTTTTTAAAGGCGTAGTATGGTCTTTAATGGCTTAGTCCATCAGGAACTATTTGGCACGTTGGGAATGAGGTTATGAGCAGACAGGATGGGACAGGCACTAAGAGGAATATAGAACATAGAATAACAGGGTTAGAAGGGACTTTGGAGGTCTTCTAATCCAATTCCCGGCTTGAACAGGAGAACCCTACCATATCAAACTCTGGTTGTACAATCTTTTCTTGAAAACCTCAGTGGTGGAGCACCCACAATTTCCGAATTCAAGCTATTCCACCATTTAATTGTTCTCACTATGAGGAAATTTCTCTTTCTTTTACTTCTTGTCCACAACAAAAAGCTTCAATTGTAAAGTCATAACCACTATCTTTATTTTCTCCCTCCATTGTCTCCTGCTGGAAACCAGAATTGGCTGCTTGAACAGACAACTTACTTCTAATGTAGGCTATCTGAATCCCATTTGGTTTACTTTTAAATTCCCTGAGCATTAATGAGGGCATCACTTCTAACCCCAATTACAAAGGAGGTGATCAATTTGAGGCAAGTCAACTAGCTTTGAACTACATGAAGATGAAAATTGGGGTGGATAGTGGGAGGGGGGGAACGAACTACTCCCGGCAGCATTGCCATATCCCCTTGGTTGTTTTGTATCCTTTCAGGCTTGGTTATCTTTGTTTTCTCAGACTCTGGAGACATTTGTGAGGCAAGTACAGTAAATTATGCTGTCAGACTGGATAGTTTGGAGGGAAATCTCAGGAAGATGAGTACCAGCGCCTCTTGAGATAGCACCAAGATGAAAATGGGCTATAAATTAAGAATCTAGGCACAGAGGGGGTAGCGGGTGGAAGTGACACATTTAAAATTCTGCCCTTGACATTTATGCAGAGGCCATGGCCACGGCATACAGTAGATAACATCTCCTGTTGATTTATTTTTCCAAACAGCTAAGCATATTATTACTGCCTAGAACAAAACGTGTGACCAACCAAACAAAATAAAGCTCTCTTATGCTGAAGCCTGTCTTCTCGCCACTTTAAAGCATCTCTCTTCATGCAGCATTAGGCACGTATCAAAGGCAAGCTTACTAAATCCCAGGGAGCACTCCACACAAGGATAATGGGTTTGGGACATACAAATCTTTTTCAAAAATGGGGTAGAATAGAATAGAATAACAGAGTTGGAAGGGACCTTGGAGGTCTTCTAGTCCAACCCCCTGCCCAGGCAGGAAACCCTACACCACTTCAGACAAATGGTTATTCAACATCTTCTTAAAAATTTCCAGTGTTGGAGCATTCACAACTTCTGCAGGCAAGTTGTTCCACTTATTAATTGTTCTAACTGTCAGGAAATTTCTCCTTAGTTCTAAATTGCTTCTCTCCTTGATTAGTTTCCATCCATTGCTTCTTGTTCTACCCTCAGGTGCTTTGGAGAATAGTTTGACTCCCGTTTTTTTGTGGCAACCCCTGAGATACTGGAACACTGCTATCATGTCTCCCCTAGTCCCTCTCCTCACGAAAACCAGACACATAGCCTGAGGTACCAGGGTACATAACCTGAGACTCCATGCAGAACCCCATATTCCTCACAAAATTACCACTGAATTTATTTATTTACATTATGTTAAGTCGAACTAATTGAAATTGAACTTGGGTTATGGTTGGAGAGCTCCCAATAATCCCACTGAAAACTGCAGCTCTCGGTCTAGGGAGAAAAGCTTGCACAACCAGTCTTAAAACATACATATTATTAATGTTTATTGACCCAAAATAAAGAGACTGAATTCAGGTTTGTCCCTGGAGATTAACAACTGGCCTAGAATTTATTATCTTTAATTACAAATCTGACAGTTCTGTGAAGGTGACTCGTTCTAATAAAGTTCTTCCATAGGTCAAGAGAACAGGTCAACTAGATCAACCTATACAAGATGACAAATTATGCTTATTCCACTATATAATGATAATAATTATTATTATTATTATTATTATTATTATTATTATTATTATTATTATTATTATTTTATTTCTATACTGTCCTTCTCCCGAAGGACTCAGGGCAGTGTACAGCCTATTTAAAAACACAAGACAAAACAGCGATTAAAATTTAAAATAATTAAATAGATTTGGCTCAATTTAAAACCCCAGAAATTTAAATACCCCAATTTAAAACTATTATGTTGATAGCCCAGCCTGGCAGAACAACAGGGTCTTCAGTGCGCAGCGAAACACCCGGAGGTCGGAGATCTTACGTATTTCCGGGGGCAGTTTGTTCCACAGAGTTGGGGCTCCCACAGAGAAGGCCCTCCCCCTGGGTGTCGCCAGCCGACATAACTTGGCCGATGGCACCCTGAGGAGACCCTCTCTGTGGGAGCGGACTGGTCGGTGGGAGGCTATTGGTGGCAGAAGACGGTCTCGAAGGTACCCGGGTCCTATTTATACTTACCCTCCAGATGCTTTCTGTGGAAGAATGCGGAGCTGAAGGGAGGGGAGGATTGAGAGACTGGCTAGCCTGGAATCGCTAAGAAGGAGGAAGCAACAGAAAGCAGATGCTCCCTAAACCTTGCAGTGCTTATCTAGTAGTTTCTGTAGTGAGTGCATTAGTCTGGCAAGATTCCTGTCAATAACCAAGTAGCAATACATATATTATTTTGATCAGCTACCTGTTTCATCCTGGTTCCATACCCTTACACTTCCATATCTAGAGTTTTCATGCAATGTGGACCACTTGTCTGGTTGTGCATTTCTATCCAGAATTCTGGGACTGTTCATTACTTGAAATTTGGAATAGTACATTCAATAAGGTACTTAAGAGGTTTGTCTAGTATCCATTTTCGTTTCAGCTATTGTGATGGAATAGTGCACCTGCAGCAGGAGGGAAAGAGGATTTTGCCAACTCACAGCTTTCCCAGAAAGAGATCTAGACAAAGAGACTGCACAGTTTTGAGCTGGAGGGGAGAAAAAGAAAGAGCTTCAGAGTAGCCATAATCTAAACTCTCTGGATATACATATTAGCATAGAAGGTTATAGCTTTAGTTTGGTAAGATTCTGTCTGATAGGTGTAAGCAAATAAAAGATTGAATTCAGTTGGACCTTAGAGTCTCACCTCTGGGCTTGGGCCTAATAGCCATCATTTTTAAAAAAATTACACAGATGTTCTGGCTTATTTTATGACTAATTTTAGTCAATATTGGAATATAGTGATTTTAATATAGCATAGTAGTTCCTGCTGGATTTTATTTATGGCTTCCAACTTATAAGTCTCTGCTCAAGTCCTATTGTGTTGCCTCATTATGGCATATAATGCAATCCCAGTGGGATCAGCTATCACATGAAGGTCATCACAGCTGCCTGACTAAATCATGTCAGGTAACTCTATTGGACAGCAGCAATATAGAAAGATGCTAGAATCAGATGATCACTTTAGTCACAGCAGAAAAGACATACCATATTTTTTGGAGTGTAAGATGCAACAGAGTATAAAATGCACCTTAATTTTTGGGGAGGAAAATAGGAAAAAAAATTCTGCCTACTAGGTATTCATCTGGCTAGCATCCTTAGCCTGGTCAGCTTCAGCACATTAGTTCACTTGCTGGTTTTGAGGATGGGACTGGTTGGGGCTAAAATTAAGCTTCTAAAGCACAGCTGATCAGAGGGAGCAGCAATTAGAAAAGCAGGCAAAGCACGGAAGATCACTTCACTGGCGTTGGGGCTGAAATACAGCTTCTAAAGCACAGCTGATCATCAGAGGGAGCTCCAGTGACTAAAGCAGGCAAAACGCAGAAGGGGTAAGAGAAGGCAGCAGCTGTTCCAGGTAGCCATTTTGGGCACCATGCATCGTGTTTTCAGTCTCCAAACTCATTGTGTTTTCGGGCAGCGATTGGCAGCGATGTGCTTTAGCGATCCCTGCATCCTTGAAGGGCTCTCAAATGGAGCATTTGGATGCTGAAAATGTGATGTGTGGAGCCCAAAAACACAAGCCATTTTCAGTGGCAATCTCTGCAGCCAAGAAGAGGACACATGGAAGCCGAAGGTTGGGGATCAGAGGATGTCCGGGGTTACATTCAGAGTATAAGACGCACCCAAATTTTCAGCCTCTTTTAGGAGGAAAAAAAGTGTATTTTATACTCCAAAAAATATGGTAATTTTATTCAATGTAAGAGAAGACAATGCTAAACCACTCCTGTATTTTATAGGGAGGAAAATACACAAGGAGAGAAATCAGCCAAATCGCTGATATTTCAGCGATTGGATGATATTGAAAGACAACAGAATCTGGCACTTGGTGCAGGAGTATGTTCTCCGTTTTCTCTCGGTATTACTCCCCGATTCCCCCCCCCCCAAATATCTCTCTACGCTATCCTTTGTTGGCCTTTCTAAAGGCACGTTTTAATGTGATCCCCTCGAATATCCTAGATAGCAGGTGCTCGGGGTGTGTGAAATCCACCCACTGTTCATGTGAAGGCCAATCTCCAGAATTGTTGGCTCACATCGTATTTACATGCCCCCATTATCGGGGGTAAGGTCAGAACTTATCTCTCCCATTTGCCAAAGATTTCTTGGATTATCTGAAAATCTTAGTCTTCGCTTCTTACTCCAAGATACTGGTTCTAAGATTACACTAAAGGTAGCAAAATATTTTGCTGCAGTTTTGGGATTTAAGAGCCGGGGGAAGGGATGGGCTGGACCCATTGACTGAGGTTAGCCTTATTGATCGCTAGCAGTTGAGTTAGTTGGTGGTTGTATAAAGTGCCGATGTGTAGATTTTATGCAAATTGTAATATAGTATTTTCTACCTATGCACAATTTTAATCGACTATAGTCCATATAGATTGGAGTTAAAAATTTAAAATACATGAACTGTGAGCCTGACGGAGTGGTTTCCACCACTGATCTTGTTGCCGTTCTGCACTTCAGTCTGGTCGTGTGCCAGCTATGTGTCTTGGATGTTTTTGTTTTTTTTCGTTTTTTGGGTTTTTTTTTTTTTTTTTTGGTCTATGAGCGCAATAAAGTATGCTGATGCTGATGCAGAAGGAGAGAAAATATATATTGATCAATATAGTGCTGGATGATGGTCCCCTCAGTTCTGATGGCACTCAACAAGCTACTGAGGAAGAACTGAGATCTTTCAAGAGTCATCAGAATACTACACTTACTGGGTTTATAATATGGCTAGAGTAAAGCTTTTGAAAAGTGTAGTTGCTGGTGTTGCCATCAAAGGAAAAACAATCCAAGTTGAAAATATAGTTTTACAGTGAAAACATGGACAATAAGACATATGGATATGAGAAAGCTCAACACAGTGAAAGATGAAATGAATCCTTATTCACTGGTGAACTGAAATGGATTGGATTGGGACACTGTCACTTAGATGATCATTTTGTTTATTATTCAAGACATGAAAAATAAAGAAGGAATGTTGCTGCTTCCCTTGTCAGGAAGGCTTTGGTAAACATAGTACTTGGTTACAATGCAGACAGTAAATTAAAATAATAATTGGACTTAGTGAACCAGCTTTTAATATGATGATTAGTCAAGTTTGTGCTCCAATTACTGATGTAGGAAAAAAAATCGAAGTTAATGAGTTTTATAGCAAAGTTCACTCTGAAATCCACAGAACATGCAAGCAAGTTGTGTTGCTTGTGGTCAGGATTTGGAAGGCTAAAGTGGAAATATTGAGGAGAAAATGAAATTGTAGCATATGGTTTAGATGATAAAAATTAAGCAGAAAAATGACTTATTAATTTGATACAGTCTAATGATTTCTTCACTGCTAACAGTCTTTCAATAGCCTAAAGAACACCTGGACATTACCAGGTAGAGTACACATAAATCAAATTGACTGTATGATTGCTACTGTCCTGCTTCTGGTTTCAATTATACACTCATGCAGTTGCTATGGAAATTAGCAGTTCACAGTGGATTGAGGAGAAAACAGCAGACAAGAAATGCAAACCAAAACAAAGTCTCTGAAACAAACTGGCCCAAGTGGTTTTGCTTTAACAGGAGCATGCAAAAGAATAGTCAAAATCCATTCCAGAGTTCCTAGATCAAAGTCAGGGCTGTCACTGGTCCAGAGGTCAGAATTTCATGAGCAAAATTCACACAGTCACATAAGACTTGGAGATGGACAGTTGATTCCAACAAAGAATCATGGATCAGGGCTACCTCTTAAATCAGGCCACAACCAATTATCTTAATCAAAGGTTTTACAAATCTGTAGAATAAGAAAGTAGTCAACAGATTAGAAGAGGTCAGTCTATATTCTAATGTCAAAAAAGGGAGACTTAACAGAGTGTACAAACTACATACAAGATCCTTAATTTCACATGTCAGCACATGCCAGCACAATAATCATCCCAACCAAATTGTAGGCCACATGGAAAAAGAGATGCCATAAATTTACAAACACTTTAAGAAAGATGAGGAGCATGATACATTATTACTGGTACATGCTAGATAATTGAAAAAAGCCAAAAAATACTAAAACAAAGCTAATATATGCTTCATTGATTACAGAAAGGCCTTTGATTGTGTTAATCATGTCAAGAATGTGCTAAGAAAAATGTAATCCTGAAACATCTCATTGTTCTCATAAGAAAGCCATACATAAGTCAGGAAACCAAAGGCTAGATGGAGCAGGGTGACTCTTAAGTCATGAAATGTGTGTCACAGTGCTGTATACTATATTCTTATTTATGTACATCAGTTGCTAAATGTATATTAAGGGAAGCTAGATTAGAAGAAGGTATGTGTGATTTTTAAATTGGAGAAAGATACATCAACAACTTTCACTATGCTGATGACACTGTTGTGAGACTCAAAATAGAATTGACCTGGAAGCTCTTGTAATGAAAATTAAAGAGCACCATGAAAAAATTGGAAGCAAGATTAAATATTTAAAAAGATTTTAATATTTAATTCAATTAATATTAAATTTTACATCTATGTGTGTCTAAAATCAACAGCGGTTCAAACAGTAATTTCAAAATTAGACAGAAAAATATAGGCTGATAGGATATAAAATATAAATTGATTACCTTATAGGGTAGATGCTGAGTACTTATGCCTCTCTTTCTCATAATTCCGTTTTCTTTACAGCTGAATTTCAGAAATTGCACAACTAAGCTGTTTCCCACTAATCTACTGTCTGTCTCCTTAATTGTTTTTCCTACACATCTCTATAAATAGATTCCAGCAACACTCACTCAATATGTACTTTAAGCTGAGGATTTCTGTTGCCTTGGAGATTTTCTCCCAGCTTTACCATGGAAGGTTAAGCTTGCATTAGACTGAATACTCTTTGGGGCAGAGAACAGTTTTGTGTTTAAAGAATGTACAAGACCAGTATAAAATGTATTCATGAGGTCATCACACCTAATTAGGCTGCTTAAACTTTATTGAAAAATAGGGAACCATCTCACATTGAGTCAGATCTTTAGTTTGACTAGTTTAATATTGGCCAACAGCAACCATCCTGGATATGGAAGAAGAACCCTTTGAAGTCCTACTGAGAGATTGATTGGCTCTGGGAATTGACTTTGAATTTAAATCAGCAAAAGCTGAACAACTGGCATTTGGGATGGGATAGATGGAAGGCAGAACTGAGATGGCAATGGGAACAGCAATTTCCCTGCTGAACTTCTTATGACATTTTATTTGTTTTTACTGGTATTCATGGGGAACTGCAGTATAAAAATGAGATTCAAAACTAATTTAAATCTCAAATTCCTTTAGCTCAATATATTCACAGTCATGATTGTGTGTACTATTTCAGAGAACTAAAACCTAATCCACATTGATTTCTGCTTTAAAATATAGTGTTGCTATATAATCTTTACTGCCATTTTAGTAAAGATTTGAGTTCTCACTTTTCCTATTTGCTTGCAAATTTGAGAACAGAATGCAAGACCATGTGATTAAATCAAAATAGAAAGTATGGTGGCCCTGGAAAGGTCACTTTACACAATCTAAGTAAGTCCACTTATTATATTAAAATTATCTAGGCCATCATCTTATTGCTATTATCTCCAGGGTATTTAACATTATTGCAAAATCATCCAAAAATAATGATACCACCAGCTATACTTGTTTAAGTTTAAACTACCGTATGTATAGTAGTACTAATAACAAATACAATTTAAGTCCAGTGCTAAGTGATAAAAATTTTGTGTGAAAGCATTTTTGTATTATTTTTTAACTAAGCTGAGAAAAATGCCAGTTAGAGGCCATGCGGATCTGGATGGGGAGGAACAGGCTCAGACTCAACCCCTCCAAGACTGAGTGGCTGTGGCTCCTGATGGCCCGATATAGCCAGCTGACACCATCGCTGGATATTGGGGATGATATCTTACCCCCCTCAGAGAGGGCTCGCAACTTGGCGTCCTCCTGGATTCACGGCTGTCCTTGGAGATCATATGATGGCCGTGGCCAGTGGGGGCTTTTTATCAGGTTCGCCTGATCTCCCAGTTACGTCCCTTTCTAGATCGGGACTCCCTGCACACAGTCACTCACGCCCTTGTCACTTCCCGGCTAGACTATTGTAATGCTCTCTACATGAGGCTCCCCTTGAGGAGCACCTGGAAGCTCCAGCTGGTCCAGAATGCAGCCACATGAGTAATAATGGGGGTGACTCGTCGCTCCCATGTAACACCCATCTTGCGCGAGCTGCACTGGCTCCCAGTGGTCTTCCGGGTGCGCTTCAAGGTGTTGGTTACCACCTTTAAAGCGCTCCATGGCTTAGGACCTGGTTACCTACAGGACCGCATTCTGCCACCGATTGCCTCCCACCGACCAATACACTCCCACAGAGAGGGCCTCCTCAGGGTGCCATCAGCCAAACAATGTAGGCTGGCGACTCCCAGGGGGAGAGCCTTCTCTGTGGGGGCCCCGGCCCTATGGAATGAACTGCCCCCGGACAAACGAAGGATCCCTGACTTCCGTGCCTTCTGTCACGCTCTGAAGACCCTATTATTCCAGCAAGCTGGTCTGACAGAATAATGTTTTTTTAAATTGGGTTTTGATAGGGGTTTTAAAATGATTTTAGTTGGATGTTTTAAATTTGGCCGAATGATTGAATTATTTTAATAAGCTTTTAATTTTTGTTGTATGTTGTTTTTACCATGGCTGTTCACCACCCTGAGTCCCTCGGGAGAAAGTGGTATATAAATATAATAAACTAACTAACTAACTAATTAGAATCATTTACTTTTGAACCTGAAGCTGAGTCTTTTAAAAATGGTTATCTGCTGCAGTTAACAGTTGATAATAAAACTGTTTAGCTAACAGAATGGTGACCATGCAGAATAATCATATGCCTTAATGCCATGATGGCAAACCTATGGCACATGTGCCCGAAGTGGCACATGGAGCCTTGTTGCCTGGCATGTGCGGCGTCACATGTTCCTCTTCTGTGTTTCTGCCGCGCAAGCACATGGGATGATCAGCTAGCCTTTTTGCAGGTGGCAGTGCCAGAAACGAAGAGCTGGTCTTCCATTTTTCTGCATGAGCATGCGTGCCAGCCAGCTGATCATCGCGTGAGCATGTGCACCAGAAATTTGGAAGAGTAACTGGCTGAAACCAGAAGTTCAATTTCCGGTGCACTCATGCACCCTGGGCAGCTCCACTTCCTGTTTGCAGCCCAGACGTGCGTGCAGTCTCTTTTTGGCGCTCAGTGCCGAAAAGGTTCACCATCACTGCCCTCATGTATGCACCATGTTGAAAAAAGAAGCTTAGGTTCTGGGCACATGTATGTACTACCCATAAAATTGTAGTAGACTTGGAAAATAAATAAATGTGATGCAAAATGTCTATGGAGATTCTCAGTCATCGAGGTCATGATTGTCCCAATGGTGCTTTTTCAAAGGGCAACTGGACTTCGCTTTTCCTTGAAGATGTTTCGCTTCTCATCCAAGAAGCTTCTTCAGTTATGACTTCTGATTCCCAGTAAGTAACTTGGAGGAGTCATAAATAAATGAAAGAGGTTTCAGAAATTCTAAGGAAAACAGTAGTAGGCAATTGAAGAGAAAGATAAAGGGGTTGTGACAGAGAGCATGGAGCCAACAAAGTAAGCAAAACAGGAGACTTCAAAAATTAAGGGGAGGTTGTCTCACAGTGGAGAGAGAGAGAGAGAGAAATAAAGTCAAATGAAACTTCATCCATGGAACTCTGGATGCAAGAGTCTTGAGATAGGTAGCCTGTGGGACATGTTGTCATTGGGGAGAAAAGAGAGAAGCAAACATTTAGCCTGAAGATACAACGGCAAATAAGAAAAGAAAATGTTCTACCTACTTGCAGGCAGCCTGAGGAGATCAAAGGTAGTAAGACATAAGGCTTCCTAGTTAAGAAAGATAAAAAAAATATTTCTGGGGAGGGAAAGGCCACAGGATCATCTATTCAGCCACTGTGAAGAACATTTAATGCAAGTGTTAGATAAAATTGCTTGAATTTGCTAAGAGTTTGACTCTGACTGGGCAGTCAAGGTGAAGAAAGAACAGCATTGCTTGATTAGTTGGAAAGTTGGAAAGAGTTTGATTATATGACTCCTGAGGAAGTGAACAGGGTACTGTTCAGATCACCTGTACTGCTAGCAAAGCTGGTTAAAGCCAAGCTGCTCCTAATTAGTAAAGGCCTTCCACTGAGTGAGTAAAAATACTAAGGGAGATTACCTAGAGAAATATAGCCAAGAATCATTATATAAGTGAAGTATAAGTAAGTATAAGTAAGTATAAGTAAAACAGTCCTTAAATCCTAGGAAACAAGACAGTATTGTGTTTTTCTTGGATGTTTTCATACATTGTTTTTATTGTTTCTGTTTTCCACCTAGAGTCATTTGGAACCAAACTGTCTTACAAATACGATAAATAAACCATCCAACATATCTTTTTTAAAATTGAAAGAAATGAATTAAAAATAATTATTTATAATGAAAAACTGAGACAATTAGTGAAGGGGAAAAGGGGTGATAAATGGGGGACAGACCATCTTTTGGTAATATCAAGAATAGATCATGGGGGTGGAAAAAGGACATGGAAGAAAAGGATGATGTAAAATAAATTAGAACGTAGAACGACTATAGGAAGAAAAAGTATGAGTTCTGTATGAAAAGGCATTAAAAATAGATTAATCTCACAAAAAGAATGAATGAAAATGAGAGATAAGGAATAAATGTGGAATTCTTACAGAGTGCCACATCACGTCTTTAGTAATGAAAAGTATAAAAATTTGCTAGATGGAATGAGAAAGTAAAAGCTCTTTGAATGAGAAAAAGATATGCCATTGGATAATTTTCATCCTATTTCCAGCTTTTATTGTGTTTTGTGATGGTATTGGCAGCTTCACAGGACCATGGATCTACCAGATCATTTGAAACCTTTTTTTTAGTTGGGTTTCAGACTTTATCATAACTGTAAGCCGGATGATCTCTTGTAGGACTTGTGAATGATTTCTGGGAGGACTGGGGTGGTGGTGATGCATCAGTCCTGGCTCTCCTTGATCTCTCAGTTGATGTTAGTATCATAAATGATGGATTTCTTCTGGCTCTGCTTAGATGCCTCAGGAGTGGGCGGCATAGTGTTGCAGCAATTCTCCTCTCTCCTCCAGGCCTGATTTCAATTGGCTTGATGTGGGGGAGAAGTTTTGTCCCAAACTACTATTTTGCCAGGTTATTTGGGACTCTACTCTCGCACCACATGATATATAGACGCAGCCATTGGGTGAATTCACTCTCCCACACATGGCAGGTATCCTTAGTAATGTTATCTAGTGATTCCATCTTGGTTCTTTTCAGTGTCTGTGTCAGGGTTCCAAGTAATAGATCCATATCAAGCAAAACTCCAAGGCAAGTAGATTCCTCAAAGAATAGCTTTATTGGAAATATCATATTGGCACATATCTGGTGAAAATCAACTCTGAAATGTCCCACAATTTTTCACCTAATTAAAAGTAAATCAACCCCAAACAATCAGTCACATAGTCCAATCAAGGCACTTTCTGATGGTCTGGTGTCATCACTCACCCTTCCTCCGACCAGGTGTGAGAATATTCATGGTTCTCAAGAGAAAGTATTTTATTTTGACTACACAACTACAGCTATCTCTAATCCCCCCTCCCTATTTCTATGACTCCCTATCCCTCAGGTCTAATGTGGCAGCACTGAAGTTCCAACCTGGCTTCGACCAGGCCAGCTTCAGGGTTGACAGTCTGGTTGTTGTGGGGTCCTGGATGGAAAAAGAATAGGCTTAGGCTTAATCCTGGAAAGAATGAGTATCTGTGACTAGATCTTGTTATTTCACATCATTAATTGTAAATGGGGTAAATTTGTCTTGTGTGCCATCTTGTTTGCTAGTTTCTGGAAAAGAGGTCCTATTCAAAGTTACTTATGACTTGGCCACCTTCTGTTTGGATTGCTTATGTAATATGCTGTATATATGGCTGCCTTTGAAGACCACTCAGGACCACTCCATCCATCTAAAAAACAGTGATGCAAGGAATTATGGGTACATTATGTTAAGACCTCTACTTTGCAAGCTGTGCTGACTTCTAGTAAGCTTCTGGGTATAATTCAAAATGCTGGTTCTTACCTAGGTTATTTCAGAGATGCCGAGCTTCAGTTATTTTGACCCACCTCATAAAATCTGTCAGTGTGGCCATGGTCTAAGTCTTCTTCATGAAACATACTCATTTGATTGATCCCAGGAGTTGTTCCTTCTCTGTCATGACACATCTCTTATGGAAAAGCATTTCCCTGGGGATCTAGATAGCCTGGACTTGCCAAACTTCCACAATAGGAAGAATATCCTTATTGTTCCCCTATACAAAGGGAAAGGAAGAAAAAGTCAGTGCAGAAAACAGAGTGGAAAAATTGGGGAACTGTAATGTGGGAGTTTTCTTGTGGTGATGTTAGAATGCTTGTGGTAATGTTAAATTCTGGTTTAACATTGAAAGTACATGTACTTTTGTATTGAGATTATGTCATATTTTTAACAATAATTCAAATTATTTATAGCATGGCTCTGAATATTTCCCTTTGTTTTTTCCTGAGTGAACAATTATACAATATATACAGAGAAAAAAATAGCACAATAAGAGATTACTGAACATGGAAAAATGGATACAGAAAATGTAAATATATGCAAATATTGATGGAAAGGTTAAAGGTTTATTAAGAGGAATGAATACTTGTCAATTGAAGTGAAAATCATGGTGTGTAAGAGATGTTTCTGCTCCGGTTGTTATATGGAAGAGCTGAACATGTCATGGGAAGATCATAGTGAGCTGACTGCAGTAGGAATCATTTACTTAAGAAGTAGTTATGGTCAAGAATGAGTGATGTTGAATGAATTTGGATTGAATACAAAAGTGAACCATCTGGCTGAGAAAAAATACAATGAGATATTTTGGTCCTATAAAGGGAATGAGTGAGGAAGGATCAATAGAAGAGAATCAGGAAGTAAATGGGATTGGCATGACAGGGAATCAGAATGAAAAGAAATGTGTGAGGAACAGATGACAAGTTATGATAATGGTGGATAATGTTGATGAGCTCCCAGAAAGAAAGATGGAAAAGAAATTCATAAAATACAAGATATGAAGTGATGTATGGATGTGATGGAAAAAAGACTGGTTTGTAAGAATCAAAGGTATGGGAAAGGAGAATGAATGATCTCTTGCCTTTTTCTTATTCCATTTCTGCCCATTTTCCTATGCCCTGCAAGGGAATAGCAAGATATGTAGGAATCAGTGGTGAAAGCCTACTGGTTTGCACCAGTTTGGGCAAACCAGTAATGATAAAATCAGTGAACCAGTAGTAAAAAAAAGCTACCAGTTGGTCCAAACCGGTATTTCCAACGATCAGCTGTGCCACGTGATTTATATTTGCTAGAAAGCAGGAAATCCTGCTTTCTAGCAAATCTAAATCACGTGGCACAGCTGTTCCGCCCTGTTACTTACCTTCTACTTACTTACCTACTTACCTTCAAACGGCTCATTTTTCCACGCAAAGCGTGCATTTGGTGCACACTGTGCATGCGTGGGCAGCGAACCAGTGATGACTGGCAGAGGATTTCACCACTGGTAGGAATGTACATAATTCAGCAAAGTTATAATTTTAGTTCCATGTCATCGAAAGCATGGACAATTTTTTTTTAAATTTATATATAAAACTGTTGTAGCAAGTCTAATTCAGGGCTGTCAATCCTTTATAACAGGGGTCCTCAACCTTTGGGCCATGGATTGGTATCAGTCTGTTGCCTTTTAGGAACTGGGTCTCACAACTGGAGGTGAGCATCAGGTGAGCGAACGAAGCTTCATCTGTATTTGCAGCCACTCCACTAGCATCATTGCCTCCGCTCCATGCCTGAGATCATCAGGCATTTGACTCTCACAGGAGTATGAACCTTAGTGTAAACTGCTCTTGTGAGGGATCTGGATTGCACATTCCTCTTCCTCTCTCCCCATGGTCTTTAGATAAATTGTCTTCCACAAAACTGGTCCCTAGTGCCACTGCTTTATTAGACTAGGCTAGCTTCTTTGAAACACATTCGAGAAATAGGTGTTACAAGATACATTACCTTTCTGAAGGATTTCCCTAAAGATCCTTTCCTCTTGACTTCTGCTGATTGGAGGACATGAACCTACCCCATTAAATTACAGAAAAACACAGTCGTATTACCTCTTTTTGTCCATTTTAAAGCTTCTGTGCTGCAAGTACTCCCTGAGATGACCAGAAATGAGTCCAGAAATTAGTTTATTTCAATGATAACACCAGCACTTTGGAATTACCTCTCCTGGGGAGAAAGTAATCTTACTTTTGCTGATGGTCTTTCATTAACTAGTGAAAACAAGCTTTTCCAGTGGAGCTTTGAGGATTGATTATCACCTTTATAATTAGCTAGTTTCTTTTGTGTGCGTTTGTGGGTGCACCTTCAAGTCAGCATTGACTGCCTGTGCAAATCCCTCCAGTTTTCTTAGAAAAGTTTTTCAGAAATGATATTGTCTCTTTCCTTAGGGCTGAAAGAAAGTGACTGTCCCAAGGTCACCCAACAGGCTTTGGATCCAAGGCAGGACTAGAACTTACCATTTCCTGGATTCCAGTCTGATGCCTTAACCACTAAAACAAATTGCTCCCTAGCTAGTTATTAGTATTTATCAATTTATTATAATTTGTTATTTTTGTTTTTGGAGATTTTTTACTTTAGTCTTGGGGTGTTTTTCTTTTGTTTAGACATCATATTTACCATATATGTCTTTTTTTAAATGGTATATTATTTTCCCCTTATACACAGAAATCAGGAAGGACAAACATAAGCAAAATCTTGGAGCCCCAGAAATATGTTAGGCTCTCTAATTCACATGGTTAACTTTGAGAATGAGCAAATATAATTCCATGTATCTAGAAGGTGCCAGACTAGGAACGATGGCTATACATTTGTTTTTTATGCTGCTGTGGGCTAGATGAAATGAATCCAGCTTCATTAATAGGTTTGGTAGCATTAAGGGTGAAGAGACTGAACATTGGAAGTCCTTGATTCATTGGATAATGACACATTGAAAGGTGACTTGGCATCAGGTCTTTGTTGTTTTTAATCTATTTAGTTTTAATATAGATTTAACATAGATTTAATATGGTTTTGTATGTTGCTTTAACTTTTGATTGGGAGCTGCACAGCGTTGTTGTTTTTTTAATTTGTTTTATATGCCGCCCTTCTCCAGAGACTCATGGCGGCTTACAATGCGTTAAGCAATAGCCTTCATCCTTTTGTATATTTATACAAAGTCAGCTTATTGCCCCCACAACTGGGTCCTCAATTTACCTACCTTAGAAAGGATGGAAGGCTGAATCAACCTTGAGCCTAGCGAGATTCGAACCTGCAGTAATTGCAGGCAGCTGGTCTTAATAACAGGGTGCTTTAGACCACTGCGCTACCAAGGCTCTTGGTTGGAAGATGAACAGCTGTATAAATGTTATAAATAAGTAGTAGCAATAGCAGTAGCAATATAGACTTATATACCACTCCATAGTGCTTTACAGCACTCTCTGAATGGTTTACAATGTCAGCATATTGCCCCCAACAATCTGGATCCATATTTTACTGACTTCAGAAGGATGGAAGCTGAGTCAAGCTTGAGCCAGTCAGGATTGAACTCAGGCTGTGGGCACAGTTAGCCTGCGATACTGCATTCTAACCACTGCAGCTCATGAAAAATAAATTCAGATTTCACTAATTACAAGTATGAACAAAGTCAATGATTATTTTATTTATTTATTTATTATTTATTAATTCAATTTGTATGCCCGTCTCCGAAGACTCAGGGCGGCTCAAGCTTTTCTCAAGCTATATCTCCCCAATAAGGGTTAACCAGTTGACCAGCAGTAAACCCATGCGAGCTAGTCATGTGTTCCTTTCCCAGGGTCTTCTCATTTATTTCCTTCTGCTCCACCCTGAATTGTGAAAATCATAGAAATATTGTTCATCTGAATGCTCTAAACATTGTGTCATTGTACTAACAAAAGGGGAGGTAGCAATAAATACCTTGTTTTTCTTTTCTTTCTTTTGGTTGCTAATTGAATATAAAATATGTTTTATTTATAATAAATATTTAAAACATATTTAAAAATATGGCATAAGGATTTGATATAAGGCTCATTGGCTTCTAAAATACACATTGCTATCATCAACCTTGTATATGACAGTTCTCACAGGAGCTGGAAAACGTCCGTATGATTAAGTGTAAACTGAATGCTGTCCTCTGTTACCAAGTGTTAATAAACCATCCACTTAACAGTAGGGGAATTTTCATCAAGCTTGAGTACCTCTTCAACTTCTTTTATATTTAATGGTATATGCTAATATATCATTTGAAAGTATTTAGGAGTCAAACCATAAAGCTGGACATTATTCCAAGATTTATCGAAAGGGAGATAAATTAGTTAGGAAGGTTTCATACAAGCTGTTCTTGTTAACCCTAAGTCCCCGCGGATTGGCCTCCAGTTTGGAACTTCTAAAATTCGATGAAGTTCAATTGGATTATGCAAAAAGCGCCACAGGAAAAAAAATCTCCTGGGATCTCTAACAAGACTGCTATCCTTAATTAAATAATTTGTTCAAGTTAATAAGTGTTTCTGGCAATATTATAACTGACCCCAGCACCAAGTCTTCTTATTTATTTACTTTTTCATTAGATTTATATGTTTCCTTCTTACCTTCAGGAGTTAAAAATGGACATTGTGCTTTTTCTTCCCATTTTTCTTCATAGAAGCAGCCTGTAAAGTGTAACAGGGAAAGAGTGACTCAAGGAACATTCAGAGCTGAGACTTCAGTCCGACTCAGTTGCTAAGACGCGAAGCTTGTCAATCAGAAAGGCCAGCAGTTCGGCAGTTTGAATCCCTAGTACAGGTCTCCTGCGTGAGCAGGGGGTTGGACTAGATGATCTCCAAGGTCCCTTCCAACTCTGTTACTATTACTGACTTGCCGAGTTATTGCCCATGATTCAGGCTCTACAATGTTCTATGTTTCTTTTTTCTTTTTATTGAGTGAACAGCCACACATTTGGAAAGTTCAGAATTAAGCCCATTTTTTTTCTTATGCTGATGGATCCACTGGGGGTGGGGGTCTGCAGGAAGTGAAAAAAAAAACTCAATAGTGCAACCATGATCCTGTGATCAAATTCATTACCTGAGGGCAGGACAATAAGCAATGGATGGAAACTAATCAAGGAGAGGAGCAACCTAGAACTAAGAAGAAATTTCCAGAAGTTATGAATTCTCCAATACTGGAAGTTTTTAAGAAGAAATAGGACTGAGATTTGTCTGAAATGGTATAGGGTTTCCTTCCTGAGCAGAGAGTTGGACTAGAAGACCTCCAAAGTCCCTTCCAACTCTTCTCTTCTCTTCTCTTCTCTTCTCTTCTCTTCTCTTCTCTTCTCTTCTCTTCTCTTCTCTTCTCTTCTCTTCTCTTCTCTTCTCTTCTCTTCTCTCCTCTCCTCTCCTCTCCTCTCCTCTCCTCTCCTCTTCTCTCCTCTCCTCTCCTCTCTTCTCTTTTCTCCTCTTCTGTCCTATCCTATCCTATCCTATCCTATCCTATCCTATCCTATCCTATCCTATCCTATCCTATCCTATCCTATTCTTTGTTACATATATTGCAACATATATAAAGAAGGTGGAGCTTGGATCTCATGGTTGTGGTTGTCATCTTGACTTTTGTGAAACCCTCTTTGCAGGCATCTCTTGTGTCTACTGACTTTAATCTATGTTGAAGTCACTTCTATATGTGAAGGGACATTTGTGCAGAACTGGATATGCAGAATTTCCCACCCATTTTAATCCCATGACACTGTAGTCAGTTTTTCATATAATTCATATGTGAATATTTATGGAGCCCCCATTAACTAAAGATAGGATTGTTAGTATTGGTGAGAGTTTGGCAAACAGGAATGAAAGAACTATAGCTAATGGATATCTGCCTATAGTCTCAAAAATATTTCTTTGACCTCTTCACTACCACAAAGGAGAATCAACTTGGTCATCCCAATCTTAATTACAATTCCATTCATAATTTAGATATACAGCAATCATTCTAAGTGAAATATAAATGAATTTCAAAAGTCTATTGGCTATCAATCATGTTTCTTTTTTCTCCCTTAGTTTAGAAGAAGAACACAGCTCAATGCACACTGATATTATTTATTGTAAATTAAGTAGTGGTAACATTTCCTCCTATTCGGGTGTTTTTATTAAGTCAACAATATTGAATCATCAAATTTTCTCATATTCACTTGAGCCTGTTTCCTTTTTCCTTTAAAAAAAAATTAACAAGAGTTTCACAGATGTTCTTTTTAATTAAAAATTGTTTTCCCGAATAACATTTTATATTTCCTGGATTTGCTACTTGACTGGAAACCACAGCTGATCCCAGCAAGTAAACTTGTATTTATAACCTTTATGTTAAGTCCTATTTAAATAGTGCAACACATGTTCATTGTTGCGGAAAAAAATTAGCTTGTTTTATGATGAAACCCTTCTGTATAGTTAGAAATGGGGGAATGCTGAATAAAGACAAATAAACGTAAAATCATTCTAGATAATTGCCTAAAAGGGGATTAATCTTTTCTGTATGGGAGTGCATTTGTTTTTTGACAGTTTGGTAAAGCTTCTGGATTAAGAACAATTGCAACTGGTGAGTTGAATTGCATTTTACTGATGCTTCAGTAGGAAAAAAAAAAACATTCTGAAAAGAAGTTTGTTGTGGACCTTTGTTCACAGTCATTGCCAATCATCTGACTATCCTCTAACATAATGACAAAACCTAATGCATTTTATATATATATTGAGACTGCCATTGGACCATGTCAAAATAAAGAGAAAGCACACTATAGTGTTAGTACATCTAAAGATGACCCTAACTCACCTATATGCTGGGGACAAAATGAAGGCAACTTCACGGGGAGAGTTTTTTTAAAAAATGGATTACTAGAGCATATTAATGATATGGCCATGTGTCGAAGAGCCTATAATTGTAACTGGATATAACTGGCATTCATTGGGCTCAGTGAATAAGTACAAAGTGTCCCCATTCCTTTATTTCAATTTTTTAATACTCTATTGCTTGGCTAGCTGGCTTGCTTTCTGCTCATTAATGTTGCTTGTATATGTTCTGAAGAAGTTCTACTGAGTTCTAGTTCCTTTCAAAAAAATTAAATATTATTTTAAAAAATAACATTTTATTTTTAGAAAGGAAGACACAATTCAAAATAATGTTACAAAATAACAGTTTGAAGCAGTGGTGGAATTCATTCTTTTTTAATACCAGTTCTGTGGGCATGGCTTGATTGGACGTGGTGTGGCTTGGTGGACATGGCTTGGTGGGCATGGCAGGGGAAAGATACTGCAAAATCTCCATTCCCACCCCACTCCTGGAGGAAGGATATTGCAAAATCTCCATTCCCGCCCAATTTGCTGATTCTCCAAACTACTCAAAATTTCTGCTACCGGTTTTCCAGAACCTGTCAGAATAACACCCCTGGTTTGAAGTCTTCCTTCCAATTACATCTCATATATGTTAAGAGTGAAGACAGATGTAAGTATAAACATGATTATGAATACAGAAAATGGGGACAAATAAATGGGGACAGTAGGACAGGGACGGTAGGCACATAGGTGCGCTTATGCACACCCCTTACAGACCTCTTAGGAATGGGGTGAGGTCAGCAGTAGATCATCTAAGGTTAAAGTTATAGGGGTTTGGGGATGTAACCACAGAGTCAGGTAGTGCATTCCAGGCACTGACCACTCTGTTGCTGAAGTCGTATTTTCTGCAATCAAGTTTGGAGCGGTTTACCTTAAGTTTGTATATATTGTGTGCTTGTGTATTATTGCGGTTGAAGCTGAAATAGTCATTGACAGGTAGGATGTTGTAACAGATAATTTTGTTTACTATGCTTAGGTCAGACCGAAGTAGTTCTAAATTGTCTAAGCCCAAAATTTCAAGCCTGGTAACATAAGGTATTATGTTGTGAGCAGAGTCAAATCAAATGAGCCCATTCATTTTTGTGGTCCTTCATTACCAGGAATGGGGACAGCTGTTTGTAAGATATTCTGTTTCAGACAGCATAGCTTGTTCTACCTTCTATGCTATTCACCTTGAATCAAAGCACAGACGGGCTCCTTTGCTCCAGGCAAGAAAATGTCTTGAACTCACCCAGGGTCTTTGTGATGTTTACAATTCTCCAGATCTTCCTGATTGGAGTTTTAGCCAACCTTCATATATATAAAAGGTTAGGGTTTGTGTGATTATGTCTTTTTGGCAGTATTCGGTTAGTGGGGGGATGTCTAAAACTGCTAGGTTTCTTTGGGTACCCTTCACACTGTGGTCACCATGTGAACAGCATGCTAATATGAGTCTGTTTCAGAAATGTTCCATAGCTTCTCTGCAAAGGGTAGAAGCCCTTAAGGGGATAGTGGGAAGGAACAGTGAACAAATAGTCTTGCAATGAATTCTAATGTGCTGTACTTAAAAGGTATTGGAGTGTCTAAATGTGGACATAACTTGAAAATAAAATGGCCTTTGTTAAGAGAGGTATTGCAATCTACTTAACAGCCAGGAGTCTGAACTCTCTGGTTTTTTTTTTTTTTTAATTATTATTATGGAACTCATTCCACGCACAGCAGGCTTTTCTAGCAAAGGACACCTTGCTCTCTACTTGCTTATGGCACATGTAGGGTAATCTACATAATATGGATAATCAGTCTGGGGTATTATATTGTATTCTTTCTTCATCTAGAAAAAAAAGAAAGGGCTCTGCTGCATAGAAATAGTTCCACACGAGAATGAAGGAGACTGAGCTTGGACCATCTCTTTTTTTCCATCAAATCATCATGTATAGATAAAGTGGCTGCTTAGACATTTCAATTCAGCAGCAGCCCTTGCTAAAAGATATACTCCTGAACATATGCTGAATGTTGAAAGCATACTGAGTAATTAAGTAAAACGTCACATTAAAAAGAAAAGCAAGTGTTGTCCGAGATGTAGAATATGGGCTTAGCCCAACTATCAATGAGTTAGAGCAGACATTTGTTGCATTTGATGTTTATTTGGAAATACATGAAGATAGAAAAGCCCCATTGCTACAACCCAGGTGGGATGAACTACAGCCAGGTGAAGAAGAGTCACAGGGACAGTATGAGAAGACCCTCTTTCTCATGTCTTTCTCTCCATCTCCACAGCTCAGAGATGATGCCATCTCCAATAGAGTCGAGGTATATGGTAGAATTAATGGCCAACGTAGGACTCCCCAGAGCTGTTAATCAATAGTTTTCAAAATTTCTAGTCAGAAAACTTTGTGAACTTTGTATAGGTATTCTAGAAGTTGGTAGCTGGAGAAGTTTAGCTTATCAATCTGATCACTTTGATTCTCCAATCATCTGTTCTACTTTCAAGTCTTGTTAAATCTCTCTAATACAACACAGTTCTTTCAACAGTTCCAAAGAGGCTCCATTTGCACTATTTAGGTGACCCTGATGACACTGATAAACCTCCAAGTGCTTCAATCATCCACTAAAAAGATACAAATAACCAGCTGTCTGCAAGGAGTATAAATCCTTCCATTCTCCACCATCCAGTCAGAGCTGAAGAAGCTTCTTGTATGAGAAGGAAAATGTCTTCAAAGAAAAAATACTTTTGGGACATCCTGGAAAGAGACACTTTTGATCTTTAACCTCCTCCTTGTTCCAAAATATCTCTTCACAATTAAATCCAAAGCACTGTGTATACTTAATAGAATCCCTACTCATTTTAACAATATTATACACATCCAGGTGGAATATTTCTTTTACTAAATACATTTTTAACACATCATCTTCTCTGCTTGCCTGGAAATAACAATCACTAAAGGCTCTTCCAGGTATTAATCATGTGAAGGGTTTTTCTCCAGTATAGGAGCCCATGGGAAGTCCTGAGGGTCATTCAGTGTCTCTAGCCTGACCTCTGATATTAACTGGAAGAAATTATTATTTATTTAAAGGCATCAATAATGCAGTTGAGCCTAATGGGGGGGAAGCATGTTTGAAATAGAAGATGATATTTTTTTCTTCTCTGTTTCTTATACTTTTTGTCTACATGAACAGAAATTGTGAGGAAAATGTGGCACCATTTAATGAGACACAACTAACACAAATCACAGGAGTGTAAGAATGCTATTATATGACACTTGTTGGTAATAGGCCTAACCCTAACTCTAATCCTACCCCTCAAAAAGGGGCCTAATTTGCTCAGGTCTTAGTTTAGCCTTAATTTGGGGGATCCTATATACATAAAGAGCCTCTCTGCTAAAGACATGTCTCCTCAGTGCAAGGATGAGGAGAAGGTAATAGCAAAAATGGTATTAAGATAATGAAAATGCCTTCCTTACCTAGACACCCTAACACAAAGTGCCTAATACAAGGTTGGGTTATACTGTGTGTGCATATTCCAGGTTGCCAGGTGTCCACTATTTGAGTGGACAGTCCGCTTTTTTCACATTATGTTCACTATTTTTTTTCACAAAATAGTGGACTTTTTTTTATTCAAAAGCTTTATGATGAAATGGTATGTAATCTAAAGCTGTACAGTCTAAGAGAATAAGGATAGGAGAATCGTGTTTTGTCTTTTTTTTTCATAAGTTAGAATGAAACAAAGATCGAATATCCATTGAACTCGATTCTCTGAAAAAATTAATGATGAGATTAAAATAAAAATATATTATAAAATTATGTACAGTTCACATTTTTAAAATGTATTGTAGCTTGTGTCGACTGACCTAAAATGGCGTGTTAAAATGTTTGAAAGAAAATATATAATTTAATTGTAATTTTTTTTTAATTTTTTTACTACTTAATCTCCCCCCCCCCCCGGCTTGTCCGCTATTTTTTGGAAGCAGGCCTGGCAACCCTATGGATTTTGTAAAATGACGAAGACATTAGAAACCAGAATTTTACCACTAGATTTTACATAGTGTATGGATGAGCTCCCAATTATGTCAAACATGGCTCTCGTAGAAACTTCTGCATATTACAGCATATATTTTTCATTATTTAACTTTCTTTTAAAAGCAGCATTTCTCCCCATCTCACCCCAGACCTCATTTGCAAGTACCTATTTCTATATCCATATGTCAAATTCCTATTTGCGGTTTCACACCTCTGTAGCACAAAATAATTTCATTAAAGGATTTGCTATAAGAGCATACAGAAAACAGAATGGAATTTACATCATGTTTATGTTCATACTGCTATTTTTATCTAATATCCCTGAGGATTTCATTAGCTGGATCTTGAATTCTTAATTCGGATCATTTATAAAAGTGTTTAATAAAACAGCACTTTAATTTGAAGCTCTAGGATGTCCATTGGATAACTTCCCCCAAAGTATTGACCATGATTTGTTTATTTAAAGTTCAGAGAGCAATTTTAAGTATGAATTATCCTCCACCCATTGTTAACACAGAGCCTTTTTTCTGTCATTAACCTTGCAATCTGACTTCAGAATGATTAGGTTAATGGCGTATGATTTGTTCCCCATAAATCTACGTAGTTAATTTTTCATGGTTCCATTTTCTTAGAGATTCATGTAGGTCTTTTTGATTTAATGATGATAGCGCCAGCAGCCAGTTCAATATGGGATGCCAATTTCAGAGTATACTTGATTTGTTGCCCTTAGAGAATGAAAGACATCAAGGAGAAAAGCAGATGCAATTTTTTTGTTGAATATTTATTTAAATAAAAAGGAATGCAGCTGTTTTGGAGAGAGTACAATGAATTAATCTGAACAAAGCTAATTTAGACATGGGGAATAGAACCAAATCTGTGGAGTTCATTTTATGGCACTTTCTGGGATAAGATTTAGTGAAATTTAGAAGGTATGACACTCTGACAGGGATTATTGGAGCAATCTGTGCATGTAGGGCAGATATCAAAGTTAAATGAAAATGTCATAAGAATCAACAATCCTGGTCTGAAAAGAGTTCTGATTGAATGATAGAAGATCAATAATCATCCCCACCACCAGATAGGTGAAAAAAAAGTAATAAGAAGCAGATTCTATATTAGGTGAGAATTTTCTTGTTCCTTTTACTTTTAGAGTTCTTTGTAATCCCTGTCTATGGTTCAAGAAGTATAGAACAAAGCACTTAAGGAGCTATCCCTGACGTATTCTAATAGGCACACCCAGTGGTGGGATTCAAGTAATTTAACAACCGGTTCTCTGCCCTAATGATTTCTTCCAACAACCAGTTTGCCAAACTGCTCAGAAAGTTAACAACCGGTTCTCTGGAAGTGGTGCGAACTGGCTGAATCCCACCACTGGGCACACCAAGTTCTTGTCCTTCCAATTAGACCATCAGAATAAGGGAAAAGTCCAGCAGATCCATCATAGCAAGTCTTGCAGTCTGTCCCACAGATTGCTACTTTTGATGGCTCAGCCTCCTGAGCTGGTTCTTCAGAATGCTAGCTGTGCTGTAGAACTACTAAATATTTATTGATAATGCTTCTGTTTTCCAGGCTGGTGAAAACTTTGGGGAGTAGCATCATATCAAAGATCACAATTCATCTGCAGGTGACCCAGATAAAAAGAGGTAAACTCTGATGTCTTCTAATAAGCATTGCCCATATGAAATACACATGAAACTTTTATTTGTTTGAAATGCTTTCGAAAGCAATAAAAATATAGTTTTTCAGGGGACCAAATTTATTTATTTTATTTATTTTATTCAATTTGTATACCGCCCTTCTCCTAGTGGACTCAGGACGGTGCACAGCCAGAACTAAAACACATACCAATACAAAATTTAAAATTATTGAAAGAATTACATAACTTTGGCCCAAATTTAAAACAATTCAAATTAAAACCCATTGACAATTTAAAAGCTAAAAAACTAAAAAAAAACCTAAAGAAGTGGGGGGGTTCATGCCAGCTCTGCTTGATGGAAAAGAAAAGTTTTCAGGGCACGGCGAAAGACCCGGAGATCCGATATCCTTCGTATCTCCGGGGGTAAATCGTTCCAGAGGGCAGGAGCTGCCACAGAGAAGGTCCTCCCTCTGGGGGTCACCAGCCGACATTGCCTGGCTGACGGCACCCTGAGGAGTCCCTCTCTGTGGGAGCGTACTGGTCAGTGGGAGGCTATTGGCGGCAGAAGGCGGTCCTGCAAATACCCAGGTCCTGCCAGATTGATAAAGACAGATTGATAAAGACAGACCTGGGTATGAAGATTTGTAGGGCATTGTGTGAAAGTGGGATTGTTTTCAGAATGCAATATGGGTGCTGGAGGGGTTGGCAGATAACCTTTTAAGAGGGAAAATGAAGCACATCAAATCTAAATATGATATCCAAATTTTTATAAATGGAATCTACTAACTGGTTATTTTTTCTTTTACATTCTACTCTGGAAATTATTCATATAATGCTGCTTTCAGTTAATCAAGCTGCAGCAATATTTATGTGCTCCCTATGATGCAATAGGGACCTTTTTAGTTCACTTTTAGAAAATAATCATGTCCTCAAACCATAATAGTCTCACAGTATTTGTTTAAATGTACAAGGAGATTAAACTATTGCTTCACAGCCAGCAGGGGGAGCACTAAACATTATTTTGGGGAACTAAATAAAAGTTGGGTGTCTTTAAAGAGTTGTGTTTCTGTTATCAAGTTGATCTGTTTGTTGTGGCTGATGCTGTTAAAAATTTTGGTGATAACAGTATTAGTATTATAAGAAGGAACAATATTCCTTTGTGAAAGCATGGCTGACTGCAGCAACTGGAAAGTGGGTTTGGGAATAAGATCAAAATGAAATCATGATATTGAGAGTCACATTATGCTTTATGGTGATGAGGTTTTGGGACCATGTCCTTTCCTGAGCATACCCATTCAACAGAGTAGCTTCTTCCTCAAAGTTTGCAGGTAGGGAATAAGTAGCATTCAATCTCCTTGGGTCATTAGGTGGTCACAAGTCCTTCCAGGGATCTGTATGACTAGGACACCAGTATTTTGTGGGTTAAAACCTCTTATAGTCTTTAATCCTAACATAACATGAAATCATTACATACCTAGAGGTATGTAAAAGGGGGTGGGATCCTACCGGTTTAACAACCGGTTAACTAAGCACGTGCCGGCAAGGAAAATAGTTGAGGCGTGGCAATCCACTCTGCTGCGCCGATCAGCTGGGCTTCGGAAACGAAAATATAGGTGAGTATAAAACAGGGGTGGGAGGGTGGGCCCACTTCAAAATCAGAGTGAACCAGTTCAATCATGGCTGATAGTCAGAGCTAATGGTTCACCTGAACTGGTCCAAATGGTATAAACCCACCATTTATGTAAAGAATTTTTAGATTCTTATTTACCCTAAGAGTTCAATTCTCACCAGGCTCAAGGTCGACTCAACCTTCCATCCTTTCTAAGGTAGGTAAAATGAGGACCCGGTTTGTGGGGGCAATAAGCTGACTTTGTATAAAATATACAAAAGTATGAAGGCTATTGCTTAACGCATTGTAAGGCACTCTGAGTCTCCGGAGAAGGGCGGTATATAAAAATAAATAAAAATAAAAATAAAAAATAAAAATAAAAAAAGAGATGTGTAATCTTCTAGAGAATTGTTCTAATCTAGTTCTGTTGGAACTCAAGTGATGCCTGAGCACCCATGCCCTTTTAAGTCTGCCAAATACTTAGTAAAGATAAACCATCTCTATATTTATGGTTTACCTCAAAAACTGACCATTCATAACTACATAACAATATGTTCTAATACAATAATCAAACTAATATTTTAAAGTATTATTTACATAGCTGTGTAAATTTACAAAGTTGTGAAACAAAACTGCATAATTTAAAGAAATCACAACAACAGAGCTATAACATTAGATATATAGGTTTATTTTTTCATACTATTTTAATTTTCAAGAAGCTTGAATTGTTTTGCTATCTGCAGCACTTCTTTTATATATAATCTGAAAGAAGTGCATGTGTAGCAAACAATTATTTTGTCTTGATAATTCCTTCCCCTTAAAGCTTGTAATGGATAGTCAATTTTCAATAGAGCTGTTTTTTCTGCCCTCATATCTGGGAATCTCTCCAGAATATTGATTTATGCATTGGGCCTGTAATGTGGTGTCTGTGGGCATTAATGTGACTATAAACATCACACTGTTTTATTTATTTAATTAAAGATTCTGCAATTACCAATAAAAAACCCAACAACAACCCCAGTGAAAATTTTGACATGCTGTAAAGCAAAACACTAAACCTCAGCATAATTTTATCTCCTAACAATATTTTTGGGCCCACGTAGGCATTTTTTTTTTAATTGACAGAATCTCTGCAATTGTAATAGTATGTGAGAATGACCTTGGGTGATGAGGGGAAGAAATGCTGCCTAGGGAACAATCAGATCCAAGGGGGTGGGGGTGAGAGCCCATAAGTGGATAACAGGCAAAGAAAGAAATCTGGAAAGAATCTACTGAATTTATCAGGTGGTATATTGTGTAGTTTCGCACTTGTAAGACTGATGTCAGCTTCCCAAGTTGACTAGATGATAATCATGATAAGATGAGCTCATTCTACTTTATTGTAAGACTACATCAACAGAATCTTGCAAATCTGAAAATCACAAGTAAGCATAGGTGATTCCCAGTGTTCACTGGAAGAGCCATTTTGTGAAAATACCCATTGCTGTCTATTTTCTTAAATGCTTAGAGTGTGCTGTAGGATAATGAGGCATGAATCTAATGGAGCATGAACTAGAACCATTATTACTGCCTTGTGACAGTAAGGGAAGGGAAGTGTAAATACTTTTCTGTCCTCTTTGAATTTGCAGATAATCATCCAGCTGCTGTGTTTTGAGTAGTCCAGTTCCTTATGGAGAAGAAAGGGTTGGAGTCTTGATTTACAAGGCTGATGTGAGGCATCTAGTTATTTTTAGGCATCTGATTGATAAGCACATTTGGATTCCTTCCAGGTTTTACTCAGATTATGATGCATGTCCTGTGAAGTTGACCAAGGTTGAACCTAATTTGGTTATCTGGGCTGAATTTCATCCTAATTAGTATTGAGGAAATGATTAGAGTTCCTTAAGTTATGAACTCTATTGTAGATCCATGTTCTCTTGCTATGATTTTTTGATAGAATGGGCAATGGTGAAAGTATCCCAAAAGAAGAGGTAGTCCTGTCACCTCCTCCTCAAAAAGCCATCTCTGGACCTGACCATTATGAACATTTTTTTAGAAAATTTGTTGTGAAGGTGGTCAAGCTACAATTGCAAAGATCCCTGGATCAATAAGATTATCTGGACCTCTTTTGGTAGGATTACAGACCTATGGGGTCAAGATGATATTAATCATGTTCATGAATTATGTCTGGAGGGAGTTTGCCCACCCTTGCCTCTTGATCACTCAGTTTCAATTTTATCAGTCATGGTATACTGGACTGGTTCTGAGCATTGGGAGTTTGGAGCAAATTGTTTTTCTTCCTCCTTCAGGTTGGGTTCCAGTCAGTGTTGATGGGGAAGAGTTTTAACCTATACTCCCTTTTGTGTGGGGTCCTCAGTGCTCAACAACTTTCTGCTCCTTTTTAACATCTACATGCAGCAACTCACTGGAATGATTTTCGTGTTATTTGCCAATTGCACCTTTCCAGATCAGGAGACAATTAGTACAATCACTCATGTTTTGATCATGTTTCATTTGGATCACTGCAATGTGCTCTGCATAGGGCTGCCCTTGAAAAATTCTGGAAGCTGCCAGAGGTCCAGAAAGTGATGGAAGGACCAGTTATGGGTAGATATAGAGACACGTTACATCTTTCCTTCACAAACTGTCATGGTTTATTGTAGACTTAGAGTGCAATTCAAGTTACTGGCTGTCATCTATAAAGCATTAGAGAACATGAGGCTGAGTTACCTGAGGAACTAGCTCTTTCCATATTTGTCTATCAGTCTCATTTGATCTGACAGGAAAGGAATACACCAGGTCCCAACCATTAGAGAATGCCATCTTGGAGAACTCAGGAAGTGTGCCTTTGTAAGAGTTGCTGTCCTCTAGAATTGGGGTCTCCAACTTGGCAACTTTAAGCCTGGTGGACTTCAACTCCCAGAATTCCCCAGCCAGCTTTGCTCCCAGAATTCTGGGAGTTGAAGTCCGCCAAGCTTAAAGTTGCCAAGGTTAGGTCCAACTCTATTAACTTTTCAGAAAGTCAACACAACTTGGCTATTTTCCTGATCATTGGAAAATTAGTTAAACCCAGCTGGAGGGTAGCAGGTTTCCTCAATTATCACAGTTTGTTGATTCTGCTTGTTCCTTGGATTTTTTGTTTGTTTTTGTTTTGTTTTATTGCTTTTTCAATGTTGTTGGTCATCCAAAATCATGTTTGTAAAAGGAATGACCATATAAATAGAATGTAGTCGCTACATTTCCAATTATCCCACCAATGTTCAAAAAAGAGAAACTTCTGATTTATATTCCTAATTTCCCATTATATATCTTCAGCATCAAGTAACATATGCTGGAACCCTTAAATCCTTGAATCATAACTATTCCACTTCTCAGAAGAAGGAAATGTAGAATTTTCATGAAAAGTGCCCCATGGCATATGCTACAATTTTTGTATTAAAGACATCTTTGGCTGTGTCATTAATAAAAATGGTCTATATGATGTTCATTGCAAGAGCTGAAGGAATCAAATCAATAAGATAAATGCTAACTTCAACAACCTTGAACTTCTATTGATGAGTATGAGAGCAAGAGATCTGAGAATCAATATTGCTGTCTCTAAAGTTGAAAGGTAATTGATTGAAAAATAGTAAAGAAACAGAAAAGAATCTGCCACAGACTTTTATCTTCAAGCAACAGGCCTCAGTCTCACTCTGCTGGCTTGATTTATACCCTGGATGTTGAATCATGAGCGAAGAGTGCATCGGAGTAAGCTAAGCATCAGTATTCTGGGACAGAAATTCATGCAGCTTAGAGATGCTAAACACTCATCTCGGAACTATTATGAGACACCACATCAGATTTAGATGTCAAACGCCACACAAAGATTTGAATTATAACACAGAGCTATAACTACATCACAGGCTTCAGTGAATGGCAGTTGAAAAAGAGGAAAAAACTGTGCTATTGTTTAAAGATGGCTTGACTCTTTGAATAGCCTGGAGACAAATATTTAGGGCTAGTAATAAGTAATCTCCAATATTTGTAGGACACCTCAAGCTGCTGAATGCATCCTCTGAATAAGCTGATCTAGAAGTTTTTGGTCAGACAGGTTGGCAGACTAAATGAATAAATAAATAAAACAGTTTTATCTTTAAAATAAATAACATGCACATATTCCAATGGATACATTCTTCTAAAGGTAATATATCCGCCAGAAAATGCCATTATACATGCAAGAGAAATAAACACACCCAAACACGTGTGTGTGTGTGTGTGTGTGTGTGTGTGTGTGTGTGTAACATAACCAAGTAATGTCATCATTAGATAGGTTAAGTCATTAACAGAATAGCTTCAAATGAAATATCATGTTGAAAACATGGGTGAAATATGTTTGAGAGCAGGATTGGAAACAAATACACTTAGAAGAAGATACCTTTCCTAAAGAAAGAATAGAATAGAATAGAATAGAATAGAATAGAATAGAATAGAATAGAATAGAATAGAATAGAATAGAATAGAATAGAATTAGGGATAGAACAGAACAGAACAGAACAGAAAGAACAGAACAGAACAGAACAGAATAACAGAGTCGGAAGGGACCTTGAAGGTCTTCTAGTCCAACCTCCTGCTTAGGCTTTTCAATTTAAGTTCTTCTCCTACACTGAACTCTGTTTGTAACATGACTTCTTTGATCAGAGGAGTCATGTTTTGTTATCTTCTCATTTTCTGTGGAAAAATATTTAATTTTCAGGATGAATGTGAGAATTAGGACAATTAGAGAAGCATAGCTTTTGATTTCATTTGTTACAAAACATTCCTTTGATATGCAACCACCCCACAGTGTTCTGTAGCTTACAGCTTTCCTATAACTTGGAAAGCTCTTTACCTGCCAAATATAAATGCTTTTTTAAAATTTAACCCTCGATTTACCAATGCTATACGCTATATAGCAAAGCATGATGTAAACATTTTTAAAAGTCAGGTTGTCCTAAATATCCTTCTCAACTATAGAAGCTGATTGAACTGATGGTCAAAGTCCTATGTGATGGAAAATACCGGCAATGAGATTCTCTGCGAAATGAAGGCAACGAGAGCAGCGCTTTTCAAACTTGGCAACTTTGAAATGTGTGAATTTTAACTCTCAGAATTCCCTAGCCATCTGGCTAAGAAAATGTCTTATTGTACAGGAAACAACAGATACAAGGCATACTTATCTTCCCTAGATTTTTCTAATTTCCTTCATTTAATTTTTTTTTAAAAAAAATAAAGGCTGACCTTTAAATTTCCTCCTTCATCAGAATCAGAACTAATTATCTTTCTAATTAAAGAATTAGAGAGGGATGTTTGAAATGAGGCCACCTTTGAATGATTAATAGAAGTACTGAGGAACCTCGTTTTAACTTTGATATCTTACCAGGTATAGTATATAAAATGCCCCTCTTCCTGTTTTGTTCCCTGCTTCTTCCCCCATCCCCAGCAGGGTTTAATCAGACTTGTCACACCTCTATGCAGGTAAATTGGGTTTATTTGAAAAGGAAAATTAAATGAAATTTGTTTAGGATGATCTGGGTTTATCATATTATTTCATTGGTGATATATCAGGATGGAAGATCCACTGATCAAGTTTTAAATAAAAGAGAAAAGTCTCCAAGGCTGAAACAATACTATATATTCTGATAGAGATAACCAACAAAATATTTATCTTCTTACTATTTGTCCTTTCCTAACACATCTAAAGGGAACCAGCTGGGGTAAAGCTGCCTTAGCTAGTTTCCCTAAAATTAAGTCATTTGCTATCAGTAGAATTCCAATGTAAATCTAATTGATCTGGATTGAAATACTATTTATTTGTTTGTTTGTTTTAATTTCTATACCGCCCTTCTCCAATATAGGACTCAGGGCGGTGCACAGCCAAAGTAAAATCCAGACATAGAAAGATTAAAAAAAAACTGATTAAAATAATTAAATAATTTGGCCATAATTAAAAACAGTTCCAATTTAAAATAGTTTAAAAGTTTGACTCAAGCCAGCCCAGCTAGTTGGAATAAATGGGTTTTCAGGGCCCGACGAAAAATCCGGAGGTCTGTTATTGTACGTAACTCTGGGGGGAGGTTGTTCCAAAGGGTGGGCGCCACCACAGAGAAGGCTCTCCCCCTGGGGGTTGCCAGCCGACATTGTCTGGCGGACGGCACCCTGAGGAGGCCCACTCTGTGCGAGCGTACTGGCCGGTGGGAGGCTATTGGTGGCAGAAGGCGGTCTCGTAGATACCCCGGCCCTAAGCCATGGAGCGCTTTAAAGGTGGTCACCAACACCTTGAAGCGCACCCGAAAGACCACCGGAAGCCAGTGCAGCTCGCGCAGGAGAGGTGTCACATGGGAGCGCCTCGTCGCCCCCATAATCCCCCGCGCGGCCGCGTTCTGGACCAGCTGAAGTCTCCGGGTGCACCCCAGGGGGAGCCCCATGTAGAGAGCGTTACAGTAGTCCAGGCGGGAAGTGACGAGTGCTTGAGTGACTGTGCGTAGGGAGTCCCGATCTAGAAAGGGGCGTAACTGGCGTATCAGGCGAACCTGATAAAAAGCCCCCCTGGCCACGGCCGCCAAATGATCTTCCAAAGACAGCCGTGCATCCAGGAGGACGCCCAAGTTACGAGCCCTCTCCGTGGGGGCGAGTGATTCACCCCCAATAGCCAGCGATGGCATCAGCTGGCTATATCGGGGTGCCGGAAGCCACAGCCACTCGGTCTTGGAGGGGTTGAGTCGAACTCAACCCCTCCAAGTTAGTTGAACTCCAAAAATAATCCTTTCTGTCTAGCCAGTATGGTGTAAGGCAGGGGTGGGTTCTACTTACCTTTACTACCGGTTCACTCGTGTGCGCACTCTTCTGCACAAGCACAGATGCTTCTGCGCATGCGCAGAAGGATTTTGATGACGTCGGGGTCGGTGGGCAGAGCCTCCCGCCGGTTTTACTACTTGTTCTATAGAACTGGTGCGAACCGGGGGCAACCCACCACTAGTGTAAGGGTGAAAGTTAGACTGGCCCCAAGGGAGACCCAGGTCTGAGATCAGCCTCACAGATTCCATAGGTGGTTTTGGTCCCTCACATCAACCTGCCTTACAAGGTTTATTTTTATTTCTTTATTAAATTTTCAGACTAGCTCAAACTCTTCCTATATATTGGAAGATTGGTGAACCTTTTGGCACCAAGTGCTGAACTGGGAGCATGCACGTGTGCACGGGGGAGCACTGGAAACCGGAAGAGCTGAGCTTCCGGTTTCCAGCGTGCACATGCACGCCGGTCACCTGGTCTTCCGGTTTCTTGCGTGTATGCATGAGCAAAGACCAGCTGGCCAGCATGCAGGCATGTGCATGCACTCCAGAGAACTGCTTTTTCAATTTCTGGCACTCCTGCACCTGGGAAGACCAGCTGGCTGGCGCGCATGTGTGCGCTGGAACCTGGAAGAGCAACAGGCGATGGCTGGCTTGCCCGGAGAGATGGCTCTGCATGCCACTTCCTGCACGCAGGCCATAGGTTCACCATCATGGCTATATATAGTAATGTAATATAATGTATACACACACAAACACAGATATACATACACATATAATTTAGATACATCTTGCCACTGTTCAGTGGGGCATCCGTTGTCAAAACAGTTATTGTCTGAAACATTACATCATACAGCAAAGCATTCATTTTATTCATATTTGTTATAATGAGACACAGATATTTTACCTTCTTCTCAATCTTAAAATGAATAGAATAGAATAGAATAGAATAGAATAGAATAGAATAGAATAGAATAGAATAGAATAGAATAGAATAGAATAGAATAGAATAGAATAATTTGGCCAATTGTGACACAAGGAATTTGTCTCTGGTACAAAAGCACTTGGCATACATGCAAGCAATAGAATAATAATAATGCTGATAAAAGATGGAGTAAAGAAAATAATGAGAAGGATAAATGATAATACTACAGCCACACTACATGGGTTAATAGACATTAAGCAGCACTGAGAGAATTAAGGGTTTAGCAGAGGGATGGCACAAGGGGAAAAATTATGTTTTTTGGCCCTATAGCACTATCCTGAGGGAAAGAATTGAAACAGTTTGTGCCCTGAATGTGAAGGGTGTGCAGATGTCTTCTCAGACCTCCTTTCAAATAAATAAATGAATTTTATTAATCAATTCTGTTTGATCTTCTATTTGCATATTTTATGAACATTTTTGTCTTTTCTTTTATTATTCTTGAAAGCTGCTAATGCACCAAATTCTTTTAATGTGTCCATTAATATTTCAATTCCTTTTAAAGGATCTTCCAGAACCAACACCATCATCCTTCAAAGCCCTTAACTTACGAGTTTCTTTTTAAATTCTTATTTCCACAATCCTCTTCTTTTATGTTACTGTATGTCTTTATTCAGTATTTCAAGAACACAAATACCGGTAAATAGGAGAGCACACTATGGATATTCCTCTCTTGTTCCTCTTTGTATCTCACTGAGTTTTGTTAGATCTCCATTAATAATTATTTGTGCCTTCTGTGAAATGTAAATCGATTTTAGCCATTTTATAAAGTTCTCTCCAAAAAAGTCTGGTTCAAATTGTCAAAGGCCTTCTTTGCCTTTTTCCCCTCTAAGAAAATCAATGTGGCTTGTTTTTCATTATATTGCTCCAAATATTATAAAAATGTCCAACACATTTCTAACATTGTCCTTTAACTATCTTTTTTTTTTTTTGGGGGGGGGGGGAACACACTGATCCTTGGGAATAACATCTTGCAAAATTATTTTTGGTCTATCAGTTAGAATCACTGTGGACAACTTGTAATCATTATTTAATAATAAAAAAAGGTAAAGGTTCCCCTGCACTTGTGTGGTAGTCGTTTCTGGCTGTAGGGGCGGTGCTCATCTCCATTTCAAAGCCTCAAAAACGTCTCCATGGTCATGTGGCCGGCATGACTCAATACCGAAGGTGCACGGAACGCTGTTACCTTCCCACCAAAAGTGGTCTCTATTTTTCTACTTGCATTTTTTACGTGCTTTCGAACTGCTAGGTTGGCAGAAGCTGGGACAAGTAACGAGAGCTCACCCCGTTACACAGCACTAGGGATTCGAACCGCTGAACTGCTGGCCTTTCAATTGACAAGCTCAGAATTTTAGCCACTGAACCACTGCGTCTCTTTTTATTTAATAATAATATTGGCCAATTGTCAGGCAAAGCCCAAGAACAATGTAGAACCAGGGCCAGATTTAGATGAAAAGAGGCCCTAGGCTATTCCACTTATGAGGCTCTTTCACCTATAGTGAAAGTGTAATTTTAATTTTGCTAACAATTTGAATGTAGGCCCCTCTTGATCTTGAGGCCCTAGGCTGAAGCCTAGTTAGCCTATAGGAAAATCCGGCCCTGTGTAGAACAATTCATTTCATTTATTTTACTTACACATAGCAGACATAGTCTTACCAGCCTAAACCCTTACTATTCCCAACCTATGGAAATACCCTGGGAGATTCTAGGGAGTGGCTATTTTTACTCTCTTCTTCTGCCTCCTATCCAGCTCTGGACTGTGCTGCCTCTTATCTCTCTCCCCTTCTGGGGAAACTGCCATTTCACTATGACCTAGCACTCCAGCTCTCCCTTGTAAACATCATCTCTCACAGTTTTAGTTTATTGTTAAAGTCAAATATGTCCCATTCTGTATTAGTACTATATTGGCCTCTTTCCAGCCCTCTGTAGGACAGGGTCCATTGTGTTTTGTAAAGAGTGTAAGAGTTCATCCCAAAACATTTATTATAAGATTATCTAGTCCGGGCATCTTTCCTAGTTTAATTTTTTTATAAAATCTTTTGACTCCAGCTGCTCAACTCATAAACTGTATATAAAAACCTCATTTCCTGCAGTCTACTTTTGAAGAGCATCTGTCCAGAAGGCAAGTGGGTGATCTCACAATCTTTCCCTTTTCTTTCTGCTGCCAATTATCGCTGTAATGCCATCCCCACTTTTTCAGGGCCATGAATCTTTCCTGAAAGCCTCCAAACTGTCACAACACTAAACAGCTTACAAAATGCAATGAACAACATCCCATAAAAAAATCATCAAATGTCGGGGGAGGGAACGACAATCATTTAAAAACTAGAACCACATCATTTGCTCAAACCTAAGACCTGAGAATAGAACTAGATCGTAAGGGCTCATTTAAATTGCACCAAATAGGGGACTGTACAACACTGGGGAGAGGGATTGTTCTAGATATTATTTATTTATTTATTTATTTATTTATTTAGTGTTTATTTATTTATGAAATTTATTATTTATGAAATTTATATTGCCGCCGATTCGCACATGGCAACTCAAGGCGGCTTACAAGAATATAAAAACCTCATATAAAAACAATAAAACAAATAGAAGAGAGAATCATATAATAAAATAACCCCGCCCGCCCACCCCAGCGGCAAGACATCACATGAGCCATTTAATGGGCTCCATCTCGCTCTGCGTTCCCCAGGCCCGTTTACAGAACCAGGTCTTCAGTGCCTTCTGGAAGAGTATTAGAGTGGGGGCCATTCTAATGTCTGGGGGAATGATGCCACAGAGAGAGGGAGCAACCCAGGGGTGAAATGCTCCTGGTTCGCACCGGCTCGGGCGAGTAGGTAGCTATGGTGGCAGGCAGTTTGGAGAACCGGTAGCAAAAATCCCTTCCTCCCCCAGCCTCTAGTTTGCTTACCTTCGCACGCCTGCCTTGCTTCGCTTGCTGTAATCCCTGCAATCCATTGCATCAGCAAGCAACTGAATCTCCCTGCCTGCAATCAAGCTCATCGGTGAGCAGCTCTTTCTGCCTGTCTGTCTGCCTGCCTGCCTGTCTGTAAATTTTTTTCCCCTTTGGAAGCTTTAAAAAAAATAGTTAATTGGGGTTTTTTTTAGTTGTTCTTTTTTTAGACCTAGCCATTTAAAGTTCAGGAAGTTTTAAATTTAGCTGCTTTTATATAAAAATAAAAATAAAATAAAATAAAATAATATTTGTGTAGCTTTCTGAGATTTTGTGTGTTCCAGTAGTGTTTCACTCTAACTACACAAACACACAAAATCTCACAAAGCTGTATGTGGAATTTTGTGTGTGTAAAGTGTGAAAGTTGGTTTTTTGGGCTTTTTGTGGCTGTGTGAGGTTCTTGCTTGTTGCAGGGGCCATTTTGAGTCTAGCACAGCTGCTTTTACATTGTGGGTGAGCCAGTTGTGTTGTGTTGTGTTTTGTAAGTTAAAAAAGGGCAAAGAAGTGATGTCAACTTGGCTACACTCAACAAGCCACACCCACCCAGTCACCTGACTACTAAGCCCCACCCACCGGTAGCAAACGTTTTTAGATTTCACCTCTGGAGCAACCACAGAAAAGGCCCCTTTTCTGGGTCCCACCAGGTGTATTTCCCTAGGGGATGGAACCAGGAGTGAAATCTACTTACCTTCCTTACTGGTTTGGAAGTGCATGCACCACATGCATCACATGTGCGTGCAGACCCTCTGTGCATGCGCAAAACCTTCTGCGCATGTGCAGAGGGTAAAAAACACATTATTGCCTGGTTAAAACCAGGAAGTAATGACACCCGGGCAGGTGGGCAGAGCCTCATTCCACCATCGCTACTGGTTTTCCGAACTACCTGCCACAATCATTACTGGATTGCCTGATCCAGTCCGAACCGGGAACATTTCACCCATGGATGGGACCCACAACATTCCTTGCCTCCCCACTCTGGTAACAGAGAAGATCTGCTGTCTGGATCTCCCTCTTAATCAAAGGAATCAAATATATGCTGACACTGTCAGCTCATGTGAGGTAAGAAAGAATTGCATGGCGAATAAGTTGTTGTGGAGCAAAAATGTGAGGAGAAAGTATTATGTATGTCACTTAGAGCACATCAATAAAAAAAAAAGTGGGACATAACTTTAACAAACAAATAACAAAAGGGGAATTCCTGGGATGAACATTTTTATACACCCAAGGACATCATTGTCCCAATGGAAACAAACCACAAAAAAGGGCACCTATTCAAGACTTAATATCTCTAAAGTATCATATTTTTGGCTGTATTCAGATGAACATAAAAACTGAAATTTTGCTAGGCTTGTGTGGGTCCCGCCCCCACACAAATTCTGTAGTTTTCTCCCACAAATTCTGTAGGAGATTTTTTAAAAGGAGAGTTAACCCAATTGGATGCCTAATGGATATATTTTACTGCTAATTTTCAGAAAGAAAAAAATCAATCTGTAATTCAGTAATATAATCTTTGGGGCTTCAGGGCTACAAGGATGTTTAAAAAATAGAAATAGAGACCAGAAAGGTAACTGCTAACTGTAGGAGATTACCAGGCTGAACCCAAGAGAATGGTCAAACATGTCATAAATCACGAATCTGTGGGAAGCCAACACCCCCCCCCCCAGAAGAATGAAATATTTTGAAATATATTTAAAAAGGCAGGATAAAATATTTCCCCTAAAAGAGAAATAAAAAATCTTAAGGGAGACAGAAACTCAAAGTCCCAGCTCCCTGCCCCCAGCAGATATTTTGTGCTCATTAAGAAAGACTGGGCCATCCTATCTACAAAACAAAAGACCTTCAGCTTCAGGGTGATGGGATTAAGACATGACCCTTCAGGACATAATAGGATTAACCCACTACCATTTAGCAGAAGATACAAAGCTCACTACATTGCATGATTTCCTAAGGACATTGCATCACCCTCAGAAACTTCAACCAAACTTAGCTCAGACAAACACCTAGGATTTGTACTTTGCCTATAGAGCCAGCTGTGATTCCTATGTAACCCCTATGTGGCCCCATGGGAGTCTGACAACAGCCAATAAAATACATGTTCTTGTACATAACAGAAAGCTCACTTGCAAAGCCCAAGAGAATGTATAAAACTCTTCTCTGTGGGGGCACCTGCCCTCTGGAACAAATTGCCCCCGGAGATTCGGAGGATCCCGGACCTATGCACCTTCCACCGTGCCCTCAAGACTCTGTTGTTCCAACAAGCCGGGCTGGCCTAATTCCAATTCTTTTCAACTTTTAATCTTTAATTTTTAATTTTTAACTCTTGAGGTTTAAAAATGGGTTTTTAATTAGTTACGGGCCATATTCTTTAATATATATTTTAAATTGTTATTAATTTTTCTATTTGTGTGTTCTTATTCTGGCTGTACACCGCCCTGAGTCCTTCGGGAGAAGGGCGGGTATATAAATTCAAATAAATAAATAAATAAATAAAACCCCTCACTCTCAACTCCAGGTGGCCAGCTGCCCAGAACCACCCATGTGGTTCTGCTTCATCATTAAACCCTCTTTCCAATTAGTCTCCAGCCTCCATTTTGTCTCCAGTGCCTTTTTCTCAGTTTGGAACTGAACTGGATGGATATTTCTTCCAACAAGTACCTGCATGCCCACAAGAGATATAAGTCCAGCCCAACTTGAATGCCTCTCTTAGGTGGCTCAGTGGGCCTGACTAGGTGGCTCAGTGGCTAAGACACTGAGCTTGTTGATCAGAAAGGTCGGCAGTTCGGCGGTTCGAATCCCTAGTACAGGTCTCCTGCATACACAGGGGGTTGGACTATATGACCTCCAAGGTCTCTTCCAACTCTGTTACTGTTACTCTTATTTCCCATGCATTTCCCTTAATGGCCAGTTGGCCAAATGTGTAAGCTTTCAGTAAATCATTATACTTATTTGTGGGGGCACCTGCCCTCTGGAATGAACTGCCCCCGGAGATTCGCATGATCCCCGACCTATGTACCTTTCGTCGTGCCCTTAAGACCCTTTTGTTTCAACAGGCTGGGCTGCCTTAGAAAATGAATTTTAATTGAGTGTCTGTACTTTTTAATATAAGGGCCACAGTTTAATATATTTTAAATTGTTTTTAAATTTTATGAATATATGGCTGTACACCGCCCTGAGTCCTTTGGGAGAAGGGTGGCATAAAAATTTAAATAAATAAATAAATAAAATTATTTGAACTGCTTGAATCTCCTGATTTCCTGGGCGCTTGACACTAACTTGTATATTACAGAAAAAAATCTGGAGGAGTTGTCAGAAATCTTCGCAACCTGCCTCCCACAAAGCAGCAGGTGAGGTGTCAGAAAAGAATATCCAAGACTTTTGAAGTTGAAAATGTGTAGATATAGAAAATAAACAAACTTAGATTGAACTCGTATTAAAGGAAAGTAAATGTGATTTGATAGATGTAACTGAGGTTTGGTGGAGTGCAGTCCTGAAAGGATGTAGCAAGTTCAAAGAGAATAAATGCAAGAGAAAAGGAAATTGAGGGGCATTATCTGACTTTAAAATGGTATACAAGGAAATTCAAGAAAATGAACAAAAAAACTCAGAGAGCATCTGGTTAAAAATAAATGGGGAAGGAAATAAAAACAACTTTACAGTTGAAATTGACTATACCCTACCATCTTAAAGGGGAGGCGGGGGGTATCTGAACGATGCCTGAAGCAAGCTTCAGAAGTTTCAGATAAGTAAAAATTGATGGTAACAGGCAACCTCAGATTTCAGATATTGTTATAGCTGATGGCAGATACATTCTGCAAAGCATGGATGCACTTTGCAGGCAATCTCTTCTTTCAAAGGGGGAAGGAAAGAGTGATGAGATCAATGGACTTTGACCTGATCTTAATCAAAAGAGAAGAATTGGTCAGTCAAAATCAAGCAGATAGTCTACTGAGGAAAACTCTGTGTAAAGCTGGAATACATGATTTTATAAAAGGGAAAGGTTTGCCCATTCAGTCGTGTCCAACTTTAGGGCGTGATGCTCATCTTCATTTCTTGGTCAAGGGATCCAGCATTGTCTGAAGACATTTTCCGTAGTCATGTGGCCAGCACAGCTATATGCCAAGGTCACATGGAACACTATTACCTTCCCACTAAAGTGGTACCTATGGTATTAATCTACTTGCATTAGCATGCTTTCGAACTGCTAAATGGACAACGTTTTATAGCACATCAAAAAGAGACTAGATAGAATTTTGTTGTGTATGCTTTAACCTGGACCACTGCACTGAGTAAGGATTTAGGTTTAATGGACCCTAAATAGCCATTTCCAGCACTAAGCATGTATGCTTCTGCGTAGGAAGAGCTTAAAGAAAAAGAGAAGCTGGAGGGGAGCCATAAACACTAAAAAGAACTTTCTCCAGTTATATTTGAAGCAATAAATGGTTAGCTCATTGCTCAATTAGAATGATGAAATCTTATTGAACCAAAAAAAAAAAAAAAGACAACCTTCTAATTGTCACTTTACATAGGAAACATAATTGAGGATAGGATTGAGACTGTAGTCTAAGATTGTGGGAAATTTTAGTTCAGGAATGTCTATGGAGATTCTCTGTCATCCAGGTCATGGTTAGAGCTGAAGAAGATTCTTGGATGAGAAGCAAAACATCTTCAAAGAAAAACCAGAAAGTCCAGTTGTCTCTTGAAAAAGCACCTTTGAGTTTAGTCCAGGAACATCTTAAATATTTATGATTTTAAATCATAAATATTCAAGTCTATGAGACTAGACTGAACCAAGTATATATAAAGTAGTTTATTTCTTTGTAATTTGTTTAATTAAACTGTGAAATTCTATGGTATATATAGAAGGGGTTGGGAGGAATTTTTTAAAAAAGCACACTCACATATAACAGAATTGAAAATGAAACTGATATTAAAGTATCTAAATAGCAAACGCTATTGTTTAGCTTTAGAAACCTTTTGGGCAAACAGATGATTAAGAATTGGATGAAAGTCTTGTAATCAACAAGAATCCAAATCATTTATTGGTCTGCAATAAATGAATATGATTTTATTAGAAACTATATTCATACCCTATTTTAGCTCACATTCATTCTGTGGTGTTTATAACATCAGTTATTTCTGTCTAGCCTGCTTTGAATATTTAAACAAGAAAATATATTTGCAACACTAATAATGCAACCACTAATAATAAATAAGAGCAGATTGGAACTAATAATAATAAACATATGCATTAGCTTAACATTATAATCAGTGGGACATTTTCACAGGAACATTGTGAAAGAGTGTTTCTGTCCTTAGAGGTACTCAACAGGCCAGAATAAAAACTATTATTAAATCCCACTTCATTCATGGGCAAACCTAAGATTTATATGACTGGATGAAAGAGCTGCATAGTTTATTCTAAAATATTATGCTTATGCATCTCTTAGATGGTAGAAATAAAATTGGAGTAACAGTAGAAACCTATACAATATCCTAATCAATAAAAATAAAAGGGATATTGGCCAGTCCATTGGGAAATAGCCAGACTATTTTGGTTGTTTCTATTCTGAAGAAACCCCGATCTATCTCTGAAGCACGACTTAGTCTCTAGATCCGTGATGGTGAACCTATGGCACAGGTGGCACATGTAGCCATATCAGTGGGCACACCAGCTCAGTTCCGGCATGCATGGGCGCATCGGCCAGCTGATTTTCGGGCCTTCTGGGCCCACCAGAAGGAGGGAAACTGGCTGTTTTCTGCCTCCAGAGGGCCTGGGGGGGGGTGGGGAAGGCCCATTTTTTCTTTCTCACCTGGTCCAGATCCTCTCTATGCATCTGGGGAGGGCAAAAACAGCCTTCCCCACCCCCTCGGAAGCCCCCCAGAGGCCAGAAACGGCCCATTTCCCAACTTCCGGTTGGACAGGAAGTGACATGTTTTGCTGTGCCCAGTCTCCAGAGACTCCTAGAGAGGCTCTGGAGGCTGTGGACAGCAAAAAAAATCACTTCCTGTTCAACCAGAAGTTCGGAAATGGGCCTTTTCGGGCCTCTGGAGGGCCTCTGAGGGAATGGGGAAGGCTGTTTTTGCCCTCCCCAGATGCATAGAGAGGATCTGGAGCCAGGTGAGAAAAAAAAATGGGCCTACTGGTCCATCGCGTGCCAAGAGCGGGGGGGGAGGGGGGTCATGCGTGCATATGCTGGGAGGGGCACATAGAATTATGGGTGTGGGCACGCATGCATGTGAACCTCCCCCGCCCCCCTCTCCTGGCATGTGATGGCAAAAAGGTTAGCCATAACTGCTCTAGATCAAGACATCTGGAAGACATTAGAGTTAAATAGAAAATCTCCTCTGACAATTTTCACAAATACATAGAAACTCACTTGGCTGACATACCACTACTACAAAGGCATACACCAAACCTAGAGAAAACATAGAAAGTTAAGGCCCAAATAACTTTTAAAAACTTCCCATTAAACTTAAGGACATTTAGTGAATTATTCCCTTAATTTCTCCAGAATAGAATAAATGTTCCTATATTCTCTTAAGGGTTCAATTGTTCCTTACTAGTAAGAGCAGTAGCTATTGATAATGCTCAAATTTTCTCATTATGTTAGTCTATCTCAGGGGTCAGCAACCTGCAGCTCCGGAGCCACATGCGGCTCTTTGGGCCCTCTGCTGTGGCTCCCTGTTGGGTGATCCCACCACTGGCTGGCTCCACCCTTCACCCTCCCCTCCCAGTCGCTCCTCGCCTGGCCTGAGGGGTAAGGGTGACAGCAGGGGATGGAGAAGTGGCCATGGCAGAGACAGAGAGATACAGAGAGAGGGAGAGAGAGAGAGAGAGACATAGAGAGATACAGAGAGAGAGGGAGAGAGGGGGAGGGAGGGGAGATATGTCAAAAGGTTTTGTGGTTCCCTGTTATCAACTGGTTCTTTGCCCTAATAACTGGCTGGGTAGGCATGTCTATGGGGTCATGTGACTGATGGAGGTGAGTGACATCGAGGTGGCCATGCCCACCCAGGTTTTGTGGCTCCTGGTGTTTTCTTTTCTGTGGGAAACGGGTCCAAATGGCTCTGAGTGCTTAAGGTTGCAGACCCCTGCTCTATCTAGAGAAGCAAACCACTTGAGAGGTTATTGAATGAGGAAAAACAGGATGTTCACCCAGTCAAAAACAACCCCTAGTGAATTTTCATCATGAAAATTCACTATCCATAGGCAAATCTTTTCTGAATTCCAAAATGCTCTTGAATTCACTTCTTGAATTTAATTTGAAAGAGCTAATTCTCTTTCATGCAAATGATTTTTTTTAAAAAAAGATACAGAATGTTTAAGTTCTGCTAATCGAGAAGTAATGCCAAAAATGATCAATGGCTGGATGAAAAGCTACAACAAAGATTTATAAATAAATATGAATAAACATGACCTTGGATTATTTCAATTTAACCCTCTTGTTGATGAATATTTGGTGAGCTCATCATATCTCTATGACCTTTTATAGGAATGTCCTTATATCTATTAAAATGGAAAGTTGATTTATTATTTATAAATCACTGATTAGGTATTCAGGTGGTTATTGATTACTTTTAAAAAGGCAGGAATATGTGTATGTCAAAGGATCAGATTGTGAATGGGAATTTTATTTTTTAACATCCGAAAGAATGCTTTCATTTTTTTCCCCTTTAAGAGAGCTGAAGCTCCATTTGAGCTATTAATTAAAATGAAATAAAAACCTTACCACAGATACAAGATAATTTTATCAAACAGCATCCATCTTAGAAGTATTATATGGTGGTCTTGCAATCAGACAAATCATTTCTCTCTCTCTCTCTCTCTCTCTCTCTCTCTCTCTCTCTCTCTCTCTCTCTCTCTCTCTCACTCTCTCTCTCTCTCTCACTCTCACTCTCTCTCTCTCTCTGTCTCTCTGTCTCTCTCTCTCTCCCTCCCTCCTTCCCTCCCTCCCTCCTTCCCTCTCTCCCTCTCTCTCACACACAAGATTTTTACTTCCCCAATCATTTGTTGCTTAAGAAATTGAAATAAGATGCCATCCCTCCTCCTCTGCTTTGCACATTCCTCTTGGCCAGCTAGAAAATTAATTCTTTTTTTAATTAGAAACTCATCCCAATCAACTAAATGCTAAGTCCTGTCAATCATTTTAGAATGTTTCTAATAAGACATCTGCTGAGGCTTTGGTTATCAGCAGTATGGAAATGAAAGAAAAACCTTGGGCTTTGGGGAAATGGCTTTGGAAAAGTAGGTTTGGGGCCAAGATGTCAAAAGAAGTAATCAAGAGCTAGGTGTACAGTGGAATAAGTACACCACATTTGAAGACTTCCTGTCTGGCATCTCATCTGTTGGTTTTCCACTGCCAATCTTGACCACTAGCAATGTTTTCTTTCCTTTATGCCTCCTCATAATCTGATAAACAATTGAACAACTTGAAGATCATAGGCTTCCATCAAAGAATTTTTTAGACCAGTTTGAAAAAGAGTTCATTTGATTTAAAATCGATGCTTACCTTGGCTCTCACAAATGCAGAAAATCTTGGCTCAATTATATCAGCATTGATTATTTTGTAATATTTAGAACTATTACGTCAGATCCAATATAGCCAAAGCTTAAGGCCAAACTTCAGTTTTATAAAAGGAATTGTCCTAGTGATTCACACAAACCAGAACAGAACAGAACAGAAAATGACCCTGGAGGTCTTCTAGTCCAGCCCCCTGCTCAAGCTCCATTTCAGACAAGTGGCTGTCCAGTCTCTTAAAAACCTCCAGTGATGAAGTGTCCACAATTTCTGTAGACAAGGTGTTCCACGGGTTAATTGTTCTCACTGTTAGGAAGTTTATCCTTAATTCCAGGTTCCTTCTCTCTCTCTCTCTCTCTTTTTAATAAATTTTATTAAAGCATTTTGTTATAGTTCAAAATAAGAAAAAAAAGAAAAAACAGAAAAAACAGATGTATAATAATTTTTCTATCACGGTGTAACATCACCAAAATATCCATATATATATATATATATATATATATATATATATATATATATATATATATATATATATATATATATATATATATACACATACACACACACACACACACACACTAATAATCAGAGAGTAAAAATAGAAAATATTTACAGATTCTTGTATAGAAATTTACATTTCCAATACTTATTAATTACCATAAATATACCATCATCTATCATTATAATCCAACATTATCCTTTGTCTCTCTCCCATCATTTCTGGGTCCTATCATACTACATATTCCAACTACCATAAAAGTCTGAGTCTCTTTTACCCTTAATCAGTTTTGTTAGTCTATAGGACTCTGCACATTCCATGATTTTATAAATTATTTTTGAGTCCATTGGTAAGTCCTCATTCTTCCATTCTTGTGTGAATGCCAGTCTCCCTGCAGGAATTATATGCAGCATCAAATACCATTTAGTCAATCCAATATTTGCAGGTCTAACCCCCAACAAAAAGGTTTCCGGTTTCAATTCCACTCTACAGTGTGTGATTTCAAGCAACCATCACCATATTTTCATTCAATATTTAGCTGCCAGCGGTCATGTCCACCATTGATGGAAGTAAGTTCCATTGTTATGCCCACATTTCCAGCACTGTGAAGTACTTCACAGGTTCCTTTTCTTCTTGATTAGTTTCCATCTGTTGTTTCTTGCCCTGCCCTCTGGTGCTTTGGAGAATAAGTTGATGATATCCAACTCAAATATTGGAATACTGCTATCATGTCCTTCTATTCTGTAGACTAGCCAAACCCAAATCCTGCAATAGTTCTTCATATGTTTTAATCTCAAGCTCTTTAATTATCTTAGTTACTCTTCTCTGCACTTTTTCCAAAGTCTCAACATCTTTTTTATAATGTGGTGACCAAAACTGGATGGGGTATTCCAGGTGTGGTCTTAATAAGGATTTATAAAGTGGTATTAACACTTCATATAATTTTGATTCTATGCCTCTGTTTATGCAACCAAGAATTGTATTAGCTTTTTTGGTAGCTGCTACATATTGCTGGGTCATGTTTAAGAGTGATCGTCCACTAAGACTCTAAGGTCCCTCTTACAGCTACTGTTTGTGAGCCAGGTTTTGCCTAATCTGTGCTTACACCTTTGGTTTTTACTGCCTAAATGTAAAACTTTGATTTTTTTCATTAAAAGTCATTTTGTTGGATAGGGCCCATTGTTCAAGTCTGTCAAGATCCTTTTGGATCCTGAGTTAGGCTTCTGGGGTATTGATTATTCCTGCCATCTTAGTGTCATCTGCAAATTTGATGAGTTCCCCTTCTATTCTCTTATCTAAGTCATTTATGAAGATATTGAAGACTACCGTGCTTAAGATGGGACCTTGTGGTATCCCACTGCTCAGTTTCCTCCAAGTAAATGTAGTAACATTAAGGACTATTTGTTCAGTATATGATATAAAGGAAGCCTACAGAAAACGTGAAAAAATTCTGTACAATCAGGCCAGAAATGTATTAACAAGATACATTTCTTCAGAGATCAGAGCAGCAAAAAACAGCTCCTCTGAAAAGCTAAAGAATCAGTTCTCAACAAATGAACCAGCAAACATGTGGAAAACTCTTAAAAATATCACCGGCTACGGCACATCTCCTTCCCAGGCTGAAGGAAATCAACAACTGGCAGATGACCTGAACGTGTTTTACTGCAGGTTTGAAAGGAAACTACAGCTACCTATCTCCACAACCCCCATCTCAGACACACCAACAACAGCCAAACCTCCTACAACTAATCCCATCCCATTGGGTTCACAACCCCTAGTGATCACAGAAAAGGAAGTGCAAGACCTATTTCACAGACAAAAGCCAGGAAAAGCTCCAGGCCCAGACAAGATAACAAGAAGCAGCAGGTGAAGCTAAGCAGAATCACACCAGATACCTGTACAATTAGCACAGCCCACCCCCCCCCAAGGCTGTGTGCTCTCCCCACTTCTCTTCTCTCTGTATACCAATTCCTGCATCTCTAACAATCCATCTGTTAAACTACTGAAGTTCGTAGATGACACAACAGTGATCAGTCTCATTCGAGACAATGATGAATCCGCATACAAATGGGAGGTTGAACAACTAGCCTCATGGTGCAACCGGAACAATCTGGAACTGAACACACTCAAAACCGTAGAAATGGTGGTAGACTTTAGGAGAAACTCTTCCGTACTTCCACCTCTCACAATACTAGACAACACAGTATCAACAGTAGAGACCTTCAAATTTCTAGGTTCTACCATATCACAAGATCTAAAATGGACAGCTAACATCAAAAACATCATCAAAAAAGCACAACAAAGAATGTTCTTTCTGGGCCAGCTCAGAAAGCTCAAACTGCCCAAGGAGCTGCTGATACAATTCTAAAGAGGAATTCTTGAGTCTGTCATCTGCACCTCTATAACTGTCTGGTTTGGTTCTGCAACCCAACAAGACAGACACAGACTTCAGAGGATAATTAGAACTGTAGAAAAAACAATTGCTACCAACCTGCCTTCCATTGAGGACCTGTATATTGCATGAGTCAAAAAGAGGGCTGTGCAAATATTTACAGACTTCTCACATCCTAGACATAAACTGTTCCAACTCCTACCCTCAAAACGATGCTATAGAGCACTGCACACCAGAACAACTAGACACAAGAACAGTTTTTTCTTGAACGCCATCACTCTGCTAAACAAATAATCCCCTTAACACTGTCAAACTATTTACTAAAACTGCACTACTGTTAATCTTCTCATCATTCCCACCACCCATCTCCTTCCATTTATGACTGTATGACTGTAACTTTGTTGCTTGGATCCTTACGATTTATATTGATATTGTTTCCTGATTGCTTATTTGTACCCTATGACTATCATTAAGTGTTGTTCCTTATGATTCTTGATGAACGTATCTTTTCTTTTATGTACACTGAGAACATATGCACCAAGACAAATTCCTTGTGTGTCCAATCACACTTGACCAATAAAAAAATCTATTCTATTCTCTTCTATCTACTCTACTCTGCACTCTACTCTACTCTACTCTACTCTACTCTACTCTACTCTACTCTACTCTGCATTCTATTCTATTCTATTCTATTCTATTCTATTCTATTCTATTCTACTCTATTCAAGATATAAAGATACAGGATATCTTTGCTCATAAAACATGCTAAATCAAAACCAGACATATCCATGTTTGTCATGGATGTGAACCAAGCATTGTGGCTTGTAAAAATGGTTTATGACTTAGTACAATTTGTAAATCCAGCCTATTGAGTTTATTCAGCAAATGATAATTAAGGAAACTCTTATAGCAATAACCCTTAGACTTATATACCACTTCATAGTGCTTTTACAGCTCTCTCTAAGCGGGTTACAGAGTCAGCCTATTGCCCCCAACAATCTGGGTTCTCATTTTACCCACCTTGGAAGGATGGAAGGCTGAGTCAACCTTGAGCCGGTGAGATTTGATCTGCTGAACTGCAGCTAGCAGTCAGCTGAAGTAGCCTGCAGTGCTGCACTCTAATCACTGCGCCACCTCTTATCCTCCGTGTTGATCCAGACCAATCTATGGCCACATTTAAGTTGAGTTAAGATCAACGTAGTCAAAATGTTTTGGTCCATAGTCTGTGACTAAACTAGAAGAGAAACAAAGTTTAATTAAGTAGTAATTCCTTAAAATTGTATGAAAAAGCTTCTCTTTCTACAACTTGTGAAGTGAGGAATCTTGCCATTATGTTTATATGTCCATAAGTATGTATATTTGTTTGTCTATTCTACTGTTATTCAAGAAGCTTCCACACACAGTTTGTAACTTAGTTATATTTTTGCATATATATGTGAAGGTTGCTCTATGCAAATTTCCTCTGATAATCTTATTGAAGCTCTTTAAACTTCTGCTGACATTTCTACATTTTGCTTCAGAAGGATCTTGTAAATGTAAATAGGAAATTAGAAAACTCCAGTTGTGTCCAAACTGACTGAACCTATAATAAATCAATCTCTTGCTTATACTGTATGTATTTAACTTTTCTAACATTCCTTCTTGCTTCTGTTTTTTATAAGTAGTTATTTTATCGTTATCTGTATAAAGATTTTAAAAATGCATCCATGTACATTCTGTGGCTGTCTGAGATACAGAATAAAAAGACTGTTAACATTTACTTGAAATCTGTTAGTGGATCATAAATATCACGATTTTTGTTCTTAAATACAGAGGAAAGTAACATCAATGTATTATTGACTGTTTTTTCAGAAGAGTGTTGTTTTGACAAAAAGGTCATAATATGAAGATCATAGTGGATAAATTTCATGCAGCAAAGACATTGCGACAGATAATTTTATCAGACTCAAGATAGCTCTGATGAAGCACAATAAATAAAGCTCATTATACATCTAATAAGCATACACACACTACAATGGCATAGACTATTATGGACACAGTATGCTGACATAATATCTCTGCTTCATAAACTTCACTGGTTGCCCATATGTTTTAGGATGCCTATATGGCATAGGACCAGTTTATCTGAGAGATTGCCTATTTCTCATGGTGTCTGCCAAACAGGTACATGTTAACAGAATTGGCACACTCCAGCTTCCTTCAATTAAACAGTGCCATCTATTGGGACCTAGAAAGCATGGCTTCTTTATTGTGGTGCCTGCCTTCTGGAACGAGTTCCTCTTGAAATCTGTGTGGCTCCCATTCTGTTGGTGTTTCATGCCTTAAAGACTTAGTCGTTTTCTCAGACTTTGGATTAAGACGGATAGAGCCTTATTTATAGTGCAAAAAGATAGTCAGACCCCATTTTGTTTTGTTCTGTATCTTGTTTTGATTGTCATATTGTGAGCTTCCCGTTTGCCTCATCTAAACTGAATTCAATAAAGGTACAGTTTATAAACCATTTAAAAATATATTAAATTAATGAAATGGATAATGAGGCTGTTATAAGTTCACACCAGAACAGTAATGCAAGATACGGTAGCAACTTTGATGCAGCAAAACGTTCTCTAGAACTTTGCTACAGTTAATACTGCTCCAATATGGCAGAGGCAGTTAGTCAGTATGGATGAGGCCATCTCACCCAAAAAATCTGCCCCAGAAAAATCCTGATTTCTACAACAGGCAAGAAATATACAGAGAAATGAGGGATTGCTTCCATTGCTATTGCCATCATACTTCTATGAACTTTATTGCCTATGTTGTTTGACTACTACGTGAGATACATGTCTCCTCCTTGTTTAGGGTGTTCTGAAAGAGGTTAGAAAATGTGTTTTCTTATTTATCACACCATAAAAAAGGGTATGGGAGTGACTAGAATATGTGTGTATGTTGTGGATAGAAAGGGAGGCGGGAGAGAGGGTGGGGAGAGAGAGAGATCAGCAGATGCCATAGTGTGATATATAATTGGATTGCTGAGATTAAATGTTATTCCCAGTCAAGGATGTTTACATACACAACAATTTTCTAAAATGTCTGAGAGCTGAAATAAAGAATTTCTGGTACAAAAGGTACAATATTTTATTTTAAAAAACTGCATTATTGGTCCAAGTAAGGGAGAGGAAACTCCTCCAGAATAGTATTTTATTTTCAAAATACTACTGCACAACTGAAATGAAGTCTTTCCCTTATCAAGAATAGTATTTCATTTTCAATATCTTCTTGTTGCCCTCCTGCATGTCTAAGGAGAAATCCAAGCCAAAACAACATGAAACTACATTTAGTTTCTTGAGCTTTGCAGCAGACAAGAGATGCTAAAAGTCATCCAGGAAAATAAACACAAACAAAGACAGTTGCCTTTTGTGAAAAGTAATCCTGTAACTTCTCAATATTCCAGGTTGTTGGTTGTGTCGAATATAGGCCAAATATGAAAGCCTTTAAAATTTTCCCAAGTGCTAATGAGCTCTTGATGCAAGTCATACAATGAGTGATAATGCAGTAAATTTTTTCAAAGTTTCTTTACTGCATCATAATTTGCTTTGCGGTGATGAATGACTACTTCAGTAAACTTTCAGATTATTAGTTCTCACTTGTTATTTGGGAGGGATTAGAGCTGGCTCAACTTTGGATATATCCCTTATGGTGTGAAACATTGACGTACTGCACAATGTAACACATAACAAATTATACCTCTATTTATGATCCTGACATACTGGCATTTATTAGCTATGCCAGTGTCTCTGTAGGCAAAATCATACTCTGAAACAGAAAAAAGTGCCCTGCTCAAAAAAAAAAAAAAAAAAAAAAAAGGAAACAATCATAAAAAGCAAAAAAAATTGCATCTAACTCTGCACTGAACATTCCACCAAAACCTATTCCAAATCTTTCTTTACATGCAAAATGATGTCTAGAAATCTTCCTGTTGCCTTGCGAACAACAACTATTTAAAAAAAAATTAAAATGAGACATTGAGGTTAGAAGCCAAATCTCTCATTCCATAGGCAGCTTCTGACCACAACACTAAAAGAACAACTCAGTTCCTGCAATAGGGAAAGATCAGAGTTGGAAAAAGAATAAGTTAATTGGAATTAAATTGATTTAAGAGCTGAGCAAATGGTAGTTGCTAATTCCTGGTGTGGTATGGAAGTAATCCAGAGTGTTTCTGAAACCCAAATAGAGTGGGATGTTCAAGCATTATTTCTCCTGCATGGAAAAATGTTCAGGTAAGTATCACCAATGTTTCCACTAGAAATATGCACCAAATGGACCAAAAGCTTTTTAATCCATTTGGTGATCTTTATAAATGTTTTAAATTGGACTTCTAGAGAAGCTCTGAAAACATCCTTACAGCTTTTAAGCATGCAAGAATATAAGATAAATCTTATGCAACTTCTCTCTTCTAAGAAAATTTCAGGATGCTGGAGACAAAGAATAACAAATAGTGGCCAACTTCATCAGATCATTTTTTTGTGTCTGTTGTTTTCAGCATAACTTTTAAATTTCCATTTTCTTTAATCATTTTCATAAGGTTACCTTTATTAAACTCAGTTCTTAGATAAAATTTTAGTGGTATCGTTTTGAAACTCTGAAATCCTCATTTTCCCAGCCTATGTCACTGTTTACTGAAGTCATTAATTCAGTAATTGTGTGTGTGTGTGTGTTGGTTAAGGCATTGGGCTAAAAAGCAGGAGACTGTGAGTTCAAGTCCTGCCTTGTCCATAAAAGTCAACTAGGTGACCTTGGGCCAGTCAGTCTCTCTCAGCCCAAGTCTCTTTACAGAATTGTTCTGAGGAAAATAAGAGGAGGAAGGTGTGTTGGATATGTTCCCTGCCTTGAGTTATTTGTAAAAATAATAAAGGTGAAACATAAATAAACAAACATCTGCTAGTTTATTTGAACTGATTAGTATCATTGTTTTGAATGAAAAGCATCTTCTGAATTTTAAGAACTGAAGAGAAGAACATAATGGAAAATACAGCAAATAATGAGGCAAGTATTTAATCCGGGGATGGAAGTATGCAGAATCTTTTCATCCCTGGAATTTAATTGTATCTACCATAAATCACTATCTCTGGCATAGTTTGAAATCTTAAAGCTGTGGGTCCCTGCTGGCACAATTTATATGAGATTATGTTATAACTATCTTCTCCTGATCTATTCTCAGTTATTTTGCCGTGAAGACTCTGATGGCTCGTCTGACAGTCCTAAACTGCATGAGCACTCCAGTCTCTCAGCTCACTAGGGTGATTCAACCCAGATTTACCCACAAATGGGAAAGAATATGAATGCAGTAGATCAGTGAACACTAATGTCCAAGTCTTACAATGCTTCAGTACCAAAGACTTGTTACCCCTCTGTGAGATGTTTATTATATTTAATCAAATTTATGAACATGAAGGATCAGTGAGAGGAGGCTGAGCTCAGCGTGAACAAAGAAAGCAGGAGCTCCTTATAGAAGCACCAATCATCATTGACAAAAAAAATATTTCTGTAAAACTTCGAGAGCCATCATACAATGATTTGCAAATCACAGATTTCTGCCCTGAGCATTGAAATAAATCCTTGTTCTAGCAGAGTTTGAAATTGGCTCAACAAGCTACTCCCTTTCATATAATACAAATGTAAAATAAGCTCTATTTTCTTTGATGCTGCCCTAATGCAATCTTCATAAGCATGCAAGGCATTGTCTCATTAAAAACACATGTCCAATTTCTAAATCGTGTATACAGTTCTATGAAATATCTTTGAACAAGCCATTATGACCTACTTTGGCTGTTTTCCAAAAATCATAATTTTCACTTTAGCATGATGGATGCTAAGTCTTTCTTTTTAGCAATACCAGATATCACTAGTGTAAAATAAAATAGAAACTTTTTAAGAGCCAATGAAAAAGAGAAAATATTATATGGGGGACAAACAGGGAACCACAACCTTCTTATATTAATTTAACATAGGTGTACATAAAATCATCTCTAAACCATCTACCATATTTCCCCGAAAATACGACCTACCCCAAAACTAAGTCCTAGACTGATTTTTGGGGTGGGTCTAATATAAGCCCTATCCCAAAACTAAGCCCTAATGAAGGGGGTGGGCATGGCCAGCACAGGAAGCAGCCCTTCCCTTCTTGGGTTACCTGCTCGGCCCCTTAATTGTAGCTTGCGGATCAGCTGAGGCAGCGAGGGCCAGGAGTTCTGTCTTTCCAGGCACCTGTAGATGTTTCCGGTGTACTCTTGCTAGCCCCAGCCCTGCCAGGCAACCTCACAGCCAAGGGCCCCTCTGTTCCGCAACTCACCTTTTGGCTCTGGAGCAGGTGGCAACCACGGTTTGTACTCTGTCAGGCCTGGAGCTTGGGTGTTGCTCAGGCTGCTGCTACGATGAGGCAGAAAGCCATGCGGCCCATCAGAATTGGCTCCCCCCCCCCACGGCCTCTACCTGGCTTCTGCTGCTTGAGAAAAGGGCAATCAGCAGGCAATTCTGGAAGATTGTGGGAAGCGTATGCTCAGCTGATCCACATGCCGTGTTTAAGGGGCCGAGCAGCCATGAGGTGACTGCGCTCTCCTGTACCTCAAAAACAAAGACAAAACAAGGCCTCTCTGAAAATAAGCCCTAGTGCTTATTTTCAAGCCTAAAAGAAAATAAGACCAGGTCTTATTTTTGGGAAAACATGGTAGGAAAACTAACTTGAAAGAGAAATGTTAGATTTGGGGCTAGGTCAGTCTGCTGTTAAATGTAGTATGAGAGCTAGCATAAAGATGAGATTTTATGTTAATCATAGTCTTAGATTTATGTTGTGGCTGTTATTGTGTATGTAGATTTGGGTTACAGCACATTATTAATTTGCCAGTTGGATGAATTTTGCATTGAGTTAGACCATTCAGATTTTTTGTTAAATTGCGTATATAGATGAATGTCAGGTTGAGATTTTGTGACAGTTGTACATTTTGGTTCATGTAACAGTTAGGAGTGAATGCTTTTGAAATTGAAAGGCATAAAAGGAGAAAAAGAAAAAGGGAGTAGACATGAACATTTTGTCAGGTTTAGAAGCCATATTAAGCCGGAAGCTTCCATGCTGCCACCTTCTCATGTGTGGGAAAGTAGGAGGGGGAATTTAGTAGAGAGGTTGTCTTTAGACATAATAGTATTCTTCCTGTCGGTCAAGGTCAGGCCGATCCTGCATCTGGAGAAGGAGTGGTCGGAGTGAGGTCTCGAGATGGGACGGATGGTGATTGCAGCATGTGATCAACTGAGGAGTGAGGGGATGGTTTTGGGGGTTTTGATTTACTGAGGGAAAACCCGGACTTCTCAGATTTGGGTTTTCCCAGATGTGCCAGTTTACCTATTCTAGTAAATAGAACTTTGAAAAATGCTCACTTCAGAGCTTTTACTTGGAGTTGGGTTTTTTTCTGGAACGCTGACACATTTACTTCTGAAAAGCTTTTTCTCAACCAGCTGCTTCCTCAACTCAGATCTCCTACAAATACAACACAAAATCACTGAACTCAGATGACAAACTCCCCCCAAAAGCATATAAATACATATATAATTCATATAAAGTTATATAGATTCAATATGTTGCATCAAGCTTCCTGACCTCCAAACCAAATCTGTATGAGTTGGGGCTTTAAAAAAAAACACTTTCATTCAGCCCCATGGGAAGAATTTTAATAGGGAAAAAAAAAGCAAGAGCCAAAATGGAGGTGACTCCCTTCTCCTTCCAGAAATCTCCCTGAAATGGGAAATGGGTTGATTCTTTTTAGGGGTGGGGTTAGGATACTTCTAACCTGGTTTTACTGCAATGCCTGAACCTTTTGGAATGGGATTTACCACATTCAATACAGAAATGTTTTCAGGTCTTGGATACAATAGTCTATTTAATTACTTAGAGTACTGATATTGGGGAGACTTATTCAGTGATGGGATTCAACCGGTTCGCAACTATTCACTAGAGCTGATTGTTAACTTTCTAAGCAGTTCGGAGAACCGGTTGTTGGAAGAAATCTCCTGTTTTTTTCCACTTTACGGGGCTAATCCTGTAAGGAAGGCAGGAAGGAAACATTCTGCTGTGTTTGAATTTTTTCCTGCCTCATTGGGTTTTTTCCCCTATCTGGGGAGGGGGTCTTCAGATGAGAAGCACCCCTCAATGTGAGTGATGTTAAGTTGGCCATGCCCACCCAGTCACATGCCCACCCAGCCACACCTACCCAGCTGCTCATTAGGACAGATAATCGGTTGTTAAATTATTTGAATCCCATCACTGGATTTATTGCTAATAAACTATCTTTGGATTGACAGAATAATACTTGCTGCTCATAACTGGAGAATTAAAATAATTGACATTATTAAGATTCTTCTAGGCCTGAGATCATGAATTGTCACTTTCTATATTAGAAGGCAGCAAGGAAGTACAGTATATTCAGTCACGTGTATAATACGTACGCTTACAACTGTATCCTCATCACATTCATACTTTTTGGCAGTTTATTTTAAAAACATTTTACGTGCATATTTAAAATACATTTTAAAAAGAGGCTGCAAATTCTATTCCTGATTTAAAGCATAGCATTTCTTGTCCCAGTTTTTAGGCATAACACCTGTGGTGCCTTTTAATTCCATTACTATTATTTTAGGATTTAGCATGCTAGGAAGATCAAACAGTTTCAGTGTGGCAGCTCATTTTCAGTAATGGATACATAAATCATAAGTCACAAATCTAAGGAAAGTGCCTCTTTATAACTAATCCCATAGCAGCAAAGACCTTTGATCCTGGTATAATATCAAAAGGGACTTATACTATGCTTTTTAGTGGGTGTGCAGAGTTTGTTTGCAATGTATACATTCATCTTCCAGCTATGCTGGCTGGAGAATTCTGGGAACTGAGGTCCACACATCTTCAAATGGGTTTAGGATGATTAGGCGCCCATCATTGGCCCAACCCTTGCCCCCAGCAACCTACCTCAGCTGATTCACAGCCAGCTTTCCTCTTCCGCTGTCCCACCCCTAGAGATTCTCCATGATCAATGGTCTCCTGGCCCTCTATCCCTGTCCATTCACCCAGACATTGTTTGACCCGGGCCTCTGGCTGCTCGGAACAAAAAGTCACCAGTCAGTGGGGGCAAGCAGTAGTGAGTGATCGGTGGCAGGCTATAGAAGGGAGCAGCGTGCCATTGCAGGAGCCAGGCAACTGGCAGAGGTGGCATGCAGAAATCACAGGGGGCAGGGGTGCCAGGCAACTGGCGATGATGACATGCAGAAGTGATCATGGGGGAGCCATGGGGGGTGCACCAAGCAACTGGCGGCAGCGGCGGTTCCATGCTTCCTTGGAGCAGATACATTTAGTTTAGTTTAGTTTATTGTCATTGCACATGGTACAATAAAATTAAATGCCATCTTCAATGTACATTATAACTATAAAAACAGAAACACAAACATCCTTTACATTCTATATAATTTAAATTGAAAACAAGATATTGCACTATACTGTAGAATTCAATATGGTTATTGGCCTGGGATAGAAGCTGTCTAAGCATCTGCATTTTACTCCCCCTGCGGTGTGTGCAAGTGGTGCAGGGAGGGCATCATCTAAATGAAGCCTCTGAATTGTTTCCGGGTAGAAAATTAGGCCGAAGCCTTCCCTGCCTGCCTGCCTGCCTGCCTGCCTGCCTGTAACTTTGCTCTCCCTCAGCAGCACGGGTGCCACACAGATCCCCAAATGCAGCAGCAATAGCTTGCCCCATTTTAATGGTAGGAAAGCTCTCTTCTGGAGACAGTTTTGTCTCCAGAAAACAAGACCAGAATTGAATCTAAAACTTCCAGCCTGTAGGTATTACTAAAAAGCCTCTGCTGCTTGTTTGCACTCCCACCCCACCCCCTGAGATTGCTTCTGGATGCCGCCACCACCAGTTGCCTGGCGCACTCTCCCATGCCCCCCACTGCAATCGCTTCTGCACGCCACTGCTGCTAGTTGCCCGACACCTCCCCCACATGATCGCTTCTGCATGCCACCACTGCCAGTGGCCTTGTGCACCCTCCATGATGGCCCCCATGATGGCATGCTGCCTTTCCATAGACTGCTGTCAATCACTCACTGCCTCCTGCCCCCATTGGCGGGTGGCTTCTAATCTCATGCAGCCAAAGGCCTAGGTCAAACGGAGTCTGGATGAATGGTCAGGGATGAAGGGCGAGGCGAAGAGGGGTAGGGGGCCATGGAGAATGGTCAGGGGAGGGTCAGCAGAAGAGGAAAACTGGCTGTGAATCAGCTGAGATGGGTGGCTGGGGGTGAAGGGATGCGGCCAAAGGTGGGCGGCCATACATCCCATTTCATCTTCAAAGCTCCAAGTTTGAGAAACACTATAGTAGGAGATACCAGCATAATCAAAAGATGTCTCAAGTTGTTATATAGTGTGTGTATGTGTGCAAGACAGAAAATTGGGGGAGATGGTAGGGGGCAATCTGCAAAAGATAACCCAGCAAGGAGCAAGTCTGCTCAATAGCAAGCATGATGATTATGACATAACAAAGAACTCTGGGAAATTTGAGGGTGGGTGGAATGAAGAGGATGGCGCAGCTGGAAGTGTGTTATGAAATAAGGATACATCTTGTTGTACCATCTGCTTGTATAAGATCCTAATCACATTGTTTAAAAAATTATTATAATTCATACTAAGACTGATTTTTGCTGGAACAGCAATACATGTTATCCCCTTTCTGCCAAAATCTCTGTGAAAAAACACTCCATATGCAAATAATGATAAGAAAGACAACACTTACTGGCATTTACTTTAGCTTTGTTGATTTTGATAATTGTAGTAAAGCTTTCTTAGGGTTTTTGTCTGTTTTTAATAGAGCTGTAGAAAAGAAAGGAAGCTTAAGATTTTCCTCCATATCCAATGTAGCTATTGAGAAATCGGGGTTATACATGTAACTAATATTTAGAAAACTTTGAAGCTGCTGCAAATAATACATTTAATGTAATATATATTTTATCCTGAAATAAGACAGAAGCTAAATGCCAATTGCTTGCTTCTTTGCCTCCCCTTTTACATACAGGGAGTTAGGCTTTAATGAATTCTGTCCAAACTGAAAAATAAACTGCATTTATCCCTGGTCAGCTTGAGGAAGAAGCAGGCTTTGTCTGCCTGAGTTAAGATAAGAGGCGTTTAAAATTCAAATTAACAAGATATTCATAATGAGTCACTTCCCACAAGCAGATAAACATACTGTATTAAAGACCATATGAGTAAAATTGGGAGGTGGGGAAGTTAAGGGAGCTGTAATGATCATATTCTTTAAAAGAAAAGTTATAAGTTAATGGACCTAACTGGGACTGGCAACTCCATCACCAAATGAAACTGTCATTAAATGAAATGTCATACGAATGCAAGTTGCAATTTCCTACTGGCTTTTCAACTAACTTTGCTTATCAGAAGCTGGCTGGAAAGGTTGCAAATGGTGGTCACGTAACTGTGGGATGCTGCTATCAATATACTTTATTTTTCGGAGTATAAAACGCTCTGGACTATAAGACACACCTACCTTTTGTGGGTGAGGAAAACAAGAAAAAAAAATCTGCCTATGCCTCTGCCTCCCAGAAATTTTGCCTCTTTGCAACAAACAGCCTGCTTTACTTTCATTTTCATTTTGAGCATAGCTTGATTAGCACAAGAGAAAAAAAATCTGCTCCCAGCAATTTACCTCCTTGCAGCAAGCAACAGAGGCCCATGCAAAACATCTGAGAGCAAAATATCTGAGAGTCGGGAGGATGAAACAATCAACTTGTGCTAATTAGAATGTGCTGAAGCTGAAAGGAGCTGTTTCTTCTTGCTGCTTGCTGCAAGGAGGTAAACTGCTGAGAGACAGAGGCCAAAGGGTGGGAGCCAGTGGGTGGCAGAGCTACATTCGGTATATAAGACGCACCAAGTTTTTCACCCCCTTTTAGGGAGGAAAAAGGTGTGTCTTATACTCTGAAAAAAATGGTAAATCTGCAATGGCTGCCCAATCACAATCATATGACTGCAGTGAAGTAAGGTAAGACTTAGTAGGCCATGATCTAGGGTGCCAAAGCTTAGAAGCACCAACACCATACATCTTTCTGAATCATTCTGAAAATACAAATTTTTATATTGGCAGGAGGTGGCACCACCAGTTACAACTCACCATGGCCAACTCACTCATTTGTTGAACAATTCAACAAATACAAAAGTTAAATTAATTTTGATGGAACCATGGCCAATAATAATAATAAAGTAAAGCAAGTCAGTCCAGAAACACAAGTGTTACAATAATTTTGACAAAAACAGGGTCACCAATAGTAAAAGTAACTGAGTGAAATGCTTAATAAAATGTTGAACTGTCCCGCGGCGCGTTTTTTTTTTTGTGGTGAGTTGGGTATGGCGAGTTGTCCTGTGGTGAATTGACCATGACAAGTTGGTTGCGGTGAGTTGGCCATGGAGAATCGGCCTTGGTGAGTTGGCCTGGACCCAGTGATAGCAGCTAGGGGTATTCTATAGCCATAGACCAACACCACCTATGCACTTTACTAGCAGAAACCACTTTTGCTTCTCAGTGGTTTTGCCCAATGAATGAATAGTGCTAAGCAAATTTTGTAATATGTGCTGTCTAGAGGAGGAAGTCTGTAAGGTGTTTTTTTTTTTTTCTCCTTTTAAATTCTTCTTTAGGGAGAATTGATTGCTGACTCCTAAAGAGTGTTTAACAGAAATTGTGACACCTAAAATGGCTGTTTAAACTACCCCTAGTTATTAAAGTGTGATTCCTGGTCTAAGATTAGTTTGTAGACTTATGAAACGTTGACAGTACAAATGTGGTTAAAACATGTGTGAATCTTAACAGTCCCCAATGCAAGGTCTTCAGTGCTTGAGCAGTGGAAATGAAAGGCTGGTATGAAAACATAGGCTGCATTTCGTATAGCTTAAAAAGCCATGGTAAAACTGATTTAACCACAAACATCCTTTACAGTGTTTGTTGAAGAATGCCAGTAAAGAATTTGAACTTGTAAAGGGAAGAAGAATAACCTCGAGGAACAGGAGGAAAAGCTGCTACCAAGATCACAGTTGAATGTAAGGAAACTGAGTCCGGGCCAGAAGTGTAAGTTGGAGAGAGAGAGTCTTGTCTGAGATACTCAGATTTCAGTTCTGCCCTAGACTCAGATTTCTTTTATCTTGGTATCAATTCTTCCTCCTGTTCCTCAAGGTTATTCCTTCTTCCCACCACAGAACCACATTTGCAGAAAGCTACATGGATAAATTGGCAGCGAATTAATACCATTTAATGTTAAGAGTATGAGAGATTTTGGGAAAACTAGAAAAGTGTCAATTGTATGTCTACTGAGCCACAGTGGCGCAGTGGTTAGAGTGCAGTACTGAGGCTACTTCTGCTGACTGCTGGCTGCCTGCAATTTGGCAGTTTGAATCTCACCAGGCTCAAGGTTGATTTAGCCTTCCATCCTTCCAAGGTCGGTAAAATGAGGACCCAGATTATTGGGGGCAATATGCTGACTCTGTAAACCGCTTAGAAAGGGCTGTAAAGCACTGTAAAGCAGTGTATAAGTCTAAGTGCTATTGCTATTGCTACCTCAGAAAGGTGTTCAGAGAGGTGGAGAACAGAGGGACAAAGAGACTCCATCTTACTATAACATCTCACTATAACAGAGGGCGACAAATTCTTTTTGCAGATGCCCATAATCTGCCCAAAATAGCATTAGAAAGACCTTCTTGAAATCCATGTTGTTCTTGCTCCCAGAAACATGGAATTTGACAAGGGAATTGAAATTGAAATAGGTTACCAGAAAATTAGGGATGTTGGCTGCCAAAGCCAAGTTAGATTTTCATAACAAAAAGGGACACAAAATAACTCCAAAAGCATCTCTCCAAACTGGAGAGAATGGGCAATAAAGCAATCGGTATAGAGATAAATATGCAGAGATCAAGTATCTTAATCCTAGGCAGGGCAACTACTGAAATCAGCAAATATTCAGGGGAATCACAAGATACCAAATTCTTAATTGTGCTTTAAATATCTTGGAAGGTCACAGCCAGTTTTTGGTTGTAAATATCACATGTCACAGGCCATCTTGGAAGATCTGAATTTATTTATTGCTTTTATACAGTGCCTGACTTTCAACTAACTCTCATCTTATATCAGATGTAAGATACCTGACCCTTTTTTATGTTTGGTATTTGATTTGATATTGTATTCAGTAGCATTTTATTCAAAGTGTAATTTTCTCTTTCATCCTCTCATTTTGAATAGTGCTATTGTAATTTTAAAACCACTTTTGGTATGACACATGGCCCTGAAAGATAACCATTAATTCTTTCTATTATCTGAAGCAAGTTCAGCATTGTAAGAACTTGACTGGAATTATTTATTGAGATTTTGAGCTTACTTTTGATTTGGCATAATTGATAAAGCCTATATTTCTCTTAAAACAGTTATTTTGGAATTTAACCTATATCAAAGGAAGATATTGAGAAAAACAGAAAGGGAAAGGAGCAATGAAATGAAAATGAGACATCTGTCCTTAGATAGCCACAGCATGATAACATTACCCTTTAGTTGGCATTCTCTTTGATTGTGTTGCAGAATTACCATAGTGAATATTCTTCCACTTAAAATACATATCATTCTCCAGGAAAAGAACAGGAACCTAGTTTAATGGTAGAAGTTTGGAATTATTCACTAGTTTATTAGGAATATACTGCATAATAATAAAATCTAAAATAACTAATATAGTTCACCACTAAGAGCAGTTGCACACATAGGGTAAATGTTAAGATTAAATCACTTTGCTTCTTTCAAACCCTAATGCTTTTCAACTTGCTAAAGAACTGCGGGGAGGAAAGAGGGAAATGGAATGCTGAGAATGTATGCGAAGATTGTGACAGTATGGAAACTATCAAGGTCACCACTGCAGGTGCTTGAGAGAGAGATGGACTGTTCCCATAACAAGAGGACAATGTGATCATAATTGGACAATGTGATCATAATTGGACAATGTGATCACCTAGGGGTGGGGAGAAGAGGAAGCTGTTATTTAACTAGGCAAACATATGCACAGGGAAAGCCAGAGTTGGTTTTGTTTCTTCAGTACCAATATGGTAGATCCCATAAAGTTTTACTTTTAGGAATTCAGTTCTCCTGAGAGTGTTTCCTTGTTCACTAGTTGGACAGCTGACAGTAAAATCTAAAACTGGAAGAAATAATGTCTTTCCAAAAATTAGCAAAAGCAAATACTGTATATAGATATATGAAATGGGCAAAATATATTCTGAATAGTGCAGGATACCATGAAGAAGCAGGAAAAATTATTTATCAACTATTTAGAAGCAGATACTGTGCTCCTTAAATATGATGGTTAACAATCAGCCTGTATTCTATTGATATAATACTTATTGTATCTAATTGTATGTTGCAAATTGCAATTTCATTTTAAATCAGTGGTTATCAGAAAACAATCCAAATTAGTAGCTGATCAAAGAGATGTTGGACAATCATAATGAAAAAGTAGTGGTCTTTGTTTCATAAAGTGGATATATTTTAGGCACCCTGTGAAAAAACTAACATAATTTTGACAAGTATGTATTACAAGAAAAGGGCTACCTTTGAAAACCGTTTAAAATAGAGCGGCACCCAACAATAGGGCTGGCCTCATAACTCTTTTCCTTTCCTGAGCTCTACTTCTACCAATAGATTTCTGGTATAAATCAAGGTGCTGGTTATCAGCTATAAAGTCCTTCATGGCATAGATCTAAGCAGGGGATCCTAAACTTTTTGCCTTCACACTTTAATGTACATACTTCATTTAAAAACCAAACACCGAAATTAACACAAAGAACAAAGAGCAATGAACAATGAAATAATGCAAAAGGGATGCTGAGATCCTAGTAAAAATGCAGAGAAGAGCCAGAAAGATAAAAAGGGAATTGGAGGCTGAATTGTATGATTGAGAGAACTTGTCTAATCTATCAAAAAGAAGAAGTAAGAGTGATATGATCGCAGTCTTCCAGTACTCAAGGGGCTATTAGAGAGAAGAAAGGGTCGACCTATTTTCCAAAGCACCTGAAAGCAGGACAAAAAATAACCAATGGAAACTTCTCAAGGAGAGCTCCAACCTAGAACTAAAGAGAAATTTCCTGGCAGTGAGAACAATTTATTAGTGGAAGAGCTTACCTCTGGAAGTTGTGGATGCTCCATCACGTGATGTTTCTCCAGAATGGTATAGGGTCCCCTATACTAGATCTCCATGGTCCCTTCCAACCCTATTATTGTATGTCACAAGTATCAAACTCACAGCGTCATATTGCCGTCACATGATGTATCATGACATTTTTCCTCTTTGTGGAGCTGGGGTGGGCATGGCCTGCACATGACGCATCCGGCCTATGGGCCGCCAGTTTGACACCCGTGTTCTATGTTCTACATGGGTTTATTGTAATAATATACAACTAAAAAGTTCTTCACACCTCCCAAGGGAGTTACACTTCACAGTTAGGGAAACCCTGATGTAAACAAAATGTCTGCCTTCTATGGCTTCTGTCCAGACTATATGATTGTTCACCGCCCCGAGTCCTTCGGGAGAGGGGGTGGTATAAAAATTAAATAAATAAATAAATAAATAAATAAATGATTGAGCAAAGTATTAGGTTGCACCATTAGGTGGTATCCATTAGGTAGTATCCACTTCCACAGTGAAGAATGCTTTCTTCTATATTATAGAAGACTGTATAATATGATGTCACTGTATCTACCCTCTAAAATGCCCTCCACCCTGTGGTATGTCTGGCCCCTTTCCTAGCCATGTTTTAAAAAACTGTGAAAACTTGGCTTTCTTAGAGTTTAGAATTCAGTAAATAATGGGTCTTGTGTATTTTACTTTTTTGTTTTGTACTTATTTCTTTATTTTTCTATACTTCCCAGAATTGTTATACAGTTGTTGCTTTTATAAATTTAATCTAAACAAATTTCTACTACTATAGCAGAATGCACTAGTTCAAATAATAGAAAAAAACAATATGTCTTTATTTATTAAATTTCTATAGAGGCCATCTTTGGGTGGCATATACTATTAAAACACAAGTAAAGGCATAGTCTTCTACCATTAAAAAAAAATTAAACATTAAAATGTAGATTTAAAAAATAATAATAAAAGCATTTATTAAAATATATTAATTGTCCCAACTTCTGCCAGCCCAGCAGTTTGGAAGCATGTAAAAATGCAAGTAGAAAAATAGAGACTACCTTTGGTGGGAAGGTAACAGCGTAAATACCTTTGGCATTTAATCATGCCAGCCACATGACCACGGAGACGTCTTCAGACAGCGCTAGCTTTTCAGGTTTGAAATGGAGATGAGCACCGCCCCCTAGAGTCAGGAACAACTAGCATATATGTGCGAGGGGAAACTTTACCTTTACTATTATCAAATAGATCTGTTCAAAAGTTAGCACTAGTCAGAACCCAATGAACAGAACAGCTAACTGACAGCCTTAAAACTTTATACAGAAAAATAGTTTGCATATGAACTTTTCTACCTTAACCCTCACTCTTTTCTGTTCCAGACCCACTCTCTACAAATATGCAATTTTATAACAAAATGTGAAAATGAAAACAAACCCAAGAATATGAAACATAGAAAAGATAAACTAGATAATCTCTGAGAGTAAAAAGATTTATAAATAAATATTTTTCTTTCAAAAGGTATGTTACTAGTAATTACTAATTACCGTTAGACATAATAGTTTAATGCCATTATACAGTATATATTGTAATAGATTACACACACACACACACAAGCTTGTTAATATCCAAGTGTATTTTTACAGGAGTTAAATATATGCATGTTTTCATTCACCCCTCCCTCCTTTATTTTTTTTAATCACAAGTAATCAGCATGGACTTGAACATATCCTATCTCTTTTCTATACTGGGGTTTGCAGGGAATGTCAAATGAAGCATCCCCTGGGAGGTCACAATAAGAACTATTAAGATACTACCCTTAAAAGCAGGAGGGCAGAGTCAGAGTGGGAAGATCCATAGGGTTCCTGGGAAAACAAGTTTGAAATTTCCATCCATTCACCCTAACAGGCTTAGTCACCATACAACAGTTACATGCCTCTCTAGAATCCTTTTATATCCTTCATAGTGGGCAATCAAAAGACCATCTTTATTTTAACTAAGCATATCCATCAACCACAGAGACTCTGGAGACTCTGGAGAAGAAAATGGAAATTCATCAGATAGAAAAAAGAAACAAGCTGCTCAGAGGATTACATAGCTGGCCAGCTGGAACGGTGGGCAGATACCTCTCATAGGTTGTGAGAGTATATTCTATTGCAAATTAATCAGGAAAAAAAATGGTTCATTCTTAATTTGCTTTCTCCCATGAAAAAGTCTGTATTGTATTATAGTTTATCTTTCACTTGCATATTCACATGATGAGAAAATAAGGAAGCTTTCTGTTTCTGTTTGCTTAGCTACTTTGTACTACTTGTTTATTTATTAGGTGTATGCAGTGATGGGTTTCAAAAAATTTTACTACCGGTTCTGTGGGTGTGCCTTGGTGGGCGTGGCAGAATGTAAAATCTCCATTCCCACCCCACTCCAGGGGAAGGATATGGTAAAATCTCCATTCCCACCCCACTCCAGGGAAAAGTTACTGCAAAATCCCAATTTCCTCTGATCGGCTGGGACTCGGGAGGCAGAGAATAGATGGGGGCAGGGGCAGTCAGAATTTTTATTACTGGTTCTCTGAACTACTCAAAATTTCCACTACCAGTTCTCTAGAACTGGTCAGAACCTGCTGAAACCCACCTCTGGGTGTATGGCACCTACAGAAATACTTTGTATTTTTTGCTACTAGGTTAGAAGAAAAATCAAAAAAAAGTTATTGAGAAATAATAATATTTTTATCTTGTCATGAAGCTTAAAAAGTTTGGGTTGCTTCTTGATTAAGGTTGCATTCCTCTGCTGCGAAAATTGAGGTCGCACGTAAAAAACAGCAGTAAATTTTGAATAATTATAGCTGCATGCCCTGCATTACAGCTCTTATATGACTACCAATCTCTGTGAGGTGACATCTATGATTTAGTGCATCACCAAAACAATTCCTTGCCACAAAAGTCCCATCATTCACTCTTGCTGTCCCTTTATTCAGTATGAAACAAGGATGATGATTAAAAGTCCTTTTTAAACAGGGTCCGAGTTCTGTAAGAGGATTCCCAATTGGAAAGTCATACATCTCTGTTGATGATAGCTCAAAACCCAGAAAGGATTCTAAAACTATGTGGAATGATGACTCTGCAATCATCCTGCAAGAAGCCATGGAACATGAATATAAAAATCCCCACACATATAGTATAGTTTTACTGGCTGAGGAGCTGGCCAGCATCCCTTAAATAAAAGGAAATGCCCTGTTGCCGTCAAGAATGAAGGAGAAAAGTAAGCCTAGAACAGAAAAACAAATTGTTACTGCCACCTATTACATTTTCATTCTTCAAGCTTCAATTCCTTCACCTCATCCAATGCCCCAGATTTCCCTTGGAGGCATGTTTGGCTCTGTGTCTTGCCTGGGAAGCAATAAAACACCCCATCTGCCAGGATGGAAACTCCCAGGTATTTGAAAATAGAGTCTAAAACCAAGCTGGAGTTTATGTGATTGTGTTTGAACAACACATCGAATCTCAAACTAGCTGACTACATTTTCACATACATGTTGTCTTTATTCACCCCAGGTGGTTAATTTATTATTCAATGTTTTCTGAATAGTTTTTATCCCAGAGCTATAATTGCATTCAACAATGAACTAAAGGGCCACCATCAGTGAGCTATTGGACAGTATTACTTGGTCTGTTGTGTGGATGTTTGGGTGGTTTAGGGGTGGGGAATTGTGGTTGGTGGGAGTGTGTTTGGGGATTATGTGTGTGGGACCTGGTCTTTGGGTGTTAAGTAAATTTCGTTAAGTAAACGACAATAAAGTTTATTATTAAACCTAGCAAATTGAATCAATTGAATAAGCCACGGTTAAGGTAGGCAAGTGTATCATACAGATTCACTGTTTAAGCTTTGGTTAGGGTATAAGAGAGTAAAGATCAAATTAAGGTATGTGCCATCCTTTGAATTTGAAGAAAAGAAGGACATGGTGATATACATATACCCCAGAGGTGGGATTCTCTTACCGTCCCTACTGGTTCGCAAATGTGAACGTGCTCGCTCACTATGCTCACATGCGCCACCTCTGCCCATGCACACAGCCTTCTGCGCATGCGCAGTAGTCGTGCATTACATCCAGGCAAGTGGGTGGAGCCAACTGTCCATGAGAGTGTGGTTGTGTGACAGGTCCCACATTACCTGGACGAAACCGTCTATCTAGATCCGTGCCAGTCCGGCTTCAGACCTGGGTACAGCACGGAGATGGAAATTGGTCGCATTGGTGGATGATCTCTGGAGGGCTCAGGACAGGGGTTGTTCCTCTGTTCTGGTCCTGTTAGACCTCTCACTGGCTTTTGATACCATCGACCATGGTATCATGCTGCGCCGGCTGGAGGGATTGGGGATGGGAGGCACTGTGTTGCGGTGGTTCTCCTCCTATCTCCCTGACCGGTCGCAGTCTGTGTTGGCAGGGGGGCAGAGGTCAACCTCGAGGTGCCTTGCTTGCGGGGTGCCACAAGGGTCAGTCCTCTCGCCACTCCTGTTCAACATTTATGTGAAGCCGCTGGGTGAGATCATCCCTGGTTTTGGGGTGCGATGCCATCTGTACGCTGATGACACTCAGCTGTACATCTCCACCCCAGACCATCCCAATGATGCCCTCAAAGTGATGTCCCAGTGTCTGGAGGCCGTGCGGGTCTGGATGGGGAGGAACAGGCTTCAGCTCAACCCTTCCAAGACCGAGTGTCTGTGGATGCCGGTGTCCCGGTATAGCCAGCTGGGGGCGAGTCACTGACCCCCACAGAGGGGGCTCGCAACTTGGGCGTCCTCCTGGACACACGGCTGTCTTTAGAAGAGCATATGACGGCCGTGGCCAGGGGGGCTCTTTATCAGGTTCGCCTGATACACCAGTTGCGCCCCTTTCTGGATCGGGACTCCTTGTGCACAGTCACTCATGCCTTGGTCACGTCACGCCTGGACTACTGCAACACTCTCTACATGGGGCTCCCCCTGAGGAGCACCTGGAGACTCCTGCTGGTGCAGAATGCAGCTGCGCGGGTGATTATGGGAGCGACGTGTTGCTCCCGCGTAACACCTCTCCTGCGCGAGCTGCATTGGCTCCTGGTGGTCTTCCGGGTGCACTTTAAGGTGTTGGTTCTCATCTTTAAAGCGCTCCATGGCTTAGGGCCAGGGTATTTGCGAGACTGCCTGCTGCTACCAATAATCTCCACCGGCCAATACGCTCTCACAGAGAGGGCCTCCTCAGGGTGCCATCGGTCAGGCAATGTCGGCTGGTGGCCCCCAGGGGGAGAGCCTTCTTTGTGGGAGCACCCACCCTGTGGATGAGCTGCCTCCTGGAATATGATTGATCCCGGACCTCCAGACCTCCGTAAAGCCCTGAAGACGTTTTTATTCCATCAAGCCGGCCTAGCCTAAATGGTTTTTAACTGGGATTTTAAATTTTATGGATTTGGGGGTTTTAAATTGGGAAGCCAGTGATTTAATTCTTTTTAATTGTCTTAATTTTTGTATTTGTATGTTTTTTAATTTTGGCTGTTCACCGCCCTGAGTCCCTTCTGGGAGAAGGGCGGTATACAAATTAAATAAATAAATAATTAATTAATTAAGCAGTTTCATGTGGTTGCCTTCCATAACTGTCCAATCCTATTCCTTACTCTCCCAAACTCTTCTGAGCTTAATGAAGTTTGATTTCTCCTCTTGAGTATGCATAACTTTTGGACTCAGACATCAATATAGCCAAGTCCATGTCTCAGGGTTTAGGTTCATTTCCTGATAAGGAGACTTCCAAGGGAAGCAGATCACCCTGGAAAGGAACTCTAGGTTTTCCTTTGGGTTGTTATTACTATGTTGTGTCTCTGGTGTGATTGGCTGCTTCTTGAAACTAGTGGCAATGAATTTCAGCCAATCTCTGGCTGCTGCTTCTTCAGTCCGTGCTGACTTCTACACTTTTATACAGCAATTTTATACAGATATAGCAATTGTTTTCAACAATGATCTTTTCCCTCGATGGTCCTCATTTCACAGCAGTAATGCAATGCTTGAGAAGTAGCAAACATGGAGGGGGGCCACCAAGCAATCAGGCAGCTTCTTTTCTTCCAAATGAAACTAAATGCTTGAAATATTGTTTGTAATATTAACTTAGGACTGTGCTATGGTTTAAAGTGAAACCGTGCATTAAAAAACAAAAACAAAAACACATCTTCCCTGCTTTTTTCATTTTTTTTCCCTGATAAAACAACAAAAAAAAAATATTTGGGATTACACCTTTATGAGTTGCTCCATAAAGTTAGAAGGCTTTTCCCACCTAGTATGAGAGCCTCTCTGGCTGCAAATATTTGGATACTGAGAACTGAGTCATTGCAGAATCATAGCCTTACATGAACATAAACCAATACTTCTTGTGTTGCTGTGAAGGGAGAGGCTGGTAATTGCACCACGGGGACACCTCCGGGCTTAAGCCATTTGCAGTTAATCAGAATTACTAATGTGTTTGGTTAACTTTTTTTCCTTCCCTGACAAGAAGAAAAATTGATGAGGCTGCAGTCAAGAGATACAGTAAATGCCCTGGCATGGACTGTATGCCTTCTCTTGGGGATGCAAATGAGAACGCTGGCAGAAGAGTCATTTAGTAGGCTTGTTTTCAAATGGAAATGCTGAGTGCAGGAAGTAGGCTGCTGCTCTTAATGTTAAAGACCAGCCTCTTATTTTTATTTTTATTTTTTTTGTGCAATATTCCCCAAATGGATCTCATTTTAATAGGTTTGGCCTTCATTGTAAATGGTTTAATGTTCTCTCTGACGGATGATGCGTCTCACCAGCAGAATGGCAGCTTCTGCCAGGAAAGCATCTTCCCGATGTAGAACAGTTATGTCAGCAGGACAGAAAATGAGTTCCAGCTAAGGTTGTCTACCTCAGATCACCAGCAAAACCTGCTTGGGGTGAGTTTTGAAAAAAGAAGAAAGAGAGCCAGAAGTGATTCTGGCACCGTTTTTACCTTTCTTTCTGTCTCTGGTTAGCTGGTTAGCTGAGCATCACCCCACTATGGTGCTGAATAAGATTGACAAAGCTACCTGCAGTGTTGGCAATTTCAAGAGTAGACTTCCATTTTACAAATGCCAATCTTTAACTAGTTCTTATTAAATAACCCAAGTCACTGTGAGGTTTTTCTTTTTCTTCTTTTCTTTCTTTATTTTTTTTTTTGCAATAATAACTTTATACATACAGATAGATTAAGCCTAAAATGAGGATTCATTAGAACTCCATCAGCTTCTTGTCCTCATCAGATTTCTAGAAGAACCCTACAGCAGCAGTGACACTTCATAGGTCACATGCCAATCCAAATCCCCCCACCCTTTTTTTTCTCTTCTCTTACAAAAAAATAATAATAATCACACCACTGAAATTTGGTGGCAAGATAAATGAATAGCTCCATCTAATAATTCTGACAGTTACCATAACTACCCAAGGAAAGTTCACCTCCATGTTCCCATTTTCTGTTCATCCATCACCTTCCTTTTCATACAAACTGCGTAGTGACTCCCTTGTTCCAAATTCAAGATGATATTAGGCAGATTTGAAAAGAAGATGATTTGATTGAGCAAGCAGCTGAAAGAAGGCTCTGTTTGGAGGTCATGGAGCAGCTATTGAAAGTTTTAGCTGATACAGTTCCCAGAGGCTTTTTACTTGAAAGAACCTTATTTGTGGGTTCCTGCATGAATTATACATAGAAGAAAATTGCTGTAAAATGAGTTGCTAGATCCAAAACGCCACATATATTTACAGTGTGCCTTGAAAAAGGAAGATTATTGTAGTATCCTAACTGGACAGGATCAAATGAGCAGTAACCCTAACATAATAATTTTTTCTGCTTACTAAGGCTTGCAAATTATTTTGACACTTGAGAGAGAAACCCATGAATACTTTTTCTTCTACCTTTCTGTAAGTAAACATGAAATGATAATCATCCAAAAAAAAATTTTAAATGCACCCAAAAACTACTATCGTACAACATGCTGAACATCAACTACATTTAGCTTAGGATATTACTGAAACACAGTTTCTATGGTCAGTTTATGGTTCAAGCTCCTGTGCAAACTTAGAAAACTAAATTTAGAAACCTTCGGGAAATTGAAGTAGCGAGAAATCTGTTCCCCTGAAAGGAATTGCTATTTTCTTCTTCAGACAGATTCAAGACTAGTTTAATTAGAGTTATGCAGCTTGTTGCTTTACTTTTATATACATGGGATTGAACCCAGTAGGGTTTATTTTTGAGTAGATAGACAAGGGTTGCTTTGCATATCATCAGCTAAATAACTGGTATACATAAATAAAAATGTTTGTGTATGTTAGCAAGGATGTATTTGAATGGACTAATGTTGGAAGACAAGATCATTAGCTAGTCCATATCACCCTGAATTGTGTAGAAATTGACCACTCTAAAAATGTGAAACATAAAAACCCTTTATTGTTTATAGCTATTTAACAATAAAAGATTACTCCCATGCCAATTGTTCAGCTAAGCATATTCCTTGTTGTGCTCACTCCTATATCATTTTTGCTTTATTTTTACCAATGAAGGGTTGTTATTTCTTTAATTTGTAATCCTCCATGCCTAAACAAGATAATTAATTATGAATGGACTCTATATGGATTGGACCATCATATACTTACATAGAAGTAAAGAAAAAGCTAAGAAGCTATTGCATGATACATATTTTATATATTACATTAGCTGATCAGAAAACCTATTCTCAAAACATTGGGCTAGGCATTGCAATACACTTGGACTGCTGTACTAAGAATTCAGATTATTAAAATAAGCTAAAGACGGGTCTTTTTAGCAGCCACAATATATTCACTCAACATATTTATTCAAAGAAGAGTTCACAAGAATTTATGCTATAATAATATGGTGCAACACATTTGTTCAATAGCTACTATTCTGGAAACCAATAACAGTGGAAGCCAAGGAAAAATAAATAACAAAGTCATTTTTATGTGTATGTATACATATGAGCCTACCTATACAGTTTCAAACACAAGGACATTTTCTCCTATCAAACTGCTTGCAAGAACTTAATTTCTCAGAAAGCTGCCTTAATCACTTGAGAACTGAATGCTTAATCATCATCCTCATCACCAACATTATTGTCATCATGAATTTTAAAAACAATCCTTTTAAAAAATTGTAAATAATGACCCATTTTCTAGACCCAGGTTTGATGATGTCACTAATAAACTTTGGGTTGATTTAACTGCATGTACATACTTCATTGTGAGGACAGGCAAAACTGTGGTATTTCTTTTCTCCCTGAAAAGAAAGGATTTTTTTTCAAAAGGCATCTCTGTGTAACTTAGTGAACAATTGATTAGCAGACTGTGCCTGCTTGAAAATCACACACTCCTATTATAAGATCAAAACAAAAAAGACCCTCCTGCTTGGGAAAATGGATTGCCTAATAAATCTAATGGGTGATTGGCTGGAAGGATGCCAATAAGCCACAAATGTTGACATCTCATTATCAAGGTTCCCAATTCTGAACTGAATTGTGGGATTTGAGAATTCTGCTTTACAGAAAGGAGGAGAAGGAGCAGGAAGAGCAGGAGGATTTTTAATAGGTGGAGAGTGGCATGCCTAGAAAATTAGAATCTGCAACATATAAAACCAAGTCCACAGCATGGAGATGTTAAATATAGTTCTTTTTTTTTTCAGATTTATGAAAGCAGGTTTTGAAGTTGTATATATGCATGTATGTATGTACAGTATGTATGTATGTATGTATGTATCAGCTGAGAGTGAACTGGTTCGCTCCAACAATCAGGTGGGCCCGCCCTCCCCTGCGCTATCCTGACCTATATTTCATTTGTTTGAAACCCAGCTGATAGGCATGGCAGAGTGGATTGCCATGCCTCAGCTGTTTTAATCATTGGGGCTGCAGTAAATAGTAAGTTTAGAGCTGTTTTCAAATGTACTGTGCACGCGCTCAGCGAACTGGTTGTTACACCACTGGTATGTACCATATTTTTCGGAGTATAAGATGTACCGGAGTATAAGACGCACCTTAGTTTTTGGGGAGGAAAATAAGAAAAAAGCTGATTGGCAGGTGGATCGGCCTCCCGGAATACCCCCAATCAGCTGTTCCCAGAGGTGAATTTTAGCAATAGGTTCCTTGGTTGTGAGCTCTGTGCCTTGCTTTTTTTTCTATGTTTGAAACTTCTGAAACTCTGTTTCAGAAGAAACTTTTTTCCTGCCTCTGAAAGCCTCCGAAACAGAGCTTCAGAAAAAAACCCTCTGAAGTTCTGTTTGGGGGCTTCTTTTCTGAAGCTTCATTTCTGATGCTTTTTTCAGCCTCTGAAACCTCAGTTTGAGAAGCCGGGTGGGGCTACATTCGGAGTATAAGACACACACAGATTTTCACCCTCTTTGTGGGGGAGGAAGGTGTGTCTTATACTCCCAAAAATACGGTATGTATGTATGTATGTATGTATGTATGTATGTATGTATGTAGAAATGATTTTGGGAGATGGGGGGGAAGAGATGTTGCCTAGGGAATGATCAGATAAGGGGAGACACAGCTTGCAGCTGCATAATGGGCAGAGAAACTCAGAAAGGACCTCCCTACTTTCTCAAGAGTGCAAAAAAGACAGTAAGAGTTTTGTACCAGCAGACTTGCAAGATTGTGTTAATGTAGCCTTAAGTAAAGTAAAATTATGGTAGCTCATTTGGCCTTGTTTCCTGTCTGGTTGATGAGGGAAGGCTGACAACATGTAAGAGATATTGGGAAAGCCTTGAATGTTATGGTGGACTTTACAAATCCACCATATCCAAATGGAACAATCTCCAGAAGAATACACTGGAGCCCTCTCCGAATCATGTCTCTAAGAGGAAGAAGCATGTTATGTTACATTCTTGTAATTCAGAAATAAAAAGATACCTTTGTATGCATTTTTCCCAATTAATATCAAATTCCCCCACCCACCAAATCTAAATTTATTCTGTACTTAGTGCTCCAATTTATCTAACATTATTTGGCAGTCTCTCCCAAACCATTTAGATAAATGAGGTTTAGCTGGAGTTCGGTATGAATCATGTAGTGCTTTGCAATAAAAGGACTTTCATATTCCTTTTAGCTTTTCCTTCTTTGGTATGCTTAGTCCCCAAGGAAATACCATTTCTCATTACATACTTGAGCCACTTTCTGTGAACTTGTTAAAATAGCTTATTTTACTTGTTTCTTTTTGTATTTTTAGCTTATTCAATTTATATGGTCTCCTATCCTGCTGAGACAACTCATGGCAGTGAAAAATTTAAAATAATTCGAAATAATAATCATAAAATCCAAAACCAGTCTAAACATCTGGCTGACTGTATTACAAAAATAATAATAATATATTGGAATATCTATAAGAAGTAACATTTGCCTGAACATTGATGGCTGTGAAACGTTGAAAATATACTAGGCAGTTGAGAATTAAAAAGGGCATTCACAGAATATCTGAGGACAGGGAAGAGGGTGCAATGAAGATAGTACACCATGAAGACTTACTGAATGCTGCACAAGACCAAGTCTAAAGAGCAAATGCAAGCAAAGCCAGAATTTATGGCAATGACAATAGCACTTAGACTTATATACCACTTCAGAGAGCCCTCTCTAAGTGGTTTAGAGTCAGCATATTGCCCCCAACAATCTGCACCCTCATTTTACTGACTTCAGAGGGATGGAAGCCTGACTCAACCTTGAGCAGACTCAAACTCCTGGCAGTGAACAGTGAGTTAGCTGCAGTACTGCATTCTAACCGCTGCGCCACCATGGCTGTCTGATAAGACAGCAAGAGAGGACGAATGCCATTTCTGCAAAGAAACTGAAGAAACAGTAAACTATCAGAAGATCACACAGACGCATTACAAACCATGACAAGGCTAAATAACAATAATGGTGCATTGGAAGATCTGCAAGAAATATTATTTGCCTGCAAGCAAAAACTGATGGGACCATAAAATAGACAAAGTAATTGAAAATGAAGAAGCCAAGTGCTCTGGGATTATGGAATTCAAAAGACAAGCATCTGCCACACAAGACCCCAGACCTAATTGCTGTTAAGAAAGACAAAAATGTCTGGATAGTGAATATTGCAATACCTGGAGGCAGCAGGATAGAAAAGAAAGTACTGGAGAAAAGTAGAAAATATAAAAACCCGCAAATAGAAATCAAATAACTTTGGAACAAGAAAACAAAGAACAAGAAAGAAACCCCAATAGTCATAGACACCTTGGGTGCAATTCGAAAGCATCTGGAGCATCACTTGAACACCATTGGCTTTGACAGAATCCTCATTAATTGCAAAAGGCAGCTTTACTTGGAACAAAACAAAAAGCAAACAATACAAACCTGTGAGAAGCCTGCCAACCTGCTGGCAATTGCATTGGATAGAAAAGCAATGACATAAAATGTATATAATAGCAAGGAGGATTTTTTTCCCCCCCAGTATGACTGCAGAATCACATTTGCTGAGCCAGTAATCTATTATCATGATTCTTGTCTCTCCTTGTGGATGACATCACATTTTGGAAGAACGTTATTTATTTATTTATTTATTTATTTATTTATTTATTTATTTATTTAATTAATTAATTAAATTTCTATACCGCCCTTCTCCCAAAGGACTCAGGGCGGTGAACAGCCACAAGATAAAAACACATAAATACAAAAATTTAAAATCAAATAAAAACGAATTAAATAATTTGGCTGAAATTAAAATACCCCATAATTTAAAACAAATTAAAATTTACATTTAAAAAGGGGAGAGGATTTAGGCCAGGCCAGCTTGATGAAATAAAAAAGTCTTAAGTGTGCGACGGAAGGTGCGCAGATCCGGGATCCTCCGTATCTCGGGGGGTGGGGAGCTCGTTCCAGATTATCATCTTGCATCTGGTTTGATAAACAGTATAAATATTACAGTGTTGAGTTGGTATCCGGAAAATGAAATTTTCAACTCTTTCTTCAACCACAAAAGCTTATTTAGTGGCTCTGGGCCAGTCACATTCACTTTGTCACTGCTACCTCACAGACCTATTGAGAGAAGTCCTTATTTTCCATAACTATGTTCTTGAAGTTTTGGAGCAAGCTAAAACCCTAAACATGGGTATTTAAAAAATTATTTTAATTAAAAAAAAAAACCTGAGAAATGTTAAATAGCAAGCACTCATGTTACAAAGCAAACATCCATCCTCAGACATAAATTTGATTTACAAGAATGTTTCCAAAGATACTCTCACAATTATTATTATTTTTTAAAAATTTGGACCTACAGGTCAGTGCTTTGTTTTGAACTGTGCCTAAGTGCTTAGAAGGGACCAAAATAAAAGTGGGAAGTCAGAGAAAATGATGATAAACAACCTTCACAGCTTATCTTTTATTAAATGATTATTTTGTCCCAGCCACTCGTAATATGTGACAGTGTTTTTGTGAAGAAAAAAAACCCTATCGTTTTCTCAACATTCAAAATTGTGCCCACCCGTTAAATAATTGGGGACTCTGGCAATAAATTCTTTTGGAACATGAACCCAAAGAAGGGCTTCCAGTAGCAGCCATGACACAAGTGACATAATGTATATCATGGCATAATTGTGAAATTATACAAATGTATTCTTTATGCTATGATGTCATAATGTAATGTATGTAATATCACTTGGTCACTTACCAGTGGAGACCTGTGATTATCCAAGACCTTTGTTGCATCCTGAACTCTTGCCTATGGAAAATCTGTGCTTTTGAACCCAGACTGGCTGACAACCTTCAATGATATTACAACCTCTGGAATGGGCCCTGACAATGCTTCTGCCTGGAATTTCGTTTACTGAGATTTTACCTGTCAGTTTCCAATGATTTGGGTTTGTTTGATGCTGTATGCATCTGTATACACCTGCCTTGCCTATTGCTGATTTTTTTAAAACCAAGTAAAGCCTCAAACTCTGTCTGTCTGTCTGTCTTGTCTGTCTGAGCATGAAGCCTAAGACAGAACATTGATGGTTGCTCTACCAAGCACTAATGTCTACTGTATTTCTTGACTGTTTGTTCCTTTACTGTTGATGGTTGATTCTAAAAGGTAGAAGTTATCCACCACTTCAGTGTCTTCATTGTAAGACTGTTTCTTCTACCTGTTATCATTGGTTTTGTTTTCTTCTTTATTTTTCTTTTTATTACTATATATTAATGCATTAATTTAAAATTACAACTGTCTTTCATCTTCCTGTTTGGAATGTAACTTATGTGATCTGTATGTATGGTTTTGGAAATGCACTTCCTTATGTGTCTAGTTAATGCTGTGGTAAATAATTTATAATCTAAATTCAATAAAGAAATAGATCTATATGACTAAAATTTCTTTATATTATTTCCTTCTTTGTAAATCAAAGTTATATGTCCTTTTTCTCATGTCTTTTACATTGTTTTGTCATTGTTAAGCACTGCTCTTTTATTTATTGGTTGTTGTTGCTTTTGTTATTCTTGTCTGACCTTCAGAGGTGGTAGATTGAGCTGTTAAAATATTGAGAATAGATGTTTTTATATGAATGGCCGCTTTGAGTGATAAACAGTACAATATCTTTACTTCCATGTAGGTGTAAGTGCTTTGCTGAATTTGTGCCAAAATTGTCCCCAAAACAACAACTGTGCTTTTTTTTTTTAATTTGATTTATATGCCGCCCTTCTCCGGAGACTCAGGGCGGCTTACAATGCGTTAAGCAACAGCCTTCATACTTTTGTATATTTTATACAAAGTCAGCTTATTCCCCCCACAAACTGGGTCCTCATTTCACCTACCTTAGAAAGGATGGAAGGCTGAGTCAACCTTGAACCTTGGAGAGATTCGAACCAGCAGAAATTGCAGGCAGCTGTGTTAATAACAGGGTGCGTAGACCACTGTACTATCAAGGCTTTGCTATGTTGCCAGCATAACATTAGCTTGAAGCATGCAACCCTATAATTTCATCAGGCAATTAGTTATATGTACTCCGCGTTAAGTTATTCTATCATAGAATCAACAAATAGATAAAGTTCTCAACATATGTTATGATGGACTAGGAAAATCCAGAATCAAAATTCAAATTCCCTAAACTAATGTGACTTCATATTAACACTTTGGAAAGCATTTTTTTATATTTCGATTCAAAATCCATTTGTGGGATACTTTATGATAGCTAAAGGAAACTAATAAGAACTACAACAAAGGAATGTGCTGGGCTTTCATTTATGTGCATAAACACCATTGCCTAAATTGTTGCGTTCATTATAGAACAATCCTGAAATACTGCAAAATGCTTGTCTAAGCAAACACTCAGGAAATGGCTAAAAGATGCATGCCTTTGAAAATCACTCTGCAGCCTCTCTGATGTTACCAAGTGATTGAGAACATTCAGTGTGAGAACGGTGCAGAATGTTTCATCTAAGGCCTATAGCTTTTATGTTCAGGGAAGGTCAGGAGAAAATGCTAGATTCAGGAAAAAGAGAATATGAAATGCATGAACAATTCAGTTTTAAAGTACAACTGGAAAGGCTTATGAATGCAATTCATAGCTTTTAGAGAATAGACTTAATTAGAGGTTGAACATAATTCTGACTTAGCTGAACAGTTTGGCTGGATACTTTCTAGATTTCCAACATATGACAGCAAGAGGATTTCCGCTAGATTTTAATTCCAGTAAATCTCTGGCTAGAGTCTCCCCCAAAATCTATAAGCAGAACTCAAAATAACACTTATTTTAAAAATGATATTACAAGTGCAAAAATAAAAATGAATATATATCTTCCAGAAATAGTTTCTTTTTTTAAAAAAAAATTGTCTTAACAACTGGTACCTTAAAAAGGAAATATTGTAGAATTTTCTTTGGCCAGAGAAAGATGGAGAAAGAGAGAGAAAACACAGAGTTTGCTGTTAGATTTGAAGGCTGAAGTGCTTCATTATTCTCTATTCCAATATTATTAGAGCTACTATATCTATGTCTCTCTCTACTCCAGATGACTACTAAATGGCAATAAAGGGTCAATTACTATAGAGCTGGATTTTTGGAGGCCAGATATAGTAGCTTTAAGTATGATGTGTTTCTTGATTAGAAATAAATAGGATGTATTTATGTAATAATATGTTATGTAGAATAATATGTTTACTTTTATACATAGACTAGCACTCAAGGCAGATAACCAACCATAACATAAAACAGAAACACAAGATTGAAAGCACAATGAGAATTTCTGATGAAGCAATGGCAGACTAGAAGATGGCACTTCTCAAGATCAAGGAATCTCCACAAGTGGTTCTTACAGAGGCTCTCTGTCTAGAGACCATAAAACAGTGGTCTGGTGGGTTTTAGAGATGTGTGAGTCATGGTTTGGAGCCTTCAAATGGACACTGTCACTATAATAGCAATGCCACTATTATACATTTTTAGTCTGTACTTTCTCAATATATTGAGAAATATTGACATATAAGCAGGGGTGGGCTTCAAAAATTTTAGCAATGGGTTCTCTGCCCGGTTGCTAGGTGGCTGTGGTCATGGTGGCTGTGGCCTACTCGGCCTCCTGCACCATGGCAGGGGGGGCATTTTTGCCCTCTCTGCTCCAGAAGCTTTTGTTGAGCCTCTGGGAGGGCAAAAATGTCCTCCCCAGGCTCTAGAGGCCTTCTGGAGACCAGAAATCGGCTCATTTCCGGCCTTCCTGAACAAGCTCATTGTTCACCCTCCCAGAGCCTCTGTGTGCACCCTGCACTTACCTGCATCCAAAACAGGCTGCATGGGGACTCCTGGGAGGGGCGGAGTGGGCGAGGCCAGCCAGGAGTGGGATTTGGGGGTTTTCCGAACTGCACAGAATCTTAGCTAGAGATTCTCCCGAACCCCTGCAAACCCCCAGCAGCCCACCCCTGCGTATAAGCTATGTGAGATGGATGATAACAACAGTGATAACTACTCATCCTTGGACATGCTCAGGGTTTCCTCAGCAATACAGGAGTGCCTATGGATTTGATAGTCCCAAAAGTGCTTTTTCAAGAAACAACTGGACTTCTTTGTATCACAGTACTTGAAGAAGCTTCTTGGATTTTGTTTTTCAAGGGAAAAAAAGAATTGCCTCTTGAAAAAGCACTTTGGGATAATCATGACCTGGATGATTGAGAATCTCCATAGATATATGGTTTTGATTCCTTTTGCATTTGCAACTAATTGTTATAATAAGCCATGCTTGCCACAATAGAAGGATATATTGTGAAATGTCCATGTTGATCAAGAAAGGCTAATTATCTGAGGGTTCCTTCTTTATCAGCCAGTTATGCCACTTGTCTACCCAAAACACAAGAGGCACATTTAGAGCTAAGTACATATTTTATGAGACATTTCAACATTGCAGTGCTTAAGTAAGGAGTTAAACTTAAGTAAAAATATTTATCTCTCAGTGTGAGACAAATTGAATTTGAAATGGCTATAGAGAGTCATCACTCTTCAAATGGACCTACCACAGACCCTCAATAAAATAGAGAGTAACTTCTGCCAAACATATTCATCTGGAGAGGTGGTTTTTTATTATTAGAGAATGGAGGGGGATTTAAAATACAAGGATATAATTTATCATGGCTGAATTTTGTAAACTCCAAGTTGAGACAATTTCTCTTACTGCAATCTAATAAGTCCTTTATCGCTGCTTTTTTATTTCCTTGGCTGTGACATGTCAGCAACCTTCCTTTCCTTCCTTTCCAGCACCACATGCCATGAAAACAGCTGAAAAATAAACAGAAATCATTGACTCTGGCCTTATTGAAACTGCAAATCCCACTGAAAAGCTTGGATAATACAGTGTGGCAATAAAACCATGCTTGTTTTTTAAAAAATATGTAAGTTTCACTTCTCAGCTTGGAGGCTAAATAACTAAGCTAGTTCATCATATTCAGTGATACACTGCAATAATCTTTCCAAAATAATACTTATTTTAAAAAGCTAAAAATTTGATCCTAGGTGATATTGTCCAGTAGATACAATCAGACCCTTTTGTATTGGATTTATCATCTGGATCAGCTTTCTATAGGCATTAAGATACATTGATTTTTTTTTTTCTATCAGGCTGGAACATACTTACTGAGCTTTTAGAATTACTGGAATAAATGAAATCTCATTATCTGAAAATCAGCATTTGTACAGTACAAATAATGTTCAGTTTGTCCAATATTGTTAACTTCTTTATAAATTTATTTTGTATTCATTTATCTTATGACAGAAGACAGTCCATCTATTTATGACAGCAGCCTTCTGGAAAATTTTGAAAACCTGCTTTTTTCCCACAGGTGTTAAAGTCAGACTGTTAATTGAGCTCAGCATGTATGGGATTATGATTATGTGTAGATGCTAGGGATGTTGACTATAAGTAATGCAATAATGTTTTTTCTACGCATTATTGCATATGTGCATTTTTGTTCTGAACTACTAGACACATTTTATAATATGAATAAACAAATAAAATGAATCCATCAGTTCAAAATTTAAATAAACAGCAGAATAAGCAGAGCAAATGCAATATTATAATCAGTTCAATCCAAAAGTTTGGGCAAATAATAGGTCATAGCAGAGGTGGTATTCAGCTGGTTCAGGCAAATTGGTAGCTCTGATGATCAGTTGACCATCCTCACCCACCCCTGCTCTATCCTGTCCTTTATTTCTTGCTTTGTAGCTCATCTCAATCACGCAGCACAGCTGATTTCTCTCCCCACCACCTTGCTGTTCTACTTACCATTGCTGACTTGGAAGGTAAGCAGCTGAGCTTCTAAATGCTCCATTTTCAGCGCGAAGCGCAAGCGCCTTAGACTACGTATCAGCAACAGCAGTTGACTGGAGTGTTTCAACTGAAAAGAGCCTTACATATATTACCAATTAATGTATATATTATTTAACTATATATTAAATTATTGTATTTTATTCCAATTTCATTTTAAATCGTATCTTATTCCAATTTCATTTTAAATTGTATTTTATCCAATTCCATTTTAAATTGTTTTTATCAGATTTTAGTAATAATTAGTGTCTGGAACTCTACACTTTGATATGGCCCAAGGGCTAATCAATAAAATAAACTAACTAAAACCAATTAATATATCAATTCCAAAATACAAAGTTAAGAGCTGTTTTTAGGATTTTTAATACTTCACTAGGGAATACTTAATTCCAAAATATCCATTTGTCCTTTTAATTCAGATTGAAAGAATATAGAAAGGTTGCACAGTTCTAAAATTAATGATATACATTAGTATGTAGTAATAATTCTATATGTTGCTATTAAAACCGCAGTCTAGCTACCTACATTAGCAGAAGTGTCTGAATCATCTTCAAGAGCTCTTCTTTGGAGAGGACATTTCAATAATCAAGTCATAAATTTATCAAACCATGAATGAATGCAGCCAGACAAGCCTTCTCCAATTTAACGCCTCAATATGTGCTAAACTTGTGAAAAAGAACAGCAATCAACAGTGAATTTGAGTTAACCGCATGATGTGACTGAAACAGCCAATGCTGTTTTAGGCTCCGTCCACAGAGTTTCCAAATCACAGAAAGTACTAATCTGGCTTTATTCTGCATTGGAAAGATTCCATCATAGTGGCTGTGCCCAGTTTTGGGCAGATAGTTTAAGAATTCAGAGAAAATCTGGAGCAGTTTCAGAGAAGGAGAGTGAAAAACATCAGAGGACTAGAAACTAAATCCTATGAAAAATGAGTTCAAAAATTTGTCTAGTTTTATTGCCTTTGTGAATATAATTTTCTTTTGTGGGGAAGCTTCTTTCTTTTCTGAAGAAGAAAGAAGCTGAATGAGGCAGGGACTTTTAGTAGTTTTTAGATAAAATAGAAGTGATGCGGTGGCTCAGTGGCTAAGATGCTGAGCTTGCCAATCGAAAGATCGGCATTTCAGTGGTTTGAATCCCTAGTGCCACGTAACAGGGTGAGCTCCCATTACCTGTCCCAGCTTCTGCCAACCTAGCAGTTCGAAAGCACATTAAAAATGCAAGTAGAAAAATAGGGACCACCTTTGTTGGGAAGGTAACAGTGCTCCGTGCATCTTTGGTATTTAGTCATGCCGGCCACATGACCATGGAGACGTCTTCGGACAGCGCTGGCTCTTCAGCTTTGAAATGGAGATGAGTACCACCCCCTAGAGTCGGGAACGACTAGCACATATGTGCGAGGGAAACCTTTACCTTTAGATAAAATGGTCATTATCGATATCTGAATTGCATTTGAATTCTTCAGTTAAATTTAAGAGGCTGGTAAATAAAGAAGTTCATAGAATGGTCCGGTATTCAGGCACACATCTCAAGGATTCTGGAGAAGGATCATCAAGCACACAAAAATTATTTCAGTTGCAAGCACCACTGAGAATGGGCAACCACCTTGATCAGGTCAGCTGAGCTGGGTTTCTTTTCCAAGGTGCTGCTTCATTAGTAAGCCAAGGCAATCCTACTCTAACCTCTTGTCACCTTTACCTACTTGCAACATCTCAGTCTTTTCAGTTTACAATCTTTGTTATTTCAGACCTATGAAGGGATGTGGGTTCTTATTACTCTTCATCTCCAGCTGTCTCCCCAGAAGCAAAAATAGCCATATAGAGTTCTTCCCTAGCATTTGACTATCATTACAGTTTTCCTGGGGTCCTAAACCTGACAAGGCATGACCTCCTCTTCATAATCACAGGACTCTTCAGAAGTAGGCGACACAATATATCTTTGAGAACAGAAGATTGAAAGGCATATGCTGTAATAACACTCTTCCAATACCTGAAAATATGTCACACACAAGGAGACCAAGGCCTGTTCTCTACGGTATTAACCTAGAAAGCAGGACATGTAATAATTGATTTAAGCTATAGGAAGGTAGAATCAAACAGAATGTCAGAAAAATGTCTAACAGTAAGAGCTGTTTGACAGTAGAAAAGTGTAGAGAACTCCCCTTTATGTTCAAGAAATTGGATGACCATTTCATGGATTTTGGATTCCTATACAAAGAACAGCCATGGACCTGATGGATTAAATATCCTCTTCAGCGCTATGATTCTGAGATGCTGTTCCTATGATTCCAATGGCAAGAAGTTATAAGAATTGAAGTTGAACATTAATTTGAGGAGAGATGGGGTTGATTATCTAGCCTGAAGATGGCTGGGCAGTAACAATCAGATCTCCAGTGACAAAGTTTAATTAAGGGTTATTTATTTATTGTAATTGTATCCTCTCTTTCTCTAACAACTCAGAATGGCATGCATGTATGACTGTAAATTCTCATAATAATAATTCTGTGAGGTTGGATGGGCTGAGAGACAATGACTGGGTCTAAAACACTAATAGCTTCTGTGGATGAGCAGAGATTTTGAACTTTAATTTCCTCAATCCAACTCCAACAGTTCAATACTATGCAATTTTCAAACCTTAAAGACAGGTTACCCAATAGAAATCCCTAATCCACAATCCACAATCCTTTTTGTCTAGATTCCATTCAGTTAACTGACTCTGTGTCAGGGTTCCAAGTAATAGCCCCATAGAAAGCAGAACTCCGAGGCAGGTAGGTTCCTCAAAGAAGAGTTTTAATGGAGATATCATATTGGCACAAACTGGTGAAAACTGACTGAAAATTCCCGCGGTTTTCACCTGCTTAAAAAGTGAAAGTCCCCCCCTCCTCCCAAACAATTAGTCATGTTGTCCTGTTGTGACCCCGACTCCCGAGCCTGTCCTAACAGAGGAAGAGGACTCAGAAGGTGATGGGGAGGAACTGATAAGGCCTCCCTCTCCAGGACCCTCCTCTCTGGCAATGCCTCAGGTTCCATCCGAAGGCCAAGAGGAACAGCCTGGGATATGCCAGGAGGAAAGCATATTGAAACAACATATAGGGAGCGAGGATGATGAATCCTGGCTTGATCCACGCAGCATCGGAGGGAGAAGCATGCACAGCAATGAAAGAGGCGTGGGAGGGCCAGAGATTGAGCTGAGTCACTGAGCCACACCCCACAAGGAATAAAAGTGGGGGTGATTGCTCTTTAGGCTTTATGATGGTCAAAGTTAAAAACCTGAGAGTCACATCGCGTTACCTGAAAACTGGCTTGTGAATATTTGGATTGGACCTTAGCTAACTCTTGCTTTGTGGATTATTTTTTGCTACTGAACCAGACTGAGGATAAACTCTCTCTTGCTTACTGTGAGTGAAAACTGACTTGGCAGGCATTTCGCAGTTTACTGCCAAAACTCTTATCTGCAAGGGTTTCTAGTCTGATTGCTTAATAAAATCTTGGCAGGCGTGCCAAGTTGTGTGTTTGCCTGTGTGGGGAAGGGGGACAGAACATGTCCAATCAAGGTGTTGGCTAGTTGCCTGGTTACTTCACCCCTCCTCCAACCACCTGTTGAAATGACCTTGGTTCCCACAGGAAACTATTTTGTTTTGGCTACAAAACCCCCATGTTACTATGTTGCCCCTCCCTACCCCTTCTTCACATTGTGGCCACCCTGAAGCTTTCAAAACGGCCCCAGCCAGGTTCACTTCAGAGTTGACACTTCGATCCAGATCACTGCAACAGCTAAATAAGTACTTGAGATCTGCAATCTCATCTACCTCAAAAGTATGGATCGAAAGGGTTCAGTATCATCATCAGTGGTTTCATAAGGATATTTAATTACATGATTGCCAGGATGAAAGCTGTGAAGCATCCCAGAGTTCAACAGCTATGGGAAGAATAAAAATTTCCCAGGAATATATTCATAAATCATGGTTTCCATTTGCCGACATTATGCCAATCCAGTCATATACTATCACTGATGGTGAAAGTTCAGGAGAATTGGGTTGCATTTAACTTATCTTCCAGAAAGCATCATGGCAAGTAATTCTATTTCAGTCTGAAATCTCAGCTTGTAATTGAGTCATTAATGTAGCCATATCATTAATGTGACTCTTAAAGCAGCAGCATCTATTTTAGGTTTATGCAAAAGTTTGAAAATCATTGGATACTTCAAAAACTTCTTCCAATTGTTTTTGATATGTGCACTACCCTACTATTATATCCAGTGGTGGAATTCAAGTAATTTAACAACCGGTTCTCTGTCCTAATGATTTCTTCCAACAACCACTGTGCCAAACTACTCAGAAAGTTAACAACTGGATCTCCTGAAGTGGTGCAAACTGGCTGAATCCCACCACTGATTACATCTAGTATAACTAGATAACTCTCCATGGCCAACTGATCTGAAACCATCACTGTGCAATACATCTCTGACTGTGAATAATGCCTAGGCATTTGGCTTAATTTCAACACAAAAGTCATTCATCTGTCATCTGTTGCCTTTTTGACTCTTTTAGTTGCACACAACAGCATGAAATATATCCCTCTTGTTCCTTTCTGGAGGCTTTTTTTACACTTGATTTTTATGGCTGTTTATTATGCAGTCACAATGATATATTCACATAAAGCACATTGCAAGCAATAACCATGAATGGAAATTGGCCCAATTTAAGGAATAAACAGTTTCTTCACATTTTTCTTCTTGTTGTTACAAAAAATTAAATCGAAGACATTATTAATTATGCTTCTGTCTTCCTGTCTTCACAGTTTGTGCCTTTCATTTTATTAACTTACAGAAACAGAAAGTTGTGTGTGTTCTTACCATTTCATTACTACAGAACATCAAAAGAGCAAGAAGAAGTATCATAAAAAAAAAAGCTATCCGCATGGTGTTGTCATGTGTGAATCGGATATAGTCAATCATTTTGTTAAAAAGATAAAAATATTAACCAAATTTGTATTTAAGTACTAGCCTAACCTCCAGGGCTAAGCAGAAATTGCATGTAGATCAGTAAAGTTAATGAAACTATCCAATGTTTCCTTACACTGTCATCATCAAACCAAGCTGCCTGATAAAAGAAAAAATATATATCCACATTTAATTCTATTTGTCTCCAGCAGAGTGATAACATCATTTTCTGATAAATGTTGTGGAATTTATTTACAAGGCTAATTGGAGACAGATTTTCTTACAGATTCTCTAGTCTATTGTCATAGAGACTTCACTCCTTCCTGCAGAAAAATTCAGAAGTTGTATCACTTTTTATTGTTTAACTTTTGGATGCGGTGGCTCAGTGGCTAAGACACTGAGCTTGTCAATCGAAAGGTTGGCAGTTCAGCGGTTCAAATCCCTAGTGCCACATAACCGGGTGAGCTCCCATTATTTGTCCCAGCTTCTGCCAACCTAGCAGTTCGAAAGCATGTAAAAAATGCAAGTAGAAAAATAGGGACCACCTTTGGTGGGAAGGTAACAGCGTTCTGTGCGCCTTTGGCATTTAGTCATGCCGGCCACATGACCAGAAGGCTCAATACTTCCAAGACAACAAAACTCATAAATGAAAATATACTCCCAGGAATTATTCTACTGCTTTGAATTTCTCACAACATGCCTGCTTGTCTTTTGATGTCACTGAATAAAAATCAGTGAGAATGCACACACAAATGCACTGCACATGTGCACACACATAGGATGAACAGGTTTAAAGGAGCACTTCTACCTTTAGAATTTTCAGAATCTTCCTACCAACATTGCAGAAGGAAGGACTCTGCAGAGATTTCGTTCCCAGCTCCCTTTTTTATTGTTAAGATTTTGTCCTAGTTAGTTAGGAATTGTTTATTTAGCCTACCAATGGCTAAAGTGTTCAGCAGGGAGGATCATGATGCAGAAAGACAGACATTCATAATAGGTTCACAGGACACAATTTATTTATAAGGTTCGTTCAGGAAATCAAAGCAGATTTCTGAGTCAGCAGAAGAGTCACAAATGGTGACTTTGGCAAACAAGGTAAAGTCAGAAATACTAAAGGTAGAAAGAGACATTGTCTCCCACACTGGCTGTTCACAGGTGAGAGTTTATAAAGGCATGACACTTAAGTAGAGAAGGTAGGGTTCTATTCCTCAATAAGCCCTCCTTTTTAAGAAAAGCTATTCTTTGGACAAACACAACTTCATGAACTCTGACTCTGAAAATTCAACAATTTGATTTCTTCTTCTGATGCAAGATGAAGGCTCTCTGCCTCAAGATAATTCAATCCTGGTTGTGAATTTCCCAGATCTTGGCCAGAGAAAGGCAGGGATGGTATTTTATCTTCCTTCTATAACAATAAATTCCTTCAAAAATGGCTAAAAGTACTGTAACTAAGTGAAGTGTGGAAAGGCTGTCAATCTGACTGTCCTAGCAGGTCCCCATTAACTCTCTGAAAGGCTTCCTTTCTCTCTCTGCTTTTGATGCTGAAATTCCCATATACCCTTGAAAAAAAGTTTGTGGCAATTGGGGAAAAAATTAACCAGCCCTGTAAGGCAAACTACTTCCTGTCTTTATCCTATCATATTGTTCCTGGGGTCATATTTTCATTCCAGCAAAAGAAATCATTTTGAAGGGGGAAAATACCTTCCCAAGCTTTCTTATTCGTATTTAAGTTTTGTAAATTAGCATTTATGTTGCTTGTTTCATTACTGAATTGATTTAAAGCAAAAAAAAATGTATTGATCAAAAGTAAGTTTTTAATTAAGAAATAAATTGATATTTTTTTTCAATCTTACACAAACTATGTTAAGAAAAATGCAAAGGGACTTATTTTTCAGTACAGGATTGTGTTGTGAATATTCCTAATATTCCTAATAATAATATTGTTCTCATTTTATTAGTTTAATTGATTTCTACACCAAGCAAAAAAGAATAATATCCAAGAGTTTAAAAGGGGAAAGAATGGAATCTTTACTGGGAGCACACAGAATCATTATTCTCACTTTGTGTTAAGAATACATATAAAACATGAGGAATTCATATATGTGAAGTTATAAAACATATGTACAGCTTACTCACTGCAAAATACAGAAGTCTTACAATCCAGAATGATGTTACTTTTATAGCAACCATACCAAGAATGTACATTCTAGGAAATAAATCCTGAATAGACCATTTGGGAAATATTTCCAAAGACCCACAGATTCTAATTATCTAGATCCATTGTTTCAACCTGAAAAGTTGTTAAAGATTTTATTTGTTTTATTTCTTAAAGTACCACTTTATATTTCATGGCTGAAAGGTATGTTGAAGTGCTTAAAAGTGAAATAATGCACGTATATCTGAAACATTGAAATTGTTCTAGTATATATAGAAAGTAAAAACAGATAATCTTAAAATCTGATTTCTGACATGTGAACCATTATTTTATATGTTGTTACATAATTATGGTTGCTATGGATATATCCACATATCCATAGAAAGAAATAAGGGTTGCATAAGCCCTGGAATGGATAAAGGTCTATAAAATAATCCTCAATTTACAACCACAATTGAGCCCAAAGTTTCTATTGCTAAGCAAGACAATTGTTAAATGACTTTTACTCAATGTTATGACCTTTCTTGCCACAGTTGTTACATGAATCACTGCAGTTGTTAAGTTAGTAACATGATTAAGTGAATCTGGTTTCCCCCATTGATTTTGCTTATCAGAACATCACAAAATGTTGTCTCATGACTGCAGAACATTGCAATCATCATAAATACATGCCAGTTGCTAAGTGTCTGAATTTGTTTAATTTTTTAAAAAAGTTTTTTACTTTTTCCTTTAAAACAAACATTACATCATTAATCATTCAGTGCATCATCTGGGTACATATTTTTGTGTCATCATAATATATATATTTCTTTATACTTCAATTTAATATTTCTCCTATTAGAACATTTTTCTTCCAGATTTATATAATTTTGTACCACTTTTTATCCATATTCATTTTCTATCCAATGATAAAAGTGCCCCCATATGTTATAATACTCCAATTCTTCCTTCCCTTTAATTGCTAGTGTTAATCTATTCATTTCTGCACATTCTAATATTTTCTTAATTACCTCTCCCTCTGTAGGGATTTTTTTTCCGCTTTCCAATTTTGTGCAAATACAATTTTCGCTGCAGTTATTACATGAATAATCAAATACACATTTTCTCTATTAATTTTCTCAGGTAAAATACCCAGCAAAAACAGCTCCAGTTTTAAATCGATATGTTGCTGAGTCATTTTCTCTAACCAGATCCGAATTTTTGCCCAGTAGTTTCTCGCTTCTGCACATGTCCACCAGATATGCTAAGTGTCTGCATTTGAATCACATGACCATGGGGATGCTGCAAATGAGAAAAACAGTCATAAGTCTTTTTTTTTTCAGTGCCATCATAATTTCGAACAGTCACTAAATGAATGGTTGTAAGTCAAGAACGACCTGTAATTGCAAATGAGAATTTTTGTGAATTCATAAGAGCTGCTACAATATTGAGAACCTGTGTGCACATTACATTGTATTGTTTAATTGCTCTCTCAAGATATATATGTCAAGTATATCTATAGATAGCTGCAAGTCTGCTTCTATACATGGGTTAGAGGCAGTTTGTGGAACTAGATGAGAATTCATCAAATGATAATTTAATTTGACATCTAGCATAATCTAGGGAGGATTGGAAACTTCCCCTGAATAAATATAGTAATACAATCTTTTCTGCTCAACTGTATTTTCTGTACTTTAACAAAGAAAAGAAAGATATAAAAAGGAAGCTGGAAAACTTTATCATCACATATATCATCAAAATATGAAATGTCAAACAAATTTAAAATGTACTCTATAATATAATAAAAAGATGAAGCAACAACATCTTATAGGTAAATAGAGGAATTAAACTAAGTGCGGAATTAGTGCTTTCAAACATGAAAGTTAAGATCTTATTGCCTACTTTAGGTAGGATAGCTCTGAGGAGAGGAGAGGAGCAGAGGGGATGTTGATATTCCTTTAAAAAAATCTGTATTGTAGTAGGAAGGGGAAGTCTATATACTTTAAAAAAGATGCTACAATATTGTAATAAGTCTAATTTAAGACATGAAACATATAGGCCACCATTCCTAACCATAATGACAACAAAATGGGCTTGATGACATCACAGGGCAAGCTCTGTCTTTTGAATTTACAGTGTAATGTTGAATACAAATATTTACAATAAGATGTGGAGTTTGGGTCATGACTCCTATTTTGACATTTCCTTCCTTGTTCCTGTGCAGACACTTATAATAAAAGAGAATCTGCAAAAAGAGTGTTGTTCATTAACATATGAGCTCAATAGACTTGAGTTTATTTATTTATTTATTTTATTTGTCAAGAACATATTTGGTAATAAGTATAAGCATGGATTGGATACATAAAATAGGTACAAATAGAAGAAACATTAGGACAGGGACGGTAGGCACGCTGGTGCTCTTATGCACACCCCTTACAGACCTCTTAGGAATGGGGTGAAATAAGGGCCTGGTGGCTCAGCAGACTGATAGCATTGTGATTAACACCAGCTGTCTGCAATTACTGTAAATTCAAATCTCACCAGGCTCAAGATTGATTCAGCCTTCCATCCTTTCAAAAGGTAGGTAAATTGAAGACCCAGTTTGTGGGGGCAGTAAGCTGACTTTGTATAAATATACAAAAGTATGAAGGCTATTGCTTAACACATTGTAAGTCGCCCTGAGTCTCCGGAGAAGGGCGGCATATAAATCACATTTTTTTAAAAAAGTCAACAGTAGACAGTCTTAGGTTAAAATTTTGGGGGTTTGGGAATGAAACCACAGAGTCAGGTAGTGTATTCCAGGCATTGATCACTCTGTTGATGAAGTCATATTTTCTACGATTGAGTTTGGTGCAGTTTACCTTAAAATATTTTTTACTTTACTATAGAAATAGATATTTAATGAATTCCTCATTTAGAGGATTTTTCCCTACTGACAAACAAGATACATAGACATTTAAAACTGCACAGCCATGTTTTACATGCAGCACAGATCCAATCCTAACTCTTTCTCTGTTTCAATACTTATTGTAAAATAACTAACTTGCTGTCTTTCTTGTTCTCCCTTCCTCAGCTCTTCCAGCTGAGGTATAGCAATGTCTATTGCAAGCAGTCTTTGCTATATCCCAAAAAAAGATTAATTTTACGTAAAGTGAAGATGAAGACTACTACCTTTTTGCTGGAGGCTACATTTTTATAATGATCATTTCAGCCTTTGAGAGCTATAAGGACTGTGATGCTAACATGATGGCATCATTAGGCAAGATAGTGCTGAAATTTTCTGCTTATTCTTTTGTTTGTGGAAAATGCTAGAAATAAATTGGTGTCCTAAATTTTGCAGGAAGATTGGGAATCATAGATTCTCTAGCCCAATTTCCAACCATGGAATGGATAGAGAAAATTATGCAGTCAGTCTTGGAAGCACATATTCCCAACATCTAAGCAGCATTATTTATTTGCTCAGAATACATTATTTCATACAGAGAAAGATACCAAGATAAAGAAATCAGCTTTCTTTGGATGCAGAAAAGGATAACGCCATTTGTTGCAAGCTAATTCTTTCAATGTATAAGTGTAAATCTCTTAAAAAGAACATCTCCTAAATTTAGATAAAAGACAACACAAGATGATTCTCCAAGAAAAGGATTTATTGTAGCTTTTACCGAACTCTTGAATTTTTCTTATTTACCCGTGGAACACTAAATAAACATCTGGACAGCATCAGTTGAGGGAAAGATTGAAATAAGGGTTCTCACATAGTAATCAAATGCAAAATTTATGCAACTTTTAACATTCTAGATGTTTTCATTCCATTCCAGCACCCATAAGCCCAACCAATATGGTCAATTATATGGAATATCAGAGGATTTTTTTTCAAAAGGTAATTGAACTTTATTTTTCCTTGAAGACATTTCACTTCTCATCTGAAGAAGCTTCTTGGATCAGAAGCAAAATATCTTCAAAGAAAAACAAAGTCCAGCTGCCTTTTGGAAAAGGCATTCTGGGACAACTGTGACCTAGATGACTGAAAGCCACCAAGAGCCATGGTGGCACAGTGGTTAGAATGCAGTACTGCAGGCTAATTCTGTTGACTGCTGATTGCCAGCAGTTTGGCAGTTCGAGTCTCACCAGCTCAAAGTTGATTCAGCCTTTCAGACTTCTGAGGTCAGTAAAATGAGGACCCATATTGTTGGGGGTAATATGCTTACCTCTGTAAACTGCTTAGAGAGGACTGTAAAGCACTGTGAAGCAGTATATAAGTCTAAGTGCTATTGCTAACTCCATAGGCAATTGTAAGGAATGATAGGAAATTCACTGGAACAAACTTTGGAAAGCTATATAGGTAGTTCTTGACTTATAACTAGTCATTTAATGATTGCTTGAAGTTACAACATACAGCTATCTACAACCTGTCCTCAAAGTTATGACTATTGCCCCACCCCACCCCACCCCTGCAGTCCTATGATCAGTGGTGCAGTGGTTAGAGTGCACTACTGCAGGCTACTTCTGCTGATTGCCGGCTGACTGCAAGTTCAAATCCCACGAGGCTCCAGGTTGACCCAGCCTTCCATCCTTCCAAGGTGGGTAAAATGAGGACCCAGATTGTTGGGGGCAATATGCTGACTCTTTAAACCACTTAGAGAGGGCTGTGAAGCACTGTAAAGCGGTATATAAGTCAAAAGCTATTGGTACTGCTATATAATTTAGTACCTCAACTTACAACTGCAATGACTTATAACAAAAGTATGGGCTCCATTGTGGTTGTAAATCAATGACTACCGGAACATTCTTCACCTATAACCTAAAGGCTAGAAAATCAAATGTTCCTAACAACACTTAGCTAAGCAATTCTTCAGGTGTATAATTTTGCTGAAAATAAACAACATGCTCATTCTCCCCAGAGGAAAAATTCATCAGTTTCCCAGAAAAACAAAGCCTTTGTGTACTTCTTGTAGGTTTGCACAATCTTTTCCTCAGCAGGAGCTCAGCACACAATTACCGTGACGGCACGAAATCCTGCCACAAAGTCATAATTAAAGTGTGCAAAAGGCAAGTGGAAAGTTTCCATTAACAGAACTATGTGCATTTTCACATACTGTGTTTAGCTAAGCCTCAGGTGGCCAAGGACATGATTTCCAGAATAAGATTGCAGGATTGTTTAATTAAAAATTTCTTTAATAATAATGATGACAAAGAAATAATCTGTTATTACAAATAAAATACAACAAGAGGATATCTGAAAATAATGCACTAGTTCTAGAAAGAACAACATCCAGAATCAGAAATATCAGAACAGAAGCTACCTGATCAACATTGATTTATAATGTGAAGTATTCACAAAAGCAGAACTGGAAGAAATGCAAAGGTCTTCCAGGGCAAAGAAATCAAGGCCAGAAGTAACTCAGATTGTAGAAGCAACCCAGGGGGAATTGGCAGAACAGGAAGCCAGAAGCACTATTAAATTGTTTTCATTCCCAATCCAGGCATACTTTCATCTATCTTCTCCTCAGAAAGAACAAAGCGTTCTAACAAAAAAAACAATGTAAATTGAAACAAAAGATAACTGAATATTTAGAACAACAGAAAAACAACAGAATAAAGCTGTCAGTATTAAAACTAGTTCCAAAGAAATAGCTATTAAAAGATGCCAATACTGTAATATCAAATATAAACACCAGTTCACTGCAAGAAACAAACCGAACAAATGCATATAAAGCCAGAATTGAGAAGAAGATCACATTTCAACTACAAACAATGGCATGATAAAGTAGCGGCAATGTTGCTTTGGAAGATTTATTTATTTATTTATTTATTTATTTATTTATTTATTTATTTATTTATTTATTTATTTTGTCAAACATGTACGAGATAACAGGTATAAGTATAAACATAAATATAAACACAGGAAATGGATATGAATAAATGGGTTATAAGTAGGAGAGGAACGATAGGCACGTTGGTGCACTTATGCATGCCCCTTACAGACCTCTTAGGAATGGGGTGAGATCACCAGTAGACAGTCTGAGGTTAAAGTTATGTGGATTTGGGGATGCAACCACAGTCAGGTAGTGCATTCCAGGCATTGACCATTCTGTTGCTGAAGTCATATTTTCTGCAATCGAGTTTGGAGCGGTTTACCTTGAGTTTGTATTTATTGTGTGCTCATATATTACTGCGGTTGAAGCTGAAGTAGTCACTGACAGGTAGGAAGTTGTAGCAGATAATTTTGTGTACTACGCTTAGGTCAGACCATAGGCGGCATAGTTCTAAGTTGTCCAAGCCCAAAATTTCAAGCCTGGTGGCATAAGGTATTCTGTTGTGAGCAGAGGAGCAGAGTACTCTTCTTGTGAAATACCTCTGGACTCACTCAATTTTATTAATGTCCAATATACAGTCTGGATTCCAGGAAGATGAGCTGTATTTGAGAATTGATCTGGTAAAGGTTTTGTATGCCCTAGTTAGCAGTACAATATTACCGGAGAAGAAGCTTCGCAAGATTAGGTTAACAACTCTTAATTCCTTTTTGGCAATGCTGTTACAGTGAACTCTGGACTTAGATCATTTGAGATGAGTACTCCAAGGTCCTTGACAGAGTGAGGTCTACGAGATCATATCTGCCTAACTTGTATTTGGTGTTCTGATTTTTTTTTTCTTTTTTGCTAATGTGTAGGACAGAGCATTTGTTGGTTGAGATTTGGAGTTAGGGTTAGGTCGTTTGACCATGGTGTTGAATAATTTTACATCATCAGCGAAGAGGACGCAGTTGCTTATAATATGATCGCAAAGGTCATTTATGTAAAGGTCTGCAAGAAATATTATTGGCCTGCAAGCAAGAACTGGTGGGACCACAAAATAGATAAAATAATAAAAAATGAAGACATTAAAGTACTCTGAGATTTTAGAATTCAAAGAAAGAAGCATCTGCCACATAACATCCAGACTTAACACTTATTGATAAGAAGAAGAAAAAGTCTGGATAGTAGACATTGCAGTAACTCTAGACAGCCGAATAGAAGAGAAAGAAGTAGAGAAAATTAAACAAAATATAAAGGCCTGCAACAGAACAACTGTGGCAAAAGAAAGCAAAAATACTGCCAATAATGATAGGCTCTCTCTTTTTGCAGCCCCAAAACAACCTGAGTACCACTTGAACATCAGCAACAACATTAACAGAATCCCGATCAGGCAATTGCAAAATGCAGCGTTACTTGGAACAGCTTATATCCTATGACAATAGCTTTAGCACCATCACACAACATTTGCCTATCCCAGGCCCTTGGAAAGGACTCCATAGGTGGATACAAATACTTAATCCAGTCAAACATCTGGCTGACTGTGTGATGAACCATAAAACCATAATAGCCATAACCATAATAACAGGCAGATTTTCTCAAGAGTGAATCCTAAGTTCTGCTCCGTTCAAAACGTTGATGGAACATAAACCTGACAGAAATAAACCTGAAATAATCAAGCTCAGGCTCTTAATGCTGTAGGTGTTTTTTTTTTTAAAAAAAAAAAATTGTATATTATCTTGCAGAGTTGCTTTGTGAATATTGCTATCACAGTGGGCTTCAACACTCTTGCTCCTGTCTTGCAAAGCAGCTTAATGTAAGCTCTTCATTACAGGGTTCCCAACAATGTGCTGTTTTGTAAGCCCCATTTTACACTGTAAACCTCTCTCCAGCCATGGAAACAGCAAGAAAAGAAGAAGAATAGGTATGTTGGATTCCCCAATGCAGGCCACTATCTTAATAACAGAAACTTTTAATAGAATAGAATAGAATAGAATAGAATAGAATAGAATAGAATAGAATAGAATAGAATAGAATAGAATAGAATAGAATAGAAGTCTTTTTATTCCATAACAAAACAATACATAAGAATGATGCTAGCAAATTATCTTATAGCACTTAGACTGAAATGATACTAATATTCAAGTCTTTATTGCATGATTAGCAGAGAATGATAGAGGGCAATTTGAGTTTTTGTTGTAAGATACCTATCATAATCATAATCATAAGTTTATTTGTCAAGCATGTATAAGATAACAGGTAAAAGTATAAAAGTATAATTTGAATACATGAATACATGAATACATGAAAAGAGTAAGTAAAAAGGAATGTTAGGACAGGGACGGTAGGCAAGCTGGTGCACTTATGCACGCCCCTTAGGAATGAGGTGGGATTCAGCCAGTTCGCATCACTTCGGGAGAACCGGTTGTTAACTTTCTGAGCTGTTTGGCAAACTGGTTGTTCGAAGAAATCATTAGGGCAGAGAACCAGTTGTTAAATTACTTGAATCCCACCAGTGGGTGAGGTCAATAGTAGACAGTTTAAGGTTAAAGTTTTGGGGTTTGGGGGAAGAAACTACAGAGTCAGATAGTGCATTCCAGGCATTGACCACTCTGTTACTGAAGTCATATTTTCTGCAATCAAGTTTGGAGCGGTTTACCTTGAGTTTGTATCTATTATTTGCTTGTATATTGTTGTGGTTGAAGCTGAAGTAGTCATTGACAGGAAGGACATTGTGGCAGATAATTTTATATACTATGCTTAGGTCAGACTGAAGTCAGCGTAGTTCTAAGTTGTCTAAACCCAAAATTTGGAGTCTGGTGGCATAAGGTATTTTATTGCGGTTTTACCCCAGATATTAAAACACTTAATCTCTCCCCTGGCTCAAGCTGATGAAGGGAGGAGAAGTTGTGGCTCAGAGGTTAATACAATACCCAGGCAGCCCAAGTTCAAATCCAAGTAAGGGTATGTCTAGCTTCCTTTATTTCTTTATCAGAGAAATATAAATTATCTATCTATCTATCTATCTATCTATCTATCTATCTATCTATCTATCTATCTATCTCCTATAGATAACTTTTTCTTTATGATGTTTGTTTTCAGTTCTGAGAGCATTGTCATTGCTCTCAGAACTGTTGCTTTCTTTCTCTTTTCCTATTGACATTTCACAAGTTTCCTTAAAACTTTTATCATTTTTGTTATTATGTTGGCAACCTCTCCTGAGGTGAGCTGGTCATCTGTTGACCCAACTTGTTTTTCATTTGTTTTGTGTACTTGCTGTGGTATTTCCCAGCTTTAACCATTCAAAAATGTCCCACTTTTTCTTCATCCGCACATCAACATGACTACATGGGAATGAATATCTCTTGTTCCAGCTAATTACAATACAGAATGTAAAAAATGTACATAAATCACTGCAAACACTTATACTAAGTCGTATGAGTTGTCATAATATATTAAACTCATTATACTTTGCTGGAGACACATGCTTTCAGATAATTTGGTCTCGTAAAGTTATAAGAGTTTATAGGTTTGAATTCAGTTAAAAGCTGAACCAGCCTAATACGATTATAATACGCAGTTTGTAAGATAGGCAAATAGTTGTTTAGATGTATAAAGAATGGATTTAGGGACTCCAATTGTTGTCTAAGTATGTCTAATACACTTGTCCTTCACATTCCTTCTGTATTCAGAAAAGAAGAATGGGTCTTCCACCCCCAGACAATACCTGATTCACTAAGTTCTAACTAACATGGTAACACAATGTTCTTGTTTAAAGAGAGTAACATTATACTCAGAGTTATTAAGTATAAATGGTATATAGGTAATAGAGAACAAGGTGGTATAAAGTTTCTTAGCATAGCTGCAGTTTCCTAAAGAGTACTGCATCAACTTTTAGTTACTATCAGCAGGGTTAGAATTAAAACCTCTAGGGAGTTGGGCGGCATAGAAATGCAACTAATAAATAATAAATAAATAAAAACCCACCAAAGTGTGTACCGACACCGTATGTGCTAAACTTTCAAATGTATTAATCACACGAGTAGCTTTCAATCAATCATGCCTAATTATTATTCATGTGCATGTCCCTGAATAATCAGATCAGTTTGACTTCCATTTACCTAAACACAGAGCTATCCCCCACCCATTCAATCCATAGGCTCTTTTTTCCTTATAAATGCGCAAGCACAGGTTAATAACAATTTATAATTGGTTAAACCAGAGGCAATCGCTTTCCCTGTAGTTTTGATCCATGCAGGTTATGGTTATACATTAAGGACTATAACCTCTCGGGCGCCATTCTCCATGCATTGTCACCACAGTTTATAAAACTTGCAACTATCCTTCTGAGTCTCTTTAAAGCAATTTCAAATGGCTGAAAATAATACTATCTTCCTGGCTTAGAACCTGCTTTTTTTCCTGTGTTCTGTATAAATTTGTGCAAAGTTTATGATGGTCTATATTTGGACTTGCTCCAATTCTGTAGGACAGATTTCTTTAATTTACTTCCAAAGAACTTGCTTGAACTTTGACCATTGTAGGCCAATATAGGAACAACATGTATAGGCATCATAATTAATACAATACTGTTTCTCTACTCTCAATTTTCATAGATGTAGTCTATGTAGTCTATGAGACACATTTCTCAACTGCTGTACTAAAAGGAAAAAAACATTCTGTTTTATTCCACTTTTCATTCAGAAGGCAAGCAGAACCAAATTTTACCTGGAGCCTGAGCTATGACTGCTATCGATTCCGAAACTCCAAGGACAATCTATTTTCAACAACTCTGATATATATTCACTTTCCTTTTAAATGGCTCCACGCTGGTTTTAGAGAAAAGCGTCTTTTAATATTTTATATTAATACAGTACTTTGTTTTAAGCATCTGTGGCATTTTGCAAATCATTTCACACCATTGAGGTGTTTCAAAGCCTCAGATCATAATATCGATTAATGTGTAACCAACTTGGGAAATACATAAAATTTGGTCAAACTGGTAGAATGTTGCCAAGTAAGTAATATTGATGAAGCTAACTTGTATGTTAGGGAGTCATGTTAAACAGAACTGTAACTGAAAGAAGTCAAAAGCAAAATTATGCAGCCCTCAGAGATGCTAAGGTAAAAAGATGTAGGTACTAAGGAAAGAGATAAAAAGCCTCTTGTTAGATAATGTGGAATCAGTAAGGAAATCATAAGCAGGAAATGAAACTTAGATTTAGGGAGAAGTATAAAAATGGTGGTGGCTCAGTGGCTAAAATGCTGAGCTTGTCAATCAGAAGGTTAGCAGTTCAGCGGTTTGAATTCCTAGCACCACATAAAGGGGTGAGCTCCCATTACTTGTCCCAGCTTCTGCTAACCTAGCCGTTCGAAAGCACATAAAAAATGCAAGTAGAAAAATAGGGACCACCTTGGTGGGAAGATAACAGTGGTCCGTGCACCTTTGGCATTGAGTCATGCCAGCCACGTGACCATGAACACATCTTCGGACAGCGCTGGCTCTTTGGTTTAGAAACGGAGATGAGCACCTCCCCTACAGCCGGAAACAACTAACATGCATGTGTAGGGGAACCTTTATCTTATAAAAAGCTATGGAGCTCTGTGGTCAAGATATACAGATGGAGATCAAGAAAGAGAAGTGTAGAACCTGAGCCTAGAGAGGAGTAGAAAGAAAAAAAAATGGATTCCCTATTTAAAGACAGTTTAAACAAATAAACAGATAAAACTTTAAGGCGAGAGATAAAGAAGAAGCATTAATGAATAAGCAAGAGTTTATGATACTTTTGTCCATGGTACATTCTGGCAGCTGGGATTCTACTTATTCTATACATATTCTATATTGATTTTATACATTGATCTTATTGATTTTTTTTAAAAAATATGAAGTTAGAAGATATTAGAAGAAATGTTTTTTTCTCATTCTTTAAACATTTTATTAGATTATAGAATAAAATACAACAAACAGAAGCAAATAGGAAGACACAGAGAAGGGGTAAGAGAAGTGAGGAGGGAAGGAGAAAAGAAACAAAAAACGTTGACATCCCATTCCCTCTGTTGTAGTAAAATAAAGCATTAACATTGAACCATAATTACTTTTCCATAATAATATAAACTTCCCATTTCTATAAAAACAAATCAATCTAATCAGTAAAACCCAAAATCAAAGTTTCAATTTTTTTCCAGCTCAAGCACAAAGTCCAGAAGCAGTCTCCATGTAGCAACAAAATTACTTATATTTTCTTTGATCAAAACAGTGAATTTAGCCATTTCTGCCAACTCCATCAGCTTCTGCAGACATTTGTCCATGGTGAAAATCAAAATATCCTTCCATTTTTGTGTATACAGTTGTCTTGCTGCTGTCAACATATATAAGATCACAGTTCCAATTTTTTTTTTTTTTGAAGTCTTTTTCCATTAAACCCAAAAGAAATGTTTCTGGTTTATCTTTTCTGTATTAAAAAATGAATTTTACTCCAAAATTTCTTTGCTTTATCACAATGTCCACCATAAATGGTAAAAAGTTTCTTCTTTACTTTATACATTCTAGATACCTTATCTGGTGTTAAATACCAGCAATACATCATCTTATAGAAATTTTCTCTTAAATTATAGTTTAATGTGAATTTTAAACCTTTCGTCCACATATTTTCCCATTGTCCAAGCAAGTTAAAAGATAAACATTAAAAAAGATTTGAAAAAAAAAGAAAAAGCTCAGGAAAGATAAAAAGTGCAAGTGCAAGAAAGAAAGAAAAATAGAGAATTACTTCCAATTTTCTTTCATACAGATGTAAGTAAAAAAAAAATCAAACTCTTACTCTAAGATTAACATTTGTCTGTATTATTTCCATAATTCCATATAATTCTAATCATCAAGTCCCAAAATCAACTTTTCATTTCTTGTAATGTCTTACAAAAAGTCCAAAATGGTTTACAAATGGTTTCTCCTTGAGAAAGATTCAACATACGTTCACCATTTTTGTTTAGATATTATTCCCCTTCTTTAGAAAGGCTACTTGGGGTGACAACCTTAAAGGGATTTTACAACACAATTTTGCTTTATACCTATTCCAAATTCTCAATACAGCACTACTAATAAAATTATTTTTAAAATCTACATTCACCTTAATTTTGTCATACCGTCAATAGATGTGCCATTCAAATCTTAAATTATATCCTTCCAATTCCAATAACCTCTATTTCTTAAAGTCATCCATTCTTTCATTCATACTAAACAACTAGCTGCAAAATATAATTTCAAATTTGGCACTCCTAACCCCGCTCTCTCTTTTTCATTCTGTAGGAGTTTATATTTAATTCTTGGTTTCTTGCCCTGCAAACAATTTTAGAAATATCTTTTTGCCATTGCTTCAACAGTACATCAATCATCAATATATGTACAGGTGAAACTCGAAAAATTAGAATATTGTGCAAAAGTTCATTTATTTCAGTAATGCAACTTAAAAGGTGACTCATTACATGCAAAGCGAGATAGTTCAAAGCCTTGATTTGTCATAATTTTGATGATTATGGCTTACAGCTCATGAAAACTCCAAATTCACAATCTCAGAAAATTAAAATATTGTGAAAAGGTTCAATATTCTAGGCTCAAAGTGTTCCACTCTAATCAGCTAATTAAGCCATAATACCTGCAAAGGATTCCTGAACCTTTAAATGGTCTCTCAGTCTGGTTCAGTAGGAATCACAATCATGGGAAAGACTGCTGACCTGACAGTTGTGCAGAAAACCATTGACACCCTCCATAAGGAGGGAAAGCCTCAAAAGGTAATTGCAAAAGAAGTTGGATGTTCCCAAAGTGCTGTATCAAAGCACATTAATAGAAAGTTATGTGGAAGGGAAAAGTGTGGAAGAAAAAGGTGCATAAGCAGCAGGGATGACCGCAGCCTGGAGAGGATTCTCAGGAAAAGGCCATTCAAAAGTGTTGGGGACTTGCACAAGGAGTGGACTGAGGCTGGACTCAGTGCATCAAGAGCCACCACATACAGACGGATCCGGAACATGGGCTTCAAATGTCGTATTCCTCTTGTCAAGCCGCTCCTGAACAACAAACAACATCAGAAGCATCTTACCTGGGCTAAAGACAAAAAGAACTGGTCTGTTGCTCAGTGGTCCAAAGTCCTCTTTTCTGATGAGAGCACCTTTTGCATCTCATTTGGAAACCAAGGACCCAGAGTCTGGAAGAAGAACAGAGAGGCACACACTGCAAATGCTTGAAGTCCAGTGTGAAGTTTCCACAGTCTGTGTTGATTTGGGGAGCCGTGTCATCTGCTGGTGTTGGTCCACTGTGCTTCATTAAGTCCAGGGTCAACACAGGAGATTTTGGAGCACTTCATGCTTCCTTCCGCAGACGAGCTTTATGGGGATGCTGACTTCATTTTCCAGCAGGACTTGGCACCTGCCCACACTGCCAAAAGTACCAAAACCTGGTTCAATGACCATGGGATTACTGTGCTTGATTGGCCAGCAAACTCGCCTGACCTGAACCCCATAGAGAATTTATGGGGCATTGCCAAGAGAAAGATGAAAGACATGAGACCGAACAATGCAGAAGAGCTGAAGGCCGCTATTGAAGCATCCTGGTCTTCCATAACACCTCAGCAGTGCCACAGGCTAATAGCATCCATGCCACGCCACATTGAGGCAGTAATTGATGCAAAAGGGGCCCAAACCAAGTACTGAGTACATATGCATACTTATACTTTTCAAGGTCCGATATTGCTCTATGTACAATCCTTGTTTTATTGATTTCATGTAATATTCTAATTTTCTGAGATTGTGAATTTGGGGTTTTCATGAGCTGTAAGCCATAATCATCAAAATTCTGACAAATCAAGGCTTGAACTATCTCGCTTTGCATGTAATGAGTCTATCTCATATATTAGTTTCATCTTTTAAGTTGCATTACTGAAATAAATGAACTTTTGCACGATATTCTAATTTTTCGAGTTTCACCTGTACAGTCTGAAATAGAAATAATATTAGCTAAAACATTTGTTTTCATTACAGAAATGTTATCTAACATGGATAGAAATATAATAGTATTTTTTCACATCTTGGTATATTTTTTTTATTTTTATTTCAAACCTTAACATACTGTAGTTATTTTAAAACAACATACAATTCATATTAGTCAAAATATTTAATATTTTTCTAAATTTTAAAACCAGATCATCAAAACATCTTGATTTTGTTTAGCCATGTTTTAACTAACATCTTTGTTTTCTGGTTATTAATCTTAAAACCTAATAACACATCAAAATCTTCCCTAAAGGTGCTTTTTCAGGAGGCAACTGGACTTCCTTGGTTTTACTTTGAAGATGTTTTGCTTCTCATCCAAGAAGCTTCTTCAGCTCTGACATGATAGTGGGGAATGGAAGGGTTTTTGCTGCCAGAACTGAAAAAGCTTCTTGAATGAGAAGCAAAATGTCTTCAAAAAAAAAAAAAAGATGCAAGTCCAGTTGCCTCCTGAAAAAGCACCTTTGGGACAACCATGACCTGGATGACTGAATCTCTACAGAAATCAAAATCTTTTACATTTTTCATCAAAGATCCAATCCTTTTCAGGACATTCTGTAAAATCAAAACCAAGTCATCAACAAAAGCTCCCAATTTAGAGTCTCGTATTTATCCATTATCTTCTCATCTTTTTTATGTCTCTATTCAAAACTTCAAAATAAAAAACAAAGGGGAAAGGGGAAAGGGGAGCATCTTGTTTTGTCTCTTTGTGAATATTACTCAAATCAGCATTAAATATAATTTGACCCTTTTGGGATGAATATATTGATGGGATTCTATTCATGCTGACTGACAGGAGAGGAGGCATGACCCAGAATGAAATGTGTGTCCCATTATAAAGTCAGGGGTGGGATTCTACTGGTTCGGGCAAACCGGTAGCTCCGGAGAACTGGTTCGCTCCGATGATCAGCTGGGCCTGCCTGCCCACCCCTGCGAATTACTTATCTATATCTTCGCAGCTGATAAGCGCGGCAGAGCAGATTGCCATGTGTCAGCTGTTCTAATTCCCTAGCACTAACATGGAAAGTTATTTTTTTGTTCAATTGTGCATGCGCGCATAGCACTCGTCTGACGCACGATCACCAAACTGGTTGTTAAACCGGTAGGATCCCACCACTGTCCATCCTTTCTATATTTGTGTGTGATGTAGAAAGTCTGAGTTGTAATCCATACAGGTAGTCTTCAATTTACAACAGTTCAGACCATTCAAAGTTACAACAGCACTAAAAAAAAGTGACTTATGACTATTTTTCGCACTTATGACCATTGCAGCCTCCCCGTGCTCATTGATCAATATTTTCAGACACATGGAAACTGATTCACATTTATAACTGTTACAGTGTCCTGGGATCATGTGATCATCTTTGTGACCTTCTGACAAGCAAAGTCAATGGGGAGGCCAGATTAATTTGACAACCGTGTCACTAATGTAACAACTGCAGTAATTCACCTCACAGCTATGGCAAGAGCTGTGAGATGCCTTGATAGTACAGTGGTTTGGTGCACCCTGTCATTAACACAGCTGCCTGCAATTTCTGCTGGTTCGAATCTCTTCAAGGCTCAAGGTTGACTCAGCCTTCCATCCTTTCTAAGGTAGGTGAAATGAGGACCCAGTTTGTGGGGGCAATAAGCTGACTTTGTATAAAATATACAAAAGAATGTAGGCTATTGCTTAACGCATTGTAAGCCGCCCTGAGTCTCCGGAGAAGGGCGGCATATAAATCAAATTAAAAAAAGAAAGAAAGAAAGAAATGTTGTAAAATTTGGCAAAATTCACTTAACAAATGTCTCACTAAGCAACAGAAATGGGTCGTAAGTCAAGGACCACCTGTAGTTTGACATTTGATCCCATCCCTTGGCCTCTGTGAGGATGCTCATGGCCTGCAGTTTCATCAGTAAGAAAATCACAGCATGAACTGGCAGGGGGCAGGACTGAGGCTTGGAGAACTAAGAGAAGGAAAAGCGGATTGGAGATTCAACCCAGGAGATCAGATCAATTAGCAAGGAAGAGTGTGACAGAAATCATTTCCACAGAGGTTGGATTTCCTGCTAGGGATGAAGGAGAATTTGTTTGTTGCAATAGCTACTGTGTTTTTAAAATGGGCTGCACTTTAAGAAGTCTGCTCTGTTGGGTGTGAAAGAGAATGGATGTCTCGCTCTGAGCAAAGTCTCTCTGCAAAAATTCATCCCACTGAGTTCAATCACTTACTTTTCTTTAAAGTTATCCTTGTGCCCATATAAAACTGTCTGAATATCTGCATGGTTATTGCTTTCCTAAAGCAAGTAATAAAGCTGTTCTTCTCATCTCAAAGCTATGCTTTATGCTTTTGTTATTGAAGGGAGGGAGAAAGGAAATTGCCCCTCTCCTCCCTTTGTAGACTGAAAGGGGTAGGAGTCCTTCTGGATCTCTGGGGAATCAATATTTCAAACCCAGGGCCAATTTCTGCAAGAAACATTTTTATTTATTTATTTATTTATTTATTTATTTATTTATTTATTTATTTATTTATTTATTTATTTATTTATTTATTTATTTATTTATTTATTTATTTATTTATTTATTTATTTATTTATTTATTTATTTATTTATTTATTTGCCTTTTGAAGCAAGAGATAAAGACCCTTAAGAAAGTATTTTGTACAGGAGCTTCTGAGCAAATGGACATAATAGCCTGGAATGGATACAAAATTATGCATACTTTATCAGTGATGATGTTCTTGGGAAACGAACATTGCTGGGAATAAAGAATAAATAACATAAAATAAAATACGTATTTTTTTAAAAAAAATTAAATAAATAATATTAAAATAATATTTACATTTATTTTTAAAATTAAAAAAAGGAGCCGTGGTGAAGCAGTGGTTAGAATGAAGTATTGCAGGCTAACTCTGCCGACTGCCAGGAGTTCGAGTCAGACCAGCTCAAGGTTGACTCAGCCTTCTATCCTTCCGAGGTCAGATTGTTGAAGGGGGGGTGATGCTGACTCTATAAACTGCTTAAAGAGGGCTGTAAAATACTATGAACCAGCATATAAGTTTAAGTGTTATTGCTAAAAAAAAACGAGGCAAAATAAGGCCGCCAGTTGCCTGCAGCATGATACCAGAAGAACACAAAAAGAACCGTTTTGGATTGAACTATAGAGCCTTTGGATCAAAGGTGGGTTTCAGCACGTTCTGATCAGAAATTTTGAGCAGTTTAGAGAACTGGTAGCGGAAATTTTGAGTAGTTCGGACAACCAGTAAATACTATCTCTGACTGGCCCTGCCCCATCTATTCTCTGCCTCCCGAGTCCCAGCTGATTGGGAGAAAATGGGGATTTTGCAGTAACCTTCCCCTGGAGTGGGGTGAGAATGGAGATTTTACAGTATTCTTCCCCTGCCACGCCCACCAAGCCACACCACGCCCACCAAGCCATGCTACAGAACCAGTAGTAAAAAATTTTGAATCCCACCATTGCTTTGGGTGTAGATTTCTATATCATTCAGGGGCCAAACGGGCAGGTTTGGGAAGTTCATGGGTCTTGACTGAAGGGTTTAAACCCCCTTCTTCTGTCATTTCCCATCTGCTAAACATTTAATATAGTATATGTTTCAGGAGGTAGTAAATAACCTTAAGCCATTAAGCCATCCAAATTAATCACAATTACCAGTGTGGCTGGAAGTGAATTCCATAGTTAAATGATGTGTGTGTTCAGAAGCACAACAGCCCCAGCAAACATAATCACAATATTTCATTAATTTAATTTTAAGCACATCAAGTTTTAATTATACCTAATTTATTTATTTGGCTTGGTGTCATCCCCTTTTTTGGAGTGTGGCCTTTGGTATACTCTCATTTAAGAATATCTCTTAATCTGAAGTTATTTATACTCTCTTTGATCATCAGCTGAAACTCTGTTCTCCATGTGTCTTTTTACTCAAGAAGTCATGGCCTTCCCACTGTTATAAAAGCTTCCTTCAAGACACTTTTTAACACCCACATTGTGTTATTAGCTAAAGATTCCCTTCACATTCAGGAGTCAGTGGTTTCTGCTAGGTTTCTAATTTGCATATAGTATCTGAGCTATTTTGTGAGTGAGTGTGTGTGTGTGTATATGCTTGTGTGTGTTATGATTTATAATGGTGTCTTCACTGTTATATTTAATGCAGTATTATCAGTTCCATTTAAGTGGATCACTTTTAGTTAGAAATCATTAGAATACAAAAATAAATGGATGAATATTTTTTCTAAAATTTTACATCTATGAAATGCTTCGTAGACATTTTAATCACTGGAAATATTTGGAGCACTAAGATTATTTTTGACAGTAAATCATCCACCATATCACCAGTGGTGAGCCATAAAACCCATGATAATTTTTCCATTGAGTTCATTGGGATAGGATGAGAATTTCCACCCAACATTTAATAAAACATGCTGTGTGATCTTCCCATTAATGTGCTCATTGGTACTCAGTGAATTAGGCTGTTATGGGTATGAGAAGCCTATCATCTATATCCTTTTCTACCCCTTCATTGGGCTAAAGAATCAAACTCTCAAAGAAAAGATAGAGACTAAATGGTGATTCAGCTCATATATGGAGAGAGCTTTCATTTGTCAGTAATATGCACTGATGTTGGTGCATGAACCCATACAATGTCCATTTGCATTTTTACAAAATAAACATGGCATAGAACTGTAAACATTGTTGGAAAGTGCAATAGTCTGCACCAGTGGTGGAATCCAAATATTTTTACTACCGTTTCTGTGGGTGTGGCTTGGTGAGCATGGCTTGGTGGGCATGGCTTGGTGGGCGTGGCAGGGAAAAGATACTGCAAAATCTCCATTCCCACCCCACTCCAGGGGAAGGATACTGCAAAATCTCCATTCCCACCCCACTCTGGGGCCAGCAAGAGGTGGTATTTGCCAGTTCTCCGAACTACTCAAAATTTCCGCTACCGGGTCTCCAGAACCTATCAGAACCTGCTGGATTTCACTCCTGGTCTGCACTAACAAAAAGTTAGGGTTCTACAGAGCATCCAGAGTGTGAGAGGCACTATGGAGTATCTTTACTTGTTTGTACCAATAGAGAAAAGTATCTGTAGCTCAGGGTTGAACTGTGGAGGCTTTAGTGCTTTCAAAGTTGGTTGTTTTCTTGCAGAGGTTTCATTACCTGACTGGGTAACCTCTTCAGCACTAGAAGGAGAAGGCATTGTTCTCTATTTATATTGTAGCTTATCCTATCAATATTAGTGGGATGCCATTTTCTCCTTGGTAGTTTCTTGATTACGGTATTGTTTACTTCTTGTTAGTCTGATGTTGTCCCTGCTTAATCCCTGCTTATCTGGATGTTGATTGCTAGCAAGGAGATGGTCCAGACTTTTTGTTTTATTTTGTTTTTTATTGTCTCTTTTGAATGGGGTGGATATGTGGTTTATTTCTATGCACCTGTTGATGAGTGCCAGCTTCAGTGGTGGTATTCAGCTGGTTCTATCCGGTTCGGGCGAACCAGTAGCGGTGGCTGCGGGAGGCTCCGCCCACCTGCCCAGACTTCATTACATCCCATTTTTGATGCTCTGCGCATGCACGGAAGACCCTGCGCATGCACAGAAGTGGCACATGTGAGCAGAGTGAGCAAGGGCATGCACGCTCACATTTGCAAACCGGTAGTGAAAGTAAGTGAATACCAGCCCCTGGCCAGCTTCCAGAAATTCCTTGACACTTTTGGATTTAGCTCCTCTAGATTGCTCAGTTTCTCAGGTGAAACTATGATCAAATCTGTCCATGTGTTGTGAATTAAGGAGTTTTTATTGTGTCTTCTGACTGCTAGTTGGTATTCATGGATATGTTCTGCTAGTCTTCTGTCAGTCCTACATGTCTTATATAGTACTTACACTGTATGTAGTAGACGACTCATTTCTTTTTCTTCTGAGGCTACTGAATCTTTTGGCTTATTTAAGATGGTTGGGGGTTGGGGGTGTTGCTTGCTTGGTGATGCCATGTGGTTTTAATAACCTGTGCCTGTTTCTGAGATGTTTTTGATGTACAGCAGTGTTACCTTTTTCATAGCTTGAATTGGTGCAAGTGAGAATGACCTGGGCAACACCTAACTTTGATAGATAAATTAATAATGGGGGCACCTACCCTCTGGAATGAGCTGCCCCCAGATATACGGCGGATCCCGGATCTTCACACCTTTCATCATTCCCTAAAGACATTTTTATTCTAGTAAGCTGAGCTGGCCTAACTCTTTTAAATTGTTTTAATTCTTAAATTGTTAATTATCGGTTTTAATATAGGGGTGTTTTAATTGTGGGCCAAATTAATTTAATTGGTTTTTAATACTGTTTTTAAATTTTGTATTTCTTTTGTTTTATCTGTTGGCTGTTCACTGCCCCGAGTCCTTCGAGAGAAGGACGGTATATAAATATAAACAAATAAATAAATAAATAAATAAAATAAAAATAAAAGATACAGTAAAAAAAAAAAAAGCTTAAAAAGAAACAAACAGATCAAAATACCTTATTGCCAGCAATGAATGCCCAGGTAAATAGGGATTAGCACTAGGAAGACTATTAGACAATCAAGGAGTAAACAATATCCTAATTGAGTAACTACCAAGGAAAAAAAATAACACCCCTAGCAACACTGACGGGGAAAGCTACAGAGAATAAACATCATTCCCTTCTAGCACTTAAGATGTTACCTAGCCATGTAATAAAAAGGACATGGTGGCTCAGTGGCTAAGACACTGAGCTTGTCAATCAAAAGATCGGCAGTTCAGTGGTTCAAATCCCTAGTGCTGCATAACAGGGTGAGCTCCCGTTATTTGTCCCAGCTTCTGCCAACCTAGCAGTTCGAAAGCACATAAAAAATGCAAGTAGAAAAATAGGAACCACCTTTGGTGGGAAGGTAACAGCATTCCATGCACCTTCGGTGTTTAGTCATGCCGGCCACATGACCACGGAGACGTCTTCGGACAGCGCTGGCTCTTCGGCTTTGAAACGGAGATGAGCACCGCCCCCTAGAGTCAGGAACGACTAGCACATATGTGCGAGGGGAACCTTTACCTTTACCTTGTAGCAATGTAATTAAACATCTGTAAGAAAACAACCAACCTCAGAGAGCACCAAAGACAGCTGTTTGTCTTCTGCCTTGGGCAAATTCCTTCCCAGCCCCTATTTTATATAAATACCAACTAGATACTCTCAAATTTCCAAAAGTTCCCATCTAAGGATCTTTGACCTAATGGAATCACTCCAGTATGGTTTCTATATCTGTATTCAAAAAGTTGTGGATCCAAATGTGATCAATTTATTATTATTATTATTAATCATATTTCTATGCCGCCCACTCTCCGAGGACTCTGGGTAGCTTACCACAATCAACAGTATACTAAATAGCATATTGCCCCTAACAATCTGGGTCCTCATTTTACTCACCTCGGAAGGATGGAAGGCTGAGTCAACCTTGAGCCGGTGAGATTTGATCCGCTGATCTGCTGAACTAGCAGTCAGCTGAAGTAGCTGCAACACAGCACTCTAACCACTGCGCCACCTCGGCTCTTCATATGGGTAATATTTTGCCTATTATACCATGTATTTCAAATTGCAGCAGACAAAAAGGGGAAAAGATTATGCATAGATTATGAAGGTTAGTTTATTTCTATTGTGAAAATAGATTGGTTTATTCCATAACATACGATGTGAACTTTTACAGAAAGATTTTATTTGGAAGTACTGCCACATAAACTTTCCTCCAAATATTTTATAAACATAACATGTTTTTTTTTACTAAAAGGCTCAAAGCACTTCACATATTTTATCTTAACAATCCTGGAAAAAAAAAATCCCTGTAAACTAGGACAGGATTATATCCCTATATTAGAGATAAGGAAAAGATGGGGAAGAAAAGAGCTATGACAGTGATAGTGAATTGCTTAAGGCCACTCAATTAGTTGGTATTCAAGGTAACATACTGAAATGGCATCTCCTGTTCACTATCCATTCTCTTAGTCGGAGCAGTATGTTCATTCCATTCTTTTGATCACCATCTTCATTCTCATGGTTAAGGACATTAGCCATTAATATTACATTTGTAAATAGTAAACAGTTTTTTAAATAAAAAAAGCATCTTTTAATAAGCCACTGAATGTGCAGATGAAGAACCAATATGAATTTTAAGGACAGAAGTGAACCCATAGAGCAATTCCCCAGGAAGCATTGGAGCATTTTTCTCCTTGGGTGCAAGCCAGGGGTGAAATGCTCCCGTTTCGGACCGGATTGCCCGATCCGGTAGCGATGGCAGCGGGTGGTTCAGAGAACCGGTAGCAAAAATCACTGGCCCCCACCCCATGCCCAGCGGAGCCAAGTGATCATCAGAGATTTTCTTTTTTTTTACTTTTAAAAGCATTTTTTTCTTTGGCCCAAAAAATGCTTTTAAGAGTAAAAAAAAAGTCTCTGATGATCACGTGGCTCAGCTGGGATCGTCAGAGCTTTTTAAAAGCATTTTTTTTACATTTTCAGCATTTTCAGCCGAAGAGGCTGTAAAAAAATGCTTTTAAAAGGCTCTGACGATCCCAGCTGAGTTGCCTGATCGTCAGAGGCTTTTTTTTTCTTTTAAAAGCCAAAAAAAAAAAAAATGCTTTTAAAAGTTAAAAAAAAAAGTTGGCCATGCCCACCTAGTCACATTATCCTGGCCCCCCAAGCCATGCCCACAGAACCGACAATAACAAATTTTACATTTCACCACTGGTGCAAGCCAGCAGTAAAATAAAGTAGAATACATTTTGATGCTTACTTTGAAAGTCCAATTGGTTTTGTTCAGACCTGCAGATGGAGTACAATGTCTTCATTTCCCAGGCACAAAGGAAACTTCCCAACACCTTTTCAACAACATTAGTTGGTGATAAAAAACACTGGTTAGGCACATCCTCTGCTCATGCACCTCTTCCACTTGTCACCTCCCTTCACTTGAGGATCAACTGTCTGGGCTGGGAGAGATGGCAGATGAAGAGGAAGATGACTTCCAGGTCTCCACGCTAATCTTCTGCTTACAGTTTGAATCAGGCCAAAGTGTTATTAGCCTGAACAGCAGCTGGCAAGCATAGTAATCCAACTCTCACACACACTTGTTTCATTGTGAACATTACCCCAACTCCTCCACTAGTCACAACTGTCACTGAACTGTAGAGCTTTTCCAGAAGAATGCTAAATCTGTGATTAAAACATTTCTATTTTAGCATTCTTCTGAAACATAAGGTGACCAATCGTCCTCCTTTAGGGAGGACAGTCCTTCTTTTGTAAGTCCTCCTACATGTCCTCTTTTTTAATATTAGACTAATCTGTAAATCTCCATATTCGATTGATGCTGATCCGATCCGTTGCGTGTGATGTGACATATTTGTATTTGACATAACGATTCATCAAGGCTCAGTACAGTGCAGAGAGATGTAATTATGAGATGCATGTGCTCCGCCCAGGAGAATTGTTTTGAGAGAGTGCGCTCTGTGCAAGTGCCATTGTTTACTTCTTACCGAAACACGACACGGCACACACGCATACATTAGACTATCTTACAAATATTTTTTTATTATGCATTTATCATATTATAGTGTATTCTGTATTATTGTTGCAATGAATAAAATGTTTGTTTGTTGCTTGTTTGTGTCCTCATTTTAAAAAAGTTGGTCACCTTATGAAACAGCATCAAACATATATTCAGAAAATGGGTGAACAACTGACAGTTGTGAGGGATGAACTCTTCTTGATTTCCCTTTCCTACTTCACTGTGCAGCTCCCCCCCCACACACACACACACGCACACGCATACACAAACACACACTTTCAATCACTTCTACTGGCCTTTTAGGACTGATCCAGGCTTCAGAGCTAGGATTCATTTGATAGCTTAAGAATATAGGAAAGATCCCAGTTTGCAAGAACTACTTTCTCTACCTAAAGCAGAATGGTTTTGTAGGACAGTACCTGGGGACCAATGGAGACGAAGTTGCAAATAATTTCTAGGATGTCAATCCTTAGCAGTCAAGCTAACAAAACCGCCCTGAAATATGTCAGGTTATATCTGTGGTAAAGTTGCCATGATTTTTGTCTGCTTATAGGGAAAAACAGTACCTTAACATTAGAACAGCTATAGTCAACCTTTTAAACTGCCTCAGGTAGGAAGTCAAGATGGAGGCAAAGACATGAGCACACATGACAGAATTAGTAAGTTGTATGAACCCATTTTTACCATTGATAGATACAAATGTGTGAAAACACCTACATGTGCAACTACGGACTTTGGCTTTATGACTTCTACTTAGAAAGAAGGTTCTAATATATTCTGCTTTTAGATACACTTTCTCAAGATGTGCTTTTTATAGTGTTCTCTCTCATCAGGGGATCTACTCACAACTCCACAGAGGCGTAGAACTTCTGACATTTCCTATTTGATACCCAAAAAGTCAAAAGGCTGAAAAAGTCATGCTTTCATGCTCTGTAGAGCATCAAGAGTAATGCCATTTTTAGGTCTATCTCTGATATTGTGTATCCTATGCTGACACTGAAATAAAAGCTACTTCTTGACGATCAAATTTTCTGTCTCTCAGCTCTTTCTGATTCCATTTTAAAATGCAACTAATAAAGCCAATGTTGTTTTTATTTTTTGTGGATATCAAAACAGTCTGAAAACAAACTTCTGTGTAAATCTGTTCATTTAAAGAGGACATGTAGAACTGATAGGCCAGGGGTGTCAATTCATTAAGGGCCGCATCAGGGTTGTGTTTGACCTTGGGGGTAGGGCAGGGGCAGGGTGGGCGTGGCCAGCTTGACATCATTCATGTTGGGGGTGATTCTGGTGGCCTGAGCACTCTTCCAGTGAAAATGGACTCCCGAGCTACATTTTAAGCTGTGATGGCCTCCTGCAATCCTCTTCCAGTGAAAACGGAGCTCGGGGGGGCCAAGCACGGCCCTCACAAGTTCCATTTTCTCTGGCAGAGGCACCGTGGGCTGGTCCTTCATTGTTTCCAGGGCAGCCCCACGGGCCAGATCTAAGGCCTTGAGTTTGACATCCCTGTGATAGCAATCAGCACTCACTCTTTCTCACCAATAGCTGAGCATAAACAACAAACAACCAATCCCTTATTTTTCTATTTAGCAGACATTCCAGCACTTTTAAAGTTCACTTATCTCCTCTGTAACAGAAATACTGACAAATTATTACAATGGGTGGTACTTATTATAATGCATGTGATCAGTGGAGGATTCACTTTATCCTGCATCTGTGAAGTTGTTCCATTCGGAAGAGCCCAGAAAAGAAATGTAACTCATCAATTCAGATTTGAGTGGAAAGATAGCTACTCTCCATTTTATTTCCATGCCTTTCTATATCTAACAGCATGATTCCAAAGACATTGATTAAACTTGCTTGATTTAGTACCTTTGCTAAGACCATGTAAAGCTGTACCAGGAACCAAGCGAGCCTAGAACATACATCTTTTAGCCCCAAGCCATTAACTTCAGCATATAGTGCTATAAATAGATTCTGCTTTCCTGACAAGAAAAGGGCAAAAAAGAAATATATCTGTATTTATAGCATGTTCACCCATTTGTGGACTTCGCGTTGCCTGCCAAGCATAGAAAAGCAGTCTTGGACTTCTCTGTTCCTTTCTGTGCCTATAATGATCTTTAGGAGCTCTTGTGGCTAATCTACAGGAGCGTTTACAGATGAATCAAAAAAGTCAAATTGGTGGATACAACCATGTGATGGAGCCTTGTCCATTTTAAATATATTTTAGGATGCATGAAAAACTTGACTTCTTTAACCCACCCACCCTCTGACGGTAGTTTGTCATCGTTCCTATCACCCATCTCCTCCCACTTATGACTTTATGACTGTAACCTTGTTGCCGGTATCCTTAAGATTTATATTGACTGTTTCCCTAAGACTATCATTAAGTGTTGTACCTTATAATCCTTGACAAATGTATCTTTTCGTTTATGTACACCAAGACAAATTCCTTGTGTGTCCAATCACACTTGGCCAATAAAGAATTCTATACTATTCTATTCTATTCTATTCTATTCTATTCTATTCTATTCTATTCTATTCTATTCATGAGTTCTGTTAAATCTGACTCCCCATTGTGCACTGCAAGTATACTTACAGAGTAGGAAGATGTGTGGCTTTCTTGCAGAATTTGCCCAGAAGTATATAGAGTAACTCTATAGACCTAGAGGAGGTTGCCAAGAAATTTTGAGACAATATCTTGAAGGGGTTTGGAAGAAAAAGACAGTGGCATGTACAAAAAAAGATGAACTTCAGCCTGAGGGTTATTTCAGGAACATTTTTCCAAAAGTCATTCTTAGCATTCCTTTTTTAAATCATACAGTACTCGCTGATCATATTTTCTCCATCTCCTCCAGCTATTTCAGCATGATTTGTTTTCTAGTTAAAGTTTCTTCTTTTCTTTCTTCTAGGATTGATCCCAACCAAAATATTTCATTCATTAAATGTCCTATTTCTTGCCCTTCATCATAAAAATGATGCTCCAGGCAGTTACAATAGAGAGTGTATCCAATTATTTTCAAAATACAATAAAATGCATACTAATGCTCATAGTAGGGAAAAGGAGAGGACAATCCTCACCTGGTGAAATATATGTATTGTATCATATTGTATTGTATCTTATTATATCATATTATATTTTATCATATTGTATTATATCATATTATATTGTATTGTATCATATTGTATCATATTGTATTGTGCATTGTATCATATTGCAACACACACACACACACTTTTTATGACCCTGTAATTCCTTGTCAGGATGACTGAAGAGAGCTGAGCATTTACTGGCCAGTTGCCTTTCCTGACACCTATGCAGAGTTCACAGAAGATATTTTCTCTTTATGCCATGATAGAGAAATATGTGTCATTGCCTAGGATTGACCTCTCAATTTTTTGAGTGGGAGGCTTATTTGTGTGTGTGTGTGTGTGTGTGTGTGTGTGTATCTCGCTAGCTAGTTAGCTAGCTATGTGTGTGTCTGTGTGTGTCTGTTTTTGTGTACTTCAAAAAATAACCAATGCAGGCATCAATCCAGCTTTCAGCTTTCAGAGAAAGATGCATGCAATGTTGTCAGGAGTCCACCATTAAGATCCAGAAGTCTAGGCTTTATTGTCCAATGGTATCTCTCAACATGCCCTAGCAGAGCTCAATCATGAGAAAGAAAATATAAATGTGTTTCCTGACCAACCAATATAGGAGTAGATGAAGTAGAAAATGTTTCTTTCAAGTTTAGAAAAAACAACCCATTCCGAACATGCTGCGAAAATATGTTCAATTTAGCTTTCTTCTAACAGGGTGAAATGTGAAACATTTTGAGGGTTCTGTGTCATATGAAATAATAAGGAACTGGAATAAGACCTTATTCTATTGTTCTTCATTCCAAGATTATGGAATCAACTTCTTTAAAAAAAAAGATTATTTTCACAAATATTAAAACAAATCTTCATAAAAACCAGTAAGGGCACATCTCTACTTTTAGTGCCCTGAAAATCCTTCAGATTAGAACCTTTTATCTGGGCAAAGACAACATATTACCAGAGCAGAAAATATACAGACTAAATAGGAAGATTTTTTTTTATTTATTTTTTTGTCCTTCTGACCTGATACTACATGAATTGGCTGAGAATGCAGCCTTTTTTTAAATAAATATTTCATGCCTCCTTCAGTGAGACATGTATACTCTAACTCTGATTTCAAGGTTGGTGGCTGTGTAGTTTATCACCCAATTTCCTTATTAAATGTGGGTGCCAAAAGATTGACAGGAAGACTAGCTGGCAGAATGCAACACTCCTACCTTCAGTTTACTATCCTGAACAATCTGGCTTCAAAAAAATTTCAAAAAGTGCCTCATTATTTCAGCTTATTAATTGATGGTTTGGATACACTCTCAGAAAAATTGAGAAGTAGAAAACACTTTTAATATAGAGCAGTGGAGGACTTGGCCAAATATGGATTTTTAAAAAAATGTTTTTAGTAATTTGATTAACTTGTAGTAACTGGTGCTTCTCATTGGGATGTCTCAAATGGAATTATGAAGATGCCTCATAGATGCAGAAGAATTCAGATATAGTCTTGATGAAAGTGAAAATGTCAGCTTAACCCAGAATGACAGGAGGAGCGAGGAATAAATTCAAGACTGGCCAGCCTTGACTTGCCAGGATGTAAGGGTGAGGGAAACAGAAATATCAACATTCTGTTGTTATACCCTGCAATAATGAAGTGGAATCCAGTAATTCTCTCAGAAGATTTTTCAATCTTGTCAAAATGATTGTAGAATTCCTCAAGAATCTCCTTTATATACTCTTTTATTTAATTTTGTATTGTGAAATGTATTATAAACTAATAATATATTCAAACATTTTGATATACCCACTGAATAAACTTACAACCTGGAGAATCCCAGTTTCAATCTTGAAGGTAAATATTTTTGTTATGAGCAAACAGCAGAATTAATACTTTTGACTACAATGACGACGACCTTATTGTCATCATTGTCAGGCATTCAGTTATATCTGACCCTATGGATCAGCACACCATGGCCCTCTGTTTCGAATCCCCCCCCTTCAAATCCACCATGGTTATCCCAGTGTCATCGTTTATAGTGTCCAGCCAATGGATATTAGGATGACTCCTTCTCCTTTTTGTAATCACTCCCAGCATGATTGACTTTTGGAATGAGTCAGCTCACATGACAGTATCACAGCCTCTGTATTATTTGGCTTCAAATAATATTTTTGGTGAGATTCAACCTACGATTTCTTGTTTGTTTGTTTTTTTGCAATCCATGGGATGCGTAATAGTCACCTCCAGCACCACAGTATCCAGCAAAACACACATACAAATTGCTCAGACATCTATATACACTATCTATCTAACTTTTTTATAGCAAAATAATTAAGAAATATATTTAGGAAAACAGCTAGCAGAATGGTGCAAACAGTCTTTTGGGTCTGACACGGTACTTAAATCAGCATTTCTCAACCTTGGAAACTTTAAGATGTGTAGACTTCAACTCCCAGAATTTCCTAGTCAGTAAGTTTGCTGTCTGGGGAATTCTGGGTGTTGAAGTTCATACAACTTAAAGTTGCCAAGGTTTAGAAACAGTGGCCTAAATTCTGCCTTCTCCTCCATAATCTGTTGTTATGTCATTTCATTCATACTAACCTAATAGCAAGCAGTATATGATATGTCCTTCAATTACAATTATATGTATATTGATATTCTTAAAGTGAACAAGTTTTACACTGAGATGTTTTGAAGTGTGGGGAAATTATACCCTTTTAATACAGTCTCCCCTGAAATATTCCAAAGGAAACACAATATTTCAACACAGATGGAAATATTTGTGAAAGCATCCATGTTTTGATTCACCCCAGCAGAAAGTGCTAGACAAAATGGATTTTATTTAGTGAATGCTGCCATTTTATGGGGGAGGGGGCAGACATGGGGACTCTGACAATAAATCAATAATTCTTTTTTGCTTCAGGAACAGAGTTCATTATTGATGGGAGGGAAAGTAATATGCACTTCATTTTTTTAAAAGAAACAAAGCTAGAGGTTTGTAAAAGGATCACCTTTGGAACTTTTGTTATTTTAGCCCATAGCTTAGGGCAACCTGTCAGTTTTGTTCTAGTATATTTCATCTAAAATAAATGTTATGACAGTTGCAAAGGCCATAAAGGAAATCCTTGGCCTCCCAAAGTATAAATGAGCAATCTCCATTATGAAAAGGGCAGTGGAGATCTAGGGAATGCTTCCGCTGACCTCTTTTGATGGGGAATTTGCTGGTTAATGCACACAATCCAGTTTACAGAAGAAACCAATTATAAAGCGATTAAGTAAGGACAGCCTGTCAACTTCTTTGATTGGCTGACTATGTGTAACCTTCTTTTATTGACAGGTGTCATATATAAAGCAACTAGCACATAGAATAAGTCAGAATACATATGAAAACATCAGTGTACAAATTCACAACAGTTCACTCTGATTATATTTCATTTTTCCATAGCTTTTACTAAAACTACGTAAACAAAGCAGCCACTCAAGAAAGAGATAGAGGGGCATTGTGGAAATTACAGGGTGAATATGCTCTGTTAGTGATTTCATCAAGGTGATTCATGATGAACAGTAGTAACTGCCAAGATCATCACAAGAAGACACAGAGTCCTAAAAAATACTTTATCAGGGACACACATGAACAAATAGTTGAATACCAAGTTACAGAATTTAATTTTCTATGGAACATTGGGCATTGGACCACTTGATTATCATTGTTTAATCATCCATAAAACCCCCATTCCACGTTTTTTGTTTTTAAAGAGGATATCTTGTTTTTATGTTAATCTATACTTTTACTGGTTCGTTTTAAAAAACCCCAAGAGGCAAGGTTAGGAAAAAGAAGCGGGGATTGTTAATTTATTTACTTACAAGTGCATATATCATTCATGTTTTGTTAAAATCCCCAAATAATTGATAATGAAATCATGAACATGCAAAATAAAATAATGCAACAACTTACACAGTAAAAACAATCAATTAAAAATTAATAGCATGAAATATCACAACTGTTAAGAGGAGATGTTGCCATGGGATACTCAGAGAAATGCTTTAGCAGACAAAAGGAGCTTTAATTGTCAGTGGAAATATACTAAACTGGCAATCCACTTCAAGTTTGCTTAACGCATTGTAAGCCGCCCTGAGTCTCCGGAGAAGGGCGGCATATAAATCTAATTTTTTAAAAAAAAGTTTGTAAGGGGTTGATTTTTATTTTCGGCACCACAACAGAAAGTATATCATTGCTGACTGAATTTCAACAGGCCAGTGAACTAAGCATCATTTTTTAATGTTAAAACTGAGGAGAAGATTACTTCTTGGATAACCTAGTCCCAAGCTACTTAGGGCTTGAATATAGCTTGTTGGTGTTCTGCAGAAGACTGGTATTTTTGTAACAAAAAATAATGTTCTCCATTATCTTCCAACTTCTTAACATTTTCAAGGTGGTTTGAATATTACAAGTCCCAGGGTTTTTTGGTTACCAATATAAGGATCAGCACTGCTAGAATACTTTGATGTCATATCATCTGTAGGATGTAGTATGGATGATTGGTCTTGTCATTGTCTAATGACAAAAGCAAACTTACAAGCGTGTCTAGGTTGTTTGTTCCTTCCACCTTTCAGACAGAAAGCAATGCCATCTAGAATAAGTAATTTATGTAATGCTCATATCTGGATTGTATTACTCACAGGAGTAATAGGAATACAAAGGGGAAAGGAGTACATGCTGAACCAAGCATAATGACATCACAAAGCAAGGTCTGCACCTTTTAAACTTGTCACAATGTCAGATTTAATGATTCTGACAACTTGCTAAGGATGTCTATTTTTTCGCCACAGAATGTCAGCTTGTTTGCTTTCAACCAGCCCAGCATTGTATCAAAGCATTGTTCCATTTTTGTATGACCACCACAATACCTTCCAACAGATGGTAATATTTAGCAATGTGCTAAATGTTTTTTTTTTTAAAGAAGGATATGTTGTGGCTATAAGAAATTGTATTGTGAAACCCTGTTGCTCCAGAATTTACACACAGACAGACATGGCTGAAAAGAAAAGTGAAAATTTAATGTAAAAATCTTGGAACATATGTTTTATCCAGGTGATTCGTTTGTACACACATTCCTAGGTTAAGGCATATGAAATTACATGGAATATTCTCATGTGAGCAAGAGCAAATTTTCAGCTTCCATTGTTATTCATCTTGCTAGCCTCCTTGCAGCAAACAGCAAACAGCCTGGTCAACTTCAGCACATTATCACAGCCTGATTCAGCATGAGTAGCTGATTGGTGGTTGGATCGGCCTCCCAGAATACTGCCAATCAGCCATTCCAGGCTGCGGGGATTGCCACAGCCATCGCCGCTTCTGCGCGTTGCGTTTTTGGCCTCCACGTGTCGCATTTTTAGCCTCCACACATCGCTTTTTTGGCTTCCATGTGTCACTTTTTCAGCCTCTGCATGCTCTGTTTTAGACCTGTTCCAGGCTGCTGGGATCACCACAGCACATCGCTGCCGATCACCACCTCCATGCATCACATTTTCTGCCTCTGTGTATCCTGTTTTCAGCCTCCGCATGCCCCGTTTTCGGCCTCCATGCATCACATTTTCAGCCGGTTCCAGGTGGCGGGGATTGGCGGTGGAAGCCGAAAACGCGACATGGGGAGGCGGTGATTTGCAGCAATGTGCTGTGGTGATCCCCGCAGCCTGGAACAGGTCTAAAATGGAGCATACAGAGGTCGAAAACAGCTGAAGGGTGGGGCCAGTGGGTGGGTGGGGCTTCAGCAACATTCACTATATAAGATGCACAGACGTTTCCACCCACTTTTAGTGGGGGTGGGGGAAGTGTGTCTTATACTCAGAAAATTATGTTTGTTCAAGTTCATTCAGGTTTATTCAGCATGTTGCTATTCTTATTGGAAAGATTGAAAGAAGTGTAAAAGTGGAGACAATGGACAAGGCAGCTGATGGGATTCAAGAGATTACTTGAGTCTCTTTGGAAGAGCTAGAGATAAGCAGGAAGGCAACTAGTTCTTCACAAAGTCACCAGGAATTGAGCTCAGCTCAATGGCATTTACCTAATTTCTTTATTTATTTATTGGTTCTATTTATATGCCAACCTTCTCTGGAGATTCAGGGCGGCTTACAATGCATTAAGCAATAGCCTTCATACTTTTGTATATACCTGCTTAGTAGGGCTTTCGCCCCCCCCCCCCCCCCCCAGCGGTGTTCTTTTTTATACAAAGTTATCTTATTGCCCCCACAATCCGGGTCCTCATTTTACCTACCTCGAAAGGATGGAAGGCTGAGTCAACCTTGAGCCTGGTGAGATTTGAACTTGCAGTAATTGCAGGCAGCTGGTGCTATTTAACAGCACTTTAGTCTGCTGTGCCACCAAGGCTCTTAATTAACTAACTATAGGCCATTACACAAGGTTTATATAAAATAAGAAGCAAAACAATCAAGGTAGTGTGTTGTACACTACATTAAAGGAAAGAATCTCCTTTACAATAAATTGCTCTGACCTTTACTTACTTTATGTGCAATTTTAAAGCTGCCAAAGCAAAAGAAGCTACATATTAGGAGATTTGTCCATTGTGATGATAATAGCAGCACCATTTTGTCCTCATCAGAATGTAGATGAAAGGAATGAAATACCTTAAGGATTTTTTTCCTGTAACAATTAATACAAAGAACAGTGAAGCAAGTAACAAAGCAGATACCCAGTCTGGTTGCATATACAGAACCTTTGTACCAATCAAATTTGATGGAATCTCCCATTGATCATTGTGGTTTAATTAGATATTATTAATCCTAGTGGTGCACACATTCATCAAAAGTTTTGTCCTATTTGATATGTTCTTGGACTATAATGAAACCCCTGAGCTTCTATCTTGCCAAATTAGCAGAGATTCAAAATAAGCAGGTCTTTCCATTCCCCTTTTATTGCATATAAAATGTGCAAAAACATTTTAAAATCTCCTTGAACAATCTGTTTGGATAAGATTTTAATGCATTTATTGAAGATGTTGACAGTTAAGAGGGAAATTTATGGTTCATAAAAATAGACATAGCAATTCCCATTTTGAACAGTAAAATCAGGAGATGACACATGTTAGTTGCAAGTCAACACTTAAAAGTAACAAACGAGCCTCTAAATTATATTTATAAACTTTATAACTGATTCACACTTAACCTTGTTTAAATTATTCAGGAAGCCAGATGTGCAGTTCGGTTTCTTATAAACAAATGAATGAAAAGGAAATTTAAAATTGATAAATATTTTCTATATGACTGAACATATTCTGGATGTATTACAGAATATTACATTTGCTTTGCAATATTAATTTTGGACAGAATATGAAAAGATTGCTTGGCTGAAGTCTGATGTCATCATATGCATTTGAAAGTCAACAGTTATTATTATGTAGCAGCAACACTAACAATATAATTATGGAATATTGTCTCTCTTTTGTGAATGGTACGGTTATTATACCGCTATTACAAAGCTGAATGATTGCTGAAATGCATTAACAAAAATATGTATATGAACATTTTGTTGGTGATGGGGTTTTATTTTTTGAAGAAACTAACAAATTGTATCTACATTTTTCATAAAATTCAAGAGCAGCTTCCAGTTAAAACAGGTATATTTGGTTTTATATAACCTTCCTCAATTCACTCCAGCTGAACCTATGCACAAAATTCACAGAGCCATTTATCCAATTGAAAAAAACATAACTGGACTGTTGAATGCATTATTTCATTTAATTATTAAACCTCCCTCCCTCCCTCCCTCCCTCCCTCCCTCCCTTCCTTTGAAAAAGAAGAAATAATGCCCCCAACCTGTAGAATAAGGACCATTGGCAGTCTATAAAAATATTACGAAGATACATAATGGATACATATTGTCATAATCATCATAATCATCATCCCATGTATCCAACACTCACAATGTAATTTGCCTTACAAACAGCCTCATGTGACATAATAGTCACTAAATTTAAGTCAAAGAACTCAAAAATGTGAACCATCACTTTTGGCGTGCTTAAGAATGTGGAAATGGACTGGGGCTTTTTTCTGAAAAGACAGTGAGTTCAAACTATCCTGCTTATGTGTTAGTCTTCAAAAGCTTTGGATAACATGGAAAAGAGAGAGAGAGAGAGAGACAGGCAGGCAGGCAGGCAGACAGAGACAGAGAGACAGAGTGAGAGACAGATAGAGATAGAGACAGAGACAAACACATGGGAGAGGGAGAAAGAGAGAGAGAGAGTCTCTCCTACCCTAATTATGGAAAGGTACACACATAATAGAGTACAGTAGAGTAGGGTAGGGTAGAGAGTAGAGTAGAGTAAAATAATTTATTGGCCAAGTGTGATTAGATACACAAGGAATTTGTCTCTGGTGCATAAGTTCTCAGTGTATATGCAAAACAACAAAGTAATAGTAATCATAATAACAACGAATAATAATCATAATCATGATACCAATAAAGAAGGTAGTGGAATAGATGAGAAGGATTAAAGTAATACAGCCATACTACATGACATACTATTTAGACATAAGACAGAATTGTGAAAATTAAGTGTTCAGCAGAGTGATGGCATGAGGAAAACAACTGTCTTTGTGTCTAGTTGTTTTTGCATGCAATATTCTGTAGCAGCATCTCCAGGGGAAGAGTTGAAACAGTTTATGTCCAGGATGTGAGGGGTCTGTAGATATTTTCTCAGCCCTCTTTCTCACTCATGCAGTATACATGTCTTCAATGGAAGGCAGGCTGGTTGCAGTTGTTTTTTCTGCAGATCTAATAATTCATTGAAGGCTGTACCTGTCCTGTTTGGTTGCTGTAGACAGTTATAGAAGTACATATCACAAACGCAATAATTCCTCTGTAAAACTGCATCAGCAGCTCCTGGGGCAGTCTGAACTTTCTGAGTTGACACAGGAAGAACATTATTCATTGTGCCTTTTTAATGATGGTTCTAATGTTAGGTATCCATTTCAAATCCTGGAAGATTATAGAACCCAAAAACTTGAAGGATTCTACTGTTGATACTCTGTTGTCTAATATAATAAGAGGTGGTAGAACAGGAAGGCAAAATGGCCAGCGACCCCGCAGGCATCCAAAACAGAGATGGCAAGACACCATCAACAAAGATATGCAAGCCATGGGGCCTGCACCCTGAAGCTGATCATGCAAAGTGGTATTCAATGATCTGAAAAGTGGACCGTGTACCTGCGGGAATACTCTAGGAAGAAGAAGAACAGGTAGTCAAAATAATACTGTTATATTATTGAAAATAATACTATAATGATACACTATAGCCCTCCCTGATTACTATGGCCATTTTTTAAAGTTTTCGCATGTCCATACCAGCTCAAGTGCAGAAACTGGCCCTATCTTGTATTAATCCTATAATCTGAGGCCTTCTGGATATTCACTCAAGCCAATTCTGAGTCGTGGAGTCCTGGACCTTTTCCTCTAGTTCAACTCAGGCCTTATACAGGTAGTACACACTTAAGGACCCACCATTTAAAAGCTGCTAAAAGATACCATGGACACCCCTCCCCAAGTGATTCATAACCCTTCTTCAAAGTTACAGCCTTCCATGAAACTAACAAAGTATAAACATACTTCTTCCACCATTTTTCCCTACAACAACATTCCTGTGGATGGAGTGGGCTGAAAAAGAATGATTTGCCCAAAGGCACTAGATTGGTATGTTTAAATTAATATTAAGAATATTAAATCAATATGGGATAACCAGAAGGCATGTCCAATTCATATGTGTTAACATGTTTTCATATTTACTTACATCTCCATCACAGAAAGATAGATAACTAACCCTTTAGAATATCCACTGAGATGTCCAGTAAACCTGGTGGTGGTGGGGGAATCCTTTTATAAATTAGCCTAATTGAGAAGATGACAAATATTTTAACTAAATGTATTAGCATACAGCAATTTAATGCAAGTATATTCTTTCTGTAGCTTCTCTAAAACTGTAATTAGCACCATGTTGATTTAAGTTAACCATTTTAAGCCATTTTTTTTTAAAAAGAAACTTTTATATACTGTATGTAAATAGGAATTATCAGAGTCTGTTTCTCATGAGAACAGGACTTATATTTAAATCTTCTTCTAAATAACATCCAGATTAAAGTCTTTAGTTCACAGAATACAACCTAATCAATCTAAAATTAGACCTCAGTACCTACTGAGATTTCAAAAAAAAACCAGATAATAACTTCCCACTTGCATCTTTAGTGGTTCATATTCAGAGTAGTTTTTATTCCAAAAAATCCCAGAAATAAATATATATGTGCAATGATATGATTAAAAGTTTTCATATGGGAGTTGTAATCTTAGAAACAGAAAATCTTTCCTGAGGCCTGACAGTCCCATAACAAATTTGTCAACCTCTTACTGAATTTTCAGAAATATCTAAGTAGAATTAAGGTAGATAGTTCACTTAAATATAACCTATACCTTAAATCTGGAAATAAAATTCATTTTCATATTTGTTTTTTTTCCAATAAATTGATATTTTCAATAAACTTTGCCTTAATTGGCACCATGACAAAATTTAAACCTAGGACAATTATATGGTTTTCAATATCACCATCCATCAACATTCTTTTCTCAGAGTTATTCTTTGCTACTTAAGAATTTTTAAGCAATAAACAAATCCCGCATAAAAAGTTCTTATCAACTGAAAATAGATTATATTGTGCAGTTAACTATACATCTACAATATGTAACATATTGTTGTATCATATCCACATCATCAGGAAAATAATTTTGATCATTTCTTATAGGAAAGTTATACTTTCAAATGTCCTCTGCATAAAATAACAGTTTGTGTTCACTTCCAGATTATTTGTATACTTTGAATACCTATATATTGTCTAAGATAAGTCAAATGTTCTGAGAACAGGTTAAATTTAAGATGAATAATGGATATCAGGGGTGGGTTCTACTTACATTTACTACTGGTTTGCAGCAGGGCCGAATGACGTCGGGGTTGATGGGCGGAGCCTCCCGCCGGCTTTACTACCGGTTCTATAGAACCGGTGCGAACCAGGGGCAACCCATCACTGATGGATATATTTGATTTAGTCTAGTGGTGAAGGCATCAATCTAGAAACTAGGAGACTATGGGTTTTAGTCCTGCCTTATGCATAAAAAAACTGAGCCAGCTTTGCAGAGATGGGCCAGCTTTACAGAGATGGCGAAGATTTCAGCATATCTAAAAGATCGCTCACAAGAGACTTATGAATGGGAGTGGAAAAAGTGGATAGATTATGTGCAGAACAAATATCAAACTAGGAAGTATCAAATAGCTTTTAACTGAAAGTATTATATAAAGATAGAAATATTTGAATTTTGTGAAGATGAAAAATGATATTGGGGATGGAGGGGTTCAAGTTTTTTTTTAAAAAAAGGGGGGATTTTGATTGGATTATATTCTGTGGAAGTCCGGGGCGAGGGGTGGGTTGGGGGGGTTCGGGAGGGTTAGGGGGGTTAGGGAGGTTAGGGAGGGTTGGGGGGGGAAATGGGGAGAAAATGTAATTGTAAAACTTTTGCAATAAAAAAACTGGCTGCGTGAGTTTAAACCAGTGAATGACACCAAGCTTTCATGGGAAGCCACTTGGTCAATTTCTGTCACAAGTTCACAACCAATGGTTCAACATTCAACTTCTGATGGATCTGAAAAAAAAGCAGCCTGCACTTGTGAAAAAATCCCAGGAAGAAAAAATATATGATATCCTTGATGAGTTTGATAGCACATTTTATTTGATGTAAAAATAATATCATTAGTAATAACCTGGGGCTAAATTATAATTTTATTATAATCCAGGAAGCAGACTATGCACAATGTATGATTAATTGTATGTTTTTTTATAACCTACATGGATCAGTATTTGTAATTAATATTTTTCACCTATATTTAACGAGATAATCTCACCAAATGATAAGAGAAGGACGCTTTTTGAAAGGATTCATCATATAACTAAATGGTATAGGAGCTAAGCTTTCTATCTAAAACCCATTTGAACAAGAGGACTTCCCAATTTTCATAAAATTAATAGTATATAATATTTCTTGTAAAGTTAAAAGTACAGCTAAATCAAGCAAGTGAGCTTGGGAATTATTTGGACCGTTTATTTTATTTTAAAGATCAATCTGCTCATCTGGGATCTCCAGATTTAAGCTATAAAGTCAAGTATAAAAATATAAAAATCGCAAATTTATTGCTCCTGAGTCATTATATATTTTACCCATGGACTCCTTAATTGTAGATATTATATATTATGTTGTTGCAGTTGTTTCAGCTGAGAGACCAACAATTTCCCTGTTTTTTTTCTCCTGTTCCCAATAAATCTGCTTTATACGCTTTAATGAATATTCAATTTTGAAGACATACAAATGACCAAGTTGCAGCTTGGCACATAAAAGCTTTATATAATTCCAAGAGGATTTCTGGTACAGATATTTAAAATTTCCATGACTTCTTTCCCAAATTAGAATAAGTAGTTTTTTCTCCTTCTCCTTCTCCTTCTGTCTCCCCCTACCCTTCTCTTATTCTTCTCCCTCTCTTCCCTTTTCCCTTCTTCACATATGTCAGAGGTGTCAAACTCAATTTCATTGAAGACTTTCTCAGTGTATATTTGGAAATTCCACAACATTTTAATTTACTCATTTTCAATTACTGTTTCAATTATATTTTTTCTATTACTGCCACATAATAATTTTACAGACGTTCCAGTGAATCATTTAGACAATTCTATTATGTCATTGTTTATAATCACTGTGCGTGATTTTCTTGCATAAGCGGAGTATATGATCTACTGCTTCTTTTGCTTCTTTTCACAATCTGGACTTTGAATCATTTGATGATTTTTCAGTTCTGGCCTTCTTTGCATTAGTTTGACGAGCATGCTGTTGTGCAACCAAGCTTGGCTCCTTTTTTTTTTATTGAAAAAGTTTTTCAGATACAAATTTTTCCCCCTTTCCCCCCCCTCCTCCCTAACCCCCCTCCCCCTCCCCTCCCCCTGTGGCTTCTTCATAATAAAACCCAAATTCATAACAGATTATATAATACTTTACCATCCCCTTACTCCATCCCCATATACTGACCCTTTTTTTTAATAATATTATCATATCCCCCTTATACTATACATTTCAAAATGACATTCTACTATAACATTATATAATAACTCCTAATTTAGCATAATAATATTATTATATCTCCCAGTTTAGCGATTTCTGCTCATAATCTACCCTTTTTCTACCCCCCCATACATATATCTCTTAAATCAAATCTTTTACGTATATTAATATAACATTTCAAAACAACCTTCCGCTATAAAACTATATAATAAATCCTAATTTAACATTTATTCAATTCATACTCTACCCATTTCCTTCACCCCCATCGTTATATCTCTTAACTCAAATCTTTTACATATATTCATATCTAAACATAATATCCTTTTTCTTAAACTAAACAATCAATAAATTAACCTGTCTCCACCCACTTTTGTACAAGACTACCATACTTAATAATTCGTAATATCTTTATTCTTCTGCCCACACCACTAAAAAATATTCCCTTATGTAAATCAAATCCTCTTAAAAAAAAACTTTAAGTTTATAATCCATATGATATCTTCTGTAATGTCTTTCAGATGGATTGTAAACACCATCACCCATGTTAGGGTAACATCACATCCTAAATCCAACAGTATGTTCGGTATCTTCAATTACCATCTGCCCCCATCAATAGCAAATATCTTCATAAAAAAAAAAAAACAACCACCTGAGTGACTTTATATTTGTATTCCATATAGTGTCTGTAGAGGTGTCTTTTATCCAAATTATTAATTCCAACCACCGTAATAGGGTAACAGCCAGATCATCTGCGTGCCCCAATTCCATAACTCTGTCGCCTTGTAGCTCAGCATAAGCGTAGTATATTTATCAAAGAGTCCAAAAAAAAAAAAAAAAGATAGTTCCAATCATTTCAGTTTAAGGCCCTTTTCAAGTACAGCACTGCAGAAGTCTGTCACTCTCCTCAGGATAATATAAACCAATACTTCGCCTCAACTATCTTTTCATGTATTCAATCATCTCTTAAATAACTAGCATTACACTGTTGTTTGGTTTAAAAGTTTTTGTTTTTGTGTGATCTGCTTCTTCTTTTCTTGACTTTTTGTGGGTTAGTTCTCCATCCTGATTTCCCTATAAATTGTATATCAACTGTTTGGTTTTCATGCTGATCTATAATTTGATCTTGCTGGATTTGCTTTTGTGGCTTAAATCTCCATTCTGGTTCTATGAGTTTTATATCAACTGATTGATTTCCATGCTGGTCTGTAACTTGATAAGTCGAATCCAGAGCCGCCTCTCTTGAATTTATAAATAGTCCAGTTGAGACCTCTGAAGGAGAATCCAGAAGCGGCTCATCTACAGGGACCTCTGTAACTTGTAGTTTTTCTATTACTTCCACCTCCTTTTGTTTATCTTGAATTTCTATCTCTTGTTGATTTTGCTTTTGGAGAACCTTGTAGTAAAATTCTTCCGTTTTTTCAACAGTATTTAGCTGATATCTTTCTCCTTGATATCTCAATATTATACCAACTGGAACGTCCCACCTGAATAAAATATTTTGTTTCTTAAGCTCAGTCACCAAAAATCCAAATTTCTTTCTGTCTTTTAGAATCTTAGGCGGCAACTCTTTATATATCCAGATCTTTCTTCCATACAATTGTAGAGTAGAATTAAAAGATTTTTGCACAATATCATTTCTTATTTCTTTATCTGTAAAATAAATCACCACATCTCTAGGCAATTGCCTTTGCTTTGCAATCCAAGAATTTACTCTATAAGTCCTGTCAATCTTACAAGATAACTCCTCAGGATGAACCTTTAAAATCCCGGCCATAACTTGAGCAGATATTTTTCTTAAATCATCTCTATTATTTTCCTGTAACCCTCTCATTCTAACTGCAAATTCCGTGAGCCTGTATTTCATCATTGTAATTTCTTTTTCAATCCCTTGCTTTATGTCTTCTGCATTGTAAGTCTCGTGAACAGCTTCCTTTTTAGACTTTACTTATAAACTATTGTCTTGAATATTTGTCAAATCATTTTCAATTATTTGTATTTTATTGTCCAAATTATTAATCTTATCATCAACTTCCTCCATTTTGGACTCTAATAACTTGATATTTGTATCCATCTTTATAACAATTTCTGAGAAAGCATTAGTCACTGTTACAATCTTTCATTGCAAATTATCATACTTTAGTTGTATCATTTCTTTAATTTCTTGCTTAAATTTTTCAAATTTCTGGTTCACAGTCTCATAATATCTTGCCATTTCATCCTGGACAAATTCTTTTAAATTAAAACCATTCTGCTGAGTCTGTAAGCTCAAAACTTGTTCACATAATTGTAAATGGGGGAACACCCCCCCACACACACTGTTTGTTTATCAGGCTTTATTAGTTTTAACGCCATCCTGCCACACAAACCCTTTTTAAAGAAAGAAAACTTTTCCCCAAGCAAGATCAAGTACAAGTCTCCAAGAAAAAAGAAACTTAAAATAGATATTTTTCTTCCAGATTCTAGCCAGCACTGTTTAGTCCGCTACTTTGTAGCTTGTTACGGAAGGACTTTCACTTTCGGCTTTGTTCTTCTTCTCAAGCCTCAGCAGTCGCCATTTTAAACTTTTTTTCCTTCACTCTAAAACGCTTGTAAAATCATTAAGAATACTTGCGGTTTAGGGTCCCAAGTCCAAATCTCATCCTTTTTAATTAGTCCATCTGTTAATTTCGTTGATTGGTCCGGTTCCAGCGCCTAGCTCTGCAAAAAGGCAGAGTTCTCCCGAAGCCTGGAGCAGCGGCGAGCGGAAATAGGGAGCCACAACCTGCTCGTCCCCAAGAGTGAAAAAAAGAACTCTGGGGACTTCGCAGAGGGCTCTACCTGCCCTCGCCTGCTCTGTCTCACATTTCCTTCAGGAAATGGAGTTTTTTTTTTAATGTTTGTAAGCCATTGTTATGTTTTATCTTTAACCACTTTCAATTTAAGTGTTTGTAGAAATTGACCCTGTAATGTTTTCCTTGTCAACATTCTGTTTGTGTTTCATTAGATTATTTTCATATTCACTTTTTATTTCATGCCCATTCAGTAAATTCCAATTTTTAACCTGCACTAATGCTTATCCTTGGCCATGGCTGTCAAACTTCTGGCTCATGGGCCAGATGCGTCATACACTGGTCATGCCCACACCCAGTTTAGCGAAGGGGAAAAAAGTCTCAATATGTCATGTGACACCGCCATGATGTGAGTTTGACAGCCCTGTCCTTGCCTGTCTTTAAGATAATCAGTCAATACATATTCTTCTTGTTTGAAATTTGTTTGACTTAAATAAATCTCTTTCCCCATTTCTTCAGGTCAGGTATAATCTATCAATATCATTATATAATGATATAATGCAGAGTGAATAGTCCTCGGGGTTTTTTATTTTATCCAAACTGTTCAGTTCGGCATGTGTCTAAGTAATAATTCCAGCAGTGTATCATAGCACCAGTACAGGTTTTCAAAAGACTGTGCCATGTTATAATATTTGAATACTTGTTGACCTCTCAATCTTATTCAATACTATATATTGCATATATTCAGTTCTGGCAACTGAGTTTACCAGAATATATGCTTGCTTCACTCTCCTTTTGCTATTCTTTATACAGAATGAAAAGGGAACTGTAAATCAAAAGATGATGGGAAAAGCAACCATTAAATGTGCACTAAGACTTCTGAAATATCTGTTGACCATTTAGCCATGATTTTGAGCTCTCTGCCTGACAAATATCCATTGCCAACTATAATTCTTTTCACACTCAGTTGTATCACAATTTGTATGTTTTATATCCTTTCATTTATAAAATGTTTTACTGGGGGAAAAACATGTTATTTGATCATGTTTACTTGTAATTATTCAAAATAGGAGGGTGCAATGACTCAGCAGTAAAAGATACTGGGCTTGTCAACTGGAAAGCCGACAGCCTGGGTTCAATACCTAAGTGCCACACAAAACAGTGATCTCCCACTACTTGCCCCGGCTTCTGCTCACTTAGCAGTTTAAAAACAATGAAATGCAACTAGATAAATATGTGTTTCCCTGAAAATAATATGTACCCAGAAAATAAGAACTAGCCTGATTTTTAAGTGTGCACCTAATATAAGCCCTACCCCCCCCCCAAAAAAAATAAGCCCTAGTGAAGATCTTCATCAACCCGGAGGGTGGGTAGACATGGCCTGCACCAGATGCAGTGAGTGCATGGGGACTGATGATGTCCGACAGCAGCTGCAGCCTGCACAGTGCAGGTGAGTTGATTACCTATCCAAGCAGCAGGCTGAGGCAGAGGCAGGAGAGAGGCAGGAGATCAAGATGCGCTACATGGGAAAGCCAAGAGTTAGTGGGTTAGAACAATCTCACCATCTGGATTATGTGTCTCCTCCCTGCACTTCTGCCTCTGTCTGCTGTCTGCTGTGCCGCCACGTGAAGATGAGCCTCCTGTGGCTTCCTGCCCGCTCCATCCCACTGTTTCTTGGCTTGCCTGTTCCATTGCAGCTACGAGAAAGCAGCAGTGGGCTGGTGGCCACACAGGGTCCGCTGGATGGGTCTTCTGGAGCTGCCACCACAAGGTGAGGCAGGGGTCAAGATGTGGATGGTCTGGTTGCAGGTTCCTGTTGTAAGCAGGTGTGGGACATGTGGGCAGCTCTAAGCCCCACCTTGTGGCAGTGGCACTGGTGTGCCATGCAGCCTCCTACTGCATTGTGGCTGTAAGCAAATAGAAATGGGCCTCCAATACATGAAAAAAAATAAAACCTCCCCAGAAAATAAGTCCTAGTACTTATTTTGGAATCCCCCAAAATATAAGACTGGGTCTTATTTTCGGGAAAACATGGGAAGGTACCAGTTTGGTGGAAGGTAACAGCATTTCGGTGCTTCAGCATATAGTCATGCTGGCTACATGCAGACAACATTGGCTCCCTCGGCTAAGAAATGGATATGAACACTGCCTCCTAGAGTCATATTTGATTGGACGCGGGAAACCTTTACCTTTATCCAAAATGCATGCTACTTAGGTTTAGCTGTATCCAAGTGTAATTCCTTGGTAAACTTAAAAAATTTGAAAGCAAAAACTATGCTGCTTCATCTTTCAAACATATGTTAATTACTGTAGGTTTGTCTTAATGGACAAAGCTGCTATAATGTGTTGCATATAGAATGGTTTCTAGCAAAAGAAACAAATTATTGCTTTAGATAGATATTGTTTTCTTTACATAAGTAAACAGGACCAGTACGACTATTACTGTTTTCTTGGATCAACAATGTATATGAAAAAAGATCCTTTTAACAATTTTTGTTTATTCTAGAATGGTCTGAGAACCAGATATGGCTCAGGCAAGAGAATGTCAAGATTTATACCAGGAGCTAAATCTGTTTCACAAAAATCATTCAGTTATATCCTGCTTCACATATGTACCCATTTACCAAACACAGTTTGTTTAGATCTGCATCTAACATGTTACCTTCTATACCAATTAACTTCAAGGTTGGAGGAGGAAAATGTGGAAATTAGTTTTTCACTGAAGTTTATTTCATATTTTCATTCTATTACATATTCTTTCAAAAATTTCATGGTAAAATACATTTTCTTTACGTTTTTTTCACTGTCATCAAATCTTACATATGGGGCTGTGGGAATTGAAAAATAAGAGCCATTGACTTATACAAGGTGACCCAATGAACAGAGTTTAAAGCCTTCTTCCAGGCTTTGTCCTTTGCATCAGCCTGCCCTACTTTTGCACCCTAACTGCAGTGGCAACACGTTTTGTTTTCCAAATTGATTGGATTATATATATATATATATATATATATATATATATATATATATATATATATATATATATATATACATACACATATTCTCAGGTTTTCGCGGGTGTTTGTATGTAGGTCTTTGGTTATTCGGGTCTTTTACCACATAAAATTGGAAGTGTCTCGGCGACGTTTCGACGAAGTCTCATTCATCATCAAGCTTGCTCCTGGAAGCACGAAGCCGAGAACACCAGCCTGAAGATGAAGTAAGAAAATTGATATATATATCAATTTTATATTGTTATATAATTAATATAACTACCGGTAGTAACACAGGTTCCATAAAAAGCTTAGAAATCAAAATTGAGATCTGTACTTCCACATCATAACTATTGCAGAAATTCTCTAGCAACCCAAATCCATGTTTGGTAAAATAGACTAGGAATATTGGAAATCCTATGCGGTGGATTGTGATTGCTGCTGATTATGAACTATTATTATTAATAGTTCATAGTATCACTAATAATAATAATTTCCAAGTCTATTCTTTTCTTTTTTAGATCTCCATGGTTTTTCTTCTTTTAGTGTTAATAAACCTCTTGTTTCTTTGGCCAAGTTTAACTAATTTAATAATGTGTACTTTGTTTAAAATCTGGGTAATATCTGGAGAAGATGAGAAAATAAATTCAGAGTCACAAAATTGCTAGTAAATTGTTAGGTGCTACTACCGGTATGAAGCAAAGCTCTTTGATGCTCTCAGTCTAATTGCTGTCTGCTTTGCTGTTTGCATGTTGTTTGACTGAAGCCCCAGTTTTTCTCAGCAGGTCTTGATGAGGATGGAGATCTTCCCTCAACAATGACAGTTTTTCTGCTGCAAACTGAGATGACCTTTACTTTTCATTTGCAATCAGGGAGCCTCCATCTCAGTATTGGGCCTACCCAGATCTGAAAAGATGATGTAAGCAACTGCTCATAATAAAAAAAAAACATCTGTGTTTATTTCTTTTAAATCATGCCTTAAAAAACTCTTGTTGGAAGAAATATCCTTCTGGGTTCTGTTCCAAGTGTGGAAAAAGACACTGGATTCATGGAAGTTGCTTGGAAAGAAAGGTTATTGATGAACAGGATCACATGCCTTGGAGATCTTGGGCAAAAAAAAGAAGGAAGAGATGCTGAGAATCCTTGGGTTTTATACCCACTCTGGCTTTGGGGCACAGGAAGAGTATCCTGATTGGTTGCTGTCAGAGGTCATGGCTAGCTTTGTAGGTTATCTGTGTCCTAAATTTGATTGCATCTTCATGGGTGATACAATGAAGGGCAATTAAATGGCACTGCCTGAAGGAGGTAGATCTTTGTTATGTAAGGTGACCAGATTTTAACATTGGTAAAGAGGGACATTGTGGGCGTGGCTTATTTTGTGGGCGTGGCTAGCTGGTCATGTGACTGGGTGGGCGTGGCTAGCTGGTCATGTGACCGGGTGGCCATGGCTATGTGTATAGGGTAAGGTGAACAGATTTTAACATTGGTAAGAGGGACACCATTGTGGGCGTGGCTTATTGTGTGGGCGTGGCTTGGAGGCCATGTGACTGGGTGGGCGTGGCTAGCTGGTCATGTGACCGGGTGGCCATGGCTGTGTGTATAGGGACTACTCAGAGGGCTGAAAAGTCATTTCTGACAGGTCCTCACACTTTTGACTAGTCCTCACACTTATGACCATCCTCACATTTATGCCCGTGCAGCATTCTTAACAACCATGTCACTCATTTCACAACTGCTTCTCTTCACCATGGTGACAAGATAGGGCAAAAACGTAAAATGTGAGGACAGTCGTAAGTTCGAGGACTGGTCAAAAGTGCGAGGACCAGTCAAAAATAACTTTTTCAGCCCTCTGAGTAGTCCATATGCATAAAAGGATACAGTAATAGAGAGGGATGAAGGAAGGGAAGGGAAATTAGAGTAGGAGTGACGGTTAAGAGAGGGAGGAAGAGAGGAGGAGAAGGAGAAAGGAAGAGGAAGTAGGGAGGAGAAGAAGAGGGGGGGAAGAGAAAGTAAGAAGGAAAGAAAAGAGAGGTGGTAGGTTTGAGGAGAAAGATTGCTGTACAATAAAAAAGATGAAAGGGAAGGAAGCCAACCCCAAACAAATATAAAGATATTAAGATAAAGAATGAATTGTTAAACTTTAAAGAATAAAAGAGAACAAATATGAATAAATAGCAATAATTAGAAACACACATACATATAATGTATTTTCTTTGAACAGAATATTTGGCTGATTCACAAATTTAAACAGTGTTTAGTCATTTCAATTAAATTTACAATTTCTATATTTCCTTTTTGCCATATTTATTCCTCATCTATTTTTTTAAAAAAACAATTTTACCCTTCATCCTCATCTCTAATCTTAATCAAATTCAATTTTTCCCTTCTATTCTATTTTATACCCCTTCCCATTGTCATCTATTTTTATATCCATCCTCACATTGGTTAATTATGTAATTATGTAATACAGTTGTTTAATACAAATTCAACATTTTAATATAAATCAATTAGTTATATAACTATCTTTTTTGTATATTAATCAATATGAACATGAATATTCCAATTATTTCCATGCAATCCAATTTCTTACAAATCAATTAATTATACTTACCAATAATAATAAACCAAATAATTTCCCCCATATATTCCTCCAAACCACAACTTAACCATTTCTGCTTTCAACACAGTATACAATTAATAATATCTCAATTATTACAATTCCCTAGTTAAAAAGAGCTTTTTTTTCTTTTGTGTTTTAAAATCTTGAACTCTCCTCTTTTGCCCTAAATAATTTTCCATTGTTTGCACTTACCTTTTTTGGTGAGGAAAAGGAAAATAAATCTGCTGCCTAATTTTCCAACGTTGCAAGCAAACCGCAAAGCCAACAGCCTGTTTTACTTTCAGTTTCGTTTTGAGCTTGGTTTGCACAAAGAGGAAAAAAAAAACTGAGCAATTTAGCAAGAGCAGAGCCCTGTGCAAATCAGCTGAGAGGGGGAAGCCGAGCTAATTAACGTAGGGTGGCCCTTTGAAGCCCCGCGGCAAGAGTTTAAACAGGTTTTTTCCCTCTAGCCATCAGCGGGGATTCAGGAGGCAGCCGGGAACCAGGAGGCAGAATGAAAAATCGGGACTTTTTTAAAACGCCGCGGGACGCGGGACAAATTGCTCAAAAGTGGGACTGTCCCGCCAAAAGCGGGACGTCTGGTCACCTTATTGTTATGTAGAATGGACTGGCTCAGGCCATAACAAAGGTGGGGCAGCTGAGTTTCTGCTTCCCTTTAAGGGGAAATATTTTGCCCTTTTAATATTTTCTAAAATATTTCATTTTTCTAGAAGAGGGGTGGGTTTTAACTTCCTACACTCTTTAAGTGAAAAACGTAGGGTCATCTTAAAGATGAAAAAAGGAAACAGGCAGCTCTCACTTCTAGATGTGTGTCTTCTCCAGTTCACATAATGCCATTTAGAGTAGTCTGTTCTCTGTCAAAAATTCTCAAGTGTTCTAGTGTCAGGCAGAACAGTTTTCCTAAAGTTCTTTTTCCTGTAAATTCTCATTTATTTGCTGAAAGAAGTTTTGTTTTAGAAACACTTCCATAGGAAAATGAATCTGAAAGCAGACAGAATTTGTACCATGCTTACCATAACACTTTATATGGTCTGGGGATATTTGCTTTCTATCCTGCCAGCTTGAGGCCTCACATTTAGACAGGCAGCAAAAAAAAGAAAAGGAAAGGTGATTTTTAATATTTAAAAAAATCAGTTCCTTGGCCATTTTTTTCAGTATAGTAGATGGGAGTTAGCAATCACCATCACATGTTCTTTGGGATGAAAAACCAGAAAGCAAAACACATGGATCCATCCCATCAAGTGAAAGAAAGTCTGGAATGGTATAGGACAGTGATGGCTAATCTTTTTGCTGTCGCATGCCAAAAGTAGGGGAAGCACGGGAGGTTGTGTGTGTGCATGCCCACACCCACAATTCAATGCGCCCCATCCCCCGCACATGTGTGCATGACTCCTCCATGCTTTCCCTGCTTTTGGCATGCAATGGCACGGTGGGCCAGATAGGCCCATTTTTCGCCCTCCCCAGGCTCCAGAGGCAGAAATGGCCTTCCCCACCCCCAAGAGGCCCTCTGGAGGCCCGTTCCCTGAATTCTGGTGGGATCTGAAGGCCTGAAAATCAGGTGGCCAGCACACGCATGTGCACTGGAGCTGAGCTGGGGAACACTCACATGCCCACAGATATGGCTCCACGTGCCACTTGTGGCACGCGTGCCATAGGTTCGCCATCATGGGTATAGGATCTCCTGTCATGGACAGGGTGTTGGACTAGAAGACCTCCAAGGTCCCTTCCAACCCTATTATTCTATTTTCTATATTTTATGTTCTATGAAATAAATTTCCATTATTTCCTATTCCTGGAACATTCTAACTATTTTGAGTTTTGTTCAATTTAGAACATTTCAACCTATCTGAATTCTGCCCTATTAGAACACAACTAATTCAACACCTTCCAATAAAATAGCTTGAATGGGGCATTTTTGTCCTGAGTTCATCATGAAACATCCGTATGCATAGCCCTAAAAATAAGACAATACAATATAAAACTGAAACCTCTTTCAAGAAGAAGAAAAAAAACTGATATTTCAAATTATAAGTGATATTTCAGTAAAGTTTTATGATGTTGGCTACAATCTTATTATCATACTGCCTATAAAACAACCTAATTTCTACCAGACCCATTTTAATCAATCAATTTTTTTTATAGTAACTGACCAGTGCAAAATAACATAACAAACAAGCAAAACATTAACACAAAAATCATATTGGCACAGTCTGGATAAAGCTAAGGGCAAGAATAATTCACTATTAATTTGTTTCCTAAAGAGCAATTTGGCGGACTTGACAAGCTGAAGTACAACATTTGGCCACACTAAAGAGTAACAGCTGTACCTGCCAATGAAAAGGAAGTACTATATAAAAGATATCTGCTGTACCTGATTGATTAGTCAAAACCAGAATGGCACAAATACTTCAGCAAACTAAGCAAAACAGGAATCAGGGTTTCAGCCTCCCCAAGGGCAGATATGGAAGTATATGACAACATCTAACATTCAGGATTACTGGTGTTAAAACATTAAACTGAACCAGTGTAAATGCTCTACTTGCCTCCAGGGTGGTTAGATGACTAACGTATCTAGTTTGCTGGATATGTTTGAAAATCCTTCAGGGTAAATCTGGTAATTTAAGCAGATCCTGTTGGTGCTCACAACCTAAAGTTCTTTGTCTAATACAGTAATTGGCTTTGCTTTGTCAGATATATAGGAAAGGCAGGTGAAACCAATTTGAATTTTACATTTCTTACATTAATTGAACTGAAAATTGGCAATCACAATGAGAGGTGTCAAGTTCTAGTAGATATGTATAGGGATGAAGACCCACAACTCTGGGAAGCAAATTGTTCCATTGATTAATTGTTCTCGCTGTCAAGAAGTTTCTTCATAGTTCCAGATTGGAAACTCTCTTTAATAAGCTTCCACCTATTGCTTCTTGTCCTACTCTCAGGTGCTTTGGAGAATAACTTAACCCCGTCTTCTTTATTACAGAATATCAAGTACTGAAAGACAGCTATCATATCACCCCCTAATCTTCATTTTGGTAGGCTAGACATACCTAGTTCCCTTAACTCAGGAGTGTCAAACTCAAGGCTCGCAGACCAGATCCAGCCCACAGGATGCTTAGATCTGGTCCACGGGGTTGCCATGGAAACAGCACAGGACCAGCCCGTGGTGCCTCTGCCAGCGAAAATGGAGCTCAGGGGAGGTGCATGCAGTCCCTACGGTCTCTGTTTTCACTGGCAGAGGGCTAGCAAAACAAACTAAAAACAAAACATAAGGAGAAATGTTTCCCCTTTTGCATTTGAGCATGCAAGAAGGGACAGGAAAGGAGAATGGGAAAGAGGAAAGAAAAAGAAAAAGAAAGGAACATGGGAAGAGAACAAGGAAGGAAAAATAAGGAAAGAGGGGAAGGAAGAAGAAAGGAGAATGAAGAGGGAAGGAAAAGAAGGGAGGGAGGGAGGGAGGGAAGGAAGGAAGGAAGGAAGGAAGGAAGGAAGGAAGGAAGGAAGGAGGGAGGGAGGGAGGGAGGGAGGGAAGGAAGGAAGGAAGGAAGGAAGGAAGGAAGGAAGGAAGGAAGGAAGGAAGGAAGGAAGGAAGATTATAATAAGAGTGAGTGGGGGAAGTCCTACCTTAGTACTCAACCACCACAGGTGCCTCCGACATGAGTGACATCGAGCTGGCCATGCCCACCCTAGCCATGCCTACCCCAGCCATGCCGCCCCCCCCAAGATCAAACACAACCCTAATGCGGCCCTCAATGAAATCAAGTTTGACACCCCTGCCTTAACTGATCCTAATACAGTTTAGTCTCTAGTCCCGTTATCATCTTTGTTTTTTTCTGCACTCTTTCTAGGATATCAGCATCTTTTTTTTTTAATCGTGGCGATCAGAACTGGACACAGTATTGGCCTCACTAGTGTCTTTCAGTATTTCATTTTCCAATGTTTCCCATGTGCCCCAAACTGTTTTTTCTTGTAAGATTTCCATCCATGAAACTCTTTGTAATCTGAAAAGGTTTGTAGAAGTCATCTCTCTTAAAGTCTAACACACTGGTCTGACTTTGTTCAGTCACTTATGATGCATTATGATGCATTCTAATAATAAGGTAAAGGTTCCCCTCACATATATGTGCTAGTTGTTCCAGACTTTAGGGAGCACTGCTCATCTCTGTTTCAAAGCTGAAGAGCCAGCGCTGTCCGAAGACATCTCCGTGATCATGTGGCCAGCATGACTAAATGCCAAAGGCGCACGGAACGCTGTTACCTTCCCACCAAAGGTGGTCCCTATTTTTCTATTTGCATTTTTATGTGCTTTTGAACTGCTAGGTTAGCAGAAGCTGGGACAAGTAATGGGAGCTCACCCCGTTACGTGGTACTAGGGATTTGAACTGCTGAACTGCTGACCTTTCGATTGACAAGCTCAGCATTTTAGCCACTGAGCCACCATGTCCCTTGACTAATAATAATAGTGCTACTCTATTCTACACTTCATATTTTCCCTGTTTGTTACCCAAACTCTGAACATTAATGTATAGGCATCTAAATTCATTGTAACTGTGGCTGTCTTGTGGATTATGCTTGGGTTTTGGTCTAAAAGATTGGTCTCCTCTCCACCAGTTTTATTTTAAAGCCGTTCGGACGAATAACATAATAACACATGACTAAAAGCAGAATTAAAGCAGAATTATGAACAAGATTATGATGTACAGTTAAACTAAAACTCAAAGTTAAAAAAAAATCAGAAGACTAAAAAAGTTAACCAAACTGAGAGTTCCCTCAAGCCACCACCACCCCCAGGATTGCATCACACTCTTAGACCCGACCCCCCCAATGCTAATTCACAGAGCGAAAGCTCAACATTCTTCTGGAAAACCTCTGCAGGTAAGATACAAATACTAAAAATCCAATATATCTGGGGATCATCAGGAGGGGGAAGATTGGTTAATTTCTTAGAGAAATTACTCTAAAATGACTAAAGATATCCCTGTTTGTGTTTTTTCATAAATAAAATGCTTATCAAGTTTTCAGTAATAACTTGCCACAGTGGAACCCCTTAAGCAATGTTCTTCTCTATCACCACAGTCTGCCAGAAAAGTACTAATCCACCAACCTAAATATCTCAGTATTTATACAATATTTAGGATTAGGATTAGATTCTTGAACTAACTCACTAAAAATACTGAATGGTTTAAAACTGGTCAAAAGATCATTGTAAAATGTTACCCTTTATACATCTCTTGTTGCATGAAGCCAGTATTCTAATGAATAGAAAATTATTTAAAGGAGAGGAGGGGATTACATGCTGCAATTTGGAATTTCAAGTAGTAGAAAAGCAAATAATCCTTCACCTGAAAGCCAGTGTAATTTAGATGCTGCTGGATTAGGAAAATGAATGTTCTACTTTCTGCTAACAAAGTGAACCAATTTTATTTTTAAAATGAGATAAACTTTGCACACATGTGAAAGTATATAAAATGCTTATTTGTCCAGGATTTTGCTCTGCAGAAATTTGCTACACAAATAATTGGTATGATTAATATTTATACAGCTGCTATCTCCACAAATGATAATTAAAGGCTAGGCAAAATTTATATCAACATACTTTCTTCATACAAAGCGCCTCTGTGTATTTCCACCCATTCTTTAAAGTGATTGCCAGGAGAGAGGTCATGATTAATTTAGTAGGATAATGTAAAGACTTGACATATTCTTTAACAATATTTGTTATTTCAATGCTGAAGTAGCTTATTTTATTATTTTAGTATGTTTGGCCTCGGGATTGATTCATTTGCTTATAGGTATTCTCCAAATGCATATACCTGGTGATAATTCCTACAGACTGGCAGGTATTCTCTGTCAATGACAGAAATAAGCCTTCTCTCAAAGACACAATTCTTTCCTTAAACTAAAGCCAGTTCCTTTCTAATTAGCATCATAGTTCTGGGGTGTGAAATGGTAAACCTTTCTGAAGTTAATGAGGCAATTCTGGGAACAATTAAACCTTCCAAGTATGAAGGCACACAAATTTAATAGAAAGAATGTTGAGAATTAAAGTCTTCATTTGTGCCACAGCTAGAGAATGTATAAATCTAGTTCTATGATTAAGTATTGGTTATATGATTAGGTTTTAAACCTAATCTTCTTTCTTTGAGTATAGATAGGAAAGAAGGCATGCATTAACTATTATACTGTAGAATACAAACTAATTTATGCTTTTTATCTCTCACATTCCCTGGCCTTATGGGTGTAATAAATTATTTGATTTGATACAAAACAAAGATTGGACAATCCAGTTATATACCTAATAACATACCTAATAACATAACTAAGGATATCATCCTGTGACATAAAACTAGGCTGTAAGGCAATAGGCATGGAGTATCAAGGAAGCAAGTTGGGCAAGGTAAGAAGGAAAAAAAAAGTGAGCTAAATTGATAAGAGTTGTGGAACTATGCAAATATTTTTTTAAAATACCCTAAGTATATTTATTTATAATCACTGAGTCATCTTAGCCATGAGCCAAAACAGATAACAGAATCAGAAGTAAAGAATCACTATGTTCAATGATGTTAACTTCCATGAACTGCAATGATAAAGGAACTAGACTTCCTTTAACACTATAATAATTTGTTTATTATTTCAATGAATAACCCAATCTTTCAATCCTATCTAAAATTTAAAAGGCACAAAAGTTAAAAGTTACAAAATAAGTGACTAGCAGAGTGTTTAACAAAATAAGTAAGTAGTAGCAACGGTTGCTGGAATTGGGTATGTCTAGTTTAGTGAAAAGAAGGACTAGGGGTGACATGATAGGGTCAAGCTGAGGATTTTGTGCAATTCCTGCATGATAAAGTCACTCGGATTCAGGATGGCTTGGACTCCGACTGGGTGAGTCCGGGGGAGGAGACGAGGGTAGGTCTTGAGAATATTATCTGGGAGGAGTTTGATCCTGTGGCTCCCGAGGATGTGGACAGGGTTCTGGGTAGGATTAGTGCCGCCACATGTTTATTGGACCCGTGTCCCTCCTGGTTGGTACTGGCCTCCCGGGAGGTTACACGAGGCTGGTTCCAGGGGATTATAACTGCTTATCTGAGTGAGGGTGCCTTTCCCGCCACCTTGAAAGAGGCGGTGGTGAGGCCCCTCCTCAAGAAGCCTTTCCTGGACCCGGCTGAATTAGTTAACTACCGTCTGGTCTCCAACCTTCGTTTTGTGGCGAAGGTTGTTGAGAGTGTGGTGGCACGACAACTGCCCAGGCACCTGGATGAAGCTATCTATCTAGACCCGTACCAGTCGGGCTTCAGGCAGGGGCACAGCACAGAAACGGCATTGGTCACGTTAGTGGATGATCTCTGGAGGGCTCGGGACAGGGGTTGCTCCTCTGTCCTAGTCCTATTAGATCTCTCAGCGGCTTTTGATACCATCGTCCATGGTATCATGCTGCAGCGGTTGAGAGGGTTAGGAGTAGGGGGCACCGTTTTGCGATAGTTCTCTTCCTTCCTCTCCGGCCGCTCGCAGTTCGTGTTGGCAGGGGGGCAGAGGTCGACCTCAAGGCATCTCGCATGGGGAGTGCCACAAGAGTTGGTCCTCTCGCCTCTTCTGTTCAACATTTATGTGAAGCCGCTGGGTTAGATCATCCGTGGTTTTGGGGTGAAGTGTCATCTGTACGCTGATGATACTCAGCTGTACATCTCCACCCCAGACCACCCCAACGATGCCCTTGATGTGATGTCTCGCTGCCTGGAGGCCATGCGGGCCTGGATGGGGAGGAACAGGCTCAGACTCAACCCATCCAAGACTGAGTGGCTGTGGCTGCCAGCGTCCCAATATAGTCAGCAGGTGCCATCGCTGTCTATTGGGGGTGAATCTTTGCCCCCCACAGAGAGGGCTCGCAATCTGGGTGTCCTCCTGGACGCACGGCTGTCTTTAGAAGAGCATATGATGGCCGTGGCCAGGGGGGCCTTTTATCAGGTTCGCCTGATCCGCCAGTTGCAGCCCTTTCTGGACTGGGACGCCTTGCGCACGGTCACTCATGCCCTTGTCACCTCCCGGCTGGACTATTGTAATGCTCTCTACATGGGGCTCCCCTTGAAGAGCACTCAGAGGCTTCAACTGGTCCAGAATGCGGCCGCGCGGGTGGTTATGGGCACAACTTGTTGTGCCCGCGTGACACCCCTCCTGCATGAGCTGCACTGGCTCCCAGTGGTCTTCCGGGTGCGATTCAAGGTGTTGGTCACCACCTTTAAAGCGCTCCATGGCATAGGACCCGGGTACCTTCGAGACCATCTTCTGCCACCAATAGCCTCCCACCGACCAGTCCGTTCCCACAGAGAGGGTCTCCTCCGGGTGCCATCAGCCAAGTTATGTTGGCTGGTGACACCCAGGGGGAGGGCCTTCTCTGTGGGAGCCCCAGCCCTGTGGAATGAACTGCCCCTGGAAATACGTAAGATCTCCGACCTCCCGGTGTTACGCTGTGCACTGAAGACCCTGTTGTTCCGCCAGGCAGGGCTGTCAATACAATAATTTTAAATTGGGGTATTTTAATTTTTAGGGTTTTAAATCGGCCAAATCTATTTAATTATTTTAATTTTTAATTATTGTTGTGTCTTGTGTTTTTAAATTGGCTGTACACTGCCCTGAGTCCTTCGGGAGAAGGGCGGTATAGAAATAAAATAATAATAATAATAATAATAATTATTATTATTATTATTATTATTATTATTATTATTATTATTATTATTATTATTATTATAGCAGTGTTCCGATATCTCAGGGGTTGCCACAAAGAAGAGGGAGTCAATCTATTCTCCAAAGCATGTGAGGGCAGGACAACAAGCAATGGGTTGAAACTAATCAAGGAAAGAAGCAACCTAGAACTAAGGAGAAATTTCTTGACAGTTAGAACAATTAACCAGTGGAACAGCTTGCCTCCAGAAGTTGTGAATTCTCTTGTCAGGGTTCCAAATAATAGACCCATAGCAAGCAAAACTCCAAGGCAGGCAGATTCCTCAAAGAATAGCTTTATTGGATATATCATATTGGTGAAAACCGACTCTGAAGGTTCCCATATTTTCACCTACTTAAAAGTAAAAGTTTTTCCCTTTCCCCAAACAATAAATCACATGGTCCAATCTAGGTGCCGTCCGGTTGCCAGGTAACATCACTCCTCCTCTCTCTGACCAGGTGTGAGAATGTCCTTGGTTCCCAAGAGAAGGTATTTTGTTTTGCCTACAAAACCCCAACTATCTCTATTCCTCCCTCCCTGTCCCTCAGCTCCAATGTGGCAACACTGAAACGGCAAGATGGCTTCGGTCAGGTCAGCTTCAGGATTGACATCTCCAACATGGGAAGTTTTAAAGAAGAGATTGGATAATCATTTATCAGAAATAGTATAGGGTTTCCTGCCTGAGCAGGGGGTTGGACTAGAAGATCTCCAAGGTCCCTTCCAACTCTGTTCTATTCTATTCTATTCTATTCTATTCTATTCTATTCTATTCTATTCTATTCTATTCTATTCTGTAAACTAAGATTTCACCAATCTGGTAACATTCAGATTGATGGACTTCAGCAATCATAATATTTATTATCCAGATATTGGGACATAGCCGACTTATTTATTTATTATTTATTATTTATTATTTTATTATTCATATTTGTATGCCGTCCACTCTCCGAAGACTCTGGGCGGCTTACACCAAAGACAGTATACTAAAGAGCATATTGCCCCCAACAATCTGGGTCCTCATTTTACCCACCTCGGAAGGATGGAAGGCTGAATCAACCTTGAGCCGGTGAGATTTGATCCGCTGTGAATTATTGCTTTGAGTCTCTGTGCCAGTATTGACATGAATAGTTTATAATCCACATTGAGTAATGAAATTGGTCTATAGTTTCTAACTTGGGTCGGGTCTGTGTCTTCTTTGTATATTAATGTAATAATAGTTTCTGTCCAAGATTTTAGGATTTCAGCTGTCGATAATACTGCATTAAAAACTTGTAGCAATGTTTCATCTATTGATTGTTGGCAGTGTTTGTAAAATTCGGTAGGAATTCCATCTAATCCTGGGATTTTATTATTCTTTTGTTTTTTGCGAGCTTTGATCAATTCGAACACTGTTATGGGCCGGTTCAAGATCTCTCTGTGTTCTTCTTCAAAGTGTGTAATATTAGTTTTATGAAGGTATTTTCTGATTTGGTTTTCCGGGACATCTTCCTGTCAGTAGAGTTTTTGAAAGAATGTTTTAACTATGTTTTTCTTATCTAGATGTGTATGAAATAAAGTTCCTGATTCATCCTGAAGTTGGTGAATAATTCTTTTTTCTGTTTGCTTTTTTAATTTGTAAGCTAACCAACATCCAGTTTTATTTGCCTGTTCAAAATTGGTCTGCTTTACCATTCTTATTTTTTGTGCCAATTCAGTTTTTGTAGTTAAATTCAATTTGTGTTTAGCCAAATTAAGTTTTTGTTGCGCTATCTTGTTGTTAGGGTGCTGTTGTAATTTAGTTTCTTCTATCTTGATTTCTTCCAGTAGATCATTCCTAATTCTTTGTTTCTCTTTTTTTCTTTTTGCCATATATGCAATAGTTAGGCCTCTAATATAAGCTTTCGTCGTATCCCATAAATTTTGTAACGACGTTTGATCTTTTGTGTTGATTTGGAAAAATATATTAATTTCCTTTTCTATCATTTGTAAGTACTCTTTTTCCTTTATTATACTTGTGTCCATTTTCCATCTTTTTTGTTTTTGAAAACCTTTCCAGATTATTTTAATGGGATTATGATTGGCCCATATACTGGGCATAATTTCTATATCATGTGTTTCTTTGCTTAATTCAGGGGTCATCCAAGCCATATCCAGTCTTGACCACGATTGATGTGGGCCAGAGAAATATGTATATTGTTTTACTTTGGTATTTAATTCTCGCCAGGTATCATGTAGACTCATTTCTTGTGCCAAATCCTTAAATGTTTGTGGCAATGTCCTCCTTTTAATTTTATTCTTCCTATTACTATGATAATCTTCTCGTGAGTTTGCAATCGCATTAAAATCTCCGACAATACAGACATTTTCATAATCCAACTCTGTTAGTTTGTCATGTAATCTTTTGTAGAAATCTGTTTGGTTTCCATTTGGAGCATAAATAGCTACTAACAATATTATTTTTGTTTCCAATTTTACTTCTATCATTAAGACTCGGCCCTCTTTATCCGTATGAATTAATTTAGTTCTTATATGATCTCTGACGTATATTACCACTCCCCTTTTTTTACAATCGCCTAAGGATGTGTATATTACTCCTAATTTTTTGTTTTCAAGTAGTTTTTTCTGTTGTTTTCTTATGTGTACTTCTTGTAATGTAATTATGTGTGCCCCTAGTTTTTGCAGTTTAGTGAATATTTGATGTCTTTTGCTTGGTGAGTTTAGACCGTTTATATTTATAGAAATGAGCTTTAATTCTTCTTCCATATCTACTAGTGTTTATTTATCTGTAATTTTAAGTTTTGTTGTGTTTCTTGTAACTCTTTGTGTAATCCCCGTCATTTCCTCCTTCCCTGACCTTCCCTTCCTCTGTTCCTTGTCCTCCTTATTTGTTGTTTGCACCTCTTGGTCACTAGGGTTTTGTTCTTCTCTACTTTCTCTGCTTTCCTGTTCTCCTTCATATCCTAGGTGTTGGTCAGCAAAGTCTTGAGCTTTTTCTATAGTATCTATTCGAAATTTTCTTCCTTCCCATGAAATAAGTACTCCTTCTGGTATGAGCCATCTGAATTTTATCTTGAGCTTATTTAATTGTCTAGTTAAGAAATTGTAATCTTTTCTTCTATCCCTGGCCTTTCTTGGTACTTGTTTTAATGTTAGAACTTCCCTCCCTTTATACATAACTGTCTCCTCTCTCATTTTTCGATATATTTCTTCTTTCATTGTTTTCTTTGTAAATCTGATATGTACTTCTTTAGGGAGTTTGTTTCTTCTTGCATAATTTGTAAAGGCTCTATAGATTTCATCGATTCCACTTTTTATTTCGTCTTTATCTTTATGTGTCGCATTTGCCAATATTCCAATCATAATTTCGCCCAAGTCTTCATCTCTCTGTTCTTCTATATTTTGGAATCTTAAATAGAAAGATGCCTTCTCTATTTCAAAAAATGTCAGTGCATCTTCGGTATCTCGACTCCTTATCGCATGTTGATTTTCCATCTGTTCCAACCTAGTGGCTGTGGCTTCCATTTTTTCTTCCACTTTATAAATTTTCTGTTCGTTTTCCATGATGTTTTGTTGAATTTTCGCTATCTTCTCATCTATATTTTTAATGTCATCTTTAATTTCCCCTACATCCACTCGCATTTGTTCATGATTCCTTTTAGTTTCATAATGGTTAAGAGTCATCTTATCTTCCATCCTTTTCATTCCCTCTTGGATCATTGCAAGGGCAACCTGAATATTTTGCATACCTATGTTAGTCTTTTCTTTATCTGGCTTTTCCCCTGTCTTCTGCTGAGCCGGAGAGGCCACCAATAGTGTTTGGATTGGAGATATTTTCTTAGTTGTTTTCATAGTAGTTGATGTGCTTGAAGTTGCCATATCTATTATACATATTATTCTTGCCCACAATTTCATAAAATTGTCAATCACTTAGATAATGTTTATAATTTAGATGCAAGATTATTATTGCGAAATTTTTTGAGAGTACTTCTAATCAATAATACAATATTATGAGTAGAGCAAAAAGGAAAGCGGGGGGGAATGCAAGAAAGGAAGAAACAACGGGGAAAGGACAAGCTTCTAGCAGTTCATCGATTACCTTATTCTTCAATTTTTTAAAAAATAAAATATATTTCTCTAATAGTTTTGTAGTAGTTCTAGAATCAATTATTATAACTCTATCCAATTGTTTAAATTGATTAGCTGTGAATAAGTAAATTTATCAAATATAATACACTATAGTTATTTAGTTAACTTTAAATAAGCAAATTATTCCATTGTCAATACTTAAAAGAAAAACTAATAAATTATTAAATGTTATTTTCTAATTCTAATACGTTATAATATAATATAATAAACTTAAACCAAACCAACAATAACTATATTATCCATTTACTTTCTATTTGCGGTTTGAATTTATAGTCTTTTTATCTTTTTTGTTGTTATGTAGCCTTATCCTTCTTCCAATCAGACACCGTTCCAAAGTCTGGATCTCCCTTTTCACGTTAGGTTTATTTCAATATCCAATTTAGTCTATAATCCACTGCGTTTCAGATTGTAAAATCAAAGTCCGGGTCCTAGAATCTAATATCTGGTATCTGATATTCTCTGTTTAGCTCCGCATGTATTCTTGTTCACCAAATGTCCAACTTTCATCCAGTTAATCTGCCAGTTTTTCTCTGTCAAACTTATATCCAAATAGTTCAAAATTTGATAGCCAAATAGTCAAAAACTCTCACGCTTTATATCCTAAACTTCAAAAGAAATATCACTCGAAGTATCGAAAATGATGATAATGATAATAATTTGTATAAATCCACTCAAATCGGGTCTTCCGGAGTTTATCCCACCTCTCTCCACACTCTCCCACAAACCATTCATTCTCAAGTTGTCCGGTTCTGTCCAATCAATCCAATCGACGCCAATAAAATCCGGTACAGTCAAATTATAAAGATCCGTCCAAAATCCTTTTCTCCAGTCTCCAGCACACCACACTCCTCACACTCTCGCCGTTCACTTCGGCATTGCACGATCTGTTCTTGTTCTATATTTGTCCAATTCTATCCACTCAATCCAGTCCACACTCATAGGATTCAATAGTATCAAAGTTTTAAATCATCCACAAGTCTAGTCGTAATATTCGTAATTAACAGCTACCACTCTCTCCATACACTCCGGCTGTTCAAGTTTTTGTGCTGTCACGTTTCCATTCAAAATGGCTCCATTCCGATCAATCCTTCCATCGCCGCTTGTCTTATCTCTTTTTCCAGGGTTCTCTACCACCAGTGTCTACTTCTTACTATCAGATTATTTTTGGGTTTCTTAAGTTTTAGTCTCCTGTTGATGACTTCTTTTCGTTTTCAATCTTCACTTCCCACTTGCACAATTATCAGCGCCTCCGGCCAACCCCGGAAGGCTGGTTTTTCCTCACTCTGGATTAAGGGATTTATCTTGTACCTTCGGAGAAGTTGCGATCTCCTCCGAGGTCCTAAAATATTCCCCTTTAAACTATTGATCACTGCGAGATCAATAGTGCCTGTTTCGGCTCCAGATGTGGGATTGTTAGGAACCTAGGAACGGAGCCCGTCCCTTTCATCCCTAATGCGCTGAGGTCGCTGCCGGAAATACATACATCCAGACCAAAATGGCTTTATACCTAGGAGACAGATTAAAAACAATTTGAGAACGATTATAAATATTTTTGAATACTATGATCAGAAGATAGACAAAGAAGTGGCTCTAATATCTCTCGATGCCCAGAAGGCCTTCGATAATTTAAATTGGTCCTTTCTTACAACACAACTTGAGTCGATGAACTGTGGAGAGAAATTTCTCAAATTGATAAATTTCTCAAAAAAAAAATATTCACACCAAACAGCAAAAGTCTCAATAAATGGCGACATGACTCAAATTTTTGATATTCAGAAAGGAGTACGACAAGGATGTCCTATGTCACCCTTATTATTTATAATAGCATTGGAAGTTGCACTAAACGAAATCAGGAAGGAGGAAGAAATTAAAGGTCTCAAGATTTGGGGAGAGGAATATAAACTGCTCACTTTCACAGATGATGTAATTTTCATTCTGGAAAACCCAACACTATCTGGACCCAGGCTGATGGCAATGATAGAGGAATATGAGGAAGTCGCGGGCCTCAAAATAAACAAACAAAAAACTAAAGTACTGATGAAAAATATGACTCAGATACAGAGATTGAAATTAGAAGAAGAATTAGGAATCCAAATAGTAAAGAAGATAAAATATTTAGGTATTTGGTTGATGGCAAAAGCAACTACGATTAAAGAAGACAATTATACTAAATTACTAAAACAAATTAAAAAAGATTTGGAAATTTGGAATAGATTACAATTGTCGCTGTTGGGCAGAATTGCCTCAATAAAAATGAATATATTACCAAGAGTATTATACCTATACCATGTAATACCAATACATCCGGGAAGAGATTTTTTCAAGAACCTTAACAAAACAATAATTACTTATATATGGCAGGGAAAGAAGGCCAGAATTAAGATCAAAGCTCTACAAGATTCACGAGACAAAGGAGGCCTAGCAATACCAGATTGGGAACTCTACTATAAGGCATCAGGGCTGACCTGGATTAAAGAATGGATGAAATTGGACAATAAAAGAACTCTATATTTAGAAGGCTTCGATCTAACACAAGGATGGCATGCTTTTTTATGGGACGGACCGGACAAACGACATACGTATTTCCAACGACATATAATTCGAGCTTCACTACTCAAGATTTGGCAGGGAATTAAGAAAAGTCATTACACCAGAATACCAAAATGGTGGTCCCCGATGGAGGCATTGATACATCCAAACACTCATAGGAAAGATGATGAGGTACCAAGACCTATTAAACCAGGAAGGCGAACTTATTCCAAGACAGCAACTTCAAAATTGTGGCATAAATATTGAGTGGTAGCCCTATACCCAAATATACTCAAGATACACAGCAGACAAAAAACAATATGGAATCTCGAACAACCTAAATGAATTGGACAAGATTTTACAAGATGCAGAACAAAAGATGATAACCAAAATATACAACTATCTTCTTAGATACAAATTATTAGAAGAAACAGTGAAAGAAAACATGATAAGGTGGGCTAGGGACATAGGACATAATATTCAATTGGCAAATTGGGAGAAATTGTGGAAACAAAACATTAAAATGACAAGGGCCACATCCTATAAAGAAAACCTTATCAAAATGTTCTACAGATGGCACCTACCACCGGCTCGATTAGCCAAAATATACCCGAACACCTCCTCACTCTGTTGGAAGTGTAAAAAAAAGGGGGGGACATATTACCATGCTTGGTGGAAATGTACGAAGGCCCAACAATATTGGCAAGACATAAAGAAAATCATTGAGGAAATAACGAACCTACAAGTAGAAGATAGCCCAGAATTTTTTTTATTCGGCATGATAGCAGCTCAATACCCCAAAGAGACGAAATATCTTATTATATATATTCTGACAGCAGCATGATTACTGTTTGCTCAAAACTGGAAATTAGACCAACTCCCAAACAAAGATAAAATCATCTCAAAGATAACAGAATGTGCCGAAATGGATAGATTGACGCTGGAACTCCAGGATAAGGAAGAAAGTGACTACTATCTTGTGTGGCACCAATGGTACCAATGGCTGGAAAGGAAAATCAATATAACTGTAGATGAAAGTAAATAGGGTGAAAGATTAATAGAAAGAGATGGAAACAGAGAAGATGCAAGATTATTCTTAGTTTAAACCATTTGAATTAAGAGTTTAATACTATTTTCTTATTAATACGTAAAGAAACATATATTCTGTTGATGACAAAAAGCATATATGTAGAATGTTGTGTGGGTTTGTATGTGGTGGGGTTTTGTTTGTCTTTGTATTGTCTTTATATTTTTGTTTATATTTTAATAATAAAATTTTTTTTTTAGAAAAAGAGATTTGATCCGCTGATCTAGCAGTCAGCTGAAATAGCTGCAGTACTTCACTCTAACCACTGAGCCACTTCGGCTCATTATGTAGACCACACAGGTTTAGACAGGGCTGATGTAAATTAATAGCTCTTAAAGAATTGGTCAGGTGATGTTGTTTCTAAAAGCATGTTCTTTAGGTTTGCAATTGAGGCTTCAGGAATAAATTCCTCTAAAAATCACTCAACAGAATTCCTATAAAAGAACATGAATGGCCACATATTTTGGAAGACACTGCCTCAGCAACAGCCCATATCCTTCTTTGCTGCTTCTTATATTTAAATTGGCACAAATATTTAAGTACACCCTTTTAAGTTACTACCCACTGCAAAACAGATGCCAATCTTATTCTTCCTCTCTTGACAGGCATCTCAAATATGACCTTTGGGAGAGTAACTGAATTCTGCTTGTTTGCCACCCCCGTTCATTGTGTGATAATATAGTTTTCCCTGTTAAGAACCTTATGGAGCCTCAGGGCAAAATGTTAAAACCCTGCATGTTATAACTTTACAATATTAAGCAATGTATTTAGTTTGTGATACTAAATACATTTACATTCATTTATTCATGCTTACCTTCCTACAGTTATCGCTTAAGTAGATTAAAATTTTAGTCACTACTGAATTAAAGTTTAAGTATTTCACTGTTTCTATTTTTAGCAATTGGTAATTTGCTTAATACATTCATCATGTGCCTTATATCCTATTTTTTAATATCTCACTGTTGCATTTTTATAATGTTTTAGTTTAATTCTAATTCATTGTTTTAAAATTATACTCAGTTTTGGTCACTGAACATGATAAAGTTTAAATGGATTGTATCCATGGCAAAACCTCTACTAGGATAAGAGGGATACTACTATTAGTGGTATTTTAATACTATTTTAACACTAGTGTTGCTGAGGCTGTCTCAGATTAGATGATTGTTATGAAGACATAACAGCAATAGTTGCTGGTGGATGTTTGTGCCACAATTCCATGCAAGTGAGACAAATCTCATAATCATTCAGTTTGTAATAGAGTGCCAGTCGTGAATATATTTCTTTCTTGTTTAAAAATACAAATTTATGTTTCAGTTTCATATGAATACTATACAACCTTAGAAAAAGATGAACATTTTTAATTGCTGAATTTTTGAGATACAGTACATTCAGGAATTATCAGGAATGGTGGTCATTAGATCTGTATCAGTGTCTGTAAGTGAGCACACATTCTCAAATTTTACCCCGCAGTTGTCTTTTTGATGGTATTTGTAGCACTCATTCTGTTGTGATCATCAACTAGATCAGTGTTTCTCAAAATCCATAATTTTAAGATGTATGACTTCAACTGATATAGGAGATATAGTTACTGAACCCTTGTCGTTGTCAGATCACTCTCTCCTTCGTCTCGACTTTCGAATCGCTGCACCCTGCCGCAGGGAGGCAGAGCTGGTAAGATGGTTCCGCCCCAGGCGCCTGATGGAACCTGACAGATTCCAGACGGAGCTTGGGCCATTTCCTGAGGTTCTGGCACACGCCTCGACTGGAGACCTGGTGGCCGCCTGGGATAGGGCGGCTGCTGGTGCTCTGGATCGGGTCGTGCCTTTGCGGCCTCTGACCCGACGCCAATCTCAATTGGCTCCTTGGTTTACCGAGGAGCTGAGGGAGTTGAAGCACCGGAAAAGATGCCTAGAGAGTAGTTGGAGGGCCAGTCTTTCTGAATCTGACTGGACACTAGTAAGATCCCATATTAGGAATTACTTAGTGGCAATAAAAGCAATGAAATGTAGTTATTTTGCTGCTCTTATTGTGTCATCAGATAATTGCCTGGCCGCCCTCTTTAGGGTGACCCACTCCCTGCTCCACCAGGAAGCGCAGGAGAACCCCTTGGAGGGTAGAGCCGAGGATTTTGTTCAGTATCTGTATGACAAAATCACTCACATTCGGGAAGATTTGGACTCCGACTGGGTAGTCTCAGGGGGAGAGACAGGGGCAGGTCTTGAGAATGTTATCTGGGATGAGTTTGATCCTGTGACCCCTGAGGATGTGGACAGGATTCTGGGTAGATTGAATGCGACCACTTGTTTATTGGACCCGTGTCCTTCCTGGTTAGTACTGGCTTCCCGGGAAGTGACACGAGGCTGGCTCCAGGGGATTATAAATGCTTCGCTGAGTGAGGGTGACTTTCCCGCCACCTTGAAAGAGGCGGTGGTGAGGCCTCTCCTCAAGAAGCCTTCCCTGGACCCGGCAATGTTGGTAAATTATCATCCGGTCTCCAACCTTCGCTTTGTTGCGAAGGTTGTTGAGAGTGTGGTCGCGCAACAGCTCCCCCAGCACCTGGATGAAACAACGTATTTGGATCCGTTCCAGTCGGGCTTCAGGCCCGGGTACAGCACGGAAATGGCATTGATCGCGTTGGTTGATGATCTCTGGAGGGCTCGGGACAGGGGGTGCTCCTCTGTCCTGGTCCTGTTAGATCTCTCAGCGGTTTTTGATACCATCGACCATGGTATCATGCTGCACCAGTTGGAAGAGTTGGGGGTGGGAGGCACTGTGTTGCGGTGGTTCTCCTCATTTCTCTCTGACCGGTTGCAGTCTGTGTTGACAGGGGGACAGAGGTCGACCCGAGGCCCCCATATGTGGGGTGCCGCAACGGTCGGTCCTCTCGCCTCTCCTGTTCAACATTTATGTGAAGCCGCTGGGCGAGATCATCCGTGGTTTCGGGGTGGAGTACCATCAGTACACTGATGACACCCAGCTGTACATCTCCACCCCGGATCACCCCAACGATGCCCTTGAAGTGATGTCTGGAGGCCGTACGGATCTGGATGGGGAGGAACAGGCTCAGGCTCAACCCATCCAAGACCGAGTGGCTGTGGTTTCCGACGTCCCGATATAGTCAGTTGATGCCATCACTGACTATTGGGGGCAAATCATTGGCCCCCACAGAGAGGGCTCACAACTTGGGCATCCTCCTGGATTCACAGCTGTCTTTAGAAGAGCACTTGACGGCCGTGACCGGGAGGATTTTTCATCAAGTTCGCCTGATTCGCCAGTTGCGTCCCTTTCTGGATCGGGACTCGTTACGCACAGTCACTCAGGCCCTTGTCACCTCCCGCCTGGACTATTGCAATGCTCTCTACATGGGGCTCCCCTTGAGGAGCACCCGGAGGCTCCAACTGGCGCAGAGTGTGGCCGCGCGGGTGGTAATGGGAGCGACATGGCATTCCCATGTAACACCCCTCCTGCGTGACCTGCACTGGCTCCCGGTGGTCTTCCGGGTGCGCTTCAAGGTTCTGGTTACCACCTTTAAAGCGCTCCATGGCTTAGGACCCGGGTACTTGCGGGACCGCCTACTACCACCAATAGCCTCCCACCGGCCGGTACGCTCCCATAGAGAGGGGCCCCTCCGGGTGCCATCAGCCAAACAATGCCGACTGGCGGCCCCCAGGGGAGAGCCTTCTCTGTGGGGGCACCTACTATCTGGAACGAGCTCCCCTCAGAGATACGGAGGATCCCGGATCTGCGCACCTTCCGCCGTGCCTTAAAGACCTTACTATTTCACCAGGCCGGCCTGGCCTAATTTTCCCCCTCTTTTATAAAAGATTTTTAAAATTTTAAATATCTTTTAGTATTTTATATATTCAATTTTAAATTGGTTTTAAAAGTTTGGGGTTTTAAATTTGTCGAGGCCAAAATTATTTAATTTGATTTTATTCTATTTTTAAATTTTGTATTGTATGTGTTTTTATTGTTTGGCTGTGCACCGCCCTGAGTCCTTCGGGAGTAGGGCGGTATAGAAATCTAATAAAATAAATAAATAAATAAAATAAATAAACTCCCAATCTTCCCCAGCCAAGTTCCACCCAGGAATTCTGGGAATTGAAATCCATTCATCCTAGGGCTGTTGAGATTGATTGACTGCATTAGACCTTATGTCATGCCCCAGCATATAACTTTTATATACTGTTGTTGCTCCCTATCCCCATCTAGTGGCCGGAGGGACAAAATACCAAGTATATTGTTTGAAGCTGACTCAACCTATTTACCCATCAGCCTGCACTCTCAAACCAAGTGAACGCTGGGAAGTCAGACTCCTTTTCCCTTTAGCATTTGGAGAAGGAAGAAGCACAAAGAAGAGTCTATCTTAATCTGTGGCACATGGTCATCCAAGGACAAAACCATCCCACACACAGAGCATCGCTAGTGACATTTAAATTACTTGTATTTATTAATTGTTATGTCCAGCAGCAACTCATTACTGTCTATCTTGTATTTGGTTCTTATTCTCTGAATCCCTATTTTCCCCGGTTTCACCATATCCTGTTCTTTCAATAAAGCATTCAGATCTACGCACACAATCTGCTTTATTGGAGGATAGGTAGGTTTAGCTGCATGTTGAGCTGTGCACAGACTAATGTGTAGTAAGGACAGGACACCTTATAACTGCTTCATGTTGTAAAGTTTGCTTTACATCATAAAGCTTGCTTACTGGACACCTTACAGAATATAGATAATTTTTCTATTGCAAAGCTTTTGGCTGTCTTCTAGTAGAAAACAATCCTGCTGATCTAGGTTAGGTAAAACCTGCAGGTCCCTGCTATGAATATAATTGTGTTGCATTCAGTGCCATGCAAAGCAGAAACTGAATATTAAGCATTTAGCACAGACTTCATGAGCTTCTTCATCCTCTCCCCATGACTTCCTCCCTCATGCCCCACTGGCTATACATTCCACTGCCAGCTTGAGATTTCAATGAAAAGTGTAAACAACTCTCTATCTATTTTACAGCAAATATGTGATTTTAGTGTTTCCTGTCTCAAAAAGGTAACACAGAAAATCAATGGGGCTAAAATCTAAGTAGAAACAAGACCTCTGCCTCCAAATTCAGATATTTATTTTATTTGAATTTATTTTATTTGAATAACAGAGTTGGAAGGGACCTTTGAGGTCTTCTAGTCCAACCCCTTGATCAAGCAGGAAACCCTATACCATTTCAGACAAATGGCTGTGTAATGTCTTCTTAAAAACTTCCTGTGTTGGAACACACACAACTTCTGGAGGCAAGTCCTTCCACTGGTTAATTGTTCTAACTGTCAGGAAATTTCTCCTTAATTCCAGATGACCTCTGTCCTTGGTTAATTTACATCCATTGCTTGTCTTGTCTTCAGGTATTTTGGAAAATAGATTGACCCTCCTCTTCTTTGTTGCAGTCCCTTAGATATTGGAACAATGGTATCCCTTGATATTTTGTGTGTGTGATTAGATGGGCCCCCAATGCAGATACCATAATAAAACTGGTAAAAATTAGACTGATCGGTTGGCAGCAAAGAGTTACAGTTTTCTGCATTCTCTTTCTTCTTTTTGAAAAATAAGTATAAAACTTTCATTAGTCATACTGTTACGCAGCATTTTCACATTCTAAAATCATGCCTTCTTTGCTATTTATGGTTGTATGCTTTTTAGTAAGAAACAAACATAGTATTATATGATATTATCATATATGATCACCTGACTATTGAGATCATTTGTCTCTCTAGTATCTGCTTGGCCACTTGGTATTAAGTCACCAAGCTACACAGATTGGCTCCTTGATTAAAGAATGTTGTCTATTGGGATCTTGGAAACCCATTTCTCTATGTCAATGGCTGTCCTAGGAATGAGGTTTCCCCCACAAGGTCTGGATGGCTCCCACCCTTATTTTGGAGGGTATTGAAGACTCAATTCATCACTCAAACCTAAAACGGCCTAAGATGACCCCTTTAAGATAAGAAATAGAATACAGAATAACAGAGATGGAAAGGATCTTGGAAGTCTTCTAGTCCAAATCCCTGCTTAAGCAGGAGACCCTATATCATTCCAAACAAACAGCTGTCCAATCTCTTCTTAAAAACCTCCAGTGATGGAGCATCCACAACTTCTAGAGGCAAGTCATTCCACTAATTAATTGTCGTCACTGACAGGAATTTTTTTCTTAATTCTAGGTTGGATCTGTCTTTGATAAGTTTCCTTCCATTATTTCCTGCCCTGCCCGCTCCTTCTGATGCAAGTGTGTGTGTTTTGTTGCTGCCTGTTCTTTTGTTGCTGTGTTTTTCGTGTTTCTTTTGCCCAGGGTCGTTGGAATTCAGGTATTGTACAAGTGTAAATAAATAAATAAATGAAGTTCTAACCCAGAGGTGTCAAACTCGCAGTCCATGGGCCGGATGTGTCATGTGTTGGCCACGCCCACCCCTGGTTTAGCCAAGGGTGGGGGGAAGTTGCAATATATCACGTGATGACAACGTGACGCTGTGAGTTTGACATCCCTGTTCTAAGCCATCATGGGCTGGCTTCAGTGGGATTGCCCAGCACATAGATGTGCTAAATAAAATTAAGTAAATAAAATCTACTGACCGTGCAGCTCAGATACAGGATACAGATACAGCTCAGATACAGGAGCTACAGTATAGCTTCTAGAAGTTACAAAAATGAAAATGTCTTTTTAAGATGCTTGGATCTCACGTTGCCTGGAATTGATTTGGGGCTCATTAATCCAAACAGTCCTCTTCGGTACAGAGAGATTTAGTGTTCAAATCAGGGGTCCAACTCACAAATTGGGAGGTTTTGTGGAATGTTCCATTCCTATATTTTGTTCCCCATGTTGGCTCAGACGAGTATGAACCCATTCCCCAAAATAATAGACATCTGTGTGGCTCAAGCTTTCTTGTAAGATTGTGACACCATGGGATCAATGTGGCTTTTGATGCCTCTCAGTTTACGTCAGTAAAATATAGATTGGACCAGTTTGTGACCTTCCACCTGTCTTTTGTTCAATGTCATTTTGTTGTCATCAGCATTCTATGCCCAGTTGAAAGTTTCCCACTGAGTTCTTTCTACTAACACACATAGCCACACATAGTACACAGACCTTGTACAAGTGTTATGCTGATCTGCTACTCTCTTTTATTGGTCCCTACTCCTCTCAACTAGGTAATAGTACCCCTGATACCTAGAGGCCTCATCATTCTTACTCATCATGCCAAGCTTGCTTCTTACTCATCACCTCTCTCTGATGCTAAACAACTTTGACTAGAACCACAGTTCTCTATCCATCCCATTCTTTCTAAATTATGATAACTCTCTAACTAGATTCACACACATCCAAAGCACATATACCCAAAGCATACATCCTCAATCTCAAATTATCTATCTCACTAACCTATGGTTTAATCTAACCATAGTGTACAAAGTAATGAAGCATATATACAGGAGTGGGTTCTAAATTTTTTTATTACCAGTTCTGTGGGCGTGGCTTGATGGTCATGTGACAATTATTTAGGATTTAGCAGAGGTTCTGGTCTACCAGGCTTTCAACTGCTTGCAGAGCTGTACTGATCTACCCATTTATTTTTGCAGGCACCGGTCTACTCATGTATTTTTGCAGGCACCGGTCTACCCATTTATTTTTGCAGGCACCAGTCTACTTATTTGTTTTCTTTTAACACTGATCAGCTGTAGGGCAGCCCTTTGAAACCCTGCAGCAAGAGTTTAAACAGTTTTTTTTCCCTCTAGCCATCAGCTGGGACTCAGGAGGCAACAATAAATTGGGGGTGGGGTCAAATAAAAGGTAAAAATAACACGGGGGGTGGGTGAGTGGGGGCGAGAGGCCAGAACCAGTTCGGTGACATCATATTGTCATCGCTACTGGCTCAGCGGAGCCAGGCCGAACCGGGAGGAACCTACCACTGCATATATAGCACAATGGCCGTATTCATACAACAAGCTCTAATATGCTTATAATATAAATTGGTTTAGAGTTCGTAGCTCAGCATACTGTGGGACATATGCTGGGTGTTACTTACATTAAGCCCTAATGCGGCCTATTTGTTTTGACAAAACAGGAATTGCATTTTGTTAATTTAGGGTTAGGGCTTAGTTTACTATGTGACTCTACCAGAAAAAAAAATAATTATGGTTTATAAAAACATTGAATGGTTATGCACTTTGCAAAACTAAAAACCAGCCCATTTTGGCTTAGCACAATGCACATAGAAGGTTGTTCTCTTTTGAGAAAACCATTTTTCATATTACTGCCAGTTTATACAACATGAGGAGCTAGAAAAATCATGGAGACTACTACACACTGAAATAAATTGTGCTTGGCTGAGAACTCAGGCAAATATTTAAGAGGTATAAAAATGATTTAATAGATATAACAGAGATCTGTAGGGATGACTATCATGACTGGAATATAACAACTAAAGGATATAATTTGTTCAAAAGGAACAGTCTCTCATCTAGAAAGTATATAGGCAGTAGAGTGTGCGCTACCAAAGTAAGTGAACAGGAACAGAGAAGTTGTGCAATATTGCTGGTGAGCCAAGTGACAAAAACAAATATACTAGGAAGAGGTCCATGCCATTGGAGCTGTCCAATCAGTCAAAACATCCTAGTATAAATTCCAAGTTCCAATCACTTAGGTGGTTCTTGTATCCCAATCTTCCCAGAACATGGAAAATACCCTTATTGCTGCAGGAATCAACAAAATCAGAACACCCCACCAAGGAGTCTATGGAGATTCTCAGTCATCTAGGTCATGGTTGTCCCAAAGGTGCTTTTTGAAGAAGCAACTGGACTTCGTTTTTCTTTGAAGATGAAATCCATTCCCCATTATTCAGTCAGAGCTGAAGAAGCTTCTTGGATAAAAAGTGAAACATCTTCAAAGAAAAACAAGAAAGTCCAGTTGCCTCTTCAAAAAGCACCTTTGGGACAACCATGACCTGGATGACTAAGAATCTCCATAGACTTGAAAAGTACCTATGGGAGGCTACTAAGGAGGAAAAGAAAAATGGTGACGTTGGGAGATTTCACGTCATTCAGATAAGTCTTCGTAAGAAGTGTGCTCTTTTACTAGTGAATGTATTGGAATCTACCGTATTTTTCGGAGTATAAAATGCACCAGAGTATAAGACGCACCTACCTTTTTTGGTTGTTGTTTTTTTTAAAGGTGTGTTTTTGTTTTTTTTTAGACAAACACACATACAAACATACAATGTATTTTCTTTGAACAGAGTGTTTGGCTGGTTCACAAATTCAAACAGTGTTTAGTCATTTCAATTAAATTTACAATTTCTATATTTCTTTTTTGCCATATTTATTCCTCATATATATTTTTTAAAAAAACCAATATTACCCTTCATTCTCATCTCTAATCTTAATCAAATTCAATTTTTCCCTTCTGTTCTATATTATACCCCTTCCCATTGTCATCTATTTTTATATCCATCCTCACATTGGTTAATAATTTAATATTACTTATAATTGTTTAATACAAATTCAACATTTTTATATAAATCAATTAGTTATAACTATGTTTTGTATATTAATCAATATGAACATGAATATTCCAATTATTTCCATGCAATCCAATTTCTTACAAATCAATTAATTATATTTACCAATAATAATAAACCAAATAATTTTCCCCATATAGTCCTCTAAACCACAACTTAACCATTTCTGCTTTCAACACAATATGCAATTAATAGTATCTCAATTATTACAATTCCCTAGTTAAATAGAGCTTTTTTTCTTTTGTGTTTTAAAACCTTGAACTCTCCTCTTTTGCTCTAAATTTCCTATTGTTTGCACCTACCTTTTTTGGTGAGAAAAAAGAAAAAGAAATCTCTCTCTGCCTCATTTTGTCACGTTGCAGCAAAGTGCCTGCTTTACTTTCAGTTTCGTTTTTTTCAGCATAGCTAGGGGAAAAAAATCTGCTCCAGCACTTTTTGCAGCAAGCAGGAGAGCCCTGCGCAAAACAGCTGAGAGCAAATCAGCTGAGAGTCGGGAGGCTGATCTAATCAACTTGTGCTAGTTAACCTATGCTGAAGCTGAAAGGGGCTGTTTTTTCTTGCTGTTTGCTTGCAACAGGGTGGGGGCCAGTGGGTGGGCATGGCTACATTCGGTGTATAAGATACACCTAAATTTTCACCCCCTTTTGGGGGGTAAAAAGGTGCGTCTTATACTCCGAAAAATACGGTAAGTGAAAAATTATCAAGACTTATCAAATCAGTTGATGACTATCCATTTTTACTTTCCCATTGGGAGATAAATGTCTGTTATAAGAAGACAAATACACCACAGGATTACAAGCAATTACAAGCAAGTTGTGTTTTTAACTATCTGCCCCATTGAGGGCTCCTAGAACTGACTAACTAGCCAAGAAGCTCCTGGAAGTGAGTGACTAGCTAAGAAGGAAGTGTCATTAAAAAAGAGGGTGATTCTTAAATCAATGCATATATCACCATCAGGCACATCAAAGGAGGGGAAATTGTTTGACCAAAACTTTAATTTGAAGCAAAAGTGGTTGCTAAAGAGTCAGGTCAGAGTCAGAAAGGATGAGGCATTAGGAACATGGCTGCCAATGATAATGGAAGAAGACTGAAACAGGAAAAGGTGCTGGCCAGAAATCTTCACAGAGAGGGATGATGAGACCAGTGCCATTCCAAAACACTAAACCAACAAACCAACAAACATATTTTTGGAAAAGGTGAAAAAAAAAAGACTGGAAATCCTAACATGGGAAGGCAAATATGTTCTGATAGGTGTCATAAGAACTAGTGGAATGAGAGTTATGACTAGAATATGGAATTCAAAGAATATAACTTAGCATTTAAAAAAAATACTTCTAATATAAAAGGAAACAAAATAGTTTCTTATCTGAAGAAAACTGGGAAGAAATTCATTTCCCTGTATTTAGAAGCCTTGCTGAAAACATCTGGGTAAGATTAAAAGGGTTTATTTTGGAACATCCACCCATGCAGAAGAGGTGGACAATTTAATTCAACCATTCTTATATCTCCCTCGAAAACTAACTCAGCTAGGATTTTGCCACTTTAAATTGCCTTAGCTAGTTATTCACATCTAGCTTGTTAGACTGTCTATTTATAGTCAAGTATGTACTTTTGTATGTATCTTTCCATTTATGTACACCGAGAGCGTATGCACCAAGACAAATTCCTTGTGTGTCCAATCACACTTGGCCAATAAAGAATTCTATTTTACTTGAAAGTAGAATATTTGTTGGAATTCTTGGTAATAACCTTAAACTTCCTTCTAATGCATGTCAGAGGTCTGAGGGAGGGGGGCATCTACTAGGAGATGCCCCCCTCTGCACTGTAATTGTAGTGGTTCTCTACTTCTTTATGTATGTTTGTGAAAAACCTGGCTACATATACAAAAGGGGTTTGATCAGGGGTGGGATCCTATTGGTTGAACAACCGGTTTGCTTAGTGCATGCGCACCAGACATATGCTGCGTGTGCGTGCACAGTTTCTATAAAATTGAACTTCCACATTGCAAACAAGGAAAGGAGCAAGGAAAACACCTGAGGAGGGCCAGTTCAATCTGCTGCCCCTGATCAGCTGGGCTTCAGAAGCAGAAATTGTTACATATGTAAATAACAAATGAAGCCAGGGATGTAGGCTTCACTCAGGTCCGGGTTTAGCTGGACATTTGCATGCCCACCACTGATTGGTGGATTCAAACGGAGGGAAATGTAAAGTGTTGTCAGTGGCTGAATCGGTGGGACTGCTCCCTTTAAAAGGGAGTGCTGCCGGCTAAGCCTTTGCAGAAGTCACTTACTTAAATAAAGAGCTGAAGTTACTGTCTGTAGTCCTGCCTCTTCATTGCCTCTCACGATCTAACAGAAATAAAGGTCAGTATAAACCGGGGGTGGGTGGGTGGGCCCACTTTCACAGCAACAGAGAACCGGTTCGCTCTTGGCAGGAAGTGGGAACTACCGGTTCGGGTGAACTGGTCCGAACTGGTAAAATCCCATCACTGGGTTTGATCATACCATTGTAACCACCATCTTTACTTCTCTCTCCTGCATTCCATCACACGGTTGCAGATGGCATCTTGCTTTTGGAATTTCTAGTCTAGATTATAAGAAAAGAAGTCGAGAAATTCATTTTTTTATTGAGCAAAGTTCTCCTTCACCCCTCCAGATCACCACAAACTGAGGACCTACTAGAAAAGAGTGGTTTATCCTTTTCTGCCACCCCTTTCAGCCTAGCAGCAAAGTAGGGGAGTCAAGGTGCCATAGGTCAGCACCTATCACCCAAAATGGAAAACAGTTGACACATTATGAGACAGCAGTAGCAATAGCACTTAGACTTATATACCACTTCATAGTCCTTTACAGTCCTGTCTAAGAGTCAGCGTATTGCCCCCAACAATCTGGGTCCTCATTTTACCAACTTCGGAAGGTTACAAGGCTGAGTCAACCCTGAGCCTGGTGAGATTCAAACTGCCAAATTGCAGAAGTAGCCTGCAGTACTGCATTCAAACCACTGCGCCACTGCAGCTTATGTGCGTCTTCAGTGTCTATCAGCTCTTTATTAGACTATTTTTAAACACGGGTTTAATGGTAATCTGAAAAAGTGTTTCAGAATGCTGTGCTAGTTGTTTTTGACTTGCATTCATAGTTTCTCTCTTGCTTCCTTGTGTAGCATCTCTTTGCCACCATCACTAGTTTCCACTAATCAAGATCTCTGAGGTGAGGTCTTGGAAAATGGTGCCCAGGTATTGGAAGGGAACTGATACGCCTGTAGCAATTTAAAGTGACAAGTAATTGTTAGGCAGGTCCCACATGCTTTATTGAGGAAACATTGTAGATTTTGCCACAAAGTGACCAGATGTCTTTATATCTAAGGTGGGACTGGATCCCACAGCCTTAGGTTTCTAGCCTGATGCATTAATTACCACAGCACCCTGAGAGCAAATATGTTATTTTGAAATTTGAACTGTTAGCTAACATTAATCTGCCTCACATGTGAAGTATGGTTCAAATGAAGGCAATGTCATGAGAACATGTCATAGAAAAATGGTACTGAAGTATATTTGTGATGTGATTAGGATAATATGAGGACAAACATGAAGAAAAGTCAAAACTAATTGGTTCCTTCTTCCCTAGCAATAGTGAATGTATTCCACCAGGAAATTGTGAAGAGCATATAAAGAGGGAGAATTAAAATTTCAGAAAAATAAAGCAGGGTATGTTTATTTTCTTTTAAAAAAAAATTAAATCTCCATGATCAGATCATTATATTAGAATACTGAATTACATGTTAGATACTGATGGAATGTGTGGTTGCCCAAACTGATAATTTTGATAAATCCTGGCAAATAGAGGAAGTACAAAACAATCAGAATAGGTAAATTTATGTCTTCAAACAGAAGGGAAATAAGGATTCAGAAAAGTATGGACCACAAATTGCAGAAACAGTCTTAATAATTTAATATTTAACAGAAAAGACAGAAAGGGTTTTTTTTTTTTTACCCACTTAGGAACCAGAAATCAAATTTACAAGCACCAGAGGGAAGAGACATAGCTCAGTAAGAGTTCTGGTGAAAGTTACTAGAATTACACTTGATTACAAATTGAATATGTAACCTGCACTAGCAGAAGCAGAGTTTCCAAATTATGAGAAGGACCAGCTCCAATTAATTCTTCATTAGTCAGACTTCACCTCAACTTCTGTGCCCAGTTCTGGACATCATACTTTAAGAAAGAGTCAAAGAATTGGAACAGGTTGAGAGAAGAGTAGCCAGGATGAATACAAAGTATGTCCTATGAAAAGAGATTGAAAGAGCTAGGCATTTTTAGCACTGAGAAAGGAAGAGTGAAGAATATGATGGCACTCTTCAAATATTTAAAAAGATTATCATGGAGAAGACCATAACTGCTCTCCAGTGTCCCAGATTTTTTAAAAATGAAGCTGAAAATAATTGTTAGAAAAAAGTCTAACAATTGAAATTAGAAATAAAAACCTTAGCAATAAAAAACAATTGGTAATAGAACCTATTACCCACAGAAGAGTAGTGCTCCCCAATACATGGTGCATTCAATAAGAACCTTGATACTATCTATCAGTGATTTTTTTTTTCATTTGGATTATTGTACAGGAATTGCATTCAGAGGTCCACATGGACTCTTCCTAATCTATAATACTATGACTAACAGGAATAGGCACACAGCTCTTTGTTCAAATATACAGTCAAAGTAGCATCTTGTTTCCTGCATGAATAACATTAACTCTTTAAAATTGCATTTAGGATTAGTTGTGAAATGCTAATTAATGGTCATCTTCTCTGAGGCTGTTAAAAATTCATTTGAGCATTTGAAGGTGATTAGTACAGTCATAAAAGAGAAGCAAGATAAAAGCTTCTTGTTCTTTAGTCCTTGTTTTGCAGAAGAAAAGAGATTTACAACTACCTAGATATTTAATTAGTACATATGTATGTTCCAAAATACATATTCATAAACTTTTAAGCTTGGTAATTTGGAGAGTTACTTATTATGCCTGATCAGGGACTGTATAAATAGCTGGAAAATTATTTTCCTTCCTTTCCTTTTCCAATATGGTACCCAATCAACATGATTGCCACAGATTTATGGGGGTGGGGGACCTAAGAGAAGTAAAGATGTGATTGAGAGAACATTTTTAATGGTTAGAAAGTGGACATGTAGGAGAAAGAGATAAGGAGTCAGAAGCATTAAGGATGAGCATAAGGAACTGAGGGGAAGAGAAAACAAGAGAAGACACAAGGAAAAAAATCCTCTAAAGTTTCAATGTGGTCTCAGGGGGATAATGATAGCAAGGAGCAAATAATCCCAGTGAGGGATAGAGGGAGTTAATCTAAGAGAGCATTGGACTGGCAATTCCAGAAAGAGGGCAACTGGCAGTTTTATACTAGTCCCTTCTACCTGTGCTGTCCCACTCACTCACACATAATGGGGGGTTTAGTGGGTTTATTAATAGTCTCCAGCAATTCCCTTCATCAAAAACCCAGAACTGTCCCAATTAAGTCCAGCCAAAAGCAGACCAATGCTAGTCCACAGGGCAATGGCCAATGAGTTCATACAGCATTTGAAAGTTTCCCAAATAAGACAAATCCACCAGGCACAACTAAATCCACAATACAAGAGGGTTCATGAGATACAATCAAAGTCAAAGCACTGTGTTAATCCAAAGCAAAGCAGGATTCACAATGACCAGGAAACATGCAGCTAGGAAATGAACACATTGTTCCCAGTATTGCCTCCATCTGTCTTTGGTGCTAAATAGTCAGTTTCCAGTGCAACCCATCAAGAGTGATAAGGCTGCCTCCTCAAGAGTAGTCTGGATAACTCTGCCTGTTCTCTGCCCTGCCTGTTCTTGGATCAGTGCAGAAGGCAGTTCCTTTTCTTCCTCACTGACTGGCTGCAGCTGCATGCTTTCCCCACCTGAAGCCTCAGGGCTGTCCTGTTACAGCTTTGCTTCAGCCAAATAACTCTCAGTTGGCTACACATACAGGTTTTTTTCTCCATCAATCACTCCTCCTCACTTGGACTCATAGCCCCGGTCTCAGAGTCATTGACCAACCCCCTCCTGATGTGCCTGGGACTGGTCATCCTGTTTTGAACTGACATCCAGAGAAGCATCTGGGGAAGTCATCACACTACCCAACTTTCATTTCCTGGGATACAGGAGACCACACTGCTAAATGCCAGCATAAGGACTCCTGTTGGTGAATGCTGGATCCACATACAGTCAGACAATAGTTATCCAGGCTTCAGAGGAGAATGAACACATAAATCTTGTATGCATTATATAATCCTGGTTTAGTGAAGATGGAGAAGTGGTTCCATCAGAGATTTGCTGTCCAGGTTTCATGTATTTCACAACTCCAAGACAGCCAAGATCGTTAGGCAAGGAAGGTAGTGTTGCAATGATCCTGCACAAGACTTTGGTTGTAACCAGATATGTTGCTTTACAAGTGACTTGATGCAAGAACCTGTATTTGAAGTCCAGCTGCAAAGACACTCTAGGGTACATTTATGGTATATTGGTCACTTAACTGGACACTTAACTATCTTTTGTATTAAAAAGGCCGTATCATTTTATTTCACAGGGTATAGGGCTAAAATAGTCATCTGTTGCCTTTTGTTTGTTATTGTCATACCTTTTAATTGGTAGTTTTCAAATCAAAGCTTTATTGGTATATTGGTAGGATTCTTGTATTTATTATTGTAGGATGGTGAATTGTAAGTCACTCAGGGTCCTGAAACAGGAGCAAAATTATTTATTGTAATAAATAAATAAACTCAGAATTGTTGGCAGTATAAGTAGTAGATAGTAGATGAGATAGATTGTGATCTACAAAAATTTGATATATATATATATTAGCCTCTAAGTATAATGGTATGTTGGAATGACACTGAGAGATGATTAAGGGGAAAGAGATGCTATCTAGGGAATTATCAGATAAAAGAGGGTGTAGTCCATAGCTGCCTATTGGGCAAAGAGATTCAAAAAGGAACCTCCCTAACTTCTCAGGCTGTGAAAGAGATTTGCAAGATTCTGTTAATGTAGCTTTGACATCTACAATAAAGTAGAATTAGCGCATCTAGTTGTGTTTCTTGTCTGATCTGCCTGTAAAAGTTAACACTAAGGCCCTTAAGGCCTTAAATCTTTTCATGCTTCCATGAGTCTGATAGGTAAAACCGTATACAATGGGATGAGATACTGTCAACCCTCTCAAGTAAAACAGGCAGAAAACACAATTCTCTACAACAGGGGTGTCAAACTCACATCATGAGCATCGCGACTTTTTTCCCCTTCGCTAAACCGGGCATGGGCGTGGCCAGCACATGACACATCTGACGCATCTGATCCAGAAGCTCTGAGTTTGACAGCTCTGCTCTCAAACTCTGCTTGAGAAAGGTGCAGTAGAGTCCCTTTTGAGCTTCTTGTCTCACTCAAACTCCAGCTGTGGACTATTCCGTCTCTTATCTGACCATTCACTAGGCATCATCTCTGAGCCTGGTCTCCCCAGTCTTTCCCACATACCATTACATTGGACTTGAAAGCCAAGGCCAGGTATTAATACTTTGGACAGGGATTAGGGCTCAGAATAAGTATGGGAAGTTGAAAGGAAGAGAATAATGACAAGTCATGTCCACATCATTACCAATCAAATTGCATAGATGTTTCCACAAAGTGACCAGAAGTTGAATTTTACTTAGAAAAGAATCTTTTACATTCTCTTGAAGCTGCATTACAAGACCTCTAGAGAAAAAAATTAACATTATTTGTAGTGTTATTAATGCAGCACATCTATTAAATTCTTTATTATACAACAAGTTAGAATCAGGTATTTTAGATATGGAATATTGTCTATCAAATTACCACTACTATCATTCCTTTTTTTAAAATTACCTGATGTTTCTAAGTAATTTCATTTTAATCTCTTATTTGTTAGTTTACTAGCATTTATTGGCTTTGTAGTTTAATATTCTGTATTTAGCTAAGTTTATTCTAACATAAAAAACCTATTTGAATTTAATGTACCATATTCTAGTCTCTCATATATTCAGCAGATCAACTATTAAGTAATCCAGCTTTTCAGCATTTTAGATCTTCTGCTGTATGCTAGCATTTGTATTTATATTTTATTTCAGCAGATTTACCTTAATATGTGTAATCTGTTTAGAATTTAGCATTCTCTATTTGGTACTTAACATATTAGCAATTAACTTACTTAGCTTTTTAGTATTTTAGATTATCTTTAATATTTTAGCTCTTACGTTTATATCCTGTCCTAGCTAGCTCTGTCATAATTGTGTAATCTGTTCAGAATTTCTCTTTTTATGAGCTTTGTAATTTCTAAACAGCGCTTCTATCCAATACTAGTTTACTAAGATTTTCAGGACTGTTTTAGAATATCTCTTTTTCTCTTTGTAAGCACGAACTGAACTCTTTCTGAGATACATTAATGATATCTTTATTATCCAAATTCATAAAGAGAAGGCACCTGAGATATTCCATTGGGACATCAACAACCTGTCAATTTCTGGCTGGGATATTTGCATGCAACATATCTGCTTTCTTTTCTTTTTAGTAGTATTTTTTTATTTTATCTAAATATGTTGAAAACAGTGTATTGTCTAGGCATTTCATTTTACCAAAAAAGCAACAGATATAGTAATAATGATAATACCAGTGGTGGGATTCAGCCAGTTCGCACCACTTCGGGAGAACCAGTTGTTAACTTTCGGAGCAGTTTGGCAAACAGGTTGTTGGAAGAAATCATTACGGCAGAGAACCGGTTGTTAAATTACTTGAATCCCACCACTGGATAATACTAACAATATACATAGTAATTATAGCAATATTAATATATTAGCTTATTTATAATCATATTCATTATATTAGCATACTTATAGTCATAAACAAAGTTCATCTTTTACGTGCACATAACAATAATCTTTCTTCATCTAACCTCTACCTCTTACATCTAACCATTGATAAAACCTAACCCATGTTGAGTAGTACTCTGTATCTCCTTTATCTTTTATTTTCAATGTCATTCTATCCATCTCTGCACAATCCAATATTTTCCGAATTATGCTTTCATCTGATGGGGTGTTCTCAGATTAACTCTGCTTTCTGAATTCTATAGAGAAGCTACACAATGAACATTGGGAAATACCTTATGGCTATTGGGAAATTGCTGACGGCTTCAATATCTCTATGTTTTCACCCAATAATTTCGTTGGCTATACTCAAACCACATGACATAGTCAAATAGGGTAAGATAGACAGGTAACTGAATGATTTACCTGTATAAATTTTTAAGGTGATCTGTGAAACAAAATGAAGCCTAATCTGCTAGGGGCAAGAACCCTTTTTTTCTATTCACAAGAACTCGTAATAGTTCTGAAAATCATAGGTATGGGGGAAAGGAGGAAATGCAAAATATTAATCATGATACAAAGTGATTTTGAGATGTATATTTCAAAGACAACAAAACCCAACAAAAAGAACATAAATGTTCTGCCCCAGCTCTGGATTCCCAAGAATTGTGACACACAACAACGGTCCTTATCAAAATTATAACGTACCAAGAATAAACAAAGTTCGGCAAAGGTTGGCAACCAGCCCAGAAAACAAGATAGATAAGACACTCACTCTCCAAAATGCTCTGTAATAATTACACGTTGTTTCCAGCAAAAAAATTACTAACTGCGTGCGACTTAAATAGGTTAAGGGAGTGGTCAATTATCCTCAAACCTTACTCTCGAGACCTCCTCCTCCTGAGTAGCCACTCCTGCCTTTTGGTAGCCCTGCGTGCTCGAGCATTGAGGAGAGGCTCCTCCACTTTGCTCTCTCCACTTGAAGGAGCCTCTGGAGGTTCTGAAGGCCCTGGCTGAGTCTCTGCCTCTGGCATCACATTCTCTTCAGTCTCCTTGCTGTCCAACGTGAGTGCCGGCTGCTGGCGCGACCTCACACCAGTCTCCTTGTCGTTGGGATCAGCCACGATCCGTGCAGGCTGCTGGCGGGCCACAACAATAAAATAGCTGTCAAGAGACTCACAACCATTCAGACCATGGCTTGGGTTCACCCATGCTATCAGGGTTGCAGGCTTGATGGCAAAAGCAGGTTGTGTGAAGTTTTCCAGAGATATAATTTTCTTCAACTGTTAAGAAAAGGGGTGTCCCATGGTGCATCTCCTATTCAGGATTGTTTACATGATTATTCATGGCATGCATATCTATTTCTCCAGCCCCATATACAATTGTTGGGTAGGTTAAAGGGCAAGAATTTGGAAAATGGTACCGTTTCCCCCAAAATAAGACATTCCCTGTTAATAAGCCCAATTCGGCTTTTGAGTGCATGGCAATAAGGCCAAACGCTTATTTCAGGGTTCAAAAAAATAAAAGACAGGGTCTTATTTTCAGGAAAACATGCTATGTGCCAAGTGCTTCTCTTGTTTATTTTTATTTTTATTTTTATTTATTTTTATTTTATTTTTTATTTTATTTATTTTCATCAAGCATGTATTAGATAACAGATATAAGTATAAACATAATTATGAATACATGAAATGGATACGAATAAAAGGGAACATTAGGACAGGGACGGTTGGCATGCTTATGCATGCCCCTTCAAGACCTCTTAGGAATGGGGTGAGGTCGACCATAATCAGTCTAAGGTTAAAGTTCTGGGGGTTTGGGGAAGAAACCACAGAGTCGGGTAGTGTATTCCAGGCATTGACCACTCTGTTGCTGAAGTCATATTTTCTGCAATTGAGTTTGGAGCGGTTTATCTTAAGCTTGTATCTATTGTTTGCTCATGTATTGTTGTGATTGAAGTTGAAGTAGTCATTGATAGGTAGGACATTGTAGCAGATAATTTTATATACTATGCTTAGGTCAGACCGAAGGCGGCACAGTTCTAAGTTGTCTAAACCCAAAATTTCAAGTCTGGTGGCATAAGGTATTCTATTGCGGGTAGAGGAATGGAGGACTCTTCTCGTGAAATATCTGGAGTCTCTCAATTGTATTAATGTCCGATATGCAGTGCAGGTTCCAGACAGATGAGCTGTATTTGAGAATTGGTCTAGCAAATGTTTTGTATGCTCTAGTTAGTAGTACAATAGTACCAGAGAAGAAGCTACGCAAAATTAGGTTAACAACTTTTAATGCCTTTTTGACAATGCTGTTACAGGGAGCTCTGGCACTTAGATCATTTGAGATGAGTACTCCAAGGTCCTTGGTACAGAGTGAGGGTCATCTACAAGGTCATATCCGCCCAGCTTGTACTTTGTATTTTGATTTTTTTTTTTTTTTTGCCAATGTGTAAGACGTAGCATTTGTCGGTTCAGATTTGGAGTTGCCAATTGTTTAATCATTCTGACAGATAGTCAAGGTCTTTTTGTAAGGTAGCAGCATTGTCAGTTGCGTTGAATAGTTTTACATCATCAGCGAAGAGAACTCAGTTGCTTATAATATGATCACAAAAGTTATTTATGTAAAGTATAAAGAGTGTGGGTCCTAAAACGCTTCCTTGGAGAACACCGCTGTTAACAGGTGCAGGATTTGATAGGACGTTCCCTATTTTGACTACTTGCTGCCTGTTTTATAGGAACGCAGCTATCCACTTATGCAGGAATCCGGAAATGCCATAAGATTTTAGTTTTAGAAGTAGTTTGTCATGTACTACTGAATCAAAGGCTTTACAGAAGTCTATATAAATTGTATCTATTGCTTTATCCTGGTCGAGTTGTGAAGTCCATATGTTTTTGCAGTGTAATAGTTGCAGATTGCAGGACAATTTTTTTCTGAAGCCAAACTGCTTGTTAGAGAGTAGGTTGTTTGTCACTAAGTAGAGGGTAATGGATTGGTTTATGATTGATTCCATGACTTTGCATGAGATGCAACATAATGAGATTGGTCTGTAATTTTCAACTAGGCTGGGGTTACCCTTTTTGAAGATAGGGATGACCATGGCTAGTGACCATAAATTAGGCAAGGAGATGTTTCTGAAAGATATTTCACAGATTATGCTAAGAGGTTCTGCTATGGTGGTTAAGAGCTTTTTTAAGAAGTAGGCAAATAATCCATCAGGGCCAATAGATACTGATGGTTTTAGGTTGCGTAATGCTTTTTCAATGGCATCTTCTATGAAATCGACATGTAGTAGATCATTGTGATTAATTGTGGTATGATTGGGAAATGTGGGGCATGATCCGTCTTGGTTGTTTAAAAGTATTCTATCCATTTTTTCCTTTAAGATTAATTTAATAACAATCATGACTTTATATCTACTGAGTAAAAAATACTGAAAGATCAGGCTGGTAGTTCATATCCAAGTCTTTCTGACTTGATTCATGACTGTCGTTAGTCACACTTAATCATAGTTTATTCAAAAAGCTAGGGTCACACAATATGCTACATTGTATATCAAGACTTTCATATAACATGTTTTGGGTACAAGAAGTAAACTGAAATGATTACATAAGAGCTTACGGACACAAACAAACCCTGCTAGTAAAAATAAAGACAGCCTGGTCTTGTCATCCTGTATTCAGAACTTTCCCCAGGCTTCATGAGGTTTATTTCCAAGTAAATGCACCTAAAATTGTAGATAGCTAACACACTAAACATTCCTGACTGCTGTGTGTTCTTTTAGCTGTTTTCAGAAAGCAGCAAAATGATCACAAAGTCTATAGCATTTCATTTTTTTAAAAAAAATAATATAAAAGAAATGGCATTTACATCTGACATGTGAATGAGAACTAGGAAATTAAGTATTATTTTAGCATGTGGAATGTCAACATTTTAATGGCATGAGAAACATTAGATGTTACTTTGCTGCTCGTGGGACAAATCCCATGTAGAAATAAAAAATAAAAAAATAAAAAAATACAAGTTTAACTAGAATGAAGATGAGATGAATAATCTCTCCTGAACCTAAATGTGCATTGATTGATTGATTATGTGTCATTAACTTGATGTTGATTCTTAGCAATCACATAGATTTTCTCCATGATGATAAATCCTTAATCTGGTCTTTCAAGTCTTCCCAAAGTATACCCACAGCTACTGTAATTCAGTTCATCCTCCTGGCTTCTCTTCCCTTCCCTTCCCTTCCCTTCCCTTCCCTTCCCTTCCCTTCCCTTCCCTTCCCTTCCCTTCCCTTCCCTTCCCTTCCCTTCCCTTCCCTCCTCTCCTCTCCTCTCCTCTCCTCTCCTCTCCTCTTCTCTTTCCTTTCTTTCTTCTCTTTCCACTGTTCCCAACATTAGAGGTTTCCCCAGAGAGCTAGGTCTTCACACAATGTGTTTCAAGCAGGATAATTTGAGTTGGTTGATTTGTGCCTCGAGTGAGAATTCTGGGTTGTTTTGTTTAATGTTCCATTTGTTTGTTTTGTTAGCTAGTATTCTCCATGGTATTCTCAGAAGTCTTCTCCAACACCAAAGTTCAAAAACATCAATACTTTTTTCTATCCAGCTTCTTCAAAGTCCAATTTTCATTTCATAGAATATCAGAGGGAATACCAGGGTTCGCACTACTCTGATTCTTGTAGGTATACATATATCCCAGTATTTGAATAAGTTTCAAGGCTTTGAAGGCTGTTCCACCAAGTGCTAGTCTGCAGCCTATTTCTAGACAGCTTTATTTAAATATTTCATTTAAAATAATTAATTTTAGTCCATTCTTTTACTGTGCCCCTTGACATGTATTGTTAGCATTTGCAAATTCTTTGCTTTTCAGCCACCAGGGTAGTGTCATACAGATCACGCAGGTTATTGATGTTTCTTCCTTCAATTTTAAACCACACTCATCTTCTTCCCATCCAGCTTCCCTTATTGTACACTCAGAATATGGGTTGAATAAATAAGGGGAGAGTATAGAGCCTTATCTCACTTGTCAACCTGAAGCTGGTCTGCTTCGCCATGTTCTGCCTGTATTGCGGTTTCCTGAGTTGCATACAGATTTTGCATGAGGACAACTGAGATGATTTGGAATTCCCATTTTCTAAGCACATTCTATAACTTGACATGATTGACACAACTAAAATCTTTTTTAAAAAAAATTATGCAATGAAGCACATACTGACTTCTTTTTGATATTCTTTGGCGTTCTCAATTATCCAGCTTGCAACAGCAACGTCTCATGTTCCCCGACTTTTTCTAAAGCCAGCCTGAACATCTGGCATCTTCTTTTTCATGTAAGGCTCTAATCTGCATTGGATGATTGTAAGCATTATTTTGCTAGCATGTGAAATTAAGGATATTGTGAGATAGTTTGCACATTTTGTTATACCTTTTTTTTTCCTTTTTGGTATTGGAATGTGGATCAACCTCTTCCCATCTGTTAGCCACTGGGTAATTCTTCAGATTTGCTGGCATCACTTAACTAGGATCTGTACAGATTCTGTTCGTTTTCATATTTCTGTGGATATCCCATCAGTTCCTCTAGCTGTCCAGCAATGAGAATGCTGATCTGACTTCATTTTCTAGTACTACAAGTTCTTGTAAATAGGTAAAATCTTCTAAGGTATACAATATAGGGTGTTGACTTCTCTAATCTATAGTAGAGTTGACTTCTCTAATTTATAGCATAGTATAGTGTAATATTTCCTTTCATTTTTATTTGATATTTTTGAATCTGTCCATTCATTGGTGTCCTGTATTCCAAACTGGAATTTCTTTTTGAGTTCAGAGATCTTTTGGAAAACATTCGTTTTTCCATGCCTGTTCCCATCTTCAAATCCTTGTAGATGTTGTTGTAATACTGCTTCTTCTCTTTTTTAACAACTCTGTGAAATTCTTTGTGAAAATTCTTCTTGAGGTTTTTGTTTTATCTGGCTTTGGTTTCTCTAATCAAATTCCAGTTTGTTCTGACATCTAGTTTGCTTTCTTCTCTTTTATCTTTGGCAACCTCTTCACATTCATCCTTAATGACTTCCTTAAATTCATCCCACAGTTCCTCTGGTTCTCCATCAATGAAGTTCAAGACTTCAAAGCAATTCTTGATGTTGTCCTTGAAAATAGTGGATATAGGGGATAACCTTCACACCTTAGGTGCCCCTGTTTGGGATACCTTGATATCCTTCTGGGTTCTTCCCTCATTCTTCCCAGGAACACTCCCATCACAGTGACACAATAGACAAAGACTTTGGGTGGGTGGGTGGGATGGGGTTAAACATACATACTTAATTTTATTGCCAGTCCTCGTGACTATTAGAAACTAGGATGATCCCAAAATGACTTAATGTCAAAATGAAGCAATTTCCAGAATGATAGATTTCACTTACCCTCATCTCCTTCCTCCTCAGAAGACACATGACTTCATGCATGTTTACTGAATAGAACATTGGACTCCAATACAAAGAGAACATGATCAGGTACTAGGTTCAGTTGGACACATTTGAGTCAACAGAAAACAGGCAGGTGTTGGGAAAGAAACATTTATGGAGAAACTACTACTACTACTACTACTACTACAACTACTATTACTACTAATTTGCAGCCCACTTCATGGTTCAAGGTAACTAATTAGATAAAACTTTGTTGGATGGATAAACACCATTCCTGATATCTTCCTAAAATTGTAATGTGAGGTTAGTTCCAGAGATACTTGTAAGTCAAAAGACTATCCACCTTCCATTATGTTACCACAAACCAATGTTATTATCAACTGGCCATCCTCATTACCAATCCCTACTCTGTCCCTCTTGTGATTCCTTACTGAATCCTATTGTCATGATTTATGTGTATGCCAGATGTTACAGGCAACATGATTGGTTTTCTCCACTGGGTTTGCTGCCCTTCTCCCTAAGCATATTACTACTAATGGGAAAATGTCCACCAATTGGATTACTGCAGCATGAGTAAGTGGAGCTGTTGTTATGCAATTCTATAAGTTTTAAAAATCTTCTTGGCAGTTTTTTCTGTTCCTCTTGCCATACCCATTTGAGTTTCTCAGAAATTCCAGAGAATGTGAAGTAAAGAAACTAGGGAAATATGTTTCCCAATCATCTAAAAGTATAATTAGAAACCCTAGAGTAGAAATAGCCCCTCTAAGAAGGTACACAAACCTTCCATGATTGTGCATCTATCCATGTCATTTAGAACCATAGAACTGATCTTGATAAGATGAGATGACACAGGGCCATCCTTCTCAACATTTCCAAAACAATTCTGGACATCCCGGCAACAAGTTAGTTATTAAACATCCAAATATTGTTATAGAATATAATTGACTTTATATACCTTGAATCTGTGGTGGATAATGAAGATTTAGTTTGGGGGAAACCAAACTACCTATATTATAGTACATTAAGTGACCACATAAGGCTGTCTTCACTTATTGACTGGAGATGAGCCAACCTCATTAAGAGATAAGACTGAAAATATTAGGGAATAATACTGAGGTTATGAATTAAAGTAGGGATGGGTCTTTGAATAAATCTCCTGAAGATAAGTTTTAAGATAAACATAACTTACTTAAATATGGCCTCAAGGTCTGAAATCCGTCTGTTCCAAATATAAACCAGATTTCTTCTTTCCACCCATGTTAAAGTGCTTGAGCTGGCAGAGAACTATAGAAGCATAAAATATGCTGTTCCCACAGGCAATTACTATCCTCCCATTGGCATGATACCAACAAATGGTGCTTTCCTTATTTATGGTGTACAGGACTAATTAAAGATAGGCATTTCTGGATTTCCCTGGCTATCTTTCTCCTCCTACTGAACATCAATTGGCTGGAAAACACCCACCAACCACTCTCTTGGCTGGTCTTGCAAATGATTGGCCATCTGCCAAAAATTGTTCTGTTTTTACACATGTGTTTTGTGCAGGTACATTCGAAGATAACTTGCCAGCAGAAGCTGCAGAATAATATTCTTTTGGAATAGTTCTGAGCCCATGTCTAAAAGCAGCCTAAACTACAACTGTTGGGCATGAAAAGTGCTGTGAAGTAGCAGAAAGAAAGCTCTGAAGGTCCCTCTTCCATTTCACTGTGCAGCTATTTTCACTATTACAACTATGTCTGGTCCACTGGCAGACATACTGGAAGTAGCCAATTTTTTTTTTTTTAATTTGATTTATATGCCGCCCTTCTCCGGAGACTCAGGGCGGCTTACAATGTGTTAAGCAATAGCCTTCATTCTTTTGTATATTTTATACAAAGTCAGCTTATTGCCCCCACAAACTGGGTCCTCATTTCACCTACCTTAGAAAGGATGGAAGGCTGAGTCAACCTTGAGCCTTGGAGAGATTCGAACCAGCAGAAATTGCAGGCAGCTGTGTTAATAACAGGGTTCACTAAACCACTGTACTATCAAGGCTCTTATTTAATTTGAAATAATTCCCCCACTGCCCACAGTGGAGTGGCTCTGGAAGACCATTTCTCAAGGACTCCAGAGGAGGAAGAATGTCCACACCACTCCTAGGTGACCAGTAAGTTCAGAATCGATTTCATCCATAGGAAGTCATCTAATGATGACCCTGACCAAACGGGTCCTGAAATGTGTCAAAACGCCTTAGTCCTGTGAAAAATGTAGCAATCTGTTGCTTAAAAGGGAAGCAATACTGCATCCAATTTTGGTCACCACACTATAAAAAAGATGTTGAGACTGTAGAAAGAGTGCAGAGAAGAGCAACCAAGATGATTAGGGGACTGGAGGCTAAAACATACAATGAACGGTTGCGGGAACTGGGCATGGCTAGTCTAATGAAGAGAAGGATCAGGGTAGACATGATAGCAGTGTTCCAATATCTGAAGGGCTGCCACAGAGAGGAGGGGATCAAGCTATTTTCCAAAGCACCTGAAGGGCAGACAAGGAATAATGGATGGAAACTGAACAAGGAGAGATTCAACCTGGAAATAAGGATAAATTTTCTGACAGTGAGAGCAAGCAACCAATGGAACAACTTGCCTTCAGAAGTTGTGGAAGCTTCATCACTGGAAGCTTTCAAGAAGAGACTGGACTGCCATCAATCAGAAATGATGTAGGGTCCTCTGCTTGGGTGGGTTGGACTAGATGAGGGGTCTCCAACCTTGGCAACGTTACAACTTGTAGACTTCAACTCCCAGAATACCTCAGCCAGCACGTGCTGGCTGAGGAATTCTGGGAGTTGAAGTCTACAAGTCATAAAAAATTGGCAAGGTTGGAGACCCCTGGACTAGATGACTTAGGTCCCTTCCAACTCTGTTAATCTATAATCGGCTCAAGATGAGTTGAAGCTGCCTCAGATATAGCTTATGGATGTGATGAAGGAAACATCATGAGACAAAACAAAACGATAGAGGGACATACCATGGCCGAGACAGTGCAGGGTGTGGGAATTGTGGCTCCATGGATGTCTCTAAGCACACCCAGTACTGCGGGTGATGTGCATATGTAGGCATGCAGAAAGAGGGAGGGTGGAAGAGATCATTCGTTTAGAACACAACCCACGAAGTGCCAGTTTCAGAGGAGTCCCCATGGAAACTGGGAAGACCACAAGACGAGCACAAACGGTTTATGAAACTAAAACAGAAGCATCAGCTTGCCAGGGTCTACTTTCTGGCTTCAGTGAAAAGTCAGCTTCTTGTTTCGCTCCGGAATCTGATTACCCAGCCTTCTTCTTTCTTCTTCCGTCTTCCTCTTCTTCTTCTTCTTTTTTTTTTTTGGAAAACGTGAAACTGTCAGATGCACCTCGAAGTGATAAAAGTACCCCCCCCATCATCTCCTTGCAAACTTTTAGTCGCGCTACCTTCCTCGGGATGGGAAAGTAGGAGGGAGAAATTTGGATGCGAGCCTTTAGCGCCGCGCGCCGCTTCTGAAATTCGGCGCCGAGAGTTCGGAACGAGTAGCGAAACCATACATTCGGGACTCTTTTCCCGGCCCCTTTGGGGAGCTTTGGATCTAGAACAGCCCCCCACCCGTGTGTTCCTCATGAGACCTTTGCACCGATCATCTCGCCACAGGTAGTCCGCGGGGAATCCCGTGGTGCTCTCCGAGTAGGGAGGACAGGCGTGAGACCGCGCGCACTTGTTCGCTTTGAGTACTTGGCACGGACCAGGTTTTTTCCTCATCTACGGCTACCGCGGAGCCGCGTGGAGGAGTAGAGCCGGGCGACCTTAAAGAAAGGGTCTTATCCTGGAACAGCCCGGTACGTGAAAAAGAAAGAGGTTTCCTTCCCGCAACTAGAAGCAAAGGTCGCCCTGGCGCCGGCCGCTCGCTCGCGCGCTCCCATTTCTGGCTAGCTCTCCCGGAGCGGATGAAGGAGACACGGGAGGGGGCGGGGGGCGGGAGAGGGGGTGGGCCTCTGCAGCAGGGGGTCTCTCCTGGTTGGGCCCTCGTGCGCCGCCTGTCACTGGGCGGCGTGTATGTCGGCGGCCTGGCCCCGCCTCGCCTCTTCGCAGCCCGCGGCGCGGACAGAGATGACACAGAGCCTGGGTGGCTACAGCTGCCTTGAGCCGCGGCTCTTCGCTCCTCTGCCGTCCTGAGGCCGGGTGGGCGCGAGGGCGAGGAGTCTCTTGGCATCACCCGCGAGGAGGAGGAGGAGGAGGGGAAAGAGGGAAGGAGGGAGGGAACGGCGGCGGCGGCGGCGCTGCTGCCGCCGCTTTCACTCGGTTTCCCCGCAAGCGAGAGAGGCTACCCAGGGCAGCAAGCAGGCTTGCTAAGCGCCGCCCGGGAGCCCGCCTTCCCCTGTGGAGAGGGGGCCGCTCGGCTGCTGGCATGGTGGCATTTGGACCGGCGGCGGGGCGCTGCTGAGAAAAAGCCCAGCCGGCGACCAAGAGAGTGAAGGAGTGAGTGAAGCCGAGGCAGCAGCCCCAAGCGCAGCGCGGCTTCCCAGGCCGGGCCGTCACCTCTTCCTCTTTAGTCGCCCGCGGTCTTCTCGGGGGGCTTTCCCCGCCAACCTCGCCAAACCACAGCCGGGCCTGGCGTTCCTCGCAAGGCGTGCCTGCAGGCCCCGGGGAGGCCGCGGCGGAGCTTGGCAGACCCGCCTCTGCCCCGGCCACCTCGGGGTCCCGCGGGCCGACGCCGGCGGGGGCCTCGGTGCGGCTCGGGGAGGGGCGCGCGGCCGGCTCTAGGGAGTTGCCTCCCCCAAGCAGCATGGAGAAAGACGGAGCGGGCAGGCCCTGAAGAGGCAGCCGGGGAGAGGGGGGTGCCTGATTTTGCCAAGTCTTCTTCCTCCCCGCTTCCCCCCCCCCCAGTTCCGCTGATCTCACCCAAATTGGGCCGACCGGAGCTTCCCCAGCCTGGGACCGCTGGAGGGACCCCGCAGCGCCGGGCTCACTTGGAGCGGAGCCTTGTTTTCTGTGGCAGCTCCCCCTCCCCGCTTCGCAGCGTCTCCAGCGAATTAAAGCCGGACCAGGACGTGGGGCTTGCCCCCTGCTCGCCCGGCGAGTTCCTACGGCGGAGCAAAACAACCACCCGGTTTAGAAAGGGCCAGTGTCACCCGGGGATCCCCCACTGGCAAAGACTTGAGAGCTTTCCGCGGCGGCAGCAGCGGCAGCAGCAGCAGCAGCAGCAGCAACCACAGAGAAGGTAAAGGGTTGCTCAGGGCTTGGGCGGTGATGCTCGATCGGCTTGGCGTTGCTTTGTGGTGAAGGAGGAAAAGGGGAGCGCTTTTTCTCTCCCCTCCCCGATTCTTTGTTTTTTGCCCCCCTCCCTTTAAAATTCTCGCGCACTCCGATCCCGCACAATATTTCTGTAGAAGGAGATATGCTTTCTATGCACTCCCTCTCCCCAAGGGTCTGGTAGAATTGTAGCTTTAAGGCTGATGCTCTGTTGAAGGGATCCAAAATAAAGTGGTTTATTGTACATATAACATTGAGGAACGCACTGCATCCTTGGGAATAAGTATCCCAAATCTGAATGGATCCGCACAGGATCAGAGCAACTGGAAAACGTTCACTAGTAGACAATGTACCTTTTTTTTCAGTAGCTGACAAAAGAAACCCTAGATTTTATTTGGAATTTAAGGCACTTGTGTTAAGATTGAAATTCCTCCATAGAAAAAGTAACTTTTGACTGCTTTTCACTTTTTTTAAAAAAAAAAATTGTTTCTGGATCTGGGACTTTAAGAAGTTGGGAGAAATGTCACTTGTTACCTGTCATTGAAAAGATTGTTTCAGGAGACTTTGTAAGTGAAGAAGTTGGGTGAAGTGGACTCCCCCCCCCCAATAATACTTGGGTATTCTGGAAGTGTTCACCCTGAACACAAAAGATTTCAACTTATTAGTGAGACTTTAAATCTCCTCACTGACCTCAATCAGATATTTTCACTATAGAGTCCAGACTGCATGACAGCATGGCGGGGGAGAGGTAGGGGGGGAGTGTTAGAATCCTATTAGTATCACTATTGCATTATATGCCACTTTTATAAAAAGGGATTAGAAGGTGGAATAGCGAAGAGGAACATGTTTACAGTTAGAGTAGAAATTCCTGTTAATCTCAGTATTTATACAAATATGTAATTTTTGAGCCAGTTTCTTAATATGAGAGAAGGTGAAACATGTCTTAGGCATTGAGAAAAAAGAGAAATTTGCCCTAAAATAAAGATACGGATGAAGCCGATGAAGATTTAGAAACAAATGTGCAGTTTGTCCATAAACATGGGCATCCTTAACTAAGCATTTGCCAAATGAGGCATACATTTTTAATAATTTATTATGTTAACTGTAATTGGAAGAATTATCTGTGATCTGCAGAAATACTAATACATGTAATAAAATATCCAGTGGACAGCTTTGATTAACTTGAAAGCTTTCCTTTTACATCAGAATTATATTCTACCCTTTGTTTAAAATGGCACAGCTAGCAAAAGACCTTCTTCTTTATCTACAGATAATTGCTGGTGTATCCACACCTGAAGGTATGTTAATTAGCATGCTAGAAAGGTCACTTCAACATTTCCACAAGCAAGCTTTCTGGCTGCTTTGACTTAAGCGATTACATTCAATAAAGAGCTGTCACATTATCAGCTGTGTCCACTTCTTTTCCAGGATGAATGGGCAGTAAACATTTTTCAGTCTTCTCTGAATTTATTAAAGCCAGTCTCCTCCCTTAATAGACAATGTGGTTAAATGGGATCTTTTCAAGGAATGGATTGTTTTCAACTCATTAAGTACAATGTTAGATGACTATTTAATTGAAAAAGGGGGGTATTATGCACTGCTTACATTTCTGCAACAGATTTTTGTTGTTACACTGTCTATGTATTGTATCATTTAATTCATTAAGTTCGTTTCCCTGGGGAACAAATAAACAATGTATTGACTCTGTAGAGGTAACATGAAGTTTGTTAAGGCTTTCTTTAAGTATTGCTATAAATATTCCTAATTTATAGTCTGCATTCCACATCTATCTGATATAGACTTTTTGGCTGTGTAAAATATTTCTTAATGAAGACTCTTTTTGTATTATCATTAAAGACAGCAAGTAAAGGTTTTTGTCATAGTTGACTGATTCTGGAGGCATAGGTGAAAATGTTTTAATTAAACAGCTGTAAAATCTTGAGCAGTTAGCCCTGAATTTCTCTTTTCATATTATTCTTTGCCTTATGTGCTTAGAATGGAATATGATAGACAAAGCTAGATGCTAAGATGTAAAATCATTAACTTAGCATGCTAAGCAGTGTTGCATAACTATAGTATACTTTTAATATAATGAGATAACTTTTTAAAATGTATTTCACTTTGTTCACCAAATAAAATAACTCAAGAGTTATTGAGTGACTCTTAAGTCTGATCTTAAGTAAATTCACTTTGCATAAATTCAGCTACATTAATGAATTTGCTATGAGATAAATATGTGGGAATTGTGTTGTTTTGCCTTGACCATCTTGAGATTTGAATTCAGTGTGCCAAGTTAGAGTGGTATACGATTTGCAGCGTTGTAGGCAAATGATATGGGCATTTTGGACTGGAGAGCTATTATTCAATTTTTATCTTAAATATTGGAAGTAGAGCTGGGAAGAATCCAACAAGAACACAAATGAACACAAATTATAAAGGATTCTCTAGCAATATTTGGAAATTTTCAGGTTGTCAGTGCTTTCTAATAGAATATTTATAGACTTCGTTTTCTCAAACTTTGTGGGAAAGAAAACTGAAGTGACCACCGGGATTTTCAGATAAGTCTTTAAATCAGGATTGATTTGTAAGCAGATAAATAGAGATTGTTTCCTTGGCCTTAATTCCAATTATGAGTTCTCTTAGGCTTCCATTTAATTTTAGTAAAATTAAGAGGTTTGAGTAATTATTTCAGGATGTAGTTATATGGCAATGGAAATGCTAAATTAAATGTGTTAGTGAGTGTGAATGTGATGGTAATTCAGATCAAGTACAAGGAGTTATGCACTGTACTCTCTGGAATCTTAGTATATTAGCTGTTAAAGATAATGATGACCCTTTTAGCTAAGAGGACATGCATCTGAATAAGATGAATGATAAATCACTCTGTACTCAAAATGTCATATAAATTACTTTTTATCATCTTTGTACCTAAGAAATACAGAAACTTTAATAAATGAACCAAAGGATGCTTACTTTTCCCCTGTAGTTTCAAGAAGCACCTGTGAATACGCCATTGGAATAACATTTTAATTTTATATAGCAATAGTGCTGAGTAAATTGCTATTTGTATTCTTCAATCTTCTATTCAGCAATATATTAGAACAATTACTATTGTTGCTATTCTTGGCCTCTCCCAGTACATTGGAAATCTAGTAAGTAACTACAATGAGCCCAAAGTTTAATAAAATCGATAGAAAAATCTAACTTAAAATTAAGTAAGTTCAGGAATTCCTACCACCTTGACTTTTTTTTGGGGGGGGGTTACTTATGGGATCACAACTTTGGTTACTTATGGGATCATTAAGGCTTAAATGATCACATTAAATAAGGCTTAAAGGGCAGGTAAAAATCTGCAGTGGCTGCATAGTCATTGATAGGTAATTGACTTGGCAGCTTTGCGGTTGAAGGTGCACAAGTTATGCCATCTATATTAAGGCTAGTGCATTTCCCCCCATTTTTTTTTCTTCCTGAGTCCTGCCTAGAATCATTATTTTGGCTGAATGTCTCGGCTGATGTCATGCATTAGCAGTTTTCCCCCCTTCTATTCAGTCGTCTGATTCTTGGAGACTGTCTGGACAAATCTCTACAATTTTCTTGGCAAAGTTTTTTTTAAAGGTGGTTCACCATTCCTTCCTTCCCTAGGGCAGAGAGAAAGTGACCGCCCAAGGTTACCAGCAAGCTTTGTGCCCAAGTCGGCACTGGAACTCAAGAGCTTTCTGGTTTCTAGTCTGATGCCTTAACCACTACACCATACTGGCTTTTTGATTAGCAAATACTTAAAATAGCTATACTTTGGGAATGCACTGGAATATACTTGAATATGTACTAATATTAGTAGTGCTAGAAGGTAAAACTAATAGCTAAGAAAATGGCAGATATCCTGTCTGTTTTTTAAAAAAATAATATATATGTTAGATTTGAAATTTCCTTATACAGAAATTTACTAATCCTTTTAGATGTTGAAGGAGTATACATGAAAGAGAACTGGAATAGGGCTGAATACTAGAATGCTAGATACTCTGTATGCAAGCTATGGAACTTTATTGGAATTCTAAAATTTCTCTAAATACAATGTTGACCAGACTAACATGGAATGTACAAATATACTAGAGGGGTTGAAACATACACACACACACACACACACACACACACGTCTCTCTGTGTGTGTGTGTTTGATAATAAGTGATTATTATTAGAACATTACACGTAGGAAAAGTAATTTTCTTCACAAATAAATTGTGTTGGTGCCCAGAACTATCTCTTCTGTGAGTTTTATTCAGCATCTGTTACTTTGTGTGTCTCTTGTGGAAATGAAATGTTCTTATGTATTCTGCAGCAATGCACAGTGCTACAAATTTGCCTAATCATCTGAGCATTTCTTGTTACACAGATATCTATGTTCTTACAATATGGAAATAGAAGTATTTCCATATTAGCTGTCAACATCCAATTTTGATAATTGTCCTTTTTAGTTATGTATCTTGGAGCCCAGATATTGGGCTAAATTGATACTAGACACTAGTGGCCATAAAATGATTCGTTTAATTGGCTATGTTAGTATTCTTGAAACCATAATGCTTATAGTTTTTTTCAACAAAAAATGCGTTCACATTAAATACATTATGTGTGAATTCAGGTGGTAGAAAAAGACTGATGGATAATTTGGGATGCAGGACTAATTCCCTGATTACAAACTTTGACTCTGTACAAGGATCATAAACTATAAACTAAAGTTTGGGTTTAAAATGTTTCATTGAGGCTAATATTTTTAAATTGAAGTAGCTGTACTTCATTTTTAGGTAAGGGAAAATTTTGTTTTGTGTTCTACTAAATTGTGTCTAGGATGCATCCATAGAATATATAAACATTGAGGTCACTTTTGTACTTAACAGTGCATTTTAGACGCCATTGTTTCTAAAGAAGAATCTGCAATCATTGTGAAGTTGCTTTTGTCGACCCACAAAAGGTGGCCACACCGGATTATTCAAAACAAGTCTATGTAGGTAACATTCTTTATAGTATTAGATTATTAGATAAAATGTATTTATAGGATGAGCAATTATTTTGACCAGAAAAGCTCTATGAAATTCTGTATTCTGTTATGAAATTTGATTGGGGGTGGTGGTGTTACTTGTTTGTTTTTATTTGTAAAAAAAAAGTAAGCAACATGTAGAAATGCAAGTTTCAAGCACTAATCTTACTTGGTTGTTCTCAATGCTCATATTTTGTACTGACCACATGCCACTGGTGAATTACTTGTTAGCTATTTGCTTTCCAGTTATGTAAACCATAAACCCGATGAGCAAACTACAGAAAATTCCAACTTAAATATTTTCTAGGCAAAACAATAAAGTGTGAATGCATACATTCTCTAGAGACATTAGTGAGAGAACCCAAAGCTGGCGTTAATGAATGAGTGGGCATGCTGAAATGCAAAAATAGAATTAGAACAATTGAGATGAGGTCTCTTTATATTTTTCCCTTCTGATTTTAATGGTAATTTTGGATCACCATCAATCACTATGAATCACAAACCTTTTGGGTAATTAGACATTTCTGGCACCAAAAATGCCATCTTCCACCTGAGCCAAACCAATACTTTATGTCTTGTTCTTTGATAACAACTTGGTTCTCCTATATATTCTTGTCTTCACTTTAGGTTTTGGTGCAAATGAGAATTGACAGTAGTATCTATAACATCTCTCAGGCTTAACTGCCTAGAGACACTGTATAAACCATAGCTAAGCAACAGCAACGGGTAAGATTTCTGTCATCATAACAAGGAAAAACTCAATCACTGTGAATATATGCCACATTAGTGCATTTCATGCTCTGCTGACTTCCAGTTCAATCTTGGATACAATTCAAGTTTTGATGCTCTTCATTTATGTCTTTCAGGATTGATGCAAATTCTATTAAAGTCCATGAGAAGGTTTCATGGGTCTTCCATTGGGTTTAGAAGAACTCTAGTTTGTTAGAATCAGGCTTCTTGGTATGTTGTAGTAGATATAGCAAATCAGCAATACTATTATATATCTCACAGTTAAATTTGTGCAGAGTATACAGATAGTTGTTTAATGACTGGTTACTTAGTGACCATTCATAGTTACAACAAATCCCCAAAAGGCCGTATGGCTCCTTTCTGGAGTTCTGATGGTTGCAATTATCCCCACAGTCACATGACTGCATTTCAGATCCTGGCAACTAGCTCACCTTTTCAGCAGGTTGCAGCATCCCTCAGTCACATGGCCATGGTTAATGACATTTGTTTGCCTGTTATCAGCAGTTTCTGGCAAAAAACACCCATAGGAATACATTGATTTGCTTAGCAACCTTTGTATTTATTTATTTATTTAATTTTTTTTTTTAATTTGATTTATATGCCACCCTTCTCCGGAGACTCAGGGCAGCTTACAATGCGCTAAGCAATATAATAACCATTGTAAAAAAAGTCATAAAATCAAGTCTCATCTCATGGGTACTTCAATATATAACCATCATGACTTACAGTGGAAATTCTAGGCTCTATTAAGGACATCATATTGTCACATATTGACACATAAATCAAGGATTACCCATATGCTCATTTTTTAAAGATAGGACCAATTAGATTTTTAAGAAAAGTTTAAGAACCCAGCTTCAGACATACTGATAATTCCATCATGACCTCCCCTCTTCCTGGTTTGAAGTTTATAAAAATATTTTCTCTTTCTTATAGTAAATGCTTGTAATTACCTTTTAAAAATTATTTTAGCCAAAGTCGTCCAAAGTGAAGTATACTTTTGGATCACTTTTATAATTGTTTGGGGAATTACACATATATGATGTGAGGCCTTCTCTATGTATGTGTATTCCTGAAGTTTCTTGTGTCTGCTGAGATTGGGGATACTTTTAATATTAGAAAGGTCTTATTTTCTAATATTTTCTAATATTCAATCATTGTCTGTTCTTCTCTAATTTGAATCCATTATTCCATGTCATCCCTTTTAGAAAGGTAAAACCTTAACCTTAATTGATACCAACTGGTTCCTACTGAACTACTTAAAACACAATTTCAGTGTATAAAATGTAATTAATAATAAGATTCATAGGCTTTGAAACAATGTGGTGCAAATATTCATACAATTTCTCTTAAGTTCTAAAGTATTCTGTAAAGGATACTGTATTTCTGTAAAGGATTTCACAAATTCATGGGAAGGTTTACTAGTAGGCAAAATAAACAAAATGAGATCTTGTTCAGATGGAGTGATTTTCAAAATACCATATGCTAAGAATTTTGTGGAGGCATCATAAATTTCTTGGCATCCATTGTTAAGCACAATATGTGACTCTACTATGTCACATAACTTTAGTCTCACCTATTTAAGAGTCTTGTGTTGTACTTATGAATTTAAAGATATTTGGAACCATTTAAATCAGTAAACCCAATCCTGCTTGGTGCAGAAATACAAATTAAAGCATCTCTGATGAGTATTTGTCCTCTTGAATACATTCAGTGAAATTAAATGAATTCTACCACAACCTTGAAGAATTAGTTTCACTCCCAAACTATTTTTAATATTAAAAAGGTCTTTTTTTTCTTATATTCATTCACAGTCCGTCTTCCTGTAATTTAATTCCATTATTCCATGTCTTCATTTCTGGAATGTTAAAATACACGTTTTGGCTCCTCTATACAGTAATATCCTTCAGGCATGTCAGAAGTGTGTTATCCTATTTTTCTTCATTCTCTTTTCAAGACTACATTCAGTTTTTCCAGTCTCTATTTCCAGGACTAAGCTCCTAGTTTCCCTGAGTATCCTTGCAGTGCATTTTGTCTAGATCCCCTTAAACTTTGGTGACTATGACATAGTACTCATGGTGGGTTTGACCAGTGAAGTACAGTACAGCTGCTACTTTCCATAATTTTGGAAATTATAATTTTGTTTGATGCTGCATAAAGTTGCATTTTTCTTTCATCTATATCTCTACATTATTTGCCAATGTTTAATGTTCATTAGGTCACATAGGATTAAAAAAAATTGCTTGTTTTTATAAAGGATAGTCAAGAATTTTCTCCTTTCTCGAAGTCTTTCTGAACAATTTTCCAAAACATGGGAGAGTTTGTGTGTTTTACAGAAGACAAATAACTTCAACAAATTACACTTCTCTCTCTCAGGGATCAAGTGCAGTGTAACACTTTACTGTTTTTCCCAGGGGTACTTGAGTTAACCTTCAAGAGTTTATAACACATCTCAAAGCTAATGGCAGATTCTACATATTCTGTGCATTCTCTCTCTCTCTCTCTCTCTCTCTCTCTCTCTCTCTCTCTCTCTCTCTCTCTCTCTCTCTCTCTCTAAGTTGTAGTTCACACACATTACATAGAATGTGGCAAACTAATCAGATTAATATTTGTGCCTATGAAATTTTATTAAAACTTACTTTTCTGAGCAACTAAAGATTATCTTCCATGGATATATATATATTTGAAAACCTATCATTGCCTTCTATTCCTGAAGTGGCATTCTCTTAATTTATGTTTTTTAAAAAATCTTAATATTCATCTAATTCATCTTTGAAGTCTTTTGTTTTTTTTGTTTGTTTTTTGTTTGTTTTTTTTTTTTTTTGGTAAAAGAGAAAGACAAAATGCTGTTTTCCAAGAAATTACTTTTATTCTGCTTAGATTAATGGATTCTAGTGAGCAAACCAGTCACGTGATAATTCTGGAAACTTTGTTGTCAGGTGGGCATTTGAAGAAGTGTTATTTGTAATAGCAATAGCACTTAGACTTATATCAAATCAAATCAAATCACACATTTATTGTCAATGCACAACATGTGTACAATGAAATTGAATATACCACTTCACAGTGCTTTATAGCTTCCTCTAAGCAGTTTACAGAGTCAGCCTATTGCCCCTAACAATCTGGCTCCTCATTTTATCAACCTCACAAGGATGAAAGGCTGAGTCAACCTGGAGTTGGTGAGAATCAAACTGCTGGCAGTCAGCAGAATTAGCCTGCAATAGTGCATTCTAACCATTGTGCCACCATGGCTCTTATAGTGTTAGATACAGAATTATCTCCTACGGCATAGGTTGGATCTGGTTCTGAAGAAAAATCTTAATGATAATAATCAGATATCTTACATATCTGCTATTCTGTTTGCTTTTTATTGCATCTTTCCTTTCCAGAACTGCTTTGGAAAATGAAAGGTAGATTATTTCTTTCACATGGAAAAGAGCACTCAAACGATTTTTATCTCTAGAGGGATTTCATTGGACATTTCACAATAGAGCCATTATTACCTTTCTGATATAATCTACCTTTAGGCCAATCTTTATCTTCATCTCAGCACTATTTGTATGTCTAACACATCTTATAAAAAGGAGGAAGCAAAACTGCTCCTTTTTACCAGTTTGGAAGCAAAAGAGAAAGGATTATTGCTAAAGTGATGTTTCCTTATAGCAATTCCTCTTTTCTGTTTCTGCTATGCCGTTTTACCAATGCTTCATAGGTCGATAAAAGGTGTAAAGGAGCAATTTTAAAGACAGATCACAATTAACTACACGGTAGTAGGTGTGAAGGAAAATGATGACTACATGTAGAATGATTTCTCCAATAACAGATTCTAGATTAAAAACTGAACTTTCTTTATATAACAATAACAATATTAAAGGAAAGCATGATTATAAGTATTCCTTGACTTAAAACCAATCAATCATTTAGCAACCGTTCAAAGTTACAATGACACTGGAAAAAGTGTTGTCCAGTTCTCACAGTTATGATGGTCGCAGCATCCCTACAGTCACAAAATCAAAATTTGGGAGGTGGGCAACTGGCATGTATTTACAGAAGTTGCAGCATTTCAGCCAGGGCCATGTGCTCAGCATTTGTGACTTTCCCAGCTGGCTTCTAACAAAGTTAATGGGGAAAGCTGAGCTTGTTTAATGACCATATGATTCACTTAATAACCGCAGTGATTTGCCTATTAACCATGGCAAAAAAAGGATTGGAAAAGGTCAGTTTACATTCCAATTCCAAACTATGGAATTGTTGCAATGGGTCGGACACGACTTTGCAACTAACAACAACAACATGGCAAAAATGGCTGTAAAATTGGGCATGACTTACTTAACAACCACATTCCTTAAGCAATGGAAATTCTGGTCCCTATTGTGAGGACTACTGTATTGTAACCTTACTATTTAGGATCTCAAGAATCGGTCTGACTTAAATCCTGTCATATAAGTGATTCCTTATGCTAAGCAGCTTTTGAAAGTCCACAGTTGCTTCAAATTTTCACAGTTGATACCAGAATACAGAAGAATAAAACAAGGATATGATTTACTGCAATTTTATAAATTGATTTTGGGGTCTTTTGTTTCTTGACTTGTACCCTGGTTCTTGTTGTCTGGAAATTGCGTCTTCTGAATCTGCTTTATAGTTCTGGAAATTGGAGGTCACAGTAAGAAGAGTTCGTTGCTTCCAAAAAACACAGTCCTGGCTGTGAAATACAATAATATTCTTACGTTTTTTCTTTTGCTGACTTATGAACATAACAGGAAACTGAAAATGATACACATTTTATATAATCAATATAATTATAGTGTGAATTGTCATGTGGCACAAATTGAAACATAATAATTCATAAATAATTCAGTTCACTTGAATGGAATTTATTACCCTCTGAGTTTTGGATCTGGCATTGGGAGCTTGGAAAACATGAATTGTTGGGGTATATTTTATAAGCATTTAAACATGTGTACACATTGAAACTTTCTCTTAGGACTAAGCAAGAGTAAGCAAAAAATGGTAAAGGAATGTGAAAGAATAAGCAAAGACATTAAAAAGATGAGATAAGAAAAAGAAAAGGAAACAAAGCTAAATTTAGATTAGATTAGATTAGATTAGATTAACAGAGTTGGAAGGGACCTTGTAGGTCTGTGATGGCAAACCTATGGCACCGTGCCACAGGTGGCATGCGTAGCCATATCAGTGGGCACACGAGCTCATCTCTGGCATGCTGGCCAGCTGATTTTCAGGCCTTCTGAGCCTACCAGAAGCAGGGAAACAGGCTGTTTCCTGCCTCTGGAGGCTCTGGTGCCTGGGGACAGGAAAAAAGTCACTTCCTGTCCAACTGGAAGTTGGGAAACGGGTTGTTTCTGGCCTCCAGAGGGTTTCCGAGGGGGTGGGGAAGGCTGTTTTCACCCTCCCTAGGCTCATAGAGAGGATCTGGAGCCAGGTGAGAAAGAAAAACGGACTTACAGGGCCATCGTGTGCAAGGGTGGGGGGGGTCGCGTGCGCATGTGTGGGGGTGGGGTGCATAGAATTATGGGTTGGGCACATGCACACGCAAATGTCCCCCCCCTCCTGGCACATGATGGCAAAAAGGTTAGCCATCACTGTTGTAGGTCATCTAGTCCACCCCCCCACCCAAACTGGAGACCCTACACCATTTCTGACAATTGGCATTTCAATCTCTTCCTGAAGGCCTCCAGTGATGAAGCTCCCATAATTTCTGAAGGCAAGCTGTTCCATTGCTTGATTGTTCTCGCTGTTAGAAAATTTCTTCTTATTTCTAGGTTGAATCTCTCCTTCGTCAGTTTCCATGCATTATTCCTTGTCTGGCATTCAGGTGCCTTGGAAAATAGCTTGATCACCCTCCTCTCTGTAACAGCCCCTTAAATATTGGAACACTGCTATACCAATATCATTTACTATACCTCTATATACCTTTCTATTTGTGCAAACCATCTTGACTTCTATGGTATCCATACACTGGTTCAGAAAGACACAAACGTTTAGATATAATCCTAAAACACTGTTATATTTATTGCCCAGGAAAATAAAATAAAATTGGAATGATTAAGGGGTGTATGATAGGTATGCCAAACACATTTCACATAGGGAATTATCTGTAGACAGGAGTCAACAGATTTTCAGTGGACTTGATGATGTAACAAATAATGTCCATTTTCCTGAAAAAGTCACAATGGCCACATATTGTCATCTCGATAGAGACAGCAGACAAGTACTAGTTGTCTAGATGATGCAAAGACAAATGTGTCTACCCAGCTTAGAAAGACACATATGTCTGATAATGCAAATAGAAAACTAAAGTAAGTTCTAAAACTAAAGAAAAATTAAATTGAAATAAGATATTAGCATGAACCAGTGCCAGTTAAGACTCTGAGGAAATGTATTGTTGTTTTGGTGATGGTAATGCTGTTTGCTATACATTTTTAATACTGCACATAAACATTTATCTTACATCTTCACTTTTGTATTTTGGACATATTTTTGGCATTAATGCTTCCTACTATTTTAAAAAGGAACGATAAATGAAGACAAGCATCCTTTCCTTATTCCTTTTGTGATTGTGGATAAAAAAGAATCCACAAAATGTATAAAAATGTATCTTCCCTTTTCTTTAGTTATAACCTTGTAATAGAAAAAGGTGGTTGTTCTAGATCTAGAACTACCTTTTCTTTTTGAATACCATCTAAACAGCTCTCCAGCTGTGACTTCAATAATGTATTATTTCATGTTCAGAGGATTTAATGTGGGGTTTTTTGTGTGATTTTTGTGAATTGCAGTTAGATAAGAAAAATCACTATAATAAGCTGGATGTAAATGCCTGCTGACTTCTCCGAAAAATTTCAAACAACTTCATTTCCTCAAATTTTCCAAACATTGCATGACTTTTGCATAGACATGATATTCTAGAAAAGATTCAGCTATGATAAATGTTATATAGATAAGAACTTGGAGGAAAAGTTCCTTGCTGATGAATTCAACAGGTAAGTAACCTTAGTTAAATATTACGTTACATAGGTGAAGGAACCTATTCTATTGCTCAGAAAATTTAATTTCTAAAATTAATAAATAAATAGCAGCTGAGAAGTGTTTGACTATGAAATAATTTCTTTCTTTCTTTCTTTTTTTTAATTTTGATTTATATGCCGCCCTTCTTCGGAGACTCAGGACGGCTTACAATGTGCTCAGCAATAGCCTTCATCCTTTTGTATATTTATACAAAGTCAGCTTATTGCCCCCACAACTGGGTCCTCAATTTACCTACTTAGAAAGGATGGAAGGCTGAGTCAACCTTGAGCCTTGGCAAGATTCGAACCTGCAGTAATTGCAGGCAGCTGGTCTTAATAACCAGCTTAATAACAGGGTGCCTTAGACCACTGTACTACCAAGGCTCTTTTGAACCTGAGATGTAAGGAATCCATGTTTATGACATATCCATTTAAGAAATGTTTTGAATTTGTATTGGGATTGAAGTCTGCTTTCTTTTGTAAAACATTCAATATTAATGTTATACTCCATTTTTTTTTTACTTTTGTGTATGATTTCTTATTCATTTGTCTATATTAAGTATATTATGTATAAACCATATTTGGTAGAAAATGTTGAGTTGGGGTTATAAATATTTTAAATACAATTCAAGACAGAAAAACTTGGTCCTATGTTACAGTCATAATAATAAGACTGCAATTTGACTTCAAATCTCTGTTGCTTAATAAATTATTTGAATTATAATTTATTGAACGGCATAATGTGAAGTTTTTCCTCATGACACAGAATCTACTGTGCTGCCAACAACCTTGAATAATAATTTAGTAAAAGAAAACACTAACTTTGTATACTGCAATACAGGTAGTCATCAACTTATAACCATTCATTTAGGGATGGTTCAAAGTTACAACAGCCTTGGAAAAAGAGCTTTAACAATCTGTACTCATACTTAGAATAGAATAGAATTCTATATTGGCCAAGTGCGATTGGACACACAAGGAATTTGTCTTGGTGCATACACTCTCAGTGGAGAAAAGATACATTCGTCAAGAATCATAAGGTACAACACTTAATGATAGTCATAGGCAATAAATAAGCAATCAAATCATATTAGGAAACAGTCAATATAAATCATAAGGATACCAACAACAAGGTTACAGTCATATAGTCATAAGTGGGAGGAGATGGGTGATGGGAATGATGAGAAGATTAATAGTAATGCAGACTTAATAACTTGTGTGACAGTGTTGAGGGAATTATTTGTTTAGCTGAGTGATGGCATTCGGGGAAAAAATGTTCTTGTGTCTAATTGTTCTGGTGTGCAGTGCTCTATAGCATCGTTTTGAGAGTAGGAGTTGAAACAGTTTATGTCCAGGATGCGAGTATTGTGAGAGGTGGAAGTATGGAAGGGTTTCTCCTAACGTCTACTACCATTTCTATGGTTTTGAGTGTGTTTAGTTCCAGATTGTTCTGGTCGCATCACGAGGCTAGTTGTTCAACCTCACATCTGTATGCAGATTCATCATTGTCTCGAATGAGACGGATCACTGTTGTGTCATCTGCGAACTTCAGTAGTTTAACAGATGGATCGTTTGAGATGCAGTCGTTGGTATATAGAGAGAAGAGAAGTGGAGAGAACACACAGCCTTGGGGACGGGGGCTGTGCTAATTGTACAGGTATCTGATGTGATTCTGCTTAGCTTCACCTGCTGCTTCCTGTCTGTTAGGAAGCTTATGATCCATTTACAAGTGTGTTCAGGTACCGCTAGCTGGAATGATGGTATTGAATGATGAACTAAAGTCTACAAAGAGGACCCTTGCGTAGGTCTTTGGAGATTCAAGATGTTGTAGGATGTAGTGCAGAGCCATATTAACAGCATCATCTGTTGATCTATTTGCTTGGTATGCAAATTGCAGGTTTAACAATGGATCTGTAATGGTTTTCAAGTGCGACAGCACTAGCCTTTCAAAGGTTTTCATAATTACAGATGTTAGAGCAACTGGTCTGTAGTCCAGTTGATGGTGGGCTTCTTCAGCACTGGCATGATAGGAGAGCATTTGAAGCAAAGGAACATAGCACATCTCTAGCGATTTATTGAAGATATGGGTGAAGATGGGGGCCAATTGGTAGCACAGACTTTTAAGCAAGAAGGAGTTATCTTGTCTGGGCCTGGAACTTTTCCTGGCTTTTGTCTGTGAAATAGGTCTTGCGCTTCCTTTTCTGTGATCACTAGGGGTTGTGAACCCAATGGGATGGGGTCAGTTGTAGAAGGCTTGGCTGTTCTTGGTGTGTCTGAGATGGAGGTTGTAGAGATAGGTGGCTGTAGTTTCCTTTCAGTAAGGAAGTAAAACACGTTCAGGTCATCTGCCAGTTGTTGATTTCCTTCAGCCTGGGAAGGAGGTTTGCGATAACCGGTGATATTTTTAAGTGTTTTCCACATGTTTGCTGGTTCATTTGTTGAGAACTGATTCTTTAGCTTTTCAGAGTAGCTTCTTTTTGCTGCTCTGATCTCCCTTGTTAATACATTTCTGGCCTGATTGTACAGCATTTTATCACCTTTTCTGTAGGCTTCCTCTTTGGAACGACGTAGCTGCTTAAGTTTAGCTGTGAATCAAGGTTTGTTGTTACTGTATATTCGCAAGTTCCTGGTTGGTGCACATAGGTCTTCATAGAAGCTGACATATGATGTTATAGTCTCTGTGAGTTCATGTAAGTTATTCCAATCAGTGCAGTCAAGGCAGGCCTGTAGCTTTAACCTTGCCTCCTCAGTCCAGGTCCTCACTGATTTAATTGTTGATTTTGTGGTTTTAAGTCTTTGCCTGTAAGCAAGTACAAGGTGAATCATGCAATGATCAGAGTGTCCCACAGCTGCTCGTGGTAAAGATCGATAAGCATCTTTTAGTGTTGTGTAGCAATGGTCTAAAATATTCTTGCTTCTAGTGGAACAATTGACATGCTGAAAGTATGTATTTTGGTAGCTCTTTCCTTAAGTTTGCCTTGTTAGATCTCCCAAAATAATGGCCAGTGAATTGGAGTATTTGGCTTCAGCCTCCATAATCTGGTCAGCTAGAATTTGTAATGCCTTGTTTCCACAGGCTTGTGGAGGGACATAAACAGCAATTAGTAGAAATGAGGAGAACTTGCATGCACAGTAAAATGGTTTACAGTTGATAATTAAAGACTTATCATAGAATTTATATATTATATTTATATCCTGAAACCAGCTGTTGTTGATATATAAGCACAAGCCTCCTCCCTTCTTATGACCATTGACTACCTCTGCAATCATGTAACTACAATTTGAGCACTTGACAATTGGGTCACATTTATGATTGGATGCAGCATCCTGTGGTCACGTGATTGTGATATGTGACCTTTTTTGCCAGACCACTGAGTCTTTTAACAACCTCATGATTTGCTTACAACCATCAAAGAAATCATTGTAAAATCAGGTCTAGTCATGTGGTGACTTGACCCCAGCAATTTATGACCAAAATTCCAGGCCTAATTTTCATAAGTTTAAGACTACCTGTAGGCCATAGGAATATGTACTACAAATAAAAATTGGGATATGCCTTGTGCTATCAGCATCTTAAATTCTACTTTGTAACCATGTTCACCCAATAGCATCTCTCTGGCTACATTTCCTTTCCGCATATCTAGGTGCTCTGCAATATACATTTTACCTGCTTGTTTCAGAAACATTATAAAATAAATGTATTTTCTGCATGTGTTTTCTGTCATGTTATGTATATAGTTTAGACATCAAAACCAGCAAAAATAAATTTTGGTCACTTCCTGATTGAATTTTTAACGCCATGCCTGTGAACCCAGATTGTCATTAAGCTCCTTGACTCTACTTTTTCTGTAGCTGCTGAATTGTTTTAGTGTCATAGTATTCTTTTATCACAGTTCATTAATCCAAAGGTAGCTTTCTAGCTCCAATTCAAAATGATTGTCTTGTCTCCCTCACCCCCACCTGAGAAAATGAATAGAGTGTGGGGGAGATGAAGCACTGTGAGTAGCAACTTACTCATTAGGAATTCAACCATTTGCTTCTTAGTTGGACATTTTTTCATCAGGTCATTGATTCAGCGCATGCCTCTATAATGTATGTATATACAATATCTCTCATGAATAGAGTTTATATATATATATATATATATATATATATATATATATATATATATATTCAAAAAATTAAAATCTCGGGTGTTTTCCCACGTCATGTTAAATAAGTTAATTAAAATGTTTAAAATTCTGGTTAAAATCCTAGCTTAAAATCTTCTAAAAATCCTTACAGACCATTCTGCAAGGTCCTTTAAAACCTTAGCTAATTTAGATTTCATCCTAAATGTTAAGGATAAAAATTATCTTCTTGTCACCTGTTTCTCCTCTCTCCTTTCCAAACAATTACCATTTATTGTGGCTGGAGCACAATAAATGAATGAATGCAATCATATGAAAAAGCAATATATGCCATGTAAAGTTTTTTTAATATATGTGGACATAATATCATTATTCAAATATAACCATCTCTTTTTCTCTCCAACTATTTCTTGGTGATTATTAACTGGAATGTTTAGAGCAAATGTTCACCTTTAAGGGTCCAGTTTTGCTTGAACTTCAATTTTCTGACAAATGGCATCACACATTATCCTCAAACACCCTCTTGTACAATGAAGAATTCATAGTGGATTCTGTGAAGCTGAACTGCCTAGCCCTGATGCAGCAAAGCAGTTCAAATCATAACATTTCCATCACTATGCTTTGCAGTTGATATAGGGTTCTTCTGGTAAAATGCTATTTTTTATTTTCACCAGACATATCTCTGTTACTGTGGCTAAATAACTCTATTTTTATCTTTCTGCCCAGAGCACATCATTTCAGAAGTCCTGGTCTTTTCCTAGATTCATGAGCAAGTGTTAGGCTTTCCTTGATGTTTTTTCTGGATAGCAGAGGTTTCCTCTTGACATACTTCCTGTGTAGATCTAATGTATGCAGTTTTTTTCCCCCAGTGGGCCAGACTGATATATTTTGACATCAGTTGTGCAAGAGCTGCCTTTAAATGATGACATTATAGAGTTCTTAGGCCTTCTTCAAGCATTATACAGTCTGCTGTCAGACTGAACTTCTTGAGATGGCCTGGCTTGTAGTCAAGTTGGCATTTGCTTGAAATTTTCTCCACTTGTTGATAATGTATGTTTGTATGTGTGTATATGAATGTATATTGGAATAGATGAAAGCTGCAATTGATAGGGTAATTACAAGATGATGTCACTGAAGGAGAGTACCCTTTGATTTCTGTGAGTGTGGTGATCGTGAAATAACTGTTCTTCCATCCCTCCTTTCCTTTAGTTTGCATGCTTTTAAAATGCATTTTATTACCCAAAATAGTGATAGTTTTATGTTAGAATTCAACACAGTAAAGAATCCTTCTGCCTCATGTGACCCATGGGAAATAATGTCTTTTTCCAAGGTAAGTTTTCAGAACTTGGCATATTCATATATCTAACAATGTTTCAGATCTAATTTTGTTCGTTTCAATTTAGGATGAATTCTAAATTCTTAATAATGATGCTGTTATCCATTCAGTTGGGTCCGACTCTTGGAAATTCTATGGGCCAGGTATCTTCACATCTTCTGATTTTGCACTACTTCTTTGAGCTTTTCTGGTGTCATCTTTGATGGTGTCCAGCCACTGTGTTCTTTGATGTCCTGATTTATTTTTACCACTAATTCTTCCAAACATAATTGCTTTGTTCAGTGAATTCCCCTGCATAACGTGGCCAAAATAAATAAGACACAGTTTCATGCTTTCTCCTTCAAGTGACATGTCTGGTGCCATGCACTCCAGTACTTGTTTGTTTTCACCTTTGCTATCCAAGGAATATGTGGGAACCTTTTCCAGCATCATAAAAAAAAAAAAAATCTTCCTGTCTTGCTTTTTTAAGGTCCAACTTTCATAAACATAGCTAATGAATTCTGCAATATATCCAAATACATAGTTCAGTTCAGTTTTCTAGACATGCTTGTGTAAGTTGTGAAAAGGAATATGCTTTACGATAGTGCAAATGTAATTTATAAAATAGCATTTTCTCTCCCAGAGACAATATTAAAAAATTTGGGAATATTGCAAATATAGGCAATAGTATCTGTAATGCAAGACTTACCTTAGGTATTCACTGTCAGATGATCCAAATTGCTTTGTTCTTTTTCTCTCCTCTGTTTTTCTAATATCTTTGAAAAAGACATGGGTAAAGAATGGAAGTTTTAGAATTATTTAAATAACTATTATAATGGTTGTGTTAAACTTACACTTAAGAAAGAAAGGATTATTTTGAGTTTATTCACTGATATTTTGTCATTGTTAACAATTTGGTCTATTTTGTAACTTCAGTGTAGCTTAAAAAATGTAATAAATTAAGAAAAGTATAATATAGCTGGATTTTTCATGTTAAATGCAACCATTTTTTTTTAAAAAAAACCCTCACAAAATGGTTATGGGGACACATAGTAATTTTGATACAATGCCTACATTATGTCACATTCCCTCGTTCTGGTAATTCTGCCCTATTTTTTCTCTGTCTAGCCTGCAGAAAACTATAATTTGATATGCTGGAGAAACAGCCAGTTATTATTTACACTCTCCCTGAAAATGAGAGTTGGAAACCAATTTTTCTTTTTAGTTTTCAGATTTAGGTAAAATGCTTCAAACAAGAAAAATATACATGAAGGAATAATGAAGGAATGCCATGAGCACCTCAAATTTTGGTTACCCAATGCATTTAATTATCTTAGTCTATAATATTTTAATACAAAATTGAAAGGTTTTTTTTATTAAAAATGAATAATTAGGTCAAAGAGTAACTTCCTTTCTGTGAATTATATGCCCTAACATTAATTTTATAAAATTGATCATAATTTTTTATTCTCATAAAGCAAAGGAATACCTCTCCCCCATATTAATTTTATCTGATAGCAAACTCACTAATTACTGTCTTCCGTGGTAACACTGCAAATTAACTTCTTAAAGCAATGTAACTGTCAGGCTCAGATCCAGAGATGAGAGAGTGAGATCCAATTGATTCCAGTCTTTTATTTGCTTACACCTAATAGTAACTTGCCATTCATCATCCATCCATCTATCTATCTATCTATCGAACTGGTCCGAACCGGTAGAATCCCACCACTAGTGTGGTTAGCCTGAACCTTTCCCTCTCTCAGCTCAGGACTGTACAATCTCTTGATCTGAATTTTCTGCTGGGAAAATTCTAAGTTGGCAAAATCTTCCCCCTCTATTGCTGCAGGTGCACATTCCATCACAGTAATGAAATACATGTACTTAGAAAAAAGGTTACATCAAACAATTATAATATTTTTTTTCTGGTAAATTAATATGTCAGTCCCCCTTTTAAAGTTCCCTTTATGAATAATAACCCAACCAAACAGTTTGTCTTGAAAACAGTAATATGGTTTGCCTTCAAAATGATATGGGTTTAGGGAGTTTATGTCAGTTCAGCGCTTTCATTCATATTTTCTTGAAGGGGAGAAATCCTGTGTCTGTCTGTGCTAAATCACCAGGCGCTATATTGGGAAATATGCACATGCCACTTTTCCCAGAAAGCGGTTCCATTTCTTCTTTAAACTTCAGTGGCAATTCAATTCTTCTTATAAAAGAATGGAAGTCAGTAATTGGACTGACAGCTTGCCAAAACGAATAACCAGAGTCAGAGTGAGTTTCTTGTTGTTTGCATTTAAATAAGAATGCATTGTGCTTTGCTTAGTGTGAACTAGGATGACAGATCTATATATAATTGTTTTATTAAGGATAATTTGCATAAGAAATGCCATCCGGATTAAGCCAAGGGTCTTATTTTGTCCAGGATTTTGTTTCACAATAACCAGCCATATGAATTTGGGCAATCCACAAGCATGGAATGTGTGAAGCATGTTGGCTGAAATTCAAGAAGTGTTAGACTCTCTGACTAACAGGTGTATCATTGTCTGTTATAAAATTTCTTAAATTAATATTGCCACATTTGATGGCAATATATTCCATAATTTGACCGGGTGGTACACACAGAAGTAGTAATTGTTATGGGACACAAATAGGATAGCATTTAGTTTTAATGGAGGATCCTGATTTCTGTGTAAGTGAGGGAGAGAAAGGAAAATGGAGTGGGGGGTAGGGAGAACTTTTTGTCCATGTTTTTTGCACCATGGAATTCAAGAAAAGCATCTGTAAAGTTATAGTGACATATGGTGCTTTTGTTATTCTTTTGAGACAAGACATTTATGAATTTTTAATTCAGTATAAGGTATAATATGTTTTATTTATATACATTTTTAATATGAAGGATCTGTATTTTGTCTGTTTTTGCAATATTGAGGTAAATACTGAGGTAAATTAAGGGTGATGTTACCTTTAGTTTTGCAGTTGTAAAGGGAGTCTTACTTAAAACTTCTGATTCTTAATGACTTGATGGCATAAATGTGATTTAAATAAACCCAGTTCTTTCATCAAAATTGTGGCTCTTAGCTACACAAGTGCTGTATAGTTATGAAGATAAAAAAAAATGGATGGAGGAGTTGATAACCCATTTGATGTATTTCTTTCAGGTCAATACAGTATGAGAATTCAGGTAAGAGATAATATTTTTGAATTATTTGTTCTACAATTTCTATATTTATTTAAATGCACTCTGCTGGCTAAAAAAGCTCACAGAATAGTTTACGGAGCAATAAAAGGAAGATACTCTGCCATCAGGTTTGCAATGTGAAGAGACATGAAACAACACAGGGACATCTTCAGAAGGGTCTTTTCAATAGAAATTTCTTCCTAGGAAAGAGAGGTAGTACCTTAGACAATCAGATCCAAAGTCTTTCAAGAATTTAAAATTATACCCAATGTATTAAAACTGATTTTAAAACAGCTCATAAATGTGTGCAGATCTTCAAATCCAGGCACCACATTTGCATGATGTACAAAGTTTACCTGAATGGCCACATTTTCCATCTAATAAAGGTTTTGAATAGACAGAAGTAGAGTTCATTGCTCCTTGATATATAATAAAGCATGGGCAAATTCAACTACTTCTTGGCTTTTTTCAACTGGTGTCATCATCCTAGCCATTGTCTATCCATTGCAGAATAAAAGCTCTTCTGTGTATTTCCAATCAATATGGTCTTGAGCTTTCTTTTGCCAATTGGGCCCACAATACTTGCTGATGTCATTGCTCCATCTTGTTTTAGATCTATTTCGTGGATGCTTTTAATCAAGTGGAATCCATTCTATGACTGCCTTGGTCCACCTGCCATCAGCTGGTGTAGTAGACATGGTTATGCAGACATAACTGTACTCCTTTCTGTAATGATCAAGGAATGTTCAGATTGCAGACCGAATCTTTCAGGAATGCACAAATTAATACAGCTAGTTTTTATCATAAGCAGGTGAAATAGAAATAGTATAAGAGGAGCCACATACAAACAACTGAAATTAATTTCTTCCTCTTCTTTAATCAGGTGGAGTAATTGCTGAACTATAGTTGATTAGAATGTGGAGGCTATAGGCCAATTGAATGGTGTTCCTTCCATATCAGCACAAATGGAATTGGACCTTCCTTAAAACTTTTGATTGGCCCCAATTCTTCCAGAATCTGTATTATAGTCAGCTCTGCCCTGTTTGGAAAAACTGTCTGTAGATCACCTATTAAAGACCTCCTACCTGATTGCTTAATTCCAGATTTTATAAGACTGAGGGGATAGAAGTTTCATTGCAGTGCATTCTTAGAATCTGATGATGATGAGAGAAGTTTATTTACATGTCTTTCTATATGCTAATAGACCTTTCCTGAGGACTCCTCACTCAAATATTTTGCCCTGCAAAATAAACTGAAGCATAAAGAGAGAGAATCCAGGATTTTGTTACACAGTGTAATGAAGAATAGGAAGAAAGTGTTTAATTTAAATCATTTTCTTGCAAAACTATCATTTCTAGCTAAAGACTTGGTTGTCTATGAATCATTCATACACATACACAATACACACACACACACACACATACACCAGTGGTGAAATGTAAAATTTGTTACTACCGGTTCTATGAGTATGGCTGCGTGGTGGTGGGGTAATGTGACTGGGTGGGTGTGGCCAACCTTTTTTTTTTTTTACTTTTAAAAGCATTTTTTCTACAACCTTAAGAAAAAATGCTTTTAAAAGGCTCTGACGATCCCAGCTGAGCCGTGTGATCATCAGAGGCTTTTTTTTTAACTTTTAAAAGCATTTTTTTGGCCGAAGAGGTTGTAGAAAAAATGCTTTTAAAAGTAAAAGAAAAAGGCTCTGATGATCATAAGGCTCAGCTGGGCATGAGGGGAGACAGGGATTTTTGCTACCGGTTCTCCGAACCACCCACCGCCATCGCTACAGGATCGGGTGATCCAGTCTGAACCAGGAGCATTTCACCACACACACACACACACACACACACACACACACGTATATAAAATGTCACACAGAAATACATGTAATAAATCATATATGCCTGTGCACGAAGCCGAAGGCACCAGCCTGAAGATGACGAGTGGGACCTTGTCGAAACGTCGCCAAGATACTCTCAATCTTACATGGGAAAAGACTCGAATATGCCAAGACTTGCATACCTCTACCTGTGAAAATCTACGAAAACTTTTACACACAAACACACACAAAATTTTCTGAAAGTCCAAAAGCACCATACTCCTAAAATGCTAAAGAGCAAAAGCAAACCTCCCCAAATGCTTTATAAAAATAAGTATAATGAGCCTTAGTGAAAACTGACTTTAGCACAATAGCTAAAAATTAACACTAATTGCGTCTATTGATATAATATTAGGAACAATTAAATTATTCATTAAACCCAACATACATAGAATTCAGACACATTTTTATTAAACATTTATATATATATTGGCTCTTTATCTTATAAATGAGATTCTGTCCACCTGAAGGCTATACTGTATTCTGCACCTCATATTTCCTGCTAAAGGTGTTTCTTAATAGATGTTGCTTAGTACTATTTCATAACCAATAAAAATATTTCTATATGCTGTATACCAAATAGCCAAACAGTTGCTTGGTGAGTAATCAAATATTTCAGGATGTTGTGGCCCTCATCTATATATAAACTGTTTTCTTATATGTATCTTTTTTGGTGTTAGTAGTGAAGAATCAAAACAACCTTTCAGTATGGCTGATACCTGACTGGTTCAGAGCAGATAAAACAAATAAAATTTCATGGGGGTAATATGTAGACCTGTGCAAAGTACTAAGAGACATTGAACAGGCACAGTGAAACTAGGGCCTAGAGCAGAGCCACCAATGAGTAAAACAACCACTTCACTGGTGCATGTGTGCTGAAAAGATATTCCATTGAAGTAAATTGGCTAGGCATGGTGAAGCTGTCCACCCCAATCACTCAGTTGAAGGTGCTGAGGAAAAGTGCCTTGTTTTCCATGTTGTAGTCCTGCTGTACTCTTATCACTTGAAAACTAGGCAGTTCTGTTTAACCTACCCATGTTTCCCCAAAATTAAGATGAGGTCTTATATTTTTTGGACCTCCAAAAAGGAACCAGGTCTTAGTTTCGGGGAGGCATTATATTTTCCCCCATTCTTTTCCTGTACCAGGAAGGGTGGGGGTGGCAAGCAGCCCCTCCCGCTTAGCACCTCCATGGCCTCACTAAACAGCTGATCTGTGCTGCTTTCAGAGCCTGAACGTCCTCTGCAAAACAGATGAGCTAAGCCTGCATGTCTTCACTAAACAGCTCTGCAAAACAAAATCAGCTGTTTAGTGAAGACACACAGGCTCTGCTCAGCTGTTTTGTGGAGGATGTTCAGCCTCCGAAAAGGGCGGCAACCCTGCTGATCTGAGCCTGCATGTCTTCTCTAAACAACATTTTTCTGCTGAGCTTTCAGCGTTGCAATTCTGGGATACACTGAAGGCTTGGGTGGGGGAGCCTTATGGTAGAAGAACAAGATCATGGCCGTGCAGACTGAGCCCACACCGGCTGCTGTTTCACATGGGAGATGAGGCACTACGAGGGAGCCCATTTGTCGCATTGGCTAGATGGGGGTCGCCAACACATGTGCCAGGCCTTGGGGCACCACCCTGAGCAGGTGCCGACCTAGAGGCGGGGAGAGTCAGTCCCCTTACCCGGTTGCCTGCTGTCTGCCATTTCTCAAAAAATGTCAGTGTGGGTGAGAGAGAGAGAGAAAGAGAAACAGCAGAGAGGAAACCCTTTCAAACAATGTTGCCTGCAATTCTTGTTACTCCCCTCCGTCGTTTCTCTCTCTGTTTCTCTTTCTCACACACAGACATTTTATTGCTTGAAAGTGACAGGCTGCACTTTGCTTCTACCGTAAGCACATGCATCCCACAATCTTTCAGAATTGCCTGCCTTTTTGTCTTTTTCTCAAGCAGCAGCAGCCAGGTAGAGGCGATTCTGCCGGGCTGCATGGCTTTCTGCCTCATCACTGGAAACCTCTCCAGGCACCCGGAGATACAGATCTTCCGGCTGCACTTAAGGGGCCAAGGTGACTGGGGAAGGGAAGGGCTGCCTTGGGGCTGGCCACGTCCAACCCCTTCACTAGGGTTTATTTTTGGGGAAGGCCTTATATTAGGCCCCTCCAAAAATCAGGGGAGGGCTTACTTTTGGGGTAGGTCTTATTTTGGGGGGGAAACACAGTATATGAACAGTTCATACAGATTTAGCAATAATATATGACCATTCATCAGTACATTAGAGGATTCACTTGGAAAATAGGGAGATTTACCTTCTAAATGTTGAATAGTAAAGCTGAGTGGAGAATAGCTAAAATGTATTTATGTGTGTATACACATGACAACTGATTTTTAAAAATACTGGATGAGTATTTAAAAATACTCATGAGTATGAACATGAAAGTCTTACAGGATAATAGATTAATGCATTATTTTCTTTAACTAACTGCTGTCCTTGGCAAGATATTTCTTTTGCACTATTAATTGGAACTGTCAGTGTGAATACTGAAGCAATAACAGTAGTTTTGAATGCAGATACAGGAAGAAAATCAGTAATTAGTCACAGGTTTGAAAGCATCATCCCCTAGTGATTTGTAGAAGATTAGTGTATAAAGTGAATGGCTTCACTTTTCACATTCAGTTTCTATTTAATTTTAAGAATTTAATTCAGATAATATATACATTTAATAAGTTAGGTCAGAAAATTGTGCCACCTAAAATATTATTGAACTCCATTATCATCAATTAACCAAAATCGCCAGGGTTAAAACATGATTGAAGTTGTAGTGTTCTATTGAGTGCCACTGTTACATTCAATCAGGCCAAATATAAAATGATCTTAATTTATTTCTGTTCAATAATTGACAATGACTGGACAATTGTCATAGTCTGTATACAATATAATTATTTATTTAAATAATTAATTACTACGGGTTTTGAAACTTAGGCAAATTGCAGATTTACGATAAAATTCTTTACAGGTTCTCCTTATGTACTGAAATACTTGCTATTTTATAGTATGTATTAATTTGCAATACAAGGATATAGAAAGTCTACACACCCCTGTTAAAACACCATGTTTTTCAGATGTTAAAAAATCAACCAAGATAAATTGTCTCAGAATTTTTTTCACCTTTAGTATAACATATCCCCTGTACAAGTCCATTGAAAATCTGAAATTGTTTAGTGGGGAAAAATAACAGTTAAAAAACTAGAATAATGTGATTACACAAGTGTTCACATACTCTTCTAAGTAGGAATGTGGTTGGGTTCAGAATTAACCATATTCAAATAAATGTTAAATAGTAATAATACATACCTGCCATCAATTAAAGTGACCCTGATCAAACCCATATAGAGTTCAGCTCTTCTAGTAGGATTTTTCTGCATTTCCTCAGTTCCTTTTACATCAAAAGCCATGGTTTACAAAGAACTTACGAAGTGTCAAAAGATCTCATTGTTGGAAGGTATCAATCAGGTGAAGGGGTCAAAACATTTTCTGAGGCACTGAATATACCATAGAACACAGTGAAGACAGTTATCAACAAGTAGAGAAAATGTGGCACAACAATAACATTACCTAGAACAACTAGAGTTCCGTCCAAAACTGATGAAAAAAACAAGAAGAAAATTGATCCAAAAGATTGCCAAGATGTCTAAAGTAACATTGAAGGAGCTGGAGGAATTTCTGGAAAGTACTGGTTGTGTACTGTATATGATAACAATCTCCCATATTCTTCATGTGTCTGAGCTGTGAGGTAGGGTGGTAACACAAAGAAAAACATCCAATCCTGACCTCACTTTTCTAAAAGCTATATCAAGTCTGACAGAAACATGTGGAGAAATAAATTGTAGTCTAAGGAGACCAAAGTTGAACTTTTTGACCATAATTCTAAAAAGTTTATTTTTAGTGCATCACCAGAAGTATAGTATACTATACCCATAATGAAGCATAATGGCGACAGCATTATGTTTGGGACTGCTTTTCTTTAGCTGGAACTAGGGCATTAGTCAAGATGGAGGGAATTATGAACAATATCAGTTAATTTTGGCACAAAATCTTCTGTCCTCTGCTAAAATGCTGAAGGCAAAGAGGAATGTCGCCTTTCAACATAATGAGCATACATCCAAATCAACAAAGGAATGACTTTTCCAAAAGGATGTTGGAATGGCCCAGCCAGAGCTGGGACATAAATCCAATTGAAAATCTGTGGGATGATCTGAAGAAGGTTGTGCACAGGAGAGTTCCTTGCAATCTGATAGATTTAGAATGCTTTTGCAAGAAAGAGTGGGCAAAGATTCCCATGGCAAGATATGCCATGCTAATGAGCTCCTAGTCCAAAAGACTGAATGCTGTCATAAAATAAAGGTACTTCAACAAAGTATTAGTTTAAGGGTGTGCAAACTTAGCAACTACGTTATTGTATGTTTTATAGTTTTATCTTTTCCCCTGAAAGATTTCAGTTTGTTTTTCAATTAAATTATGTAACATAAAGTAGAAAACATTCTGAAGTGATTTATCTTGGTCTGATTTTTTTACAACTCAAAAATCTGGCAATTTAGTAGAGGTGTGTAGACCTATTCACTGTATATAAAGTCTGTCACTGTATATAATTGTATATACAGTATGTATATGCATACTGTATATATAACATATACATACTGTTTATACAGTATATACATAATGTGTATAGAGTATTTACTGTAAACTAACCAACTTTCTAGCAAAGATCAAAGGAAAATAGGTTTCAGTAAACTCTTGTTACATTTCTAATGAATATTGTGGTCAGGTGGAGCAATTACAAATATTTTTGAGATTTTGGTATTTTGTATTGCTCTTGTACAATGAATTTGTTTGAAGATATGATCTGATATAGGGGAAATATATGTAAGATCATTTAAAAGCAAGCCATAGAGTAGAAGAATTTGTTCTGGAAGAAGTGGAAAACTATCAGAATAAAAAAAAAATTGAAATGACCATAAGAAGAGATGGTTCCCATATGTTTAGCAATGAAACTCAGGTGGAAAAGTACCAGAAGGCATGAAAAATGTTGGGATTAACCAAGTCTTGACAAAGTATAAAAATACATGAAAACTTTAGAACATTGAAATCATCACATAGAAGCATTATTATATTTGGTATGCCATTCTCTCTTAATTCTTTTTGGAACCCAATCATAGCCTGTCCACTTAGAATTTGAGTAGAACATGTATGTTTGAATATGAGAAAGCAGTCTGTTAAATCAACAGTAAAAGTTGCAAATCCATGTGTTGTCTATGTCTTGAGTCTCCAAACAAAAAGGTTACAGGTGATCCCCAAAGCAAGAATTGGCATTTTTTTATCCCATAAAAGCCGATAAAAGCAAACATTTTATTCCCAATTTTAATTTATAGAACTATCCATCCAGAGAAAAGAAGTTTGGGAAATATTGCTTTTAACTGGAAATTTAGTGGTTAGCCGCAGATTAACTAAATTCTTATTTGTCTCTATTGGGATTTTTCAAACTATGAATTAGATTGCAGTGCAAATAAAGTGTGGCAGAGTACAATGTACATAATTAACTCAGAGAAGAACTAGTCATCTAGCATAGTGACATTGCATGGTACTGCATGTGATAGATTCCAGGAGGCTTAAAAAAAGAAATAAATCATAACTAAGCTAAAACCTTTTGTTATACTAGAAATAATCAAACCTAACTAGAAGTTAAAGACTATGTTAGCCTTTCTCATTTGCAATGAAAAAACATTCCTCAAATTATCAGAATTATCAGAAGCAGAATTGTTTACTATAACCTAGATGTAACTCTACCTATATTTCCTTTTTGGCTTTCAGTGCTCCTGATATGAAGAAATTTTATTTGCTTTCTTGTTCATTTATTTTGGTACTATTTTAGCTGACTCCCTTACTGACAATTGAAGCAAGGTTGCTTGCTTTCAAAAAGCAGTAAAGTAAGTAGGGGCCACATAACACAGGGAAGAAAGGAGGTTATAGTTCAAGGTGAAAGTCGTTATTGCTTAATAATAATTGTAAGAATCTGTAGTGGCATGTCTACTCCCAGTGCTGATGTATTCGTCTCAGTACTTTAGCATGACATATTTCCTTGTGAAGTCAATCCTTTAGGTTTGGTTCAAAACCAAAACTGAATTAAATTTAGGTTACATGGACTCTTGACTTGGAACTAAGGTCTATTAAATTAACATAATTTGCTTTCAGAAAAATTTGGATTCAATGTTCATTTTTTTCCCTCTCACTTAATGGATTAGGTAATATAAGTTTAGGATCTAAATTAGACTCCTAGATTTATATAATGTTTATTAGCCAACTGTCTACAGAAATAAGCAGGAATATATGTATCCTATTTTACAATGCCACCCAACTGCGTCCAATCCCAAATATTGCTTTTAAAATATAACATATTTCTGGAATACTTGATATATAGCACGTGTATATACTTGTATGTCAAACTGTTTAGGAGCAGACTTCATGAAATAGTTACCAAAGAGAAATCTTAGTGGTGATACCCAAGTATAGAATAGATTTTTGAAATGTATACCAGTGGTTGGTTGCCCCTGGTTCGGACTGGTTCTATAGAACTGGTAGTAAAATCGGAGGGAGGCTCCGCCCACTGACCCCAACATCATCAGAAAGTTTCTGTGTGCGCAGTCCCATTGCAAACCGGTAATAAAGGTAAGTAGAACCCACCCCTGATGTATACCTATTGACTACTTTGAAATGCTTTATTTTTAAATAACCAGAGTTATTTTTCTTAATTTTAAGCCTTTCCCCCCCCAAAAAATAATCTTCTAGATCTTACTACCTTCCATCCTTGACTCAGCTGTTCATCCTACTGAGCTCAGAAAATAAGGACCCAGATTGTTGGGGGCAATATGCTGACTCTGTAAACAGGTTACAGAGGGCTATAAAGGACTATGAAGTGGCATATAGGTCTCAGTGCTATTGCTATCTGTTTATGTGTCATGTTATTACACTGTATATGCATTTATTGTTTTCATGTAGACTGCATGAAATTTTGTAATTAAAGATATTATGGCGGTTTCTGTAGCAATGATAATACTATGCTAATAGTGCATCTCAGATACATATTTCTTTGTGCAAAGTGTCTTTGCAATATATACACCAGCTGAAACCAAATTAGGAATACTATGTAAGCCACCTTGCTAAAATGCAGGGAAATCCCATGGTATGTATTATGCAAAGTAGGCTTTAAACTTTAAGAATAAAAGGAACCTGTTCATCTCCCCAAGAAATGACAAATTTGTTCAATGATCTTCAGAATTAATGTGTTTAGGAATTATTTGGGAAATAATATAAAACATGGGGTGAAACAAGAGTTGAATGGAATTGCTTGGTCTGAGCCCTTTTAGCTTAGACTCAAGGGGGTATGTACACAGTGGTATTTGCACACCCTTGCTACTTTGGTCAGAATGATAAAAACAGTGTTGCAGCATAATACTTAAGATCTCCTTCTTTTGGGTATTTGTGCAATCCTATGATGGATCTAGGAAAGGGATGGGGCTTATGTCATGAGAGTGCAGCTCTGCTTACATCTCTTCCCTTTGTCCTTACAAGACACCATTGGATGCATGGTTGGCTGTCTGGAATTCTGATTTGCAGTGCTCCTGTGATTTACAGCATTTAAAATATACCATAAGCACATTGCCTGCTGTAATAAACAATACAATAACAATACATTTTATTGTATAGTTTTTTATATAAAAAAAACTGAAAGCTTCACTTGTCCCCTTTCACTTAATTTTTAGAAATAAAAATGGACCAGCCAGTTTGTCTTGACATTGTCTAAAAAGATTGTATGATACCTAAGAGAAATACTAATTGTAAACCAAAGAATGAACCTACTTATTCCACTGAGAGTAGGTGCACATTGGTATGCTTCCATTTCTGATTTTCTTCTCAATTTCTTGGAAGAGAATTATTGTATTTTGTTCTTTGATTTTTATCCTGCTTGTTCTTACTTCAGACATTACTGTATTGAAACCTGGAATGGACTTCCCTTTCCCTTGGTGAGGCTAAGGAAAGTGAAAAAGTGGATAAAAAGAAGAAAAAAAACTCAAGGAAACCCCACAGCAAATGTTTTTGAAAATCCTAATATTTCTAGTGTCAATATTAATTACTGATATCAATCCTTGCTGCAGCAGAGTATTAAATAAACAGTGCCCCTTAACCCAATAGAAGGAGGTAGTTTGCAAACAACCAAACAACGAATTTATATTTTTATTTAGTAAATTTTACTGGCCCAGGTGGCTGCTTTTCCAATTCAGTTGTGGTTGAGTCTATCATTGTAAAGAATTATGAGAACTAAACAAATTAAAACTATCTAAACCAGCACAACCAATTGATACCAGTTTGAGGGAAGCTTGTACATGGTGATTAAAAGGTAATTCATAGTAGTTATTGAATATCAATTTGTATATGGGTTCTAAAATTTTTTACTACCGGTTCTATGGGCGTGGCTTATTTTGTGGGCATGGTTTGATGGTCATGTGACAATTCTTTAGGATTTAGCAGAGGTACTGGTCTACCAGGCTTTTAACTGCTTGAAGAGCTGTACCGGTCTACCCATTTGTTTTTGGAGCGCACTAGTCTACCACCACACTGCCTTTTACCGCTGATCAGCTGTAGGGTGGCCCTTTGAAGTGCCGTGGCAAGAGTTTAAACAGTTCTTTGCTGCTCTGCCATCACCGAGAGCATCGGAAATCGCTTTCAGGCAGCTTGGCCTCAATTGCCAATCTACCACCACCGAGCGGTTTACAAGAAGTGGATCGGTTCTAGCCGATCAGTTGGGAAATTTTTGGCTTCTCCAGCTAAGATGTCTTGTTTTGTTTTTTTCTCTTTTTTATCAAGTGAGCCCTGATGTTTTCCTTCTAGCTGATCAGCTGGGACTCGGGAGGCAGCAAATAGATTGGGGCCAGGGCCAGGCAGAGGTGGTATTTACTGGTTCTCCGAACTACTCAAAATTTCACTACCGGTTCGCAAGAACCGGGGAGAACCGGTAGCAACCCACCACTGGTATGGTATAGGATTTTAAAACCAGTTGCTGCAAAATAAGTATTTCTTCAAAATGGCAGTAATTTGCACTAATCAGAAAGTGCCTTGTTAAAGATTTATTAAGGCATTAGAAAAAACAATTAAAAGAATGCAATCTATCTTTCAATTATTTTAAAATGAAAGGCATTGGGTGAAAGACAACTGTGGGATCTGGTTCCTATTTGTTTGTTTGTTTCAGATTCTTAGATTAAAAATTGCCAGCTTGTTTTAGGTTTTCAACATTAGCAGCTGAATCCTTTTGGAAAATAGTATTAAACTGAAAGCTATCTTTAATTCCAGTCATCTGGTGGCTTTTTGTATTCTTTTGTTTTAATTGACCTTTTCACTGCCTTTCATAAAATTAGATGCATTATCCACATAGTGCTCAGCCCTAAAAATGGCCACTTAAATCTAATGGTCAGTGTTGTATTCCCTGGTACTGAATTCTAAAATCTAATTATTTTTCCTCCCGATCATTTTTCAAACCCATAAACATGCTTTTAGAGATAGTTGGCGGTAGCAAGGAATATTTGTTATTCACTCTCTAAAGCATTTATTTACCAACCTTCACTGAACTAGCATGGTTGATTTCAGTCCATAAGCTTTCAGTCAGGAGGCTTTCATTCTGTGATGGATTGAGGCTGATCATAACTATATTGGGATCATAATATATACTCATATACATACTATTTTCCCATGCAACAGCTTTAGAATCTATACCATTTTTAATACATTTAATTTGACTTTTCATTTTTCCCAAAGTTTCAGAAATTCTGTGGGTGGCAGATATTTCACATTTCAATGGGGCGGACAACAAATAAATAGCAAATAACTTTAGTTTTGGACTAGTCTGCATAATAATTAAGAAGTAGGATTATGAGTTCTGCATGCCAAGTATAATAGAGAGCAGTGAAGTAAAACATTGAGTCTGAATAGATGCAGAAACTTTCAGCATGAGGGCTATTATTATATCTCCTTTCTGTCAACAACTGACATTGTTTTGCATGTAGCAAAAATAAATCTGTAGAGACATTGAGGAATGTAGAAGGACAATAGAAAAGGTCTTTTTGAGACAGAATTTTAGATTCTGTCGCTCCCATAGATTCCAGTACGCTCCCATAGAGAGGGGCTCCTCCAGGTGCCGTCGGCCAAACAATGTCGACTGGCGGCCCCCAGGAGGAGAGCCTTCTCTGTGGGGGCACCTACGATCTGGAACAAGCTCCCCCCGGAGATACGGAGGATCCCGGATCTGCGTACCTTCCGTCGCGCGCTTAAGACCTTTCTATTTCACCAAGCCGGCCTGACCTAAGTCTGTCCCCTTTTTAAATGGAAATTTTAAATTTGGTTTTAAATTATTGGGGTTTTAAATTTGTTCAGCCAAATTATTTAATTTCGTTTTAATCTATTTTAAATTTTGTATTTATATGTTTTATTCCATGGCTGTTCACCGCCCTGAGTCCTTCGGGAATAGGGCGGTATACAAATTCAATAAAATAAATAAATAAATAAATAAATAAATAAATAAATAAATAAATAAATAAATAAATTTGTGAATTGTACCCAGAAGCTCAACATGTGCATGGATTGCTGCATTCTGAATTATTAGCGGCTTTTGAATAGGTTTTAAATGCAACCATATGTATAGAGTATTGCATGAAAAGTAAGAATATAAGCCAGTGTTGGTGAATCTTTTTGGCACCAAGTGCTGAAATGGGAGTGTGCATGTGCCCGCCCACGTGCCAGAAACCGGAAGAGCAGCCGCCCGGCACGTGCATCTTCTGGTTTCAAGCACACACATGTGCACTGGCCACCTGGTCTTCCATTTTCTGGTGCGCATGCATGCATGAAGTCCAGGTGACTAGCGTACATGTGCACACTGGAAACCAGAAGATCATCTTCCCGGCATGCACATGCACACCGGGTGGCTGCTCTATTGGTTTCTGGCACTCCTGCGCACATGAAGATCAGCTAGCCAGTGCGCCAGAACCCGGAAGAGCAACAGACGATGGCTTGCATGGCCGGAGAGATGGCTCTGCATTCCACTTCCGGCACGCGTACCATAGGTTCGCCATTAGGGATATAAGCTATAGTGACAAGGTCTTTTCACCCTAGGAAGATCTACAACTGGTGTACCACACAAACTACAGAAAGACCTCTTGGAATTGACTTCCATTTACTATAATATCAAGTGTTGTGACTCTGGGAAGACCTCAAAAACAAACTGGAATTAGCAGACAATCTCCATGCTCAGATACCAGTTCTGTCTTGCTTGGGTTTAATACTATACTGCTTTATATCATCTATTGTTTCTTATTTTCTTTCTTCTCAGGAACCCTTCCCACTTTAAAAGAAATTGTAGGTCTCAAAAACAGTTTGTTTGTATGGGTTATATTTAACAATGTTTTTGTATTAAAAATTAAAATTGATGCATCCATTGCCAATACTGCGACTCACAATTGTTTGATGGGATTTTAATATTTTATTACTTCTCAACATAGGCAGGCAAATAATTTTGTTTTTTCTGACCCTTGAGAGGGTCTTGGGGAAGCCTCAGAGGTTCTTGGACTAAACTTTAATAAACACTGATCTAGCTCTTTATAGCCTTCTGGCATTCAGTGCTTTTCTAGACTATCCCAGGATGGTGTTGCAAAGCATATCATTAGTACATTGATGATACTATACCGCAAATTGACAGTTGCCCTCTCCATTCAACCTATTGTAGATATTACATTTAATTTGTAATGCTTTTCTTTTTGGATGCTGCAATATTCTAACTTCTGGTAGTTATTAAAAATGAGTGGGAGCAAGGCCTTACAATACCAGGTCATCTATCTTGTCCTAACCACAAATTCACAACTGATCTGTCCATACAGATTCTTATAAAGATATTTAATAGTAAATGGGACGATAGGCAGAACAAGGCCTTTTAGTACCAGGGTATGTAGTCTGTCCTGATGTTGTCACTTGGCACTTCTACATCTATCACACTGCTGCACCACCAGTGCATTGTTCAATGTGTGGGTTGAGTAGGATATACATTTAACATACATACATATCTCAATATTTTTTGGTTTTCTGCACAGTTATAAACTACTCCCAGATCATTCAGAATAACAGAGTTGGAAGGGACCTTGGATGTCTTTTAGTCCAACCCCCTGCTTAGGCAGGAAACCCTACACCACTTCAGACAAATGGTTGTCCAATCTCTTCTTAAAAACTTCCAGTGTTGGAGCATTTACAACTTCTGGAGGCAAGTTGTTCCACTGATTAATTGTTCTAATTGTCAGGAAATTTCTCCTTAGTTCTAAGTTGCTTCTCTCCTTGATTAGTTTCCACCCATTGCTTCTTGTCCTACTCTCAGTTGCTTATCATCATTGACCCTCATCATCACTGACACCAGTTGACAATTACATTAGGAGCAAATAGAAAGGAAATAGAAACACCTTATATCATGTAAACATATATTTGAGTGCCATCTTTCTGATATATCTGAATGCTGTAGGTTTCAGCCATGACATTGGTTTTGACACTTATCGGACTCCACCTGACCTCTTTCCTGCTGGTATACAATCTCTGGATATTGGGATATTGGACTTGGAATAGAAACCTATGTACATTTTGAGGAGCTTCTGAGTCTTCACATTGGGAGCTTCCATGTCCTCCTTTAGCCAGTTCACTATACCACTAGGGTATCTGATGACTGGCAGAGCATATGTGTTGTTGGCATGGATCTCATTCTGCCCATTGAACTGGCTCTTCAGGACTTGTCTTAACCTTTGATGTACTTGGATGATGCTTCCTTGATTCCTCAGCATAGTTCCTATTGACTTTGGGATACCAAAGTACTTGTATAGCTGGTCCGTGTGTCCTATGTGGCCTGCTGATAGTTGCACCCTATCTGTCTTAATTACCTTCCCTCTCTTTATTACCAGCTGGCCACTCTTCTTTAGTCCAAATGATATTCTAGTCTTCTCACTATAGGTCTGTGTTAGGGTGATCAGTGAGTGGGTGCCTCATTCACTTTTAGAATACAGCTTGGTATCTTCCATATAGAGATGGTGTCTGATAGTAGTTTCACTCTTGAACATGTAGCTGTATCTAATCCTTGTGATGATTTGGCTGAAGTGGTGACTCTCCAGAACAGCAATGTGGACAGTGCATCATCTTGGTTTATGATACAGTTGATATCCATTTGTATGAGCTGTCTTGATTTCCAGTGTTGTCTTCAACAGTCCCACTGAGTTCTTGAGGAAGTGTCCTGTTGACTTTATATAGTGCTACATATTCACAGAACCATGCATGTGGCAATGAGTTGTAGGTTTTCCTGTAGTCAATCTAGGCGGTGCTCAGACTGGTCTGCCTAGATTTTGGATGACTGCTCTATCTATGAGCAACTGATGTTTGAGCCTCTAGTGTTGTTCCCAGTGGCCTTCTGAACTGTGCTGATCCATTTGATCTTGTAGCTTGGCATTTATGGTGCCTGATAGGACTTCCCATATTGTGGGGAGACAGGTTATTGGCTGGTAGTTGTGTGGTGCTATTGCCTTCATAACAAGCACTGCCTTCCTTATGTTATCTGGGTGAGTGCCTTTTGCTAACACCTGGTTCATCTGTGCTGCTAGGTGTTCATGCATTGCTGTTAATTTCCTTAGCCAGTGAATGATCCAAATTGAAGCCAGGTGCTGACTAGCTCTTTATATTCTTAACCCACTGTTGGATGTCTGTTACTTGATGGTGACTGGTTCCTGCACTGAGATATTGCTATGCATTGTTTTCAGGTCCTGCAGCCACTTTGCACAGATATTATGTGTCTTTTCTTTCTCCCATATGTTCTTCCAATGCTGTTCAGTTCCTGCTATTGGTGGCTCTGTGTTACTGTGTTGTTCCATTGCAGTTGGGAGTATACATGCATACAGTTTTAGTAACTGAGTGGCCTAGATTATTGGTAAGGGAAAGAGGAATCTTATTATATAAATAGTCCTCCTGAAGCTTGATTTAGTTGAAATAAAAACAAAATAAAAAGCAACATGTATTTTATTGGTAATTTGTACTTGCATTTTTGAGATGTGTTATGTAATTAATTTGTGCATTATTGTAATACCTACAATTCCTTGGTGAAAGTCTGAATTTCCAAATACAAGAGGACCTTAAGATTCTTTCTTCTTATATTGTTATCAACTAGGAAAGAGTAAAGATAACAGGCACAATGCACATAAAAAGGGATGGGCTTCAATTTTCACAGTCATGTCATCCTATTAAGTTTTTTTTTTTTAATCACTCTGTGTGCTCCAGATCTTAAACAACTGTCAGTGTGGTGTCCAAGACTCTAATATTGGAAGTGGGATTTTGATACCAATAAATGAAATGCTACGGGCAGTTGATTTATAGAGTTTAACTGCAGTTAATTTTATTCCAGACTTTTTGACCACTCATTAGAAGTTAATACGTGGGGAATAGAATGGTGTGCATGGAAGGTGAGAGGAGGAAAATAAATGGCTTGTTGAATGTCTTCTCAACCTCTTTCAAGTTTGTTAATTAGCAGCAGCTCATGAAATCTTCAAACAGATTTGTCCTCTAATTTAGTATTCCTAATTAATCTGATTTTACAAATATCAAGTCTGTTCATGCAGTTTTCCTTCTCCTTTACAAGTTTTGCTCATGCCGCTATGTAAATGTAATTAATGCACCATTAAATGCATTGATGAAAAATAAAATGAAAAAAGAAAGTTGATCATACAGGAAAAAACGCTGTAAAATCGGCAGTGCCAATGACATCTTCAAATGAAAGTTGGCTATGTGAAATTGTCAAGATAATATTCTATGACCGTTATCCATAGAACATGCTTTATAATACCTCTGAACCGAAAACATGATTCCACATAGATCAAAACATAGAAGGAGAAGGGGTTGCTCATTGTGAAATCTTATTGCTAACTCTGCGTCTCTGCATTTGTCAGTTGATAAAAAAGGAAATGAGATATAGAAACAGTAACAATTTTAAATTGGGTAGTAGCTTGAAGTAATGGTAATCAAGTTAAGTATTTCAGCTGATACAATTTGATAATGGAAAATATAATAAAATAATTCCTCTAGACTTCTAGCCTATATTTTAGACAATTTGGAAGCATAATATTAAATCCTACAATTACAAAATAAACCTCTGCTGGCTCCATCGTGTTCTGTTACTTGTCAAATATATCATTCTAATTAAATAATTAAGGACTGTTCCTCAAACCTGCTGGGTTAGCAAGGAAATTCATAAGGTAATTTCTATACAATCTGTGGTATAGATAGCATTATTTCAATACCAGATTAGAGGTACTGGTACAAATGTTAAAAATAACCCCAGAATCTATATACAGGATTTTGACTGCAGGTGCATGACTTAAAAATTTGCCAGATGTGCAGCTTTTTCCAAGCAAATTGAAAGGCACAACTCAGAGCTACTTCATAGGAGTATTTTTCCAAAACTAAGAAAGGGGATTGCCCAGCAAGATTCTGTTGTACTAGTTGCAGGCAGCCAAAGAGCAAGCACTGCCTAGGGCTCCAATTGGCAGAATATTTATTTTATACTGTAAATACAGCACGTGAAGTGTGTATAGATTACAGGATGGGGGGAGGGGAGGGAGGTATGTCTTTATGGAACTTTTTTCTGTCCCAAAGTTCCAAAAAAACAGACACTGTCCCCACATCCTATAATCTATGCACACTTTACGTGCTGCACTTATAAATTTGTTTCCTTGTTGGCTGTGCATTTATTTAAAAATGAACCTCAGTGCTAAGCAAGTTAAAATTAAATTGGCAGAATGCTGCAGTGCATATCAAATGATAGTCTGGTTATGGCATGTTTGATATGTGATATTTTGCAAGGACTTCCTTTCTAAGAGTCCCAGCTGTTCCTTTTTCTTTTCAAGGGGAAGAAGGATTACTGCGGGACACAGCATGATGCAAGCATTCTAGAATTCTTCTTTGGCATTTCTGAAGTGCCTGGCTCGGTCAGAAGAGAGACAAGAGAGTAAGTAGGGACACAATGGGGAAATACACTCAGCTCTTTTGGTGTGTATTTCCCATTTTGTGCCTTCTTACTCTCTTGTAACTCCTTCATCGCCAATCTTTCCATATTGCAAGGGGAATAAAACAGGTCAGATACAGGTCAATATATACTGGCTGCAATAGCAATCACATGACTGAAGGAGGCTACAAAGGTTATAAATGCAGGTTTCGCTTGTACTTGTGCCATTATTTTGTATTCAATTCTTAATTACAACCTTCATCACATTTACACGTTTCTCTGCTTTGAAAGCATCTGATCACATTTTTGCCCATTGCATTCCCAATGTTTCCAATCAAAATATATGTTTACATGATATAGGGTGTTTCTATTTCCTTTCTATTTGCTCCTAATGTAATTGTCAACTGGTCTCAATGATGATCTGGCAGTAGTTTATAACTGCAGAAAACCAAAAAATATTGAGATACTATGCATGTTAAATGTATATCCTACTCAACCCACACATTGAACAATGCACTGGTGGTAAAGTATTGCATTTATTTTTAAATGAGTTACTTAAAGTATTTCTAAACTTCATGACTTGTATATACCACTCAAATAGTATATGCTCAAGCATTGCCATCTTTACAAAATAAAACTTTGAAATGTGTATAGTCTTACTTTCCTAGGACTCTTAAGATCAATTTTATACTTCATTATTAGCATGATTTTGAAAAGATGTAACAACAACCTATATCAACAAATTTGCATGTCAAGAAGGAGCTTGCTTGCAATGGGTCTCTGCTGGAAGAGTGAGTTCAAGATTATCAAATGAGGAAACATATTTTTGTACGAAGATGGTGGGATTTAGACATATAAAAGAAGCATTTTTGTGATGACATCCCTAGACATGTCATTCTAGCCAGGGGTGAAATCCAGCAGGTTCTGACAGGTTCTGGAGAACCGGTAGCGGAAAGTTTGAGCAGTTCGGAAAACTAGTAGCGGAAATTTTGAGTAGTTTGGAGAACCGGCAAATACCACCTCTGGCTGGCCCCAGAGTGGGGTGGGAATGGAGATTTTGCAGTATCCTTCCCCTGGAGTGGGGTGGGAATGGAGATTTTGCAGTATCCTTCCCCTGGAGTGGGGTACGAATGGAGATTTTGCAGTATCCTTCCCTTGCCACACCCACCAAGCCATGCCCACCAAGCTAACACCACGCCTACCAAGCCACGCCCTCTGAACTGGCAGTAAAAAAAATTTGCATTTCACCACTGATTCTAGCATTGTGTATTTGTTGTGAATGCCGCTATTATCTACTTTCTATGGGAAAAGTATCTGCATGAACACTTCTAATTTATAAAGTTGTGCCTCTTCAATGCTATCTATTCAGTTATTTGAAATAAATTGGAAAAAGTACTTCTGAGTCCCTGAAAACATGAATGTAGCACCGGTCTGTAACTTCCTAAAGCATTATTTTTCTTGGAAAATACACAGATATGATACAAAATTAAATACAGATGCTACACTTGTGTTCCTGCAAATTCACCAAGTGTCTTTTCTAAATCATTTCTAATAGACCACAGCTTTATTATCTATAAACAAATATGTTGAGCTGAGCTATGCCTTTTAATACCTTTTCACACTTCAGATTCATTGCCTAATAACATTGATGATTCAAGCATTTAATTTAAAAAATGAGAACATAAAACACAATTGCCCATTTTAACTTTTCAGCAGTAATGCTAACCTTTGCAAGGACACTAACTCATTATGTAAGCTGTATCTCCATTTACAGTATATTATAATTATGTCTAATTACAGGGAAAATCACATCCCCCCATCTTGTACTACATTTAATTCAGAAGTTCAGATAATCTGAGATTAGGAGATCATTCAGAAATTAATATGGTTCTGAAATACTATTTAAAATTAAATAAATGAATGTAGCCTGGCCTTTAAAAAGCCTGTGGATTCCTGATGTATGAATTATAATAGGATTTATAAATCTATTTAACCCTAAAATAACCAGGTAATCTAAAACTTAAAATAATTCCTCAAAAACAGTTGATGGACTGAAGCTGCCATTTACAGCTTCCTGGAGGAGCTGTGGCTGCTTTAAACAGTTTCAGAGTGGGGTTATTATTATTATTTTTACTCCTGCATGCTGCAAAGTTTCTTTCACTAACTGAATCCAAAACATTTCACCATCATAATAGATATTTCCCCCTTTTTAATGCTTTGGCAAGCCACTGTTGGTGCTGATCATTTTTATTTTTAGATCAGCCACACTAAAAATAGAAAACAAGGAAACAATGCACCATCAATCTTTTATTTTGCATCCAAAATTCAGTGAACAATTTTGAGCTTGCGAAATGAATGTTGATTTGGAATTAACTTACTATTCAAGTGATGTCCTATTATACTTAAAAGATCTTTAATAGGGAGCCACAATAGAATTTAAAATATATTTTCTCTCATCGCCCCCCAGCCACAATTTTCAGTCATTTTTTTTCTTTTGGGAGAAATGAGATGGGTAATAACATTTTGTTTTAGAATTACTCAGGTTTAGTTTCTTCTTCTGTTGTTTTTAATATCTACCTAGGTTTTTAAGTTAGGATCCATTTATATTTGTTGGTAATGGCATCTGGAAGTTACTTTTATTATGAATTGCAAGTTGTTTGTCCACAGGGAATCATCCCTTCTCGGGGAACAGCCATTATTGAGGTTGAAAGTTGAAATGTTAATGCAATATAATTTATTATAGCAATATTAAATGTTTATTAACTTTAGCAATAGTGCTCTTCTACTTTGAAACGGAGATGAGAACTGCCCCTTAGAGTCGGGAACGACTAGCACATATATGCAAGGGGAACCTTTACCTTTTAATAGTACATAATTTATTAAATATATCAATAATATATCAAGAACAATTACATTGTTCACTTGTAGCGGTCAGTTTTTTTAAAAAAAAATTGCTCAGAATGTCAACATTTAAAGTAGGTAAGTTTTCTGTAGTTAGAACTTATAAATGAGTGTGTGGGAGGTCTCTAACAATGCTTTGAGCTCTAAGCACATACTGTAGTGCTTATAAACAGTATCCTGAATATCAGGAAGAGAACTTCCTATAATCTTCTCAGCTGTCCTTGCCACTCTCTGTATGGACTTTCTATCTGAGGCACAGCTGCCACTAAACCAACGGTGATGCAGTTTGTTAAAACGCTCTCAATTGTGCCTCTATAAATAGGGGCCAGGACAGAAGGAGAAGGATATGCTCTCCTCATCTGATGCAGGAAATGCTGGTTTGCACACTTCACTAAGGATGACGTGTGGAGAGACCAATTCAGATCGTTAGTTATCTGCACCCCTGGATACTTATTACTGCTGACCACCTCTACAGTTGCATCCTTGATACTGAGTGGAGTATGACTATGCTGGCTCTTTCAAAAATCTACGATGATCTCCATTGTTTTATCAACATTTAGAACCAGGTTACTTTTGTTGCACCAGTCCACCAGAACTTTCACCTCTTCCCTATAAGCATCTTCATTCAGTTACTAGATACTGTAATGAAATGCAAAATATATTTTCCTTTTGGATTTTATTTGAGTAATGTTGTTTGCCTCATGTGATTACTAAGAGGAATCCTCATCTCTAGTCGAGGATGCTTTTCAGGTCATAAGGCTCCATTACATGAATTTAACCAGAATATATATAGGCATTGATGTTCTTTCCACAAATCTCTGGAGCACACACTTTGAGAGAGTGAGCTGGATAATTAAAAATATGTGGTTCAAATTAAATGTATTCATTGACATTTACCTGGAAAAAACTCTAGCCTCATGGCTGACTCTGATTATTGATATATATTAGAAACTTTAAAGACAACATTAAGCTTTTAAATGGAACTATAACCTCCAGGAAGCAATTCATATATGTCCAGAGTGAATGTTTGCAGCCAGGCAACTTTTTCAGGCATATTTTATTGCAGGAATTTCATTTCCAAAATAGTCATATATGTTCCTTTTCTATGTTTTCTTTAAATTGTATTTGAGTGTACATGTTTTCTGTTCTGCATTCTAAGCAACAAAGGAACATGTTGAGTGGCCTAGTTAGATCAATAGCCTTAAAAGGCCATGCAAGCAGTAATGAGAGCCATTAGATATGACAACCACATAAGAATTTAACAAAGTCTCCTCTTCCCCATTAAAGAAAATAGAGTAGCAATCAGGAGTCTGTGTGCTTTTTCATATTTTTTACTACTAGTTCAAAAATGCCAGGACATCGGTGAGAGAGGGAAGGTCTGTTTTTCTTTTTTTTTTAAAAAAACAAACAATTTAACCTGTTCTAAGCAGTGTCACTGTTTGTATATCTCGTGTGAAGCATCTGATGTCCTTTAACATCTTGACAAGTCTGTTTTTTTTTGTTTTTGTTTTTTTGTGGTGGTGGATGGGTAGTGGGGGGATCAATCAGACTCTGTTTTCAGAACCACACAGAAAATGGGACTAGAAGGGTAAAGGAATGTCCTACCTAACTAACATTTCTCCTTCCTTTAATATTTTTCCATAATAGTTCTGTATTTAGTATATGTCAATGTAAGATATGTTTAAATGGGATAGGGTATTAGTGGGCCAATGGCAATACTTCAATACTCATGGCTCCAGTGTACATAAATTCTAGTGAAACTATGGACAACTTTATCCTTGTAAGTTAATTCTGGGTGACAAATAGCAATAAAAACAAAGAAAATAGTTGTGGACATCCCAATAGTTAACTTGGAGGGAACAACACACAGTTAGCTACTTTTCTAAAGGAGTCCTCTATTCACCCAAGCCCAAGGATGAAACGAGCTAGATCAGTCTCTTAAGAGAAGGCAAGGTCCTGGAATCCTATCAGTTGACCTTATTTGATGCCGATTCTGTCTGAATTGACAAAAATCACATGAGAGATAGACCATCAAATAAATATGAGGTTCTCCCTGACTTTTTTGTTGTTTTGGGACTGAGCATAATTAGCATCTTAGCTATTCTGCATGGCGTGCATTTGCCCTTGACCCACAGTTCTTTCTGACTGAACAGAATGGAGAGGGAGGAAAGCAGAATGTCTGTTAATTCAAATAGGAATTTTTAAATACATATTTTGAACATGCATAAAAGATGAATGGAATATTTTGCATAAAGGTTTCATATATATTATGTACATATAAAATGGGATATAAGAATGAGTGAATCAATGTTTTCCATTAGAACTATCCCATTAAATCAAGATCGGCTTAAAGCTTACTGTATTCTAAAAATTTCAAATATTACTACTTAGAGAAAAATAGACTTTGAACACTGAAGAAAGATATGGACATGCATTAACCACACAGTATCCTCTTATGAGACTAGAAGGTTTTCATCATTTGATTATAGTTGCTAGAAATTCAGAGAAGCTAGGCAAAAATCAGAATTTCTGTTGGCTCAAAAGCATCACAGCCTAAAGAACAGAAATATCCCATTTTAGTTAAAGATTTGACATAAGGTCCTTATTCATTTGTTTCCGTTGAGTGAAAAGGCTTGATTTGTGCACATGTTCTTGGAAATTTTTCATATATTTAAATATGAATTGCTGCACTACCCATATATCTTATTTGTGTGACAGATGTTCCTTTATTCTCATTCTTTAGCTGTGGACTACTTTCATTTCTTTGTGACATTGTTAATGTAGCAGGAACCTGAATACTGTCAATAAATTAAAGTTTGGGGTTTTTTGAGTTATATAAAAGAAGTTTGTGACAAAAAATCTGTATCTTTATTGAGATGAGAAACCTTAAGTTGCAAGCCAAATTTCCTGCAATACTAGTGCAATTCGATAGCTTAATCTTTTTCTCAGGGGAACAGCATTAAGGATCTGAAGTGCTCCTTATCCAATGAATTGCTTTGCCTTGGAAGAAGGAACTCTTTTCTGAGTTGTAGAAACTTCGCTGCCATGTTTTGGTTGCATTCAAATATCAGTATAATCTAACCCTGGCCAGCCATGTTCCCTGTCTAGTACTGGCACTGGATATCTTTTCCTAGAATCACAGTAGTTCCCCCTTTTTTAAATCTCACACATGTGGTAAATTCATAAAATTTGTCTTTACAGTTTGCATGGACTATAAAGATTAGGAGCCCTGGTGGCACTGTGGTTAGAATGCAGTATTGTAGACTAACTCTGCCCGTAGTCTGGAGTTTGATCCTAATGGGTTTGAGGTTAACTCAGCCTTCCATTCTTCCAAAGTCAGTAAAATGAGAACCCAGATTGTTGGGGGAAATATGCGGACTTTGTAAACCTCTCAGACAGTGTTGTAAAGCACTGTGGAGGAACAGTATATAAGTCTAAGGGCTATTGCTACTAATAAAATGTTTTGGCTGTTTAATTTTGATCAACTTGATTTAAGAGATTGAATGCTTCAACAGATAATCATTCTCACTGCCCATAAGAGAGGAGGATCTTCCAAAAGTTGTGGTTGCTGGATATACTTCTAAAGGATATGGTTAATATAAGATATAAGATATTATAAGATATTAAGAGAATAAATGGGCTGAAAGACATCTGATGTTTTCTAGACCATTAAATCACATAACTCAAAATTACATTTATATGTCATAATGTGTATTCTTGAGTGAGCTTTAAGTGGAGTGTCAGTATGTGCAATTCTAGAAAGGGAGCCTAAATGCCCCAAGGTATTTTGTGTGGTTTAAAATTATTTGGGTTTCAGACTGCAGTTACCATTTTCAGTTCCTTTGATAGATTTATACAAACACACACACACACACACACACACACACACACAAAATTCTTAAGTTATATCAGTCCAGGATAAATCTGCCCCTACTCCTTGCAAAATCTTGACACCATTCAGCCAGCTTTCGTAATGGAAAAAAAATCACAATGCATACCTTGCAGCATTGGATCTGCATTAATTCTTTTTTTGGTTACTGCTTTTCTGCCCAAACTTTCATAATAACTTTAGGAAGATTTTGCTGGCTGAGGAAAGTTAAATTTTATAATTTGTAAATTCTTGTTTATTTACTGGTATTTTGTTGTTTATCTACTACATCTCTTTTTATCTTTTTATCTTACCTTACTTTACCTTACCTCTATTTCTGCTTCCTACCTCTACCTCTACCTCTACCTCTACCTCTGCCTCTGCCTCTGCCTCTGCCTCTATCTCTATCTTACTGTATAGCAGTCATGAAGGCCTTTGAAAAGATATGTAATTGCCATGATATATCTGTAGCTGTATCATGGCAATACTATCTATAGCAAGTACAGGCAATACTGTTGCTTGTGATACTTTATGAAAGCAAAAGTTGGATTTTGAAGAAGTATGATAGGAAGAATATTGATATTGTAGAACTTCGTTGTTCAAAGTTCAAAGATATCCAAGAATGGACAGCCAAGAAAATAAAACCAATGGGTCATTAATCAAATCAACCCAGTGTTCTTACTTGAAAAATACATGATCAGGCTGAATTATCCTACTTTGGACACATTGTATGAAGACCTAGCTCTCTGGAGATGGCTCCAATGTTAGGAAAAGTGAAAAGAAAGAGAAGATTATGACAAGAAGAAAAATGGATAGAGTAGAGATGAGTACACCATTGGAAGACCAGATTAAGTATAGATCATAATGGAGAATATCTAATCATTCTAATCATTCATTCCATTTTAAAATTTATGAATTTCTTAGTTATGGAACTCAAAGTATTATCTTTAAAAAACCATCTTAGTTACCAATGTGACCTTTATCCCATCCCATGCTCTCTGCTAGATGTGTGATTCTGTGAAAGGAATGAATCTGCATTTCTGTGTCCTCTGTTTCCAACCAGGAGAATTTTGGTGAGAAAACGACCTGGTTTATAGAATGGAATAGTAAGAGCTATGTCTCCAAGTTTCTTTTTTTTTAATTTAAAAAAAACAAACTTTATTGAATTAAAAAAAATTTAAAATACAAAATTATACAAATTTTTCTCAATCGTAAAATTGCATATACAATACACAACTCCACGACAAGCTAAATATATGTACCTGTGTGTACATATATACATATATATATATATAAACAGTGATTTATTTCTTATTCTATCTACCTTACGGTGCTTATTTGTTACCTTTGATTTTTCCTAAATTTAGTCTTTACCCTTTTTTCTTTTGATTTATCCACTTATACCATCTATTCCATACTTCAAAATATTTTGAGTCTTCCTTGTCTTTTAATTTTAAGGTTAATTTATCCATTTCTGCACATGCGTACATTTTTTGAATTATCTCCTAGTCTGTTTTCCATAATTGTGCTAGTACCAATCTTGCCACCGTAATTATGTGTAGTGTTAAGTATTTTATGTCCTGTCTAATGTTCCTTTTGATCATGCCTAATAAAAAGATTTCTGGTTCTAATTCAATTTCTTGATCTGTTATTTCTACTATCCATGTATTTATTTTCCTCCAATATTTCTTGATTTCTGGGCAAAGCCACTATGAATGGAAGAAAGTACCCTGAACTTGCTTACATTTCCAACAAGCCGAATTTACATTCGGGTACATTTTCGCTAACCTCGAAGGAACTAGATACCATCTGTACCACATTTTATAATGATTCTCCTTATATGCTACTGATTTTGTCATTCTGTAATTGTTTTCCCATGCCCTTTCCCATTCTTCTAGCTGTATACTGTGCCCAATGTTCCTTGCCCAAGCTATCATCTGTCCTTTAACCAATTCTTCTGCCAAATCGAATTCTAGTAGGTATTTGTAAATTTTTGAAATTGATTTTTCTTCTTTGGATTCTAATAATTTGTCTAATCGATTTGGTTTTGGGTCTATTCCTCCCTCCTCCTGGTCTTTCCTATATCTTGTCTTAATTTTGTCCCCATTTACTAAAATACTTGCCTTTTGATGCGGTTTTTTTCCCCTGTTTTCACCGTCGTTGTGGTGGTACTAGTCATCTCTTTGAGTATTTTATATTGTTCCACCAAGATTTTATCTACCTTCTTCCAAATCACCATCCAATTTCTATAACGCTTCTTTCTTTTCCTTCCTTCCTTCCTTCTCCTCCTACTATCCCCTCCTACTATTTTACACTAATGAGTTGATTTCTAATTATCCTTTTAACCAATTCAATTCAATTCATTAATATCTTAAAAAAATCCTCCCAAAATCCACATTCCTATCAATCAATTAACTTGTCTATTTACTTTAAATAATTAATTCTTACTATATAATAATCAAACTATAAAAAGAGAAAGAGAAAAACCACTTAGCTTAGGATGACAGATTAAACTCTTAGAAATAATCAATACTAAATTATAAAACAATTAATAATAATTAGCACAGTTAATTATGTGTATGGGGTTTAAATAGATTTAAATATTTCTAAAATATACTTTTAGGTTGTATATAGATGTTTATATAAGTAATAGTTTACTTTGTAATAAATAGATATAAATGTCTAGAACAATAAATATATAGGTATGTCCAAAAGGAAAGAGCAAAGGATGTGTTATCCAAAAGTTCTATAAGTCTAGTGTGTTCTGCTGTGATCTTTTTTCCTTACGTTTCTACTTTCCGTTCCAAAATAGAGTCATTCAATATGGCGATCTCCAATCTGCACAGTCACTCATCAGCGTTTCTTTTTTGCCAATCCACCTCTTTCTTTCCATTGGGGCTGCTAAATTGGGGATAAAATTAATGTCCTATTCATTTCTCAGTCCAGCTATCTAGATCCACCTCTCTGCATGTTCAATATTCTCATATTTTAACGTTTCAGTCTTTTAATATTTCTCCGCTGGTCTAAAGTTCATCCTCTTCCGTTTTACTCTCCTCGTCGTTTGCCGCCCATTTACGCTCTGAGTCTTTCTCTTACTCGCTGCCCCTCCGAAAATCACTTTCTCCCCCTTCGGCTTTCCACCGAGGTAAAAAACAAGTTTAAAGTTTCTTACCGCTTTTCTCCGCACCGTATTCACTCTCCTGTTTCCCATTGGTCTCGCTCGGGGCGTCGGGCCTCTGAGTCAACCGCACTGGCTGACTTCTTCTAAGCTTGAACTGAGGGTCCTTCTTGGTGTGGCTGGAGATCGCACCTCTCCTCACCTCCTCCGAAGATTTCCCTCCTTATTACCGGTCCCTCCAGGACCGATCTTCACCCGAAAGGGCACCAAAAACTTAGAAATTCGGCACTGGGAACAGAGCACTTCTTTTCCCGTGCCGCCTCGAACCTACGTCACCGCTGGAAGTCTATGTCTCCAAGTTTCAAATAAACACTAAATATATGTTGATTAATATATTCATTTTAAAATTAAAGCATTTAAAAGATAGAGTATGTGCTACCGATGGGAAAAAATGTGCTCTGCAAATATACAAATAATGCGTCGAATATATTAATTCAAGCCTATGAGTTTAGACTTGTTACAAGAAAAGAATTATATTTAGGAAAAATAAATTTCAGTTGATGCAACATTCTGCAGAGAAATAGCAATAATGATAGAAAGCTATGTTGTCACAAACTTTTATAAGTGTTTGCTAAGAAAAGTCTCTTGTTATGTTTCATAAAATGTAAAGCATGTGTGTGGGGGGGGGATCAAACTGATTTTTATTTTTCATGTTTGCTTTAGAATATCAAATATTTAAAGTAGAATTAAAACTATGTGCAAATGGTGTTTTTTCAGCAAGAGAAGGATTCCTTTGCATTCTAAAATTCATTTTTGAACATCATTGTGAAATGGATAATGTAATTTAATTATTTCAGGAATATAAAATTTGCTGGAGGAGTTACTCAAGATGTATTATCCCTTACAGATATATAGTAATTATTCATAGGAATAATTGATCAGAATAATATTTAGGTAAATCTTCTGTATAAAATTTATCCATAATAATTAGAAAAAAGTAAGAGGAAATAAATCTCTTGTCAAATGCAATGCGAAAAATGTTGTCTGGAAAGATGTTGCATTTTAAGTCTCTGTGCTAAATTTTTAAAACTCAAAACCTACCAAACCTACCATGATCAATACATTAGTCATAGAAACATTGACTTATGTGGAGTCAATGGTAAGATACTAGTTTAAATTCACAAATTCTGTATTTACTTGGCTTATTGTCTTACAAATAATTAATACAAATCTGTGTCAGACTCCAGCTGAAAATCAAAACTTCTGTCACATCATGCCTTTGATAAACTTCATTTTAAGAAGCAGGCAAGTGTAGCAAGCAGAGAACACAAATGCTAAGAAAAACAGCAAAAACATGTGTTTACAAAGAATTAGTTCACACAGAATGCTTAGTTCAGAGTTATTGTTTTAATAGAAAGCACCCTGACAGTTTTGAAAATAAGCCTTAGTTCATATGTAATCAGAAATCATTGTCAAAGTTCTGTGTAAGGCAAAGAAAGAATATAATGAATCATATTTCCAAAATAAGTGCAAGAAATTATCATTTCCAGGAAGTTTACAAGAATTCTCTGCAACGGAATAGAATATGAGAAGAGTTTAAAGTTTCCCAGCAAGACTAATGGCCTTGAAATAACTAGAACTGCAAAATTTTGGTTTTAGGATTAAAAAATACCTTCCACTGAAGGTAATGTACAGTAGATACGTAATGTGTTTACAATACTAATTACTAGTCACAAATACTTCTATTTGTATGTATAGTATGTGGTCTTCAATTTCTCTGACACATCAAGATCATAATGGCATTGGAATTTTGACTGTCAGAAGAACCAGAATCTAATACTATAAGGAAGATCTTATTCAGTTCCTATCTCTTGCACAGAGGATGAGGAATAGTCATAGCTAAGAAGAAATGACAAGGGTAGAACTTAAATATTTATTTGATGAATAAAAGTGAAAGAAGTCCACACAAGTAAGGAATAGTTAAAATCAATTAAACAAAAGTATTTTTGTGAGTAGTCTGGGTTTTGTTGTTTGTTTTAGTAAAATTGCTAAGCATCTTTTCACATCATGTTTTAAGGGTAGGTGTTTCTGGTTTTGACAGATACACAAGGTAATTTCTGGTTGTGCCTTGATATTATTTGATTCGAAATTATCTTTCTTTGTTCTGGTTTTTTTTTTTTTTTTGGGTGATGGTGGTGGTGGTGGAGAGATTCAGAAGGCCTCCCCACCAGTCCAAAGCACAATATTACAAAATGAGTAATATCCACTCCCAAATCTTTTGTATTTAATTAAATTTATTGAACATTACTTACTTGTATGAAGTTTCCTTCCAGGACCATTTTATTGTTTGGTAGTAGTACTTTTATAATCCAGCCTCCAGTTTTTCTATATGTTTTAACCATGGGTGTTCCTGACCTTGAAAATCTGAATCCACTTTATTTTTTCCCCTTCTTTTTTGCTATTTTTATGTGACTGTGAACCTCTTCCATTCAACAGCTAAGGACTCTCACCTTGTGAAGTCGTACTCACTTTCTTTTTCTATACCTTTTATCTCAGAAATGGCTCACTTGTTCAATGGGCTCTGTTCAAAAGGACAGCTCTTTCTCCTCTCTCTGCTAGTATCCCTTTGAAGGAATTAAGAAGCAGCTGCAGGTGGATCTCCTGTGAGCTTGTCTTGAGGAATGAATGCTATTTTAATCTTCATTATCTGCATAACGATGCTACGTTCTGACTAGCCAGATGGCAGTCTGATTTCACTGCTTCTCATAATCAATTTCATTTCATTTTTTTAATAGCAAAAGGAAAATATTTTTTTATCTACTTCTTCAAGGCACTAACTTTGCTGATACACATTTCCAAATAATGACATTTTTATTCTGTTTCTATCAACTACTGTGATGTTAAAAAAGAATCTCTGCTTCCAGACCCTGCAGATTTTTTTTACACTAGCAATAGCTTCAGTTGCTTGAAAGCAAGAATAAAGTTGTATACACCTTGCTGGGTCCTTCAGAGAATGAATTTTGCAGAAAGCAAAATAGCATTTTCCATACTAACATTCTATATTCTACTTTTATTCTCATGACTTCCTGCACATACGTACGTGGTTTTCCATCCCTTAACCCCAATTTTCTTTTTTTTTTATTGAAAAAGTTTTACAAATACATTTTCTCCCCAATTTCACCCCCCTAACCCTCCCTAATCCCTCCTAACCCTCCCCTCCCCCCCCGACTTCCACAGAGTATAATCCAAATCAAAGATATATTTTGAACTTGAACCCCTCCACCCACTATATATTCTTCACATTATCACAATCCAATTATTCTATCACTATATAATACATTCAATTAAAAGGTATCTGATATTTCCTAGTTTGATATTTATTCTGCACATAATCTATCCACTTTTTCCACTCCCATACATAAGTCTCTTGTGTCCGATCTTTTAAATATGCTGAAATCTTCGCCATCTCTGCAAAACCAGCCATCTTCAAAGTCCATTCTTCAATAGTGGGCATAACATCATTTTTCCAATATTGACCTATCCGTAATCTCGCTGCTGTTATCATATACAATATCAACTTTACTTCACCCAATGTGAAACCCTTAACTATACCCAATAAAAACAATTATGGAGAGAACTGAATCTTTTTCTTCAGAACATTTTGCATAACTCACCAAATTTTTATCCAAAAAGCCTTCACTTTCTTACAAGTCCACCACATATGATAATATGTGGCATCTAGACAATCACATCTCCAGCATTTTGGTTGAACATTAGGGTACATATACGACAATTTCTTAGGATCTAAATGCCATCTATAAAACATTTTATAAAAATTTTCCCTCAAATTCTGCGACTGTGTAAATTTAACATTCTGAACACATATTTTTTCCCATGTTTCCAGCATCACTGGTTCTGCAAAATTTTGTGCCCACTTTATCATACAATCTTTAACCAATTCAGTTTCTGAATCCCTTTCTAACAAAACATTATAAACCCTTTTAATATGCATTGGACCTTTCTCTTTTATATGTCTAACCAATTCTTCTTCATGCATCATTATACCAATTTTTTGGTCCTCTTTCCATCTCAGTTGAAGTTGATTATACTGCAACCAAGTTAAATTAATCCCTTCTTCCAACAGCGTTTCTAATGTCTTCAGTTGCCATCTGCCCACATCTGTAAAAAGAACTTCTTTGTATAAAAGCCCCCCGAGTGACATTATATTTGTATTCCACAGGATATGACCAAGATCCAGCCATAACGGTATTTTATAATCCCATTTGAATCGGTGCTTCCTCCAAACTCTCATCAAAGAATTTCTAAGTATGTGGCTTTTAAATATTTTATCCACTTTGTTCTCATAAAATAAGTATGCATGCCAACCAAATTCAAGATCATAACTTTATTCAATATTCCAGTCTTTTTTCTTCCAAACCAATCACTTGCTTGTGTCAAAGCTGCTGCTTCATAGTATAATTGTAGGTTTGGAAGTTTAAGGCCTCCCCTTTCTGGAACATCTTGCATAATTTTCAACTTAACTCTCGGTTTTTTCTCATTCCATACAAACTTATTCACTCCAGTTTGCCATTCTCTTAGTTGTTTGTCACTTTTAAGCACCGGAATCATTTGAAACAAAAAAAGAAATCTTGGCAAAACTTTCATCTTAACTGCTGCTATTCTTCCAAGTAGAGACAGCTGCAGTTTTTTCCAAATTTCCATGTCTTTCTGTACCTCTCACCACAACATCTCATAATTATTTTGAAATAATTTCATATTTGATTCTGTAACCTGAACTCCTAGATATTTAACCTTTGGTACTATCTCAAAACCTGCCTTGTTTTCAAGTTCCTGTTTTCGATCTTGTGTCATATTTTTGACTATCATCTTAGTTTTTCTCTGATTCAATCTAAATCCTGATACCCTACCATATTGTTCTATAATGTCTTTCATCTGGATTATTGATTCCATCGGCTGTGTTAGGGTAACAACCAGATCATCTGCAAATGCCCTTATTCTGTAATCCTCTTGCCTTATCACTATTCCCTTCAAAGTACTCGAGTCCCGTATTGTGTTCAGCAAGACTTCTAATGTTAAAATAAATAGCAATGGGGATAGCGGACAACCTTGTCTTGTTCCTTTTTCAATACTAAAATTTGTTGTCAAACTTCCATTAATAATAATTTGTGCCATTTGTTCTTGATAAATTGCTGAAACCGCCTGTAGAAATTGGTCCCCAAAATCCATCTTTCTTAAAGTCTTTAATAGAAAGTTCCAATCCACTGTATCAAAGGCTTTCTTCGCATCCAGGAAAACCAGCACTGCAGGGATCTGTTTATTCTTCTCAAGATATTCCAATAAATCTATAATTTGCCTTACATTATCCTTCATGTAGCCTTCTATAAATCCCGCTTGATCACAATGAATCACCTCTTGAATAACTGGCATCAACCTGTTGGCTAATACTTTTGCAAAAATATTATAATCATTGTTCAGAAGAGATATTGGTCTAAAGTTCTCAGGTTTTTTAGGACCTACTTGCTCTTTTGGTATCAGTGAAATATAAGCTGTTTTCCATGAAGGGGGTATTTTACCCCTTTGTTGTATACTACAGAATAGATCTTTAAGATGTTCAATCATTTCTGCTTGTAAAGTTTTATAATACACCGCAGTTAAACCATCCATCCCTGGTGCTTTAGCTATTTTCAATTGTTTAATTGCGGCAATAATCTCCTCAACTGTTATAGGATGATCCATTCTCTCCTTTTGTTGACTAGAAATTTTTGTAACTCTTCTTTTTTCTAAATATTTCTCTATAAATCCATTCTGTATATCATCTTTGGCATATAATTTAGTGTAATAATCTAAAAAAATTTCTTTAATTAATTTTTGTTGAAAAACTTCCTTCCCTCCACTGTCAACACTATCAATGATCCGTGCACTCTGCTTCTTCCTTAGTGTATAAGCCAACCATCTGCCTGGTTTATTAGCGTTGCAAAATGTATTATGTTTCGCAAATTGTAAATTTGTTGCTGTTTGTTCCGCCATAAGCATTTGAAATTGGTCTTTCAAAAGTTTTATAGCTCCTCATATTCTTTCATCTGTTGGATTTTTTATAAGTAACTGTTCTTTGTTCTTTATTTCTGCTTCCATTTCAGCTCTTTTCTTTTGTCGGTTTAATTTATGTTTAGAGTTCATATGAATAAGTACCCCTCTCATATATGCCTTACTCGCATCCCACACAATTTCAATAGGGGTACCCTTATTCAAATTCATTTCAAAAAAATTCTTTCATCTGCTTTTTAAGTTCTGTTATATTCTTTTCATATCTAAACAAATTTTCATTTACTCTCCGTGATCTTCTCTCACTCTTTCCCATCTCAATTTCTATCCATACCGGGCTATGGTCAGTTAAAGTCCTTGGAAAAATCTTTGTTCTTTTCATTTTTACAAGTAGATCAGATGATAATAAAATAAAATCAATCCTAGAAAAAGATCTATGTCTGTCTGAAAAGAAAGTAAAGTCCAAATCTTTTGGGTTATGTATTCTCCAAATATCTTTTAATTCCAAATTTTCTTTCATATCAAAAAAAGTCCGTGGTAATCTAATCCTTGACTTTGCCAAGCTCTTTTTGTCTAGTTTAGAATCAATTACTCCATTCCAATCTCCCATAATTAGAATAGATCTATAGTCCCATTGCAATATTTTAGAATGCAAAATTTTGTAAAAATTTTCTTGTTGTTGATTAGGAGCATAAATTCTAATCACCAAAATTGAACCATTTGCTGTGTAGAGTTCGATTGCTATAAACCTACCACAGTCATCTGCTTCTATAAGTTTAGCTGACAGTCTTTTATTTATATAAATCACTACACCATTCTTTTTTTCCAAATTTGAGGCTATAAAATGTGTTCCTAATCTTGAGTTTATCAAGTATTTTTGATCTTGTATTCTAATATGAGTTTCTTGTAAACAAATTATATCATTATTAAATTGTCTCAAGTAGTTAACTATTTTCTTCCTTTTCTGTAGTGAGTTTAATCCATTCACATTCCAAGATAAAAATTTAATCGTCATGTACACTTTCTTGAAGCGACAAGAGCTCGTGCTGAAGATTTTCCGAGTCGGTAGTCTTCGGCTTTGCTCCTCCCATGGCTCCAGATTCTTGTATATTGCCCTCAACTCCTTTCTTGTATTGCTGTGGTTTGGGCCTTTCCTGTTGTTGTTTTTCTTTGATTTGCTTAGAAACTGCTCGAGTTATGCGCTGATCTTTAGCTTCACACATCCGAGCTAGATCCAAAGCCACTTCTCTTGTAGTCTTGGGTGGTACATTTACAATTTCCGAAGGAAAGTCTAGCAGGGGCGCATCCAGAAATCCTCCTATAGCTCCCTGCATTTCCATTGCCTCCAATTCCAGCTGCTTAGACTGCTCTTCCATCTTTTGCTGAGAGTGCTTCTCCTTATCACACTCCTTTGTCTCCAACACAGAAGATGTACGTGGAGATGGTGAACTTGCTTTAAAAAAATTTGAATAGAATTCTTCCACCTTCTCAACAGTATTTAGTCGATATCTTTCTCCTTTATATCTCAAAATTATACCACTTGGAGCATCCCATCTAAATGGAATTTGTTGTTTTTTTAGTTCATTCACTAAAAATCCAAAGTCCTTTCTATCTTTCAGCATCTTAGGTGGTAGCTCTTTATAGATTCCAATCTCCTTACCATCCACTTGCACAGCAGAGACAAAGGACTTTTGCAGGATATCATTTCGCATTTGTCTGTCCGTAAAATATATCACCACATCTCTAGGCAATTGTCTTTGTCTGGCCACCCAAGAATTCACTCTGTACACTTTGTCCATTTTACAAAAAATCTCTTCAGGACTAATCTTTAACATCACAGCTAATGCATCAGCACAAACCTTTCTCAGGTCTTGCCTATCGTTCTCTTTTATACCTCTCAGCCTTATGGCAAATTCCATAGACCTGAACTGCATCATTGTAATCTCATTTTCAAGTCTCTGCATTTTATTGTCAGCATCAAAGATTTTACAATCTGTCTCCTTCTTTTTATCATCCATTTCTAATCTGAGTTCCTCCACTTTTTTATCAGTTTTGATAATTGCATCTGACAATCCAGTCACAACTGTCATTAATTTTTTAGTCACCTTTTCATATTTTTCTTGCACCACCTCTTTAATTTCTTTAATCTCCTGCTTAATTTCCTGTTGTGACTTTTTAAACTTCTCATCCAAATTTTCATCTTGTTTCATCAAAGCCTGGCCAATAAACTCTTTCAAACTTTCAAGATCAATCTCTTTTCTCTGGCTCTGCTGGCTAAAAGACTGTTGTTGTGGCTTATGGGTGGGAGAGCCCCCCCCCCCGCCTCCTTGTCTTGCTTTGTCTGTTTAGAAGCCATTCTGCCACATAGCCTAACTTTTTCAAAAAGGGAGGTTCTTCTTTCCCTTCTTCCTCCACAAAATCCTCTAAAGAATTCCCCCCAGGTTTGATCAGATTAAAAATAAAATTAAGTCAAAATCAAGCTTGCTTATTCTAATCTTTTAGTCCTTTCTCTTCAGTTGTTACAAGCAGTGAGACTTTGTAACGTATTAAAGTAACTAGGCAAATCCACTTTCATTTTCACCATTCCTCTGCGCTGAAGCTGGGCACCATTTTCAGGAAACTTTCACTCTCCCACTTAGACTTAATCACAGGGCTAGCACAGCACAGCAAAAATACTTGCGGTTTTGAGGTTCTAGCCCCGATTTCACCCTGTTCAATTTGGAGATTTATTTTACTTTCGCTTGTTTGGATGGTCATGCTGTCTTGTTCTACGAGGTAGAAGCGTCCCCAAGGTCCGGAGCTTCAGCGGGCTGGAGAGGGAGCCGTGCCTGTTTCTTCCCCCAGAAGCAAAAAAAGCAGTCTGGGGGCTTCACAGGGGCTCAACCAGATGCCGCCAGCTCTGCACACAATTCCCTTCGGATTTGGAGCTTTTCGAGCCGCTTCTCCTTTCTCGAAGCGGCTCTTTACGGACAGCGGGGCTGGCGGTCTAAAAAAAGACTGTCTGGCGGCGGCGAAAACCAAACCGGAAGTCCCTTAACCTCAATTTTCCAATCTATCCTGAGCCATGGGCTTTTCCTATCTAATTACTAACAAATCTTCCTTTTTAAAATCAATGTCAACTGTCATAAACGTCATAAATTTATTGGTGTTTTAAAATAGTAATGGAGTATGAAATGGTAACATTCAATTTATATTCACTTGGATCAAAAGAACTACCTGTGGAATTTTTATTTTGCATCGGTCTTTTAGAAATCTCTGAACAATCTTAGTTTCTGTAGAGCTGACCAGAATTTTGAAAGTAGCTGTATTGATGACTGCAATTTGTTAGAGATCCATTCATCAAATTTCATTCTGCTTCCAAAATCAGGATCTCAAATCTGCAAGAATGTTACCCACTCCAATTCTTTTGCTATCTTGAATCAATGGTAGCCCTTCTAGGTAATGTAGACTAAGAAATCAACTCCACAGAAAGGCTAAAATTCCTTTAATTGAGATTGGCTTTCATAACAGAATCTGATTGTACTTGATTTCCTCCCCTTTCTTATACTTTTGTGAATTAAGAAAGTGCTTATGAACACAATGTATATTATTGTGAATTTGAGCCATGTTTCCCCCCTTGATATTTTGTAATGGCTCCTATGTATCTCCGTCAGGCTCATCTTCCTTACTCTTTAATGTTTCCTTCTTCAGTCTCTCTGCCTTGTTCTCAGCCGAAGTGTTCAAGAAGTCATATAGCTACCTTGGTTTGCACAAAGAACTGTCCATGGTGTTCAGTAGATAGTATTTCTCACCTAATGGTGTGACTTGTAGATGTTGTACGTAATGAACTTATGCAGGCCTCACTTTGATGACTACACGTATAGCTTCTGTTGTGAAGTTAACTAGGAATTATTTTTCTGAATTAAAAAAAGTACATAAATATAGCTAAGTACATATCCATTGCTGGCAAACTAGCTATACAATATGCTTTATATTAAGTTGAAATAAAAATACATCTGAAATTGCTTCTTCCTGAAATTTCTTGGCATGTAAATCCTTAGGTTTATTTTCAATCATTGCTTAAGTAGAAATTATAAAATATTCTCTATTGCTACATCACTCAAAACTTTTTATCATGCCTAGTTTTATTTGCAAAGGAAATACTGTATCTGCATTAAATTTGTTACCATTATGGAATGTCTGTTGATTAGAGATTTTCATTTAATTTACTTTAATTATTGTTAGCTGTTTTAGTTACATCTTCTAGAGGACCTTATCTATAAGAAGATTCATTCATTCAACCTATAAACTACTTTGGGGAAAGAGAGAGTACTGTGGTTATACTATTCTGCATGTGGTCTAGCAATTTCTCTTGGTAGTTATGAGTATGGTATGAAAATCATCCAAAAGGATTTACTTTGACATACAGCTGAAACTACAATAACTACTGTACAATGAGTACAGTATGAAAATTATCCAAAAGGATTTATTTTGACATATAGCTGAAACTACAATATTTTCCTCTGTGTTTGCTGTGCAGAGTTAATAATACTTAGTAAGTCTACAGTACAAGGCAGTAGAGGCTAGGTGGTATTATTATTATTATTAAAGCTGTACATTTGGATGTCCAATTCTAGATAAGGGACAGAGACAAGCCTGGGTATGACAAGACCATCTAATATTGGAACAGACTCTAAAAATATGACTGTCACATCTCTACTTTGGATTTAACAGAGACATAGAAAGTAGTCCACTTCAGTGCTAAAGACAATCTAAAATTACATCCTGACAGAATTTGTTTCCTTTTTTCTGGCAGAAAAATAAATTATAGCTTATCACTTAAAAGATAAACAGAAGGGAAGCCAAAACCAATAGGACAGCCTGATAATAGATGGAACACCAGTGGTTCCAGAATCTCTGAAAATAAGTGGGAGCTTACGGGCTAAGTGCTCCAAAAAAGTTGGTTTCTGATTTATTGCTTTCCACCTCAGGCTGCATAAAGCTTGCCTTGGTGGAAATTTGACCTTAGGGTATTTTGGGGAAAGCTATGCTTTCAGAAATAAATAACTGGGAAACTCTGAAATAGCAGAAGGGTTTGTGGTCTCCATTCCAATTAAAAGATTCTAAAGATCATATGGTAGAACCCTTTGTTTGAAGTAGCCTTTTCTAGTTTTTCAAATGTTTAGCCAGAGGTAAATTATTTTTAAGAAAATAAATGGTTGCACATAAACTATTCGCTAGAAAATAAATCTAGTTGAAATGTTATAATCATAGCTTCTAGTTATAATATATGATCATGCTTATTAATAGTAATATAAGCAGATGAGAGATGAGAAACCCAATTGTGAATGGTATTCATGCATGAACAGTAGATCAATTTTTTTTAAAAAAAATTCATAATATTTTGTCTTTAAAAAAAACCTCAGAAAGAATATTAAACTTTAGAACAGCCCTGCAAACCATTACAAGGAAGTCCTCATATACTACACCAAATATATCCAACAGGAGCTCAGCAACCACTCTACTCTAGGGTTTAGGGAAATAGCCAGGATTTAAAAGACGTTTGGAACAACATCAGAGTGAGAGCCACATGGATTTTGGGATTGATGTTATTGTGGGAGCAGGCACGACAACAGAAGATCCTGGATAAAACCTGGAATTGTACTACTCTGCCCACTCTTACTAGACAGCAAAAAACATGGAAGAAGAATGGTCCCCCAAACAGCCAAGTTCTGTGCCGCAAAGGGCTTTATAATAGCCAGCAACATGAAGTGCACTCAGAACCTCACTTGCAAATATTGCAGCTCATGAAGCAGAGGTGTCACATGGCATACTGAAGTATGCCTATCACTGCCTATATCACTGTTTTATGAACTAGCTGTAGTTTCCAAATGGATTTTCAAGGGCAGCTCCATATAGAGTGCATTGAAGTAATCTAACTATAAAGTGATTAAGGCATGAATGATTATTTGAAGGGTCTCCTGATCCAGGGATCAGTTGCACAAGATGGAGTTTGAGAAAGAACTATGAAATCAAGATGACCGTAGAGAACTGACAATAACTCATAATAAAATAAAAGGCATCAATGTTAAGTAATTTCTGTAAGAGGTGTGTCTTAGGCAATTGACAAAATCATGCTATAGAGAGATCCTGAAGCATCTCCAAACTCAAGGATTTCAGTAGTTAGGATGTTGAGAAGATTATTGCTTGAACATGCTCCAGTAAACTGGCTTTTGCATTATGATATGTAGCAAAGATTGCAGTCCACATAATATATCTTGTGTGATTCTATATAGATTATTCTGAAGTACGCTGTAGTTGATAATATTAAAATATGATTATATGAGAAATCTGATTGAACCTCCAACTTAGAAATGCTAATAATTATACGACTGGGTGTACTGTTGTGCAATAATAGAATAACGGTTGCTACAAAGATATTGTAGACCATCTCTTTATCATAATATGTTGCCGGGGGGGGGGGGAACAATTACATTGAAGATCTAGACAACTGTATAAAGATAAAATGCATTTAATCTCCATATATATCAGAAGATGCTTTAAAGGTTTAATAGCTATAATATATACTATAGTATAATATATATATATATATATATATATATATATATATATATATATATATATATATATATATATATATATATCTTTTACATGCACACAATTAATGCACAAATTATTTAAGATCTGTTATGTCAGTCTGAAATATTAAAGGTTCATTCAAATAAATTACTAATTGCAGTATATTCATTTCTAGAATGAATATACGGCTTGCTTTATTAGTTGCTAGTGAAATGGCTTATCATTACTTTAATTTGATAACTTGGAGACTTACACTGAATACTTAGTCTTCAGTGCACGAGGTCTTTGTGCATGAAGGTGAAGGGGCAGTTATGAAATCCATCAAGCTTTGCTTGGTTCTTCAGACACATGCAAGGACAGTGAACAAATCACTAACTTGACAAGTTAAGGTCAGGATCCAAAGAATCATTAAGCTAGATCTTATTCTTTCTCTAAACAGAGTGTTCATAGCACATTGCAAAATACCTTTTGAAAATGAGTGATCTATTCAAAAGCATGATATGACATTGAAATAAGCTATTTTAAAAACCCTGTTCAATTAGGCAAACAATATACAAAATGTTTTAGAAAAAATGTTAATATTTTGCTACTTTTCTATATGAGGAAAGAACTAAATACATGGCAAATTGCATGACTATTTATACTAGAATTATAATACAGTGCATTACTTTTTTAGCCATATTTATGCCCTGGTTCAAAGTAGATATCCTAACCCTAGGACATGAGACATGCATTCAATATGCCTCAAAATAAACTTTTAAATACAAAGGCATACGTTCTATTGCATTACAGTAAATTAATGTGATTGATTCACTGATTGTTTACATTATATCATTCTGGCTTTGAAATGGTTTTAAGTACAGTATATGCCTTTTACAAAAGAATATTTTTCCACTTGATTATATTTCCAGTGTTTTAGAATATTATGTAGATTACCCTAATTAAGACACATGGGCCCTATTCAGAATTATTTAATCAAAATAAAGGTAAATGACAAAAATATATCTTGCAATATAAATATATGTAACATATATTGCAGAGATGTAATAGTGCCCAATGAAACAGAGTCTTTGGAAAGAGACTTTGAAAAAGATTGTATATCTAAAATTACCTCCCTACCCCCACCCCGTCTGTACGAAAAGAGTGCTATAGAGCCACTTCAAATAGTATCATGTCATTTCTGTGAAGGCTTGTTTTTGGCAGCATTTTTCACACTTCCTGTGCAGTATGATTCTATATCTCAGTGATGTCATGGCATGTAACTTTGGGTCACTGATACATGCCCTCAAGTTATTTTAATCCACAACTTTCTCTATACTGCATCTAGATACCTTTCTCAATGTACATCATACTTTTTGAAAGTGAAGTTGATAGGACATCTTGCTAAAGGAAGTGTAACTAAAATGGGTAGAATCATAACACACAAAAAGAATGCAATGTGTGTATTTTATTTTATTTTTTAGTATAAACTGTCTCTGGAAAGTATCTCTGGACCTGAAGTGCTTTGCTAGTTACTGAGTTTATCATTAGCATGTGAATATAAGTTAAAAATGTCAGTTCATCAGCCTAAGGATTTGAAAGAACTACTGTATTTATAGAAGGATATCAAGAGTTTGGTTATTTGCTTGCAGATGTTTCATTGCCGCACTAGGTCAATGTGATATTATCTAGTCTGGTAATGAAAGCAAATAACCAAATTCAGAGAGCACCAAAACTTCCAGTTAAACTCTGAGCAACATATATTTTGTTTTATGGGAGATAGTAAATTCCATAATCCAACAGTTATCATGTGGAATTTTAAGACTTCGCATTCATTGCATTTCCCATTAAATATTTTCTAAAACTGTTGGAGAATCATACTTTCATGATTTCAAGTAGGCATGATTTTCTAATTACTCTAATACAGCATCATTTTGATTTAAGATGACCCTATTTCTCTGCACATGAGTGTCAAAACATATACTGTAGCTGACATATGCATACATACAGATACGTGCATGTGTCTTTTAGCATCAAAATGTACTTGCCAACACTCTGTAAATGCTGTTGATTTCAAACTTTGAGGTAGTGAATACCTCATCCTGAACTACATAAACAATAAAAATATGCCATTGTTTTAGAAATTAGAAAAATAAATTTGAAATCTATATCTAAGCAATGTATTTATTAGGCCAATTGGACAATAGGTTTAACAATAGTTACCACCATTCTGAGTTTTAAAGAACTATTTATAAGGGAAATGAAAAAAAAATTTGCAGGGAAGAATATAATTGATGTTCAAATATGTTATACTTGTTTCATCATTGTAGATGACACAAAAATGAGACTTCAGACATGAAAATAGTAACATTGTATATGGAAGTGATGTAGGTTGAACCTGGTACAATTGTGGATCTGCCTTTTGGAAATGTATACACACACACATATGCATACATACATACATGTATACACATACAACAAATGTTTGTGTGCAAGCCAATGTGTGTAAATAAATAAATAAATAATATATACTTATTGCCTGAGGAATAGTTCTTGGAAATTTTAGAAGCTTACGAATTTTTCTCTTAAGAATATAGCTACATTTCTGCTATTTTGTCCAGTTGTGCCTGATAAAAGTAGGTTATCTGTCTGGTTCTATAATGGACAGTAAAGTTGACATAGGTTGGGATATTAATTGGATGTTAGTATATTTCTGAAATAGAAAGGCAACGCTAAATTGAAATAACTGAAATATTCCCCCAATAATTTGTTTTTAAGAATTCATTGCATTGTACACCCACTCCTGGTTAGTGACTACCTCAATTAGTGACCATTCATAAATACGATAAAATAATTTGTGAGCAATGCACACATTTATTACAAAACTTTGTGACCTGGCAATAACACATACTGGAGTAATGCTGATCTACCTGTATAAGAGAACTTTATCTGAATAAGATGGCAGCAACTACTGATTGAAGCATCTTCCTCTCTCTCCCCCGCCCCTCTCTTTTTCTCCCTCTCCCTCCCTCCCTCCCCCTCTTTTCGTACAATTTTTTTCTCGGAGGCTCCAGCTGGTCCAGAATGCGGCCGCGCGGGTGGTTATGGGCGCAACTCATTGTGCCCACGTGACACCCCTCCTGCGCGAGCTGCACTGGCTCCCAGTGGTCTTCCGGGTGCGATTCAAGGTGTTGGTTACCACCTTTAAAGCGCTCCATGTCATAGGACCCGGGTACCTTCGAGACCATCTTCTGCCACTAATAGCCTCCCACCGACCAGTCCGCTCCCACAGAGAGGGTCTCCTCAGGGTGCCATCGGCCAAGTTATGTCGGCTGGTGACACCCAGGGGGAGGGCCTTCTCTGTGGGAGCCCCAACCCTGTGGAATGAACTGCCCCCGGAAATACGTAAGATCTCTGACCTCCGCGTGTTTCACTGTGCACTGAAGACCCTGTTGTTCCGCCAGGCCGGGCTATCAACATAATAGTTTTAAATTGGGGTATTTTAAATTTCTGGGGTTTTAATTGAGCCAAATTTATTTAATCATTTTAAATTTTAATTGCTGTTTTGTCTTGTGTTTTTAAATAGGCTGTACACCGCCCTGAGTCCTTCGGGAGAAGGGCGGTATAGAAATAAAATTATTATTATTATTATTATTATTATTATTATTATTATTATTATTATTATTATTATTATTATTATTATTATTATTATTATTTCTTCTAATGCCAAACAATTTTTCCCATATGTGTTTCCCAGCAATTGATATTCAGACAAATACTTCCTAGCTTAAGTTCTACTTCTTTGCATTTTTATATTGTATTTCATGTTGCATTATAGTTTGCAGATCAGAATGTTTGCACTGAATATTTTGTGAGGTACTTGGTTATACACTTAAAGTTGTCTCCACTGTTATTTCTTCTTCTTCTGCTATTTGCATTAAATAAAAGACACAAAAATTATTTTGGAAGGTCAAGTTGTGTTTCTTTTATATCTGAATGGATGGATGGGGTAAGAGTGTTGAATTTGGTTTTCTACGATCCATACTTGATGTGCCAATTTCCTTCTCTGTCAGTTGCATTGTTTATTCCTGCCTTTCACCAGAAGCAATATTTGATGATGGGGCTAGATTCTGCATGAAGGCAGGGGAACATTTTGTGTATTGAAATGGGTGTAGAAACTTTCCTTTATCTCTCAAGGGAACTCCCAGGCTATAGTTTTCTAACAGAAGGAATTAACTTTTTTTTAGGGGGACTCTATCTGTATAACTTCACTTTGCACCAGATAAACTAACTATTCCTAGAGGAAGATTACTATTTTTTTTTTTTTTTTGGCAGTTGCAAAATTGTGAAAATTAAACTTACAAGCCTATAGTTTTACGAAAGAGATGTCAGTTAGGTCAGCAGCCATCAACTGCTTAACTTTAGAACCATGAAAAACCAAACAGAAAGTCTTGTGGAATTTAGGGAAAGCGGGAAGAAAAGGCAGCCAATGTAAATTACCAAAGATGTAAGAGAAACGGCTTTTACACAGTGACAGAAGGAAATCAAGCAGCTTCATTATGGTTGGCAGTAGAGATTCTTATTGAGATGAGCCATATAGAAGATCTGAAAATCCAGACTGCCAAGTTTTAATTAAATGGTATAGAATTGAAGATCTGTTATTTACAGTCAGATCTTCATGAGAACTAACAAACTAGTGCAAAATGTTGTATTCTAGTGTTGAATTCTCTTGCAGTTTTTTATAATTTCATTATTTCTATTATTATTCATTATTTCTATACTGCCTGTATTCAGTAGTATGTTTTGCTGTAGAGGGAAATGTGAAACCATTTACAATAACAAGTGCAATCTCTTGAATCCAGAATTAAGCAGAGAAGAGTTTGAATTGTCTATTTATGGTTTTTACCCTGGGACAGGAATTAGCCAACATAAACTAACATTTATTGGACTTTTCATACAAATAGATGGACTAGAAAAATGGACTAAGTTGGCAAGGCTGAGAGTGAAGTTGAAAAAGAGAAAGAGATAATTGGTAGATAATTAGTAAGATAATGGGTGTATCATTAAAGGACTTTCTTTGAAAAAGCAACAAATTAATGTTAGAGGCAGGTCAGATGGGAAACCTGTCCATGCAGTCCTTTACGTCAAGCTTGACTGACTCAGTGGAACCTCAAATAAGTAACATCTGTTTAGAAATTTGATAGAAGGAGATGGTCGGTGATTTGTGCCCAGGCATTGAAAATGCCTACAGTTAAAATTCACTGGTGTCAGTGCGGCATCAAATTGAGATCTATTTGCATGTTTCCCTGTGTGTCTCTGTCATGTGTAAATGCCTCATTCTTAAATGAAAAATATATATATCCATGGTATGTCAAGAGTTAACTTATTCTCCTATCCCTGATGTATTCCTCATTAACCACTCCCCATCTCTAATCCCGCCTCCTTGGTATAAAAGGTGATGCACACCCCATCTCCTTGCTTCTTTCTGCAATCACTCTGTGAATAAAGAATGCCTTCTGTAAATAAACTATCTTCTATTTGAATATAAGAAGTCTGAATCTATTATTGAGTCTGATCCTCGAATTACGGCAACAATCTGGTAGCAGAGGATGGTTGGCTGACTCAATAAGAAACAGACATGCCAAAGAAAGAAAACTCCAGAAACAAAAGAGAAAGACCCAACACCTGGGCACACAACAAAGAAATGGAAACAGATCAAGAAATGATTGATGAATCTACAGCAAAAATGACAAAAGAACCTGAAAACTTCACTACAGACGAGGAAGAGATAATCGATGAACCCAACGACCAAGAAGCGAGCGGGACAGAAAACAACACACTCAGATTAGAAATACTAAGACTGCTGAAAAGCCAAAAAGATGACAAAAATCTCATCGCGAGCCTCCAAGACATCATAAAAGATAGCGGAGCAGCGAGAGAAAACCACATTGACACACCAAAACCTAAAGATCACAAATGGTAAGGGAATTACCTATAGATGAAAACATAACTAAAAGAAAGACTAACGGTCCCGTGCAAAATTTTGAATGGCAGCCATCTTGGTTTTGTCAGCCCGCCAAAATGGCTGACTCAGAACCAATCAGAAAGCAGAGTTCAAAATGGCTGGCGCGAAAAGCTTTACATAGCATAGGAAATAAAAAAGAAAAATTCTACTCATCAGAAGAATCTGATACAGACACCGAAGAAACATCAACCGAACTACAAATCGAAACAGCTATGAAAACACTTTTTGCAGCCTTCGGCCCGAATCTAAAAATCTCAAGGAAATCTACGAAAGTACCAAAGACTGTAAATCAAATAACAAAGAAAGGACAAACTGCACAATCCAAAGACAAAGATACAGAAGCAAACGAACAAGCGCCCCTGCTTCCGTCCACTCCGAATCGACCGACAAGAATGCTAACGCCCGAACCCAGAGAGCCTTGCAAGTACTCGCCCACACCGCAGACGCTTCCGGGAGCCAGAAAACTCAACCGAGATGGCTACGATGAAAAGAAGCAAGCCCCGATCCACACCTGGACACATAAAGTCGAGCCAGAGAGCGAGTCATCAGAGGAAGAGCACTGCGAGGAAGCTGCATCAGCGAGAACCTCCCCCGACAACTTCAGGAACGAAATGATCTACACGCATGCGCAAATACGCCCAGACGAACATAGAGACAACAAAGATCAGAGGGAACCATTCAGACTAATCGCGAGTATCCCTATACCATTCTGCAATTATCAACATATACAAGACCATGGACAGCCTCCAGTTGTAAGTAATGCAACAAATAACATTGAGAATTTGCCTAATGATTTTCCAAAATTGAGAATAGATGGTGTTAACTTACAGGAATGGAGTCAGCAACTCCAGGTTGTTTTCTTAAAAGAAAACTTATTATTTTTTATAACTAACCCTCCTAAAAAACCATGGACACTGAAATTGGACTGCCTACATCACAGAGATGCTGGGTTAGGTAAGCATTTCTGGTCAGAAGCCCTATTATATTCCAATTACACACTCAACCGACTTTGGTCTAGCGTCATAAAAAAAACACCACACAAACTGATGTATAGTAAAAAACCCAAGATAGGCCACATGCATGTATTTGGAGTAACAGCAGATGTACATATACCGAAACAATTAAGACGTAAGGAGGACAATGTGTCCAGAAGGCTTAGATTCATGGGTTATGAAACAGGTACAAAAGGATATAGATTTATTGACAATAACAACAGATTCATAATTTCTAGGACCGCTGTTTTTCACGAACAGGCCAATTGATCTAAAATACATCTCAATGAAATACTTCCAATGACAAGGCCTAATGTTAAAACACAAGGTAGAACAAGACAAGAAGGGCAAACCTGTAACACACAAAAGGACAATACCAAAACGTGGATTGGAAATTGTCCCAAAATCAAAATAGATTCATTAACACAAAAGGAGGCAAGATATTTACATGATAACAATGATAGACCAGAAAAAACAATCAGATGTAACAGAAATCAAGTACCTGAACGATTTAAAGATTACATAATGCACATACACAATGAAACACCAACACCAAACACATATGAAGATGTATTAAAACTCCCTTTAGAAGAAAGAAACAAATGGGAACTAGCTATGGCCAAAGAAATGGACAGTTTACGAGAACTTAACGTGTTCACTCCAACACCAGTCCCAAAGAATAAGACAATTATAGGCACTAGATGGATATTTAAGATTAAAAACCTAGAAGGGGGTAACACATTATATAAAGCAAGACTGGTAGCACAGGGTTTTGCTCAAAAATACCCTGAGGATTATACTGACACATATTCTCCCACTGTAAGAACTGAAAGTGTTAAGTCAGCTTTAGTGATAGCCTCAGCTCTTAATCTTGAAGTTTTTCAATACGATATACAAACCGCATATCTACATGCAAAACTTGATAAAGAAATATATGTAAGAGCTCCACATAGTAAAAACACAGATAAAAATGAAACATGGTTACTGAACAAAAGTTTGTATGGATTAAAGCAATCCGGCAAACGTTGGTATGAATGCTTGGTCAACGTACTCAAAACCATGAACTTCAATGCCACAACAGCGGACAACTGTTTTTTTGTTAGAAGGGAAGGTGAATCATTAGAATTTGTGTTAATTTATGTGGATGACATTTTGTATATTGGTAAACATAAAGACAAGAGAGATATTTTTGTAAATAAACTAGGAGAACATTTTTCATTAAAATCATTGGGGAAAGTAAACAAATACTTAGGAGTACACATTAGCAAAACCGAGAAAGGATTTAGATTATCTCAAAAGGATAAAATAATTGAACTTTTGAACAAATGTAATATGAATAATGCAAAGCCTTGTGACACCCCAATGCAGACTGATTTCATAAAAAATATGAATGAATCATCTCCTGAGTTTAATGACAATACACTTTATAGGTCAGTTATTGGTTCTCTTTTGTATATTGCTAATTGGACCAGACCTGATATTGCTTTACCCCTTAATTTGTTATCCAGATATGTCAGTAAACCCTTAATTTATCATTGGGAAGCAATTAAGAGAGTGTTGAGATATTTAAAACACACTTTAGATTTCTGTCTATTGCTAGAACCAAACAATGTTAAAGAATCTATCCTCACTTGTTACGCAGACGCTGACTGGGCAGGCGACACTAAGAGTAGGAAGAGCACTTGCGGTTATGTATTCTTCCTTAATAACTGTTCAGTTTACTGGTATACTGGGAAACAGGATTTAGTAGCTACTTCAACAACAGAGGCAGAGTATATCTGTCTGTCAAAAGCATCTAACAATCTCATCTGGTTCAATGATTTATTAACTGATGTCTGGAAGTGTCCATCTCAACCCTTCATTATATATGAAGATAATAAAGCTGCAATAGAAATATCGAGAGCAGATGCTATTGGCCAAAGATCTAGGCATATAGATATCAAATACAAACATGTAAGACAATTATCTCAAAATGGATTCATCAAAGCTATTCATTGTGACACTACAGAACAAATAGCTGATATATTAACTAAACCTTTACAATCCAAACAACATAAATATTTAACATCAAAACTATATGTTCAATATTACTCTAATTCTGAATGTAATTATTGTTATGTGTTAAATCGGCATTTAGAGGGGGATTTGTCATGTGTAAATGCCTCATTCTTAAATGAAATATATATATATATATCCATGGTATGTCAAGAGTTAACTTATTTTCCTATCCCTGATGTATTCCTCATTAACCACTCCCCATCTCTAATCCCGCCTCCTTGGTATAAAAGGTGATGCACACCCTATTTCCTTGCTTCTTTCTGCAATCACTCTGTGAATAAAGAATGCCTTCTGTAAATAAACTATCTTCTGTTTGAATATAAGAAGTCTGAATCTATTATTGAGTCTGATCCTTGAATTACAGCAACAGTCTCACACTATATACAATACACATACATACCTAGATGGTACTGGTTTTTATAATTTCTTTTGCTTGTTTTATAGCTTGTGTTGCTAATTAGTATTGCTTGCTTTACTTTTTTTAATAGATTTTATTTATTTTTTATTATATTTAATGCTTTTATGAAAACATATTTGTTTTGATTTGTTTTTTTTTAACTTTTTACACATGTAAAAATGCATATTTAAGTGTGCATGTATGTAATTCTGGAATAAATCTCAATTTACAAATATCTTCAGTGGAATCAATAAAGTGTATTCGTTAAAAAGTTGTACTGTAGCTTTAGGCCTGCATATTTGGAATATATTATGGTTGCTAATACTTAAAGGTATTTGATAGAATGCAAATATGTTTAATGCTTTGATTGCAGATTTTGATTTTTTTGACGCACAGACTTCCTACATATTAGCTCTTCCTTTGAGGATAAGGCAGTGGCTTAAAAATGAAGGCACATAATAATACTGTTTGGAAATTAATCACTTGAAGCTTCTTTTCTTATGCTCCTTCTTTCACTTTTGACCTACTTTGTTTATAATTTGAACAGTATGTAGGCAGGAGGGTGTTTTAAACTGCAGATAATCTAATGAATATGAATCCAATCATTTTTGCTACTATTAGCGGAAATGTGGTTCCCATCTCCTATGCCAATTTTGCATCTCTATGTGTGCTTTCCAGTCCATGTTGATTCCTGGTGACTGCCTGAGTAAGTTTAGTTTAATTAACAAGTTTTTTTGGAAATGGTTTGCCATTGCCTCCATCCTAGGGTTGAGAGACAGTGATGGCTCAGTCGCTCAGTTGACTTTGGCCTAAAATGGGATTAGAATTCATGCTCTCACGGTTAGTAGCTTAGTACCTTAATCACTAGACCAAACTTTGTCTCTGTAGCCTGTTCTAAACTCACCGTACAAAAATTATCAGGAAATTCTTTTCAAATATAAGAACTTTATGTGGCATGTGTAATGTGATTCTAAAAACTGGTGTTCTCCATAAATTCTATTCATGCTTTAGCCACACACAGAAGTTAACTATATGACTTTGGACCATTCACTCTCTCCCAGCGCTAGGAAGAAGGCAATGGTGAATCACTTCTAAAATGTTGCTAAGAAAATTGTACAGCCTGGTCAACACTTATTCAAAGGAGTGTAGTCAATCAGACATACAAGTTGCCAGCTTTGGAAGCCATATTAGCACCAGATGCTTCCCCGCTGCCAACTTCTTGCGTTTGGGAAAGTAGGAGGCGGGATTTAGAAGAGTGATTGTAGTTAGACATAATAGCACTCTTCCCTTCGGTCAAGGTCATGGTGTTTATGCATCTAGAGGAGGACGGGTTGCAGGGATGGCTCAAGCTGGGACGGATGATGATTGGGCCATGTGAAAGACTGATGGGTGCAGGGGCTGGATTTGGGGTTTTGATTTACTGAGGGAAAACCCGGAACTCTCAGATTCGGGTTTTCCAAGATGTGCCATTATGCCTACTCTAATAAATGGGACTTTGAGAAATGCTTGTCTCAGAGTTATAATTGGAGTTGGGGATCTTCTGGAACACTGACATAAGCATTTACTCAGTGTTAAATTGAGAATATGTCTCTTCCCTTATGCTATTCAAATAGTAATTTTAAAACAAGAGAGGATGTTCTTTTTTCTTGCAGTTTGTTTTCAAACATGCATTCATACCTGAATCTTTATGTTGAAAGAACTAGGCTATATATAAAAATTATAATATGCAAAATAGGTGACCAGAGGATCACATATTAGAGTAATGTTGTTTTCTACCCAGGATTTCTTTCTAAGAGTAGCTGTATTATAATGTTGCTGTTATAGGAGAAATGACGGAACTAGGCCAAGCTCTTCAATGCAGGAAAGAGTTTATTGCGCAAGGTTCAAACAATCCAAAGACAGCAAAGGGTCTGAACAATGATGGCTGCTTTTGGCCAGATATTTATACAGTATAAAGACAAAGTTATTACGAAGAGTGAGACATTTCACACGTAGAAGTTACCCTTTAATCTATCTCTAGGAAAGACATAACAGCCCTTTTCCCACAGGCTCAGGTTCTCAGCTCCGGAGCTCAAGACATAATAAAAGAGGAGATAAGGGGCTCAAAGGCGCCTCAAGAGCAGTAAAGAGGACAGTAAGGGAAGCAGTATTTCTTCTCTAAGATATACATGACATTTGGGGTGTAATAAACATTAAACAACAGGATGTATCTGTTTAGGGTCAGTTTGCCCTTTTACAATTCTGTACCTATGTCAAATACTGTTTGTCATCTCAGCACCTTGGCACGGAAGAGGCACTTCTGTCTTGACCAAAGATTTGGATTTCTAATATTTGAATTTTATCCCAATATCGAATCTTAGCCTGGCTCATTATAATTACCTAGGATTTTGTCCTTGTTACAGACATTTCAGGAAGGTCAGGTTATGAAAGATGTTGAATTTTTTGCTGGAGCAAAGTTATTTGGTGTGCTTTATTGATGAAGCATGGAAATGAATTTTCATTTTTCTCTGGCATTGATAGCTCTTGATTGCTGTGTCCTCTACACAACTCTTTAGATGATACATTTTGGATCTTAGATGTATTAATAGTGCATCACACTTGAAGATTCCATTGCATGATACAGTTCTTAGTGCCGTATAATTTTGATAGTTTTCTGATAAGGGGTAATAGCTGGTTGCTCATTTTTTCTGGATTACAGAACAGGTAGAATAGTTAAAATTTTAAAATAATGCACTTACTGAGGTTTCTTATCTTGGATTTACTGATAATATGGAGGAGCTCCAAACCTCTACCCTATAAAAAGCAGTCTATTATTAGTAAAGTAAAATATATTCATTTGGTGCCTTCATTTCAATCTGTAAAGTAATAAAAAATAGAGGTAGCATTATTCATCTCTTTATCGTTGATATGATAGCTTTATTTCCAAATACATGGGAAGGATGTATAGGTAGTCCTTAATTTATAATGATTTGTTTAGCAACTGTTCAAGTTACAATGGCACTGAAAACAGTGACTTACAAGCAGCCCTTGCACTTACAACTGTTCCTACAGCCATGTGATTAAAATTTGGGCACTTGCCAGCCACATATATGTACTATGGTTGCAATGTCCTGGGCTCATGTGATCATCATTTGCAACTTTCTCAGCTGAATTCTGACAAGCAAAGCCAATGGAGGAACCTAGATGTGCCTAATGACCATGTAATTCACTTAACAATTACAGTGATTCGCTCAACAACTGTGGCAAAAACGGTCATAAAATCAAACACAGTTCATTTAACAATCACTTTGCTTATAAATGGAAATTCTGATTCCAATTGTGGTCGTAAATTGAGGACTACCAGTGCTTCCTTTTCCATTTCTCTGAATTAAATCTGCAAAGTGAAAAACATGATTGAATAAATAACATAGTTAGCATTCTTCATAAAATGAGAGTTTCCAAGTTAGCATATACGGTTCTTTTTAATAGTTATAAGGAGTATGCTAAATTTGTGAAGTATGCTAAATGAATTATCTTAAATGAAGACTATAATGCTACCCTCTATAGACTGAGCTGGTAATAAACCTACTGAACACTTTGAGATTATGTTCTAGTGTGTATAGGATTGCAATGCATAATGATTTCCTGAAAGTAAACTACATTAAAATTGTGTTTTAAAGCAATATATCTTATTGGCCCAAGATGTCTAGAATGCTTGGATGACTATACAGTCATGGAAGTACTAAGAAAGACTGCTCTATAGTGGCTATAACTTGATGCCTTGTCATAATCAAGACTTCCAGTCCTGAAATATGTTATATTTGAAATGCTGTCCTCTGATTTTTGCTGAATGAAGATAGACAGCTGTCTGTATTGTATGCAAACATGCATTTTGTTTTAAGATACTAAATTTTCAATACATTTTGAAAAAATAATTGCTCTCAGTAGGAAACTGCTGGAAAATATTATTGCTTTGGCATTTTATTAATACTGCCTACATTGTAAAGAAGCAGCAAAAAAGAAATAAGAGAGTAAGAAAAATCCTTGTTGAAAAGAACTACAGGTAGGTCACACTTACCACTTCTTCACCAACTTAAATGGTTGCAGCGTCCCATAGTTATGTAATCACAATTTTCAATCTTTCCTGATGGCTCTCCACAAACAAGTCAATGGAGAAGCAAGCAGGGAAGGTCACACGTCTGGTAAGCCCCCACCACACATACACTCAGTCTTACTGTGCATTGTGCCACATCCTCCTTTCCTCAACATCCTGCACTAGCACCCCGGTGCCCTCCTTCCCTCCCAGCACTTCTTCCTTGTGGCACTCTTGTACCCCTTACCTGGGACTCACACCACTTCCTGCTTAATGACCTGTGCCTCTTGAGGTTATGATGGCCAATGGGGTGCCTGGATTCCTATTCCTAAACAATATTGTCATGTGACACCATACTTTTCAACTGCTTACCAGCAGCAATCCCTGTCCCAATTTCTGTTGTAATCGAACGACTACATGTACATTTATTATGAAGGTGGGGAATAATATGCTGTTTACTTTCTAGCTAACTTGCAAATGGTATTTGTAATTTGTACTTTAGATTATGTCTTCATTTATTTATTAAATGTCTAAACCTGAGTGACTCTGGGACATTTAAAACCATTCAGTCGTCGGAGTAATTTTGAAATAACTCTCATCTCATTGTAGTAGCATCTACTTAATTGATTTAAGTGTTGTATTGTTTTGATTTGGTTTGTTATAATACTGTATGTATATTAGTAATATGATGATTTTCAGTATATGATATGGCTTCCTGTAGCCATCAGCACACTTTTTGCAGCCTTCAGATACTCTCCTCAGATCTTTATGGGGCAAAATGTGAGATGTAAGTCACCCACTGGATCTCTTAAAATTTCCACATTGACTTTCCCATACACCAAAAAGCAAAATGCAGTGAACTCAAACGAACTTAAAAAGTTCTTTTGAGCTCCAATCCCACTTCTGGTGAACTCCTTTGAAACCTTTTTTTAAATTTATAGATTGGTTTGATTGATTATGTGCCATGAAGTCATTATCACTTCTTAGCAACCACAGAGATAGATTTTCTCGATGACGATAATCAATGGAAGAATCTATAACTCCAAAACAAGATTCTCAGCATAAGTATGTCTTGTAACAAAGAAGAAAATTAAAAGTGGTATTGCTTATTTTTTGAAATATTAATTTCAAATTTAACTTCTCCATTTGCATTCTCCTGATTTGGATTGGCCTTCATGTACTGGAACTGCATGATATATAGTTTGTATATTATGTACTTTGATCATTAGTTTTGTACAAAGAATAATTTCAGAACAAATCTTTTTAAAACCATTTTCTTGGTTAGCCGGGGTTAAATCCAGCAGGTTCTGGAGAACCGGTAGCAGAAATTTTGAGCAGTTTGGAGAAATGGTAGCTTCTCTGGAAATTTTGAGAAGTTCGGAGAACCAGCAAATACCACCTCTGGCTGGCCCCAGAGTGGGGAGGGAATGGGGATTTTGCAGTATCTTTCCCCTGCCATGCCCACCAAGCCACACCATGCCCACCAAGCCATGCCCACAGAACCGGTAGTAAAAAAAAATTGGATTTCACCACTGTGGTTAGGGTATGATGGCCAGGTTCAGACATTATCAAGCCATAAACTGTAGCCTAGATGTACAGTTGCTGAATCACACTAATTTATTAGAAGATAGTCTTGTATAGTTTAGGACAATGTTTCATTTATTTATTTAATTTTTGTGGATTGAAGTGTATGTAAGTTTATCCAATATGGTATAGGCCAGTGATGGCTAACCTTTTTGCCGTCGCGTGCCAAAAGTGGAGGGAGTGCATGCGTGCCTACACCCATAATTCAATGCGCCCTGCCCCGCTGTGCATGCCCACGCAAACATATTGAGCTCCCCCTGCTTTTGGCATGTGATGGCCTGGTGGGCCTGGTAGGCCCATTTTTCGCCCTCCCCAGGCTCCAGAGGCTTTATTGGAGCCTAGGGAGGGTGAAAATGGCCTTCCCCACCCCACCTGGAGGCCCTCAGGAGGCCAGAAACAGACTGTTTTCTGACTTCTGGTGGGACCTAGAAAGCCTCTGGAGCCAGGGGAGAGTGAAAAATAGGCCTTTCCTCCCCTGGAGGCCCTCCAGAGGCTGGAAACAGCCTGTTTCCTGACTTCCGGTGGGCATGGAAGGCCTGAAAATCAGCTGGCTGGCGCGCGCATGCGTGCCAGAGCTGAACTAGGGCAATGCTCGCATGCCCACCAATATGGCTCCACGTGCCACAGGTTCGCCATCATGGGTATAGGCAATTACAGATGACAACTGAATGGCAAGAAAAAAAATACAAAAAAATGACATTCTTTGCTGCTATCTGGAACAGAACAGAACAGAACAGAAAACAGAACAGAACAGAACAACTGAATTTTGTATTGGCCAAGTGCGATTGGATCCACAAGGAATTTGCCTTGGTGCATATGCTCAGTGTACATAAAAGAAAAGATATGTTCATCAAGAATCATAAGGTACAACACTTAATGATAGTCATAGGGTACAAATAAGAAATCAAATCATATTAGGAAACAGTCAATATAAATCGTAAGGATATAAGCAACAAAGTTACAGTCATACTACCTAGTGGTAATCTAGATCCTTGCATGCCATATATTGTAGTTGAAAAGGAATGGGAAAGGAATTACTGGGTTTAAAGGATAAAATGGATCCATGATTATAAAGGCATCTCATTGTCTTCTTTTATATCAAAATAATGGGGAATATACTGAATTAGTCATAACAAACTAATATATCATCCCAATCTTGATCCTGGATAATGAAGCATACTGCTAAAGTTAATCTATTCATTTTGTCATAAAATAAGATAAGAGGTGCACCAAGAAATGAAAGGAATTATAAATTTAATGGCAGTATATGAGGTGCTGATTGTAAAAGCAAAAGCAAACAATAAATGTTTTTGAATGATGTGTGAACTCACACAATGCCTGCATATTAGTTAATCATAAGAATATGCAACAGTAATTTTAGATTTTTTTCAAGCAGACTTCCCACTATTATTTATGTATTTGGAGTAGATAAATTGTCTCTCAACCAGGAAGGTTTGAAATAATGGAAGGGAAGATTAATTAAATTAATCTTTTCATTTTGGTAGACAGCTTCATGTGCCAAATGGTTCTCTTCCATCCTGCATCGTCACTATGAAGAAAAGGTTATTGGTTGGTGTTTGTGGAATAGTTCCCATTTGACTGTTGGTGTCTGAGATAATACTGAATTTAGAATGTAAAATCAGGAATATAGCAATCATAATTGGAAAGTTTGTTGTGTTTTTGGATTACACACCATAAACCTTTCAATTATTTGTTGCTGTTATGTTGTCAGTTCTTTATAAAATGAAAGAGTGCTTGATGTCCTTCTAATAGGACATGAGCGACTTTTGTTCCAAAACTGGAGATTGTGAGAACTGTACAGGTAAAAACAAAATAGTTGGCAATCATCTTGCACTCTTCATAGTCCTCTTGTTAAATTATCTATCTGTTGGAGATTTAAGGATGACATGACTTATTGGTAAAAGGTAGCTTCCTAATAAGTTTTTTTCTGGCCTGCCCCTGAGTAATTGGAACAGCAGTAGTTCTAGTTACCAATAGCAGTTTATAAGAAGAAGAATTATTAGGAAATCAATGTGTGTTGGGAAAAATATACAATTGGATGCTAAGAATACATCTTCTGGAAGTGTTTGTTTCTTTAGCAGGGGAGGGGAGGATTTCATCAGAGGTCAAAAGAAATGATGGTTGAGACTTATGGTCGGGGGAATTCAGTGCAGTTTTGAAAGAAAAGTTTTCTATTCTGTCATTCAATATGGACAATTTAACCCCTGTCTCATTAACAGTTATAAGAACGCTTTATTCCAAGTTGATTACTGATTTCCAGATTACTGTTTTTAAGCAGTTAGTGCTATTTTTGAATCATTATTTGAACAATGTAAAAATCCAAGTTCTAGAACACTGATAATGGCATCATAAATCTTATGACAAAATATGTCAAAATGTCAAAATATTTGGGAGATTGGAGATTATGGCATTTTGATTTTATAGCAATAGTTGCTCACTTTCCTTTGATACTGTTGTCAGTTGACATCAGAAATATGCTTTTCTTGCTCTCTATGTATGCACTGATTTAACACCACCTAAAGTGTTTAAATAATACGTTTTTGCTCACTCATATAATATTGATGGCATATAAGAATAGCCTTCTGTACCCATTTCATTCCTCAGCATAAGAGCTTGTAAAACTGTTGCTTATTAAAGCAGGACATAAATAGTAGTGGCACTAGCCGGTAGTATTTAAAATGCAATTTTATATTTAATTTGTTTAACTTGATTAACTACGGTAATACATGCGTGGATAGACAATATAAGGGCTTGGATCTTACCTGTCTGAAAACGGCAACTTTGGTGTCATGCAATTTACTCAGAAGAAGAAGAAAATACCATTTAATTATACCCAAAGTTCTTAACCTTTTGTGTCATGGACCCTCTCTCAGATTTATATATATCGCTTTTAAATACATTTTTTGATTTTATAGCACTATAAATATAGTTAATATTATTTAAATATATTTAAATATATAAATTTTAGATAATGAGACTTATTGACATTTACAGTCATTGAATCTAGGTTATCAACTACTTTTTTGCTTTCACATAATATTGAACAAAGAGCTAAATTTCTATTAGAAGCTAATAAAAAATAAAGTTTCAATTTATTTTTTCCCAAGTTCATGGACTTCCAGGAAGAATAACACACATATAAATCTCTGCTCAGTATTTTGTGCAAAATATCAAATTGTGAATTCCTGTGCATTTCTTTTAATGTGGACCTATAACTGAATACAAATAGAAGTAGGGATCTACTGTTTCAGCCATATTGTAGCAACATCTACCATTTAGCATACATATAATTGTTTTGCTTCTTCGTTGTGGACTATTTTTGTAACTGTTGCTGGCAGATTGAAATTGACTGCTGCTTTGTCTCACTGGAGCAGTTATGTTAGTTAAGTTAGTCCTCTACTTTATCCCCCAATCTCTAGTTTAGTGACCACAATTGGAATCAGCAACTGGAAACTGGGACCAGCAAGTCATTAACCAAAGCAGTCGCTAAGTTAAAAAACATATGGCCATGACTGTCCTTACAATTTGATATAGGACAACGTGTTCTAACTGTCTGTAATGGAAAACCTGTGACAGAGAGAGAGAGAGAGAGAGAGAGAGAGAGAGAGAGAGAGAGAGAGAGAGAGACTGCAAAGATTGTAAATGAAGGTATTGGTTGCAAAATTACTTTTTCATCACAGTCGTAACTGCGAAAGTGTCCGAGGGGGTCACTAAAAGAGGACTACCTATACTTAAATTATAAAAAATTGAGGATCATATCATTGTGCTTTAAATAGCAGACAGAATATGCTCATTAAAAATGCATAAAATTGAAAAAGTTTCTGTCCTATTTTATTTACTGAAGTCCTATTTTGTTTACTGAAGATGAACAAATGTCTTCAAATTATAGTAGCAATGCCACTACTGAGTGAAACCTTTGCTTCTGAAAGTGAGTTTACTTCTTCTTATCTTCTGGCTTTCTTCAATCCCTTGTATCTGCTTCAAACTGGACTGGTGATTTTTTAACCCTGAATAATTTGTCATGAAAGCTTATTGTCGGTGTAATTGCTCTTTCAATACAGCGTAAGTATAGTCATTTTATGGAAATTTTTGTTGTTGGCTATTGTAAGAAGAGGATTAGAGTTAGAAGATTCTTCAGTTTTAAAAATCTTACATGTGTCTTAGATGGTATTTTAGGAGTTGAAGAAATCAGGAAGAAAGATTTTCTGTGGAAATACTGCTAAACCCTATTTTATATAGGAGTGCAGCCTCGGTCATGTTTACATTTAGAATGGATGTTTTATCTCACCTGGAGAATTTAAATATATAGTTTATTTTAAAAGATGCTTTGATTTTTGCTGAGATTCCCAGACAATGCTTCGGTTTCTTGTGCAGTGGTTGGGCGAATGTTTTTACAATAAGGCAAACTATGCTTTAAAAAAATACCCTTATAGGCAAGCCGATTAAGTACATGGAAAATTTTGACTTGGGTGTAAAGACTAATGAATGGAAGAAGAAATATTAGTGCTTTTCCATAAACTCTTAGTCAAACTTGAAATTTCTTGCAGTAAGACATAATGGTGCATTGTGGATATCTAAATTTTATTATTCTTAGCTTCTTTAGTTCTATAGTGGGTGGGAAGCGGTATTATATATCCATTTATAAAAATATGTTCCCATTGAAATGACCAAGAGGTATTAATTTTGTTAAATTATAAGGACAGATATTGTTCTACTGGGTTTGAGGGACATTTACATTCAGTTCCAATTAGTTCTTTATGTAACATCAAAACACAAAAAGCCTTGGTTAAATCAGATTCTCTGCTTCAGTTCTTGCATTTATTAAATAGTCCTATTCTCCTAGATTTTGTGTCTTGGTGTGTGTGTCTGTGTGTTAAATGGAACAACTTTTATATAGGAAATAATTGCATGTGTTAACATTTAATGGGAAAAATAATATATGTCTAACCAAAGAAAACAAATGTCAGTAAAGGTTTTGTAGGTATCTCATGGATTTAGTCAAGCTGAACTCATTTAATGAAGATATTGGATTGGGGCATAAACAGTCCTGAGCTTCTGTATCAGTTTTGTGGACAGAGAAATTTGCTGGACAATTTCTCCAGGGAATAAAGACATTATCTAACAATTGCTCAAAAGCAAATCCCTTCCTTTAACAGTGACAGTAGCATCAGTACTCATGCCTTAGAGGGGGATTATCTTTATGATGTTTTCCCTTTAGATTTAATCCAAACGTGGTAAACTAGGGAGAATGCAGTGCTCTATCTATCTATCTATCTATCTATCTATCTATCCATCCATCCATCTATCTATCCATCTATCATCTATATCTATTTATTATCTATCTATCAGAATGAATATCTGCAGGGATAGTAAGAAAGGGCAGGACTTCAATCAAATTGCAGCTGCCAGTAAATTAATAGTCAAATTAGATGGAATCATTTCACTTACATTTTAGAATAGAGCTATTGTAATATTCTTTTTCAAATCCCCACATCTGTTACTGACATGAAACCATAATGTTTCTCTTCTTGTTTAAATAATAAAGCTTTCTTATTTCCTAATCAAATCTGAAGGAGGGGAAATAGAAACACTGTCTTTATATCATTGTAATAGAGTCATAAAAGATATTATATAAATAGGATAAAACTGTTGCTTCAATCATAGAGTACTTCTTAATTTAACTTATCCATTATTGCCTGTCTTGTATTGTGGAGTTCTTGGTCTCTTTGAGCTTGATGGTTTGCGTGCAGAAATTTCATTATCCACTAGGTAACATCTTCAATGCTAGAAGGGAGTGGAGTTTACTTTTTGTTTATATACAGTAGCTTTGCTCTGACAGTGTTCGTGAGGTTGCAGTTTATTCCTTGGTTGTTCTTTGATTAGACTATTGTCTACTTCTTGATTGCCTGAGTTGTTAGTTCCTTGATCAGGGTATTGTTTATCTGGTGTATAAAAAAACCCACATCCTTCTAGCACTGAAGATGTTAGCTAGTCAGGTAACAAAACATCTGCAAGCAAACAATCAAGCTCAGAGAGCATCAAAAGTCCACAGTCCAACCCTGAGCTACACGTATTCACTTCTATTGGTGTCTTGTGCTGATAATTCATAAGTTGGTGAGTTGAACAACAGACCATTTATGTTTAACTTGAGGATGACTGAGATGACCAATTTACATGGAGATACAGATTGAAGTGTCACCATTATGTGACACTAACTCCTGTTTTTGTTTTCTTTTTCTATTATCTTGGGGTGGTGGTAGGGATGTTAAAACTACATACGAGTATGTTGTAACTGAGAAAGTTAAGCTATTAGCGATCACCAAGTAGTGACTAAGAGGGCATGTTTCAGTGTTTGTTCAGAAGCATCTCTCTGCTGCTCTAAATAATTTTTTAGGCTTCCCTCTGAGCCTGAGAAAAGATCTTGCTGATTTAGCAATAGCCCTTAGATGTATATACCACTTCATAGTGCTTTTACAGCCCTCTCTAAGCGGTTTACAGAGTCAGCATATTGCCCCCAACAATCTGGGTCCTCATTTTATCCACTTCGGAAGGATAAAAGCCTGATGAGATTTGAACTGCTAAATTGCAGGTAGCCAGCAGGCAGCAGAAGTAGCCTGCAGTAATGTACTCTAACCACTGCACCACCTCGGTACTGACTATTATCCTTAAATAATAAACGATGGACTCCTTAATGGACAGTAAAATCTGGCTTCTTTAATGATATAATGATATCATATAGGGACATGATGGCTCATTAAAGATATTGAGACCTGAGTGGTGCACTGCAGGGCGAGCTCCAGTTACTTGCCCCAATTCCTGCCCACCTAGTAATTTGAAAGCATAAAAATGCAAGTAGATAAATAGGTACCACTTTGGTAGTAAGGTAACAGCGTTCCTTGAGCCTCGGCATCTAGTCATGCTGGCCACATGATCAGCATGATTTTCTTAACTAAGAAATGGAGATGAGCATCGACCCTTTTAATCAACAGTAAAGGGCTGCTGCTTGTGCAAGATCAAAACTATATCTTCTGAATAATTTTTGAAGTGTGAAGACCCTTAGCATATGTTTGTTTGGAAAGTGGATTGCCATCCAAATGCTCAAATCAGCATTTGAAGAGAATTTTGAATCTAGCAATGCCAATAGTTATCCAAATCTTCAATAGGTAGGGTGAGTGTAGTTCGCTCCAAACAACATGAATGCAGCAGAATATCCACATTATATAAAACCACTACTAACAAGCTACAGTGTTCTGCTTCAGAGCATGAAACAATGAAATATTTATTTTCACAGCACAAAGTTTAAATGGTGAAACTTGCTACCAGAAGATGAGTAGATGGCTGCCAATTTGAATAACTTTGAAAAATCAGAAAATTTCAGTGGTGGGTTTCTGTCAAGAGGGGTAATAAATGACTTCATAAAAATATCATTCTCAGCACTAGCATCTGGGGCACATGAAAGTATTTTCTGAGCATATGGTAAGCATGTGCATGAGCTTCGTTTGCCTAAAGAGCACAGTATAAAGAAAAATGGGTTACTTTCAAAAGTTGTGGGAGCTCCAACACTGGAGGTTTTTAAGAAAAGATTGGACAACCATTTGTCTGAAATGGTATAGGATTTCCTACCTGACCAGGGATTAGACTAGAAAATCTCCAAGACTCCAATAACTCTGTTATTCTGTTATGGACTAGAAACTTGTGTTTCAAATTTAGTTGACTTAGTAATATTGAGTATAAAGGAGAATATTTCAGGATAGCGCAACAGGGTATGGAGAGTAACAAACTGGTGAGTACAAGCTAGAAACAGAAAACAGTTTCTATCTTTATGCCTTCTATCCATGGTATACCCAGAAAGAGGAGGGAGGGAAAGAAATTTCACTTTCCTTTTTTTTTTTACTTTTTTGTTTGATAAAATCTAATTCATTCAGATTCAGAATTGACTTACTCTTGTGCATCCCAATTTATTTTTTTTGACAGGTTAATTTTGTTGCTGTAATTGGACATCCTGCATGCAGAATTTTTTTGGCTTATGAGACCTTCATTTCTTTAGTCAGCTGTCAAATGATTTTGTTGAAGTCTGGATTTTTCTTAATTTTAGGAGTGTTTGAAAGGAGAACACTGGACTGTCTCCAGACTAGGTATATTAAAATCTGAAATCTTAAAGATATATCAATACAAACGATCAAAGAATTATAGAGATAGAAGAAACACTTTAGGCCAGTAAATCCAACTCCCTGCTTCAGACAGGAATGTGAATTAAATCATTCATGGAAGATGGTTTCTTAGCATCTGCTGGATCACTCAATTGAAGGAGAATCCATTCTCTTTATGAATAACTGGTGCTTCTGCTTTTACTTTCTCCTATAACATTAAACCAGATTTTTCTTTCCTGTAAGATAACACCATTATTTTATGCCAAACCATGAATTGGTGATGCAATGTTAGAATGAAGTATTGCAGGCTAGTTCTGCCCACAGGCTGGAGTTTGATCCTGATGTGGCTCAAGGTTAACTTAGCCTTCCATCCTTCCAAGGTCAGTCAAATGAGGATCCAGATTGTTGGGAGCAATATGCTGACATTGTAAATGGCTTAGAGAGTGCTGTAAAATACTATGGAGCAGTATATAAGTCTAAGTCCTTATTGCTATTGCTATTTTCGGATGAGGGAGAAAACCCTCTCTGTGGCCTTCTCCGTGATGTCATTCAGGTACTAGAATTATGCTATTATATCATTCTCAGTCTTCTCTTTTCAGAGACAAACATACAACGTACATCCTCTGATTATCCATCTGTCCTTTTTCTAAACTTCAGGTACTTAAAAATGTGATGCCTAGAACTGGACACAATACTTGAATTGATGTTTATCAACACATAATAAATGGAGCATTTATTTTCCATTGCTGTTGGGCAGGTATAATAAATTCGAATAAGTAAATTTCTTCTCTCAATTTCTTGTAAAATGGCTTTTCCATCAGTATGTTGTTTGTTATCAATTATTCCAATAATTGTAATAAATTATTTTTTTCTAAGTGTATGGCGATACAATAATATAATAACTATATCATCCTAGATCTGTATATTTTATTTTTGTTTCCTAGCTAAAGAATTTGCATATCTCACTATGAACTTTGTTACTTTAAAAACCAATGTTACCCATTTCACTAAGGAAGCCCTCAACTTTCAACCACAGTTGAGCCCAAAATTTCTGTTGCAATTTGATAAGCGTTCAACATTTCATCAATTTATTAATGTTAAAACAGGGACCAGAACTGAACTTCATAATACCTTGTTCAATACCTTCCTCAGTTTTACGAAGAACCAACCACTGATGAGTACTCTTGAAATACAATTTTTGAACCAAAATTGTATATCTACTAAACTGTCTCACCATCCAGCCCTAGCTTACTAATTGGTAATGAAAGTGTCATGGCATTTGTGTCAGCTGTTTGCTAAGAAAAAGATGGTATGCTTAGAGCATTTTTGCAATATGTTAAGGAAATTATCCAATCAAAACAGGAGATAAGGTTAGTTTAGCAAGACCTACTTTTGATAAATCTGTGCTGACATCTGGTAATTACTACATTGTGTTTAAAGCACTTAACAAATCAATTGCTTTAGGATCTACTCTAGAATCCTCCTAAATATTGATGTCAGGCTGTTGGGTAGTTTAGTTTATTCTATCGTGGAATGTTTTTTGACTAAACATTCATATTTGGTGTCAATGCTCAGAGTATAGGTAGTCCTTGATTTATGACCACAATTGGGACTGCAAAACTTGTTGTTAAGCAGTGTGGTTATTAAGCGACGTATGACTTGACCGCATATAATTTTACAAACTGTTTTGTCATGGCCGGTAAATGATTTACCATGGTTGTTTAGCAAGACATCACATGACCACAGCTTGCAACCCTTCCTGCCAACTTCCCCATTGACTTTGCTTGTCAGAAGACAGCTGGGAAGATTGTAAATAGCAATGATGTGTAGGATGCTGAAATTTCCATAAATGTGAACCATTGCCAAGCACTTGGATCATGACCAAGTGATGGTTATAGTTTACTTTTTTCCAACCCCTTCATAACTTTGAACAGTTGCTAAACAAATGGTCATAAGTAAGTTACGTCATATATATTTTTTTCTAACAAATTATATATTAGCTACTAAAAGGTAATTCAGATCTATTGGAATTATTTTATGCTAAAGATATTTTATATGGTTTCTGGGATACCATTATTCAGTTGGTTATTCAGAATTGTGTATTTAGTTATTAACTTAACTCCAAATTTAGGAAATCTGGTTTCTACACCTCTTAACTATGATTTTAAAAGTAGTTTCTGCAGGACATAACAGAGACCTGCTTCACATCCTGTATTTAGTATAGAAGCAAATAATCTGAACAGATATGATTATATTCATTGTATGACAGCTCTGCAATTATGGTTTCTTAAAAAAGATCTTAATGGAAAGAAGTCTTGCTTAGCATTTTGGTACTGTCTTAAGATTTAACAGAGGAAAGTTTCTTCAGTTAAATTATTAAAGGATTCCAATCATCAGGCTGCTTTTTATAAATCAAAGCAGTAGTTATCTACAAATATTGGAGATATTTGTAGATAACTGTCCCAAATCAAGGGATTACAAGGCCATAATATATATATACTATATATTATATTAAATATATTAAATATGCATACACACACATATATTTTACATGTTAAGAATTTCAACCTTCAGTATTAGCCATATTGTAATAGCCAGTTTACAAATGAGATTTTATTGATCTTCACAAAATGTATACAATCTTCAGTTTAAGAAATAAAGAGGTATGATTTTGGCAATTGTATACACACATTTTTGGAGGTTATGTAATACCCTTTCTTTTAGAGGGCTATAGGCTGTGAAATGACCATTGCCTTCCTAATTGCATTGTGCTTTGCTAAATAATACATACACTGTTGGATTGCGGCACTTCAATTTGCTTCCTGTCTTTTAATTTATAAAGTGTTCAAAATATAAGAGTTTTAAATATAAGAATAAACTCCACTCTGGTTGAGGTTCTATGGGTTTCTCAAGAGAGTTTAAATGATATTTGGAGATATGTATTTTTCCCTCTTATTTTTTCTTCTTCTGAGAGAATAGAAACACAGCATTATAAGACAAAAATACATGAAAAATCATAAGCTTAGATCCCTGAATTTATGTTATCTGTCTTGCTGCTATAAATGGCCAAGATGGAACATGCTATGGATGAGTAATATTTATATAGAAAACTGCTGAAAGCCATATGAATATTCAGTTGAAAATGTAAGCTGAATTTCTGAATTGAGAAGAGCTTTGCATGTAATCACAATTATAAATTTCCAGGTGACATCTTCCATTTGTGAATTTTCTTGACCTGAATATACTGATGTGAAATTTGAATTTCATCAGTATGTCTTTTTAAAACGTTATTGTGATTCTTTATGTCACTGCTGTTCAATTGGTTCAGCACTGAAATGATTCAGCTGTACAGATTATCTTCCTTGACTTCTTTGTGACTTTGTCTTTTCTTTTGTGCCTCTTTTTTATTCTGTAAAAATTGAATATATTTAAAATTTGAAAGCAAGTCTATTTCTCCTTGTTTCCTCACATTTGTCTTGTAATCTCAGGAGTGATGTATGACACCTGGTTAGAACAGTTAAGGAGTTAGCAAAAGTTCCTTAAAATTAACTGTGAATCTTGACTGTTTTCTGTAGAACTAATGGTGACAGTGCTAGCTCCTCGTAGATTTCTAACTAACATTCTGTAGTTTGTATATCTCATTTTTTATAGTATGTTTATCAACCAGGGAGTCAAATCTTCATTATGGGTAATATACCAGCATATTATAACATATTTAAAATTCATTGTTTTTATAATACATAAATATATGTATTATACATATATATATATACATATGTACATATGTATTATACATATGTAAATATGTATTATATGAATATAATACATATTCTCTACTATTTCCTTTTAAAAAGGATGGTTGATATTCCTGTTTTTGATAAGTAGGAATAAGACTTCTGTAAGAGATTTTGTGAAATTTAAATAATGTATTTACAATTAACTGAGATTTGCATCTTTCTTATTTATGTTGCTGTTGTTGAGTGGGGGGAAATGGAATCCAGTTATATCACAGTGATTGTGCTGTTTGTTAACATTATTTCTGTTATCTTCAGCACTGAAGTTTTAAGGAAATTTGGAGCCAGCGTCATACTGTTATTACTAATTAAAAATATCACCTTCAGCAAAAAGGAATAGACATCAAGGCATAATTTTTTCACAGATTTCTTTTTTCCAAATTAAAATTTAAATGTTTACACTCACAGAAAATTCGAAATAGCATTAAATTATAATTTCTATTCCTGCAATGAAGTGAATGTTACACAGCACAGTGAACATATCATAATAACAGATGAATGCAGTATTACTTGTTTTTCCATGTGAAAATTAGGCAAATAAAACATAGCTACTGATGAAAAAAGGAGAATAAAGTCTACTAAAAATATTTATGGTTATGTGTAACATCTCTCTCCCTCTCTCTCTCTCTCCACACTCACACACACACTCGCATAAAATCTGAATCATACAATTGGCTACTCCTAATTTTGAATGTGTAAGAATTTAGTATTACAAATTTCGCTGCATTTTCCAATTTCAGTATTAAATCTTTCCTTTATAAAAGGAAAGTGCTGTGTGTTTCTCTGACAATGGCATAGAGATTAAATGGAACAAAAGAGGTATTTGTTAAATATTAGATTAATTATTTAAGTTCTCTATGGAACTTTAGCACTATTAAATCTGCTTTCCAAAGCTGTGCTCATTGTATATATTCTCAGCGCTTAGGAAGATTTTTAATTACAGTTTTGAATCTAGACTTGTGAACAAGAGAATACACTTTCCTTTTTGTGTGCGAATGCTGCAATTGTAATATTCATTGTATATCTTGAAAGATAATATTTATATTAATCATTGAATCATAACATTTTGATTTGGCCTAGATCCTGCCTTCAGATTCTTGAAGAAAGGAAATAATAATGAAATTTACTTTTCAAGAATAATTAAGAGTTGTTACTGATAAGTGAAATGCAAAAATCTTCCTCTGTCTTAAAATCATTAGTAGGTAAATGAATAGCAGATATTTGTAGTTTTTCTTTCTCAATCTGTGGTTGGTATAACATGGTATGAAATCTGAATAGAGATTATATTATCACTTAATTACAAATATTGTAATTAAGGACATGTGAAGGAAATGTGCTGCATGCCTTGATTAATATTATTTATTTCATTAAAGGTCATTAAATATTAGACAAGGGTAGTGATACTTTAGCTATGGGAGATAACTTCAAAATAGCCAATTGACAATATTCTCCTTGCTGATTTTTCAGGATTTTTTTTTCTTACTGTTCTTGATATCATTCTTGAAATTATTCCACTTTCTTTGACTTGAACCCCAAATCCACTGTGTCTAATTTCAATAATGAAATTAATTTGTTTTTAAACTCATATTTCCTTCAATAGGTTGCTTTATTTATTCAATGTATATAACTGAATGTGAAATTAACAATAACAGAAACTATGTTTTGCTTTCATATATTAGTTTGACTACTGCCATTTTTAGAAAACAAGAGGAATGGTTAAAGTTAGGAATTTAAAACATAGAAGTTAAACCAAGAAGGCTTTGTGTCAAATTTCTTTTAATCCAAGTTTCCTTAATTATCAAGCTAGTTGTTGGTAGGAAATAATGCTAAGAACCAATCTATCCAATTTCAAAGCCATTTTGCAACTGTATAGCAGCAATTTGACTTTATCACTTCATGACACACAAGAATAACCTTAACAAGAATACAGCAAAGGTTCTTTCTAACTACATGTCCCATATGTTTGCCAACTCTTACTTTCATTTACAGATATTCAGAAGTTTACTTATACACTGGAAAGTGGTAAAAATAAAATGGCTTTTGTGGGACAATATTATTATTCCCATTACTGTTCGCTATAGTTTCTGTTTCTTTATTGTTGTTTTAAATAAAACATGTTGTATCCGAGCTAGTATCATACACTATTGATTTATGCTCTTTCATCATGCACGTAAGGCACACATTTACATTTCTTACTTTTACAGTGCATTGACTCTGGACTAGGTTTTGCAGCATGCATGGCTGTTTTTTAATCTTAGTTTTTCAGGGGCTATGAAAAAAGTCTGATTTTTTTTGAAGTGAGAAAGTGCTAAACTGCATATATTACATTACTTTCTCTTGCTTTCAGATAATATGTGGGAGACTATGGACTCCATGCTTCCGACATAGGAACAGGACCAGGTTGGGAAGCTTCACTTCAGAGAGAATGCTGGGAATTTGCAGAGGGCGACGGAAATTCCTGGCTGCCTCTCTGACTCTGCTATTCGTTCCTGCTATAACCTGGATTTACCTGTTTGCCGGGAGCTTTGAAGGTAAGAAAGAAAACCTGCTTGATGTTAGAGTCTGGGGATTGGTGAGTTCAATAATTTTCATCACTGTCACTTCAGATCTAGTAGCCTTGAGACAGATTGGATGAAGTTATTCCCTCTCCTGTTTTCCTCATCTCCTAAGGGACTAGGAAGAGGAGGCGAACTGTCTTTGCATAGCTGTGACACTGTCAATATCTATATTCTTGATCATCAAGTTGGTTCACTCTTGTGGGTGTACTTGTTATGAGAACTGAAGTATACATTGATTTATTAACAGCTTAGACTGATTTTTCTCCAACTGACAATTTGGAACAAGTATTTCAGCAATTAACTCTGAAGCTTTGAAAGGAAGATATGATATCTGTACATTTCTGCCTTATTTACTTATTTATTTATGTGTGTACACAGCTGTCCCTGTAAAGGCAGTTTCAGAACTGATGGCAATGTAGTTGAAAGCAATCTGCATGAGTTTTTGATATAAACATTGTGCATAAGACGTAGTTCTTTATGTCTTTATTTTTAGTTGTTTTCAATGGAACAGCTGTATTTTTATTATTATAATTTATTTAGTTTTAATGCTCAAAAAAGCTCAACCAAAGCTGTCATGCCATAGGAAATATCCTTTCATGTTTGAATGATTTTTTATTTCCTGTATTAAGCCTTCACAATTTCTTAGTGATTTTTTTTGTTTGTTTTATGAACTTCAGGAAAATGGTTTAGCTCAATGGGAGCATTTTTATTTTACCAGCCATAGCTTCCCCACAAATACTCCATTCCTTTTCTTCTTTCCTTGGCCACATACTTTTTCCTCCCTGCACTGTGAATGTTTACATGTTATGTTCAATTAAACCATGGCAACATCTAATGTTTGTATAGTATTATTTTAAGCAGACTGTGTTTTTCTATTGTTGTGACTTAGATGAAGTTCAGAGCACATTTTATGACCAATTCATGCAAAACTCCACGTAATCCCAAGGGGTTCACATACTTTTTCTTGCAACTATATATCTTTAAGAAACCTAAATGAATTGGCTATACAGTTATGTGGTAATTTGTAAATAGAGTGGAGCTAGGCAGTTTTGATGAAAGAAAAAAAACATTTTTGATCACACTCATCAAAAATATAATACACACATAGACACACAATTTATGTTTTATTGACATCTAAATGCTGTTAATAAATAGCTACTTATTTCCACTACTACTAAGAAGAAAAATGCTATATCCAAGCTTCAGTACAGGAAGTGAAACCTATATAGCAAGCTCCTATTATTCCCAGGTTAGTGAGAATTCTTACTCAAAAAAATAAAAATAAAATAATGATCTTGAAAAAATAGCTAAATATCCATTAACTTGAAAATGCAAGAGAATAAGTCTGTAATTTAAATCCTCAACCAGAGAATATAGACTCTAATTGCTATATATTGCTATTGCCAGCTCTTCAGCTGTAGTTGTCATTTTATTTTATTTTATTATTATTTTTATCAAATCAATATGACCACCCATTTCATGAATATGACTCTGGGTGGTATACCATTAATTGAACAATTAAAAATAACATTTTAAGACCTTAGCAATTACAAAAAAAAAATATTAAGCAAAACCATGGGAGAGTAAATTTTATTTATTTATTTGTTTGTTTCCATTTCTATACCGCCCTTCTCCAAATAGGACTCAGGGCGGTGAACAGCCAAAGTAAAAAACAGAACATACAAAATTTAAAAAACAGTTTAAAATAATTAAATATTTTGGCCGTAAATTAAAACAATCCAATTTAAAATCAATTTAAAATTTAACTCAAGCCAGCAAATTCAAGGTCTTACATGTAATAAACCATTTCATGGGCTTCCCACTTCCATGGTATCCCCAAGCCTGTTGACAAAACCGAGTTTTAAAGGATTTCCAGAAAATCAGTAAAATCAAGGGCAATTTCATCTCAGAGGATGGGGATGATGACATGACAGGAAAGCTGTCATGGTTCAGAAATATCATCTTCTTGGGTGATGGTGATGGAACTTCACAGCTGATGAGATCTCTAACATGCTCCTTCTGCCAGACCTGATGTAAAGAGGGAGAGTTAGTCCCTCAAATAAACCAGCCCAAACTATGTAGGGCTTTAAAGGTCAAAAAGGGAAACCAAAACAAATTGAGAAAATGAAAAAAGAAGCAGTGTTTATGTACATATACTGTAAATCAGTATGCGTTTTCAAGCAGAGTATTCAACTCTGACCACGGAAAAAATTGATCAGTCTTTTCATTATGGTAATAACAGGTCATAAGCAGAGAGCTGTATTACGGCTACAGCTACCCATCTATCTTGGCCTGCTGAATTATTCCGAATTTTCCCCCTTTTCCATCTAGCTTGTCTGAACTCCCTGCCATGTAAAATCTCTTCGACGTGAATTTACGAACTTAAACGTCCTTCTGGGCAGGATACTTGGACTCCCGGATGCTACTAATCCCAGGAGGGATACTGGTTCTATGGACGTAAGGCCAGTTGGAGGCGGATTATGGCTATCTTCACGCCCGGATTTCCATCAGAGTTTCCATGGGTGGCCTAGATGAGAGCATGGCTGCCCTAGAAACTTCCGGGGTCGAATGATATACACCTCCTTTGCCACTGTCGTGAGAGGACAATGGGCTTGGTGGCCTGACCATGGACTAGAATTTTCCCTATGTTTGTAACATCGGCGGTACCCCCCTTCCCTTGGACTTTGGCTCCCCTGATGATTATATGTATTCGGTGTCGGAACTCCTCGCCCTGCGAGATTCTCCCCTCTCGCAGGTTTGGCCCTCCACATTATCGAGGGCCTATCTCGATAACGGACTTTGGAGTCCAGAGAGATGGCATGGAGCAAGGAAGAATTTGTGGGGTTTTTTAGGGAAATTTTTAAAGATTTTAAGGGGTTCTGGGAGGGGGGTTTGTAATGATCTTTCTAGAGAAATTGGGAAGAAGACTCTGGGGGATGGGGGTGGGGGAAATCCACCAGGGTCAGAGCCGAGCCCGGCACAGGGTAACGATTTGGGAGGTGCTGGTCGAGGGGCTGGGAAAGGGATGGGGGACGATACCTATGAGGTCTGTACCATCAGCACGGTAGATGGGAGGGGCAGATATGGTGGGAGCAGGGGACCATATCATGTGTTGGGGGCTTGCACTCGCTGTTTGAGAGCAATTGCTTGCCCCGGTCCCCATGGCTCCTCTCGGAGACTAGGTGGCTTAGACACTCAGGATCTGGGCCTTTGGCTGATGTTATGCAACGCTAGGTCCATGGTAAATAAGGCTCCCCTCATTCACGATCTTATACAAGAGGGAGGAGCGGACCTGGCGGGTATTACGGAGACCTGGTTGGGCCCGGAGGGCGGTGTCCCTCTGGCTGAAATGTGCCCACCAGGCTTCATAGCATTCCATCAGCCGAGGGCCCAGGGGAGGGGAGGGGGGGGTGGCGGTTATTATTAATGAGGATCTGGGTCCTAGGGAGACCACTATGTCTCAGATAGCCGGATGTGAGTCCCTCCTTGTGAGGTGGGGTCGTGGGGTTCAGATGGGCTTGTTGCTTACGTACCTGGCTCCCTGCTGCGTGGCAACAGCCCTACCTGAGCTACTCGATGTGATAGCCACGGTGGCAGTTGATACACCCAGGCTTTTAGTCATGGATGATTTCAACTTGCCATCCGTTGGTGAAACGTCTGAGGTGGCTCGGGAGTTCATGGCTTCCATGACGGCCATGGACCTGACCCAGTTAGTTCATGGCCCTACTCACAGGGGAGGTCACACTCTGGATCTGATTTTTGTCTCTGGCCAGTGGTTGAGTGGTCTTGTTATTGGGGATATACACGTGGAACCCTTGTCATGGACAGACCACTCACTCCTTCGCCTGGATTTTCGAACCGCTGCCCCCCGCCGCAGGGAGGTGGATCCAATTAGATGGATCCGTCCCAGGCTCCTGATGGATCCTGAGAGGTTCCAGACGGAGCTTGGGCCATTTCCTGAGGTTCTAGCACATGACTCGGCCGAGGAGCTGGTAGCCGCCTGGGACTGGGCAGCTGGTGGGGCCTTGGACCAAGTCGTGCCTTTGTGGCCTCTGACCCGGTGCCGATCCCGCGCGGCTCCTTGGTTCACTGAGGAGCTGAGGGAAATGAAGCGCCAGAAAAGACGCCTGGAGAGCGGTTGGAGGGCCAGTCTCACTGAATCTGATCGAACACGGGTAAGGTCGCATATTAAGGCCTACCTAGTGGCGATAAAGACAGCAAAGTTTAATTACTTTTCCACCTCTATTGCGTCATCAGGGAATCGTCCGGCCGCCCTGTTCAGGGTTACCCGCTCCCTGCTTCATCCAGGAGTGTGGGAGGATCCCTTGGAAGGCAGGGCGGAGGATTTCGGATAATACCTGTATGATAAAATCGCTCAGATCTGGGGGGATTTGGACTCTGACTGGGTAGATCAGGGCAGGGTGACGAGGAATAGTCTTGAGAATGTTATCTGGGAGGAGTTTGATGCTGTGACTCCTGATGATGTGGACAGGATTTTGGGGAGACTTAGTGCGGCCACATGTTTACTGGACCCGTGTCCCTCCTGGTTGGTACTGGCTTCCCGGGAGGTTACACGAGGCTGGCTCCAGGGTGTTATCAACGCTTCGTTGAGTGAGGGTTACTTCCCCACAGCCTTGAAAAAGGCAGTGGTGAGGCCTCTCCTCAAGAAGCTGTCCCTGGATCCGGCAATATTGGCCAACTATCGTCCTGTCTCCAACCTTCGCTTTATGGCGAAGGTTATTGAGAGTGTGGTCACACAACAGTTTCCGCAATTCCTGGAGGAAACATCTTATCTAGATCCGTTCCAGTCGGGTTTCAGGTCTGGGCACAGCACGGAAACGGCATTGGTCGCGTTAGTTGATGATCTCTGGAGGGCTCGGGACAGAGGTTGTTCCTCTGTTCTGGTCCTGTTAGACCTCTCAGCGGCTTTTGATACCATCAACCATGGTATCATGCTGCACCGGCTGGAAGAGTTGGGGGTGGGAGGCACCGTGTTGCGGTGGTTCTCCTCCTTTCTCTCCGACCGGTCGCAGTTAGTGTTGGAAGGGGGGCAGAGGTCGACCTCGAGGCCTCTCATTTGTGGAGTGCCGCAGGGATCGGTCCTCTCGCCCCTTCTGTTCAACATTTATGTGAAGCCGCTGGGTGAGATCATCCGTGGCTTTGGGGTGAGATACCACCAGTACGCTGATGACACCCAGCTGTACATCTCCACCCCAGGCCACCCCAACGATGCCCTTGAAGTGATGTCCCAGTGCCTGGAGGCTGGGTCTGGATGGGGAGGAACAGGCTCAGGCTCAACCCTTCCAAGACTGAGTGGCTGTGGCTCCCGGCATCCCGATATAGTCAGTTGACTCCATCACTGACTATTGGGGGCGAGTCATTGGCCCCCACAGAGAGGGCTCGCAATCTGGGAGTCCTCCTGGATACGCAGCTGTCCTTGGAGGAACATCTGACAGCTGTAACCAGGGGGACCTTTTGTCAGGTTCGCCTGATTCGCCAGTTGCGGCCCTTTCTTGATCGGGATTCCCTGTGCACAGTCACTCACGCCCTCATCACCTCTTGCCTTGACTACTGCAACGCTCTCTACATGGGGCTCCCCTTGAGCACCCGGAGGCTCCAGCTGGTCCAGAACGCAGCAGCGCAGGTAGTGACGGGAGCAGCATGGCGCTCCCATGTAACACCACTCCTGCATGAGCTGCACTGGCTCCCGGTGGTCTTCCCGGTGCGCTTCAAGGTGCTGGTTATCACCTTCAAAGCGCTCCATGGCATAGGGCCTAGCTATCTTCGAGACCGCCTGCTGCTACCAATGATCTCCCATCGACCCGTGCGCTCCCACAGAGAGGGCCTCCTCGGGGTGCCATCAGCCAGACAGTGTAGGCTGGTGACCCCCAGGGGGAGAGCCTTCTCTGTGGGGGCACCTACCCTCTGGAATCAGCTCCCCCCAGAGATAAGGAGAATCCAGGACCTCAGTGCCTTCCGTCGTGCCCTTAAAACCCATTTATTTAAACAAGCCGGGCTGGCTTAAGATGAAATTTTTAACTGTTTTAAATGTTTTAAACGTTTTAATTGGCAATGAGTTTTAATTGGGCCAAATTTATATATCTTTTAATTGTTTTTTAATATTTGTCCTGCATGTTTTTTTTTTTAGTTTTGGCTGTACACCGCCTTGAGTCCTCAGGGAGAAGGGCGGTATAGAAATTCAAAAATAAATAAATAAATAAATAAATAAATCACATCATCAGTTCATGAGTGTACATTGAGTGATTTGCCATTACAAAATAATAAATTGTTTCAGGATCCAACCTGGGCTGGTCACTGGGACCAAAGGTTTAGTCTTTCAAATCTTCAGACTTGTGCTGGAGTCCTTACTCAGAGCTCCAGCATGGGTCTGAAACCTTTGAAAAACTAAACCTCAGGTCCTGGTGATCCAGATTGGATCCTGCAACATTATCCTGGGACACATATATTTGCTTTCATTTGTGAATGAAATGAACACACACACACATACACACATACACACACACTCTCTCTCTCTCTCTCTCTTACACTTTAAAACTATTAGCATATTTAAATCTTATTCTTTCCAAAGACTTACTACCAAATATATGGCTATTAAATGAAAATTATTGTATGAACAATTATTGTATGTTACACACACACACATTCACACACACACACGTAATCATTTTACACTTTTTTTAAAAATTTGATTTATATGCCTCCTTTCTCCGGAGACTCAGGGCGGCTTACAATGCGTTACACTTACACTTACACTTCCAGCATAACATCCAATAAGGAAGTCTCCTAAGTGTGTGTTAGTATAATGCATAGCTGTTCTAATTGCTGAGAGGTGGGTAACATTATGTTAGCTTCTAAGATAGTTTCTGTATTAGAAATCCTATTTTTCTTAAAAGGATAGAACGTGTTTTGGCTAAAATGTGGTTTCCTCTGCCATATTGGACAGAATATGCCAGATCTAACTTGTACTATCTTCATGGAATTCTGATGTGCTTTAGACTAGTAATCGAATGTAATGTACACCTGCTATATCTTATCAAAGATGACATGCAGAACTATGTGAAAGCTGGGTAGTTGAGATCATTATAGTAATGACTTTGGCATATGGAAAATTGAAATTAAGAATCTAAAAGAAGTAACGAATTAAAATCATGAATTGCATGTCTGTGAAACTAAAAACAGGGATGGCGTAATAGAACTGAATGAAGATTGTCTGATCCCCTATTATGAAGTTGGTGAATCCATGCAAGAAATAAATTGTCTGATTGTTAGAGATAAAAAGGTTGATCCATCATGTGTCTATTTTGCAAAAATTAATTCCATGTTGAGACTTATTACAGAAAGAATAAAAAATAAAAAAAGCAATACCTTAGTGCTTTTAGAGACTTTCAGTTGGACTCCTGAATATACTTTCTGATTTTCTGTCCTGCATTAGGACAGAATGTAAAATGATGCAATTTCAGGACCTTCCAGGACCTTGGAAGTTCTACTTCCAAGAAAAGTTTCTCATGGCCAGAGAGACATAAAAAAGAATACTCAAGTCAGAACAGACGGATGGGATCATCTGAATCCTCTTTTTCCTCTGAGGAGTCTAACGTGGCCAAGTTTTATGAAGCTTGAAAAGGATATTGTAGAGCCAGAAAAAGTACAAAAAAATGGTAGCCAAAATTATCCATTCTTCTATTAAAAAAAGATACCACTTAGGAAAAAAAGCAATCAGGAAAACTCATGCATAGTTTAGATAAAAATAATAAATAGAAGACTTTTTTTCTGTCTTAATGTTACAATCCAGGTACATCCAATGAAATTGAATGATGGGAAATGATAAAAAGGATCTCTGTTCTAAATAATGTGTGCTGAAAACTATGAATTTCTACATCATAAAATATATTGCAGTCATCACCTGAGGAATTTCAAAGGAAGCTTAAACAGATGCATGGAAGATAAGAATTTTAATAGCTAACAGTCATAATGGCTATATATTAACTTCAGGATCAAAGGCTGGGTGCATTTCAACAAAAATGCAAACAGGAGGATGCTAGTGTATTCACGTCCTATTTGTTCATTCTTCATAGATATTCCTGAAATAGAATTGTGGATCAAATAGGCCTTTGGTTTAAGCCAGCATTGATAGCTCATTTTATTTTCTGTCCAGAATCTCCTGCCAGCTATTTCTACTGAAGATCCAAATTATACACATGATGAGAAAAGGATAAAAAATTCTGCTTGAGAGAGCCCTCGAGGGACAAATGTAGATACTCTCTGTAAAAAAAACAAAAACAAACCACAGGCTTAATAGTAATCAATTTGAGCAAAAGCAATGAATTACCAAGCATCAAAGAAAATCAAGTGGGGTGAGGGAGGAGAGGTTTGAATCATGCTGGTCTCCATGTCCAGTTCCAATAAAGGAAGTCAGGCATGATCAAAGCAGGCACTATCTGCTAGAAAGTGTGGGTATGGTAAACAAAGACATGGTAAAACGAATAGCAAGAAATAGAACCTTGAACAGTTTTACGTTTGTCTGATATGCTGAAGTCCTCATTTATTAAAATGATGAAGAATGTTCTTCCTGCAGTTTTGTAAAACCTCTTTTTTTCTACAAAAGAGCTACAGCCTCTTATAAGTAGTATCCAAGATCTGTGTATAGTCAAATCTATCCTTTTTGAAGGACCCTGCTTGTAATATTTATTTATTTTATTTATTTAATTATTTTATTTAACTTATATGCCGCCCTATCTCCAATGGACTCATAGTAAATATTAAATATTAAAGGACTCTTGCCTGATTTTTGCCATCTCAGACTTCTGTGAAGATAAAAGATGGAATTTTTTTCTCTTTCTTAGGATGGTGGAATGCTGGGTGGGCACAAGAGCAGGTTTCAAAACCCGTCACTATTGGTTCGCTTGTGGGCACGTGTGCGCACACGTGACTCTTCTGCACATGCGCAGAAGCATCCAGGCAGGTGGGCGGAGCCTCCTGCTACCTCCGCTACCAGTTCGCTTGATCTGGGGTGAACCGGTAGCAACCCACCACTGGGTGGCCACTGAACAGAGTACTGCTGAACATTTTCTTTACTGGATACATGTTGACCCAAGAGACAGAATCTGGTTGAATGAAAACAATAGTGTAAAAGTGTTATCCCTTTAAAGAGCCCCAGCTTCCCCCATATAGTTTCCATTTTACCAGCGTTCCTAATACAAAGCTCCCTCTCTTCTTAAAAGGAGAAAATGACAGCATTAATCTAATTATTTCCCATCTTCATTCCCAAAAATCTTATATTTCAAGTATAGATAATCCCATCTTTCAGTTCCTTGAGGCAGTTACCAGTTTGAAACCTAAGTGTCACTCAACAGGAAGCTGAATCTTGAGTGAGTGAAAAAGTAGATTACAATCAAATAATGCTGAGATTGCAGCAGTGTGAGATTTGTCCAGGTTTGAATCTCCTGCCTATTGAACTATGATTTAAACTGCTGCAGCTTCATACTTTGCATGGAGAAAATCACAGCTCTTAACATCTTCACGAAAAGCTGAGGAAGATTCCTGTCTGATGTTTCCAATGAGCTGCTATTTGTTTTGCTTAAATTGTCAAAAATGTTTGAAAACTATCTTTGGGAAACTATCCAGATTTTAGTTGGGTTTTTTTTTTTATGAATTGATCAGTCTTTCTTGTTTATTTTTAACATTAATAACCTGACTGGTTTAATTCATTTTCATGTAGTCAGAAACTGATACAATAAATATCTAAAATACTCAATAAACGTTTTCACTTTTTAAAAACAAACTTTTGTTGAATTTTGGGTAAATATATGGACAAACTTATTTTGTCAGTTAAAGCTTGGGGTGGGAGGAAAGGTATCTGCTTTTGAATGATAGACATCCATTTACAATTACCACCATGCCATTTTGTATCTTTGGCCAATATTACAACTAATTCAATATCATCATTCAGTTGAATTCTGCTATGTCTTCTGGCAGCATAGTTTGAAATCTATTTTCAATGAAAGCACGGGATAGGATAATAAGAAATAGGTAGGATAATAAGTGAAAATGAGCAGCTCTGCAATGATTCTCCTTGATTGGAATATACTACTTTAATGAACTTCTAAATGTGAATTATGGTCAGAACTTCACCAGAATCTTGATCATAAATTTGTTCATCAGAGTAAAACAAGGATTATCTCCCAAATAAACTTGTATTTTTGCAATGTAACCTGGCGACCTTATGCTCATCATTCATTTTTCAGTTGCTCCAATAGCACTCTTTAAGGAGGCTTCTATCTTTCAACCTATTCAGATTGCACCAGTATTAATTAACAAAATGGAAAAGGGTGAACAAGCTCTGCATACCTCTTCCTCCACCTTCCCAATTGTTTTCATGTATTCTGTTGTTGCAACTAAGAACTGGTTTTTGGTTCAGAGAACTCCAGCTGTTGACCTTTAATGTATGAGATAACTAAGCATTAAGCACTAATTAAATCTGCCCCAGGATATAAACCTGCATTATGGTAACAACCTGTGATTTAATAATCTCAGCTTTTCCCTTTTTGCAGAGGTAGCTACTTTATGCAGAGGTTAGGGTGATTTATATTTTTCTAATGCAAACTCAGTATCTCAACAACCAAAGGAAATGAAATTGTCTCATGTGATTAACTAACATTTTGGGGAAAAATGGAAATAGTAAAACTTGAAAAAGAGAATGAATCTGATTCCTTGGTGAATAATATGCAATACTTGAATGAGCGGTAAAAACCAAACTAGTTGTGGTTTTTGTTAAATTGAGAGAGGATGTCAGAAAACGTAATGATATTAAAACCAAAATCTGATTTTTGTCCCTTTAGAACCTGTCTGTGCCAAATGTGACTCACCAATACATGCCTACTGAGACCTGAACCCCGTATCAGTTTTGTCATCTCAGACAAATTGCAAATACAAATACTTGGTTAGACCTCTGGTGCATTGCTTTAAGTATAGTGTGGTAGCTTGCTTTAGGAAAAAATAATCTGTTCCACCTCCAGGATTTATAATAAATTTATCAAGCTGCCTTACCAAGCTTGTATTAAATGAGATCATCTTGGCTCATTATCAAATTAAGTACAAATGTGCTGTCTTCAGTTTTAATTTAGCAAAATGTGTGGACCGAAACAAGAGCCACTTTGGTGAATTAAATAATGCATTAGACTAGAAAGTAGGAGACTGTGTTCCAGTCCTTCCTTAGGCACAAAGGGAGCTGGGTAACTTTGGCATAGTCACGCTCTCAACCCTAGGAAAATGTCAGTGGCAAACCACTTTTGAAAAAGTTACAAAGATAACAGCAGGGACCTGTCCAGGAACTTGCCAGATATCAAGGGTGATTTGAAGATATGAAAAATAAAATAATGACTTTAATCATGCAGTTCATTCTGAAGTCCCAGACACCAACTATTTCTGTCCCCTATTAAAAGGTATTTACAACAAATTTTGGACACCTATATTGGACTTGCCCTAGGTCAGGGGTCTCCAACCTTGGCAACTTTAAGCCTGGAGGACTTCAACTCCAAGAATTCCCCAGCCAGCAAAGCAAAGCTGGCTGGGCATTCTGGGAGTTGAAGTCCTCCAGGCTTAAAGTTGCCAAGGTTTGCCTGCTCTAGGTAAACTGTTGCGCTTCCAGTGAAATAGAAATTTCTATTCTATTGTGTCTATTCTATTATATTCTGTCCCTATTTATCAGTCAATTTAATTGTAATGCATATTCATGTAAATGTACCATAATTTTCAATGATAATCCTGCAAACCAGGGGTGAAATGCTCCTGGTTTGGACTGGATCACCCGATCCGGTAGTGATGGAGGCAGGTGGTTCAGAGAACCGGTAGCAAAAATCCCTGCGCCCCTCCCCCATGCCCAGCTGAGCCACGCAATCATCAAAGGCTTCTTTTTTATTTTAAAAAGCATTTTTTTCTATAACCTCTTTGGCAAAAAAAATGCTTTTAAAAGAAAAAAAAAGCCCCTGATGATCAAGCAACTCAGCTGGGATGGTCAGAGCCTTTTAAAAGAAAAAAGGTCTCTGCCGATCAGGCAACTCAGCTGGGATCATCAGAGCCTTTTAAAAGCATTTTTTTAAAAAATCTCTTCACCGAAGAGGTTGTAGAAAAAATGTTTTGAAAAGTAAAAAAAAAAAAAGTTGGCCACGCCCACCCAGTCACATTAACCCCCCCACTCCACCAAGCCATGCCCACAGAACCGGTAGTAACAAATTTTAGATTTCACCACTGCTGCAAACTAAAATGGAATAGAAGAGAAATACATAATTAACTTCTCATTTTAATAAGGGAGCACACCAGTACTTTATCAGTGAAAATTATTTTTTTTCTGACTGTTCAAGTAAAACATCTATAATAAGATTTAAAATGAAAAGAATCTTCAGATGAGAGTGACTCGAACAGTTCAAAACTGCTCTTTAACATGTCAGGCAACTTTGCAAATAAGAATTTAATTTCATCACATAATACTATCTGTGTATTAGGTTCTCCAAATAAATGCAATTAATGTAGAAGAAATTATATTTACTGCTTATATTTTATGCATTAAGAATTTAAGGTGTTTTATCCTTTAAAATGTTTGCATTATGAACACATTAATGCAAAATACAGTTTTAATTATTTAAAGTGTGTAAACTGCTGGTGTCATGCAGGGTGATTTCATTGAAATAGCATTATCTGAACAAAGTTTTGCAAATATGAGTAAACAGATGATAAATATCAAGATGCTCATTATAGATTATGTAGCTATTCCCTTGCTACTCTCCTAGTTCTTATTTAATCTCAACAACATTCAGGACTTTAGTTTAATTAGTACTACCCACTACTTTTTGGAAGAAAACTGTATCCACACAAACTTTGCTACCCACTCTACCTAACACTATCCTGTCATGGCGGCAATGTTGGGAAATTATACAAGCATCAATGTGGAAATTAGGAACAGGGATAACAAATTATTCCAGCTTTATTTTCATCCCATCAAATTTGTCCAACTGACAGGACAACATCCATCATAATGTCGGGCTGGAAGAGGAAACAATTTTGACAGAAGTCTTGTCAGTTGTGGTCATGTGTCAAAATGTTTTGTGATTTTGCATGTGTGTTTTGTACAGATATATTCAAGGAGAAATTGGTTGTCATTTCCCACAACCCTTGATCCTACAATGTTCAGGCTGACCCAGGATTTCAAGCTTGAGACTGGCTTGGAGATCAGTCAGGTACAAGGAAGGAGTCCATTTTGAAAGAATCTGACTTTCCTACTGCCCAAAGCAGTAGGCCCTGGGAGGAGATGGGGGACGGCATTCATACTGGTCTAACATAGCCAATAAATTCTCCCTCCACCCCCCTCTCTCTCACACACACAATAGGAAGACTATGTTTGCCACTTTGAGTTATTTATAAAAAATAATAAAAGCAGGAAAACAAATAAATATGAGCACACTACTGATAGAATGGATGAAAACATGTGATATTCTTTCACTGCAAAACTGTGGTGAGATGAGAGGAAAACAAGTATAATTAAGGACAACTTAAGGCTGTTTCAGGTATGGAATAGGAATCAGATGTTAAAAGGACTCATCAGAAAAAAAGAAGCTGTTGAGCAGGTTTCTCTCATATTTAATTCTAAATGAGGAAAGGTTCATAGAGATAAATTAGATTACAATATTGGCCCCAATGTTCATTGTCTTTTATGGATGACTGAATATTTGAAATAAAGCTTCTCAAGACAAATCAGATAGAAGTCCTTTTCATTCTTCTTAGTGCTTGTTTTAACATCCCTACATTTTTCTCTTCTATATCTCCACTTCTCTTACTATTGCGCTTCCCTATACTCTTCAAAAAAGAAAACAGTAGGGCAAGTCCCATACCTTCACCATAATTCCTACCCTGGGAAAGAAGACTTTAGTAGTGGTAAAATTGAAACTGAATGGGTGGACAACTGCTAACATGTGGTCAAATCCAATCTGGTTTATCAGATTAAATGAAGTCTTCATTTAACTAGGCCAGTCATTTTCAATATATGAATTGGGACTGCAAAAAGTTAAAGAAGATAACTGAGCTATGGACAACTTGTAACTAAAAAACTAGTACTTTTTCTTCGTTAAATTAATATGAAAACTGAATATTAGTTGGCCTTCTATCCCCAAATTGCTACTTATGATAAATTGCTAGCATTTCACTATTTTCCTGCATTGTACTTCAAAGGCTGGATTGTAAGGTAGCTTCTCAAAGGAATTATTATAGATCATAAAGTATTTCATATTATCTGGAGTACACATTTCTATCTCTGTGTACATAATTTCTGTTTCCAGCAGCTTTACCATATGTTATTTGAGCTCTTGCTAATATGCAGAGAAGTGAGTAAATCTGCACATGTATTTGATTTTACTTCTTGTGAAAAATCATTTTGTGAATATTTAGTTTTTTTAAATTGTTATATTGCCAGCTCCTAGCATATAATATCTAAAGTGCAATAATATTATCGATTAAAATGTACACAGTATTTTACAAAAGTCTTGTCTGAGATTTTTTTGAAGTTGTTTAAACTCAAGTTTCAGGTAACATTCAGAAATCTTTCTGTGAGTCAACCACATTATACAAGATATTATTCTTTTATACAGGTCATTTGAATGACATCATAGTTGCAGTCTATTAGTTGGGTGCTATTTCATAATTGAAAAAAATATTCCTGTTTGGGACAAGAAAGAGCACCAGGCTGACTCAATGCTAATTGTAGAACTTGTGCTTAACTCACTTATAAGACATGACATGGATAGTTTTCTGGTTGTATGTTAGAAGGAAAACATTTTTTTAACACTTGGAAAAAATTAGTGTTAATGGTTATGGATCTTTTCTCTGTGAACCAACAACATGGATTAAAATTTCCATTCCATAAGAGAAATCTCCTTTTTATTTACAGACTCACTCCTTTTTATTTCTTTCTTCATTCCTACTGAATTTTGTCAATGTAACTCGTAATTGAAAACCACTGTCAAGAAAGAAAAGAAGGATGTCTTTCCTTCATGCAAAGCTGTCACATCAACTGATGTTTTTGCTGGAACTGGATAAATTAAATCAAGACAGCTGTTGCAAAAAAAAAAAAAATCCAGTCTTCTAAGCATTACTGGATTCTGTGTGTTTCGTTAAACATTTGCATAGTATGATTGAGAAAGACATGGAAAGTTGTCATGAACTTTTGATAGAATTTTTGCTCAACTAAAACAGTCAATCATTTACCCTGATATACTCTGATTAAAATAATCAACATTTATTTCATAGTAAGCTGCTTTATGAATTGTAGTCTTGGCAAGCTGACATATATGTTAGTTGCTATTTGCAGATGGTAAAGTTTCCTATGTGATAGTTGCAGATATGGATTTTGATACAAAGTCATCCTTGACTTATGATCACAGTTGAGACTGAAAGTTATATATCATTAAGTGATGTCATTAAGTGATTCATGCCTGATTGTACAATATTTTTTTGCTATGGTCATAAATAAATCACTATAATTATTAAGCAAATCATGCAGATATTAAGCAACTCCAACTTTCCCCATTGATTTTGCTTGTTAGAAGTCCCCTGGGAAGGTCATAATGTCATCTCAGGCTATGCAGTCATGCTGATGGCTCAAATTTTGATCATATGATGATGGGAATACTGATGACTGCAAGTGCAAGGACCTGTTATAAGTCACTTCTGTCACTGCTGCTATAACTTCAAAGATTAAGTGAATGGTAGTAAGTCAAGGACTATCTGTTTTATATCATCTAAAATTATTTACCATGATGATAACCCATCTCCAAAGGACTGCTAGGCTTTTGGATGGAAGAGTGACTGAATTAATCTGCAATAATATTTGAGGAGAAATAACTCACGTTAATCAAATTTGAAAAAAATATCTTTAATTTTGATACTTTAAAAGTGGCCCCCAACCTTTTTGGCACCAGGGACTAGTTCCATGGAGAAAGGTTTTACCGTGGACTGGAGGAGGCGTGGTTTTGCATGCTGCCTGCAACCCATGGATGGTGCTTCGCTTGTTTGCATGGCCTGGTTGCTGGCATGCCATGGACCGGCGGTTGGGGATCCCTGCTGTAAATAATTATCAAAATATGTCAAGCATGTTTTTTATAAACCTAAGTCCCTTTTAAATTTAGTGTTTTACCCTTAAAGAAATAAAATGAACTTCACTACATATGTTTCTACATAAAATGATTATATTTCAGAGTGGATAATATGTGATCTGCCTGTAGCCCCTGAATTTCTTTTTTTCAATTTCCAAAGCTGAAGAAATCATGCTAACTGTTAATAGAAATATTGAAAAAGGGACAGATAAGTTAAAGGTTGTATATGGGGAGCAGAAATATATACTTAAAACATGAAAGCCTTCATTTAGACTTACAATTCCAATAAAAAAACGAGCATTTTGTCCAACCTACCTAAACTGCTAGGCACTTGGATGTTCTCCAGTTCACTGATCCTATATGTTAATCAGTTGCAAAATTTGTAAAATATATCCTCCTATCATTTCCAGAATTAATTCTCAGTTCTATTATGATTATATTGTTCTTTGCGGTGTGTCTGACTTTGTATATCACCTAAAGCTTCCGGAATGATACAATTTATAAATCCTATTAAATATTTTTTTAAAAAAAAAATCTGCTTATGTCACCAATTGAGCATTGCATTTATTTATTTATTTATTTATTTATTTATTTATTTATTTATTCAAATTTCTATACCACCCTTCTCCTTTCGGACTCAGGGTGGTGAACAGCCAGATAAAAAACATCTATACAACATCACAGTTAAAAAATAAAGTTAAAATAATGTATAAATTTGGCCCATAATTTAAAACTTGTCAATTAAAATCAATATTAAAAATTTAAAACTAACCCTAAAATCAAGACAGACCGGCTAACTGAAAAAAATAAGTTTTTAGGGCCCGACGAAAAATCCGGAGGTCGGAGATCATTCGTATCTCTGGGGGTAGATTGTTCCATAGGGTAGGTGCCATCACAGAGAAGGCTGTCCTCCTGGGGGTCGTCAGCCGGCATTGTCTGGCCGACGGCACCCTGAGGAGGCCCTCTCTGTGGGAGCGAACCGGCCGGTGGGAGGCTATTGGTGGCAGAAGGCGGTCCCGTAAGTACCCTGGCCCTAAGCCATGGAGCACTTTAAAGGTGATCACCAACACCTTGAAGCGCACCCGGAAGTCCACCGGAAGCCAATGCAGCTCGCGCAGGAGAGGAGTCACATATTACTATTTAGATAGTAATATGCTATTTATCCTTAATAGTAAATTGTAATGAAAAAATATATATTATGATAGTAAATTTAAATAGATCTTTAGAATTGCCCCTTAATGATTCTTGACCTGCCAACCCCTTGATGATAATTATGTAACTTCTGCAAAGAAGAGACTGACAAAAACTTTAGATAATATGACCTCTAAACCAGTGTTAGTTTTGACTGGATTTTGAAATAGCCAGCCTAGATTTTTTTTAAAAAAAAACCTGTGACCTTGACCTTAAAAACAAATGGATTTTTTTCTATATTATTGTAAGGGTTTAAAGAGAATATTAAAAATTAACATGAACTAATTTAGTCACATGATCACCCAGCTACGCTCACCCAGTCACATGACCACTCAGCCACATCCACCCAGTCACATGACCACCCAGCCATGCCCACCAAACAAGCCACACCCACAGAACCGGTAGTAAAAAAAGTTGGAACACACTCCTGATTACTTAAAAGGTAATTGTACCTTAATTTAAAATCATGGAGAGCAAATATTAAACCTGATCATGGATAAAGCTCTCCCATACAAAATAGCTGAAATATTTATAAAGTCAGAATGAAAAGATTTTCTAACAAAGTCACCATTACAATAATATAGAAAAAAATCCATTTGTTTTTAAGGTCAAGGTCACAGGCTTTTTTTAAAAAAAAAAAATCTAGGCTGGCTATTTCAAAATCCAGTCAAAACTAATACTGAGTTTATGTCACCAATTGAGCATTGCATTTAGATAGTAATATGCTATTTATCCTTAATAGTAAATTGTAATGAAAAAATATATATTGTGATAGTAAATTTAAACAGATCTTTAGAATTGCCCCTTAATGATTCTTGACCTGCCAACCCCTTGATGATAATTATGAACTAATACAGAATAAAGAGAACAAAGAAAGAAAAAAGTGCAGAAAAAGGATTACCAGAAATAGAAAGATGCTTCCAATTCGCTTTGCAGCAATTATACGCATGCTTACAAAATTATCACTTACATGATGATTACAAAAAAAACAAAAACAAAACCCTTTCACTTTTTCTATTATTCTTTTTTTCCTACTCATTAAAACCCACAAGTCATAAGTGCATATTTTTTCCATTTCATGCAAAACCTCTATTAGGGGCTACCAATAAGCCATAAATGTAAATAATCTTTTCTCTAATCAAAAAAATTAATTTAGCCTCTGCAAGTTCCATCATCTTCGCCAGCCATTCCTCCATTGTGGATACTATATAATATAATATAACATAACAGAGTTGGATGGGACCTTGGAGGTCTGAAGTGGTGTAGGCAGGAAACCCTACATCACTTCAGATAAATGGTTATTCAACCTCTTCTTAAAAACTTCCAGTGTTGGAGCATTCACAACTTCTGGAGGCAAGTTGTTCCACTGATTAATTGTTCTAACTGTCAGGAAATTTCTCCATAGTTCTAAGTTGTTTCTCTCCTTGATTAGTTTCCACCCATTGCTTCTTGTCCTACCCTCAGGTGCTTTGGACAATAGCTTGAGTCAGTGATGGGTTCTAAAATTTTTTACTACCGGTTCTGTGGGTGTGGCTAGGTGGGGGGGCATGACTTATTGGGTGTGGCCAATGTGATGTCACTCATGCATTGAGTCACATGACCCCCCCTCAAAGCCACGTCCACCGAAAAGGTGGCTAAAATTTTTGGGACTTTTTGACACTTCTTTTTTTGACACCCCGGACCCATATCGGGATGTGGTGAGGTGGCGGTGGTCGTCTCGGCTTTCCCTCCATACCCCTTCCTGGCCGACAAGCGTCCCTTCTCACCTCTGATGAGCCTTCCCCATGGTTGCAGCTGGAGCACGCCACTGCCCACTCCTGCTGGCGCGCTGAGCCAGGCTGGCCGGGTCCCATCCACGAGATGACTGTACAGGAGAAAGGCTTCCCTCTGGACCTCGGGGATGGCTTTACTGAGGATGCACCCAGGCCCCCAGTCAAGAGGGTGACCCTGTTTCCGCGGCTTGCAAGCCATGGCTTTTTGGCCGGGAAGGCAATGGAGGGAAAGCATGAAGCAGCTTCCTTCTCGTTGACCAACCAGAGAACATTTTGGCATTGTTGCCGAGCTCCTGGAGAGCCACGCTCATGCTAGCCTGCATGAGTGTGGAGCCAGCCGGGGGCGAGCCAGGCAGACCAGGGGCAATGGCAACGGCAGAGTCTGGCAAGGTTAGCATGCTCCCTGGCGTGCCCTGCGTCGCCTCTGCCGGCTCAGGGCAGTGGATTCTGCTGTAGCCCAGATGAGCCGAGGAACAGCAGAGAGCCTCCCGCATGTTGCACCTCCCTCCCAGCCTTTGTCCAGTGCCTCCGTGCCATTTTCAGGTGCCTGGTTTGATTAAGAAATTAATTACAACTATCTCTTCCCCTTGCAAAAAATAATAATAAAAAAACCCTGGAGTGCTTCCCTTTGAACTGGAGGAATGGCAGGTGTGGAATGGAGCTTTTACAATTTCCTTTTCTTCTTTCTAAATCTTGAATGGGATGTTTGCCAATATCTCCCCCCTTTTTGGGGGGTGGGAATCAGTGTCATAAATTATTCATTGTCATTAGTTATCGATTTGGATATCTGACCTGAAAAGGGTTCTTCCTTCTCTCTCTCTCTCAAAAAAAAAAAAAAAAAAAAGCCAGAGGTGGAAGTCCTCTCCCTCCTTCTCCCTCCCATTTCACTAAGGCTGTTCTTTCCTTCCTTCCCCCTCTAGCTGATTTCTTGGGCCCTAACTCTCCCAGGTGTCATAAAACCTAGGATGAAACCTCCTTCTGTGTATGGGCTGTGGCAAAGTGCCTGGGAGGGAGTGGCCATGGCCCTTGGGCCAGGGTGAAAGAGTGGGGGAGGCCAGCCTAGGAGAAAAGATTGTGGCTAATAACCCAGAAGTTAAAACCTTGAGACAAAACAGGCAAGGAAAAGAGTTCGAGCCGAAAAGTCCAATTATGCATCTGGGCTGCTGCTGAGCCTACTGCCCTGAGCTGGCGGATGGAGGCACCCCTCCCCAGCCAGATCTTTCCAGATTTGATTTAGAGGCCAGCTCATGGCTGCTACATTTTGCTGTGCTGCACAAGCAAAGGGGAAGAAACCAGGTTTAGCAGCCATGTGCAGTGCTTTCCTCTAAGTGCTGTGGGCGGCAGAGGGAAACAAGTGCTCCTCTCTTTCCGGAGCTTTCTGGATGAGACTTGGAGGAAAGCGCAGGTCATGGCTGCTACATTTTGCTGTGCTGCGCTAGCAAAGGGGAAGAAACAGCCAGTGGAGAGCACACAGAGCTGCTCCAGTCCATGTATTCTCCAGGTCAGCGGCTGTTTCTCTCCTTCATTGCTCTTTATGGGAAAGCGTTTGGTGCAGCACAGCAAAATTTAGCAGCAATGAGCTGCGCTTTCCTCCAAGTCTCATCCGGAAAGCTCTGTGCAGAGAGAAGCACCTGTTTCCCTCTGCCGCCCACAGTGCTTAGAGGAAAGCTAATGGCTGCTACCGGGTTGCCCCAGTCCCTGTCATGGCTCCAACGGCGGCAGCTTCGGGAGATGCTGGTGGCATGGAAGCGTGGGTGAAGGCTGGGAGGGAGGTGCAACATGCGGGGGGCTGAGTCCACTCCCCTTCACCTCCCCACACTTGTTTACCCATCCCAGAGAGCTCGGGCTATGCCTCCCTCCGACCCGCCTGCCTTCCTTGCCAGCGTTGCTCCTGAGCGAACTCTTCTGTCCTTGGCTGTCACGAAGAAACGGCAGCTCTGGATGCACCACACCTGCTTCATTCTCTTTGAGAGCTGCTTTACACCTTGTTTCCACCAACGCAATAGAACTTGCTCATAAATAAACTTGATTTAGGGCTAAGTAGTAAATTGTATTTGTTTGTAATGGCACCAAGCTATGAAGGTAGTAAAATCAAAATGAGTATGAAGAGATCAAAAATGTTTTATCAAATGGCAAATAAGATTCATTCTAAATAACTGTTAGTTGATGCACTTTGAGACAAACCCCCAACTCTATATACTGATTGGATCTTTGCTGTTTTATAGTACCCAGAAAAAGGATCTTGGATCATGGCATGTAGTTCAACTCGGTGGTTATCAGTGTGTAAATTCCACACTAAGCTTCATTATGAAAAGAAAATGAAAATGAAACTGACAATATTGTAATATCCTTGTCCACAACCATGACAGTACACCTACAGTTATGTTTACAATTCTGAAAAAAAGGATATAATACAGAATTCAGAAGAAAACAGGAACAGGAATCATCCAATGAATAAAAGGAGATTAGAACAGACAAAATAAAGTGCAGCTCATAAACAAGAAGTAATGTGCACTAATATGGTTGTCTTTCAGACAGGATTGGATAAATTAAGGAGGGGGATATATCTATCAATGAGTATTAGTCTTGAAGACTTATTAGAGTTGGGTTGGGGTTAGCAGACTTCCAAGCACCAGTTGCAGGGGAAGAAGTTTGTCTGTTTCCTGCTTATGGAGACCTTCAAAGCAGGGGTGAAATGCTACTGGTTTGGTCCGGTTCGCCCGAATCGGTAGTAAAAAAGGCTACTGGTTCGCCGAACTGGTAGTAAAAAATGTAAAAAAAAAGTTCCGACGATCAGCTGAGCGATGCACGATTGTCGGAACTTTTTTAAAAACTTTTTTAGCATTTCTTTACTACTGGTTCATAGTTAAAAATGGTTTAAAAAGTAAAAATAAAAAAAAGTTCCAAAGATCACGCGTCACTCAGCTAATCGTTGGAACTTTTTTTAAACATTTTTAGGCATTTTTTACTACCGGTTCTCCGGAATGGGTAGTAAAAAATGCTTTAAGAAAGTAAAAACAAAACACAAAAAAAAGGCTCCGACGATGATCACAGCTGTGCTGCAAGATTGTCAGAGCCTTGTTTTTTACTTTTAAAAGCATTTTTCTTACAACCTATATGGCGAAAAGGTTGTAAAAAAATGCTTTTAAAAGTTAAAAAAAGGCTCCTATGATTACACGACACAGCTGATTACCCGCTCCCCCCCCGCGCTGTTCTAGTTACCCCATGCCTTCTTTTGGTGTGCACTGCGCGCACACGCACCTCGCATTTGGTACGTAGTGTTCACTGCGTATGTGCAGATGCAGCATGCATGCGCAGCCAGCAAACTAGTAGTAAACCGGTTCAGATTTCACCACTGCTTCAAAGTCTGTCTGGATAGCAAATACTCTACTAACATGGGCTTTTTTCCTAATACAGCTGGACAGTTCTTACATCCTCATGCATTTATTTACTTCATGCAGAAACTACTAAGTGGCTGCTAATAATGGTGTAGCAGAAGGAAAATATACTTGGTACTAAATTGATATCAGGGTCAGTGTGAACTATTATTTAAATTTGCAGTTGCTGCTTGTAAAGGGAAAAACAATTTGTAAACTACTAATACAATTTCCTTTTAATCATCATTATTGCTTTATTTGCAAGGAGCCCAAGTATACAATATTATTAAGTACCAGTCTTTGGCAAGATGTAATTGATTTTAGCAAAAACAAAAAACAACAGGTGAATTAAACAATAATGAACCCACATATGCACAAGTGAGTGCAGGCAGTGTGGTTCTGCTGTCTCCTTTTCTTTTTAAAGGGCTGACTAATCAATTTGCAGATGCTTTTGGCTTGAAGACATTTGCCTTATCTTAAATTATTAAAATACTTATTTTACTCCTAAATATACTAATAAATAATAAAGCACACAAAGATGTTGGCATTAACCAGATTATGTTTAAAATGTTTCACTGAGTTTGTAGAGACTGGCAGTCTAAAGAAGTTGCAATTATCAATCTTCAGGACCAAAGAAAACTTGGAAGTTTCTGTAGACTTTAGACATTTAGAAACCTAAAAGAATATTTAACTTTTAGCAGATGAATGAATGTTACACCTGGTAATATATTATATGTGTTTACTAATTGGCATACCTGATTGAGAAGTTGCTGTTGCCCTTTATTTCTGGTAAGTTTTTATTGTGTCATTGAAATGGCTATTCTTCTGTTCATTTTTCTTTCTGTGCCTTTTTAAATAGATGTTTGAAGAAAGATATCAGAAGGGCTAAGAACAGCTGGTTATCTTTACCCAAAGTGTTCTGATAATGTCCTAACAATTTGGAAGTGTCCTAAAGTTGAAATGCTCCCATTTCAAGCTTAAAACACTGGTTTCTAACAATTATTTTAAACTTGAAAAAAAATATGGTAAATATTGAATAATACATTCTGAACTTGAAATGTTTTGAATTCTGCTGCTCTTCTACTTGTAAGCACCTATTTTCTAAAAGCCCTGGTCAGAATTACTGCCCTGGGAGCATTATCTTATATAATTGTGCCAAATCTATCATTTGCTAAAAACTTTATGATAGAATGAAGCCAGTGAATGCTGTCTGCCATCTTGTCATATGACTTCCCAGAATACAAATTATGCCTGGAGGTGATAAACACAGTTTGAGAAAATAGCAGGGAAAGAAACTAGTAGAAGTATTTTCAAGCAGAGAAACCCATAATGTTTCTTAAAGAGGAAAGAAAGAAATGAAGTGGGATAAAGCGCTGCATGAAGGGAACTCCAGGAGGAATGGAAGACAGGGAGAGTATAGTAGGCAAATCAAGTGAGTTTTCGGTAGCTGTAGCTGTTAAAGAAATATCAGAAAATAGAGAAGTTCTTTATCATACTTCAAAGCATCAGTCTACTCTGCATAGAATATCCAAATGAAAAGAGGATCCAAAGATTAATATTCTCCTGACCATAAAACATTGCCACCCAAGTTTTATTTTAAGATCTTGATTAACTTGAGGGGGTTACAGACGTTACTACAGCCCAGCAAATTGATTTCAGGAGTACAATGCTCTTGCAGTTAATTGTCAAAGTGATTTATTCCTTAAGTAGATTTCAATCTTTACAAATGTAGACACCAGAAGGAAGGAGAGAATCTGAAGATCTATTTATTTCTTTACTGTAGTGCATACTTCTTGTTGACCTTTTTAGCTGTAAAAGTCAATCTCTCATATAAACTTATGTTTTTGTATCTTGTGATGTTCTGCATATAGTATTGAACAGCTTCACAAAGAAAACCTTGTCTGCTGTATATTATCTATTTGATCTCAAGAATAATTTATCCATTCCTGGGATAGACCCCTTTATTGGTTATTCAACTATCTATGGGCATTATATTTGTTTTTGGTATTGATCGTATTAGCTTTTTTGGCTGCTGCCACACACTACTGGCTCATATTTAAGTGATTCTCCACTAGGACTCCAAGAGCCTGCTTACGGTTTTTGAACCAAGTGCCGCCTAAACTATACTTGTACTTTTGATTTTTCCTGCCTAGGTGTAAAACCTTGCTTTGGTCTAAATAAAGTTTCATATTGTTGGATAGAGCCCATTGTTCAAGTCTGTCAAGATCCTTTTGGATCCTGAGTTTATCTTCTGGGGTGTTGGCTATTCTACTATCTAAGTGCCATCTGCAAATTTAATGAGTTCTCCTTCTATTCCCTCATCTAAGTCATTTATGAAGATATTGAAGAGGACTGGGCCTAAGATGGAACCTTGTGGTACCCCACTGCTTCCTTCCTTCCATGTAGATGTAGTATCATTAAGGACTACTTGTTGAGTAAGGTTTGTCCAATTATAAATCCATCTGGTGGTGATGCTGTCTATCCCACATTTTTCTAGTTTTCCAGTTTACCAAGAAGTAGGTTGTCGTCAATTGTTAAATGCCTTATTGAAGTCTAAGTATACTATGTCCACAGCATTTCGGTGGTATACTAATTTAGTAGTCAAAGAATGTCAAATAATGAAATAAGATTGGTTTAACATTATCGGTTTTTAATAAATCCAAGCTGACTACTAGTTATAACTTTATTTGTTTCTAAATTTTCATAGATCTACTTTTAAATTATTTTTTCCAATATCTTCCTAAATATTAATGTTAAGCTGATTGGTCTGTAGTTTCCTGAGTCTGTTTTTTTTCCTCCTTTTTTGAAGATGGGAACCATATCAGCTCTTTTCCAATCCTCTGGTTGTTCTCTGGTGCTCCAGAATTTTTTAAAGATATGGTACAATGGTTCTGAGATAACATCTCCCAGGTCCTTCAGAACTCTGGGATGTAATCCATCAGGTCCCAGTGATTTATAGTCATCAAAACCAGACAGCTGTTCTCTTATCATTTTCTTGCTTATTTTAATTTTTATTTCTAGTCTGTCTTTCACAGTTTTGTTTTTGGTTGCTTGGACTTTTTGCATGAAGAATCAGTTAAGCAGCTCTTCTTTCTCTCTACTGTCGGTTACTTCCTTGCCCCTTCTCTCTTTAGTGAATCAACTATTTCCTTGACTATTTTTTGTTATTTATATATCGAAAGAAACTATTTCATTATCTTCAATTTTTGTTGCAAGTCTTGTTCATTCTGAGCCTTTGCTTTCCTGACTTCATCTTTGCAGATTCAGCCTTTCAGCTGATACTCTGTCTTAGTTATGTGTCTCTTTATCCATTTTTTATACTCATCCTTTTTGTCTTTCAGTTTATCAGAGAGACCTTTGTGCAGAAATGCTGGTTTCTTCTTGGATTTCTTGTTTTTCTTTTTCAATAGTATTGTATTGGACTGGGCTTTTATTATAATAGCTTTCAGAGTTTCCCATGCTTCTTGAGTTTTTCCACTTTAATACAAATTAATTGTACAATTCAATTGAAAAATAAACTGAAATATTTTAAGGGGAAAACAGTAACAAAATAACAGTAAAAACCTTATAAAAATTCTGAAGGAATTTATTTTAGTCTCAAAACCCTAGCATTTTAACAGGGGTGGGGTGGGGTATAGAGTTTTTACACCTATTGTATGTGAGATTGTAAAATATAAACAGTAATTTCTGTACTGGACATTACCAAACAGTATTACAAACATCTAAAACTTTAAACCTAAATTTAATAGTTTAGTAATATCAACCTGGAATGATATAGCAGGTTCTGTATAACAAGACAGTTTTTCCTATTAACCATCTTGAAGAAAAAAATATTTGGATAAATTATGGAATGACAAACCTATGCATGCTTACGATGAAACAAGCTCTTATCCATGGAATCTTCTAGCAGAAATTCTTATGTTATATTTGGTGAGAAAATGGTATGAATTTCCAAACATTCGTTTGATAGCCAAAAGTTGCTTTAGAGAAATATCTTCAAGATGAGTAGCTAGAAATGTCTTTTTTATCAAGCTTCTGAAAGCTTGGCATTTAGCTTTTAGGTCAGATTTTGATCAACCAACTAGTTTTTAATACTAAAGTAAAATAAATAATTTAGAAAGACAGAAGGAGAAATTCAGTTCCACTGTAAGTTCATCCTGCTTTACAGGGAATAATAATAAATTGATAATGGCTCATAAGCATAGGTATATTTATGCATACTTTCTTTTACAGCTGCCAATAGATTCAGTTCTCATTGGCTTTTATTAACAAAAATTGTAATTTTCTAGAAAAAAATACAGTTTTCATAGCAGTTCTAAGGAATAGAACTCAAGAAGAATCTTATCTTAGATGACATGACTTCAATTGATATTTGTTTATTAAATTTCCAGACACGATTCTCTTCAAATGTGCTGGACTAAAAGCCCCCAATCTCCCAAATACCTTGAACAGCAGATTGGGAAAGGCATTTGAGTGACTAATCCAATCAATGCTTTTAAATAATGTACAAATATGAACGTTTGCTGCCCTTTAGAAATCTGTCCATGTTTTAAATTTATTTCTAATACTCAGTATTCTTGTTATTTGCATTTAATGTCTTAGCCTTACATAATATGAATAGCCTTGTTGCATCCATTTTGTCTTGCCTGAAAGACAGTTTATTATTTGCTTCTTCAAGTCACTAATGTAGGCTGTGATCAAGAGTTTCATGGCAAGGAACAGAACATAATTTATTGTCCTGTTTTGTTGACCAAGATTAATAGGAAAAAGCCACTGTGCTTGTTCAATTTAAATCTCCTTTCTGACTAATATTTGAAATTTATTACCACAGGTTGATGTCTCCCAAAGGATGTAATGATACTTCAGGGCTTGTGACTGCTTCAGTGTGAAGATGAAATGCATATAATAAATATCTCAGTATAATTGATGCTATTGGAAAACATCAGCTGATATTGACTAGAAATTTGTCACAGTAAGGAAGACCTTAAAGATCTTACTTTTCCCTCATTGTACCAGTACAATTTTTTGAAGTATTAGCCTCTATATATCATATTCCCAGAAATTGTAGATGAATATAAAGAGGTGGGCAACCGTGTACATAAATTCAAGTTTGATGAGAAAGATAAAAATAGTAGCATAAATATCTTTGAGCTATAGGAATTAAGTTGTGAAGAAAGAACAGGATTATATATATATTTTAATTAGTAGTGGAGGAATATAGGGTAAGTGCTATTTCATATATTTCTAAGAGCTACATTTTGAAACGTGATAGTGATCCATAAAAGGTATGTAAAATATATATATATATATATATTTCTTTCCTAAAATAACAATATGATCTATTTGTAGGAGTGATGGGAATAAGGAAGCACAGAGCTAGTAATTTGGAAAAGGTTTTATGTCATTGAGAATAAAAGCAATAAGTGGCATTTCTTACATTTTTATGTCATCTCTTTCAGGGTTTAGCACAGCAAAGTTATGTGTTCTATTAGTACAGTAGTCTGAATAATCTAATTGGAGAAAAGGAGATTCTGAAACTTTGTGTGGGATGTTACAACAACATATAATGGAGATTCTCAAAGTTGTCATTAGATGTAATCTGATTATTTAGTTTCAAATAATTTACTGTGCCACAATTCTATATCAAGATTTATCATAGGAATTAAGAACATGGTGCCCTGAAGTTTTTTTTAGACACTCTGTCTCAGTCCATTGTGGCACTCCAACATGACAGGAGCAACTTTTCCATATCCCTGCTAACACTAACTGGAACCAAACTTGAGAAAAAGAACAATAATATAGTATCCCCAATTTCCAACACTCATAGCCAATACAGAAAGATTCTATGGTTGATGGTTTTGAACTGGTCAATAACACAAGGATGAATGAACCATTCCAACCTCAGCTCTGCTCCAGGTCATCAAAAAGCAGAATTAAGGCTGTGCCCTTACTGAATACCAACCTGGAACCTGACTTGAAAGTCTAGATCAGTGTTTCTCCATGGAGTTGATGTCAGCATATCTGAAAGTTGCCAAGGTTTGAATTATCTGCTTCCTCCTGGGTCCTTTGCAATTGAGGCTTGATCACCTTCTAAAAAGAAAAGGTTGACCCAGGAGGATAATTGTCTAAAACAGGGGTCTCCAACCTTCTTAAATTTAAGCCTGGGGGACTTCATCTCCCAGAATTCCGGGAGTTAAAGTCCGCCAGGCTTAAAGTTAACAAGGTTAGAGACCCCTGGTCTAAAATAATTGATCCAGGAACAATCTCTTGAGAAGGCACCCCTCTTTCTCCTGGTACAGCCCTGTCTCTCAAAGAGACCAACAGCATGATGTCCAACTAGGAGTGGATGATCTCTTTTTAAAGCAAACAAATAAAAACTTTGGAACTTTTAAACAATAGTTCTTCCCTTTTCAGTTTGACTATGTTTCTATGAAAAGACAGCATTAAAATGTAAAGGTTTTTTTTTTTGTTTTTGCATTTCCCTTAATGTCCTGTTAATGTATTTTTATACCTATGCCACTGTTCCTTTCTTTGCTTGTAAATTTGTATTTTTTTACTACACTGCAGTATAGAATTTTACTGCAGTATTTTGTGAAATGTGAAAAGTAAAAATAATTGTATTCAGGTTTGTGTATTAATTTGGAAAATATGATCTAAATCAATTTGCTTTGAAATGCAAAACCCCCAAAATATCTGCCCATTTATAGCATCAATGAAGATAGAAAGTAATATTGTGCAAGGGAGATACTTTTGTCAGTATCTCCCTTGCAATTTTAGCCAGCTGACCTAAAGCTTTAGCAAGGCTAAAGCAGGATGAGGTGGGAAAATATTTTTCAAGAAGTAGAAGGCTCTACCCATTTTTCAGAATCAATGTTGATGGAGTTTCAACAAGTTATTGAAATGTTTTCCAGTTCTAGTTGATGCATTTTAGGACAGATAGTAAAAATGGAACTGTAGCTACCTCACAAGCAAGATGAACTTCCAAACGTGCTGTTCTCTTGCACATATACTGCGATAAATTTGGTGGTCTGGAAATTCTCAAACTCCTTTGTGAGGCTTGTACATGTTAGTAAGTGAAACAGGAAGTCGATCCAGGAATTGCTTAGAGTTTAATTGTGTAGGAAAGCAGAATCTTTGAAGAAAAATTGAGAACCTTGAAATGGGAATGATAAGTCATACATGCATGCACAGGTAGACATGAAAAGACAAAACACAATCAATAATAATAAGTAGCAATCTGTAAATTCTTAAGACATTGTAGTTCTTAGAGAAGCAGATGAAGCAAAGTTCCTGAATTGCTTAGTTCCAAATTCAGCTCCTCAATGACACCTAAAAAAATGAAAAGAATCAAACTGTTGAACAAAGTGAACTATCAGAGCATATGATCATTCTGAGTGAACTTCCTCAAAATCTGGTATTGAGTTTCATAGATTGTATTACGGTCTTTTGGCATGCTTTAAACCGCCCCTCTATTTTGCTCATCTTTGAATTAAATTTCTTGACTTCATTGTTGTGGTTAGTCGCTAAGCCATGTCTGAGAGTGACCACAGCACAGCAGCCCCCCCACCAATCCTCCATTGTCTGACAGAGACTGCCCTCTGCATAGATGACATTATCTATTATTTATCTATTATTATTATTTATCTATTATTTATCAGAACTGTGAGCTTCAAGGGAACCATGTTTATAGATCTTAGGGTTTATTTATTACCGTATAAAAATTTAAATTTATTTTCCTAACTACATTTCTGCATGTAGATTATTTTCCCTCTTTACCAAAATGCCTTCTGGAGTTACCATACTTTTTTTCCCCCTATTATTTTTTTTCCCTGGCCACTATCTATACATCCCACTGGTAAACTATAAAACTTGGTTTTGTCTGTGATACATTTTTCCCCGTTTTTTTGTTTTGTATGTATGCTTTTGCAAAACTCTGCTCCTTTTTCTCAAATCCATTGAGTAATTTTAATCTGTGTTCTGCCTTTTTCCCCACATGCCATTCTTTTTTCCTGTGTCCCAAAGTCTGCTCTAAAAATAAGTAAATGCCCATACACTCAGCCATTGAGTGAACTGTTTTCAATGGTTATAGTGGCTTTCTATCCCATTCCCAGTACTTGATTTGACACACCTAATGATTTGCTTCTTATTTTTCTGCCCTTTTATCATATTCTGCTAGTGACCTTTTACTCCAACTTTTAATAAAAGCCTTACCTATCAGAAAAATCCTTTCAGCTCTTAAAAGATCCCCTGCTTCCTTGCTGTCTCCTGTAGTCTTAAAACCTCTGCATTGTTAACCTTCTACTATTTATGAAATTCCTCCTCTGATTTAGGACCATTAGAGCATCCATTAGAGGACATATTTTTCTCTTGTTGGCAAAGTCTCTCCTCTTTTCTCCTGTTTTGATTTTTCCTTTATTTAACCTATCATTGTAAGTGGTAACTCCTTTGGACTAGAACCATTATAATATTTATTTGATAAATTACCCCCTTGTGCTAGTATTTTATTATACACTTATTATTACTACATATGAGAACATACAATAATTTTCTGCCTGTTTCTGCTCACTTTTCCTTCTTGAAAATTTTGATTGCAGAGCTGATAAAGAGATAATTATGGTTGAAAACCTGCAAAGCTAATAGAATATTCAATTGAGGAATAGCCAGATTTCATTACTGGTGGTTGTCCTTACATCTGCATCTACAGAGTGGCATACATGCCAAAATATTTATTCTCTTTATTTGTGTCTCTGATAGTTGAATAATGAATCTCTAAAATGCTAGTTTAATTAGTATACAAATCCTAACCTCAATGTTCTTCAGAGGTACCCTGTTTCTCCCAAAATAAGACATCCCCTGATAATAAGCCCAATCGGGCTTTTGTGCACATGGCAATAAGGCCAAGCGCTTATTTCAGGGCTCAAAAAATATAAGACAGGGTCTTATTTTCGGGGAAACACAGTAGCTAACTGCAAAGCTTCAATAATGCAAAGCTAGTTATGAAAATCAAGTTTCAGGTTGACAGCTGATACCTACCAACTCCTCCAATTATTGATATCCTGAGATTTTGTTTTAAGTGAGCTATGCTATTTTAACCATCCTTGTGATTAACTGAATATTTAGAAAATATTTCTGAGTTATATGTTTTGTTTTTTTCCTAAGCCTTATATTCAAAAACAGGAAGATGGCTTCTTTGTTTTTGTCTTAATGTGACATTTGTAAGATACAAGAGACTTTCTTCTCAAGCTGAGACAGACAGAATTCTAGGTTAAGCTAGTTCTGTATGATTGATGCTATTCTGACATCCTGAGCTGCCAATCAAAAGTTGTTTATGTCTCCCTATTCCTTTTCTTCTTTTGATGGTTCAGGATCTTTTTAGATTTGTTTTTTTGAATATCCCCTGAAAAATAGGAAAACTTTACACACTTTTAAAAACTTTAGGTGTGATTGTTTATGCAGAGCATGAGATAATTTACAAATATCTTTCAAGCTTGTTTCTGTTTCTTGACTACTGTCTTCTTTCAGATCTGTTTACACAGGCTGCTTTCATTTTCTTGTGCCAGTTTCTCTTGAAATGTGTATCTGCCTTGTTTTTCCTGTCACTTCAAGGTGAATAAGAGGAGTATTGCATTCTGAAACTTGCATATTTGCTTTACCTTAAAAAAAACATCCCTACATTTATGTTATTTATCATTTGATTCTATATCATTTCTTTCCTTAATCAGCATAACCTTTTCAGATATATTTTTGTTCATTCCACCAAAATGATACAAGGTAGCACAGACCTCTACTGTTAATTATTAAAATGTCTTAAGCAGCAGTAGCCATGGAACTGTTTTTGAAATAAAACAAATCAGTTTACAGCTGGCAAAAATTAGGCTAGAAATATTCTGTTATTATTATTACATGTTTGATAGGGAAAAGACTCCAAAAAGTAACAGGTACCGGTAGTTAATGTCTTTACCAGATCTATCCAGAATAGGAATTGGTGAATTGATGCTCACCAAAGATTTGGACTTACCTCTCATTAATCCTGACCAGTAGCTATTCTGAGTAAGTTTATGGCAGGAAGTTTCAAAATAAGTTTTATTCTGAATTCATCAAATGATAAAATCAAATAACTTGTGGCTTTTATACTTTCCAATTGAGAATGTGTTCATGCTCTCCAGCCCTCTAATTCAATTTTCTACATTACAGTATAATTAAATCTGCATATTTCTTACCTAGTCCAACTTGCCATGATTATATTATATGGACAAAAATTCTGATTCTAATCTTAATTAGCAGTACCTTATACCTAACTAACTTTTTGGTGATAGAGATTAATAACCTTTTTAAAGAAGCCATTAATGAAATCATAGAATTGAAAGAGGCCAGATAATTCATTATGTGAAGTTCACTTCAGGAATCCCAAATTAAATATATATATATATATATATATATATATATATATATATATATATATATATATATATATATATATATATATGTTTTCTCAGGTTTTCGCGGGTGTTTGTATGTAGGTCTTTGGTTATTCGGGTCTTCTCCCACGTAAAATTGGAAGTGTCTTGGCGACGTTTCGACGAAGTCTCATTCGTCATCTTCAGGTTGGTGTTCTCGGCTTCGTGCTTCCAGGAGCAATGTGAGATCGCAGCTGTCTCTTCCTTTTAACTGCTAGTGGGGGTGTGAGCTGATTGGGTGGGAACTTGGCTGTGTTCTGATTGGGTGGAGGTGTGTTCTGATTGGTTAGGGGCTCAGCTGTGCTCTGATTGGATGGGGGGTTGGTTGTGCTCTGATTGGCTGGGGGTGTGTTCTGTTTGGGTGGGGGCTTGGTTGTGCTCAGCTTAGTCTGAGTTGCAGGGGGATTTGAGCTGGTGAGCTGCGTTGTTGTTGTTTGGCTTCGTGTTTGTGGCCGTGCGAGCTCTTCATGGTGGGTGTCAGTCTGCTTCATGTATGGATTGGAGAGGTTTAAAGTGGCTAATGATGCAGCTGCAGTCTGGCTTCTGGTCCTTGGTCGTGGCTCATTATCAGAGTCTGTTTTCTGCGTGGATGTGTGGTGGTGACATCCTGTGTGGCTCTCGTGAGTGTGGGTCTGGTGTCATTCGTCGTGTTAGGGACCCGTTTGTCAATAAGGGCGGGTTTCCAAATGGCTGGTAGGCGGGAGGTATCGTCTCGTTTGTTCATGCTGTGTGGGCGTTTTTCTATCTCGATGGCTTCTCTGATTATTCTGTTGTTAAAGTGTTCAGTTTTGGCGATAGTTCTGGTCTTTTTAAATGATATTGACTTTAAAAAGACCAGAACTATCGCCAAAACTGAACACTTTAACAACAGAATAATCAGAGAAGCCATCGAGATAGAAAAACGCCCACACAGCATGAACAAACGAGACGATACCTCCCGCCTACCAGCCATTTGGAAACCCGCCCTTATTGACAAACGGGTCCCTAACACGACGAATGACACCAGACCCACACTCACGAGAGCCACACAGGATGTCACCACCACACATCCACGCAGAAAACAGACTCAAACCCACACTGATAATGAGCCACGACCAAGGACCAGAAGCCAGACTGCAGCTGCATCATTAGCCACTTTAAACCTCTCCAATCCATACATGAAGCAGACTGACACCCACCATGAAGAGCTCGCACGGCCACAAACACGAAGCCAAACAACAACAACGCAGCTCACCAGCTCAAATCCCCCTGCAACTCAGACTAAGCTGAGCACAACCAAGCCCCCACCCAAACAGAACACACCCCCAGCCAATCAGAGCACAACCAACCCCCCATCCAATCAGAGCACAGCTGAGCCCCTAACCAATCAGAACACACCTCCACCCAATCAGAACACAGCCAAGTTCCCACCCAATCAGCTCACACCCCCACTAGCAGTTAAAAGGAAGAGACAGCTGCGATCTCACATTGCTCCTGGAAGCACGAAGCCGAGAACACCAGCCTGAAGATGACGAATGAGACTTCGTCGAAACGTCGCCAAGACACTTCCAATTTTACGTGGGAGAAGACCCGAATAACCAAAGACCTACATATATATATATATATATTCTTTAATTTCCACGCAGAAAGCAGACTCAAACCCACACTGATAATGAGCCACGACCAAGGACCAGAAGCCAGACCGCAGCTGCATCATTAGCCACTTTAAACTCCTCCAATCCATACATGAAGCAGACTGACACCCACCATGAAGAGCTCGCATGGCCACAAACACGAAGCCAAACAACAACAACGCAGCTCACCAGCTCAAATCCCCCTGCAACTCAGACTAAGCTGAGCACAACCAAGCCCCCACCCAAACAGAACACACCCCCATCCAATCAGAGCACAACCAACCCCCCATCCAATCAGAGCACAGCCAAGCCCCTAACCAATCAGAACACACCTCCACCCAATCAGAACACAGCCAAGTTCCCACCCAATCAGCTCACATCCCCACTAGCAGTTAAAAGGGAGAGACAGCTGCGATCTCACATTGCTCCTGGAAGCACGAAGCCGAGAACACCAGCCTGAAGATGACGAATGAGACTTCGTCGAAACGTCGCCAAGACACTTCCAATTTTACGTGGGAGAAGACCCGAATAACCAAAGACCTACATATATATATATATATATATATATATATATATATATATATATATATATATATATATATATATATATATATATACGCTCTACAGAGAATCATTAAAAATTGCCCAGAATATCATCGGGCTCCAGCTACCAGCCCTAGATGACATCTTCGAATCTCGCTGTTTGAAGAAATTGTATAACATTCTCAGAGATTCTTCCCATCCTGCTTACAATCTTTTTGGACTGTTGCCTTCTGACGGAAGATACAGAACAATTAAAACTCGGACCACACATTTTCTGAATAGTTTTTATCCCAGAGCTATAATTGCACTCAACAATTATAGGGCCACCATCATTGACCTGTTGGACAGCATTACTTAGTCTGTTGTGTGGATGTTTGGATGGTTTAGGGGTGGGAAATTTGTGGTGGATGGGAGTGTGTTTGGGGATTGTTATGTGTGTTGGACCTGGACTTTGGGTGTTAAGTGAATTTCATTGTATGGGTATACTGTGTATACACGTACAATGACAATAAAATTATTATTATTAATAATATATATATCAAACTATCCTAAAAATACGAGTTCCAGGTGTAGCTATAAAAGAAGAAAAGAAGTTTTTTTTTTAAATTTGATTTATATGCCGCCCTTCTCCGGAGACTCAGGGCGGCTTACAATGCGTTAAGCAATAGCCTTCATACTTTTGTATATTTATACAAAGTCAGCTATTGCCCCCACAAACTGGGTCCTCATTTTACCTACCTTAGAAAGGATGGAAGGCTGAGTCAACCTTGAGCCTGGTGAGATTCAAACTTACAGTAATTGGAGACAGCTGGTGTTAATCACAATGCTTTTAGTCTTCTGAGCCACCAGTTCAATGTTCATGAACTGACTGTCCAGCACAAAGAACAGCACTCCCAGATCTGGACACATATAAAGGAGCACAATCACAGGTTCAATTTACAAGAGGCTGCAGTTGTTGCCCATGATGCAACTAAAGGAGGATGCCTATTGAAAAAAGCCTGGTTTTCCAACAATAATTCCATCAATAAACACATCGACCTGCTACCAGTTTACCAAGCACTGAGGCACCGGGAAAGATCCTGCATGATGAGCAGAGACTGATTTCTATCGGGAAGTAGAGATCGATGGCACACATACACCCTTTGGGCATGTAGACTTGTCCTGTGGAGGCATAGCCAGTCCGGGCCGAATGCTGAGGAACCCGGTGGAGCGGCTTCAAGCCACAATAGACATGGATAATGAGGAATGAGCCAGGCTGGTTAGAAGATCACGGGCAAAACAACAAACAAATTTGGTTGATGTATCAAATGTGCCCATGAGGTGGAGGAGCGGTGGTGTGTGAAGAGGCCGGAGAGAATGCAGTTAAAACAATATTTGACAGCTCAGTGGCATTCCTTGGGGATGCGAGCCCAAGGGGTGCGAGATAGGGGAGGAAGGAACAGGAGCTAAGCCTTCATTGATTAACATGTCTGAAGTAAAAATGACAGAACTAATTACAAGTGGGAGGTGGATGGATGGGCCTATCATGTGTACAATGGCCAAATTGATCAAGGATGCATAAAGCTGAACATCTCTTCAATTGCAGTTTTTTACACTCTGAGGATGTTAGCAGAAGCTAACAAAAGCTAAGTGGATAATATATCTTAAGATTCAGAGATCATAATGTCTGTTTCTTCAAATATATATTTGTGTGTGTGTGTGTACATGTGTGTGTGTGTACAATATGTACACACACATAGTATATATATATGTGTGTGTGTGTGTGTAATTAAAATGTACAGAGAAAAACCAAAACCACAATTCAGTACTGTTCAATGGGGCTTGATATTCTACAATAACATCTTTTGATTTCATTATAGAATTAAATAGCTCAAAATCTCTTGGATCCAACATCAATCATTTTTTTTCAAGGTAGCTATCTGGTGCCCTTTAGTGTCCAACCTTCAAAGTATTCTTATTAACTCAAATATAAACAAAAGAACTTTTCCCAGGAATAAGGATCCTTTTAATTAACTTCAAAGTCTTTCTTTAATTCAAATTCATCTGAACACTTAATCCATTTAAATTTTTTCAAAATCAGCACCATAATTACCCTTCTGTTGCAAAAAAGAAAATTCATACAAAACATTAAATATGTAACTTGTTTTCTAAATGGATTGAAGAGAAACTCACCCAATGTATACAAGCAATTTAAAAAACCTAAGTGATTAAAAAGATAAGCTTTGGTTGAAACATCTGGCATTGCTGTCTGACCAGACAATAATCATTTTCACACTGAAGGCTTTTGTTATCAGGCACAGGAAATTTGGTTGTAAATGCTGTTCAGAAAATGTTTTTAATTTAATTTAATTAAATTAAAATAAGATAAACAAAGTAGCTACTAAGTAAGAAGTGACTGTATGTCCCACGTTGTAAATCATAGTTGATGGGACCAGGTGATGACATTGCTTACTTAGCTAATGTTGTGGAGAGCAGATGACATTAAAATCGAAGCTTATTGAAAGTTGTGGAATCCTCATCTTTCAAAAACATATGCAACATCATTAGTTCTGAAGATCTTGGATTTTGATACTGTCCTCTAAATACTAACTTCTTGAAAACCTGCTAGCTGCTTCATATAATGTTTCTCTATCTTAAATTCTAATACAAAATAGTATCTGTAATTTTTTTTGGAAGTGTTAGAGCAAATGGAGATGTATTTTTATTTTAATTAAGCAGATTCTGTTGTATAGGAGGTAAATAACATAATAGAGTTGGAAGGGACCTCAGAGGTCATCTAGTCCAACCCCCTTCTCAAGCAGGAAGCCCTATATCATTTCAGACAAATCTCTTCTTAAAAACTTCAGTGTTGGAGCACCCACACTTTCTGGAGGGAAGTCGTCCCACTGATTACCGGTAATTGTTCTAACTGCCAGGAAATTTCTCCTTAGTAGGTTGGTTCTCTCCTTGATTAGTTTCCATCCATTGTGTATCTAAACTGGAACCTGGGTCAGTTAACAAGCATTTTATGTGAAAATATGCTTCAACAGGTAGTGGAATATTTCAGATGTTTTTAAAATGTTCAAGAATTTTTAAAATGTTTTAAGAATATTAGCACTTAGCTCCTTCTCAATAAATAGTGTAATTCAAATCCATATTTAGCACTTAGCTAGTAAATCTACCCATAATTTGTAAATCCTTAAGAACAGTTTCTAGCATAATGTGTTTGTTAGTATAAACCCATAATATAGTCAAAATATGTAAGACGTTACTGGATAGTGCTGTGTTCAAAATTTCTTCTGCTCTTCTGATTATTGAATTCAATTTAAAATAAAAAGAGTTTTAAAGAATGAAATTGTGGTGATGTGAAGAATTAGGTGTTGCATTTATTATACATTCAAGGTGACTAAGGGAAATTCACATGCTTTATGTCTTTCAATATGTAATAAACTCTTCAGTGTAAGATTCAAATGTAAAAGAAAATCTGAAAAACTAATCAGCAAAAACCTGGGGGGCATATTACAGGACAAAAGCAGATGTCAAGACATTTCACAATGTTAATTGGGGATTTCTGTGAAAGTACTTGTCATTGAAGAGGCTTTCAGTTTGACCCAAGTTCCAGTTTGGATACACAACGGATGGAAACTAATAAAGGAGAGAACCAACGTACTAAAGGAGAAATTTTCTGACAGAACAATTAATCAGTTGAACGACTTGACTCCAGAAATTGTGGGTGCTCCAACACTGAGTTTTTAAAGAAGAGATTGGACAACCATTTTTCTGAAATAGTATAAGGCCTCCTGCTTGAGCAGGGGGTTGGACTAGATGACTTCCAAGGTCCCTTCCAACTCTGTCATTCTCTTATTCTGTTCTCTTTTATTTGTACTCTATGTAATTTAATATTTCTTTCACTATGCTAAAAGTGCTTTAAGAGAACAAAACATATAGATTAATCCGAAGGAACAAACTTTCTCTTCTTGTTTTTTTCGGACACCATCTGCAATTGAAACTGTCTACTGTATTCAACTAGAGTGTGGGTTTCATTACCCAGAATGTTTCTGAACTTGCACATTTTCACTAAAGCTGCAAAGTGAAGGTTAGGTTATTACAAAAAAGAAGGCCAAACTTTAAAAGTTGTAAAAAAGCTATAAATGAAGCATCTTTCTTAATCATTAGCATAAGAAAAAAGTTTGCTATTTAAATGATCGGCTTAATGAGCCGTATTTGCAGCTGTTAAATTACCCTTTGCTCTCTTGTGGATTTCATAGTCCTGCAATCAAGAATTTCAAAGCATGCATGTTTGTCAATTGTAGCTTTTAAAAGAGATTTTAACAACAACAATATTAGTCTGAATCCAAATATTACTATTGTTATTATTTAAAAATAAGTAAATATGGGCTTGCATATTTCTTTCTGCTACTGTGTCCAGGAGTTTTTAGTCTTTCTTTCTAAGTTTAACAAGTGGTGTTTTTTTTTTTTTCCCATATTCACTCGGGAAGTTGTGGTTTGTTTAAATCTTAATTACAAATAAAACCAGAATAAAAAAAACATGGTGGTTTCGTTATTCAGAGTTTACACAGTTCCACAGTTCTAACAGAGAACTGTTGCTTCTCAGACTTTTGGCTTAGATCAAGTGTAGTATAATGTGGTTTCTGTGGGAGATGTGGGTCATGTTGCCCAGACTTGAGCAACAGAATTGCTCCTTCCTATTTGTTGTTTGGTTTTCTTGTTTGTTTGTTTTGTTTTGTGAATATAAAGTATTTCTTGACTTATGCTTGCAATTTAAACTGGATTTCTGGTCATTATGGTCACAGACCCACATGACCAGATCCAATTTTATTACATTTTTTGTTTGGTTGTAAAGCAAATTACCATGGTTGTTCAGCAAATCTATGGTTCGTTAGTGTGAATCCATTCTTCTAAATGGGCATTTTTTCCCCTGGAAAATGGCAAAAAGTGTTCCAGATCATAGTCATGTGATCACAGGGCAAAGCAGCCGGTCATAAATTGAATTGAATTGAATTGAATTGAATTTTTTTTTTTATTGGCCAAGTATGATTGGACAATAAGGAATTTGCTTTGGTGGATACGCTCTCAGTGTACATAAAAGAAAAGATACGTTCATCAAGAATCATAAGGTACAACACTTAACGATAATCATAGGGTACAAATAAGCAATCAGAAAACACTATCAATATAAATCGTAAGGATGCAAGCAACAAAGTTACAGTCATACAGTCATAGGTGGAAGGAGATGGGTGGTGGGAACGATGAGAAGATTAATAGAAGTGCAGACTTACTAAATAGTTTGACAGTGTTGAGGGAATTATTTGTTTAGCAGAGTGATGGCATTCAGGATAAAACTCTTCTTGTGTCTAGTTGTTCTGGTGTGCAGTACTCTACAGCGTCGAGTTTTGAGGGTAGGAGTTGGAACAGTTTATGTCTAGGATGTGAGAAGTCTGTAAATATTTGCACAGCCCTCTTTTTGACTCATGCAATATACAGGTCCTCAATGGAAGGCAGGTTGGTAGCAATTGTTTTTTCTGCAGTTCTAATTATCCTCTGAAGTCTGTGTCTGTCTTGTTGGGTTGCAGAGCCAAACTAGACAGTTATAGAGGTGTAGATGACAGACTCAATAATTCCTCTGTAGAACTGTATCAGCAGCTCCTTCAGTTTGAGCTTTCTGAGTTGGTGCAGAAAAAACATTTTTTGTTGTGCTTTTTTGATGACATTTTTGATGTTAGCTGTCCATTTTAGATCTTGCGATATGGTAGAACATAGAAATTTGAAGGTCTCTATTGTTGATACTGTGTTGTCTAGTATTGTGAGAGGTGGAAGTATGGAAGGGTTTCTCCTAAAGTCTACCACCATTTCTATGGTTTTGAGTGTGTTCAGTTCCAGATTGTTCCAGTCACACCACGAGGCTAGTTGTTCAACCTCCCATCTGTTTGCGGATTCATCATTGTCTCGAATGAGACCGATCACTGTTGTGTCATCTGCGAACTTCAGTAGTTTAACAGATGGATTGTTAGAGATACAGTCATTGGTATACAGAGAGAAGAGAAGTGGGGAGAGCACACAGCCTTGTGGGACCGCTGTGCTAATTGTACAGGTATCTGATGTGATTCTGCTTAGCTTCACCTGCTGCTTCCTGTTTGTTAGGAAGCTTATGATCCACTTGCAAGTATGTTCAGGTACCTATAGCTGGTTTAGCTTAGTTAGAAGTGTGTCTGGAAGGATGGTATTGAATGCTGAACTAAAGTCTACAAAGAGGACCCTTGCATCAGTCTTTGGAGATTCAAGATGTTGTAGGATGTAGTGCAGAGCCATATTAACAGCATCATCTGTCAATCTATTTGCTTGGTATGCAAATTGCAAGCGGTCTAACAGTGGATCTTTGACAGTTTTCAAATGGGACAGCACTAGCCTTTCAAAAGTTTTCATGACTACAGATGATAGAGCAACTGGACTGTAGTCGTTCAGTTCCTTGATGGTGGGCTTCTTCGACATTGGGATGATAGTAGAGCATTTGAAGCAAGAAGAAACATAGCACATCTCTAGTGATTTATTGAAGATACGAGTGAAGCTGGGGGCCAATTGGTCAGCACAGACTTTTAAGCAAGAAGGAATTATCTTGTCTGGGCCTGGAGTTTTTCCTGGCTTTTGTCTGTGAAATAGGTCTTGCACTTCCTTTTCTGTGATCACTAGAGGTTGTGAACCCAATGGGATGGGGTCAGTTGTAGGAGGCTTGGCTGTTGTTGGTGTATCTGAGATGGGGGTTGTGGAAATAGGTGGCTGTAGTTTCCTTCAAACCTGCAGTAAAACACGTTCAGGTAATTTATTGAGAACTGATTCCTTAGCTTTTGAGAGTAGCTTCTTTTTGCTGCTCTGATCTCCCTTGTTAATACATTTCTGGCCTGATTGTACAGCATTTTATCACCTTTTCTGTAGGCTTCCTCTTTGGAACGACGTAGCTGCTTAAGTTTAGCTGTGAACCAAGGTTTGTTGTTACTGTATATTCGCAAGTTCCTGGTGGGTACACATAGGTCTTCACAGAAGCTGACATATGATGTTACAGTTTCTATGAGTTCATCTAAGTCTGCAGACATACTTTCAAAAACATTCCAAACAGTGCTGTCAAGGCAGGCCTGTAGCTTTAACTTTGCCTCCTCCGTCCAGGTCTTTACTGATTTAATTGATGGTTTTGTGGTTTTAAGTCTTTGCCTGTAAGCAGGTACAAGGTGAATCATGCAATGATCAGAGTGTCCCACAGCTGCTCATGATAAGGACCGATAAGCATCTTTTAGTGTTGTGTAGCAATGGTCTAAAGTATTCTTGCCTCTAGTGGGACAATTGACACGCTGAAAGTATGTATTTTGGTATCTCTTTCCTTAAATTTGCCTTGTTAGATCTCCCAAAATAATGGCCAGTGAATCAGGGTATTTGGCTTCAACTTCCATAAAGGCAAGTCAGTTGACAAGCACTCAAAAGGTAGTCTGTGACTGTGCAGAGAGGGATGGCATGCCATTTTATGATGGCCAAAAGCATCCATTCCAGATCTTTCATAATTTCAAACAATTGTTAAGTAACTGGTCATAAGTCAAGGACTATCTATAAGCAGACAAAATCAGATTATTGACTGGAAACACAAATGATGTAACACAATTAATTCCAGGCAGATATCATATCTGAGGGGTCAATGGTGCTCTCTGACCTTGTTTTCTTGCAGACATTTCATTACCAACTAGGTAACATCATCTTTATATTTTCACATATATGAAAGAGAATCTGCTGTCTCTGTGTGTACATCTGTAACATCAGTTTGCCTAATAGCAATGGGTGATTGTGGGCTTTGGCTTAAAGTGATGAAAATTGGTGCAATATTGGTAAGAGAGTGGCAACTGAATTATATTGACTTCTAAGCTAGGACTCAAAAGAAGAAATTTTACCATATGCGATATTGTTGAACATATTTATTTTTTATCCTTACTTTTATCCTAAGTAAGAAAAATTGGTGAACGAGTTGCAGTCATTTGGCTTTACATGTATATTTTATGCAAATCTTGCCAAAGATAGTGTTGTTATCAGAAAAGTTACCTATGAACATATGGAAGAATATTGCTGAAGTCACAGTTTTATTTCTGAGAATACCAACTCCCCCCAGTACATGATCTTGATGATACCTTGGTGCTATTTGAATGGTTTATAGTCCTTTGGTGTTATAGAATCTCTGGATTGTAAAAAATCAATAGGGCAAGGCAGCATATGTTTTTTTTTAAAAAAAGTTACCATCTCAGGAGAATATTTTACTAAAACATTTGTGCTGGTCGAATGACCATAATTAATAAACTACTACTAATATCTCCAAAGCAGATGTTTCTTAAATATCACATATTATTTAAATCTATCAGAATGCACATGGGGAAAAGAACTATGACCTTTTCAAGTCTGTGGACATTATTTGAATGAAAAACAATGGAATTAAATGGTAATCAGAATAACACTTGACTAAACTCAGGAACTGAATTAATACATGGTAAATGTAAAAAAGCATGTAGAGGCTGATACAAGTTATGTATATGAGCATGAAATAAACTTTTCTGGAATAATTTAATTTGAACAATCATGACATTGTAGAGTTTACAACTAACAAAAAATAGCTTATGTTTTCAGTTGAAGTTGTTTCATAAAATATGTACATTAATAAATATTATCTATGTGCCTTATGTTCCATATATTATGAAATAAAAATCTTGATTGTGATCAAACACCAATACTCAACAATGTACAGCAGGTTGCATCTATATAGAAAGTTATAATCCATAAAATTAATGCAATATGTCTCCATATGTTATCAATATCCATTTATAAAAAGTTTTATGTTTCTTTGTGCGAGATTTAAATTTGGCTACAATATTATTGGTATTGCTGATAGAATAAAATAGATAAGTTGGAGTATGTGTTGTTGCTAATAACAACTCAGAGTTTTAGAAAAGCTGCTTATATGTTAAAAATTGGTAAATTTGTTACACAGCATGTAGTTGAAGAATCACAAATGCTTGAGCTCCTTCTGAATCTTCTATTAAGACTTGATGGAGTGTTCCATAGTTCGGTGGATCATTTCATTTTTTCAGTCATGCTTTACTGCTGAAATTAAGTCTAATAGAATGTTCTTTGTATGCTTCCATTTTGGATCAAATGCTCTCTAACAACCAAAAACATCCACAGTTATAAATATAGAGAATTAAAACTGTAAGAGTGGGAGGATTCCAACTGTTATTAAAGTTATTTGTTTTCACATTATGTTTAAAAAAAATACAGAACTGGAAATAGAAAAACAGTTTCTGAAATAACTAAGCTGCAATTTGGGCTGTTTTTGTCTACTTGAATTGATTAGATTTCTTTTCTCTCTGTTTTCTAGCATAATGCCCAGTTTAAACTAGAATCCTGTTTCAGTGTGAAGTCTAAAACAAGTGTAACAAAAGAATAGGATATAAACATTGAACAAAATTGTTTAACTGGTTGAACAGCTAATCCCAAAAAATGCCTGTCCCACTAGGCCGCTAGGGATTTACATTTAATGGATTCCTGGAGTTGGACCTCTCTGCTGTGGCCTTATGGAACATTCTATCCCCCAAAATCAGATTAGCTCCATTCCTATATACTGGAAGTCCCTCAAAACCTAGTTATGACGCAAAAGAACTAATAACGCTCTTAAAATGATTCTACTGTTATAGTTGATATATTCACTCTCACAATGCCTTAGGTTTGTAGCTTTTAAATTGTTGATATCTTAATTGTGAATAATTGTTTTATATTTTTATAATGATTGCTTTGTATATATTTGTTGTTCTACTTGATTGTTGTACACTGCCCAGAACCATTTCTTGTGAGATGTATGACCATATAAATTTGATAAATAAAATACTCACAAATAGTTTTGCATTCTCCAAAATGGAAGTACTGAATGGAGATTCCCAAAGGGTTTTTTCTTTAGCAGAGAGCTATTGAATACGTATATTAATGATCAAGAGGATAAAAGGAAAGGGATCAAATTTTCAGATGACAGTAAGGGAATTGGCCAATACTTAAAAAGGTAAAATGGTGATAACATTATGTCTTTGTTATTTTTGAATGCTGGACCAAATACTACAGGATGAAGTTCAGTAGTGACATATGTAAGGTGCTGCATCTGTAGGAAGAATCAAATGCATAGGTACAGAACTGGCAAGATCTATTTTGGCAAGAGTCAGTATAAGAAAAATTTAGAAATATTCGTGAACTACCAATTAACACCAGTTGTGATGTAGCAGCTAAAAAGGCCAATATAATCTTTGGGTGCCTTTATAGAAGAATCTGTAATAGACTAAAGTTCTCTGAAAAGGAGTAAAGGTACCATTTTATTCTCTGCTAACTAGACCATCCGTGATATACTATTTCCAGTTCAGGGCATTTAAAAAGGAAATAGAGAAGAGAGTTCGCAGAATGAAAAAGGTCTGGAAACTACTGGTAAGGCCTTTGAGGAATAATTAAAAGATCTGGATACATTTAGTTTTACAAGAAAAGACAATGAGGAGATAAAATAATAGATCTCAAAGTCTGTCATAGGCAATCGTTTTTCAGAGATGATTTAGTGAATATATATGACTGGCAGAGGATTGGACTAGATGACCTGTAAGACCCTTTCTCATTCATACAATGTATGATTCTGTGCAAAGCTTCTAATAGCAAAGCCCCTTTAGGTCACAATCCAATGAAAGGATTGGGTTGAAAGAAATGTCACAAGGACATTTCATAAACGGTTTGAATGGTTCACTGACACTGTAAAACATGATAGATATTGAAAGGTATACTACAGAACAACTTTCACTACTGAAAATTAGAGTACAGTAATTGTAAGTCACACTACAGGCACTGGCTCAGGAAAATGCTCCATTGAATTTAGTGAGATTATAGACCATAAGATTGTCCTTAAGCATTGGAATCTTTTTTGATCAGTCTGAAACAAAACCCCTACAATAAGTTATATGTAAGATCCCCCCAAGCTAAAACATTTTATATGTGAGGGGTTTTTTTTTTGTGTAAATTGAACAGAACACCCACACACACACACACACAGGGGCCAAGAGTTGTTGGAAGTTGGGTGGTCTACAAATTTAATAGATAATATTTTGAAAGGCTTCTGTAAAGGTAGAGCATGGTTGTCAAACTCAATCCCGTCACGTGACGTATTGTGATGTATTGCAATGTTTTTTGCCTTTGCAGAGCTGGGGTGGGCATGGCCTGCGAGTGACGCATCCAGTCTGTGGGTCACCAGTTCGACACACCTGAGGTAGAGAGAAACAAGAAGGAAATCACAGTTCATGGGGTGTTAAAATGACATCAAATTTATTGACAGCTTCTTTACCGTCTCTGTCGTCTTCTTCCTCTTTTACCACTTTGGGTGTCGAGGGAAGCTTCTCTGTATCTGTAATAAATAATAGTTCTCTGAATAGCAGGGCATTTTTTTTTTTTTTGCCAGCCCTAGTTACACAGTTTATGATGTAGCACTAGGGAGCCAACCACATGCTGACCTACTCCTGCATTGTGTCATGTTACATTTATAATGCTACATAAAAATGATTTAAAACAGCATGCTGTACACATGTAAAATTTGAGAAAGATTAGACTCCTGGCTTATACCATAGATGCCCATGATTTCTGCCACTTCAAGGCTTCAATGCAACGAGATCTGACTTAGGATACACAATTTTTATTGATAAGAAAAAGAGGATAATCAATACCTTGCCTGTATTTTGACTATAGGCTTTCATCAGATGTTCATTTGTGTAATTTTCATGCTGCAGCAGGAGGCAACACGTACCCGACCTTGGCTAATCTTCTGGGAAATTGGGAAAAGGGATCAATAATGGCAAACCATTTCTGTAACATCCCCAGAAAATAGGCCAGGAGCTTGATTTTAGAACATTTTTATTACAAAAGACCGAATGCAAGAAGACAGATTGAAGTGGGTGTTTCAACTTAAACTCAGAGAACAAAGCTGTCTACTCTCTCTATAGTGCAATCTTATTATTGGCCTTATTATAATTCTGCCCTAAACTCCTTCACTGTAACTATATGTGAGAATCACCTTAAGGGGCAAGGGAAAGAGATGCTGTGCCTAGGAAATGATCAGATAAGAGCGTGGGGAGCCTCCCCCTCCCCTGGCTTAACAATAAGAACAAGAATTTAGGAAAGACCCGCCCTGTTTGATTCAGCGATTAAAAGTGGTGGTGGGAGATTTGTAGTATCAGACTTGAAAGATTGATATCAGCCTTCCCAGATAAACCAGATAGGAAACACAACTAGATGAGCTAATTCTACTTTTGTATTGTAAGGCTACATTAACAGAATCTTGCAAATCTGATACTATAAATCTCCCACCATCACTTTTAACTGCTGAATCAATCAGGGCAAGTTTTTCCTCTAATCATTAATCACTAGGGGCTCTTCCCCACCATTTTTTTTTCTGATAATTTTCTAGGTAGCTTCTTTCCTCACCCTTCAAGGTCATTCTCACATATTGTTGCATTCACTTCTATAATGTATGAATGGATATACATGAGTAGAAGATATGAAAGGTTATTTATAAGGTGTCTTTCCACCCCAAATTTGATTTGGTGAGGCGTCAGAGGGGGCTCGGGAATTCATGGCTTCCATAGCGGCCATGGATCTGACCCAGTTAGTTCAAGGTCCCACTCACACAGGGGGACATACTCTGGACTTGATTTTTGTCTCTGGTCAGTGGTTGAATGATCTTGGTAGAGGGGATTTAGACATTAAACCCTTGTCATGGACAGATCATTCGCTCCTTCACTTGGACTTTCCAGCCGCTTCCCCTGCCGCAGGGAGACGGAACTGACTAGATGGTTCCATCCCAGGCACCTGATGGATCGCGAAAGATTCCTGACGGAACTTGGGCCGTTTCCTGAGACCCTGGCACACGACTTGACTGAAGACCTGGTGGCCGCCTGGGATAGTGCGGCTGTCGGAGCTTTGGACTGCGTCGTGCCTTTGCAGCCTTTGACCTGATGCCGATCTTAATTGGGCTGTTTCCTGAGACCCTGGCACACGACTTGACTGAAGACCTGGTGGCCGCCTGGGATAGTGCGGCTGTCGGAGCTTTGGACTGCGTCATGCCTTTGCAGCCTTTGACCTGATGCCGATCTTATTTGGCACCTTGGTTCTCCGAGGAGCTAAGAGAGATGAAGCATCGGAAAAGATGCCTAGAGAGCATTTGGAGGACTAGTCAATCTGATTCTGACCAAACACTGGTGAGGTCTTATATCAAGACCTACCTATTGGCGATAAAAGCGGCAAAGTCTAACTATTTTTCTGCTCTTATCATATCTGCAGAGAACTGCCCAGCCACTCTGTTTAGGGTGACCCACTCCCTTCTTTGGGGGGGGGGAGTGCGGGAAGATCCCTTGCAGGGTCGTGCTGAGGATTTTGTGCAATTTCTGCATAATAAAGTCGCTCGGATTCGGGAAGGCTTGGACTTGGACTGGTTGAGTCCGGGGGGGGGGGGTAGACGGGGGTAGGTCTTGAGAATATTATCTGGGAGGAGTTTGATCCTGTGGCTCCCGAGGATGTGGACAGGGTTCTGGGTAAGATTAGTGCTGCCACATGTTTATTGGACCCGTGTCCCTCCTGGTTGGTACTGGCCTCCTGGGAGGTTACACGAGGCTGGCTCCAAGGGATTATAAATGCTTCTCTGAGTGAGGGTGCCTTTCCCGCCGCCTTGAAAGAGGCAGTGGTGAGGCCCCTCCTCAAGAAGCCATCCCTGGACCTGGCTGAATTAGCTAACTACCGTCCGGTCTCCAACCTTTGTTTTGTGGCGAAGGTTGTTGAGAGTGTGGTGGCACAACAGCTTCACTGGTACCTGGATGAAGCTATCTATCTGGACCCGTACCAGTCGGGCTTCAGGCAAGGGTACACCACAGAAACAGCATTGGTCGCATTGGTGGATTTTCTCTGGAGGGCTCAGGACAGGGTTTGTTCCTCTGTCCTGGTCCTATTAGATCTCTCAGCGGCTTTTGATACCATCGACCATGGTATCATGCTGCAGCTGCAGAGGGGGTTAGGAATAGAGGGCACCATGCTGCGGTGGTTCTCCTCCTTTCTCTCTGACTGCTCGCAGTTTGTGTTGGTAGGGGGGCAGAGGTCGATCTCGCGGCACCTCGCTTGGGGAGTGCCGCAAGGGTCGGTCCTCTCGCCCCTTCTGTTCAACATTTATGTGAAGCCTCTGGGCGAGATCATCCGTGGTTTTGGGGTGAGAGTCTATCAGTACACTGATAATACTCAGCTGTACATCTCCACCCCAGACCACCCCAATGATGCCCTTGATGTGATGTCTCTCTGCCTGGAGGCCGTGCGGGTCTGGATGGGGAGAAATAGGTTCAGATTCAACCTTGCCAAGACCGAGTGGCTGTGGGTCCCGGCGTCCCGATATAGTCAGCTGGTGCCATCGCTGACTATTGGGGATGAATCTTTGCCCCCCACAGAGAGGGCTTGTAATCTGGGTGTCTTCCTGGATGCAGGGCTGTCTTTAGAAGAGCATATGACGGCCGTGGCCAGGGGGGCTTTTTATCAGGTTCGCCCGATTCGCCATTTGTGGCCCTTTCTGGACCGGGACACCTTGCGCATGGTCACTCACGCCCTGGTCACCTCCCGGCTGGACCACTGTAATGCTCTCTACATGGGGCTCCCCTTGAAGAGCACTCGGAGGCTCCAACTGGTCCAGAATGCGGCCGCGCGGGTGGTTATGGGCGCGACTCATTGTGCCCACATGACACCTCTCCTGCGCGAGCTGCACTGGCTCCCAGTGGTCTTCCGGGTGCGATTCAAGGTGTTGGTCACCACCTTTAAAGCGCTCCATGGCTTAGGACCCGGGTACCTTCAAGACTGACTTCTGCCACTAGTAGCCTCCCACCGGCCAGTCCGCTCCCACAGAGGGTCTCCTCAGGGTGCCATCGGCCAAGGTATGTCGGCTGGCAACACCCAGGGGGAGGGCCTTCTCTGTGGGAGCTCCTGCCCTGCCCCCGGAATTGCGCAAATCTCCGACCTCCGTCTATTTCGCTGTGCTCTCAAGACCCTGCTGTTCCGCCAGGCCGGGCTATCAATGTAAATGATTCTAAATTGGGTGTTTTAAATTTTTGGGTTTTAATTTGGGCCGAAATTACTTAATAATTTTAATTATTTTTTAACTGGTGTCTGTATATTTTTTTGTTTTTAATAAACTGTACACTGCCCTGAGTCCTTCGGGAGAAGGGTGGTATAGAAATATTATTATTATTATTATTATTATTATTATTATTATTATTATTATTATTATTATTATTATTATTATTATTATTATTATTCCAAACTTTAAAGAGAGCAACAGACTAGAATATGTGATTTAATCTGAATTAAGGCAGTTTTTGTCCTCTTTTGTGTCTTTAAAACAAAAATACCGAAATGTTCACTAGAAATGGACTGTTAGTAAACTCCTTAATACTTTTTTAAAAAGCCTTTCCAGAGGAGGTGATAGTAGTTAATCTTGTGCAGCTAATAAAGATTCCCCCTGTAACATCTTAAAGGCCAGCCAATTTATTATGTCATAAATTTAAATAGTATGGTAACCCACAAAAGCTTATGTAATATAATTTTGTTAGTTTTATAGGAAATATAAATTCCTAAGTGATGTGGTAGCCTAGTGGTGAAGACACTCACCTCCCACTCGGAAGGTTAAGAGTTCAATCCTAGGTAGTGAAAGATGTTTCCCTTTCAGTTGCTCTTTGCATATCTGCTGCAAACTCACATAGGAGTCAAGAAGGGCATCGCCCACTAAACAGTCAACTCCATTCAGTCACCCCTGACTCTACCCTGAATTAAGGAACTACAATACGGGTGTCAAACTCGTGATGTCACATTGTTATCACATAACATGTTTATCGTGACTTTTTTCCCCTTCGCTAAACCAGGAGTGGGCATGGCCAGCGTGTGACATATCCAGCCTGAGGGCCATGAGTTTGACACCCCTGGACTATAGGGTCATAAAAAGAAGAAAAAAAGGGATATAAATTCTTGGATTGAATCCCTTGCTTATTATGCTTAAAACCAACCACTGAAGTCAATGGAATTTAAATGAGCTATTATGCTAACATTGTTTGATTAATATAGGAGATGCTTTCATATTTCTGGTCTTGCTTTTCAGTATGCTCGCACATTTCTTATTTTTGAATAAGGTGATTATAGCAGTGGTAATTTTGAATGACATGAATGTCATCCACTTCAAAACTTCAAAAAAGATTTTTCAAACCGTTTACACCTACTTTATCCAACAACTTTGTTTTTTGATTTTTTGTTTTAATTTATATGCTGCCCTTCTCCGGAGACTCAGGGCGGCTTACAAAGCATTAAGCAATAGCCTTCATACTTATGTATATTTTATACAAAGTCAGTTTATTGCCCCCACAAACCGGGTCCTCATTTTACCTACCTTAGAAAGGATGGAAGGCTGAGTCAACCTTGAGCCTGGTGAGAATTGAACTCGCAGTAATTGCAGGCAGCTGGAAGTTAAATACTACCTTTAACAGTAGCATTAGTCTGCTGCGGCACTCAGGCTCAACTTTGTTGAGGCACTACCAACTATGTGGGCTAGATTTAATAATAATAGAGTTCATCTGTCTAGTTAATCTGAATGGAACATATCACAATATTTTTTTTCCTTAGCTTTAGCAATATTTAACATCATTTTCTTCAATGCAGAAATGCCAAGCAAACGAGACTACCTGTCAGGAAAACAGAAGCAAACTGACTTGCCGGCTGTCTGCTACATATGCTAGAGAAGAATTGGTTGGGGCATGTTTATATTCTGAGGGAGAAAAAGAGCGTGTTCATAAGTTGCTTGCCTTTCCAAACAAGTGAAGCTAAATGAGCTAATAGAGATCAGCCACCGTGTATTCAGAATATGCTGTTATTTTGCATTTTCCTGTCTCTGCTCTAAAGTGATGTTACTCCAATAGCAGGTGCTATGAATGAGAAATTGTGGGAAGGTGAAGGGAGAAATGAATATTTCAAGCTTCAGACTGCTTACTGCTCTGCCAACACTGGAGTAACACGGCGTATGTTAGCTAATGAGTGCAACCATATCCAGGGTTCATTGTATACACCATGTTATTTAACCCCCATCCCCCAAGTATTTCAGAGGACCAGCATGAATTCTGCAGCTTTAACAAAACAGCAGATGAGAGAATCACATGCTTCCGTCCTTGCCGTTAAGGTACAATCTAATTGGTGACACAGAGAACTTGCCTATGTGTTCCAGTCTGCTAAGGTTTCAGAAATATTTATCTGCTGGTGAAATATAAATGACAGCAATTTAGATAACAGTAGAAGCACCTGACTTGAGGCAAATATTTGATAACTTTAATTCTAGCTAATGTCTAGGGTTGATATCAGGCAAATAGAGTCATTAAAGTCATTATTTACAGAAGAATTCAGCTTCTTTAAGATTTCAACCCTCTTTTCTGTTAAAGTAAGCTTAGTCTTTATCTATGCAAATACATAGAATTATAGAATTTAGCTAGCTGATTTATATTTCTGTGATCCAGACAATGTGCAAATTGTCAAATGCATTTCTTCCATCTGTGGGCTTTTGGCTTTGCATGGACAGCATTCTGAGGCTCTGTTTTATTCACTATGGAGAACACATTGTGCTGGTTATTATATAGGAGTTAGTGCACTCTCTTTCTGGTATATTTAATGCCTTTCCAAAGTCATTCACTTGGAAATCAGGGGTTCTAGGTTGCTTATTTACTTGTTTGTTTGTTTTTAGCTCCAAGAGGATATTTGTATATTGCTTTCAGTGTTGTGAGTTTACCACTAAAGTATCCACACCAAAGTCAAGTAAATGTCAAGCAACTATTCACTCTGTCTGTACTCAGAAACATTTATAGATCTGCAGAAAGGTAAAGAAAGCCCTTTTTCCTTCTTTTGTTGATGAATGGCTGGGCATGCTGCAGAATGAAGCTCTGGCTTACTGATATGCCATTTTAATTTCAGAAGAGCGCCTGAAGGCCCAGATGGGGAAATAAAGACAGCAGGTCCGGGAACTTAGGGCTCAACTTTGAAAGAATTCCAACTGCTGGCAGAGGAGGGGGAATAAATAAACCAGGAAGGGTTTTGGCAGATGCCAAGGGAGAAATATGGGAATACATTGGCATCTGGAAGGGTGGTATTTCCGACTATAGCCTCTAGTAAGTTTCTTTAAAGATTCTCCCAATGTATTTTTCTGATCATCTAACTTTGTCTTTAAATTCATTATTATAGTAGCAGCTTGAAGTCATAGATGATTTAGTTCAGTTTAAGTTATGTTAAGACATTTTTTTGGAATTACTGGAAAAATCAGATCATTCATTCCAGATGCTTTAGTTGATATATTAATAATGTGCTTTCTGCTATTCATTTCTTGGCTACGTCTGAATTCTGTGGCATCATAAACAATACAGATACTGATATTGTTGCTACTGGTATAGCAAACTCTTGGCATATTGTCCAGTGCGAGCTAGGGATAAAAGATCCTGATATTGTTCCTGGAGTTTTGGAACTTGGATAGACCTAAAGCTAGGTCTGTGTGGCTTGGCTTCCTGGGAATGTCTCTGCTGTCATTCTACCCAGGTTTCTGATACCTGAAGGGAGATTTGTTATCTCCTTGTTATGGTATGCTTGTGTGTTTCTGTTTAAATCTGCCTACTAAAGTTAACAATAAAACTTAAAATCTCCTTACTCTCTGATGTATTTATTGCCTCTGGATCTTCTGGCATTGCCTGCCACTAAGCCATACAAAGGTGTGCCTTCTCAATGACGGCTCCTGCTCTTTCAGATGATCTCCCACCCAGTTGGACCCAATTCTGAAAGCCTTTAAAAAAACAGTTAAGATCAGTGTTTTTTTCCCTGGGGATTGTGTCAGAATGAGTAAACTCCCATTGGTAAGATACAACCATGTTTAGTTCTGATTGTCATCTAATTGTTTTATTCTGCTTTAGTGCCATGCACTGTTGTTCTTTTGCATTTTGGGCAATAATTTTGTACACTATTACAATCATAGTGTTTGAATTGAGAAGCCACATAAATAAACTCTTGGGTATAGTGTTTTAGAAATAATGATTCAAAGGCTAATTGTGGATCAGTGATTGGTGTTTATCTCTAGTTCCAACTTTTTTGCAGTTCTTGCACAGTGATCTATTAATACATATGTATATACATATGTGTGTTTATATGACTTCAGTAACATCTGTTTGTGGATTTCAGATAGAAGAAATAAGTAGCCATGTGCTCCACGTTTCCTTCTGCTGCAAATGAGGCCTTTATTTTTCATAATTTTGAATCATTTTTGGTTGATGTTTTTGAGCTTAATTCAAGATCAGTGTTACACCAGTGCTGTTATTTTTATGTTAAACATATTTCCATAATTATGCAGATGTATTCTCCCCCTTGGAAAGACCCAGTGAGAGGGAAGTCTGCCTGGTATTCTCTTTTGGGACTTAACTGTGAGAAACTATAGAAGCTACAGACGATTAAAAAGATGGTTGTACAACTCTACCTCATAGATAACAACCATTTCACCCCATGAGAATGTTACAGATGTTCTTTTTTTATTTATTATTATTTTTTTTGAATGAGGGAAGACAGGTTTTCTTGATCAAAATGATAAAGAATGGTTTAATTCTTAGAGTACAATTTATAACTACTGCAGATGAATCTCCATTATATTTATATAGATGTATTAATGTGCCTTTGAAAGGATGTAATGTTTTAAGATTTTAACAAATCTGCCTAATATTTTAGTTCACCTATTTAAGGATTGTTAATCTGAGAAAGATAAATTGGGTCACATCTAGTTAATACTTATATAAGGCACTGCCAGAAAGCTTCAGAACTGGTAGGAAGGAATGAAATAACCAAATAAATAAAACCTCACAAGAAGACAGTACAAATCACTTTTTTATTGTTGTCAAAGAAAACTATATAGATGCATCCAGGAAATCTCTTGAGGTCAGGTCTTTCTTTTTAAATATTTACAGCAGATGCCTGTACATTCATGTTTTCTTGCAAGAATATTATCTAATGAATAACATACTTTAATTCTAGAGACTGCGTGAGTAGCTGTTTTCTACACCTGCATGTATACACACATTTCTCTGTATGCACAGCTGTATTTGCTGAATGATTAATATCATTTCTGTTTTATCATCTGAAAGCAAACTGCAAAACACACCTTGCCACTTGTTTCCCAGAACTGAAAGGCTGCCGAACAACATGCAACCTCCGTAGTTGCATCAGTGGGAATGGGAAGGCTTTATACAAGCAAATTCTACTCTGACATTTAACTCAATAATTAGCAGCTGGAATCTTCTGCTGATGAACAGCTGAATCTATTCATCAGCAATAGAAACTGAATTTAAAAAAATGTGAGTGCTGAGTTAGCCTTTTGACCAGCATTGTATATAGTAACTTTGTGCTATACATTTTTTGAATTTCACAAACATTATTCCACCCTTGAAAGCTGAGACTCATTGTGCTTCTTGGTTTGTCACTGGAGTGTAATATTTAAGGTGTTGGACTAGGTTTGGGGAGACCCAAATCAAACCTCAGCCATGGAAACTCACTGGGTCAATTGGGACCAGTCATTCTCATTCAACATAGTCTATCTGCAGAGATAAAATGATCCTCTCTGGCTTTATTTAGAAGAAATACAGGATATAATTTGAAGGAATGAAAGCCAAAAAAAAAAAAAAAAGAAGAAGAACATCCATAATTGCTGTATGATTCGAAGATAGCAAAGAATTGCTTTCATCATTGACATTAATAGAAAGTAAAACTCTTTTCCGTTGTTGGAAACTTTAAGCACTGGTTCAAGATTTAAGTTCTAATTCATTCTGAGGTTTGGGGTTTTTTAAGCATTTTAATTTCTTGCCAGTCAACATATTTCCTGGGCCTGCTCTGCATTCAAGTACGGAACAACTGGAAAACATTGGTTTGCTTATTTCAGTGGTTTAGACTGTTGGGTTAAGACTGGAGAGAACAAGGGCTAAATTCCAATTCCTCCTTGAATTTCACTGGTGATTGTGGGAAGATCACATTTTTTTAGCCTAATTTGCTTCTTAATTTTATTGTGCAAATAAATTGGAAGAAGAATAGTAGTTTTTAAGAAAAGTAGAATGTAAATATTATAGACAAGAAAATAGTGTAATTTATCCTAGTGCATTTATGTATATATAGATTTTTCATCAACATCCTCAGAACCTTAAAGAGTATAATACCTGAAAAATTTATAGTCTAACATTTGATGAAGAAATAAAAATTCATGGAGAAAAAGGAAATGGAAACATAATGAGCGCAGGTAGTATTGCACTCAATACTTGTGCAATACTCAATTGCACAAGAAATTCCGTTATCAGGCTATGCTACTGTAATGAATACTATCTAGGATGAAATTAAAAGCTTTGTGGAAGAGTGTTTGAATTAGGTATTATAAGTGTTGCTGCTGGTAGAAAGAAAGGATATGGCTGCCAGAGGAGAGCTACAAAACTATGGATGATCACTACATATCTAGTATTCAACTGGAAGTTTGCAGCCAAGATCTTGTAGCCCAAGGAAATAAGACAGAATCTTGTCAATTGGCTGGAGATCTATGAATAATCACAGTTGGTAGAATTATGCAGAAATATCTCATTTTCCAGAGTTCAAATCCCACTAAGTAATTTTGGGGGATTTAACATGCTTAGGAAAAGATTTTATTAAACAGTTTTTGCAATAGTAAGGCTTTCAAGAAATAACAGTTCAATAAAAACCGCACAGATGGTTGATTTAAATTCTAATAGGTATTAACACCCAATTTTCTCAAGCTTCTTTCCCAGTATTGATAATGTGTTATCTTTGCCAAGCCTTTCTTCTTGATGATATACTATCTTGGTCAAGCTAAGCCCCTGATAAAATATTATTTTTTTCACTCAGTACTGATAATTTTTTTCCTCTTTTTTGCTACACTTTTAGCACTGCCTTCATTCCAAAAAAGAAGAGAGAGAGAGAATGAATAAACCATGTTTTTAGTGGAGATGTACTTTTGCCTACTTCATGAAAAGTAGGTTGTAAAAAAAAAAAGGAACTAAAGGAAAAAGGGCCTACGTGGAAAGGAGTTTTGGGGTATGGTCATTCAGGTTTCATTTCTATAGTAAGTAAAACAATCTAACTTTCACACAACACAGTGGTTTGCAGAAAATGGCTTGTGTCATGACGGCCTCTTAAAAAAAAATAATCATACTTGAGGATTAAGTTATATTTTTAGGAAATGCATATTTCACCAATAACTTGATGACACCAATTTGATGCTGCAAATCATTCCAAAAAGCTATTCATTGTAATTATTTACATTCTATACATATATTTCACAGGAATTGTATATCTTATTGGAAGTTTAAATCCTGCCTATGCAGACCACAAAATTATTATGTCAATATAGTTCAGTTTTTCCTCAATCAAAATTTCTTGATTCTGTAGTAACTAGATTAACCTATGACATTATGTTGTAACCATGTTTTTGAATCAATAATAAAAAGGGTTGATTTTATGCTAATCCACCAACAAACCACAAGAGCTGAGTTTACACAATAAGCCAAAAACAAATAACTTTGTAGTTTAGTGCTATATCAGTTCTGACTAGTAATGTTTCATATAGTGTTGTATGACTGTCCTTTTGTGTGTATATGTAAAAATGGTGAAATCTAGTTGGTGCTTTCCCTCTGATTGTGCAAAGCAAGTTTTTAGTACAAATCAAGTCATCCACATGCTTTTGTCCTCTATTCCTGCCCAGCACACCATGACAATTTGGGAGGGAAATACTCTCAGAAGAAAATCTGAGAATATAGGCGTTCTAGAAAGAAAGAAGCAATGATATTTACTCTGATGAGCCCAGATTAAATTTTCCAGAATAGGATAGCAGCCATTAGCATTCATGAAATCTATGACAGAATATACAGGGTATATCAAAAGTTGGAGTTGAAGATTAAGAATTTTACAAACAATTTAAATTTGGATATACAAAAACCAAGGTAGTGATATTTTTAAAAATATATTTATTTAAAAGATTTACATAGATTTATGCTACATAGGCCTATGTAGCTCATAAATGTATATTACAAATGCGTAACATATCTATTACATATATTCATGTAGTTTTATTCTGTATGGGTCACTTCTCATGTTTCAGACTTTTACATCTCTAATAAAAAATAAGCCTCACTGAATACAGTAAATATGTACACCTTAGAAAACTATCAAAGGACTGTATTGTGATTGAAGTTATGCACTGATAACTATAATGATGTTTATATTATATAAAAGGCAACAACAGTGGGGTTATTTGGGTCTTGAGCAACAGACTGGGTTGGAAGGAGGTTGATAACTGGAGGCTTATCTTATTTTTGTTTTGCATTGGTCATAACCTTATGATTTTAATATTTTTAGATATTTTTATGTATTTCTAGATTTATTATTTTGATATTTTGCACAACCTGTATAACTTTCTATACGGAAATAATGGCACCATATTATAATTGTGTGAACAGTTTAGGCTCTTTTTCTATTTAGTATGCTCATGACTTGTAAGAAGGATAATCTTGATCAATATTCTGGCACCTTCAATCATCAAATCTATCTTGGCTGCCATTTTGGCAAGGCAGACTTCATAATTCAGAAACTGTGTGTGTATGCAAATGATTTCGTCACACACTGATCCACACACACAGTAGTGTTATTTAATCATAGGTGTGGGGCAATACTGTGTGTGTGAAGCAGCTTGAGCTTGGAGAATGGCCAGAGCTAAAATAGTTCACACCCAAGGTGCTGTTTCGTTAACATGCCTTTCTTAAAATGTCTTTGGCTTCAGTACATTCCATGTTTCTTCATTTCTGTTTTTCAAATCATAACGTTTCTTAATTACTTTGCTGAAGTGGGGCTGGATTTTGTAGCAACCAAAAATAGACTTTGGGTGGTTAATATGATATGTGCTGAATGAACACACTGTTCTTAATCCCAATTATAGAGGTAAGTGCTGTCATACCATCTGACATTTCTCTGTTACAGTTATGCTTTATATAGAGACAAGGAGACTAGGACCTCTATATATGGGAGCTGCACAGTCCACATAACCCTCTCAAGGTCACATTGTCTCCAGCTTCCTTTCTTTAATTTGCAACAGTTTTTCTTTCTTTCTTTCAGTGGTTTACTCATATTAGAATTAAAGGATGCCTCGTTTACAGTGGAGACATCTGGAGAAAATAGCTTGGCTTCATTTAGCAGCTCTATAGGCAGCTATCAACATTCCTCATCAGGCAGCATTCTGTAGTTCCAGCTGATGCTACGTCAGAGTGATTTATAAATTTAGTGTAGGGTGTGAACATTTTTGTTAGTTATGGAAAGGACACGCTTAGCATGTCTCATGATTGCTGAGGGAAGATACAGACAATACTTAGCAGAAATCCTTCCATCTTAGCAATTGGTTCAAGCTAGCTTCTGGTTGCCAACAGAAGGCGCATTCCAGAAAATGAAATTTTGACCTACTGCTCTAAATTATGTTTTGTTGAACTTTCACTGATCAATAATCATATTTCTATTGTCAATGGATAAAAATAGAAGACTCTCTTAAGCCATTCAGAGATAAATTGAACTGCCCCTTGACCAGGCCCTTACTTCAACAGATTTAGTGAAGGGAAGCCACCACTCCTCTTTCTGTATATAAACGTTAAGGAATGGGTGACGCGGCCCTTATTATACATGGGGATCCTGTTCCTGCTTCACAACCATGGAATATAAACCATGCAGAATAAAATCTTTTAAATAACAAAATAACTTCATTCATTCATTTATATGCCTCTGGTTTGCATGCAATAAAATCGTAAAAAAAAATATGAAAACTCTCTATAACAGGGGTGTCAAACTCAAGGCCCATTGGCCAGATCCAGCCCATGGTGTGTTTAGATCTGGCCCTCAGGGCTGTCCTGGAAAAGGACCAGTTCACGGTGCCTCTGCCAGTGAAAATGGAGTGCGGGGATGCATGCACGGCTCTCCTGAGCTCCGTTTTCAGCCGCAATGGCCTCCTGCAGCCCTCTGCCAGCGAAAACTGAGCTCTGCAGGAGGCCGTCATGACACAAGTGATGTTGAACTGGCCACACCCATCCTGGCCATGTTTACCCGGCCCCTTGAGGTTAAACACAACCCTAATGAGGCCCCCAATTAAATCGAGTTTGACACCCTTGCTCTATAAGTACAATATTAATATTATTATTATAAAAATATTATATATATATATTATAAGAGCATTGATAGTACAGTGGTATACACACCCTGTTATTAACACAGCTGCCTGCAATTTCTGCTGGTTCAAATCTCTCCAAGGCTCAAGGTTGACTCAGCCTTCCATCCTTTCTAAGGTAGGTGAAATGAGGACCCAGTTTGTGGGGGCAATAAGCTGACTTTGTATAAATATACAAAAGTATGAAGGCTATTGCTTAATGCATTGTAAGCCGCCCTGAGTCTCCGGAGAAGGGCGGCATATAAATCAAATTAAAAAAACAAAACAAAACCCAGAAGTGCTAGGGAGAGCATTAGATGCTGCATGCAATGTAGCCACTTCATTAAATCTCAATTTCTGTGAAACCCTCAAGCCTGTTGACATAACTAGGTTTTAACAGACTGCCAGAAGAAAATCAAGGATTAAAAAACTGCCATTTAGTACTCATATAAAGAAACAAAAATTGAAGTCCCAAATAGATAAAAACGTTTACTGAATTTCTTGGGATCAGGTCTCTGTTTAACAATCATTGAAATGAGATCATGGATAATGAAAGCCACCTCTGTCTTCCGCCCTCTCTTGCATATTATACATATCAGGCATATGCCTGTACTTAATCAGTGTATTTTTCTCCAGACTTTGAAGGAAGTTTAGAAGACAAGCCACATTTTAGCTTCGTTATTTTCAGAGTCTTTTGTGGTTTGTTCCCTTCCATCTGATTACATGAAATATATGTGCTGACCAGATAAATAGGATTTATTTTATATATGCTTTGTTACTTGGATTGCCATCTTGTAATTATTTTGTACTTATTTTTGTCATTGTTGCAATTCATTTGTTGCATTTTGTTGTTTTTATGTTAGTCTGACTCAGTAGTGGGTTTCAATTTTGGTCGCTACCAGTTCACTGGTGGGCGTGCACGCACTCACGTGTGCACACGATGCTTCTGGACATGCACAGAGACATCCGGGCAGGTAGGCAGAGCCTCCCGCCGCCATCGCTACCAGTTCGCCTGATTCAGGGCAAACCAGTAGCAACCCACCACTGGTCTTACTGATGTCAGCAACCCGGTGTTGGTTGAAGTCCCTAAAACTGAATTAATGAAGGAATAAATGAAATAAATCCAAAATATCAACCATTTACTTTTATAAAGTCTTTGTGACTGTAGCCTGATATTCTACCAAGGAAATACTTGCTTGTGATTGGATGCCCCATAGTTAAAAAGTCTTCCCACATGCAAGCTGTGAAAATTTGCCCCTAGCATCCTTTAGCTCTTTTTCTGCTAATGAAGAATTTTACACAGAAAGGTTTTATCTTTTCTGCATTGCTCAGCCACATAAAGAATTTGAGGTTTATATATTGTCACAAAGCAGCAAATACTTTGACTCAGTATAATAAAGCTATATGGAATTTGCATACACTAAGAGACTGAGATTAATTTTGTTTGCACGGAAAGGCGATCAGTTTTACTGCAGGATAAAGTGAAATTTTATTTATTTCAGGATAAAGATGTTATTTAGACATTATGGAGCAACTTTAGAAATCATAAAAGAGAGAGAAAGAAAAGTGCACAGACAGATGATAAAAATAAAGGCAAGGGAATCAAAAAATAAATGTATGAGAGTATAGGTTTTCAAAGAAAACGGTTTTGCCTGTGACCTGCAGGTTGCATATTTCTACCCCTACCATAAATCAAGCCAAAAATAATATGGAATGCCTGCTGTTTCTCTGTACTGCATAACTTTGGAGCAAAGCAGAAAGTTTAAAAGAAGAAAAATACACCAATAGCACTGCTCTTTTCCCCTTCACTGAACGTGTATGTATATAAAACTTCTATAGAAAATAATATATGAAGTTTAAATAATAATAATAAATAATAATTTTATTTCTATACCGCCCTTCTCCCGAAGGACTCAGGGCGGTGTACAGCCTATTTAAAAACAGAATAGACATCGAATTAAAATAATTAAAAAATATTAAATAATTGGCTTAATTTAAAACCCCAAAAATTTAAAACATCCAATTAAAAATTATGTTGCTAACCCAGCCTGGCGGAACAATAGGGTCTTGAGTGCGCAGTGAAATACCCGGAGGTCAGAAATCTTACGAATTTCCGGGGGCAGTTCATTCCACAGGGCAGGGGCTCCCACAGAGAAGGCCCTCCCCCTGGGTGTCGCCAGCCGACATGACTTGGCCGATGGCATCCTGAGGAGACCCTCTCTGTGGGAGCGGACTGGCCTGTGGGAGGCTATTGGTGGCAGAAGACGGTCTCGAAGGTACCCGGGTCCTATGCCATGGAGCGCTTTAAAGGTGGTGACCAACACCTTGAATCGCACCCAGAAGACCACTGGGAGCCAGTGCAGCTCACGCAGGAGGGGTGTCATGTGGGCGCAACGGGTTGCACCCATAACCACCCGCGCGGCCGCATTCTGGACCAGTTGGAGCCTCCGAGTGCTCTTCAAGGGGAGCCCCATGTAAAGAGCATTGCAATAGTCCAACCGGGAGGTGACAAGGGCGTGAGTGACTGTGCGCAGGGCATCCCGATCCAGAAAGGGCTGCAACTGGCGAATCAGGCGGACCTGATAAAAGGCCCACCTGGCCACGGCCGTCATATGTTCTTCTAAAGACAGCCGTGCGTCCAGGAGGACACCCAGATTGCGAGCCCTCTCTGTGGGGGGCAAAGATTCACCCCCAATAGTCAGCGATGGCACCTGCTGACTATATCGGGACACCGGGAGCCACAGCCACTCAGTCTTGGAAGGGTTGAGTCTGAGCCTGTTCCTCCCCATCCAGACCCGCACGGCCTCCAGGCAGCGAGACATCACATCAAGGGCATCGTTGGGGTGGTCTGGGGTGGAGATGTACAGCTGAGTGTCGTCAGCGTACAGGTGACACTTCACCCCAAAACCACGGATGATCTCACCCAGCGGCTTCACATAAATGTTGAACAGGAGGGGCGAGAGGACCGACCCTTGCGGCACTCCCCATGCGAGATGCCTCGAGGTCGACCTCTGTCCCCCTGCCAACACAAACTGCAAGCGGTCGGAGAGGAAGGAGGAGAACCACCGCAGAACGGTGCCCCCTATTCCTAACCCCCTCAACCGCCGCAGCATGATACCATGGTCGATGGTATCAAAAGCCGCTGAGAGATCTAATAGGACTAGGACAGAGGAACAACCCCTGTCCCGAGCCCTCCAGAGATCATCCACCAACGCGACCAATGCCGTTTCTGTGCTGTGCCCCTGCCTGAAGCCCGACTGGCACGGGTCCAGATAGATAGCTTCATCCAGGTGTCGGGGAAGCTGTCGTGCCACCACGCTCTCAACAACCTTCGCCACAAAACGAAGGTTGGAGACCGGACGATAGTTGGCTAATTCAGCCGGGTCCAGGGAGGGCTTCTTGAGGAGGGGCCTCACTACCGCCTCTTTCAAGGCGGCAGGAAAGGCACCCTCGCTCAGAGAAGCAGTTATAATCCCCTAGAGCCAGCCTCGTGTAACCTCCCGGGAGGCCAGTACCAACCAGGAGGGACACGGGTCCAATAAACACGTAGCAGCACTAATCTTACCCAGAACCCTGTCCACATCCTCGGGAGCCACAGGATCAAACTCCTCCCAGATAACATTCTCAAGACCTGCCCTTGTCTCCTCCCGTGGACTCATCCAATCGGAGTCCAAGCCATCCCGAATCCGAGCGACTTTATCGTGCAGGAATTGCACAAAATCCTCAGCACGACCCTGCAAGGGATCTTCCCGCACTCCCCCCCGAAGAAGGGAGTGGGTCACCCTAAACAGGGCGGCTGGGCGGTTCTCTGCAGATGCGATAAGAGTGGAAAAATGGTTAGATTTTGCCGCTTTTATCGCCACTAGGTAGGTCTTGCTATAAGACCTCACCTGTGTCCGGTCGGAATCGGATTGACTAGTCCTCCAAATGCTCTCTAGGCGTCTTTTCCGACACTTCATCTCTCTCAGCTCCTCAGAGAACCAAGGAGCCAATTGAGATCGGCATCGGGTCAGAGGCCGCAAAGGCACGACACGGTCCAAAGCTCCAGCGGCCGCCCTTTCCCAGGCGGCCACCAGCTCTTCAGTCGAGTCGTGTGTCAGAGTCTCAGGAAACGGCCCAAGCTCCGTCAGGAACCTTTCGGGGTCCATCAGGCGCCTGGGATGGAACCATCTGGTCGGTTCCGTCTCCCTGCGGTGGGGGGAAGCGGTAGGAAAGTCCAGGTGAAGGAGTGAATGATCTGTCCATGACAAGGGTTTAATGTCTAGATCCCCTCTACCAAGATCATTCAACCACTGACCAGAGATAAAAATCAAGTCCAGAGTGTGTCCCCCTATGTGAGTGGGGCCTTGAACTACCTGGATCAGGTCCATGGCCGTCATGGAAGCCATGAACTCCCGAGCCACCTCTGACGTCTCACCCGCAGATGGAAGGTTGAAATCCCCCATGACAATAAGTCTGGGGGTATCAACCGCCACCTCGGCAATGACATCGAGTAGCTCGGGCAGGGTCGCTGCCACGTGGCAGGGAGCCAGGTACGTGGCCAGCAAACCCATCTGCACCTCACGGCCCCACTTCACACAAAGGGACTCACATCCGGCTATCTGAGGAACAGTGGTCTCCCTTGGACAAAGACTTTCCTTAATAATCACCGCCACTCCCCCACCCCTCCCCTGGGCCCTTGGCTGATGAAATGCACGGAAACCTGGCGGGCACATTTCGACGAGGGGGACCCCCCCCTCTTGGCCCAACCAGGTCTCCGTAATACCTGCCAGGTCCGCACCCCCCTCCGAAATAAGATCACAAATGAGGGGGGCTTTATTAACCACCGACCTGGCATTACATAACATCAGCCGCAGACCCTGGGCCTGGAACTCTGCACAACCCAGGACACGAGTTGCGCATTGGGGGCCAGAGTGTGCAATCGCTCGGAGACAGCGCATGCGCACCCCCGACACTTGATGTGACCCCCTGCGTCCGCCATACCTGCCCCTCCCACTTATCACATTGATGGAATTGCCCTTTTTTTCGCCACCCGGAGCCCCGGTTAGGTTACCCTTCTCGTCTCCTCCGCTGCGCCCAACCAACCCACCACCCCGCACAGTAGCTATATGGACCCCCCCGGTCCATCTCTACAACCCCCTCCCCACTTCCCGGGTCCCCTTAAAAACCCCTCCCCCTCCCAGACCCTTTTAAAATACAAAATGAAAATTTGACTAAGAAACCCCACAACCTCCTCCTCGCTGCATGCCACCTCTCAGGGTTCCAAGACCCTTCATCGAGGTAGGCCCTCGATAGCGTAGAGGGCCAAATCTGCGAGAGGGGGGAATCTCGCAGACCAAGAAGTTCAGTCCTAGAATACATCTGGGGGACTGTAATGATGATAAATAGGCTGACATAGTCCGGGGGCTTCAAAAGAGGAAACTTCATCGGCTGATGACAAAGTCCAGGGAGAGGCGTAACAAGCGATGGAACAAAAGCCCTCCCCATTGCCCTCTCACTGCAATGGGGGAATCCGACAAATCAAGGACCACATGAGCCGCTCTCTCACACCGGTCATGTTGGGAGAACTAAAACCCCAGTCCTGTTGCCAGCAGGCAAGATCCATCAGTCTGGTACATCATCCCTGGTACCTCCTGGAGGGGGGGCAGAGTGGAACATCCAAAGGCAGGATAGACAGTTCCATGTCAAAGACATGTCCAGATGGAACAAATGACAAAGACCGGCCTTTCACACCCCCACCAACAGCATCCCCAAAGTACAACCTGGGGAGGGGCGGTGGGAGGAGACTTGGGGAAACCCCCATCTGCCATGTTGACCCACTATCTGGCGGCCCCAACTCCTCCGACCACCAGAGGGCCATACACAGCATTGATGGTATGGCACGGTCCAAGGGCGAGAAGAAAGCCAGAGGCACTCGGGGCGGAGTCTAGTGGGAATCTAGCGAGTCCAACGGCCTCCGCAGCGACGCAAAGATGAAATAGCCGCCGTAGCAACCTCGGCCGCCTCGGGGGGCGCCCAGCAACACTGCAAAAGCCTGGGGCAACCCCCCCATTCGTCCCCCGAGGCCACGGCCTCCTCGGCGCATCCCAAGCGCTGGCTCTCTCAGCGTTCTCCCGGCCGCCCAATTGCGCCGACCGCAGCTGCAGTCTCTCAGCTGATTATCTCAAATTCCACGCTGTTGCTGTTTCCCTCCGACGCTGGTAGTGCTGGTGGCGCTCCCCGACATCCTCACTAAGCCCGAAAATCATCGGGTCTGAGCCCCTAGATGTTCCAACAGCCAGGCGGGCCCTCAAACAGACGCCAGGACCCCCAAATCCCCTCCAGGGAAGCCAAAAGCCTCCCCTCAAGGTAAGCTCACCGGCGTTTCGCAGCCATCTTGGGGCATGCGCAGAAGGATCTGCAATAATAGAAATCACATTATTATGTTTGCTCACACAACCAAATGTTTAGACTGGATTTTTGGCATTTTTATCCATATATTGAATCGTTCCCAAGGACCTACAATAGGTTGTTTGATGGTGTTAAAGGTATCCTCACAGGATGTAAACTGTTTCAAGTAAAGCTGCCTTTTGCAATGGTGATTTTGTCAGTGCTGAAAATGTTCAAAGGGTCCTCCAGATGTTTTAAGATTGCATCCAAAACACCTGTAACTGTTGGTATTATCTTTGCTGTCTTTTGCTTTCTACTTCTACTTGCAAGTCTTTATATTAGATATATTGGATAAAAAAGAATGGGACAAGATAAAAGAGGCTGCAAATAAAGAGGAATGAACATGATTCCTGCAATAAATAAATAAATAAATAAATAAATGCAGCAATATTTGTATAAGTGGAAAAGATCAAAGAATATAGGTAAAAAGATCAGAAAGTTTGGAATGAAAGAAACGGGGAAAAAACATGTAATGGTTTGAAAGTGAGTGCAATGGCTAAACAAGACCAGTCCAGTGAATGAGATAAAAAGTAAAAGTAATAAAACATTCAGGATGTAACTTAAATAAGAGAATTTTGGAAGGAGTATTTTGGAGGTGTATGTATGAAGGATACAAATATATTAAGAGTGGAGCTGAAATGGTGCAGGAATGTCAAAAAATGCTAAGGCTGCAACTGTAATTGAAGTAACTGGAGAAATATACATATATCAATACGGTTTGTTTATGAAGTATCTGTGCAACTTGCTTAATGTATGTGAATATTACTGCCTAATTGGAAGAATGCAATTATTGATCTATTCAAATGGAAAGTAGAAAAACATACAGCAAAATTAGTTTGTTTAGTATGCTAGGAACAGTTATTCATAGAATTTTGATTCCTACATACACACACCCCAAAAATAGGGCAAAAACTAAATTCCCCACCTACGCTGTCCAATCTCCATTCCTTTTAAAAACCTTACTCAACTCCAGGCTGAAGACTAGAGGAACGGGAGCAAGCAAGGGAATATTTTTTTTTCTACAACTTTTCCCCTTGAATTGGATGGGAAAAAAAAATCATCTCCAAAGGCTTAGCCAACTAGGACTTTTACCACAAAATGGAGGATGCTGGGTCTTTGCAAGCTGTATGTTTCCCTCTGACTGCTTATAGAGCCCAGCTAAGATTTTGAGTCTTGGCTTGATTGTAGACTGTCTTTACATTATAAGGATCCTTTGTATATTAACCATATGCACAGTTTATTGAGGTCTCAGGATTGATTGGAGTAAAAATTAATCTTGATGTTTTTGCAGAGTTTTGACATTTTAATTCCATTTGGGACAATTTCTGTTTTGTTTTTTTCACTACAGATGGAAAGCCAGTGTCATTGTCTCCAATTGAATCCCAGCCCCACAGCCCTCATTACACAGCCACAAGTCAACGTGAAAGAGAAAGCTTGGAAGTTCGCATGCGAGAAGTGGAAGAGGAAAACCGTGCACTACGCAAGCAGCTCAGTCTGGTCCAGAGCCGGGGCATGTCTCACCGACGAGGCAATCACTCAAAAACTTACTCCATGGAGGAAGGGACTGGGGACAGTGAGAGCCTCCGGGCTGGCATTGTGGCAGGGAACAGCTCTGAATGTGGACAACAGCCAGCAGTGGAGAAGTGCGAGGTAGGCAGATGATTTCCTAGCTAAGCCATGTTTCTAAAAGTGAATCAACGTGATGCGATTGGAATAGTATCTGCTAGCTTTTGAATCTTGACCATGACTTAGCAAAGAAAAAATTAAGTCCGTGATAGGGATGGAATCATCTGCTCATTTTGTTTGTAACCTGCTACAAACAGGGAAAGAAAAGACGTATTTAACAGAAACCCCATGGGTCTAGTTTAAGACGGGCACATTTAATAGAATCAATATGGCTATTGACTTCAATATGGTGGCAAACATGTTTTTTCTTTTTTAGATTTTTTTATGAACAACTCAAGGAGGCAAACATACCAGTACTACTTCCTCCTTGTATTTTCTCCACAATAACAGCCATGTGTGATGAATTGGCCTGAGAGAGAGAGAGAGAGACTACCCTTTCAAGCAGACAAGAAACCAATGCCATCTTTATTATAAGGTTACAGCAGTGGCTCAGTGGCTAAGACACTAAGTTTGTTGATCGAAAGGTCGGCAGTTCAGCGGTTCAAATCCCTAGTGCCACATAACAGGGTGAGCTCCCATTACTTGTCCCAGCTTCTGCCAACCTAGCAGTTCAAAAGCATGTGCAAAATGCAAGTAGAAAAATAGGGATCACCTTTGGTGGGAAGGTAACAGTGTTCCAGATGCCTTTGGCATTAGTCTTGCTGGCCACATGACTATAGAGACGTCTTCAGATAGCGCTGGCTCTTCGGCTTTGAAACTGAAATGAGCACCTCCCCTAGAGCTGGGAACGACTAGTACATATGTGCGATGGGAACCTTTACCTTTACCTTTTTACAGTAACAGAATCTTGTAATTCTGAAAGCACAAGTCTCTCTCCTTGCCATTATTTTCCAGGAGTCCAGGGAAGGTACCTTCTGAGAAGATTTCCATGTCCCATTTTTATTGTCCCATTTCTTCTGTGGGCTGAGATGTCTCTTATCTGACAGTTGCCCTTGTGGCTATTCCTCTCCTTGTCTCTCAAGGATATTACAGTATTGTATTATTAAGTCACATGCTGTAACCTTCAGATATTTGCATGTGACATGTAGATATACGTACCTTGACTTGATGCTATTGTCAAATTTGAACACAAATTTGATAAAAGTATCTCTTCTTTAAGGAAAAAAAGTTTTACGAATAAGAGATGCAATTTGTTTACTAATATCCAGTTTAGTGTTACAGAAATATAAACTGGACAGAATCTATAATTAACATAACAAAACATACGTGACAGTCTGTAAATAGAGTTACATAATAAATATGGTACTAAAGAGAATCTTGTGGTATGAAGAGTACATTTTAATTGGTGTTGAAAAATATTTAAATATAATGTGAGTATAGGAATAGGACACCTAAAATGTTATACTTAATACGTTAAATACACTAAATAAAAACCATTAAGTTCTATGGAAATACATAGCATGTCTACCAAACTCCTGATAATTCTATTGTTGACTCTAAATCTCAGAAGATAAAAGTATTATAAAATAAATGCACCATGCTCTGTTGTGTGCTGGAAAAGCTTTGGACCATCATTGTTCTTTACTGTCAGTCTGTAACCTACAATGAAATTTTCACAAATGGGGGCAGAAATTAATAGAAAGCAGCTTTTAAACTATTATATATAATCTGAATAATATTGAAGTGATTGTAATACAGTTAATGCTTGTTTCCTCTTAGTGTTTATCCCACACGATTACACAATCTACTTTTGTTCCCGTAGTTCTTGTTATGAAGCTATCAACGCTTGATATAAGACAGACGTCTCTGTAGGGTGGACTTGAAAAAGTCAAGACAGTAGTCACAACAGTGCAATTAAATGAGCCACCTAGTCACCGAGGCTAGGTGGCTCAATGACTTAAGACGCTGTGCTTGTCGATCAGAAAGGTTGGCAGTTCGGTGGTTCGAATCCCTAGGATAGGTCTCCTGCGTGAGCAGGAGTTTGGACGAGATGATCTCCAAGGTCCCTTCCAACTCTATTACTGTTAAAATCTCCACCTGTTTTTTGTATGTGTCAACATTTTGTGCTCATTTGTTGTCTGCCTTTACGGCCAACGTCTTGACTTTTTTTAACCACACTCAGGAGACACCCCTGCAGCTTTGTTTTCACAGTTGACTTGTCCCAAAGCCTGACCCTTATTAGGACTGAAAGATGAATAACTGAGCTGAAGTTACTCACCTGGCTTTTAGTCCAACACTTTAACCATTGTTCCATCCTAGCCCTCTTTATTATAGTAATAATAAAATGTCATCAAGTATACTCTTCTTTACCATCTCTATATATCACATTTCACTTTTATACTGTAACTTGGATATATTCCAAAGGCTTATCTATGCAGTATGATCACACTTCATAAAGTAAGCAAAGGATAACTCAATAAACAGAAGTATAAATAAACTTTGGAAATAGTTCTAGGCAAGGGCTGTCAAATTCCTGGCCTGTGGGCTGGATGTATCACGCGCTGGCCACGCCAACACCCGGTTTACGGAACGAGAAAGAAGTCCCGATACATCACATGACGCCACTATGAGGATGTGAGTTTGAAACCCCTGCTCTAGGCAGACACAGGGAAACTCCTAGTGTAGTTTTGCAATGGGCATGGTAGGAGGTAAATATCTTTCCCTGATTCCCCCTCCCAAATAATAAGGAAACTATTCCAAATATCTAACTGAACTCTGCAACGGAAACGAATTATCTTAATAGTTTCAGATCTGTATCCCCCAGCTTCTTGTGTTTTTCTTTTAATTAAAAAAAAAACATGTTTCACTCTCTTTGCTATAATACTGAATGATGCAGCTCTATGTACACTTCTCTGGGAATTAGTCTTACTGAACACAGCAACATTTATTTCCAGTAGGATTATGCTACAAGAGTTTGCTGAGTCACACTTGTCAAGAGAATGGTTTTAAAAACTAAGCGCTCATTATTTATCCTTCTGAATTAAAATAAATAAAATCATCTTTATTCATAGCAATTCAAGTCTTCCTGCATTGATGAAGATCCTTCACAGCACTGACTATATGAAAGAGGTAGATTGGGCATAAGTATAGAATAGCCAAGTCTGTATTAGGAATTCAGAAGCTCAGTAGGACAGGGATTTCTGCCTTTTTTCTGAATGTGGGGGAAGGGTTGTATTTATTTATTTTTTATTTATTTATTAAATTTTTATACCGACCCCTCTCCCGAAGGACTCGGGGCGGTGAACAGCCAAAATTAAAAACACACAATACAAATATTAAAATACATTAAAACGACATTAAATTATCTTTGGCTTCTCCAATTTAAAACCCCTTGCCCATAAAATTCCCCAATTTAAAAAAAAATTTTTTAACCCAGCCCGGCTTGCTGAAATAAAAAAGTCTTCAGGGCCCGGCGGAAGGTCCGGAGGTCCGGGATCAGTCGTATCCCTGGGGGTAGCTCATTCCAGGGGGCGGGTGCCCCCACAGAGAAGGCTCTTCCCCGGGGGGTCGCCAACCGACATTGCCTGACAGATGGCACCCTGAGGAGGCCCTCTCTGTGGGAGCATGTTGACCGGTGGGAGGTTATCGGAGGCAGAAGGTGGTCTCGTAAGTAACCGGGTCCTAAGCCATGGAGCGCTTTGAAGATGAGAACCAACACTTTGAAGCGCACTTGGAAGACCACCGGAAGCCAATGCAGCTCGCGCAGGAGAGGTGTCACGTGGGAGCGCCATGTCGCCCCCATAAGTACCCGCGCGGCCGCATTCTGCACCAGTTGGAGCCTCTGAGTGCTCCTCAAGGGGAGCCCCATGTAGAGAGCGTTGCAGTAGTCCAGGCGGGAAGTATCAATATACAAACATAATTAACTTAGCATTAGCATTACACTATCGTTTTGTCTCACTTCAAGGCAGTAGGAACTAAATTCTCATCTCACCACAGTGACTCTAATTCTCAATATTTCTTGGAGGTTCAGGAGCTGTATGCAGTCCCAGGGCTCAGATTGTAATCAGGGGTGGGTTCTACTTACCTTTACTACCGGTTCACAATGGGATCACGTGTCTTGCTTCTGCGCATGTGCAGATTGCTGATGACGATATCCAGGCGGTAGGCAGGGCCTCCTGCCGGTTTTACTTGTGAACCAGTCCGAACTGGAGGCAACCCACCACTGATTGTAACCCTGGCTGGGGGGAAACTTTAAGGAGCATGTCACACTTAGATGGGCACATGATTTCCAGGTTTTGATAAAACCACTTCATAGAGAACAATGGATTTGCTTAACAAAGATTGTAAAATCAGTTTGATAATGTGACCTGCTTTACGAGAGCTATAACTTGCCCATTGTAGTGTCCATTATGGTCCACTATGTCCATTATGGTTGTAAGGTGAGGACTACCTGTAATTAAAAGTTATTCTCAGTTTAATGAGAGGCCTTCTTGTAGAACATCTTTAAAATAACCTAGAAGTGGATGTTGTTTTCCTGTTACGAACTCCTTGTTGGCTTAGAATGCACATTGTGTTTTCTGCACTTTTTTGCGGATTTGATTTTTAATTTTTTTTCCTAAAAAGTAAAAAGTCTATTCGCAAACTCCCGTGTTTTCTTATGTTCGAGATGAAATGTATTGATGTTAATTACTATTGTTATTATTTATTAAACTTAAATGCCACCTGGATAGGTGGCTCAGGACCCAAAGATTCATGGGAGTACAACCAGTTTTGGACAAGGGAATGACTGTTAAAAAGTTGTATAGATAAAGTGGCCTTTGAGATTATAATATCTTTTACCAATAAAATTGCTCACTAAGGCAATACATTGGAATTGCAAATGTAATAGCTAGGTGCAAGAGAAGATACCAATTTATATAATAATTATGTCAAATTTATAAAAGATTATATTGCTGTAATTTTGGCTAGAAACCTTCTTGTAAATCCACACTTTATTTACAAAGTAGAAGCATAAACACACAGGGAAGAATTGGTTTTGATGAGGATTACTTTGAGTAAAAAACACTCTGTCCACATAACTGAGACTCTGAACTTGAGAACTACTCATTTTTTATTGACTGCTGAGTCAGATAGAAAGTACCAGGTTCAAGTCCTCCGTTGGACGCTGAAGCTTGGGGTTCGTCACAATGTCTCAGCAACAGATCTGCCTCACAGGTCTGCTTCTGCGAAGTTAAAATAAACAATAGTCTCTTTGAATGCCGCCTTTAGCTTTAAATGGTAAATTGAGCTTTAAATGAAGGAAATCATCCCAACAAGATATGAGGGATCATAGAGCTGTATAACAAGACAATGGTCCTAAAGGAGATGAGAATGAGAAATTTATTGGGATTTTTCCCTGGAGATTGAGAAAAGACAGGAAGTGCAAAGTCTTGAGTTATAAGCAGATTTGAGGCTGAACAATATTCTTGCAGCAGCCAGTTTCAGCATTGGTTCTCCTCACAATCACTTTGCCAGGGATGCCCATTTACCCAGGAAATCTTGCATATTGTTTATTTTTTTTCTCAGAACTGGTATCAGCAGCTCTTCTGTGTTGACCACTTCCTTAAATACTTGTGTAGAATGGCACTATACATATGCAGGATTATGGCATTTGATTTTTCTGTAAGAGTTATTTTTTTCCCTTCACTGTGGCTGACACAATTAAAAACCAAGTATAGTTTCAATTACACTATCACAGCTATCCTCTTGATTTTTTGATTTTTTTTTTACCGTGCTTTGTGGACACCTCTGCCTCCTTTGAAATGGAGGTGATTTAACTTGTTTCTAAGTAAGCTAGTACCAAAATGTAGTGAATATTTTCTGCATAGTATAAAAAGATAGCACAAGGCTTAAGATTCTAGGGAAATTATGTCATTGGTACTTCACATATCCATGATGTTACAATTTTTAAAAATATATCGGGTAGTGTTAAACATCAAAAGCCTCAAACTGACCAGACTGCACTAATTTTGCTAGATTGTGATGATCCTTCCTCTCCTTGTATTCACTGTTTGTTTTTCTGTCTTTTTAGACAATCCACGTCGCCATTGTGTGTGCTGGATACAATGCCAGTCGGGATGTTGTCACTCTCGTCAAATCAGTCTTATTTCATAGGTAAAGCCTCTTTATCTTGCTGCATCTTTTTTCTTTTGGTACAAAAATGATTCAATGTGCCTTTGATCCTTCATAGTAGACATGATGGTCAGTGAACCTGAATCTAGCTAAATGTGTTGCTTCTTTTAAAATGTTTAAAACTACATCATATGTAAAATATATTTCTTACCAACTTATGTTGCTTTGAACTAGCTCCTCTAAATTTCTATCAACATGCACAGAATTTAATAATGATGCACTCATCCAACCATTAAAAAAATGACTAATGGTTATGAAAACTTCACTTTTAGGAAGTAATCTCCCCATTCCTTAAGCTTCTCTGATTACAACCTATTCCTAACTTGTCGCTATTTTAAATTTCTTCTTGGCTTTTTGAAATGACTATGCTTTTATCAGAAATGTGCCCAGGTTTTTCTTTAGGTTTATTTTTAATGAGTTACAACCATGGATTTGAAGTGGGAGAACTATGGAAACCGGATCAGCTAAGTAATAACATCTAAACAGTCTTTACTAATCTCAAAAATTCAGTAGAAGAGAATACTGTATATATAGTTCAGGAATGAACTGTATAGTCCTTGGTGCTCTCTGAGTTTTGTTGTTTGCTTGTGGATGTTTCATTACCCGACTATATAGGAGCTTGATCTACCAGTGCTGTTGGTGATGTGTTCTTTTTTTCCCCTTGGTAGTTGCTTGATTTAAGGTAGTGTTTTTTGCTCAGTGGTTTTTTTTTTATTATTATTATTATTATTATTTATTGGTTAATCTTTAGTGAGATTCACAGCCTTTGAGGCTGGTTAATAGCTCAGCAGCTCGAGTCCTAACCAAGGACCTAGGAACTGTTAAGGTATCATCGGAGGATGTAAGCTGTTCCGAGTAAGGTGGTTTTTTTGTAGAGTCAGAATGTTCAAGTCCGGCAAATTTAGAATTTCTAAATAGCGGGGTAGCCCTTTGGGTATTGCTCCAAGGGCTCCAATTACAATCGGGACAACACACGATTTCTTTTTCCACAGTCTTATTATAATTATACTTATTATTATTATATATAATTATATATAATTATATAATTATAATTATATTATTATTATTATTATTATTATTATTATTATTATTATTATTATTATTATTATTATTATTAATTTTATTTATATGCCGCCCTTCTCCGGAGACTCAGGGCGGCTTACAATGAGTTAAGCAATAGCCTTCATCCTTTTGTATATTTATGCAAAGTCAGCTTATTGCCCCCACAACTGGGTCCTCAATTTACCTACCTTAGAAAGGATGGAAGGCTGAGTCAACCTTGAGCCTGGTGAGATTCGAACCTGCAGTAATTGCAGGCAGCTGGTCTTAATAACAGGGTACTTTAGACCACTGTACTACCAAGGCTCTAGTATTAATCCCTGTTTATCTGGATGCTGGCTGCAAATCTTTGTCAAAAGCTTAGCAGGATTAGACATGGTTAGTTCTTAGATGAGCAACCTCTAGGAAATATTAGGGCTTGTAGGTTAGACAGAAAGAGAAAAAAAATCTCAGAAAAAAGGGAAGCAGAAAAAAATACTTTTGTTCATTCCATAGACTCAGATTTCCCAAATGAACTAAAACTAGCTATAATTTTAAATTACAAGTTAAATTCATAAATTAGGCCATTTTTTGAAACAAAATAAAATATCTATTTATGGGAACTTTTTCCTACTCAAACTAAATTTGACTTAATTTTGTTTTAAATCAAAAAGGGCTGTCTTTTGACTAAAAACTAACCCTTCAATCTTTAAAGTAGCAGTACAGATAGTTGATTTCCATATCTGGGAGAAGTTATTTTACCATCGGCACTTGTCTTGGAAATAATTAAGGTTATAGGGAAGGAAGGATGGAAGGACATTCTGTGCAATAAAGGGTTGTCAGATGCAAATCATGAATTAAACATTCTGGTAGATCTTCCACAAACAATTAAATTAGTGTTGCCCTGAAGAATGATTGTTTGGAGGTTGACTGAAGTATAATTTTATTGTAATGCTATTGTGAAAATTGGCTCAGAAAGGTGTCATTCCCGTCTTGGGTAGGGCACATCACAAAACTTCCACATAATTTAGTTATGTATCAGGCTGAAGGAGGAGGAAGAGGTAAATAACTTCTAAAGTGACTACAATGACTTGGGCCTTACAATTGAGGTGAGGAAAAATAGTGAAAGCATGCCAACTCTCTGCTCTTTAACTCTTAGATGCTGTCATGAACTTCAAAGGGTTTACTACCTTATGAAATATTTCAAAGGAAAATGTATGTATTTTCAGATTAACAGCATTCCTCCTGCCTTATCTGATTTGTCCAATTTTAACGTGTCATTAATCTTTCTGATTAATAGTCCCAATACAACAATGAAGATAAATGAAAAGAAAATAATTTATAAACAATAGATTTTAAATGTATTCCCCTCCCCCCCTTTTCCCCCCCAATATGATGCTTTCTGTTTCTTTGTTCATTTGTGCTCTACAACATTTAGGTATTGAGCATATCCTGGTTTGTTGAAAACTTCCATACATATTATATTTAGAGTTTTTCTAAAACACTTTTATTAGAGTTTTAATGCAATGGTGCTACCAAAAAATATTTAAGAATATTTTCTTAAGAAGAAATATCATTGCGAGTTTTAAGAACTCATTGTTAATTAAAGTCTTTGTAAAACTGATTCACCTGACTGACTCTTTAGAAAGAAGACCCTGTGACTACTTTGCCATCTGAACTTGGAGTGTAGTTGATCCTGCCATAGAATAATTGTGCATATGCAGTACGCACAGCATATATTTTCATTTAGTAAGGACACTCAATCTCTAAATGTTCTTTTAAAAGATAGTATGAAATTATATTAAACACCCTATAGTCCTTGATCTATAATTGTTAGGAATGAAGGGAAGATATATGTCTGAACTTGCTTTGGAAGGCTACTTTTGTTTTGAAAGTAAGATCTGCCTTTTGAGTATCAAAACCTGGCTAATGGCTTTGAAACAGGACTTCTTCCTGTTCCACTAAAGCCTGGATTGGTTGATCTTAAAGCTACATTGCAGATTGAATTATTGTTCTTACAACATTATATCTGTATTATATTATAAGATAATATATTATACTATAAGATAATAATATTATCATATAACTTATCTTATAATATAATATTATAAGATATAAGATCAGTCCTAGCCAGACTCAGTTCTGAGACAAAAGTATAGTATTTCAAGATATCAGCATTTAATAAGAAGGGTAATGTTTGTGAGTTCAAATTAGTGATGGTAACAGATAACACAATTCCTATGTACAGTTTTTATTGAAAAGATTCACAACAACCAAGTTATTGACCCATATCTTAGTTTGTAGCCTCTTCATAATGATGATGATGATGATGATGATGTTATCCACTCAGTTGAGTCTGACTCTTGACAATTCTATGGGACAGGTCTCTGAATATCTTCTGATTTTGCGCTATTTCTTTAAATTTTTCTATGCTCTAGCTGAAGTCAGCTTTGATACTGTCCAACCACCATGCACTTCCTTGTTTCCTTTTACTGCTAACTCTTCCAAATATAATTGCTTTCTCCAGTGAATTCCCCTGCATGACATGGCCAAAGGAAGTGAGATACAGCTTCTTGATTTTGCCTTCTAGTGACGTGTGGTGTTATATGTTCCAGTACTTGTTTATTAGTCAACTTTGCTGTCCAAGGAATACTCACTCATGAGCCTTCTCTAGCAGCACAGCTCAAACGAATCGATTTTCTTCCTCTCTTGCTTTTTCAAGGTCCAACTTTCACAACCATAGGTAACCATAGGGAACACAATAGAGCAAACTAACCTACAGTTACCGGTAGTCACCAGGCTGATTTCTCTGCTTTTCCCTATCTGGCTTATGTTCACAATTGCTGTGCGACCCAGTGCAATCAGACAATTTATTTCTGTGCTGCATTCACCACTTTGAGCTATCTATGGTCCTAGGTAAGTGATTTTTCTCACAAATTCTGTGCCTTCACCATCAATTTTTATTTTGATGTTTCCCTTCCTTACAGTGGTCATGAGCTTGTTTTTTCATGTTTAGAAATAGTTTCTTGATTTTCTTGATCAGATGTTCTAGGCCTTCTTTGGTTTATGAGAAGAAAGTTGTATTGTCAGCATATTGAAGATTATTGAAGTTTCTTCCACCAATTTTACCCCCAATTTTTGATTCTTCAAGATCTAGCTTCCCCATGATTATTTCAGTACACAGATTGAATAAGAAAGGAAGAGAATGCAACCTTGTTTCACTCCTTTGTCTGTCTTAAACCAATCTCTGTCTCCATATGGTGTTCGCGCAGTGGCTTCCTGGTTTGTGTACAGAGATTGCACCAACTTGACCAAATGTGCTGGTATTCCCCAGGTCTTGTAGGGCTCCCCATAGCTTCTCATGATCAACATAATTGAAAACTTTTCTTGTAGTCAAAAACATGATTTTCACAAGATTTTTCTATGAGCCAGCACAGTCTTGCAATATGGTTGTGGGTTCCACAACCTCTTTGGAAGCTGCCTTGAACATTTGTAATTCCCTTTTGATGGCTGGTCCTAGACATTGTTGTATAATTTTAAGATTAAAATTATACAACAACATCTAGCACCAACCATCAACAAGTGGAGAAGCTTTCCACTGTTCTAGCTAGTTTCTTGCTTACAGTAAATGCCACTCCGTTTGCTTTCCTAGTATTATGTCCTGAATAATAGACAGTCTGAAGTTCTCAGGCTAGAAAAAGCCATTGTCCGACCAGTGCAGCTCACTGACACCGAGGAGATCAATTTACAAACTGATCATCTCATGTCTGACAATATCTAATTTATCCTGACTCATTCCTTCGACATTCCATGTGGCTCTCCAATGTATCTAGAGCCACAGTGGCGCAGTGGTTAGAATGCAGTACTCCATGCTACTTCTACTGACTGCCAGCTGCCTGCAATTTGGCAGTTAGAATCTCACCAAGCTCAAGGTTGACTCAGCCTTCCTCCTTCCGAAGTCAGTAAAATGAGACCCAGATTTTTAGTGGGCAATATGCTGACTCTGTAAACTGCTTAGAGAGGGCTGTAAAGTACTGTGAAGCGGTATATAAGTCTTAACTGCTTTGTTAATGCCACTGGTTACCTCAGCAACTGGGATTCCTGTTTTCCTATCATTGGGCACTCTATCCGATATGTTTAAGACCCTTTCTATAACATTTTCTTGGTGAGTTTTTCACAGACTAATTTGTCAGGTCTTTCTCCAACCCTGTAACTCATTTTTTGACAGCCAACCTGGTACAACAATTGCCGCAGTGCTGGTTAACCTGGGCAATGACCGATCTGGTATGGAATTTCTTTTCTGATGCCTCATCATGGTTAATGGGTTTTTGGGTGCTCTAAGTCTGGCTCCTCAGTTGAGACCCTGGCTTGGGTATACTTTCAGGTGGTATACCTCCAGAATAATGCTCAACCTTAACAGAACACATAAGACCCACCACCACCCACCCACCACCGTGACAAGGGGTTATCCACATGGAGGGGTTCATATTAATACATGTTGTGATTGAGATTTTACAAAAGATAAACCAGAGAAAGAAAGGTAGATATTTATGCCAACAGTAACCTTACTTCTATTTTTAAAGTTAAGGTCTTAACTTTAAAGCTTAATTCTGCACTGGTTTCACTTAAAACCCACATTTTCAAGTTTTTATTCAAGCTTTACTCTCATAGATACCCACTTAAATTTTCAGAAAGTCATTTATTTGTTTATTTTGTTATTTATCTGGCAGCTACATACTCTCAAAACAACAAAAATTGCCAAGAAAAACTGTATTGGGAATTCTTCCGGTCTTTTAATGGAAAGCAATCCTGATAAGGCAAGTGACACATTTTCCGCAGGACTTGTCAGAGGTTCTGCAAAGCGAAGCAACTTGGTCACTTTGGTTCACCATTCGAAAAGTGATGTCCAAGTTATTTTATGAATTGGCTCCAAAGGAATGCTTTGTTTGAGCCTTAGAACTTTGACAGATTTTTTTTTGTATTCTTGCTACTATTTGGCTTGTGTTTTATTATAAGTGTATTGCTTTTTTAAAAAAATATACATTGCTTTTCCACTTAGATGTGCTTTAGGTAATTTTGTAGATTTTTTTTTTAAAAAAAATCTTAATTCTTTTTAGCAATACTCATATTTTAATGTGAGTAATCCGAAAAATAAGAAAAGGTTGCACAAAGCTCTGGATCTTCTTATTCACATTATTTTGCCCTGCAAAAATAGGAGGTCCAGGTAATTCTCTTCAGACTTTCGTTGGAATGAGCAAAAGGCCACTCAAAAACTACATTTGGCTGTTCTTGAACCCTCTTGCAAACTTCTGCAAAGTAGCTAATTTTGGATAAATATAAAACTTTGGGGGAACCAAATGACGTATCGTAAGCTTGAGGCATAAGGTACTCATTTTATCTCTTAAATTTTTGAAGCACTTCAAGTGTTGAACAGATATTTTAACCCATCCACTCCAGTAATGCCATGCCATCTCCAAATATACTGCATCTGGCTCTTGGAGGCTGAACATATTAATTCAGCTAAGTCTTAGAAAGATGGATGACTTGAATATAGACATGCTCAGGCTGGGTACACCTTGAAGCAGTAGCAGTAGGAAATGAAATATCCTGTGCAGTACTCTGTGTTCCTAAATTCACTAATCTATTAAAATAATAGAGAAGGAAATGGCATAATTGATCAGTCCTTGTCTCTTTGAGGAAGAAAAAAAAAATCATATGGACATAAGCAAAGACTGTGTCTATATTGTGGGCAGGGAGGCTATTTTGCATAAATATGTTCATCAATTAGAAGTACCTTGCCCATAAGTAAAACCAATTTTTTTAATACTTTGTAAAAATTCTTGGCTAAAGTTTTCATGGCTTTTCACCATTCTAATAATAGAATAGCAATAGCACTTACCGTAGACTTATATACCATTTCATAGAGTTTTTCAACCCTCTCTAAACAGTTTACAGAGTCAGCATATTGCTCCCAACAATCTGGGTCCTCATTTTACCGAATTTGGAAGAATGGAAGGCTGAGTCAACCATGAGCCGCACAGAATCGAACTCCTGGAGTGAGCACTGCAGTCTAACCACTGCGCCACCATGGCACAATCAACATCAGTTATGGGGATCAGAGGCAGACGTATATCTGTGCTAGAGTCCAAAATTTAAAGTAATTTCATGGCTTGGATTTTACCTCTTCTCAATATATTCCCATAGAAATATCTTCCTACTTCCATTCAAATGGTGGGTGAGGCTCCTGAAGGGTAACTTATTATTCAATGGGATCATTATCTAGAGTACCTTCCTTGCCTATCCAGATTATAAGAAAAGAGTATGTTCCTAGCAGGAAAAGACACATCCTTGCCCATAATTTTAAAAATGGTGTATCTTCCTTGTAGAGCCCAGATTAACACTATCACCTATCATTCTATAATTCCCAATCTCTTCTCACATCCATCCTATTTTTCACCAAGTCTTGCTGATGCCTGATCTTCTTCCTCAACCAGCCCACATCCACCTTCCCTACTGGTTTTCTTTGAAGGAAATGAGAAATATAAGGCAGCCAAGATAGCCTGGAGTCCTCAAAAATGAAACTACGGCATTTAATGCATAGGTCTGGAACTGATATGAGCCTGTGGTTTTATGAGAAATGCAGTTGGAGTGTGAGCCTCCTGGTTGACTCGGCACTTCTATCAGATGTATTTTGACCAAGCATTTCTTCCAACCTAGAAGTTCAAAAGCATGTTAAATGCTAGTAGGGAAATACATAGTGGGGAAGAAATGATGCTTTGAATGGCAGTATGAATTCAACTGATGCTGCATCTTTCTGAATGCCCAAATGTGAAGTGGCATTGTTGGTAGAAAAAGCCCTGGATGATGCTATAGAACACCATCAAGCCTTTTGAATATGGAGCTAGTTCGTCCCCCATAGTGCACTCTGGATAATGCACGAGCATAAGCTGAATGGAATAGCAATCTTCGGCAGTCAAACAACTTCTTTATATCAGCACTGTAGTTTTAATATTTGTTTATGTATGTATTTTATGTTTTATTGGTTTGTTTTAATTGTAGTGAGCCGCCCAGAGTCCTATGGAGATAGGGCGGCATATAAGTTATATTAAATAAAATAAATAAATAAGTTTCCTGGCTAATGTAACATTACCATACACTAAATAATAATTTGATTAAGTAGTGCCAGCATGCTTGGGGCAGGAGAATCTTTGCAGGACGGAAATGTTAGATGCAATTTCTCCTTCAAATATTTTGTGAATCGGAATTGTATTGAATCATCTTGGTTGGCTTAACTTCACACTGTCTTCTGGACTAAGACAGACTTAGCCAAGTCTGGCATCTAGTACTGTAAGTTTTTAAACATTCTCTGCAATGGCTGTTGTCCATGTGATTGTTAACTGTAGGACACAATGACATTCCAAAAGCAGGCAATCGGCCAGCCACACTATCTTCCTGCCAAGAACATGTCATAGATATACATATGATGTCACCAAGTGTTGAGTTCAATTTGAGGGAGTCTTGATGTTTCTATGAAAATAGCCAGGGAGAATCATTTGAAAGATAGAATCACCCTTCTTTCAGGGAATATCAGAATTCATATTGAAGAATACCTGTAGAGATTTATTCATTGGTTCCAAATTCAAAGTTCAATTGGGCAAACCATAGCACACATTTTAGTTGAAGGAAGTTATTCTGCAAAATACTTTTTATTTTGTTTTTCTTTTAAAAGAATACATAGGAATAGGCTTTCTCCTTTCATAATGGCTGCTTCACGGTAAGAATTTATTTTTTCTCTTACCGACGATCTACTGATTTCACTGCTAAAGCTGACTCTTTGGCAGTGCTGCTCCCTGGTTTTGAATGGGAGCATTTAGGATTGACCCAAGATGACTTTTGGATGATTGTGGACCCAGTGGGGAAGGGGGGTATTGAAGATTCCGATTCTCTCTGGAAGTGATTGAAAAGTCACTGGGCTTATCCACCTTCCTGTCAAGCAGTTTTGTTTTCTAAGCATGCCGGAATTTTAACTTTCAGTTTTTGACTTTGTTTTATTTTGCTTTTTGCTTTAAAAATAGATTAGTGGTTGAATGCTGGTTTATTTCAACCCCTTGCTGGACTCTAATTGCTTTTTTTCCTCCTTTTTTTTTTTTTTGATATATATTGTTCTGGATAACATTTATCTCTTCCATATGGAAAGCACAGCAATGTTCAGGGTAGTGGTGAAGAGACATTAGACTCTTACCACTGGATTCCGTTATGTTTTAATTTGCAAAATAGTTGGAGTTTATTTCTACTGAATTTTTCTCATAAATTTGGATTGAAATTTAGAAGAAAATAAATAAATAAATAAATAAATAAATAAATAAATAAATAAATAAATAAATATATATATATATATATATATGTCTTTTTCTTTTTCGTAGGCTTTTATGTGCATATTCTTTCTAGCCAGGTTTTACCTACGTAAACTAAGTTGTTCTGCAGCCCTGGTTCTGTGAAATCTCATTCACAAGCTTCTGGGCCTTTTTTTTTTTTTTTTCTGTTGACAAACTGCAACTCTGTGTTGCAGAGAAATCTTTGTGAATGAGATTTCACAGAACCAGGGCTGCAGAACAACTTAGTTTACGTAGGTAAAACCTGGCTAGAAAGAATATGCATATATATATATATATATATATATATATATATATATATATATATATATATATATATATATATGATGTTTTCGTGGGTGTTTGTATGTAGGTCTTTGGTTATTTGGGTTTTCTCCCGTGTAAAATTGGAGGTGTCTTGGCAATGTTTCGATGAAGTCTCATTCGTCATCTTCAGGCTGGTGTTTTCGGCTTCGTGCTTCTAGGAGCAATGTGTGTGATCACAGCTGTTTCTTCCTTTTAACTGCCAGTGGGGGTGTGAACTGATTGAGTGGGAGCTTGGCTGTGTTCTGATTGGGTGGAGGTGTGTTCTGATTGGTTGGGGGTTTGGCTGTGCTCTGATTGGCTGGATGTGTGTTCTGTTTAGGTGGGGGCTTGGTTGTGCTCGGGTTAGTCTGAGTAGCAGGGGGATTTGAGCTGGTGAGCTGTGTTGCTGTAGTTTGGCTTCGTGTTCCTGGCTGTGCCATCTCTTCATGGTGGGTGTCAGTCTGCTTCATGTATGGATTGGAGGGGTTTAAAGGGGCTAATGATGCAGCTGTGGTCTGGCTTCTGGTCCGTGGTCGTGCCTCATCATCAGTGTGGGTTTGAGTCTGCTTTCTGCAAGGATGTGTGGTGGTTACATCCTGTGTGGCTCTCGTGAGTGTGGGTCTGATGTCATTCTTTGTGTTAGGGACTCATTTGTCAATAAGGGCAGGTTCCCAAATGGCTGGTAGGTGGGAGGTATCATCTCATTTATTCATGCTGTGTGGACGTTTTTCTATCTCGATGGCTTCTCTGATTATTCTGTTGTTAAAAGTGTTCAGTCTTGGTGATAGTTCTGGTCTTTTTAAAGTCAATATCATGTCCTGTGGCTTTGAGGTGTTGGACCAGGGAAGAAGTTCGTTCCTCTTTTCTGACTGAGTTCTTGTGTTCTTCAATGCATGCACTTATTCTTCTGTTGGTTTGTCCACTTTAACAACAGAATAACAGCCAACACCCCCATCCAATCAGAGCACAGCCAAACCCCCAACCAATCAGAACACACCTCCACCCAATCAGAACACAGCCAAGCTCCCACCCAATCAGTTCACACCTCCACTGGCAGTTAAAAGGAAGAAACAGCTGCGATCACACACATTGCTCCTAGAAGCACGAAGCCGAAAACATCAGCCTGAAGATGACGAATGAGACTTCGTCGAAACGTTGCCAAGACACCTCCAATTTTACGCGGGAGAAAATCCAAATAACCAAAGACATATTCTTTGTTCCTTGATTAAGTTCCACAGCTTAAAATGGCTGAACGGTGTCTGAAATCTAAGAAAGAAGGGCAGGGAAATATGCAGCTCTTAGCTCTTTCTGTTACAAAAACGTGATCAAGCTTTAATATTTATTCAAAGAATGGTCGAATCTGAAGCTTTACCTATGGATAAAGGTACACAAAAGGATTTTGATCCCGCTCCAGAACAAAGAGATCTCACCGCTGAAGAACCAGCAAAGTGGATTTAATTTGTTGTTCCAAAATTTAAGTCTATATACTTCTCCAATATTACAGCTAGAAGGGAGGAAGACAAATTCCTTTCCTCTACAAAGATGGAGGAAGACTGTATGGATTTATTACAGTTAATTGTTAACTACTTCTGCTTGCACTCTGACTTGAAGATAGACCTATTCTAAAGACTGAATTTACTACATTTAATTAAACAATGGACAAGAGAGGATATTAAGAAACAAACATGGATTTTTGACCCAGGGTGATCTATTTATAATTTTTGGGATGATCCGGGATAGTCAACATTCCGTGGTAAATTTTCTACCAGTGAATTACAATAGCAGTTTATTGACAGAGAGTTTTGAAACTTTAATTTTGTTCTGTGTTACTATGATTGTTTTTCCTATTAACTACTTTGTCACTAATATATTAGAAGACAAGTCAAAAAGTTGATAATAGATTTAGTACTTTAAAAAAATTTTAAAAAATTGGGTGGGATGGGAACTAATGTTGTAGTAATATATTATTCAGTATTCAAATAGAGGGGATAATATGTGTTGTTTTTTGATGCACCTTTTTAATGTTCTGATTGCTTTGTCTCTTGTGCTTTTTTTTCTTTTATGTCTTCTTTGATTTTTATTTAGTTTTGTGTTTTAACTTTGTTCTGAACAAAATAAAAAAAATGTAGGGGGAAAAAGAATACACAGAAATACATTTGCTATCTTTATTTTTACTATGCTTTTCCAAAGAAATTTCTTCACTTATCAGATGGCTGTTGTGTTGCCATGGCGTACTCTCTAGGTGTCCTTTTTTTCCTCTGAAGTTTTATTGTTTCTTTGTTGTGTTACAGTTGTTTTGAAGTGATAATAAAATGCATGTTAAGAAAGGAAGCCCCACAATGGTACAAATAACTATAAAAGTTAGCAGTCATTTTTAATTGCTAGCAGTTGAATTAACAGGCAGTATGTGAGCCAGCCAGTTAGGTGAGAATTCTTCACTTAATTCATCTAATTTATTTCCATTTATATCAGCAGCATGGCTTTAAAAGCCTCAGGACAGCTAACAGCAATTAAAAACAACAATACAATATCATCAATACAATAACATTAGTTACAAATGAACAGCATCAGTACACATTATGTAGCATCAACAATTGCTAATAAAATATGTCACTCTGGAATAAAACCCATGTATTTCCCATATACTTGCCAACACTGTAAGTTTTTAATTTGGCTCCTAAAAAGCAAAATCAGTCTGGTCACTAAACTATTGGGTTGGATAGGAGGCAGATGTTCTAAAATAAAAAAGAACCAGAACTGTCTATTTCTATATGTACTTATTAAAGCTTCCAAATCATTGAAAGTCCCAAATGCTGATTTGGTGTGCAATTTGGGTGTCCTCCTGGACTTGCAACACCTATTGGAAGAGCAAGTGGCAACTGTGAGCAGGGGACCCTTTGCACAGGTTCTCTTGGGAAGCACCCAGCCTGGTGGGGAGGAGGAATCAAGCACAGAACTAGCCTGGAGTCACTGTGCAACCACAGAAGGACTAGAGCTGTTGTCCCCAAAGTTCTCTGAAGCCTTGTCTAGTTGTTCCCAATAGCAGGCTGTCAGACTGGGAGATTCCTGTATTATAGACAGAACATAATAAAGTAGTTAGCTTAAACTTTGTATATGTGGGTCTGGTTGTTCACACCTGACAGGTTCATCTTTTGAACCAATTGTCCCCATTCTTGAACCGAAAAACCTTGTATATTGTGATTCATGATTTAGTTATCACCTGTTTGGGTTAATGTAATGTGCTTTATAAGGGGCTGTCCTTGGCATTTGGAAGCTGTTGCTGATGTAGAATGCAGCTGCATGGAGGGTCTTTTTGCATTTCTTGTTACAATCATATAACATCACTATTCTGTGAGGTATGCTAGCTCCCAGTGGGCTTCTGGATGTGATTCAGGTGTTAGGTTTCATATATAAAGCCCTACATGACATACAGCCAAACTGTTTGCAGGAATACCTATCCCCCATTGTCTCTGGTCTCTCTCTACATCAGATCTACTAGGGAAGACTTGCTCTGGGTCCCTTCTGTTTACAATATCATTTGATAGATCCTGGAATCATGCCTTTTGTGCAGAAGCACCTGAATTATAGAACCAGGTATAGGATGGCCCCAATCCTGTTAGCCTTTGTTAAGTCATTAAAGACCTGGTTATTCCCCCAGGCATTGGGCCATATGGTTAGGTTAGCTCTATTGGTTGATCACTTTTTTGAATTAGATTGTGTTTGTGGCTTCAGCAATTAAGATTTTTGTTAAATTGTTGTTTTTAACCCCTGTGTATCAGCCAGTGTCACTTTTGTGTAATATGTGGACTTATAAATTGTTTAAATAAATAAATGTTGGCTATTTATTTCAACATGCATGTTTATGGTTGCCTGTGGGTTTTTGTTTTTTGGTCTAAATATAGATAGTTTAGCAAAAAACATAGGCATAAAAAGCCATACATATGCAGCTGCTACATGCCTTAGAGTAGCTTTTCCAGATGTCTATTAAGCCCCCAGAGAACTAGAAAAAGTACAGTTCTGCATTCTTAAAAAAACCATGTCTAGCTTCCAGTCATTTCTATTTAATATGAGGAACAATCATTTATAGGGCAGTTGCAGTCCAACAACATCTGAGGCCCCAAATTTGGAAAAAATGGAGTGATTGGGCTATAATCTAACTAAAGACTACTTTTTTTTGCTGGTATGTTTATTTTAACATGTGCACTAATAATGTGCATTCATTCATTCATTCAATCAATCAATCAATCAATCAATCAATGCATGCTATTCTTATAGGTAGGTATTTCCATGTAGCCAGGGGTGGGCTGCTGGGAGTTTGCAGAGGTTCGAGAGAACCTCTAGCTAAGATTCTGTGCAGTTCGCAGAACCTCCAAATCCCACTCCTGGCTGGCCCCACCCACCCCACTCCACCCCTCTCAGGAGTCCTCACATAGCCCATTTTGGATGCAGGTAAATGCAGGGTGTGTGCAGAGGCTCGGGGAGGGCGAAAAATGGGCCTACTAGAAGTTCAGGCTCATTTCCAGAAGCCTCCAGAGGGCCTCCGGAGCCTGGGGAAGCCATTTTTGCCCTCCTAGAGGCTCGAAAAAAGCCTCTGGAGCCCGGGAAGGGCAAAAATACCCCCTCCCCATGGTATAGGAGGCTGACTAGGCCATGCCCATCATGGGCACAACTGGGCAGAGAACCCCTTGCTAAAAATTTTGAAGCCCATCCCTGCATGTACCCATTCATCTAGTTTAGCCAAATTTAGGATAGCATAATTGGTCTTTGTAATTATTCAAACAAATAGTCTCACACCAGTATAATCAGATACTATGCCTTTTATGGAACCCTTTGTACAAATAAAAATATAAGAAAGGCTTTTTCCTGGATTCTATAGAGTAATACTGTCTCTTCTGAAGGTCTTTGGGAATCTAGACTGAGTTTTTATTTTTATTTTTTCCCCTCATTCCTGCCATCTTTGATCTTCTATATGAAAGTTCCAGGTATAGTATAGGAACTCCATTTCTCTTCAAAATAGGACTGAAAAATCCTTGGCCTGTCTGCCAACTTCTCCCAATGGCTCTTTTATAGCCCACCATGATCTTCCTCCAACATCACCAGTATAAATTCACTGAGTTTCTGCTACATATGGCCTATGTCATTTTCTACCACTGCCACTTTGAAAATAAACACCAAAATGGGCTTGTTAAACTTCTGGTAAACTGTACACTCCCGTTCTACTTTAATTGGGGAAAAATGGTTTCTTAGCTAACGTCCTCATCCATATTCTGTGAATTATAATGCTAAAATATTGGAAGGAAGCAAAATGGAGAAGACTGATTCAAAGCAATATGTTTAAGAATTCTGATACTATTAATTAATGACATTGATCAGAAGATCCAGTTTCTTTCTCTTTTCCAGCCTGGGAATTATCACAATTGTGGTGCCCCAGCCATCAAAGATAATTGTTCATGTTTTGTTTGATTGTCAAGTGTATGCCCTTTTAGGTTTAGGTATTCAAATCCTTACTTGAAAGAACAGCCCGCTGGGACCCGAACCACACAGATTGTCCTGTATCATTCTGGGCTATAAGGTATACATTGTAAGCAGAACTATGTTTATCAACAAAGCATTCAGCTAATAATCTATTATATTGAACAGATCAAGATATCATGTAAAAAAAACATTGGTTCTTTGCATTTAGCACATAAGTAATATATTATTGTATTTTCTTTTACCTGTTATACTCTGGAAATAAACATTGTATTTTACTTCTGATTTCATTTGATAGGTTGTAAGGCCACCAAATCAATCAGTAAACTATCTACCCATGGAAATACTTTTTTAAAAGTGAGGATATTTTCTTTAAAAACCATATAATATGGAAAAGTATGGTCCCCTCTACCAATTTATTTTATTGTTTCAATTGCTAATTATTGCACAATTGGATCATCTATGTAACAAGGTACATTATGCTTAATAGCAGTTTTATTTTTTTTTCCATTTGTGTTAATTATACCCAATTGTTTAAAGTATATTTGTAGCTCCTCATTCTGCTAACCAAATTTCCCACATGATTAAAAGAGTTAAAATAGATTTTTCTTTGTAAGACATTTACAATAACATTTCTTTGCAAGATGTGAAGTTAAAAGATATCCATAAGTCTCCATTCACATTTCATATGTCCTGTGACATATTATATTAATCACTAGTATCACTAGTATGTCTTTATTTGCAATTAGTTATTTTTTTGCTTTTAGGTAACTAATTTCATTTCTAATATTTAGCTTACAGTACTTGATATCTCAATCCTCTGTGGTTTCAAGGGATGGAGTCTTTTGTTGTTAACATTTCCTTTCCTGCCAGATAAAAATTATATGAATTAATTATTGTGAAAAGCTTAGAAAACAAGAATTCTGCATAACCTCCCCAAATATTTTACCTGGAGAGTTTCTTTTTTTGTTTGATACCTTTAGGATTTTCATTTTCATGGGAAAAGTCACCTTGAAATATCTGTTGTTAAATCACACAAACAAAATTCAAACAGCAGGAATTTTTTTTTGGCCAGATTTAAATATGCAAGTTAGGGTGACAGATTGGTGATCTTCGCAAAATAATAAAAAAGCATTTTTGCTGGAAGTAAAAATAGCAGACATCACAGTCATCCAGTATTAACACAGCTGAAAACAACAATTAACATTTTGTGCTAGGAACAGTAAAAACAATACCTTATTAAGTCTAATCAAAATTCACAGTGTGGTGTGCAAGTTTTTTTGGGTTATATTCAGCTCTTCTGCTAGAATATTAAACAGACTGAATATTAAGGAATAAACTATGTTTGTGATGTCTGCGCTCTTAAGAAAGAAGCAATACAGTTTTGAAAGGAGAAGAGGACAAGCAAGAATTGAGGGGGCTGAGGACAGACAGTGAGTTTTGGAGCTAGTCAAACGCAACTAAGGAGGGTTGTTTGGCTAATTCAGAGAGGCGTTTTTCTAACTGAATGAAGTATATTGCTTACTTGCTGGGCAGATGGTGTAGGAGGGAAAAACTTACAGCTGCAGCTGACTCTGACCAAGTGATTAGTTAGTGGATGGAGCTTCATGGCTCAGCCAACAGCTGTTGCAGCCAACACTCTTAGAAGAGAGGCAGTTGCAAGCTTGCAACAATAGTTGATGAATAGGATAGCAAATAGAAATAGGGGGATTTGGGTAGGAAGGAGCATACTTACGACCACAACTGAGCCCAGAGTTTATGTTGCTAAGTGAGAAATTTGTTAAATGAGCTTTGTCCCATTTTACGACATTTGTTAAGTGAATGATTGCAATTGGCTGTCCCATTGACTTTGCTCATCAGAAGGTCACAAAAGATGGTCACATGATCCCAGGACACTGCAGCCATCATAAATATGAACCAGTTGTCAAGCATCTGAATTGTAAATCACATGACCATGGGGATGCTGCAATAGTCAAAATTTCACAGTGTGAAAAATGGCCATAAGTCACTTTTTTCAGTGCTGTTGTAACTTTGAACAGTCACTAATGAACTGTTGTAGACAACAGTAGTAGTCTACAACAGTAGTAGTCTACTGTCAAGGACTACTTGTACTGATTTTCCTCTTCTAAGCATCAAGACAAGTTTTGTGACTGTGTGAGGAAGCCAGAAAAAGAGCATCAAAAGTAACAATAACTAGTATTAAAGTAGAAAACCAGCAGGAGGAAAGAATGCTTCTGGTTTATTGTATAGAATGTCAAATGAGTATCTGACAGCTGCTGGACATAAGTTGTGGGTTTGTTCTCAGAGTAGTAAAGCTGCTGGCTCTTGGGGAACAAATCTATTCCCTTAAAAATAAGGCAGCCAAGCTAGACATACTTGGAGTGGAAGAGCTGTAAAGAGGAGATATTTCAGAATGTGAAAATTTTGCTCCAGGCACAGAATAACACTCTCTTGCTGTCAAACAGAACAAGAGCCCTGGAGAAGAAGAATCCTTTTGAGGAAGAGGGACATGTTCCTTTAGGTGGAACAAATAGTTGGATGATGAGCTGACATCCCCTTACACCTCCAGGGAGGTATCCTCCAAGGAGAGTTTTGGTGTAAATAATGAAATCGTTAGAAACTTGGGTTAAATTCTAATGTAGATCATGTGGTGATTAGCTTGCCTGTGTAAAGATTATGGATACCATATATCAGTAAGACATACTGGAGGTTAATGCTGAAGAGGAGATATTGGGCATGGGCCACATCACATCGTTGACTTGAGAAAGTCATAATATCAGAAGGGGGAGGGGGCAAAGCAACTTTTAAAATGATCCTGAGGAAAAATTGGTAGGGACTGGATACCATCCCTCATCCCGCATGCTTCAGGAACCTCTATAAAGGATAGAACCAATGTTGGGATGGGCTAATGAAAAGCTCATGCCGAAACGTATGGAGAATATGGTATAAGTCTGTCATCCCAAGGTGGAAGACCTATAGTACATATGAAAAATTGCAAGTAGTCCTTGACTTATGACCACAATTGAGCCCAACATTTCTGTTGCTAAGTGAAATATTTGTTAAGTGAATTTTGCCCCATTTTTACAACTTTTCTTGCAGCAGTTGTTAAGGGAATCACTGCACTGTTAAGTTAGGAACACGGTCGTTAAATAAATCTGGCTTCTCCTTTGACTTTGCTTGTCAGAAGTTTGCAAAAGGTGATCACAAGATCCCAGGACATTGCAATCGTCATAAATATGAACCAATTGCCAAGCATCTGAATTTTGATCATGTGACTATGGGGATATTACAACAGCCGTAAGTGGGAAAAATAGTCATAGGTCATTTTTTTCAGTGCTGCTATAACTTTGAACAGTCACTAAATGAACTGTTGTAAGTTGAGGACTACCTCCTGTATATTGTTTACTAGAGAAATCCAGGGGAAGGGAACTAATCAATGGTAAACAGTCATCCTTTGACACAAAGTCTTTAGAATGAATAAAGGTACATCAATGGAAATGTTGTTCTTTATAAAAGTAAAGGTAAAGGTTCCCCTCGCACATATGTGCTAGTTGTTCCTGGCTCTAGGGGCCGGTGCTCATCTCTGTTTCATAGCCGAAAAGCCAGCATTGTCCAAAGACATCGCCATGGTCATGTTGCCAGCATGACTAAATACCAAAGGCTCACAGAACGCTGTTACCTTCCCACCAAAGGTGGTACCTATTTTTCTACTTGCATTTTTTATGTGCTTTCAAACTGCTAGGTTGGAAGAAGCTGGAACAAGTAACGGGAGCTCACCCCGTTACGCTGTACTAGGGATTCGAACCGCTAAACTGCTGACTTTTTGATCAACAAGCTCAGTGTCTTAGCCACTGTTCTTTATATTAAGTATCAAAATAATATTTCTTTATTTCAATATAATGGAATGCAAGAAGACTGTATTATCAGTGGGTTGATATGTGGTCACAGAGATAAGGAAGATCTAGGAAGTGCTATTACCCACTTGAAGATATTTTAAGGCAAAAAAGTATGTTGGAATATGCACAGGAGATCATGTACCAATGCCTTAATCAAACATATTTTTTTCTCGAGACTGTGCAGCATTAAAACTAAAGCAAATTGAGATAACAAGAGAAGATCTCTCTGTAACAAATCACCTGCCACCTGAGGCTTCTTTTAAAAACTCAAAAGTCAAATTTGCTGACTTCTTAGCAAAATTTTGTAATTAATCCTTCAAATCAGGCTCAGTGCCAGAGGGTTGGAAGTTAGCATTATTTTAGAAATGGATGAGAAAAGAACTGAAAATTTATTGGCCAGCCAATTTAATTTTAAAGGCATGCTGGTTGGAATTGTAATTAAGAAAAAAATAACTAAGCATAGAAAGGAGTAAGTCTCTTAAAACAAATTTAATCATTGCGTATAAGGGTTTCTATCTGGTTAAAAAAACAAAAATGAAGAGAAGACATAGATTTTCACTAGATGAGGATAAGAATTGAAATCCCCTTATGGGACCAATGTTTTTAAATTTGTTCATAAATTATCTTGATTTAGGAATAATGTTGACCTAGCCAAGTTTGGTACCAAAACTATTCAGGGTGATAAAAAAAATAGGAAGATTTCAAGTTACACTGAATAAATAATCAAATGGCAAATGTAGTTCAGATTTAAATAAGTGTGAAGTCTATATGTTTTCATTTAGGGTACTGTATGACAACTGTATTGTCATATTTGGAAAGGTATGATAAAGCTGTAAAAAGTACAGACAACGGTAAACAGAATGAACATGTAGGTCTAACACTTTCCAAAAAGATAGAATGTTTGGGACTATTTAACTTAGAAAAAGGTGTTTGAAGGTGGATATATAAAATTACAAGAAGTCCTCAATTTATCACTGTAATGGGGTTTAAGATTTCCATACTTTGTTTTATGCAAGCCAAAGTAACAGGTATACATATAAAAGTGCCCTTGTTACAACCAACTCCAAACAAATATGCTGTTCCTTTCTGCTACATGCAGTATAAATCCTTTTAAAAACTTTTTTTCTATTTTAATTATTCCATTTGTCTTAAATATGAACTTTTAAGTTTTAAAGTTAGTTTTAATTGGCTTTAATGATGAATTGTTGGTTTTTTACTTAGTTATTCTAGGGATTCACAGACAAGGTCACATTCTGGGGAGTTCTGACAGGTTCAATTACTGCCAGAAGCAATATAATGACTTCCTTCCTTCCTTCCTTCTTTCCTTCCTTCCTTCCTCCCTCCCTCCCTCCTTCCCTTCCTTCCTTTCTTCCTTCCTGTATTTGTTTTGTGCAATACCTTTAAAATTCTTTATCAGTTGAAATAATGCAAGTTTACTAACTGATTCCAGTAAAGAAGGACCTGTGTCACTGTCACCTCTCCACCTCCTATTTCTAATATATTGGTTGTGCAAGGAAATTCTCAAAAGCCTAAACATAATCCTTAACTGCTTTCCATCTTCAAAGAGAGGAATAGAGGACTTGCTCTCTAATGCTTATGCTTTCCATTTCACTGGTTTTTTACTTTGTTTCTCCCGACCTTTTGTCTTGGAGCGAAACATTTTTGTTTTTTGTTTTTTTCCTAATCTCTCCAGTGAGAGTATATAACATTTTCAGCTAAATGGCCTTCTCTTTTCTACAGTCTTGGGGAAATGCTTTAATGACAAAATGATCCATTCATATCTATTGGCAACTGAAATCTTCCCCTTTTCTAACCCATTGAGACACATTTGGTCACTCTTAAAGATGGTTTACTTTATATCTCTTAAATTCTTCAAGAACTTCACGGCTGCTTTTATAGAAATATAAAGTAAGTATTGTTGCTATTATCATTTCTATTTCTATTTCCTTCTTCCAGGGATATCCAAGGCACCTAACAACAATAAGTAAAAGAAAATTGGTACCTATTCTATAGAACAACCTCCCCACTGTGATTTATTTGGAGTGTTCAGCCCTCTTGGTCTTCTTGAGATCTGACTTCTCCCTGCCCCCTCCCCAAGCATTAGAGCCAGAAGATTGGAAGAAACCAAGTTTTATATTGTTATAAATTAGTTGTGTGATACATTAGTTTTAACTATATTTTCTATTTTGTTGATAAGGTTTTTTGTTTTGTTTTTCTTATGAACTGGTTTGTTATCCCCGCCCTGCCAGTTAATAATGTAATTACAAAGCCATGTAATATGTGTATGTGTGTGTGTGTGTGTAACTATGCCATAAAAGCAATTAAAATCACTAGTAGGTTACAATATTATACAATGCTTCATGGCAGCGAAGAAGGACTTGTTCTGTTTTGTCAGAAAAGATGCTTCAGTTTAACCCTAAATTTATATAATTCCACAAGCACATCCAAAATATGTTGGAATTTTGGATTATGACCTTTGATTTTGAAAGGTCTTTCTACAGTTAATGTGTAATGGATAATCCCTACAATAGTAAACAATCAATCAATCAATCAGAATACTCCTGCCCCCTGTTCAAGCAGAGACCCTATACCAGGAGTGTCAAACTTGATTTCACTGAGGGCTGCATCAGATTTGTGTTTGACCTCATGGAGCCAGGATGGGCGTGGCCAGGGTGTGCGTGGCCAGCTCAACGTCACTCATGTCAGAGGCGCCTCTGGTGGCCCAAGAGCTCTGCCAGAGAAAACAGCTTCCCAAGCTCCATTTTTGGCTGTGATGGTCTCCTGCAACCCTCTGTCAATGAAAACGGAGCTCACTAGGGTCACCCACAGCCCTCCCAAGCTCTGTTTTCAGCTGCGAAGGCTTCCTGCAACCTTCTGCCATCGAAATGGAGCTCGCAAGGGTAGCCTGTGGCCCTCCCAAGCTCTGTTTTCTCTGGCAGAGGCACAACGGGTCAGTCCTTCGCTGTTTCCAGGGCAGCTCCATGGGCATGATCTAATCACCCCAAAGGATGGATCTGGCCCCCGGGCCTTGAGTTTGACACCCCTGCGCTATACCATTTCAGATGAGTCTTCTTAAAAAACCCCAGTGATGAAGCACCTACAACTTCTGATGGGGAGCTGCTTAATTTTCTTCACTGTTAAAAGGTTTCTCCTTAATTCCAGTTTGCTTCTCTCCTTTATTAGTTTCCAGCCATTATTTCTTGTCCTGCCTTCTGGTGCTTTGGAAAATAAATTGACCCTTTCAAATACTGGAATTGTCTATTTGTTTGATTTTTTTTTTTTTAGTTCATCTGAAAGAAGCAATACATTATTACATCACTTCATGAATGAAATTCAAACGCACCCATTAAACCCCCAAGTTTTATAGATATACATTGTTCACTAATTCTATTATTATATTTATAGGCATATGTACCACCATGTAATCAGATTGTGGTCATGCACAGATTATATGTCACATACTTTGAAAGCCCCTGAGCATGTATAGTAGCTCTGCTTATTTCCTTCAGACTGGTTAGAACTGATTTAAGGCACTGTTGGGGTTAGTCACGTGTTTATAGAAATGACAGGTAAATAGATTGTTCACCTGAAGTAGTCATTGAAGTAGGTTGTTTAATGTGGCATTGCTCTGGCACAGGTACTAAGCCAGGCAGTCAGATCATCAACAGCCAAGATTTTACATCAAAGCAAGGTTCATCTCTCTGTCAGTGCTCTTAATTCAGCCTCCACAAATACTGTAATAATTAGTCCTTTGATAGTGATTTTTTGGGGTTTCCTATGTTTTTGTTTTTATTTTGTCCATGTCAGTAGAAAGTTGTAAAGGGCTCACAAATGTCTATCAATAGAAACAGTATTTCAAAATACAGACCAAAGAACAGGATCAAAGTTCTAGGGTGGGAAGAGGAGAAAATAGTGAATAAAGGCTGAGTTCAAAAACAGGTGGATCACCCAATACATCCCTATGACAGAGGCATTGGGAAGTGGCTTGGAATATTGCCTACTTTGATGTCCCAACCCCCCAATCCCACACTCCTTTATCCTCCATCTGTCAAGGTTTCAACTGACGAACCCAAACAAGCAAGCACAGCCGAGACATTCCGATCTCTGAAAGCAAAACTTTATTGAGTACATCATATCAGCACAGATTGAAAGCAAAACTAACTCTACCTAATTCCCGGGGTTTTCACATAATTAAAGAATAGACTCTCCCTCCCCCTATTAGTGCAGGTCACATTGTCCAATTAGATGGCCAGGTATTGTTATGGAAACTGTCCAAGTCTTTGCTGAACATCTGGTTAGATGACCTTGGTTCCCATGGGATGATTTCTTGCTGCTGCCTGGAACTGACATTCCGAAATTGGCTCTCCCTCCCCACAATTATTGTGGCAAGCTGAAAAGCAGCAAGGGCTGCGACAGCAAAATTATGCTTTGAAGTTGACACCATCACTGTCATAAGACCGAAAACAAAACTGTTTTTAGGTGGTTGGAAAGAATTCCAGAAACCACTCCTGGTATGCTTGCTTTAACCTCTTTCCATTCTCTTTCGTATTGTGACTTCTTTTTCAGCTTTGGAAAGTCCTTTGTTGTAGCACTAAAGAGAAGCAAAATCACATGGACATTTCCAGATTGGTTCCAGAGAGCAAAAGTGATCCTTTAAAAATCAGGTGGTTTTTTTTTCCCCAAACTTGGTAACTTGAAGATGTGTGGACATAAATTGCCAAGTTTGAAAATTACTGATTTAAATTAAGCAAACAACTATGTAATGATTCTCTGTATTCCAACAGCCCAGGAGAATATAGACAATTCACTTAGGTATCCACTAAGAGATGCTTTTGCAACAGAATCATTTTAATTTTGTGGATAATTCAAAAAATCCATTGTCTCTCTTTCTAATGCAACATTTTCTAAGCACCCTATCATAGATGAAAAATTACACTTGGCAGGTACAGGTATTTAACTTTTTAAATTGTAAGTAAGTGAGAGCACACAGTGATAATCAGAGGCTTGAGAGAAAGCTGTGAAAATGCTAAAGGCTAAATGGCCCATCTGTTTTCTTCTAGCTTCTACATCTTTTTATTTCTTCCCCCAAGTGGGATTTCACACAGATATAAATGGATAAGCAGTACTCCTTTTTGAAGTGACCATACACCCTTACTATATTTTTCACTGATGCTTAAAAATTGAATGTATAATACCTGCATTCCAAACCAGTGTAATTAAGAGCCGAGGTGGCGCAGTGGTTAAAGTGCAGTACTGCAGCTACTTCAGCTGACTGCTAGTTCAGCAGATCAGCGGATCAAATCTCACCGGCTCAAGTTTGACTCAGCCTTCCATCCTTCCGAGGTGGGTAAAATGAGGACCCAGATTGTTGGGGGCAATATGCTATTTAGTATACTGTCTTTGGTGTAAGCCGCCCAGAGTCCTCGGAGAGTGGGTGGCATAGAAATATGAATAATAAAGTAAAATAAAAATGCACATTTAATATTGCTTATTAAAAGTGTGATTCCTTTATCATTTTTAAACAAGATAAATATATATGTGAGATAGAAATTAAAACATGCCATTACATATTCAATTTAATGTCCAAAATATTTGATCAAATTTTCAGTGATTTTGTGGAATGACTTTCTAATCGAATACAGTAATTTACAACCAACTAATGCTTAGAATTGAAGAGTTGCAACCAGGGGTGAAATGCTCCCGGTTCGGACCGGCTCGGGCAAGTAGGTAGCGATGGCGGCGGGCAGTTCGGAGAACCGGTAGCAAAAATCCTTGCCCCCGCCCCCCATGCCCAGCTGAGCCTTGCGATCATCAGAGCCTTTTTTTCCTTTTAAATGGCTCTGACCAGCCAAGCTCTGACATCCCAGCTTAGTTGCCTGCTAATCAGGCAACTCAGCTTGGATCGCCAGAGCCATGTAAAAGAAAAAAAGTTTCTTTTTTTCTCCCTCCCCGCCAGCCTCCAGTTTGCTTACCTTAGCTGCTGATCGCATGACAATCGCAATCCATGCATCAGCAAGCAACTGAATGTCCCTGCCTGCAATCAAGCTCATCGGTGAGCAGCTCTTTCTGCCTGCCTGCCTTCCTGCCTGACTTGTGGACTTCAACTCCCAGCAAAGCTGGCCGAGGAATTCTGGGAGTTGAAATCCACAAGTCTTAAAGTTGCCAAGGTTGGAGACCCCTCTTCTATTGGGTAGTTTTTTTTCCCCTTTGGGAGCTTTAAAAAAAAATAGTTAATTGGGGTTTTTTTAGTTGTTCTTTTTTTAGACCTAGCCATTTAAAGTTTAGGAAGTTTTAAATTTAGCTGCTTTTATATAAAAATAAAAATAAAATAAAATAATACTTGTGCAGCTTTCTGAGATTTAGTGTGTTTCTGTAGTGTTTCACTAACTACACAAACACACAAAATCTCACAAAGCTGTATGTGGAATTTTGTGTGTGTAAAGTGTGAAAGTTGGTTTTTTGGGGGCTTTTTGTGGCTGTGTGAGGTTTCTGCTTGTTGCGAGGCCATTTTGAGTCTAGCACAGCTGCTTTTATATTGTGGGTGAGCCAGTTGTGTTGTGTTGTGTTTTGTAGGTTAAAAAAGAGCAAAGAAGTGACATTGACTTAGCCATGCCCACCCAGTCACCTTACCACCAAGCCACGCCCACTAATTAAGCCACGCCCACAGAACCGGTAGCAAAAAAAATTAGATTTCACCCCTGGTTGCAACGGTAGCACTAATGTACCTTCTTACCTCTACTGCATTGGTCTTAATATATGCAGTACAACACTTCTTAGCTTCTTCATTTAAAGATCATAGCACCAATTCCCAAGTGAATGACTGGAAATAGAAAATCCTAAATAGATAGTTGAAGAAAATTTAAATCCTACTCACAACACAATAAGAAATATATCTGTGCAAATTGTTGGATAATTTTACTTATTTTGTAACATGTAAGCTGCCTAAAGTCACCTCCCAGGGGGGATGGGTAGCATAAAAATTTAATAAATAAATAAAAGGTATTTGCCTGCATATGCATTTTATTTTCTAAAAACATATTTGGACCTCCACCTAATAGTTGTATTTATAAAGAGAAGTTAATCCTAGGTAGTTAATTCCAGATATTAGACTGCATGAATCAGTATTTTTTCCAAGACTAATTTAATTTGTGAACTTAACAAATATACTGTAAACAAATAATATAAACAAATTTATAAATATAGAATCTGTAAAATAAGAAGTCCAGATGTTGCCAGGGAGGTATAGAACCAGAATTATTGTTATGGCTTTTGATTCCATGTTACATTGGTGATTAATAGTGGAAGCATTAATTAGTTAAACTGGTACATATATTTTTTCTGTTTGGAGCTATATATAGCTGTTAAGTCAGGGGTGTCAAACTTGCGGTGTCACAGAATCACATGATGTATTGGGACTTTTTTCCTCTTTGCTAAACCAGGCGGGGGTGGGGCCAGTACATGGTGCATCCGGCCCGCGGGCTGCGAGTTTGACACCCCTGTGTCAAGTAAATTATGTTACTCTTTCTCATTAGGGTGTAGTTCTTTTTTAATAACAGACTTCTTTAGTGACTATTCACAGTTACTATGATGAAAAAGTTACTATGATGAAAAAGTTATTAAAAAAGTAACTTTTATCTACAACCTTCAAAGGTCTAGAAAGCAAAGGAAAGCTGAAGATCATAATCACAGTTACAGTTTCACTTAACAACCACTTCACTTAATGACCAAGTTGCCAGTTACAATTGCAATTGATAAGTTAATAACATGGTTGTTAAGTGAATCTGGCTTCCCCATTGACTTGTCAGAAGATCGCGAATAGTGACCACATGACCCTGGGACAGAGCAAAAGTCATAAATATGAACCAGTTAACAAACACTTGAATTTTGATTACATGATCATGGGGATGTTTCAAGTCATACCTATGAAAAATGGTCCTAAGTCACATTTTTCAGTGCTGTTGTAATGTTGAACAGTCTCTAAACAAACTGTTTTAAGTTGAGAGCTCTCTGTAATTCATATCAAAAGCTATGTAAAAATAGGGCAAAGATAAGAGGCCAAAACCTTCCTTTGAAATGTTTCCAGGTTTATTACTGGATAATGACCACATAGAATCCATTCTGCATCTCCATCTCCATGTGGTGTAGACTTAACATTGCAGGTTAATGAGAAAAATACAAAACAACAACTATTTTTCCATTCTTTCCGCAAATCATTACGATTTGTCCTCCAAGGTGACTCAAAATAATTCAAACAAACTCAACTAGTGTCTTCAGTATTCAAATGTGGGAGGGTATTAGAAATTAGAAGATAAAAGATTATTGTTATGTAAAAATAAATGATGAAAGATTATTATTACATACAAGCAAGTTGTCAACTCACGAAGCATTCCTGACCTGCTGTCGAGTTGCCATAGGCAGTGGGATGGGGAATCAAGCCTTGCAGCTGCATCAAGGAACATGCATTTCAGTCAAAACAAAGCACATTCCAGCTGGCAACGTCAAGGTCATCTCCAGGGGGACCCATAGTGGCCAGAGGGAGTGACTTCTACAACCCCCGAAATTGCTTCATTGGGGAATGTGACTGATGACACACCTTGGGGGAGGAGGAAACAGGGTCAGAGCCGAGGCGCGAATTAAGTGAGGTCAGAGTTGGCTTCACTTGGTTTGTGCCAATATGAATTTGCTAATAAATAACTGGATTTCTTTTAAAGCTTGGCTTGAAGCTCATGATTTAATTAGGGCATCAATCGGAACTCTGACACAAGTATTATCATTATTATGATCATTATTGCTATTATTATTAGCACAACTATTATTATTTTGCAAAAGTGAATGGACTCAGCCAATACACTGTTGACTAAGCACTTCTGTATAATAACGGAAAAAATATATAAATAAATATTAAAAAAGAGAAATTTGGGAGGGTATTGATCTTTGAAGAAGCAAATTGGTTATTGTGAGAAAATTTTAACTATAGCCAAATAAAATGGATTTAGAAAACAAACAAACCCTATTCTAATGTGATGTACTGCTGCGTATACATACAGCAAAACATGAGTGATCTGCAAAGGGAGAGAGGCAATTCTTTCTGTATAAATGGAGGCTGAAGCCTTCACCATTCTTCTTTCCTTCCCTTTTCTTTCCGACAGGCGGAACCCTCTACACTTCCATCTCATTGCAGACGCCATTGCCAAACAGATCCTGGCAACCCTTTTCCAGACGTGGATGGTCCCTGCAGTGCGCATAAACTTCTATGATGCTGATGAGCTGAAGGTAAAATATAATCCAAAAATTGGTTCATGTTGAGATGTCCTTTATGTAATTACATAAATGTTAAAAACGGGAAAGAAATCCCTTTGGCTCAGAGATATAATCTGAATTTGTCCAGCTACAACTTCTTGAAATTTCCTGAGTTAAGCAGCTCTATGCTTTGCCTGCTGTATGCAACCAACTTAAAGGCCTATGCCTACACTTTTTAACATTTAACAATTCAATACCAAACTTAGAAATTTGGACAAAATTGTGCAGTATGGGAATTTGTTCATTGGAAAAACACATTGCATTTCTAAAACAATTTTTCCTGCAAAAAAAAAAAAAATGCATTATAAAATGTCAGCGTGTACTGGCATACCTGTTCTGCCCCAGCTCCGGATTCCCGAGGATATTGACACAAACCCACGGTCCTTATCAAATTTTATTAAGTAGCAAGAATAAACCAAAGTCCGGCAAAGGTTGGCAACCAGCCCAGAAAACAAAATAAGATAAGACTTTTTCAAAAATGCTCTGATGATAATTACAAGTTGTTTCCAGCAAGAAACTTACTAACCGTGTGTGACTTAAATAGGCTAAGGGAGTGGCCAATTATCCTCAAGCCTTACTCTCAAGGAGACCTCCTCCTCCTGAGTAGCCACTTCTGCCTTTTGGCAGCCCTGCGTGCTCGAGCATTGAGAAGAGGCTCCTCCACTTTACTCTCTCCACTTGAAGGAGCCTCTGGAGGTTCTGAAGGCCCTGGCTGAGCCTCTGCCTCTGGCACCATATCCTCTTCAGCCTCCGACGTGAGCACCGGCTGCGCAGGCTGCTGGCGCGACACCACACCAGCCTCCTCGTCTGGATCAGCCACGATCTGCGCAGGCCGCTGGCGGGCCACAGCAATACCATAAAAGCCTTCCATATACAATAAACTCTTTCCTAGCTAAAAGTCTGTAGAGATTCTCAGAGATCCAGATCCTGGTTGTCCCAAAGGTGCTTTTTCAGGAGACAACTGGACTTTCTTGTTTTTTTCTTTGAAGACGTTTCGCTTTTCATCCAAGAAACTTTTTCAGCTCTGACAGGATTCCATTCCCCACTTGTGAAACTGAAAAAATGCATGATTTATGATCAGAAGTCCCACATGTTCTGTGTGATATATTATAGAAACAGACAGATAGACAGACGTATACAATAGACCCGAGTTCAAATTCCCAGACATGAAGATTGCTGGATAAATTTGGACTAATAATTGGTTTTCAACCAAATCTACATTGTTGTTATAAGTAGAAAATAAAGGCAATTTCAGGAATGTCATCATGCTCTTGGGGGACATGATGACATCTTTTGAAATGTACTATAAACTATTTTATCTAACAAGGTGCCTAACAAGGATATAGAAGATATAAGCATGTATGCTAGGTTACTTTTCATTGCTAATGTAGTTTTTCCATATTACCATACTTGCCTCCATTTTCCATTAAAGGTTTGCTTTTTAAAAAAAAAAATCATATTTTTATCTGTAAGCAGCAAGTCCTTTTTATTTCTGGCAATCTCAGATGTGCTTAGAATTGCAACGTTAAATTAGATTGTGACTATTTACAGGTGGATTGGAAGTACAGAAAGAATGTCATCCTATGAAACTGTTGAAAATACTTTGACATCTAAAGGCTGTGATAGTAATTTTCATGGCATATCAAATCAATGTCTTGATTAAGATCCTGTAAAAAGCTAAAAACATATTTAGCAAATTGCTGTACTAATTTCCAAGCCACTCCACACATTAGAAGGAAGTGAAAACAGAATGTAATTTGAGAAAGTGGCAAAGGAAAGGATTATCTGTCAGAAAATACTCCGATCTTTTTTAAAAAAACTAAATTTCAGTTTAGTTTGTATATTAAGCAATGAGCAAATATTGACACAATTCATCTTCCTACTGAAAACTACAGTTTGAAGAAAACTGGAACTTAATATGGAATTAATAGATCAAAATTATTTAATTAAGATGGAATGGAATCCAAGGTAGTTGTTGTGATTAGAATATTTACTTCTTTAATAATCTTTCGTTGTCTTGTAAGAGTTTCCCAGAATGATTTTCTATCCAGGAAATAGGATTAGCTTCTGTTTAAGTTCACATTAGAAAAGATTTTTGCAGATAGTTTTCTTGGCTTCAACATGTATAACATATTTTGCTTTCTTCCAGGTGTATTAGATTACAGTACCCATTGCTTTCAAATGGCATGATTGGCCATGCTAGTTCAGGTAGAGAAAAGCTGTAATCCAAAGTATTTGAAGCATAGCCTATTAGGAAGGGCATTGCCCAGTTAATATCTTATCCAGAAAATGAATACAAAATCATGTTTATAAGAATCTGGGCCTTGGACTAGATTCTCAGGTAAATCATTTGATGCTTCGTGCATGGAAAATAAAATAATAAAGAGGGCAAAACATAGGGTGTATATTTGAACACAATTGTCAAGAATTAATACATAAGAGTTCTTGCTTGCTTTTGGCTTTAGCACTAGTTGCAGTTACTATGGACATTTTTATTCCCAAAGGACTTCTGGACAATGGTCTGAATACAAATCATTTGAACCTTTGTTGAGAGAAGAAGCCCAGGGAAGGTCACCTTGATCAAATAACTAGATAAATCTATCTTGGCAATAGTCATAGAATCCTCAGAATTTGAGATTCCTAGTTTACGAATATAAATTAATCCTGAACTACTTTGGATTTCCAAATCGATTATGGATCAAATGCTAAGACATCTTACCAGTAACTTTTAACATAATTCCTTAAAAACACTTTATATGCCTTTGATCCATTGCAAATGTCTACTAGCATGGAACTGTAAAGATTGAGTCTTGCAAGCTTTCTGTCTGACCATCATCAGCAACATGGTAATAATAAGCCTACCAATGATTCTGTAAAAGTAAAAACCTTGTCAAATCAATGTGATCACACTTGATTTAAAAAAATCAGGTAGTATATCAATGATTTTTTTTAGCCACTAGGCTTTGTGTAAGATACTTTACCATAGTTATTTTAATTGTAGATTGTTATGCTCAGCTGAAGATCCCTATCTGATTCAGTATTGCAATAAACAAATAAAATATTGTATCCCCCCCCCCCTTTTTAAACAGATTGTTATAGTTTCTTACCTGAAATTCAGTCATATTCAGTCAATATAGTTGATTATCTTAATGCAAACACTTGGATTGGATTGGTGAACATTGAAAAGTTATTTCCCTTTTCAAAGACTTATAAAATTAAGTGGAATATATTTGTAATTACAGATTTTTTTCTTCTTAATGTTTTTATTTATTGTGATTTTCTTCCCTTTTTTCTTTGTATGTGATGAA